>JAWWNH010000036.1:14092500-15587500 GCA_034641385.1 Darevskia mixta | reverse complement strand
GCAGTTGTGAATACCAGGATTGTGCTGACCACATACATACATTGTGAAGGGATGAAATATTTCTGAACACTTGAGTACATGGTGTGGATTCATAATTGGACATGGCCCACCACACACACCCCTTTCGTGTTTACAGGTCCTCTTCTCATCTTCTCATTATGTAGGAGCTTCACACATATATCCCAGCGGTGCCAGATGCAAGGCTCTTCCTAACTCTTGTATCTATGTTTTGCATTTCTACGCAAAAAAACCCCCTATTTCTACTTGCTGATCTATGACACGTGTTTCTAGAAATGAGATGGCTAATAAAAGTTGGTTGATATTGTTAAGGAGTTCTTGTGCTCAAGTATTATAGGGGTCAATGGAAGAAATTATAAATTACCCTTTTGCAAACGGATAGCCTCAGTTCTTGCAGAAAATGGACACTATATTCTTTTGTGATCTATACTTCACAGAATTATTTTAAGACTGTCCTAGCTACAGAATCCTGCCTGTTGCTGATTATCACAGCTGTAGAGCATACTTTTATTGTGATGTTTATGAATATGGCTTTAATTGACAATGTCATGCCAGTACATTTTAATTGCTGTTTTAACAATATAATTAAGCTTTGAATTTATGCACTCTTGCAACTAGAGTGCTGTGCTAGGCTTGAAGCAATGAACACTGATAATAATGAAGGCACTAATTGAAACAGTTTTTAGTTTAGGATGCTGTTAGTTAAATAACATCATCATTATTGGTACAATAGATAATTAAAAAAACTGTAACACAGGATGCAGAATATAGCTTCAAGAAAAAAATACATGCATTATATAAAGTCCCATTTAAAAACCCAAGTCCTTGTATTTAAAGCACAAGAATAGCAGCATTGAGTCTAATTGAGCATCAGAGCTCTATCTGCCCTCCAGGCAAGAGTTACACCTGCTCATATGACAGTTTTAAATGAGCTGACCTACCTGCTGTCCCTTGCTATCCATTGCCTACTTATTGTTGGCTCCCACACTGCATGCTTATTATACTCAAAATGACAGCAATGGACAACACTAGCACAGTATGGAGGTCTCTCGAGAGCAAACGATTATGGCAGACAACATGCACTGGGGGAAGGAGCTGGGGAAATAGTTAACTCCAACTGAATTCTAAAACCCAGTCTAAATTGGTCTATAACAGTGATGGCTAACCTTGACACCCCAGATGTTTTGGAACTACAACTCCCATCATCCCTACCGGTAGCTAACAGGATCAGTGGTCAGGGATGATGGGAGTTGTAGTCCCAAAACATCTGGAGTGTCAAGGTTAGCCATCACTGGTCTATAATCTGTGACACCTCCTGCCCACACTATTGCTTAACCCTCTAGATAACCTTAGTATGATTTGCTCCCTTGTAGAAAAGCAGTTTATGTGCTCTATCTGGAATCTATGGAACAAAAGATGGATGGATGGACCTAAAACTTGTCCATCAAATAGAATCATAGAATCATAGAGTTGGAAGAGACCACAAGGGCCATCCAGTCCAACCCCCTGCCAAGCAGGAACACCACCAAAGCATTCTTGACAAATGGCTGTCAAGCCTCTGCTTAAAGACCTCCAAAGAAGGAGACTCCACCACACTCCTTGGCAGCAAATTCCACTGTCGAACAGCTCTTACTGTCAGGAAGTTCTTCCTAATGTTTAGGTGGAATCTTCTTTCTTGTAGTTTGAATCCATTGCTCCGTGTCTGCTTAAATCTGTATGCTGAATTACAGCCATGAAGGACTTCCACTGAGTACAGGGACCTGGTTTCTTTTTTTAAAAATGCTGACGCAGGGTTCTATTCAACTAACTCCTACTCAAAGCAGATCCATTGAAATTGATGAACTTAAGTTAGTCATGTCAATTAACTTCAGTGGGTCTTCTCTGAGTAGGACTATCATGGAAAATAACCCATAATGCTGAGTAGGAGCAACTTCCTTCAGACCTTGTAGATAAAGATGCACTCCAATTATTATTATTACTATTATTATTCTGTCTGTCTCCCAAGTTGGGATTCATGGCAAATTATGTTATGTGGCATACTCTATTTGCATTTCCTGTCAACTGCAGGGCTGCCCTACAGGAAGCAGAAGGCAGACATACAGGACTTACATTGGGTAAACCTCATTGGCTGGATCTTGGTTGCAGGTCAAGTTCACCTTGATTTGGAACTGACATTGGTTCAGTTAGATTTACTGAATGCATGTTCCATCAACCATAGGAAAACATTCAACAAAATTGTTTCAGACTAATGTATCCAGCAGAAAGTACAGTATATTTTGTTGCGTCCTTGGTCACTATCACTGCTTCTAGCTTTTATTTCCTTTTAAAAAGTCATCAATCTGAGGTAGTATTAGCTGTTTGTAAGATGCAAGGAAATCACTGTTATATAGTTATGATAAATGTAAAAATAAATAAAAGACATAAATGCCCTTTAAATATTGAGAGCAATTGGCATTTGAAAACTAATCCAATTCACCTTCCTCTGTTCACCTCAGTGCAAGCCTGAGGCTCTTAACATATTGTGCAGGAGGCTGCTGTGAAAGAAATACATCAAATTGGATTAAATTCTAATTTGGCGGAAGTCAGTGGCTGAGGCTAGGCATAATAGTATGCATACATAACATCCTTTAGCAGCATTAAGAATATGTTAAACCATCCACAAGGCTGCAGGACCATCACATAACCTCCCCTCCTTTCTTTAGACTTCAAGACCCTCTTGCAGAACCGAATCTACCACTAGATGCCCCATTCTATAAATAGTGCAGGCACGATGTCTAAAATTTTCCAATTCTGGCACAACCAATAGCCTCCCTAGGAAGAGAACCAATTATCACTCCACATATGTGCATTTATGTCCTATTAATACTGCATTCAGTATTAAAAAGCAAAGCATTTGTGCTAGGGTTGCATAAGCAATATAGCGATGTTTGCAAAAATGCAAGTAAAGTGTGACTGTGTTGCTCAGATACTGGCTTCTTAAAATGGACAAGTTAGAATTACTGAACTACACTGCAAATATATTATGTTAAAATGATTTCTTTAACATAATGAAAACTTCAAGAAATACAGTCACCCAAAGTGGCACATTTCTTGGACTGAGAAAGGCCCACAGAATAATCCCAATATATTTTGCTTCTAAAAGCTTTGTATTATTAGAAACAAATGACTTTTCCATTTATATTGCACTGCTGTAATAGCTTAGGCATTTCATGTGGAAAATAGTTCACATCTGGAACACAAAATATCAAGAAAATCTATGACAACGGATATCACCAATGAATGGCAAAAAGAATCATAGCTTTGGAAGATAAAAAACAATTTGGAAGTATAAGTAGAATGTTCTGGCATTTTTAAAAAAAAAAATGTAATTTGAGTTCTGTTATCTTGGCTCCTTAGCTATCTTTTCTCCCAAAGTGAGCATGTGCTCACTTTATACTATAATCATAGTATAATATATCCCAAAGTTATTCTTGTCTAAAATCATAGCTCGCAGTTCTGAAAACACTTCTATGGATTCTATTTCTCTATACAGAGAAGTAGCAGAGAACATAGTGGGGCTGTGCTGCTCATTTTACCTCCTTCCAGCTGAGTTGCTGCTGCATACTGATCCAAAGAGGTGGAGGCAGCATTTAACATTTATCTTTAAAGCTTCTCCAAATAACTGGAGAAGCACCTAAACATTTTGTCCTGATATGAAAGGGAAGGAAGCACTAGAGATTCCACCTTTCTTTTCTGTTAGAACTTCTGCGTCCTAAAGAGCTCATGCCTGGCAGAAGCTTTTCCAATCATTTCATCCCCATGCTAGGAAAATACTGCTAAATATCTGCTTCTCAGATAAATGTTGAGGACACAAACACTTTGCCAGAAGAGAAAGCTGGTAGTAATAACAAAAAAATGCTCATATCTAGCTATTACAACTAAGTGGATATGTCAACGTTTGGAGACTGGCATTCATTCAGAGCATCATGTGTTGGCATTGTTGAATCAAGCCCTTACTAAGAGAGAGGAAGTTGCAGGTTACTTATTTTCACCCATCTTTTTCTTAGAGAATAGAGCTAGTTTCAGTCTTGGCTCATTACACAGAAGACAAAAGAAATCTGTCAATGATGGTCAGATTGTTATTAGTCATGTATGAGCTCATGGTCTATGCAGAGTCAAATCTATTATTCATGGTACAGTGAGCAGATTTTGCCAGAGTTTATGACTGTAAACAGTGGCTGCACTTGCAACAGCCTTGTTTAAGATTTGCATTGAAAACAAGATCATTAATTTCACTCTCTGCTTTTCTCTCTGACACACATACAACTAAGTTGAATATGGTTTTTGGATATTTTGCTCTAACTGTTAATTTTAAAGTATGAAACAACCCTAAAAAGTACAGTTTGATAGCAGATCTACTTTGAAAATCACTTTGGTTGAACCAAATTGATTTATTCACAGTACTATGATGTAACCTAGGAGTTTCCAAACTTTTTACTTTGTAGAGAACTTCTCTGCATCAGTATGCCAGCTACAGAATCCCCACATACAGTGGTACCTCTACTTATAGACACGATCCGTTCCAGGGTACCATTTGCACCCCGAAAAGTCCATAAGTATAGCGGCACTTGTGTGTCTGCGCGTGACGCGATAGAGCACTCCTGCGCATGCGCGAAGCGGCAAACCCAGAAGTAAACACTTCTGGGTTTGCCGCATTCATAACCAGAAAAAACGCAACGTGAACCTAACACAACTAGAGGTATGACTGTACTGTGGAAGAGTCTGGGAAATGTTCTAGAAAGCACAATCAGTTCAGGTGGCACCTGACATTGCTGCAAATGTATTGCAAGTGGTCTTTGAAGCAAACCAACACTCTGCTTGTGACAGTGTGCCTCAGCAAGACATTGTTTAGTTATGTGCAGGCCCATGGAGGGGGCAGGCAGCAGCCAGGTACACTTACCCTGGGCCTCGGAGGACTAAGCTAGTCAGGTAGTCCTGTTCGGCCTGCTGGAGTTACACTGTCATGCCAAGAACAAGATTCCCGCCCTGGGCCTCAGGCAAGCTCTGCACGGGCCCGATGATGTCCATTAATTATTGATCTTTGGCTGTGCTGCATGTAGGGACCCCTGCACAACCATAAAGTCTCTCTCTCGATGGTCAGGGAACACACACCCCTCCCAGGAAAGGCCTGGGATGTGTGTGGGGGGGGGGGAGGGAATTGTTCAAAATCAGGGGAGGTAGGTTGTACAAGCTTCATCACTATCCAGGCCGAAGATACCTTGACCTTCAGTAAAGGCTTTGTAGAAGACACAGAGGGTTGAATCAGGAAGTGGGAGGGAAGACCACTGAAAAAATCTAATAAAAAATCCAAAGCATCTTATGTTTCCCTCAGTTATAGTTTGGAAAGCACCGGTTAAATGCCCTGCAGAGAAAGACTATAGTACAAAGTAACTCCAAGCTGTATATCTAGTTGCCAATCCCTTCCCAAGTGCATGTGACATGTTGCAGATCCTGGCCATAGTCAAGTCAAGAGATAGTGTGAAGCCCTTCTATTCTCAACTGCACCATCATAAGTAACCTGAAGCATAGTGCTAACATCAGTGAGACTGAGATGGGGGGTCTTGTTGTCTGGGTAGCCCACAACCTCCATACACACTGCCTAGAGGGATGCCAACAAGTGCTAATATAGTAGTGTGTTGACAACGTTACCACATTACAAAAATATTTGCACCAAAGGGACATTTTGCAGTTTAGTATGGAGTACAAAGGTCTCCCTGTCGCCCCCAATACCGTCCCCCACATATTCTCATTTTGTTCTTATTAACTCTGGTTATTTTTAGCCAGTGATGCCATGTAAAGGGCTTTAAGTGTTCATAAAAAACATAGTACTGTTTTTTCTTAATATGGTAATAGTAACCCTTTCTTAATTTGCCAATTGACTGTAGAAACCCCAGGTGCTCTACAAATTCTTCTGTTTCCTGTTTCTACAATAATAAAGCTCTGGAGTTCACAATATTATGTACAGAATAGTGCACAGAATATCATGTGATTATTATTTTGGAGACAAGAATAATGTATGTGGTCAGTGTACAATGTATAGTAAAGGAGTTATTAATGTGGCTTGGTATTAGACATGACCTTTCAACTTACCTTGCAATGACAAAGAGCACACAACTGACTCCAAGGCAAGCTAGGAGGACATACATCCAAATATCAGGAGAAAGAGGGTTTAGAAAGGAGAAAACACCAGGGTTTGTGCCATTGGGCTTCCGGTACAAAATACTGATTCCCAGTGTCATGAAGGGCTTGGAAAAGTCAATGACTTTCTCTCTTACATAGGTAATGGTGAGAGGAGCAACTGCCAGGTCAGCTTTCTGAGGACAAAAATGGAAAATAATATTGTCATTTTTTATATAAAAAAATTACCCACATTTTTTATTTCTTCACTTTTCTCATGCGTACTGACACAAATAAGATTCATTTGCTCATAACTGTAAGCACTGGTAAAATTTAAATGAAAAATAACTTTCTCATTGAAGCTCAATGGGGAGGAAATATAGCATCATTCAAACTATGTTAATTTCATAGTAATAATTCAGAATGTGTGGTGCAGTGATGCCTTGAAGAAGCATTAAAGCAGTTACAGCCTTTTTCCATAGGACTTCCAGATTGACACTTTCACAGCAAAACTTTCAAGTGGAAAATACAAATGTACCACTGCAGATAATCTTGGCCTCATGTGGTTGTGGCTACAATAGGCCCACCCATGCTTCCAAGAGAAGTGATGCACATATTAGACGTCTCCATGTCTCCATAGCTAGACTATGCATTGTGCTCACCACATGAGAAATGGGCTGACTCTGCTTGTTCAGAACTTTGAAGACTCCCTGCTGCTAAAGAAAGCTGCTGGGGATTATACCCTAGAGGAGCAAAGTGGCAAGATAAACAGATACAGTGGACCAATCAATGTATGGAGAAAAAGTAGTCATAAGTTTCCACTTCCTTGTGATCTATCCCGCTTTCTTTGGTTGTTGACACGGAGCCTTCAAAGTTCTTATAAGATGCAGCTAAACTGCTTACCACATGGTGAAGAAAATTTGGCTCTTGTAGGAAAAAATTGTTTCTATGCAGAAACTGATAACCATACTCTTTCCTGAGTATATGTATATGTACACTTTCCCATTCTAATTCTTCTTGCATCTCAAATGGTTATCCTGTTTTGTTTTGTTTTTTTTAAGGCAGAGTGGCCAGCTAGTTTAAATATATGTATCCAGCTATTGCTGGTTGACTAGCATGAAGATGATTCCATCTTACGTGATCGATGAGTTCTTTGACCATCCCATTCCATTCTCCTTTGTCATTCTGGGCTCCATATTTCCCATCAGACACTAGTTTCACTTCATAGATGAAGCCTAAAATATTTGATAACTCCTTCAACAAATCCAAGCAGTACCCTTCAAATCTGTCGTTGCCATAAAGGGGTTTGTCAGATTTCTTGTACATGACATACGGATCTTCCTGCATGAAAACACACAAGGCATGTCTCAGAAACTGAGTACATCTGTGATTGATAAAATACAGGAAAGGTTTAATTGCTTGATAAAATTGTACACGGGCTACTTAAGAATAATAAATACTATATAAAGAATAGCGCAGTAGCATAAAACTATGGCAGAGCCAAAAGTGAAGAAACCTAAATGCTTCCCAAAGATCCCTGAAAAGTTCACATTTATTTAGTTGCTTGTTTGTTTATAGCATTTATTAGCTGCTCCTCACCTTCTGTAGCAGATTTATGGGGTGTGCAGGGAGAGGGTAGGATGGGAAAGTTCCCCTGCTAAAACTTCTTTAGGCTGACAACACTCACCCCTTTCATGAATGAACAAAAATGTGTAGTGATTAAGTAAGTGGTTAGTAAGGCAACGTGAATAAACCAAAGATAATACACGAAGAGTAGCAACAATGCATGCTAAAACTTACCAAAATAGTGGTGACTATGAGCGTTCGGTTCGCCAGCGAATCAGTGATATTGGTAGATCTGTCTTTATTGCTGTCAGTCATATTAAGGCCACTGTTTGAGTTCCAAAGCCCAATCTACATAGAACAAATTATATAAATGGCTGCCAACCTTCATTAATTGTGTTAAGGAAAGGATAGTTCATATAAAAAAATGCAATTGACAGTTCTGCCCAGGAATTATTTTTTTAGGCAGAGCTGTACGTTACAGCAATTGAGCTAACAAACAAGTTGTATAGGATATTAAAGGAGCAGATCAGCTGCATTTTAAAGTAACGGATCTATAATAAATGATGGATTATGAGTACAGTTAGTCGAGGGAAACACATTGCTCATTAAAAAGCAGGCTGAGATGGCCTAGTCATAAGAGTGTTACATTAGTTATGTATAAAAATATTAAAAATATATAGTTTTGTTTAAGCAAACCAGCCTGAATTGTGGAACACCTAAATTTCTGTTCTTAATGTCTAGTTCATGGTTGTTGTTTTTGTAAAGCTAAAGTGGAAACGTAAGAAAACCTTTACTTTCTAATCCATCAGTTTATAGAATATGCTGAAATAGGCTGCTATATTCACTGGCCCTTCTCTTCTGTTGAAACCTGCTGAAGGTACAGATTTATTTTAGTTACTTCGTGACTATTGTATACGACAGAACCAATAAAATGACCCACTGATCAGTGATAGCTCAGAAAATTAAAACAAAAGAGGCAGGGAAATCTGGCCTTGGCCTTTTTTTTCCAAACCCAAGAGCATTTTGTAACAAGAGGACTTTTAGGTGCTTTAGGCCTATGTATTCAGGAGGTAGATTTCTTATTTCAGTGGAATTTGAAATCCCATCTAGTGGCATGCATGTAAATTGCAAAGCAAACAATAACATACTTGTAAAATCAACTGTGCATGAATTCAATTTTTCACCCCCTTAGGCTTTAATGGAATTGCAGGGGAAGAAAAATAACTATCAATGACCAATGTGAAACAACCAAGAATAGGGCCAAAGCAGATGTGTTGATTGCACAAATCCACATGTTTTGTATCATAAACAAGAGTTCTGCGGGGCGGGGGGAGCAGCAATGGGACTGCAGGTCAGAGGGAAGAAGTTTACCGGTAATTCTTCTCCTCCACTATCTACTGTACATCATTGGTGCTAAGACTTTCCTGTCAATGCGAATAGCTCTCATAGTCCCAAAGGATGCTTGGATCCCCTGTACCTGTCATCTGCATTACAAAAAATGGGCATATTAATTGTATTCCTGCAATTGGCATTTACTTGAATGGAGAGAGTGTTTCTGCTTCTAAGGTGAAACTGTGAAGTGCCCTTGTTATTTTTGCTAATGAAATGCTGCATGTTTTTAAAGTAATCTTGTTATATGTATAATATTGACATGTGGTTTTGTTGTTATTTTTTTGTTTTGCTGTGTTTTTGTGAAATTGTTTTTGTAGGGTTTGTTTGAAATGCATCCCTATTTCTTTATTGTAAGCCGCTTTAAGCATGAGTTATTTGCGGAAAAGCGGCATACAAATAAAATGAATGAATGAATGAAAGTGAAATACACCAGCTAGGTAGCATTTATATTAGTACATGCTTAATACATAACTGGATTTCTTGATGCTTCATCTAGTAAAATTTAGACAGATTGCTTTCTAAGACTACTTGATAATATTGTATACCAAGACTGCCAAATAAGATGATGTCTGTCTGAATCTGTGTCTTGCTGATCTTATATATACCATTGGTCACCATTAGAACTTCTACAATGACCATTATTTTAGTGGTCTCACCATTAAAATCACATTTGGGGCATCTGTGACTTGTATCAGGGTCTAAAAGGTTAGATCTTCATATCCAGCCCAGTGATTCACACCCACACAACTCAAATAGCAGCAGAAACACAGAAGCTCCACTAGTAATCTATCAGATTCTGTCAAGCTCCTGCCAGATTTCAGTCCTGATCCATCAGATTTGTTCCATTCTGCCAATAATCTGTCAGTGTTCTATTATACTTTTCTCATGACCCAGTAGATTTAATTCAGCCTGGATGGGCACTATTTTTGAAATCCGAAATTGGCAAGACACCATTATCTGTCAGTAGTCAATATTGACTTTGGCGAGATAATTTCAAATTAGGGCCTCTCTGAATTTAAGATCCATCAGCATCATTGGGTTGATTCCTCAGTGATGTTTAGTGGAATGTGTGAACTGCCTCTCTGAAAAGTATTGTACTTGAGGTAATAAATACAATACTTAATTGTTATTTGAGCTGTTATAGATATTTTAGGTATGCAAGGCATTATACTGTACTTTCCTGAAAAATCAGGTTTTCAGTGGGTGAAAACCTGCCAGGCTATCCTTAGCTTTCTTAGGAAATTATTTTGTTTTTACTGCCTCAGCCTGCTGACACCTCATTCCTGCTTTAATTTTCATGATTAAAGTTATATTCTTTGAAGTATTGTGCTAAAAAATAATGGCCATATTTGGATTGTTTGTTTGTTTGTTTGTTTGTTTGTTTCAGTATTCTGGGGCTGATTGTCAGTATCATCATGGAACAAACTATCTAATCCTTTGCTTCTGTTTGTCTGGAATAGCACTGCTATATTTTTATTTTCTCACTATAAGCTTTCATTCATTCACTTTCAGAGGGAATCAATTCAGTGGTATCGATTCTAAAATAAATGAAATACTTGTATAATAATGTAGGCTTGCCGGGAGTGAGGGGAAGATACACTATTCATAGATTCAGATTTTTTTTCTTTGCAGTCTTTGCGATAAAGTCATAGCTGTAAGGAACTACTGTGCATTAAGTCAGACCAATGAGCCACATTGTCCGATGCTGTCTATCACTGCAACAATTCTCAAATCTCAGGCAAAGCTTTTTCCCAGCCCTGCAACCTGATAGGTTGTGGCTGAAGATAGCAGAGGTTGAACTACAGGTTATACATGTAAAATGTGTGTGCTACCACAGACCAATGTCCTTCAGGTTTCCTGATGGACTTACATTGAGCGTGGAATTGTTGACAATGAGAAATTGTAACACATTCATACCAAAAATAATTAAAAAACGGAACAATACAGTCACAAAACTTACAGAATACAATATATACTGTACATTAGCATCAAAGGAATGGGAGTGTAGGTCAACCTTACAGTTATGGGAAAGGTCAGGAGGGCATTGAAGGAACGAGACCAAAGTACCACAGCACTAGGGTGAATTCAGGAGATTTATTGCAGTTTAGTGACAAGTTCAAAGCATGAAATATGACAAATAGTGTCCCGTGCATTTTTTTAATTCATTAGAATTTGGATTCAATTACCAATTCAGCATAATAACTACCAACAATGAAAAGAGGGGGTGAAAGCCCACATAGATTTGTTAAAATATGTCAGATCATGACACATTAGTTGATGAGAAAAATTGATTTTTAAAAAATCTTTGACTAGTTTACTGCGTATTAAAATAAGTTTAATAATTAGGCATTTTATTTAGGTTATAATGAGAATGATGAGAAGCTGTAACTAATAATACTGTGCCTGGAGTTTAGATAGAGAGAGAGATAGATATAAATTATTGTTGCAAGATATATAACCATTATCCTAGGTTTAAACAAGTGGGCTGCAATGAGAGCTTCCTGCTTTGTGCTGGGAAAATACTTATGTTGTTCTCATGCATACACTATTTCTCTTTTAATTGCAGAAGCTCCTTAATGGGCAGGGCTAAGTGCATGCAAACAGTGCCGCTTAATTGTGGCTCTTACATGGAAGTAAGCTTTCTCAAAATAAATGGAAAGTACTTCTATATCATATGTTTTGGACTAGGGCGTAACATCTAGATAGTGTTTAAAACTTGGTCCTAGTTTTGTACACTTTGCCATCAGATACAATGGAAAGGTAATCAGCATTTCAGACTCCATAATCTGATTTCACTATTCAGTAGAAAAAGATGTATTATTGTAAAGGAATTCTTAAAATGCTGATGAACTAGAACAGGCTTCCTCAACCTCGGCCCTCCAGATGTTTTGAGACTACAATTCCCATCATCCCTGACCACTGGTCCTGCTAGCTTAGGGATCATGGGAGTTGTAGGCCAAAAACATCTGGAGGGCTGAGGTTGAGGAAGCCTGAACTAGAAGGAATGCAATTTAGTGTGGAAGCCAAACCCCTGATCTAACACATGGGGTGAGGGTGGGGGTTAGATGGGGCACCTGCAGAGTGATGCCAGCTTCACCCCTTCAGCGAAGAGTGTGATTTATGAAAAGTATTTGTGATGTATTGAGATAAACTGATTAAATATCTGCACATAGGATTGTAGCCAAAAGTGGTTTTGCTAATGTAAAGCAAGCCCACTTATGCAAGATGGAGCACTCAATATCTACCATTCCTCCCTACTCACTGCACCCCACCCCCTCCATTCCTCCAGAAAGCTGTTCTTGAGGTTTGGGGAGCCTCTGCAACAGCATAGGATATGACACAGAGAGTTGGGTAGGAGGAATTGGCAAAAGTCAGGTGTCCAGCTTTGTACAAATTCCATTAAGCTACCTTTGGACAGGATCCACAGATTATTAATCATATTCACAGCAATGCTGCATTCCTCCTGAGATGTGTATATTGCATAATTTAAACCCAATATATTTGAAAGGGCACCAATGTGGTAAGAAATAATATCTATGAAGGGATATAACCTAAAACAAGCACACACTTTCCCATAATATTAGTTCTGACGCTAATCTTCAAAATATGAAGGGAGGGCAGTTTGTAAAAATACAGTGACTTCCATTATTGTTTAATTTTATTTTTCCAGTATCACTGCAAAATATTAAGGCTGCAATCCAGCTGCCTTGTTACTCGTGTATAAATCCCACTGGGTCTTGAAATGAGCATTGCTAATAGCAGGATTGCACCCTAAAGTGAAAGCTGTTGCATATAATACTGACTGCTCAGCGGATTGTGGCCAAAACTCACTGTGACTTCAGCACTCCACAACTGGATAGATAAACTGTAGTGGTTAATCAAAAATCTATACTACATAGCATAGTTTATTCTAAGACCGACTTTTATTGTCTCTAAACTGCAATTGGAGACCATTTGTCAAAAGCCCAAGGAAGAGTTTTTTTCAGACTCAACCTGTAGGTTTCTTACATCATCTGTCTATATACAAACCTTCTTCCATACTTTATATAAATTATTAGTAGCTTCACCAGCAGCCTTAATTTAGAAAAGAACAGAAAGGGACACAAAACAGTTCTTCAGTCAAAATGAAAAGCAAATCTGTATGTTTTACAGTCTTAGCATTTTCATTTCAATCTTATCATAGAATGTACACTTACAGAACCACTTACTGTAGGATTGAGACATTATTGTGTTTAATAATTGGTAGTACTGACCTTTCATTAAACTAAATTAGAAAATTTACTCATGTTAGAATGGATTCAGTGCCTCATCTCTTCTCTCTGCAGGCCCCCTGATTAAATAAATAAATAAATCTAATGCATATTTTGCTTGCGGATAACAGTGTGGATTTCCCGCACTGAGTCCCAGCATCTCCCCCCCCCCAAAGTCCAAAAACAGACCAGTTCCATATTTTATAAAGAGTCTCGTTAATCCATAATTTAGTCAGTAGTAGATCAGCTTGACTGGGGGGTCACACAACACATAGATTTAATAGCTTTGCAGCTGCTTTTGTAAAGTGGAATCAAGTTTTCTGGATTGGAGTAGTTTTGCGTTGCTCTTCTAGTGAAAAAAAACCCGCTGGCTTCTCAAGGCATGTTATTAAGAAAGGCAGGCTATTTATGTTTCATCTTGTGTAACAAATAGAGGGTTTAGATAGCTCTATTGTTTATAGGATTCTCAAGGCTGTCTTGATAAAATATGACTGTGCCTGACCTTTTCGCTTGGGTGTGATGTCTAAATCAAAAGCTGACTGAAAGCAGTATGAACAGAATATATATGACATGATCTTTGCTTATGTAGAGATAGCCCCTGCAGGTGAAAGAATCCCCATAGGACTTAACAGAGCCTTGTTTTCATCCGTTCCTCCCCTCAATGCGGGCAGAAAGGCATGCCAACATGTCAGGGCGCCCTGGGAAATGGGATTTTTGTGTGTGCTCGCTTATCACCATTGCAGCTATTTCCTTCTGTTCAATTATTAAAATGCCAGAGATAACGTGGTTGTGTGTACCTCTGTGCACATACTGGAGTGGGGGGCAGGACTCTGTAAAGCTCTTCATGCGGGTAATTGAGCCCCCATGGGGAAATATATCCATAGTTCTCAAAGAATGCAATGTTCGCAAGGCAGGTGGACAGACATGGGCAATTAAGAATGGGGAAGAAAATGTTAACAAGTGCTACTCTATTAATAAACATGAGGTGGCCTTGCTGCGGCAATGCCCATAGGCCAATATACACTTGCATGTGAGTAATTCCGTCTGTGTAAGAAAGGCACATGTGTACAGCTGTTTGTGAGAAAAGGACAGTCATCTGACCGTAGCTGTTATCAGACATAAGTTGCTTGCATCAGATGCTGTTTTCCGCATGCAGAGAAATAGAGCTCTTCCTACTCTCAGTCAGTAGAGCATGAGACTCTTAATATGGTTTAGCTGATATTCCTGCATTGTGGGTGGTTGGGACTAGATGACCCCTGTTGTCCCTTCCAACTTTCCAGTTCTGTGATTCTGTACTCAGAGGTCCATACATTTTCTCTGGCCTTGACAGGGTGCGGACTTGCCTCTCATCTTGCACAGCACCTCTGAAACTCAGCACAAGGCCAAGGTCAATTCCCTACTCCCATACACAGCTATAAGCATTGTGGATCCTTGCCCTATCTTCACAACATTTCCCCACACAGCTGCCTTTGCATACAGAAAGTGTATCAATAGAACTGTCAGCTGTGCAGCAGGACACTTGTGCATGTGGATCTGCAGTGTGTGGAGGTGATGACTAGGTTGGGGCAATAATCATTGCTTCACTTATACTGAAAAAGACAAAACAACTAAAACAGGGCAGAGGGATACTTAAAAAAGTACTACCATTCTTTACCAAATATGTATACTATAATCCTCAAGCCATTTATTTTTGAGAAATTGCATTAGAACAGTAGGACTGGTAAGAAGTAAACAATATACAAGCTGGTTATCAGAGTCTGTGCATGTATGAAGATCCAAGGGTGTGTATATTTTCCCAAAGTGTGCTGTCCAATTCACTAATTTCAGTAGGAATACAAATCAGTTTTTTCTTTGTTAAGATTAGAGTTTAGGGTTGGTGCTATGAATGTTATTTTGGATAGTTGAAAAAATATTTCAGATATAAAATGATGACATTAGACATAATTCAAAGACGATTGGATGTGAAGAGTAGAAACAGTGACCCTTGTCTATCAGTGTGCATGTGCATTAGTGGAAGTGGTCATACAGCCCTGTAAAATAAGCTGCTATGCTGACAATCAGCTGTTTGGTAGGGAGAATAGAACAGGGGACAAACTGTTCATCATGTTTGCAGCATATTCTATAGCACTGCACTCTACTACTAAATTGGGTTGGAGAACTGCCTGTGCAACACACAGTTCCTTGTGCTAATTGCACAGGTAGGTGGCTTCTAATTAGGTTAGAGTATTATATCTAGGTTGCTACTTGGAAATTATTACGAGCTACAAGAGGTAAATAAAAATTGAACTACCAGCTTTTGAACTACCCCACTTTTATTTGCTTCTACTAAGTGTGTAGGCTTCAGGATAAGGCTGTCAATTGGCACACCAAAATGATGTCTAGTTGAACAAACTTCATTGAAATGATTGAGAGATGCATACAAGAAGAAAAATGCTCATACTTTATATTAATTTCAGTAAGATTTGTACAGCAAGGTGCCCAATATTCATTGTTCCTTCTGCCTTTGAATATATAAAAATCTTGCTGTCTGCACCGTCTGGCTCACAGCATGCACACAGTGGTACCAAACTGGTTACCTTTTCTGTTCCTTCCTCCTTGAGGCTAATAATATCCAAATCAAAATCCTTTCTTAAGCCATCTGTTTTGTTGAAAGTAATTCGCCCTGTCAAACCATCCCAACGAGCCTAGAGAAAGAAAGAGAGAGATAATTCACTTCAGCTTAATGTGTAGCCTCAACTTTTCAAGCCCATCAAAAATAATTGCACATAATCTCTCTTTCTTAGTATAATTCCTTTCAAAAACACTCCAAACAAAACCATCTTCTTTGATTGATTCTCTCTTTTTATTCAACTCAATGCATTATCAATAGTTATATAATAAGGACAGAAAACAACATGGAACTTGGGGAGCATCCCCAAGGTACATTATCCATCAACAACATTCAAACAAAAAACAATTCATGGGATTGCAAAGAGTTTTGAGCTGTCATATGTCCTAGTCTCAGCCCAATCTTTGCACTGTCAGGATTACAAAAATTAACAGAGATGCCATTCTGATAGGCATTAACCCAATTTATTACACAAAGAAACCCTACCAGTCAGCAAGGAGTCCATAAGGACATCTACAAACCACTTTTCTGCTTTCAGGGAATAAGCAAGAATGACTGTAAATTTAGTGGAAACACTGTGCTAAAGAATCTGTTTTTCACTGTGACCCGTGGCTCTATTCCAGAGGACACGCTGTATGTCTCGTAGAGCTGGCCCAGATCCAACACATTTTAACCAAAATACAAGGGAGTCAAGTGTGAGCAACTGGGGTAGTTTACTGAAAACAGCAGTGTGTCCATGTGAGGAACTAAAGAGAGCAAGGAAATGAGATCAGGACTTTTGCAAAAAAGTTTTGTTGAGGATTGAATGGTTAACTAATGGAGGCAGATACCTGGGCATTAATATAGCCCTTGGTGGGAGCACATAATGGAGAATTTGCCTATGAAGGGGCGGGCAGAGGGAAGAGAATTGTGAAAATCAAATGCATTCTTGTGAGAAGTTGTAGAAAGGTGGTGGAGGGAAAGACAGGAATGGAGTTTTGTGGATGATTTACTTCGTTTATTTAAAAAAAATTCTGCCTGAACTTTCCACCAAACTTTGCTTTTAAGGTGACTTACAAAGTCCAGAAGAAAACTACACACACACTCAAAACAATTACAAAATCAATTGACAAATTAGATAGCACTTAAAGCAATTAAAACAATCCAATACTGATTAACCAAAAGAGTCAAAGAAAGAGAAACATTAAGACCTAAGATATAAACCAGCCAAACTAACAGAAACAAAAAGAGCAGTAAAAATCACTTCTAACTGTCAAACCTCAGGTAAACAAGATGGACTTCTCCTGGTCCCTAAAAGAAGATGCTAGGTGAATCTTCTCAGGAGAGAGTTCAATGAATTGATGCAACCACAAAAAAACATGGTTGTGTGTTCTCTTCTAACATAGCACACTAACAATTGTGGTAGCATGAAACATACTTAATAGTTCATTTCTTTTACTGGGAGTAATGAAATGATTAATTTGGTAGTTGGGCATAAAGTCTACAACCAACATTTTTTGTTCTTGTTGTTCCCACACAAACATATACCCCTCTTAACTCTCTTAGCCTCAACGGCTATGAATAACTGCATCACTGCTGAGAGTGCAATAATATATGTGATAGCCTGAGTAAAAGGTAACAGCTTTACCTTAAGAGGCTGTTAAGAAAAAGCTGGCAGAGGTGGACTTGTATGCAGGCCCCTACCACTGGGCAGACTAAGGAGACTGCTTCAGGCATCTGATTTGGGACTTTATAATAAAGGACAAGAAATGGCTAGATACTTACATTATTATAGTTGTATTTTTATTGCCAAGGAGGGGAAGAAAGGTGTTTGTGAAGTTTCTGCCTCAATGTCAAAATAAATTAACTGATCATGCACTGGCTACAGCCAGGTGTCTCTCTGTGTGTGTGAGAGAGAGCATGAAAGAGAGAGAGAGAGAGAGAAAGAAAGAGAAAGAGATAGAGAGTGCTTTGCTGTTCCATCTGAGGCAGCAAACTGCTGCAGTTTCTTTCATAAAGATTCTTTTAAAAAAAACACTCTGAAAGGTTTCTAATGCTAGAAATATTTTATACGTGATTTATTTTTTGATTTCTTGCCCACCCTTTACCATAAAGTCCCAGGATGGGTTGCAACAATAAAATATGCGATTATATAACCATTACAACAAAAAAACCACAGAAGTGTAAAAGCAATTGAAAACAGTTCCATATATTAAATAAATAAACAAAAACACTTGCATGTTTAAAAACAATGCAAGCATTTTAAAACAATTCCATATTTAAAATCAGTTCCAGTACAGGCGCAGTCTTCTCTTCCAATGTTTCCTGTATACAAACTGGCCTTTGGCTAGTTCCTAGTGACTTCCATTGTAACACTAGAAGAAAATAGATTTTCAAGTGTAGACGATCTTTATCATCCTCATTTAGCTTGCTCCTTCATGAAATAGCTTAAAAATGCCAGGAAGACTCACACTATATTATAATAGAGCAAACTCATCAGTGTCTGCTTTACAATTCTAATTACAAGTTCTCTCAGCTATATATTTATTCCTATTCTACATTAAACACATTGTAGATAGCTATCTACAATGAACCTGGATGGTGTACACAAAACTGACAGAAGTATGATTAAGTTTCCATCTTTTTTATCTGTAGAACTGAATCTACTAAAATGAATATTATCATGTGCACAGCAATATCATAATCACATGGCACCTAAATCCTTTATGTAGCATTTGCAGCGGTTTTTTGTGTGTGTTACGGATAGTAGGGTGGGATTTTTAAGAGATCTATGGTGATTTAAGGTTCCAGAATAGGGTCTTCAAGAGTGTAAATGGTAGTTAACGTAGGAGCTTTCACTGAAAAGTCATTCTCCTGATGGTTCTGCCAGAGAATTATCAATTTTCAGTTGACAGGCCCTTTGTCACCTCTGTCTCAGAAAATATTCTCACATTTCCTATTGACTTGCTGGTGGGCCTGCCCTCCTCATTAACTGACACCCTCCATAAGCAATAAGTTGTCCACTTTTGTAGTTACAGATGCTGTAATCCAATCTATAAAATAGATTGCTCCAAAGCATTATATCCTTGACCAGAAGTCCCAGCAGCGTCTTAATTTGAACTAATTTCAAAGTGTGCATGTGTCATCAACGAACATTTGATGGTCAGTGTTTAACTGCCTTTAGAGTAAAAACTAGATTAGGAAAAATCCCCTAACAGGGCTCCTTCACAGGCCTTCTTCTCTAGAAAGAGGTTGGGGCAGGCAAGCAGCCTCCTTTTCCTAGGAGAAATCACTGACTCCCCTTCTCCTGGTGCATACTTGTCGGTGTCCTGCCCGTCACGCGATCTGTTCAGTTAGTGATGGTGCTTGGAGAGACATCCTTGATATCCATCCAAGAATACTGGAACTTTCACTTGTTCCTGACACTTTCTTCAGGGAACATTTCATATCTTCCTATTTTAACCAAATTTTAAGACTAGAAATTAAGTTGGCAATGTTCTGGGGGTTTAACATCTGTTGTATTTGCAGTTTAATTTGATTTTAGCTTATTTATTTGTTATTACTAATCCTGGATGTTTCATATAGAGCAACATACGCATTCCAATGAAATAAAAGGAGCTCAAAATAAAAACACATACTGTATTGAATTTTATTTTCAAAATACTTTAAAATAGTATGAGCACCATGCTACCTTCAGATATCCTCCCTGGTGTTAACCAAGGCCCCTGGCCCCTCACCCCTCCCATTTTTTAAAAAAAGAAAAACAATATTTTCGGAGGGTTGGTTGATTGGTTGGTGCTGTTTTGTGGAAATGATGCCTCCTTTCTTATGTGTTTTGGGTTTGGGGGAGAGGTGCAGACATTTTTCCTGCTGTTGTTTGTTTCAAGTGGGGGGTTCTAAGTTCCACCACTTTTTCTGTGAAATGGGTATTTTGTGGTTTCTGTGACAGCTTCTTAGATTTCCATATGTGCCCCTAGGCTCCAAAAGTTTAGGGACTTCTGCTTTAATTAATAATCCCTAGCTGCTGTTGCAGAATAAGTTCCACATCCTGAACTAAATGACCTTGGGTGTTCTAGGCGCTTCTGTTCAAAAAAGCAGCCTGTGAGTTTTCAAGTAGTTCTTGGTTAAGTGAAAGTTTTGACAATCTGTGGTAAAATATGTGAAGCACTTAGCAACTGAGAAGATGCCAGCAACTAATCTGGACAAGACTGAAGCACTTACAAAGTATTGTAAAGTTCTGAGGTACCAGTTACCTTCCCCAGGGTTCTCTAATTATTATAGAACGGGTTGTGAAAATATATTTCTCAATGGTGTAACTTCTTAGTTGTTGACCGGCAACCCAGTGAGACTGCCTGGCCCACAATATTAACATTGTGCCAGAGAACTGGGATGCATGTTATGCTCACCATAGTGATGTAACCAAAATGGCAACTTCATGATGATTTCCCCTTCTTCATGCCATGTACAAGCACTTACCATATGATTTGGCTCCATCATATGGGGAGCATCCCTTCCATGGTCCATATCAATATGGACAGATAGATGGTATAGGACAGGCACATCCAACTCCCAAGAGACTGCGATCTACTCCCAGTATAAAAAAAACTGCCAGTGATCTACCCATTGTCATTGCTGAGAGTTGTCGAGCTTTTTTGGGGGAGGATAGCCTGTAGGACCCCCGTGATCTACCAGTAGATCACGATCGACTGCTTGGACATGCCTGGTGTAGGACAATAGCTGCCTCTTGTCAGAAACAGGCATTAATTAATAGCTGCCAATGACAATTCATCAGCAGAAGGCAGTCACGGTAGAACAGTGAATTTTTAGTCCCTGCAAAAGAGTGGCCTAATCAATCCACCTTCAGACCCTGTGTGTGGAAAATGTTGCTCAGATGATTGTCAACATGCTTGGTAGTTGTTTGGAAAAGGCACCATAAACTTGGATTTAGCTCTTTCTATTATTGCGACCCTAGTTGATAAGCTAGCTATCACAGATTATTGAACCAAGGTTATGCATGCACAAAGTGGCACCACATATGCATGCAACTGAAGCATTAATTTATAATATAACTAACAAATTGTGCAGGAGATGTTAACTTTCAGTGGTCAAAATTGTCTCAATAAGCATAATTCATCTATAGGTGCAGTATTTGAAAGATAAATTGTCACTGCAATAATATCTGAAATCTATATTTTTAAATGAGGTTATTAACCTTAATAAAAACAGATTGAATATGAATGTGTATCGATCTTAAATTCAAGCAAATGCAATTTTCCCTGAAAAACTCTATCATTGTACCATTGATTGAGATCATTGTTTCACTTTCTCTAAATTTATTAGTCATGCATCATTGAGAATCAATATTACACCATAGTTTCTAGCCAAAAGTAGCCATCAGATCAGTCAGAAGTTTTTAGCTGCGACTGTACCCAATTAGAGTAGTTGGCCATTCTAGGGAAACTTTCCCACACTGCGCTACTCTAGGTGCAGCTCAGTCTGACCCAAAAGTCTTTTGCAGTTGGTGTGAAGCAAACATTTCTTTGTGTTATACTAGCTCAAGAAAATAAACAAGCTTGAAAGTACTACAAAGCGCACACCATCTCTGGGCCATTACAAACTACCCAATGTGAGCTCTCTGTGTGGGTTTTGTGTACAGTGGTACCTTGGCTTGCAATCGTTTTGGATTACAACCAATTTTTAAAAAATAAAAATAAAAAAATTTGGAGCCCCCATTAGCGAAAGCACTCCTTGAGTTACAGCCTGTTTTGGTTTACAACCGAATCTCCGGAACGGATTATGATTGTAAACCAAGGTACCACTGTATATGCTTAGCTCAAAGCATTAATATATTAATCTTATTTTCTGTGGAATTTATAGAATGGGGTTAAACTGACTAATTACACTTTCTTCTGCCCTTACTGCAAAGAGCTTGGTGCAGTGTACAAGATCTCACCACCACCACAATTTTATCATTGCAACAACCAACAGTTAGACAGGTCCAAGGCCACCCACTGAGCTGCATGTGGAAATTTTGATCTTGGTCTCTCCAATCTTAATCCAATACAGTAACCACTATACCAGAACTATATACACCTGGCTCTTTGCATTAAGTTTTATGTCCTTTAAACCCTAAACTCAGTCCTATATGCTAGAATATGAGGCTGGATTCTAAGGCAAACCACACTTATCCATATCATACTTCACTGGTTTGAATTAAATTTTAAACATTACATTTTTAGATTATATTTTTAAGTGAGATGTTAAAGAACAGGCTGAACCTTTCATTTTTTTCCTTTATTCAAAATAATAAGTTCCAAACCAGTACTAAATATAAATAGGTATCTGTGTTTTCAAACATTCTCTGGCTTCCTGGTTCCAGTTCTTTCTACTTCCCCCTCCTCCATTGCTTTTTTTTCTTCCACTTGCATTTTGTTTTATTCTACCTCTACACCTTCCTTCACCTCCACTATCAATAGTATATGTCCCCTGAAGTAGAATCCATCTCTTAATGCAAATACCCTTTCATTTTCCATTTCTACTAGTTAAACTTATTATTATTATTATTATTAGGTATTAGTCAATGAGCTGTAATTAGGGAGGAAGTGAGGGATGAATACCTCTGAAAAGCTACACATTGAACCACCCCAATGCAATCTTTGCCAGATGGGCTGGGCCGCATATTGGTGAAAAGCAATTGGAAAACAGCCATACATTTATCTGTCTATGCGTGAGCAAACAACAGGATGATCTAGTGTTAAGGTGAGGGCGGGGACTTCATTCAATTTAATTCATAGGAGTCATGGAAAATCTGGACAGATTGAATTGGCATTTCCCCACCTCTTCATATTTTGATTTTTTTATTATACTGTTGCAGTTACAATATCAGCTATTACTACAAAAACAAACTTCTATCCAGCATTTATCCACAGTTACTTTTTCAGTAAACAATAATAAATAAAGCAATACAAATAATAAGATCTTCTTTGAATACCTTCCATCAACTTATCCATTTCACTTAGTTCCAGACATTTTTAACAGCCATTCCTGGACAGATGGCAGCTGAGAGTTTTTCCACTATCTAACCCCTACTGTGTTAGCAGCAGTCAATAAATTTGGCATGCCAAGCTCAATTAAAGTCTAAATTTAAGAATGTTTAGTGTGTAGAGTATAAAATGTCTATAAATTCCCATTAACCAAATCTCTCAACATTCCTCAAGGACCGCAATTCTGTGAGCCACTGATCTGATCTGTGAGCCACAAAGTCACCTTTCTTCCTTGGAAGTATGACCATGGAAAGTTATCTCATTCCCGGAGCCAGATGTATAGCCCAATTCACAACTCAGTTGTATGTGTTAGTGTAGTTGTATTTAAGACTTTTAAGTCTCAAGGGATATGTATAGTACAACTAATAGTCATTTCATTTCCTCAAGACATTCTGGAAACTGAAGTTCTGCAAGTGCTTCTTGAAAATCTCAGCACTATAATCAAACTTCAATTCCCAGGATTCTTTGGGGAAGGCACAACAGTTAAGCTAGTATAAAAATTATATAAGTGTGGATGGGTCTTGACTGAACTGGCTGTAGTTTCTTTTCCAGTATGCAGTTTCCTTTTTTCATTTAGTTTAGCACAGTGCACAATAATAAACAGCATACTTTGGATTTCTCCCTTCTTTGGCTTTCCATTATTCTTCGTCTGCTTACTGTATAATTACTATAATGACTGCATAAGTCATTGTACATTTTACCAACTAGAATGTGCACTTCAAGGCATAATTTAATGTATTTTTCATGCTAATATTTCTTATCAAATTATAAAGCTCTCATAGGTTTATTGAGTTCTACTAACAATCCTCATGCAAACCTGCCTGTTATTTTTCTGTAATCACCATGCTGTGAAAATTGTTCAAATCATCATCAAATGTTAAGTTTAACAAATTAAGTTTTCATCTTGAGTTAAATCCATATCTATTGTACTGTATAATTGCAATGTTAAATCCATATTTATTGCACGTCGTAATTGTAAGGTTTTTGGAGTTGGAGAAATGCAAAAATGTCATATACATTGGGGGAAAGTAACAAATATATTCGGAGAAAGCTCAAGGGGACTGTGGAGCCTCTGGCTCCTTTTGTTCATCTATTGTTTATTTATGATTATTTCTCCTTTAGCTAGTTTTCACAAAGGGTTTAGAGTTGGACAAATAGCTACAGTCCCTTCCATGTTTGCTGCTAATGGGAATCTTTAGTATATCCTCAATACTTTACTTATGAGGGGTATGTATATTTTGCATTTATCTCATTTCATTGCTCATGGAGCCTGGTGGTGATGCTCTTCTGCTTTGGGTTTTTTAAATAGCTTTTCTCCCTATAAATCAGGCCTGGTTAACCTTTGGTCCTTCAGGTGTTGCTGGAATACAACTCCCATAATCTATAACTATTGGTCATGCTGGCTGGGGCTCATAGGTTCTCTTCATTAAGAGAATCACAGGTTAGCCATCCCTGGAGACAGAGAGTTAAATAGCAAGGAATTAAATTTAATTCCTCCGAACTGATTTTAGTTGTCCTGAAGAAAAATATATATTTTATTTTGCAAGAGAATGACCTGTTTCCCTCTTTGTCTGGCAGGGAATATAGATTTGTCTGCAAACTGTTTCATGAGGGGACGAAGGATTAGAGTATCATTTAGATATCAAATGACATTAGGTCACAGGAACAGGAACTTCTGGAAAGGATTTAGTCTCCCCGTCTGATTGTAACTGAATGCTGATCCTAGGCAATGTACTGTATATAATATCCACCCACACAAAACCTGGCTTGTGAACTCTAGTTAGGTTACCTTAAACCAGCAGGAATATCCAGAGGATTCCAGCAAGCTTATATTTCTCCACCTAAAGCTTAATGTTCCTTACACTCATACATAATATCCAGGGTTTGTGTAAAGTAACATTAATGGTATTTCTGTTGCAATATTAACCATTTTGTACATTCATTTATATTGCAGGACATTTGTTGTTCAAAGTGCATGGTAAGATGTTGCATCTAGTACTGCAGGGCAGCCATCTTTCAAAATCAAGGGACAGGCAGACAATTCAATAAAGTCTACTTTAAATTTTGTGGTTAAGCAGGTTCTCCTTCATGGAGAGCCTGTGTTGCGGTCAGGGCCGACTAACCTCACCTCTTTGATGCTAGGCGGGTTTGTATGACGGCCATAGCTTTGATTGGGTACAGGCTTGTAGTTGGGGAGAAATGTTTGTTGCAATTTATGATGGACAGCCTTGGGGGTATAAAACCCTCGGCACGTCCTGAGATAGGTGTCTTTGCTGCGTGCAACAGATTTTCCGCCCGTCCTCTCCCCCCTTTTATTTAGGCCTCTGTGTTGACCTTGCTATGCCTGTCATGGGGTCGTCTGCTCTTGAGGCAGGGGCCTGGTAGGAATTTTTCCAGTTGGCTGATTGGCTGGTGCCTTCTGGTTTTCGCCTACTGCGTAGCAATTAGTCACAACTTGTAAGGTTGGCGGTTAGGCATTGGTTCCTTTGTGTTCGTTAATGGAGGGGCAAAAGTTTGGCTGTATCTGCCCCTCCAGTGCTGCTGTTGCGTGGGGAATTCCGTAAAGGAATCCGAGGGCTAAACATGCTTGTCCGATTCCCCCGGTCGGGGGTCAGGGCCATACATGAGCTCCTGGGAGCACATTTGGGGAGAGTCGCTGAGCACTGACCACCGGCTCCTATTCTCTCCCCAGGGTGTTTTCCCCAATACTGGCGGTCGTCAGTTCTGCCCCCAGGTGGGCAGATAGTCCGAACCAATGCCTAAACAACCACTCGCATATTTTGTATTTTAATAAAGTTGTGGCCAAAATTATGCCCAAAAACCAAACCTAAAATATTGTTTGTGGTCTGAATTATTTGAGGGGTGGTTGGGGGACCTCGACACGCAATTGCGGAGATTCTTCCTTTTGTGAAACTCAGCAATCAGATAAAACTAAAACTCCTTTGATAGGAAAATTTCAAAGGAGGGGATCCAATACTGTTCGTGGGCATACAGCTCCTACTGATATAGCTGTCTAATTAAGCCTGAATAGAAAAGATTGGGGTTGGGGCAGTTTAAAGGTTTCTTCAGAGTAGTGGATGCTGTGATTTCCTGATCAAAATTTCTCCTCCCAAATGCTGATTGCTGCTCTGGGAGCAGCTAAGTATGTTTGTAGGTCTGACAGGGGAAAGGGGCACAGAGGAAAAGGACTTAACACCTCTTTCCCTCAGTCCCCATTTGTCTTTTAAAAATGCCTTGAAATAGAATCACAGATCTCCCACATAATGTGTAGCTGGCCCTTATGCTGCCTTCCCAAAGGTTTCAGAATAGCTGAGCGTTCACACATGTGCACTATACAGTATAATTTTATTCTTCTTGCTTTTAGATATTTGAGCTTTATGTCTAATTTTCTCAGATTGCAAGTTTCCCTGCTGATCTAGTTGCTCTTTAAAGGGATTTGTTGCTTGGATTGTTATTGTTTTAAGAACTTCATTAGTTGCTCTGAGAAGTGGTTGCCTGAAGTAGTGAGATATAAATCCTCTTAATAAATAAATAAATAAATAAATACATATGTACACACTGCAGCAAAAATAGGAAGGCATAGATAAGCTGTGGCATTAGCAATTACTGCTGTGGAAATAGCGCAGCATAGTGGTGTGCTGCAGTTATCAATCCATTATGGTGATTGTCATTTTTCTCTTTTGCAAAGTACAAAAAAAAACCCACTTCAAAAGATAAGAAGCTTGAGCCTTTTGAGTTAATGTTTTATAGACCATAAAATAAATTATCTGTGAAACTACCAGTAATTAGGTCAGATCTCATGTGCCATGTAAAATCAAGCTGTACACAATAAATGTGAATTGTACAATAAAGTCACATATCAGACCATGAACTACATTTACTGAGACGCTGTGTTGCTTTGGGGCATAACATAATTAAGGCATTCTATGAAAACTGCTTAAGCAATGACACAATCTGGTTGGAAATGTTTCGCAAATGTTTTGATAAGCTTTTCCACAATCTCATTATTATTTATATGCTAGATACTGTGGGAAATTAATGTGGAAGACTAGTGAGGAATTGGGTTTGGAATGTAAATCTGGATTAAGATGACTGAATAGATGTTGTGAAACATATACTGTATTTGTATATGGAGTAGGATTAGCTGAGTTTCTAAAAACAGAAAAATGTGTAGAAATTCAGGCATTAGCTCTGTTTGGACATCACAATAAACTGTTTCTTGTGACAGGAACAAGCATAAGAGAGATTGGACTCACACAGGAGACTGAAAGCTTTCACTTGGAATTACAGTTAACCATAATTTAGTGTTGTGAGCACATGCTAACGTGAAATTACTCTGAAGCTTCATAAGCCATTGATTGAAGTTGGCTTGTTTCAACAAAGCACAGTACTCATCAGATCTGAATATACAGTTGTGCAAGTCTATTGTAAGAAATTGTAAGCTTGAAATAATCAAAATATCACACAAATTAACTTCTAGGAATTGATGTTTAAAAAGAGACAAATTTGATACTCACATTTCAATATTTATGTTCTTTGGTGCTAGCAGCAAACATTTTAACTGAAAATGATTATATTTTGGTTTCCCCCAAGCTCTGTGCGCTGATACAGACTTACAAAAATGGAAATCCCCCAACCCCCAGTGGAAAGTTCACTAGAAACCTTCAACTAATAGTTCAAATGCGGGGGGTGATCTTTGCTTTTAATGGCCCTTCAAAAGTTATGTCAGGTTTGCTTTGTACCAAATTGTAGGCTGAAGTTTTAACTACTGTACCAGGAATTTCCTTCAGTAAAGAGGATATGTGAATATTCTGCTGTTAACACTAGAAATGCCCATTGTGGTAGAGAGAGTTCCTAGTGTATTAAACAGCAATAGAGAAAAAGGCTATTCTGAATTCCAGCAAATGGTCCATGCTTACCTCTTTTATCAGGTTCATAAATCTGGGTCCAAAGCGCCATGGCTTATGTCTGTGACATTGCAGGGAGCTGACAGTCATTTGGGAGGCACGCTGGGAAGCCACTGCAACCATGTAAACAGCATCATACACCAGAGCTGCTTCTGTCTGTATGTGCGAAAATAGAAAACACTTTCAAGACAACATGTTCAGTTCTATCCCCTGGTTTCCCCTTCATTCATTCCAAAATATGAGCCCTATGTCCAAGGCTTGTAGTACTCTCGTCAGTTATCTGTGATTATGTAAGAGTAACGTCTAATCTTAGACATTTGTTTTCTGGCCAGCAAAACTTCTTTGGATCAGGCCCTTAGTGAGCAATTATACATTTAAATGACAGGTTTGTTGAGTCTATAAGACCAATGGATAGAGTTAAAGACTCATCTATTTAATGAGACACATTATTATTTATTATAAAACTTCACACACTGCAAATCTTTTGGGAAATTAATAGATTAGTTCTATGCTTCATTGACCTACTTACACTACTTATAAATACTAGATAGTTTTGCAATCAAATGTGATCTGAATTTACTAACAGGTCTTAATATAGTACAGATCTGTGATCATTGTTGGCGTACAAATTAGGATCTGCATAAAATCAATAGATTTGTTTGAGAATAAATTAAAAGTGTTAACTTATTGTGAGCAGTGCTTCCTATATAATCTTTCAGATCTAGGACCTGGCTTTAACCACAAACTACAAATGCTTGCAGGCTTCCCAAAAACATATGGTTGGCCACTATGAGAACAGGAGTAGATGATCCTTCAGTCTGATCTAGGAGGGGTCATCTTAGGTTTTTAGGATGATTATGATAGGTAAACAATTTAAAAGTGGCTCCCATTTGCACTGCTCACCATAAGTTAACAACCTTTTCCAGCTCTACAATATCCTTTCGGAGGTGAAGCGACCAGAACTGTACACAGCATTCGACTGTGCTTGTACAGTACATTTGTGTAACAGCTTTATGATATCGGCAGTTTTATTTTCAGTCCCTTTCCTAATGATTGCTAGCATTGAATTTGCCTTTTTCACAGCTGTTGCACACTAAGTTGACATGGGAGCAGAGTCATCCTGCACAGAAGAAGGGTTGATAATAGATGTAGCTTGTCACTGTACATGAGGAAAAGAGCTACACCTGCAGGAATTTCCAACAGCCAAAGGCACAAACTTATTATTTATTGGTTTGGACTAGATGATCCTCAGGGTCCCTTCCAACTCTACATTTCTATGATTTATTAACAATCCTTATTTGCTACCCAGTAACAATTCTCTAGGTGGCATAGAATGCTAGATATGCTAAGACTCTGGTTCTATACACACACTTGCCTTTGAGTGAGTCTCATTGTATTTGGTGGGGCTTATTCTGAGGACGCGGGTGGCGCTGTGGTCTAAACCATGCTGATGGTCAGCGGTTCGAATCCCCGTGACGGGGTGAGCTCCCGTTGCTCGGTCCCTGCTCCTGCCAACCTAGCAGTTCGAAAGCACGTCAAAGTGCAAGTAGATAAATAGGTACCACTCCAGCAGGAAGGTAAACAGAATTTCCGTACGCTGCTCTGGTTCGCCAGAAGCGGCTTAGTCATGCTGGCCACATGACCCGGAAGCTGTACGCCGGTTCCCTCGGCCAGTAAAGCGAGATGAGCGCCGCAACCCCAGAGTCGTTCGCGACTTGACCTAACAGTCAGGGGTCCCTTTACCCTTTACCTTATTCTGAGTAGACATGCATAGGATTGTACTGTAAAAGACAACTATAAACCTTAAATAAAACACCACCACCACAGCATAAAACCTCCAGCAGAAGAGATTAAAAGCAGTATAGCAAATCTTTTAAGCAACACCAGAAAACATTTTTAACAGGTTTTCAACAGACATTAACAGAAAAAATGTCTTCATCAAGCAGCTGAAAGACCACAGAGCAGACACCATTTTCTGTCAACATTGTGGACAGAAAATGGACATTGTGGATATAGTGGACAGTGCTCTTTCACTTACAGTCATCATGCCATCTAGGAGACCCGTCTCTGGCTTCGGTGGTGCCTGTAGCCGTTCCATTGACCATTTGTCAATAACTGATGACACTTGTGGATTGTCAATGTTGAGTAAGCGAAATCCAGTCATATTGACTCCGCTGTATCTGTAGGGTTCCAGGTCTAGTGCAAACAAATCCTAAATCATCAAGGTTTCATTTTTGAAAAAAATAAAGGAATAGATTGTATTAATGATAAAAGGAACCATCCTATATACTGAGTCATGCCAGTAGCCTAGTAGTGCCAACCTAGAGTAGCAATGGGTTTCAAAGCCATGGCCCATGAACCAAGGAATTGTTTTTTCCCTAGCCTTGTACTGTTTTCCCTTGACTCCAAGCTCACAAAAATGGCATTCATTATAAAATCTGAATAGCTTTGATCTGAGTAGGATTTATTTTCCCCACCTTGACTTTAAGCTCACCAGACTCCAAGCTCACCAGAAATGACATTCATTATAAAATCTGAATAACTTTGAGCACAGTAGGATTTATAACATATCTCATGTTTGATTTGTTGGAACATAAAACATTAGATGCTCACAACATTATTTTATAAGCAAGTTTCAGTGCAGTACCTGGTATTGATTTATATTATCCCAGTAATAATGTTACAGCTATTACAAATGAAAAGAAAAGAAAGAAAAGCTTGAAAAATTGGCTGGTCAATGGTAAGAAAACTTTCCAGCCCTGAGAATGAAAAAAGCTTACAGCAGTGTGATGAACAACACAGTTTTAGTACTTATGAGCACCATATTTCTGCTGCCTTGCCAGCTTTGGTAACATGCAGTCACTGTGTCTGATATATGTGTCAAGCTGGTGAAGAAGTAGTTCTGTGTGCATTAGAAGTTTGCAAAGCAGGGATATAATGGATGCCTTAAGTGATATTATTTTTGTGACACATTTCATAAGCAATGTCATGGACCCCCAAAAAAGTGTGAGACGCTTGTCAGGATTTGTTTCAAGGAAAAGTATTGTTGATGGTGATATCAACAGTCTTGTGAAGAAACATTGTCAATCTCTGGCAGGATTTCAGTCACACTATTAAAACCTCACAATGTTTACAATAATGCAATTGGTTCTTTAAATTATAGGATACAAAGCAAAAGCTTGCTAGTCTTTCCTATGGAAGGAAAGATTGCATGAGCTAAAACGTGTTTAATTGGCTTTAAGCAACAACAAAGTGTCTCACAAGGGATGACAAATTAGTTTCCTTTCTATATACCTCCTATGTCTCGTAGAAATAAGCAACACAGCTAAAAATGTGTCACCTTAAGTATTTTTATTTAGGAATATTTTTGCCTAGCCTTCATCACATAGCAATACTAGGATGGGGTAACATGACTCTAGCTCATTAACATTCCCACTAACATAGAGAAGCACTGTAATGAGTTAAATAAGAGGACCTAATAGACACAAAATTTTGAATAGTCTAGATTTGGTTCTCTCCATCTCGCCCCCGCCTCCATTTCCTTAGATATGGTTTTGAAGTATGGATTTGCAGGCATACAATTCTATTTTCTCCTGTGCAGCACAGAGAAATGAGAGTGGGGTGGAAATAGGTTTGGTGAGTGTGACAGATATACTAGGCCACCTCTATTGCAAGATGGCTTTGCTATCAACAGTAATACAGTTAAGAAGCACTTTTCATCTATAATGGTTGACACACAGATCATAGGGGATGAAGGTCTTTAGCTACTACTGCTGTAATGGATACAAATTTATCAAAATGTCTTACCAGGGTTGTAAAAAAGTAGTGATAGTATTCAGTCATCATCCCCATGGAGAGGATCTGTTGCGAAAGCAGATTGGGAAGGAGATAAGCCAGAGAGAGAAGCACAACACAAATAATAAGCAATCTACACGAGAAATTATGAGCATATTTGTATGGCAGGTGACTGAAAGACTAATATTGCTTTTGCAGATCTACAGAATAGCACGGTGCTGTACTGTATGTGATGCTGAGGGATAATAGCCTCATATCTAGATTGTGCCTTATCTTACTTTCCTTACCTGTGTGCTAGTTTAAAAAATGGAAATGGGAAAGTGAGGTTTTATTTTTCAGGGAACGGGTTTGGGACAAGATTTCAAACTCTGGAGTGGAGAATTGTCAGATAAAACATATTTGGTACATTTGTGCAGGTAGGTTTCTGGTTTGTACATAATCAGCAGCATAGAAATCAGCACTAGTGAATGAAGGAATAGTGGTATGCTTTGTTTTTAACGCATGTTGCTGCTTCCCCACTGTAAGGTTGTACTCCCTGCCCTTAGCCCCCAATTCTCCTTCTGAGGGGAGAGCTATGGGGAAAGCAGACAGACATACTCTGGAACACTGGATGAACCAGTACCTCCCCACCCCTTCAACAACAGCAAAACACTTTCATGTATTGTCATTTTTACTGAGCATATTTATTCGATCATGGAACTCAAGGCAGCATGCACAGGCTTACCAAAGGGTCCTCCCTCTAGACCAGGCTTCCTCAACCTCAGCCCTCCAGATGTTTTTGACCTACAACTCCCATGATCCCTAGCTAGCAGGACCAGTGGTCAGGAATGATGGGAATAGTAGTCCCAAAACATCAGGAGGGCCAAGGTTGAGGAAGCCTGCTCTAGACACTGATCAGCCCCCAGCCCCCAGCCATGCTTAGCTACAAGATGGAGGCTTCATATGCCTTCAGAACATGCACTAGCCAGCCAAAGTCTTACCAAATTGTGATTATGAATATCATAATACTCTGATTTAGAATTGAGAATATCACCACCACCACCATGGTAACTGCTGCATTACACTTGAGGAAGCCAAGACTTGGAAGCAGTTTAAAACGCCCTTGTCTCTAGTCAGGGAGTAGAAGGGTATGGTAGAAACAAGCTTCATCAAGGTGATAATGCTGGATTTGTGAAACAGAGTCAGTTCCAAGCTACAGAGTAGCAGATAACAGCTGCTGTTGTATTCAAGTGCTGCCCGTATAGTATGAACTCACATTGCTATCCTGGGGTGGCCTCCTTCTGCGCACAAGCTTTTAGTGTAAATGTACAGCAATAAATTTGACAGAGTAGCCAAAGAAATTGTTCTTTAAATAGTGAATGCCTATGGAGAATTGATTGCTCGAAGGAGCCACAAAAAAGACTAAAAGAATGATTAGGCAGAGCTTTCAAGGCTTAATATGGTTCATATCTATGTAACTTAAAGGAAACTCTGTGAGAGGTACAACTTTCCCTGAGAATGAAAATAACACTTTTAGTGGTCACACACACATAGCCACATCCTGACTCAACAGCACAGCTAGCAAGCTAGAACCTCAAGAAAGCTTTGCAGTACACGCCACCACCTCTTCTCTTAGGTCAAAGATTATTACTAACCTGTGCACCCTTCCATTCTCTCTGGCAGGCTTCCTTCAACCCCCCCTTTTTATGCCTTTCCTCCAAATCCAGAAAAGTTGTCAGCAGAATACAGAATAAAAGTCTTGAGGCTGATAAATTAACTGGAAAATGCAGGTGTCTGACTCCCACTAACTTTGAAACTCAGATCAAAAGACACAAGCTTAGCATGCTTAGATGGTTCAGTTTTCATCACTAGTAAATTCTTTCCGTAGAATTTTTTGGTTCAAAGAATTTAAGAATATCACAGACTGAGCAGAGTTATAAGATCTGTTGACTGAACAGCTTGGTGATATCTGTTGGTATAGATACCACCAGCCAATTTTCTCCAGATCATAGAGGTTACAAACTCCATCAAAGAAGTATTAGATACGAATTCAATGTTGTCCGGGGCTTTACTTAATAACATGAAATCATATCTCCATTACAGATAGGATTCAAGCAAAATATCATCTCTCCCTCAGCTAAAAACACACACACCCAAAACGACCATCCATAATATTCTGCTGTATGACGTATAAAGGCTTCAGATTTCCAGGCTATAATCATACTGAAAATGGAATTCTCTCTCTGCAGTTTACCCTTCGGGGAAATTCAAGCAGCTATACTTATAATTACTTACTGCTTTTCCTTGCTGTTTGAATATGACAAGGGTAGTTATTTTTTGGTCACAATATGTCACATCAGACAGAAGTGGCCATATTAGCCCTTGACTAGAAAAACTGAATAGAAAATTAAACTTTCTCAGGTGAAGAAAGAAATAATATCCTGAGGAAAGCAGTGGTGGGGAGGAGGTGGTTTGAGATTTTGCTTTTGTTGCACACTTGCCATGAAGGAAAATTTAAACTGGCTAGTATTTGCAATAAAATAAATAATAAAAAATCTGACAACATGTTGTGTTGCCATAATACTAGAGGAGGGAGGAATACCGTTATGAACCTTTGTAATATTCCAACTCTGGGCAACCCAGCTACCCTCCAGACTTCTCACTGCCTCACTGGGACATCAGCTTCTTACCTACTTTTTTTGTTCTATTTCTTACTTAATCACCTACGATCAAAAAGCTTCTCTTGGGTTTCCCCCAGCTCTGACAGCTTCCCAGAAAGATACAACAGTTGTGTCCCTCATAAACACTAAACCCTAAACAAATAATAAACTCTATAGAGTTGATTCCCCAGATAAGCACAGGTTCTAATCTATACTTGATTCATCTAATCCCACTCTGCTTTGTTGATTGCATGATCTTCATCACCAAAATAGGGCTTCAGTACTCTCTATCCTGGGAGAAACTGCTTGATACTGGGAAGCAGAAGCGGGTGGGTTTAAGGTGGAAATTGGATTCGCTGAGCTCAGGTGATGCTAATAGTTTTAGTGACTCCACCCTTTATGAAAGCTATGCTATACATGAGATCCCCCACAACTTTCGAGGCAGAGGAAAGGTGGTATCAAAGATACATCAGAAGTCTCACTGTGAATTGATGAAAGGAAGATACTACCTCTGTGGGCCTTCTCAGTAGTGGCGCCCACCCTGTGGAACGCCCTCCCATCAATGTCAAGGAAATAAACAACTATCTGACTTTTAGAATACATCTGAAGGCAGCCCTGCTTAGGGAAGTTTTTACTGTTTGAAGTTTTATTCTGTTTTTAATGTTCTGTTGAAAGCTGCCCAGAGTGGCTGGGGTAGAAATAATAAATTATTATAAATTATTATATGTGACAGGGAGAAGAATTTTCATGTCATGATTAAAAAGACACCCTTGAAGAGAGAATAGAGGACCAAGGTTTGTTGAAAGAATATACTTATGTGAAACTCTAATGCTGCAATCCTACACAAATTTCAAAGAGGTAAGCCCTGTTGAACACAATGGGAATAATTTCTTAGAAAACTTTTTACAGTTTTAATGTACAAGAAACATCGAATTATCTGCATTCCACAATTGTCTATCCAGATGTCTATCCAGATATGGGGTTTCTATCTAAAATTTTTGCAAAAGTCTGCCTCTTTTATATTCCAGCTCTTTGAAGAGCTCATAACTGTGTATAGAGCCTATGTATGAACAAGCGGTATGCATGCACACAGGCAGCAGACAAAGAGATGTGTCTGGGCATGAAATGCCAATCCAAAGCCTCACACGTAAGTGTTGTTGTTTAGTCGTTTAGTCGTGTCCGACTCTTCGTGACCCCATGGACCAGAGCACGCCAGGCATTCCTGTCTTCCACTGCCTCCCGCAGTTTGGTCAAACTCATGTTGGTAGCTTTGAGAACACTGCCCAACCATCCCTCTGTCGTCCCCTTCTCCTTGTGCCCTCCATCTTTCCCAACATCAGGGTCTTTTCCAGAGAGTCTTCTCTTCTCATGAGGTGGCCAAAGTACTGGAGCCTCAGCTTCAGCATCTGTCCTTCCAGTGAACACTCAGGGCTGATTTCCTTCAGAATGGATAGGTTTGATCTTCTTGCGGTCCATGGGACTCTCAAGAGTCTCCTCCAGCACCATAATTCGAAAGCATCAATTCACACATATGTAGGCTATGCTAATCTTAATTTGAGCAGGAATTGTGGGCATTCTACTCATAGAAGGCCCAATCATTCATTCTTCCTTGAATAAAATATAGGGGTGGGGGGCACATAATCACATGACACGGCGTACACACACCATTTGAATGGCAATGCCCATCAACAGTGCACCAACAAGTGCACTGTGCTGGGCTTATAAATTTTAGGAGGGAAGTTCCTGCTCCTAATCTCTGGTGGCTGCAACATAATTACATTCACATACACATAGTCAGGTATACACATTTGCACATCAGCCTGCCTCAGCCTACCATGCATGCTATTCCTGGAGGATGTATCTCAGCACAATAGCAGATCAGGCGCTAAAGAGCTTTACAGCCTGATTTTCTTGGTTAGGATCCTAACCAGAACAACTATATGGGAGAGCTAAGCAAACTCTTAGTTTAGAGAGCTTACCCTCAGCTGCTGGTTCTGACTGCTACACACGTACAGGACATCATTAAAAGCTGCAAGAGCCTCTCCAGGCACAGGGTAGGTAACCTTTGAAATCTTCCACATGTTCATAGCCTTTAAATCGGCTTTTGAGAGATGTTCAGACAGGTTTTACTTGTCCAAAAGAGGCTCAAAGAGAATCCCACTGTTGAAAAATAGCTGCTCAACGCAGTGATAATGAGTCAAAATCTAATCCACCTGAATGCGGTTTTATTGCTTCCCAGAAGCTGAAAAGCAGATGGCATGATAACTTTGATAGAAACAAATGGGCATTTTCTTCCTTCTTACCTGTTTAAGGATTTCTGCTGCTGTTTCATGTGAGCAATCAAATATCACGTAGAACTCTTTGCCCTTCTTCATCTCCTTGAGTAAAGGCCGGGCATCTTTATTCCCAGAGGGCAACTGCCGGATTTTGATTTTAATGTTGTATCTAGAAGGGGCTTTGATGAGTTCTTGCAGGCGAATTAGACCTGGAAAATGACACCCAATCATTCAAATAGCTGCTCTGTGCAATGAATCTTCACTGTCATTTAGACTCAACATTTAATTTCACCATTCCACAATATATTTCAAATTTACTCCATATAAAAGCTTAATGTGTTAGCATATCATTTATCAAATCTTTCACTGGTGAAGCTTAAGAAGTTTCTTTTTGCTTTATGGGCACATTCACCTGGGGGAAAAATACACCCTGAAAATATATTTAGAAACTTTTTGGTATGTAATTGTTTACTTATTAAAATTATACCACACCCTCCTCCCAAAAGAGCACAGGGCCTCTTTCTCTGAGCCTCAGATCACAACATTCTTTAATATTAAACAAGTCACACTCTGAAAACCTAGCATTTAATTTACATTAAAGATCAGTAAGCAATGAAATAATAAAGTGCAATGAAAGGCCTGCCCTTCTGTTTCGTGGAACACGTTTAGTGAAAGTGGATTGCTGTGACAATTGGCACTATGCAAGCATTTTGTGATCAACTTCTATGTGGTAAGAGAACCAGCCAGGAATCCAAAGACAGCTCCAGTTTAGCAAGGTGTTGAGATGAATGCTGGTCTGATATTTCAGCCAACATTTAATTTGACCATTCATGGAGGGGAGGGTGCAAACAGAAACTGGGGAGGGTTGTGTTCTCTGTCTGTTTTCTGTTTCCTTGAGTCAGCATTGTGAAATGGTGGAGTGGAATATGTGTTTGATTTTAACTTCTGGTCTTTAAACTTCTCTGTCACATTGTTGGAGGGCTATAAAATGATTCTCTTTGCTCCATGTAGTTTATCAGCCCAGCTCTGTTTGCTGGAGTTACTGGACACGACAGAGAATGCCGACAAACCTCAGAAAGCCATTTAAAGCATTGTTCAGATGGGAGACATGTGACCATGGTGGCCAACTTCAAGACTCAGCCAAAAATGGAACCAGGAGGAGTTGGGGAGAGGCAAAAAAACAAAGTTAGCCATGTGCCCAAAATTAGAGTAGCTGGTGTAGGAGTGCAGTTGCTGTTGCTAGCTGGGCCTAAGGGAGAAACAAGAGGTCATAGAAACAGAAATGGTTGCAAAAATATCCATTCTAGAAAACCCATCGAAACAAATGGATACTGAGTAGTGTGGAATAATCAGTCATATCAACATGCTCTAATTAATGCATGAATGGGTTAAGACCATAGAGTACTGTCCTGCCAGGCTTAGGTCACTCTTCTCAACTTGGGAATAAGGGTTTTCCAGCCTTTGCTCTTCCCATTCCACCATGAGATCAACAGTAAGGAGTTCTAAGATGGTTGCTCCAGCTTAGCTGTGTGGCTTAAGCAAGTCATCTTTATGTTTCTATACAAATAATTTAGAAACAGTCATCTTTTATAACCTATGTTTTATTGGTTGTGTTTTCTAACTGCTTTATGGAAAAGCACATGAATCTGACCTTTGAAGAGTTTGTAAATAAACCTTTTTTTAACTTAACAAATGTGTGGTCTCTTTCTATGCTAAGGGGAGAGGGTAATTTAGGAAGCAACTTAGAAGAGGATATTTTAAAGGTCTAACAGCCTACATTTCTACGCTTTACTTTCCTGCATATTTTGTGATTTTAAATCTCTGATGGGGTTCTCTCACTAAAGAGTACTTGCCCCAAACCTGGAAATTCTCCCTTTATTTGCCTATCTTTATCATTAACCAAATCAACAAGTAGCAATAAGTATAGAACTGAATAGCGAAGGGGATGCCTAGGGTGTCACTACTCAGAACCCTGAAGGTCAGCAGACAGAACACACCTGCCAGTTTCCTAAGCCTTTCACCTCTCTTGAAAACAGAGCTATCTTTCAGCCTGTCCTGAGTTGAATAATTTGGCTGTGGTTGACAAAAACAGTCACTGTCCTAAACAGGGTGGGGGTGCAGGATGCTGGATTCCATTGACTTGAGTCAGGTGTATTGCACAATCCTATACTTACTTATTCAAAAGTAAGCCCAACTTGATTCAGACATACTTCCTAGAAAGAGTGCTTACAACTGTATTCCAAATCTGTTTACAAGTATATCCAAATATGGGTGGAGGATCAGGCTGCAAATATTTAAAATACACTAGGTTGCTGCTTGTTGAGGTCAATAGGTAAATAATCCTCTGCTTTAAAAAAAGACTTTCAAGAGTTTCTTTAGTATATTGCATCCTCTGTCCAGTTATGCACAAAATTCATTTGCTCATTCATACACATAAACACACCCTTATGATGTTCTCCAACGAAGCCAAAGGATAATGGGGCTGTTTAGAAAAAGATATTGAATTAAAGCAAGAATCGCCTAAAAGCCCTTTTGACAAATGGTAATTTTGAAAATGAATCACCAGCCTGCGAGCACATTTGATTTACTTCCTGTGCAAACCTACTTAGCATCTCCGGCATTAGAAGTGCACTAATAGAATGCAAGCTGAAGTATAAAGCAGCATAAAGTATCACCCTATTTCCTCTGATGTGAAGTGGTGATTGCTATGCTGCAAGCTATTGGCTTTTGCTCAAGGCCTCGCATTGCATCAGGAAAATTGACTTTTTTCCTTGGTAGACTGATTCTCTCCTTTCAGTTTTTAAGCATCCACAAACCAATACAGAATATGAACCATTATGATTATTCAAGTGGAAATTGTAGTAGCACAATGCAAAGCATAGTTTGGCTGCTAAGAGGGAGGCTTCAAACTACAACATTCAGGTTTGCAGGCTTCCTGAAAGGACTTTTTATACAGTTGATGAGCTAGCAGAGGGAAGCTGGCTGTAAATCCACAGCTCAGCTGTATTAAGCAGCAAAAAACCTGGTTCAGCCACTGTGACACAAGTTACATTAACAGAGAAAAATGGGGCTTCAGGCACAATAATTTCAGGTGTAATTTCCGTTTACTGATAAGAACTCTTTGGCTCAAAATGATCCCTTTGTCATATACTGTCCTGTGGCAGCAAAAGTCTGCATAATAGCTACCGGTGAGGTTTAAGGAAATGGAATTGATTAAGGAAAATGTCTGATCCACAATTGATGTTCAGAAAACATGTGCCCATCTATATATATATACTTGCATTCATGTGCAGTGGCAAGAAAATATTCCACAAAGGAAAAGTAGAGAAAATATATAGATTCTCTTTCGGTCACTTTTTCACTCTCCTCTCTTAGCTCTTGATAGTGGTACTCAAATAGGGAAAGGGTTGGCATAGCTGTGGAAGCTCATAAACTTTTTCAGGAGAAAGGGTGTGATATAAAATAATAATAAACAACAGTGTATTTTAATATGTGTTGTGATGCCTACCTGTACTGTCTTCGTATACTACAGTTATTATCTTCCAGTTGTAATATAGCACCAAATCCAATACTGCTCTGCTGATGGCTGCATAGTCTGGGTAGAGGTTTATGTAAAAGGAATCTTTGTTATCCACTGTAGGATGTTTCCATCGGGTCTGTATATGTGGAACTTCAAGTGCATTGCAGATAGATTGTACTGCACTGACTGATGAACTGTGAGATGGTCCAAAGAGTGCAGCTACCCCAAGAGCAAGCTGATCACATGCTGTAAGAGAGAGGGATAAAGAAAAGACCAATAATGCTGTAGGACCATTTTACTCTTTTGCTCCTTTGTCTTAACTGAATTGGTGGAATTGCTGAATTTGGGGGGAAATGAGTTCAAAATTAGAGGGGGGGGGCAAGGGCCAGCTCATCAAAACTTTATACCATCATTGTTTTCAACTACACAGATGGGATACAGCCTATTACAAAACCCCAAGAACTTCAAATAAAAATAATGCAATGATTTCACTTCATTACTTTTAAATAGGGCTGACTTCAAATCCCTCAGTCACGATTGTGAGACATTCAGGAGCCCTGAGCTATTCTAGTAATGTATTCACCCAATGAAAGTCTTGTGAATTATGATGCATGGCACAGTGACCATAGATACATTTCATTGCAATAGGCACAGCAAGGATTTCCAAGCTACCTGACAAATTGCTATCCAAGGGTGTTATAGTTTGTTAATTTCAAGGCAAACACTCATAGAGGATAAAGGGTACTATTATTCATGGTGACACTTTATGTTGTGAGATGTACTCATTTTATGTGGGCCTTTGAGGAAAGCAAAGATGGAACTAGAGATTTGCACATTACACTAATATTTATCATGCATTGAATCATTTTTTTTAAGCGAGAATTCTAGTACAGTAATGTGAAATCAAAATAACATGATACATGTTGATCCCATCTGAGTCCCTGATAAAATGCAAATTATTTTATAAGAAAGACTGGAGTCATTTTAATATCCTTGAAATAGCATGTATGATTCATGCTTAAATTTGCTGCTTTCATGATAAAGTATTATATATTGAGGAACAAATCAGAGAAATTCCTTACTGATATTTAAAATTCCTTTAAATATCTACAGTATATGCTGATTTCAAATGGCCAAGCATCATGCAGAGATTACATCAGACATGTCCAAAGTCTGTTTTGGGCGCCTAATCCGGCCCACTGGTCGGTTTAATCCGGGCCCTGTGGCAGTTTATTTCCTGTTAAAAACCTCAACAACTTCAATCTTAAAAAAAGCTCAACAAATTTGGGGTAAAATCATAAAAAAGGTCAACAACTTTGGTCGGCCCTCACGGCCCTTCACTTATCATATCTGACCCTCTTTGTAAAAAGTTCAGACACCACTGGGTTACATTAAGACACTTAAAGGTATTGCTGATGAATAATCTACCACCGAGCATCTAAGGAAGCAGTGTGCAGAGTCAGAGCCAAAAGTGGGCCCGTTACCCCTTTTCTCTCAGATTCTCTATTCCTCTGCTGCTGCTGCTGCTGCTGCTGCTGCTGCTGCTGCTGCTGCTGCTGCTGCTGCAGCAGCAGAAGGGACAGACCACTCTTGCAAGAGGCCTGAATGGATCACTTGCAAATTGCTTTTGAAATTAGTCTGAGAGCCACATGAAATTACAATGAGGGCTACATGTGGGCGGAAAGGTGCAGTTTGCCCACTGCTTTATTTTAAAAGTAGTCAGAAGAAGCACTTAAGAGCCATCCGGCCAATGAAAATGAAACCATCCCAAAAGTGTCCTTTTCTGAAAGCTATGAGCCTGTTCTGGCTTTGAGACTGGGACCAAAGCAGATGTTCTGAATGGTTCCACAGTCAAACAGTGAAGAACTTTGCACGGCCAGCCTTGCCATTAGAAATTGGAAGAGGCAGTTGATTTGGGATGTTATGCTTTATTGTTGTATGCTTAGCCAAAGGAGAGGTACTTTGGGGATTTTCTTCAAAATAACTTGGTCAGTCTTCGGGACTACACATCTTGACTCTGCCTGGGGTAGCTCCATTTGTGGTTTTGTCTGAGACATAAAAAAGTCTTGGGCTGGCCCTATGTAGCATCTAGTAAAAGACTGTGTGCATGTGTGTGTCACCATGCACTCTACTGCAACTCTAATCACAACTATCACATCTATATAAAGCTACCTGAAGTGACTTGAAAGGCAGTAAACAATGACTGAATTTCAACCTGGATATGTCCTTCATCTACTTGCATCAAGTTAACTCATATTCTCAGCTTGCCAATGTAGTAATATGGATTTTATCACCTCAGGCAACTGGCCAACAATGAGAATCTAACTAAGAAGTGAAAGCAAACAGGGTTGATTATCATCTACTACCGGTATGGAAAAGTTGTCAGAGAAATTGATGGTATGACCTTAGCCCCATTATGTTATGTTTCAAACTTTTATCATAGTTGTTATTATTATTTGTTTAGTGGCCTCAGTTTACATATGCTGCCTTCCACAATATAATTTGCAAAAGTGAGGTCCCCACAAGAAGAGTACACTAAATTTAGAGCAGGTATAGGCAGGTGGAAGAGGAGAAACAAGGTAACAAGGGATGTAGGATACGACTGTCTGATTCATACTTTATTCCACAGGGATTAGAATTTTTTAAGCAATTTATTAAATTGTTCCTCAGGATGCTAGACAAGCAAGCATTTAATCCATTTATCTTTCTCTGAAGAAACAAGGCATGTCTGACACCATCTAATCTACATGCAGACCAGAAGTCTTGCCTCATCAAAAAGCCCACTTGGGACTGTTGATTTTTCTTAGGCACAACTAGTCATTCACCTCTTAGAGGCCTTCTTGACATATATCATATAAATGGTAATTTATCTCATGGTCCTTTGAAATAAAGACCTGTACATTTTCTGATGGAACCACATGTGGCATCAGAGTCATGAATTACTAAGAAAGGATTCAGAATGCGCTCTGCAAATGTATTCACTACATAACGGACTTCAGTTTCTGAGAATCAAATAGGTTTACTAGCAAATAAGTTTATGAAACTGTCTACCATGCTGCTGCTACTCAACATAAACTTATTACAACCTTGAAATCCAACAGTGATTTCCAGTAATATTTTCATAAACCTGATTAAGGTAGCTTTTAGGCAGGAAATTTTATTCAGCTAAGGGATCTGTTACTACTATTTTCTTAACCATGTTTTAAATAACTTTTTATTTTAATTGTTCCTTAGAAGTTTCAGTGGGGCAGACAACTATTTATTCTGTTACAATTTATGTATTCCTATTTTACCATGCACGTTACCTTGAAAGAATTTTTATTCAGAAGAGTAGGATAAGTTTTCAATAAATAAATAAATGCTCAAAAATGCAGATACGAATGTTCCATTTTAACATTCTGTGGGGCTCTCCTCTATCAATTTTTAATTTAAAAGGTTATTGTTTAGAAAAGCTTTCTGCTTTCAAGGTTATACCATTGCAGGCTGACCTGATTGAAGTAGACTTTTGTGATTCAAGTAGACTGTGGTCCAGGGGCATTTTGTCGATACTCCTATATGGTCAGGGCTTAATTAAAAATATTTTACAAAAACTCACACTCAGAGACACAGGCAAAACAAATGCTCTCTCAAAATATTGAAAGTATCTCTGTGGTACACATCAATACACACAACCCTTTACAAATGCTTGAAGATTAAATACTGAAATACTACATGTCCCATACTGTAGAAATGCTGCTCATTTATAAGCAGGGAAGAGAGAAAATGTTTGATTTTCTGTCGCATACTATTACTATCACAGAGCTAAATATTAGCAAAGAAGATCAGCTCAGCATGACTCTCTAGATATTTCAATATCGCAAGCAATTACAGCCATTTCAAATCTTATACAAAACAAAGAATTAGATTGTTTCAGATAATTATGCAGTAAAGGCCTAGGTTGTGGTTGAAGAAATATGCTGGCCTGGGTGTGTTGTCACAGATTATACTGGAAAAAACCCAACCTATTTGACATTTATTAGCTAAATTTAGCTGCAATAAACTGACTACAAGGAAAGACAGAAATTTTTAGAGGCAATGTGGGCACAACATTTGAGAGTCACTTAGAAAGTTACCTCGTCTTGAAGCTTCAAAACTATCAAAAAGGTTAATTCTCTGGATGTCATAGGTTAATGTGGTATTAGGCATCAGTGTTCTGTTTCTGTTAATGTTGGTGACTGCAAATTTGAAAGCTAACTCTTCCACGTTGACAGGTTCATTTTCCACAGTTTCAAATATCCCGCCTGTGAAAATAAAGAGACAAAAAATAAGCTTTAGTCATGTTTTAGCTTGTTTTAGCATGTCATTACATACAACACCAATCTAAATGAAAATAAGGAATGTCCATTTCAGAACAAGGAATAGAGAAAAAATCGGTGGAGTGAGCAATTTTATTTCTTGTAGCACCTTGGTATATTGGTATTCAGCTGATGGCTTGACCATCAGTTGGTCAACACAAGAGGATAATGAGAAGGTAAACCGGTTTGAGGGTGTTTTTTTTTTAAACAATCAAATGGTATATAAATTGTTTGAAATAAATGAAGAAGTAAATTTTGATTTCAATCAACCACAGGGTAGTTATGGTTTGTTGAAATAAGCCAACTTCATAAACCATGGTTGGAAGGTGACTTGTTTCAAATAAACCAGAGTTTAGATGAACCAGTTTTTCAGGTTCAGATTACATGTGTCCAGAGAAGGGCAACAAAGATACTGAGTGGCCTGCAGCCTATGGTAAGTGTGATGTCTGAACCAGCCTCTATCTTTTAGCCTCTATTGAGATAACAGCATGAAGGACTAAATCACAACATAAAGATTGTCAGTGTATAGTATATAATAACATAACACATATTTTTAAAATTTGAGGTCTGGTTTAAGTGGCACCTGCCATTACTTCAATAAATATCTCTCATGCCCCAGCTGTATGTGAACATGTACTGTAGATAATGCCCCTTAGATTATATCAATCTCATAGCCAAATTCTGTGGAAATGTGGGGCTTGAGAAATGCATAATAAACAGCATATTTTGAAGCAAGTTCTTTAAGCAGCCACATCTAACTGCAGCTCTTGATTTGCATGTATAATTTACTCATTTACTGCTATCCACTAGAGGATACTTTGAATTTTGCAGTCACTTATTTCCCCATGTGAAATTCACAATTCACATATTGCTTAATATTTCCCAGTCAACAAAATATAATCTGCTAATGTGCTGCAAGGGCTCTTTTGATTTTTATATGTCGCCGGTATAGAGTAGCATAGTCATTATCTGACAATCAGGAAATGGAAATACACAGTAGAATTACAACCTGCTTTACATTTTAACTCGAAGCAAAACGGAAAAAAACCAGTGGGTGGCAGTCTTTAGACAGAGAACCAAAAAAACGCCACACAACGGCCACTGTAGGTAAGCCACAGATGAACGAAAACTTTCTTTATTGGACAGTGTTCCGGTAAAGACACTGTTTCGAACACTTCTTCAGCTAACGTAGCTTGTTAAATTATACACTTCACTCGGAGCAGTGGTCATAGACCATGTAACCACTGCTGACTGCGGAGCAGTGGTCATAGACCATGTAACCACTTACATTTTAACTCAGCAGTCACAATGTTAATAGTTCTTAGAAGAAAATAAGATTGAAATGTCATACACTTTTTAAGCAAGTAACATTAGGTTTACCATTTAAATAACATGTAATTTTATAGATGATCACATCTTAAACAATTTTATTATGTATCCCTCTGTATTACAGCTGCCTCACAATTCTTTATCCCATAATTCTTTTAGATAATGAATAATGGCATTACCAACCAGTCAACTGGTCCCTTGGTTCACTCTACTTAGCATTCCCCAATAGTACTTCGTTTGGATTATAGTACCAACTACTGAGCTACATGCTGAAATTAATGTCAGTCAGCTCTGTCTGTCATATTTTTCTCTTATCAGGACTCCTATAATCTCTGGAAGATTTATATCTATAAGTTCCCTCCAGCCATCAAGAAACATCTGACAGTTCCTTTGTCAGTTTGAACACGAACCAAATAATTTTCATTGCTACTATTTGTCATCGTCCCCTCATTCACTGAGTTGGCACCCAACTTTGGCGGTTGCAGAATCCTGCTTTTCCTATAAATGCAAACTTCTTGCAGTTCAGCCAGTTATTTTCCTGCACAAGCTTGATAATAAAGAATGGTGTTACAAAAAAGGGTCATGGCCTTGCTTGTGATATAGGACTGCCTAAGAGACATTCCATGTAATTTATGAACAAGAGAGTAGATATCCTATTAGATACCCTGGACACATGGAAAGGAAAGAGCCAGGCCTGCATCTTCTCCTTTGTAATCAATTAGCCTTGAGACACAGCAGCCTAGCATGGTTGAGATTGCAATCAAATAAGGCTCCTTAATCAACTCCAGGTTTCTAATTCAGTATAGTTTATAAGTCCTGCAATCCTAAAGACTTTGGGAGGGCACACCAAGGGTCAAAGGGTACATTGGATCTCCCAATCTGAGAATAGAGAGAGAGCTCCAACTTTGGAAAGGGAGATCAAGGGTCATTTTCCCTCCCTCCTCTGACTTGTACCACCACCTCTGTGGCTGTTACCCTACCAGTATTGACATAGTAGGACCAAAAAGGGGATGTGCTGGGAAAAGATATGAAGACCCGGTGACTTTCCAATCACCTGATACTCCTCCAAACCCAGAAACTTGAGGATCGCCTCTCTCCATATGAATCTACCCAAATCCTGCAATAATCATCCAGGCCCTTCTTCGTGTGTCTCCTCCACAAAAGGTCTGGAGGGTGGCTACATGAGAACGGGCCTACATGTGTTTTTAAAAAAACACATCCACATGATGCCCTTTCAGTAGTTCCACAGGTGGGTAATGTGGGGTGTACACTGTTTTCCCTCCCCCTATTACCACATGATCCATGGATCAAGATTGTCTGGACACAAAAAGAACGTGTACATACAGGCTACATCAGATCCACTTTAATTTGCTGGGTGTACACAGCCTCGTTATTTAACGAGGAACTAAAGGAAGCCTCCATACTAAAGACTGGAAAGTTCCTCAGCTGTAAGATCAGTCATTACTTACGCTTAGCTTGTGCCATCTTTGTTCATGCCAATATTTAGTCCCTTTAACACCATAAAGCTAAACCACTTCCCTGATTCTGCTGCTTTTGCTCTGGCATTGATTCCCCACCTCCCACCGCACGATCTAAATGTGCAAACTATTTATGAGATTATTACCGGTAGTTCTCCAGTGGTTCGTCTTTGAAAATAAAACACTGAATACACTTTATGAGCTTTCCTGTAGAAGGAATCATGACATATATGCAAGTAACAAATTATTCATCTGTTTCAATATTTACTCAATACCTCACAAGCTTGTGAATCATAATCTCTAGACTGACGGTGAAATGGAAGATTAAAGTGGCAGCCTTGATGGAGAACCCATAAAATGTCAGATGCTGTATATAGGTAAGCATAATTAGTGTATCTTAGAAATTAACTGCCTGGAAAGAGCTACAAGGAAGAAACTCAATATAAAAAAGATAATGAAATAAATCATTAGGAATGCTAGAAAAGTCTGCGCATGGAAGTCAGTGCAGATCTTTGGACAAATGTGCAATTTATAGTGAGTATACATAGGAAGATCTGAGTGGAAGGTCTTTAAAGGTAAAGCCTATAATTTCCCAATTCATTTGCTTGATGTAAAATTACAGGTCCATTCTATTACAGGTTTTGCTGCCTAATAAAGGCCTGGAACGTTCAGATTAACAGCCACATCCTATGTATGTTTACTTAAGAGTCTCACTGAACTGAATGATGCATACTTTCTTGTAAACGTGCCAAGAATTCCGTCCTGAAGCAATCAAATGATTATTTCAAAATGGATTGGCTAGAGCATTCCTGTGGGATCAAAGACACTAGCGTATCCTTTACTCTTCCCAAAACTCATAAATTCACGGGAAGAATGTGATATTTAATCCTTTAAGCAGGGGAAGGGAACCTTTAGATGCTGCTGGACTAAAAGTACCATCAACCAATGGCCACAATAGCTGGTGTTGATGGAGTCCAACTACATCCGAAGGGCCACAGATTCCTTGCCTCTGTTTTAAATTGCACAACAGGAGTGTAGGAAGCTGCTTCATACCAGTGCAGACTAGTTGTCCATCTTGCCCAGCTTTATTCACTCTGACTGGCAGGATGTCAGGCTGAGGATCTTTTGCATAACTGTTACCTGATCTTTTTAACTGGAGATGCCAAGGGTTGACTATGGGATCTGCATGCAAAGAATGCATTCTCATACTGAGCTATATTCATTCCCACACATATTATGGCAAATGAGCATTTTGGAGTGACGTGTGCTATGGATATATTCCCAAATCTTCCTCTAATTCTACATGATTATGGGCATGATTATGAATCCATTCTGAGTGCTGTATGCTGTATGCAATTCTGGGTAAAGGACCTCTGACAGTTAAGTCCAGTCGCAAACGACTCTGGGGTTACGGCGCTCATCTTGCTTTAGTATCCGAGGGAGCCAACGTTTGTCCGCAAACAGTTTTTCCGGGTCATGTGGCCAGCATGACTAAGCTGCTTCTGGCGAAGCGCACGGAAACGCCGTTTACCTTCCTGCCGGAGCGCTACCTATTTATCTACTTGCACTTTGACGTGCTTTTGAACTGCTATGTTGGCAGGAGCAGGGACCGAACAATGGGAGCTCATCCTGTCGCGGGGATTCGAACCGCCGACCTTCCGATCAGCAGGCCCAAGGCTCAGTGGTTTAGACCACAACGCCACCCGCGTCCCAAGCTCAAAAAGGATAGTGTAGAGCTCAAAAGTACAGAAAAGAGTAGCCAGAATGATGAAGGTTTGGGGGCATTTTCCCTTACAATGAAGGCTCAAATGGTTGAGGCATTTAGTTTAGAGGGAAGTATGACAGAGGGCTAATCTACACTTCCATTTGTCCCATTATTTCTAGGCATAGGTCCAAAACATTTTTCTTTAGTCCCACCATTTCCCCTGACAAAACCTGCTGTTTATTGCTGAATCAGAACAAACGTCAATCCGCCAAAAACCCAATTGACATTTGTTTTGTTTTAGCAATAAACAGCAGGTTTTCTCGGAGAAAGAGGCAAGATAAAATACAAACCTCTTAGAGCCGTGCCTAGGATTCATGGGACAAATGGGAGGGTGAATGAGCATATATACAGAATAAAGAATAATAATACATTTGAATTTTTAGCATAAAATAAGCTCCATTGTCCTCTTTCTCTGAATCTTTCCTTACTACTGTTCACATCTGATTGCACATGTGTAAATGTATTAAAGAGTGAACTAACATCTGATGGATGTTTCAGGTGACTGGACTAAGATGTAGTTACTAAAATCATTATTTCAAAATGTAGTCGTGTCATACATCTTGTGTATGCTCTGACCTTGAACTGTCTACAATCAGTGTCTAGTAAATAAGTCACACTAGAGAACATAAATGCATATACCAAGTAGTAACAGTTTTTGAGACAAAGACAATAACTGATCTGACATTTTACCGAATGTGTTGTACTTTGCATGTAAGTGCTCTCAGTTCTATACCTAACATAAACAAAGTCCAGTTAAAAGTTAGCAAGGCTGCAAAAAGCTTTTGCCTGACGCTTTTGAAGGCTGTTGCAAGTCAGTGTAGACAATAGTGGGCTGTATTAGAGGTGGGTAATGTGCGACCCTTGAGATATTGCTAGACTGCCATCTTCACCATTCCTGACCATTGTACAAGCTAGCTGGGGCTGATGGTTTAAAGCAGGAACTGGGAACCTGTGGCCTTCTGGGTGTTGCTAGACTACAGCGCCCATCATTCGTGACCAATGGTTATGCTGGCTGGGGCTGATGGGAGTTGTAGTCCAGGAAAATCTGGAGGCACACAGATTTCCCACCCCAGGTTTAATGGCATCTTTTTGCTTCCATTGGAAACTGTGCCACACCACTGTTTTCATTTCAACATAGATTCAAACCAGGACAAGAGTGTTATTTCATTATTTTTATAAATAACTAAAGCATAATTGTGAAATACCCACTTATTTAACAGTGTATCTTGAAATACACCACACTTTTAGAAACACGAAATAAGCACGATCGAAAAGCAGCTAAAAACAAAGTAAATAAAATGCAGCGGCTAGAATGAAGACCAGAAGGGAACTCATTTCTAAATACCTTATGGGACAAAGTATAGATAGACTCTTCTCTGAGCTAATATAATTGACTTTCCCCCTGGAATTATTATACAATTATGTATAGTAAACCTCTGTTTGTGCAGTTATGAATTAATTAAGGACATTTAAAGAACTCACACACAAATATTAAAATCACCATAGTCTCACACTCTTAGATGAGAATGAGGCTGGAAGGTTATAAGATATTTCAGGCAACCATTTACATTTCAGTCAGATTAATTGCATAGGTACAGAAATACCTTTGGACATTACAGCCGGAGACATTGTCACAGCATATTAACATTAACCCCATGATCAAATTAATATTTCAACCTTATGTGTTCCTGCCATAACTCCTGAGGAAGCAGAATTACAGAGCTGAGAAAGTCTTGAAGGTGAGCTAAGACAGGATGTTCTATATGCAAACCTTTCTAACAAATTAGGCTACATCAATTAGAAATATAGATTTGGGTGTTCAAATCAGTGGCAGCAGAGAAGGCATCAAGGAATCATGCTTCCTATATCAGAGATGTAACTTCCTGTTCCCTCCCCACTCCCTCTCCCTTTGTTTTGTTTTTTGCAATAAAACTTTATTGAAACTCAATCATCTATTACAATCATACACATAAATTATAATTACAATATTGTTACCGCGTTATAATTTAGTACAAATTGAATATAAATTTGAAAAATACCTGTACAAATATAAATACCATTACACACTTAAAAAAAAAATTAAACACAAAAACAAACTATATAAAATAAAGAAAAAACCCAAAGACAATAAAGAAACAAAAACCAAAAACTAGATAAACAGAAACACTCTCTTCCTTTGACCAGCTTTGGATGCAGACATGCCTTAACTTGCTCCAGTTTTAGGCACAATATTATGCCTACATAGTTTTTACTGCTGCCACTGCTGTGAACCAAGACGTAAATCTTATTTCTAAACTTACTTTCCAAATTGTTGTCCAATTCTTTTTTAAGCAGGGTAAGAAGAGGGCAGCCAGTTTACTTCATAGTTGGAATTGCTCAAAACAAGCTTTTACAGCCTAATTCCTATGCTTTTAATTTTGTTTCAAACTGTTCAACCCACACATGTGGGTGCCTGGAGGCATAAATTGCAATTAATATATCCTCTCCGACCCAATTAATGTATCTCCTCCTACCCATTAAAACTCACCTCACACTTTTAGTGTGGATGCCCACATTGCTGCCTCATATGAAGATGCTCTGGGTGGATGACTGTATTCCTGGAGGGATGCTTCACAGGCTAGCTAACTACCGGTATATGGTTGTCTGTGGGGAAGAGGGCAGTAATCCTGTGTCCCTTGACAACAAGTGAGAGTGTTTATATGGTTAATCAATCAGTCCTTCTGATTCGCCATAAATATAAAGTTATCTTTTGTGAGCTGCTCTGAGTGCAACTTTCTTAATAACAAATATGAAGTAAAATGTATAAATATGCATGTAGATAGACAGGATAGATGAAACAAATTTTGTGTTTATTATATGGAGGTTCCTGGTTCCCAACAGAGCCTTTTTCAATTAAGCGTTGAAGCCTGAAAGTATTTCCCTATGGCTCTATTGACATAATTCATGCTCCTGAGTTTCTCAGTAATGAATCCCTTTTTAAAATAACTGACCTGATTTACTTAGTTTTGCACAGTGGGCACGTGTCTGTAACATGTTAAAAGATTGCTTGAGAAACAAAAACATTGTTATGTGCCTATGAACACCAGTTGCGTGTCAACCCGATCCCTCCCGTGGTGAAATAAAGAAGCAAGACTCAGTAATTAAGGTTAATGGGCATAGAAAGGCCACAACTTTTATTGGTTACGAATGTAGAGAGGTATTGGCTTAGGCATTGGATCTAACCAACTACCGGTATATCTGACTCCAGCCCGCTGTGCTGGCAGTCCGGGAAGGGTTAACCACCGATGGGAGAGTCCTGCTGCTGCACATCAGCTAGGAACTCACCCTGGGGTCACCGATCTGGGGCGTGCCTTTGGCCCTCACCTTCCACGGCTTCGGACAGGGCCACGCCCCCCGGACTTGATTAACGAAGTACCCTTCAGCATTTGGGGGAGGTGATGGCGCACGTGGAGGGCTCGTGGAGCCCGCAACCCCCCTCCTCCCTTCGGTCGGAAGGGACTTTATGTGCTGGTGAAGTATCAGAATAACCAGTTAAGCAGGGGTATGAAATGTAGTGGCTAACTGACATGCATTTATTCATTGTATTGTCTGACCAACATCTAGTGATGAGGCAGGAGCTGAGCAAGAGCACATTGAAGGAAGCTGAGCCAAGAAGCGCAGTAGAATCAGTTATCCCAGCAAGAGTCCAAGAGCAACTGATAGTCTTACAGTATATTCTTGTGCCAGCCTCTCATTTTCCTGGGTATCTACTTCTCCGACTTCTCCCTCCTGAGTAGACCGTTCCTCCCAAGGAGGCCCCTGGCAAAAAAAGCCTCTTCGCAGCTAAATGAACCCTCCTATGACAACCCTGAGTTTGTCATCACTACTGCCTTGAAGTCCAGGAGGCAAATGGGGAAAATTACAGTATTTTCCTGCGTATAAGACTACTTTTTAACCCAGGAAAATCTTCTCAAAAGTCGGAGGTCGTCTTATACGCCGGGTCGTATTTCTTATACAGCGAGTATATCCCAAACTCTATATTTTAACTGGAAAAGTTGGGGGTCGTCTTATACGCCCAGTCATCTTATATGCCGGAAAATACGGTATATACACATACAGACACAACCTGAGCTCATTTACAGGAAGGAAGCTCTGAAATGATGGAACTGATACCTTTTCTGGACAGAATAAATCCTCTATGGAGCCCTTTTCTGGGCTTCCTTCAGAAAACAAAACATTTTTTTGGCCATCCTTATTAGAGGAATTATGTGAGTAAGAAACAGAGGAGCAAGAGAAGAAGAGAGTGTTTTGACACTTTCATAATCTTGTTTACACTGTCAAAGGGCACCCAAAGCCTAGTAATGTGTGAAATTCCCTTCACAACTATGTCACATCAAAATTTTGATTTCCCGCAATACCCTCAGCAAGGATCCTACAAATTTGCTTTGACATTACAAACATGCCCATATCGTGCCGCAGATGATTAGAGACTGAATCTAAATAGAGCAACCTTGACAGTAACTTCCTTCAATAGTGTTGGTCTATGTTTTTGATAATTATCAACAGCCAAGAGAAGGAGCACACAGATGGATGCAAACCCTGAGCAGCGTGAAATAACAAAAATGTTATTTTTAATCAAATGAAATTATAGAGATTAATATGTCAGATTATCACTTTTGCCTCACATCTTTGTTAATCACATGTAGCAAGCTATAATGCAGAAAGTGTTCCACAAAATAATAAATAAAATATACTCATAATAATATAGCTTGGGGTGGGAAGTAAAGAGATTCTCAAGAAGAAATATTTACCTTTTGTGCATTCAGTGCATATTTTTGAACTAAGACATGTAATGGTTTGATCTTGCTCTCCACCCAGTCCTCTTTCTTGTTATATGGGCTATCTGTACAAAGAATAAACATTATGTCTTCCTCATCAAAAGTTACACTGCTAGAGTGCCCATTAGTTATCTATAAGGCGCTTAGAAACATAAGGTTTTTACTGTAGCTGCAGAAATCTGAGCTTATCCTGGAAAAGCATGGATTAGCTGAGATCACAGCCTTTTCATATAGCACAGCTTTAAAAGAACAATTTGATTTTTGGAATCAAAATAAAAGAGAAAGAAAGAGAAATAAGGATGCAGTGTCTTTTGAGTTATATCTGATTTGTTCCCTTCCTGCTACCTTTTTCTTCTGAACTAATTCTGTTAACTGCAATGGCATTTCATTGATCAATGAAATAATAAGCTCCCTTTCTTCTCAACTCCAGGGAGTGATCTACCTAGATCTTTGGAACAGCTTTGAGATTAGGAGGGAAATGTGTGTGCTCTTTTCTACTTCATGCAGGGGGGAGAGGGAGAAAAAATGCAATGCAGTTGGATCTAGGATTGAACATTAAGAACCATGATGACTGCACTGCTTAATATCTTCCAATTAATATACACATTCATTTGTTTAAATGTAAAAAAAAATTCTACCCTGACTTTCATGACATACTTTCACAAGGTGGCTTACAATGAAAACTTTTAAATATTTAATATTTTATTGTACTGAACAAACATAATAAAAGCAACGTCAGATTGAAAACATTACACGCCACACCAATCTCCACAGTAGTGCAAGATTCCAGGCACCTACCCAGGGTTCGTGTTTCCTTTGGAAACAATATATAGGAGGGTGGCAATAAGAGCAGTCAAAAGACTTAGCATAATAAAAGGTATTTAGAGAAAGACCACAAGAGAGGAGCCCAGACAGTGTTCCTTTGAAGAGGGACAGGATTCCAAAAGTGTGCAATTACCACTGAAAATGTACACGCCACCTTCTCTCTCCCTCCCTCTTCCTCTCCTTCTCTCTCTCTCTCTCTCTCTCTCTCTCTGTGTGTGTGTGTGTGTGTGTGTGTGTGTGTGAGAGAGAGAGAGAGAGAGAGAGAGAGAGAGAGAGAGAGAGAGATATGAAAGTGGGAATACCACTACCTGAGAAGATTAGTTTATTCTGAGATCTATTGAAATGTTATCACATCAGATAAATAACCTATTTACTAACTGGTCATCCATTAAAGTATATGCAACAAGAGGGGAGGTTGGGAGAGGTAGATATTAGTTATTTGCTGCTTCAGCACAGCCACCTAGTAGCACATCATTATTTAGCACCAATACAAAATGAGTATATGTTTTCCTTCTCCTCTGAGGATAGCTAAGAGGCATCCAATTGCTAAGTAGGCTTGGATGAGATATGCAGAGCCATTCTAATGAGGGCCTGGGGAGCACCTGGATAGATTCTCTGTTCTATCCAAAGCTTTCCCCCTTATTTGCACCATGCCAGGTCCAGACTGTTAGCTGAGGGGCCAGAGGATTGGTCTCCTTGGAAGATGCACTGAGTTTTATATCAAAAGTTGCCCGCATCCTTTCTCCTGGCTTGTTGGCAGGAGGATCATCAGCAGTAGCTTAGTGCCCACTTACTACGGTAGTGGCATGATCATAGAATTGTAGAGTTGGAAGGGAATCCCAAGGGTCAGCTAGGAGGCTAGCAGTGAGGCAGTGCTGCCCCACCCACCACTAGGGGTTAGGATTGTTCCCTAAGTAAATCATTCCTGCCTCATTTTTTATGGTAAATGCCATAGCTGGAAGAAGCAGTTTGAAAATGTTTCAAACATAACCTTATGTCTACAGAACCCTCTGTCTACAGAAAGGAAATATGTTCATTTCATGAACAAATCAATATCTTTGACCATGCTCAGTTGGTACACAATTACTGTGGTTGTCATTGTAGGATACAGATAAGTGCTCAATATGTAGAAGATGTAGGGCACAGATTAAATATCGCTTGGTTAGGACCAAGCAAAGATTAAAAGCTATAAAGAGCATTGAGAGCATCTGATAAAAGGACACCATGGTGAATTGTGTTGGAATATGTTCAGGCGGTTGTTGCCATCCAAGCAGAACTGTTCTCTGATGCTTTTGCATAAGGGACCATTTACACTTGACCGAGTCTGTCGCTATGTGACAAGCAGACACAGCCATTCATGGGAAGAAGAAGAAGAAATGACAGTATGTGTAATGCTGCTATAGACAAAAATATTTCCATACTGAGCTTTTAAGCTGAAACAGTTTCTTGTGATTTTCAGGCCAGCAACAAGGTCAGGTTGCAGATAATATTAGCACCAAACACTTTCCATTTTGGTATAACAAAACTTCAGCATTTGACAGAGGGGAGCAGCTACCTTTGCCTGACGTTGGGCGATGTTCTCTTGGCTAGCATCCAAAGACCTCTTAAGGCTCTCCTGAGGCTTTTGGCTTAAATCAGTAGACCCTTCCTGCCAGATCCGTGCTTTTACAACTCTCTCCAGTCTTCTGTCATGTGGCTGTTCAAGTTTAAAGCACTAATGGGTGCATGAAACAAGAACTATCTAAGCATTTACACTGAAGAGGCTTGTTCTACACTTTATCACCCCCTTTGGGAAAACTGCAGTTGTATTGGCGGTAGTAGCATTACTTCTATTTTTACCCATGATGCACTCCGATAGGAAACTTTCCATCAGCACATACATGTGGAACTGCACTCATTTTTAATTTCTTTACAAGACTGTTCTAAATGATGTCTCTTGGCTGCCATATAGACATTAAAAGTAAGGGGTCTGGGTTTTGAAACTTTCTTGGCAATTATCAATCTGGAACATTACTGCTACTCAGTCCACTAAGGGCTGTTTTGAATTGAGAAATGCTCTATTCATGCCATCATTAGTGAATACTAAAATTCCAAGATACTGCATTGTCTGCCCCCACTCCTAACTCAAGAGACCAAGCTTATTTGCTAGTTAAAATGGCAGCATTGCTTTATGACAGTTGCTTTTTAATCTTTTTCTTTTTAAAGGGGGGAATGTTCCCCCCCCCAATAGCCTATACTTCCTTGCCAGCTACTGAAAAATACTTCCTGTGTGAAATAAGATAGATATTATTATTTTAAATAAGACCATAGCCCTATTCAGGCATTTCAATTACTTCCTGAATGATCTAATGCAGTTCTCTGCTTTTTAAAACAACAACAACAACAACAAAGTCTTATTTGTTTTACGTGCATTTTAATAGGAGGTCAGAAGTCGTGCCTTTTGCCAGTTTGGGCTTCAATCTACACATGTCTACTCAGAACATATATTCAACAGGGTTTATTCCGAAGCTAAGTGGGGGTAGGGGTTTGCAGCCTTAGATTGGTACACCAGCTGGTATACCCTAACTAAAGTGTTACACTTGTTGCTAGTGGATTTCCAGACTCATTTTAAATGCTGGTTTAGACAGTTAAAGCCCTAGATGGTTTGCAGCCAGGTTACTTGCCTGCATTCATATGAACCTGGCCATGTTTTAAGACTGGCCCATTTTTAAGATCAGTTAAACTAGTGGACACTAAGGACAGGGCCTTCTCAGCAGTGGTCCCTAACTTTTAAGATGTACAGATATAAAAAACCCCACCTGTTTCTCTCACCTCGTGCGAGAGGTGGCAGGGTTGGATATGCTGTTATGTTGTTTTATTGATGTGACTTTGGGAATGGTTTTATCCTGGCTGAATTCTATTTAGTATATACAATGTTATACTATAGGGCTGTATTTTTATGATCATATTGCTGTTCACCATCACGTGTTCCGGGAAAAGAAGTACGGTATTTAAATATTAAAAACTTACTAACTAACAAATGGAAATGTGTTCTTAATTACAATTTTTCATGCAGATTTTTTTAATAAATAAAAAAGATTAATGTGGAAATGGGATGGAACAGACTTCTGAGTGAACACACATGAAAGCGACGTGAACCAGAAATGGACTGATTAGCCCATCTGTACTTCTAAGAGCTGTGCAGCTGATGAGAACAGAGAACCACCACAATAAAGTGGCATTTTCAAGTGGTTGCAATGTATTTCATTTTTCTCTTTGCTCCCCACCATCTGCATTTTACTTTTACTTTATATTTTGTCAGAACTTTAAATAGCCTTCAGTGGGCAACTAGTGTTGTTGTATGTTAGATTAAATATCTTCATAGCATATGAAGATGTAGAGATAATGGTCAGCAAATCGGGGGAAAGAAAGAAGGTTGCAATTAAAATAATCAGGAAATGAAAGTAATGTGAATGCCACCAGAAGCACGAGTGTTAGGACCCAGCAACTACTGTGAGATATTTTAGTGTGATAGAGAAACAAATTGATTCATTTGCGAAATTTATGCTAAACCTCCTTTCTCAGCTACTGCTTTGTTAAATCCTGCTTCCAACTGGATAGCATATTTTACAGGTAACTTAACAGCATTCATGGTTGTTTTTTTAAAAGTCAAATCCTCTTTGTAACCTTCATTTCTTCCTAAAGATAAATAAGAAAAACTTACTCTAAGCTAATAACTACCATTAAGCCCAAAGAAGTACAGGGAAGGAGGAACCTGCACTTCCCAGAAACTAATTAACAAGTTAAGTCAAGCAAGCAAGCAAGCCATAACGTTAGCTTCACTTAGTGTTATGCATTTTCATAAAGGACATGACCCCTGCTGGGATCTACTCACCCCAGCTGGTAGGGAAATTGATTTTTTTCCTCCTTTATGCTAATTAACAGCAAGACTGGAGATGAGCGGTTGCCCCATCCAAGATTTTAGCAAGAGAAATCTGGATGACTCAAGCAGTTTGATATGCTGTAGCTACAGGGGAAGATAATCAAACCTCCAAACCATCAGCCATACTGGCATGCGTGAAAACTTTCTTTCTCACCTGGCCCATTTTAAGGAATGTGCTGCTATTGTAGCCCTAATCTCCAAATGCAATGCAGTGGGAATGGCTGTACTGCCAGAGAAAGGGATGGTGGGAAGCCATTTTGATCTCTTAAAATGCTATATAAATGGGTCTTGAAACAGCAGAACAGTGCTATGGGGAATGAAGTAACTAGGCACCTTTTAATTTCTTTTAAAGGACTACTGACCACTTGGGTATGATTAAAGTAGAGAAGCACTCAGTTTTAAAAGAACTGTGAACAACCATACTGTAATTTCACAGACATGAAGACGGGTCAACTGTGTCAGTCCTCATTAGTGATATAAGGGGCAATATTGAACAGGTGACTTGTCATACCAAGTTGGAGAACAAATAACATTTTAGAAACAAAGACTCTACCTGAGGGGTATTATTCCCCCCCCCCCATTTTTATGTGCATGTTCAAGAAGGAAAAATGAAAATACAACCTGGAGGAAAGACATTCATAACCCACATGACACCAAAGAACTGCAAGTTCAAAAGAAACCATCTATGCAGTCTTTGCTAAACCTATTGAAAATATTAAAGCCATTATGGCAAAGGTATAATTTGCTAGAGTCTTCTTGGGCCTTGCAACCATCCCAGCACAGGGACCATCTCCTGCTCTATCTTTAATTAGGTATATAAGCCAATGTACCTGTTAAAAGCAAAGGCCTGTTGTTTCAGCTGGTAGAGTTCTAATTGGTCCCCAATAGTATTCAACTGAATTACATCTAAATCCTGTCTAGCTGGTTTGTGGACTAGGCAATGTGCAACCTAATGAACCTGGATTCAGCATGTGCATGCCTTACTTTCTATTAAATGTGTAATATCTGTGCCAGAAATCTGTATTAATAGAAAAAGAATATGAACTTTACAACCAAGGACCATTTGTTCTCCTATATTTTTGAGCTCACAAAGACAAGTTTGATGTAATTATCAAACCCCAGCAACACATCATCCAATTGTATTTGAGAGACAAAAGCAAAAAAATCAGTTGCTGTGGTACCTCGGTTCTTGAATGCCTCCATTGTCGTACGTTTCAGTTCCCAAATGTCAAAAACCCAGAAGTAAATCCTTCCATTTTCGGACATTTTTCAGAACCTGAACATGCGACGCAACTTCCAGCCAATGTGGTGCCCTCTAGATTTTGTGGGAATACACCTCCCATCATCCCTGACCACTGTCTGGTGCTGGTGAGAGTCTAACAACTGGAGGACACCATGTTGGCTACCCCTGAGCTAATTTAATTAATTTATGTTATAGTTGACAAAACTGAATAGCTCAGAGTGGTCTTGTAGTAGCATTGTCATGAAATCCAATCTTAGGTTCCGTATGCAGTACACTTCTTTCTGGCAGCATTAAGATCTGAGCCCTGCCCCTGTTATGTGGTATGGAATAACACTTGACCACAGCTCCTCCATGCAGCTTACACCAACTATTGTACCTTCCAATAAGCATATAGAGGCTTAGGAGAAGCATCTGGTATACAGCACCTATGGTCTTCTCCACAACTTCCACAGTTGATGGGAAACTTGGAGAGCAAAGAGGCTCTCTATGTACTCTTTCTCTTACTTTCTGCTGCATGCCTTTCCTTACGCTACCCTTGAAAACAATTTGCATTGTGTATTCCCAGCTCCTACTGGCTTCCCCCATCCCCCATTAATATGGTGCAGGATCCCCCAACTACTGAGGTTGACACAATCCCCGACCTTTCAAGCAATCACAAAAGCAGGCATCCCCAAACTCGGCCCTCCAGATGTTTTGGGACTACAACTTCCATCATCCCTAGCTAACAGGACCAGTGGTCAGGGAATTGTAGTCCCAAAACAACTGGAGGACCAAGTTTGGGGATGCCTGCACAAAAGTTACTATTTTCACCTTGTTGGTTTCCTAAAAGCCAACCCAATTTAAAAGCTCTTGTAACATGACAAAAAAGTTGAGACCAGAACCTAAGCAAGAATCCAAGAGAAGGAAGTTCTCTTGCTGTGGGACACCAAGTACTGGTACTTTGCCTTGTACCTTTACTGTCTGAGTGGGGATGGAATCATCAAAAGGGCAGCCTAAGACAGTGTTTCCCAACCTTGGGCCTCCAGCTGATTCTGGACTACAACTCTCATCATCCCTAGCTAGCAAGACCAGTGGTCAAGGATGATGGGAACTGTAGTCCAAAAACAGCTGGAGGCCCAAGGTTGGGAAACACTGGCCTAAGAGATGGCAATGCAACATTGTAGATAAGCTAAACTGTAGGGCACATAGAGCACAGAGCACCTGTAGCCCAAAGCCATCAGCTTTAATTGTGAGTGGCATGGAACAGGAATCCATCCCATGCAGACCCTGCAGCACTGATGTCTTCTGCTCTCTTCTGGAACGGATAATAAGCTTAACAGCTGTTCTAACAGTAGTGGTTTGCATTTCTGACGAGCCTGTCAAATTTGAAAAACCCCAGTGAGCTCAAAAGACAAAGCACAGACTCCTGCCCCCCAAGAATAATGCAAAAACAAATACTAGCTACCTTGCCAGAAACAGTTGGGCTAAATAAAAGTTGCACTAGTCCTGTTGGGATGGATCTCTCAAGTTTGGAAAATGAGGGGTATTAGTAATGTTATTAATATGGAGCATTCTGCGTGATTCTGAACATAGAGACTCGGGCAATTAGAAGCTATGATTTACTGTACTTTTCGTTCATAAATCAAGCACACATAGAAGATGATTATAGTGCTCTACGTGACATGCCTTTAATGATTTAGATTGGATCCTGCTGAGAAGGATTTAATTTAAGGCACTTGTAGCCCTGGGATCAAATTATTTGTAACAGTTGATTGAAGCTTATGCTTCCCCCTACAGCTTAACATTTAGCCAGAGATTATCCTTGTAGTAGATTCCATTTGACTCATGCAGAGCTTCAGCCATTATTTTCTCAAATAGTTCAATCTCAAGCGGTATTATCTATCTCTTATCAGCATTATTGTAAGGTACCTATTACTTTTAAATCACCTGTCAGAGTAAATAAAACTTAATGGATAATACACTACAGTACACTTACTGTCTCTTCCCCAATCATTTAGCATAAGATTTCCAAGTATTTGGAAAATCACTTTCTTTTATAAAAAAGAATGGAAAATGAATGCTACACATTTCTTTGGAAGTGCACTTCAACTAAACTAAGTGGGACTTCTGAGTAAACATGCATAGGATTGCACTTTTAGCTCTTAAGAGCTTGTTAGGAAATGCTGAAGCAACTGAAACGGTTTTTCAAACATTTCAAAGATAGTTCAAAAACCATGATGACAATCCACATTTTTGGATGGATACAAGAGCAGATGCCATACCTTAGAATCAATCCATATCATGACACCAACTGTACCATGCCTTCCTCTTCTGCACACATTGAACGAAAAAAACCACACACCTAAGAGACGTGGCTTGATTTCTGCTCCCACACTCTTGTTGTGCAAGGAAAACAGCAGCTCGACACGTCAAATAGGAAGTTTTCTTATGCTGAATCAGACCATTTAAGCTTAGTATTGTCTACACCAGTGATGGCTAACCTTGACACTCCAGATGTTTTGGAACCACAACTCCCATCATCCCTAGCTAGCAGGACCAGTGGTCAGGGATGATGGGAGTTGTAGTCCCAAAACATCTGGAGTGTCAAGGTTAGCCATCACTGGTCTACACTCACAGTGGCTTGCCAGGATTTCAGACAGGGGTATTCCCAGCTCTACCTGGAGATGCCAGGGATTGAACCTGTAACATTCTGCATGCAAAGCAGTTCCCTCTACAACTGAGGGAAAGCCCTCTTTGTAGATAGAGCTGGCTAATTCATTCAAACAAACCAGGCAATTGTCTAGAAAGGTGTCTGTCTATTAGGTCAGAAGCTTTAGTTTGCCTCTGAATACCAGTTATTGAGAACCACATGTCCTGTCTGTGGGCTCCCCATAGGTATCTGCATGGCCCCTGTGAGAACAGGATGCTGGACTAGATGGGCCTTTGGCCTGATCCAGCAGGCCTCTTCTAATGTTCACTTCCACTGCTTCTTATTTGGCTGGCACCACATGCAAACTGAGGTGATTCTTCCAGGAATTCTCTATGACATTGTAGAGATTTTAGTCAGCTCATGTGGAGATAGCCTCTCCCACTAGACTTAAGTTTTCAGAACCCATGAGCTAGCCTTCTGTACAAAAGCCTGGGCACAATATGATGAATATTGGGTTGGATCCAGGCTACATTAGTTGAACTTGTGTTCCACTGAAATTGAACAGGATGAGCTGATCAATATTTGACTTCAATAGGAACAAGTTCAAGAACAAGTTGTCTGGATTCCATTGAATGCATAGCATTCTACTATTTACCCATAGTGCCAGGGGACCAATTGATGAAATACAAAAGCAGCTACCTGTAGAAAATAATGATCCAACCTCCATTATATTCACATGCATCGTACTCAAAATGAAAATCAGATTAAACATTAGTGCTTTTGCTTCATATATGAATTCAGCCGAGTGGCACTCCTAATCACAGATAACATTTAAACAAAGTTAATAGCTTTCTCTTTTGCTGAAAATGGGGGGGGGGGGGGAGAGAACACCACAATGAATTGTGCAAAATCTATATAGAAACAAATCTGCTTAATTAAGAGCTTTCTGGTGTATGCTGCCTGTCAAGAAAACTAATATTTTGCATAGCAACTTGGAATCATGTGCTACAACCCACAGATTATGTTTTTCTCAACACTGGTGGCCATGACGCAGCAGCCCTATGGCTGAGCTCATAGCAATAGGAAGTCCTTAACATGGAACAAATTATTATAGATTACTGCAGCTGGCTGCTGCAATTTATAACCGTATCCAAAAAAGGCAGTGGCAAAGTACAATGTTCTCCTGAAAACGTTAAATAGTTCAAAAAGCTGGTGGAAAAACCCATCACAGCATGCTACTAAAAGGTGGGGAAAGGACTGCATGTGAAATCTGAGCATAGGAGTCACCAGGAAGGCATGGTTACATGAGAAGGAAGTGATCACTGAGGACGTTGGTAGAGCCCACATCCCTCCTTCCTCTTCTCTAGCTGGCGCTATATACACACAAATACACACACACACACACACACACACACACACACACATTCATTTCTGCTGGATCAGTCCAGAGTATTTGGTCTGATCCAACAAAGCTTTTCATACTGATACTTTCCATATACTCAGTTTCACTAACCTTGGGATGGATCATGTTCCTAATTATACAAAGCCAGACTTTTCCATATCTTGGCACTTTTGCTCAAAGCTGTGATCTACAAGCCACTTATTGTGGAATAGTCCCATAGCAATTAATGGAGGTGCTCCATAAAAGGAGTATTTCAAATGTAGCTTCCCTTTACAAACCAAGACAACTGGCTACTTCAGATACTTCAGTACGAAGCTTTCACACTTGTATATAACACAACTCATAGTCATGTTCATAAACCTTAGCATTTTAAATATTTTTCAAATCACTAGGCCATATTTAACTGGAGTCCTGATTACTCCTGAAGAATCCTGATCATATTACCAGCTGGTTAGCATGTTAGCCCATATAAGCAATGTCAACAGTTGTGAATATAGAACTCTGAAATGGTACTTGTGACGTTAACATGAGGGGGGCTGGAGGTGAAATAGTTAAACAGGATACCCAATCAGAACCCAAGGGGGGGTTGGAGTGAGAGGACTATAAAACCAGCTCTGGGGGGGAGAGACGAATTGGTTGGAAGGTTGGGTGGTTGGTTGGAGTGGGTAGTGGAGTTAGTGGGTAGCTGGAGTTAGGGTAATAGAATAAGCGGGGTCAGGAACAGTTAGGAGCTAAGAAGAAAAATAATTAGCTGAGAGGTGGTTTAGAGAGTGTGAGCCGGGAGATGATGTTATATGTCTGAATAGACGCCCTATGTTTGTAATGGATTGAGATCGTTTATGAAACCACACGCTTGTTAAAATATAATAAAACAACCAAAGTTTTATGTTACACGTTATCCCTGACTGGACTCCGTATGTTACCAGGTAGGGGCCTGGTTGGTGGCAGCGAGAAATAAAGTGGTGGCACAGGGATCAATAGACGGTGAAACGTCCGGGGACCCTGTGTGATTGCCACAGTACTTATTCTAGATGAGTTAACATCAAGTACACGGGGAGCATCTTGTTTGTGTAGCATACATTCCAGGGATGACATTGACTATACACCATGTGAAAAGTTACAGATATCGTCTTCTCTCCCCTCTGCAGAAACTTGCTTGCTTGAATGGGAAGATTCTTTACATCTGCTCCTTTCCACTTATTGCTGCCAGTACTCAGAGGAGTAGTGCTGACTGCAGTGTCAACCCAAGCAGTTGCTTATAGCAGTAATGATTTTATAGATGCCTATGAAGAAGCATGTGATCTGCGAGATGTGCCTCAAGTCCTATGTGGAAATATAGAGCACACCTCTCATATAGTGGCTTAGTTAATGTGCAACAGGAAACCTGTTTCATGTACGAGATTCCACCAGTCTTTGGCTTATTCATGGCTCTTTCATGTGCCAGAGCACATGAAACCACTGTTCCCCGTGATTCTAAACTATCAGAGCCATGGCATGTTTATATTATGGTTTGTGAATACAAGCCAGGATCAAAGCATGGTTTCTGATCCTGGCTTGCTTTGAAACCACAGTTTAATACACTGCAGTTCTGAGTTTGTAGGCAAATGGAATTGTGTTAGAAAGAAAGAAAGAAAGAAAGAAAGAAAGAAAGAAAGAAAGAAAGAAAGAAAGAAAGAAAGAAAGCAAAATAAGCAAACCCTTCCAATTTGTTTCTCACTGACAAGAAAGGAAAGGAAAGGAAAGGAAAGGAGAAGGATGTGTCCCAACCCAAGGGCCAGGCAGGCTCTTTCACATTGTGGGAAACCACATTTTCCTATTATTTCTTTACTGGATCCATGTATTGCAGATGCTGGAGATGGCAACCTGTATCAGGCCAGTCCTGCACAGTGCTTAGTGCACTTGCAAGCAGTTATAACTATTTTATTCACATTTGCGTCATAATGTTTGTCATGGCACCCTGGAGATGTTTTCATAACTCAAACCTTAATTATACAGGTTTCTTTTTTAAAAAAAATTAAACATCTGAAAATAAGTCTCGGTTGCACACAAATGAAATCCAAGTTCTTTCGCAGCATCTATGGTTCACTGCAGATTCTTCTATATACATTAAAAGCTTTGCCAATATCCTTTCTTGCACTCAAGGGACTGCAGTTGCACTTATATAACTTCATAATTAAACTGTTTACTTAAAATGGGTTGGAAAGCAGTTTGCCTTTCACTGTACCTGCTGAACTTGCTTGCCTTTGGAAAACTACCCAATCACTTATTTTAAATGGCTGCCAGAATTAAGTTTAGCTTCCAGCCTCCAATTTTGTGCTCTCAGATAATCCAGGATGCAATTTATGAGAAAAGAATTCAAGCATATTTTATACTACATATGCATTCACTATCTAATTACACGTCATAAGGAATGCTACCTGCTCTAAAATACACCAGAAGCAAATTGGGCCCAAAATGTGCCTGCAGAAATCTGCAGAAGGATTAAATGCTCTCTCAAGAACTGAAAGCTCAAAAGCACAGTGGCAATTATAAGATTATTCTACAGACCAGGAAACTGGCACTCTTGCAAGAAAATGCTTTAAATCGCATTTTAAAGGGGTTTCTGGGTCTTTATTAGGACCTGCTCTATAGACACTGCTTAATCCTATGTCAAGAAAGCTTGAGCTAAACTGCAAACAAAGAAATGTTAGAAGCCTTTTCCTCGCATCTGTCAGCACTAGAGCAACACAAGCACCCCCTTCTCAACCACAGGGCCACCTGCCACCAACTGGCTTATGGGAAGGACTCCATGAAAAAGCTCCAGCTCCTGTAGGATTGTCTCCTCGGCACAGGATTTTCTACCACCAACTGACATGTGGGAAGGAACTGGAGGGAAAAACAAGCAGATAAAGTAGTGTTCCTGCTCGAGCTGATCTGGTTTGGTGTTGTTTATAAGTGCATGGCATTCATTGTATTCATTGCATTTTATTAACATTGTGAGTGACTTTGAGGACTTCTGTCAAAAAGTGACATACAAATATAATAAGGAGTTTTGTTGTTTTTTGCTATTATATTCTGTATTTCATGTTTTTATTTCATAAACCACCTGTGATCTTCGAAAGAGGGTGAGATATAAATTTAATGAAAGAAAGAAAGAAAGAAAGAAAGAAAGAAAGAAAAGAAAGAAAGAAAGAAAGAACTGGATAGCTCAGCTGGTTAGAGTGTGGTGCTGATGAGGCCAAGGTTGCAGGTGAAATCCCTGTATGGGACAGCTGCATATTTCTGCATTGTAGGGGGTTGGACGAGAGGATCCTCCAGGTCCCTTCCAACTTTACAATTCCATAATTCTATAAAACAGGCTTCCTCAAACTCAGCCCTCCAGATGTTTTGAGACTACAATTCCCATCATCCCTGACCACTGGTCCTGCTAGCTAGCGATCATGGGAGTTGTAGGCCAAAAACATCTGGAGGGCCGAGGTTGAGGAAGCCTGCTATAAAACATAGAATCTTGGTTTCCCTGCCAACTCCTCCTTCTTCATCCCTTTCCCCTTGTGTGTCATATCTTTTAGATTCTAAATCCAAGGGCAGGAATTGTCTTAATACAGATCTTATAACCGATTCTGGAAGCCCTTTTAAACTTAAAAATCTGGGTAAAAATGCTTTAAATAAAAACAAACTAATTATTATTAAACATTTCATAAGTATGTCATATCGCAGAGTACTGTACCTGCAGTCATTGAATTCATCCGGTAAGCACTAATATTTTATTTTAATATCTAGCATGCCTTGACCCAAAGTCTTAAACTGTATAGCAAGATATAAAATGCAACCAGACTGTAACAGCTGAAAAACAAAGCTGTGGTGTGCATGGGAGGGTGCTGGCCACGCTGTTGCTGTGGCCTGCTGTTTCCTTCTCCCTCACAACTGTTTTTCCAGTCCTTTTCACCTCTGAGTAACTTCTATAAATATAGGCTGTATCTGTCCGTTAGTTAATTAAATAAGTAGTCCTCGGAAAAATGCTTCACTTTGCACGAACAGGTATTTCTGAGAATGATAAGCCACAGTAGGAGTGGGGAAAGGGGGAAAACATCAAAGAGATTTATGCATAAAAAAGGTATAAACAGCCTGTCAAAGAGAAGCCCAGCAGATGCTTAGTGTGCACTTAACCAGGTGGTTGAATTGTAACTCTGGTTTTATATAATTGAAGCTGTTGGGTTCTTATTTGAAGTCCAGTAGTTTTGTGATCGTTTTCTTTTTTTAAGTGAAGGCATTTTATTTGGGTGTTATTTTTCATAGTTGTGCTTAATGGGACTTACTGGCTCAGAAACAAGCAGAGGGGGAGGGATATCGGAGAAGATGCTTCCATACTAAACCCTAAGGGAAACGGCATTGTCTGAAAACTCCATTGCACTTCGGAGTCTATATGATCTGAAAGGGTTAATTAGAACATGACAGAACCAGTGGGTTTATTTTCATTGCAATTTGGGGTAGGGGTCATTTGTTTAATTCTTCAAAAACGCCAACTAATTTTAGTGAGTGAGACACACAAACCTTTTGCAGCAAAAAATATGCATAAAGTCTGCAGACATCATCCCTTCAAAGTCATTGGGACATCTCCAAAAACAAGAGGTTTCAGCAAAACGAGAGGCTTGCAAATTCATTTTAACTGCTTTTGAGATCTCAGTTCTAATTAGTGAGACGGTTTTGAATAATGCTCTATTTGTTACTAAAATGAAATCATTCCGAAAACAGTGGCCAAATACAGTGCTAGAATTAGACTGGTTTTGTAACTGCTACAAAAAAAATATGAAACAACAACAACCACAAAAATCAAACGATGTTTTCTTCCTCTACATAGAAGCTCATTCTTTTAAATGACACAGAGAGATAAGATGTCTGAAAGTGCAGATATGTCACACTATGGATCTTTATTCCCAACACAATTATAAATTAAAACTCTGTTTCAAGTGCGTTTTTAACAATTGTTTGTGTTGAAATGAAGTTGGCACTGATGATCAGCACAAAATGCACAAATAAACTGGGGAACTGTCACTTGTAGCCTACATAACAAACTTGTGGAAGGGTTACATATAAAATGACCTGTTACTGAAATGCTACCATGCCCCACATAGTAATTATGGCTAAACCTTGTATTGGAGGTGCAGCCATGGTACAACAGCAGCCTGCCAGAGTCAATAACTCTTCAAAAAATCAATTACATTTTTATAAGCTAGATTTTTGAATAGCCTTCATTTTTAAAAGGTCTGACAGTTTATGTGACTCCAGTTGAGGTAAGCATTTTCAAAGTATAGCCTAGATAGATTTTTACAAGATGACTAACGTTTGATTATTTAGATATCACTCAGTCTTCAAAATCCTCTTATTGAATGTTTTTAAAGACTGGATGATATCCAAATTATCAAACATAAGTCATACTCAAAGCAGACCCACTGAAAATCAATGGAATTAAGTAACTTAAGACAATTGATTTCAGTGGATATACTCTGAGTATGACTTAATTGGATATCATGTGGTATCTGTGTCACTATTAAAATATTAATGCAAGAAAATAGCATATTCAATTTAAAAAACCCAAAGCAAAATAGCAGCTATTTTCTCTTGTATTTTGGGACCAAACTTGTAGAACGCCTTATACAAAAATTATAGGCAGCTATATCGGTTTATTAGCGGGGTGGGGGAGTACAAATGCCACAGTAGTTTATCCACATATCAGAGCTGGAAGGAACTCAGTCATGACAGGAAACACCAGAAAAACCAATACTTTAACTACCATGGTGTCATGAGAGAGAAATCTGAACATGGAAACAGGTTTCCTCACACAGATTGCCTTCAGGGTTTGATCTTGTGGCTAGTCTGGAAAAAGCTTAATAAAAAGCCCAGGTTTGAACAACACACCAAACCAAAGGCACACCAAGGCTTTTCTTTACATTAATTTTCACTGTTTATCAATTGTGTGCTCTGTATCCACCTGCGTACAAATATATTTAAAAGGGCTGGGGGGGGGAGCAAGAGCAGTTGCTTTTCTCTTTCAAAGATTCCTTGGATATCTGTATTTCCATATAAGGACTAAATCAGTGTTTTTCAACCGCTGTTCCGCGGCACAGTAGTGTGCCGCGGAACATTGCCTGCTGTGCCGGGCTCCGGCTGCCACCCGGCCAAAATGGCTGCCGCCCTAAAAGGAGGAGCGCTCTGCGAGCGCTCCAACCGCCAGCCACCTGAGAAGCCTCCCGCGACTCCCGCCGCCGCCTTTCCAAGCCTGGGCGCTTGCCTGGAGGCTCGCACACCAGCCTCGGCAAGGACCCAGGAGTCCCGGCTCCAGCTCCGCCCAACCATCTCCGCGGCGGCAGCGGCTCTCGCGAGGTGAAGAGGCCGCCTCTCGGCCGGAGCCGGGCGCACGTGTGGGTGCGTACGAAGCGAAGCCCTTCGCCGGGGCTGGGCTTTCCTCTGCGGGAGTAAGGAATGCCTCCGCCGCCACCACTACGACGTCCTCCTCCTCCTCCTCCACCCACGCTTTCCGCTTGCACCTCAAGCCAGGAGGCGGCTGCGTGAGGCAGGAGGGGAAAGCGGGAAGGAGGAAGGAGGAAGGGAAGGCGAGCCTGACGAGCGCAGATGCGGCGGCGAAGGGGATTAGCGCCGCGGAAGGCGGCTTGCGCTGCGGTCTCTGCCTCGGGGGAGACCATTCTGCCTGTGGACCTCTCTCGCCCCCTCCCCTCCGCAGCCGAAATGGAGAGGCGTCATGTAGCAATAATCTCTAAGCTAAGTAACCCTCCGGTTTTTGGTCGTCTTTTTTTTTTTAAACCTACCGATTTTTTCCCCCGCGCTCCGCTCGCCGGCTGTGAAATAACTCCATGATTTCCATTACCATAGCGACGTTGCCGCCGCCATTTTGTGGGTGGTGTGCCGCGAGATTTTTTTAATGAAGCAAGTGTGCCTTTGCCCAGAAAAGGTTGAGAAACACTGGACTAAATACTGGCCACAGCCGTCATGGTGCTCCCCTTCTTCAGTCTGTTCAATAACTTACTTTGACGAAATACGCCACATGTTTTGGTACATTTGTGTGTCCCACATGGTCATACTGTGTCACATTTTCTTTGTAGCTTTAAGACTGTATATACATGGTTCTATCCAACTGAGTCAGGACTGGGGGATCTTTTGATATTTTGTCGCATTATTATTGTTATTACTATTATTCTGTTGGGAACTGCCCAGAGTGGCTGGGGAAACCCAGCCAGATGGGTGGGGTATAAATAATAAATTGTTGTTGTTGTTCAAACCAGGGGCAACATTCACTTCTTTCGGTGGCCGGTGCAGAGCAATGAATATGAAGTTTACCTTTATGCAGAAGGATGGTTTCTACACATTTACACACCCCTCTCTATTCTCCATCCAGGGAAGCAAGAAGCATGATAAGAAATCAAGGGCACACCCCAGAATCACAGAATCACAGAATCACAGAATCACAGAGTTGGAAGAGACCACAAGGGCCATCCAGTCCAACCCCCTGCCAAGCAGGAAACACCATCAAAGCATTCCTGACAGGTGGCTGTCAAGCCTCTGCTTAAAGACCTCCAAAGAAGGAGACTCCACCACACTCCTTGGCAGCAAATTCCATTGTCGAACAGCTCTTACTGTCAAGAAATTCTTCCTAATGTTTAGGTGGAATCTTCTTTCTTGTAGTTTGAATCCATTGCTCCGTGTCCGCTTCTCTGGAGCAGCAGAAAACAACCTTTCTCCCTCCTCTATATGACATCCTTTTATATATTTGAACATGGCTATCATATCACCCCTTAACCGTCTCTTCTCCAGGCTAAACATACCCAGCTCCCTAAGCCGTTCCTCATAAGGCATCGTTTCCCCAAAACACTCAAGGAGGGGGTGAAGTGGGCCCAGTAGGTAGAATCTCAAGGACCATATAGAAGAGGTTGGGGAACTACATTTGATCCTAGGTCTGAAGTTTCCCACCCCTGCACTAAGTCGTACAGTAGACACACTGAAAACAGTAGGCTTCAGTTAATCAAGTCCATTGGTTTTAATGTGCCTACATTGCGTAGCACTTAGCTGAAGACAATCCACAGAACATAAGAAGAGCTTGCTGGATCAGGCCAGTGGCCCATCTAGTCCAGCATCCTGTTCTCACATTGGTCACCAAGAGCCCTCTCCCCTCCTGTGGTTTCCAACTACTGACATTCAGAAGAAGCATTGCTGCCTCAGACTGTGGAGGCAGAGCATAGCCATCATGGCTAGTAGTTTTTGTTGTTCTCATGCAAGCATGGTTTGCTCACAAGAATGAAGACGGCTAAGCTTCAAAAGGTTAAAAACTATAGCAAGGATACATAATATCTGATGCAAAAAAAGTTACAATATCACCCAAATGCAAATATTCAGGTGAAAAATGGTTGAGAATACGTGCATTAAAAGAATATGCCATAACACTTCGTGCAAGCATGGCTTGTAGGTGCATGGAAGATTTCAGAATAGGATTCAAAAGTGGAAACAGGATTTTTAAAGTCCATATGCAATTTTTGTTTTAACTGTTATCAACATTCCATCGGATAAATGATAGGGTGTGAGACTGGAATTATTTTTCTCATCCGTAGCGTTTATTCCGACCCTGACAGCTGCAATCTTCTCATCCCGCAATGGAGGAAGAAAGAGCCAACACCCACAACCTTGCCACCGGAGATTATTTAAAGCTCCTGGCTGTTAAAGTGAAACAAAAGATAACAGCTCGAGTGACAGCATTCATTCTTATCCCAGACCTGTGTGCAGACACATGAAAAGAAAATTGCATGCAGAATACTACTTGTGGTTAGAATATCCTGCCCAGAGAAATCCAAAAGCTGGTTTTAAAAGAAAAGTTATGTTACTCCACTGCCAACACTTGGCTTAAACACCACTTTTTCCAAAAAGGCACATACTGAGAAGGTTGAGGACACTTGGGTCCCTGGATCAGTTAAGATACACAAATGAAAGCTGAATTTCTAAAGATCCTAGTAGACTGTATGACTCCACCAGCAACTTTTTGTGCCACCTCAAAGTCAGAGCTAGAATGCTGAGCTTGGGAGCAGGGAATTCAGGTTCAAATATCCATGCAGCTATGACTGCAGCTCATGGGAGAGTGGGCTCTTATAGGCCAGCTCAGGGGTAGGAAACATTAGCTTCTCTCAGTTTCCTCCTAATATACACATCTTTGTAAAGAAATTTTCCTTGCATTTCTTTGTGCATTTTGCTTGGACATTTTATCCAGATATGTGCATTCTTGAAATGTTACTTGGCTGGAGAACTACACTGCAAATTTGGAGATGAGTAAATGGTCAAAGGATGGCTGCAGTTCAATTTGTATATTGTTTCAGAAAACATGAATCGGGTAGGTTCACCTTTAAATGCAAACTGTAATGGATTCTTCTCTCATTCGTACCTCAGGCCCAAGTATGGCTGGAATGTGTCTTTGGCCTCTCATAATGCCTAAGACAGAGAAGGGTGTGTGCATGTGTGTAGAAATTAGCCTACTGTGCAAAGACAAACTTTTTCTATTCATTGCTCAGCCCATTTTTGCCTCTGGCATGTGGCCTCGGGAAGGTTGCCCAGAAGGCAATGTGGCCCTCAGGCTAAAAAGGTTCCCCACTCCTGGGTTAGCCAACCTCACAGGTTTATGAAGCTAAAACAAGCCCTGAACTCCTTGGGCGCAACCACATGAGTATATCTTCTGCTCTATGAGCTATTCTGGGCACTTGCTGCCATTTCGCCCTCCTTCCCTATGCACTCACCTACACCAGGCCATCTTGTAAATGGGATATTGTGCAGAGGCAGGTAACACTCTCATAAATGACAATGGACTTCTCATAAACAACCAGCCATATTTTTCCTAAGCGGCTGAGTTGCAGCTAGGAGCCCTCTTGTGCACACCAATGAGAATGGCTCACATTATGCATGCACACAAATCAGAGGCCCTTTGAAAATGTCATGTTTTCAATAAATCGCTCCTGCTTCTGGCAGATTGTTCCCTGAGCACTGAGTCACTTCTCAGCCTCTCTTTCAAAAAGTTAGTCATCCATCAAATAATTAATCATGCGCCCCAATCTGAGAAATAAGGGGAATCAAAGTACAAGCTGCTAGGAATTCAAACCTTACCAGAGGTGACGTCTCTCCAGCTCGTGCACCCGTGTGCAAGCTTTCTGCATGCTTCCCTTAATCCACCATTCTTGAGATGGAGAATAAAAGGCCTCAATAAATGACTTCTCTCATTATGAAATGTCTTTGGCTCCATTTCAACATTTTAGTGCTCTCAAAAGCTGCTTGTTGCCTGATACACGCCTCCATTCCTTAATTATGAATGAACTGCCAGATCTTGTTTTGTTTTTAAAATTAAATCTTCTTTAATGCCCGGAAGCTAAAGATGGATGAATTGCTTGCAATGAGTGTAACATTGTAAGTAGCCTCTAACCCAAATTTCTTTTTTATTTGGTTTTGATAGGGCCAATTATCTTCCTATTATGCAGAAATCAGTAACGCAGTTCTCAGCATTATTATTTGGTCCACTTGCTCTAGAAAGTTTCTTAAACGGGTTTTTTGAAATTTATTGGCACATTACGCTGCTTTTTTCTCCAAGGAAACCAGGGGCAGTGGAGGCCTCAAAAAACCCGACGATCCTAACAAGTCCCACACACCCTGTCAAGCCATTCTCACTACATTTTTCTTTGGCTTCACCCAGCCAAGATTCTCCTATTTGGTCTGCTCCAGTTCTGTCTGTGAAAACCCATCAGATCAGTCCTCACTCAGTGGAACCTGCATATTCTACTTGTGAATATCTGGCTCTAGGCAGATGCTATTACCTTCATGACAACTGTGGGAAACAGAACCCCATATTTCCCTGCATACACAACATACATTTAAAGCAAAATGATTTCCCTAAAGAATCTTGGGAACTGTAGTTCATTAAAGATGCTGAGAATTGTAAGCTCTGTGAGGGCTAAACTACAGTCCCCAGGGTAAGTAATGATGTATGGCATGTACACAGCTTTGGTCTTGAGCAAATACAAGACAAAACTGGAATCTGAGGTGCAGACACCACAATAATGACTGCTTCTGACTCTCTTGCGGAGACGAAAGGAGTTCCACCTTAATCTCTCAAAGTAATGCAACAAACATTAATTTTTCCACACAATGTGTAATTAATTTATGGAATTCACTGCCATTGTGGTGAATATGCCCCCGACACTTAGATCTCCAACTTCATGGAGAGTAAATCTGTCAATGGATATTAGCTCCATGGCAGGGGAAATTTGAATCTGGCATAGGATTTAATCTTTCCCCCTCCTACTGTGCCAGAGTTAAAATAAAAAATCCCCCTTCCGTGGCTGCTTCTAACAAACAAACACATTAGAAATGCAAGTTCACATCTCTGACACTACATCTAGTTTGGCCCTCACTCATACCAGAAGCAGTTGCTGTGGAGAGCATTTCCCCTCACAGACACCTTATGTTTTCACAGCTCTGCCCCCAGTGGGAAAACGAAGTGGTAGGAAGTTCAAATGGGCAGCTGTTTTCCAGTCAGCAGCCACCCAGCAGCACCTCAGTAGCAACCCTGTATCTACCATTTATGCACAAACACACACTGTGGAGTTGCCCACGCCAGCACTCAACACTTGTATGAAAGGACAAGCAGTAAATAAAGCCAGCAAACAGCTGGGGACCAGCTTACTTGAAGGATCACCTTGCCCCATATGTGTCTACTCAAGGGCTTTCATCTGTGGAACATTCCCTTTTACAAGTGCCTTTTAATGTTTGTTCCATATCTGCTAGGAGCCAGTGTTTTAGCACTGCCTATTAACATTAAGCACCCAACCTTGCTGTTTTAGACCTGCTAAAAACATTTTTCCCCCCCAGTAAGCCTACCCAGGAGATAATTTAGCTATGTATACTTGTCTTTAACACGCAATGGTTTCTTTATTGTTTCATGCACACCACTTAGGGGTTTGTTTGTTCTGTTAAGGAATTTATATGTTTTTCATAATTAATTAACTGATTGATTAGAACTATTTCTGACCTCCTCAGTTGGCTCACGGCTGCTGAATTTTAGTTCAGACCTTCAACAAAATCTTCTTTAAGAATACATACTGGCAATGTTTGTATGCAATGATCTTCAAGGATTTTTAAATTTTATTTTATTTTATTTTATTGCGCTTTTCTGAAATGGCAGGAGCAAGCATGTTGTGTGCACTGAATGAGAAGTCAAAACTGTGGAAAACAAAATGCTTTCTTCTCAAATGAGATTTGTGGATTATCAGACCAGGAATGACATTACTTTTGGGGGGATTTGGGGTTTAGTAAAAATAATGACGTGGGTTTGTTAAATCCCACCAACTCTGACTTGGCTGTGCTGGCTAAGGCTGATAGGAGGCAAGTCCTGCTCTGTCTTCAATAGACAATAAAGTATGGGAAATGAGTATAAGCTCCTGGTCAATTTCTGGACCCAGTTTCAAGTGCTGATCTTGATCTTTATAGTCTTTCACAGCTTGGGGGCAGCAAACCTGAAGGATTGCTTATATCCACATTTAACTGGCCATACTTACAGGTGTCCATACTTGAAGATCCTCACAGAGTCCCTTCTCCAGCCCAACACCACCACCTGAGGTATGGTAAGTTGGGAGCTACCAGAGAGAGGGCCTTTTTAGTGATGGCTCCCCAGCGTGGCAATGCTCTCTTTTGAGAGCCAATTCTGGTGTCTTTCTAGTGCCAGACTTTATTCATTTCCGTTTTATTCACTTTCCTTTCTCTATTTTATATGGGTGCTACTCTTAAAGTGTTTCTGTTTTTGGATTATTTTAATGGCTCAATTATATTTTGAAGCTTTTTGTTTCTTTAAAGCCACACATGCTCTTAATAGAGCTGCCAAGAGATGAGGGACAGGCACTTGCCACATATTCAGAATCATATCTGCTTCAAATTAAGCAAAGACAATGACAACAAGTTCTGGGCTCAACTTTTGTTCTAATTAAACCTTCGCCACCCCTGGGCAGCCTTGATTCTCCCCAAATCACAGTCTTCAAAACCTCACTTTGGACCAAGTGCTAACAATAATTTCAAGTCACTATGCATAAGCTAGAGGGCTTGTATGAAAGTCCTGCTATTTTCCTCCTCACAGTCTACAATACTAAATAACAAAAATAAGACATCTTATGTATGATCATCAGATTGGGTGGGCAAATCAGAGGGCTTTGTTGGTGCTTCCTAAAGCAGAGAGGGAGAAAGGTGCTCATTAGGACTGACCTAAGACATTCTGCAAGTCAGTGCATAATACCCAAGTTCAGCCAAGTTATTTTGGTACCTGAAGCAGAAAACCCCCACAACAAACCTCTGAGATCACCCCACAAGCCATAAAAACAGCAGAATCATCAATAAATAATCAATTAGTCAAATCACAATCTGCTACCCTTTCATTATATCCAAAATCAGCTTCCTGAAGCAGCCGCCGCACTCTGCCCAATGGTTGGGCTGGCCTGGTGCTCATTTTTACTATCTTTTTACTATAAAAAGTAGAACACTTCTTCCCTGTTTTAGATGTGAAGAAGAAATGTAGCTGTGCCCATCATCACACAGACTGCTACCAATGAAGGGAAGAAGGGGGATTCTGACTGCATTCATGCACATTCACTCTCTATTTAAGGAAAGCATGCTAAGACATATGTGGGCAATTTCACTGTTTCAAATTAATACTGCCAAGATCTTACTCATTAATTCCCTGCCACACTGCAGGTGCAATCCTCAAGACGCAGAGTGTCACATTACAATCCTGTGATTCTTTCTGACATATTAAGTCATTTTTAATTGGGCCTCATCTTCTTGAACCTCTTGAGATGATGTGGAGTAATTCAGGGTTTCTAAACAACCTAGGATGATTTAGGTGGGAAACAAGGAAGTTATAACTCTAATACAAATGCCTATTTAATTGCCAGAGTGCTTTTATTATCATTTCAAGCATGAAAAGCTGCTCCCTCTAGACAAGGGACGAGATGATTTCCTGGTGGTTTAAATGAGCCTCTCCAACTTTTTTCTCTTGGCAGATAAGGCTAGGAAATGTTCATGTTAAAAATCATCACAACATGTGTCAGTATCACATTTGATTAAGGCAGTCTATTTGATAACAACTAAAACAAAGCATCTAAAGTTTTCTAGATGGTATACAAATATTAAAAAAACACAGTTCCTTATGAATGCAGATGGGGAACATCGGAAGCTGCCTTGTACTTGAGTCAGTCTATTGTAAGTCGCTTTGAGTTGCCTTTGGCAAGAGGAAGCAACCAATAAATTTAATAAATAATAAACAATTCCTCCATCTAGCTCAATAGTGCCAACATTGACAGGCAGCACCACCACCAGGCTTTCCAGGCAGGAATCTCTCCCAGCCCTGCCTGGAGATGCCAAAGCTTGAACCTGGGACTTTCTACATGCAAAACAGATGCCCTGCCACTCAGCTAGGGCCCTATCCCTTTTCACAAGCTTACAATGGACACAATATAAAAGAAAAAAAGGACTGGGAAAGAATTGGAAAGCAAGCAAATCCAGTAGTAATTCTCCATAAAGTAACACAATACTGTTATTTTTTCAATGACACAGGGATGATGATGTAAAATGTCCTCTCCCTGGTTGTTAAATGTTACTGCTACCACTGTTCCAGCTGCTGCTTCTGGAAAGCTCCTTGGGGGAAAATAGTTTACAAAAGGGAGAAGAACTTCTCTCCCCCCCCCCCCCCGTGTCCTCTTTGGCATGATGAACAAGATCAGGTCTCCTCAGATGATTTGGTACCAGAGGGGTAAGGCATTACCTCACAGAGGAACTGAAGTTTGCAACTCCTGGCATTAGTGGCAAGGATGAAGGATGACAGAGGTGGACAATATCTGCTCCCCAGAGTTAGATTTTGCTCCTGCTGTGACTATTCAAAAATAGATACCTGGTTTATGTTCTTTGAACAGATCTATTCTGCTATAGGTGGAGAAAGCAGAGTAAAGTTTGGGAGACCTATGCCTGTGCACGCACAAGAACCCAGTGGAGTAGAAGCAGGCCCCAGGCCCCACTATGACTCCCTATGTCAAGGAAGGGAAGGATTGTAATACCCTGTTTCTCCTAAAATAAGACGTAGCCATAAAATAAGCCGTAGCAGGATTTCTACACATTTGAGAAATATAAGCCATCCCCTGAAAATAAGACATAGGGATGTGGCGCCTCTCCCTTAAGACCAGGCATCCCCAAACTGTGGCCCTCCAGATGTTTTGGCCTACAACTCCCATGATCCCTAGCTAACAGGACCAGTGGTCAGGGATGATGGGAATTGTAGTCCCAAATTGTAGAAGTTTGGGGACTACAACTCCCATGATCCCTAGCTAACAGGACCAGTGGTCAGGGATGATGGGGATTGTAGTCCCAAATTGTAGTTGTTTGGGGACTACAACTCCCATGATCCCTAGCTAACAGGACCAGTGGTCAGGGATGATGAGAATTGTAGTCCCAAATTGTAGATGTTTTGGGACTACAACTCCCATCATCCCTAGGCTAACCGGACCAGTGGTCAGGGATGATGGGAATTTTAGTCCAAAACATCTGGAGGGCCGAAGTTTGCGGATGCCTGCTTAAGCTGCGTCCCGACGCGGAGCAGTTAAAATAAGACATCCCCCGAAAATAAGCCATACTGTGTTTTTTTGAGGGGAAAAAAATATAAGACGGTGTCTTATTTTAGGAGAAACACGGGTAGCTAAATATGAACAGAAAAAAGCCTGATAGCTGATACCAAGCATGTGGAGTTCCACAGAAATTAGAGAGACCGGCACAAATTGTGCCGCACAATAAGCTGGGTTTGCACAGCAGGAGTGGATTGCACAGCACAGTTTTCTGGATCCCTGGAGAAGGGAATTCATCCCAACTTTATCTCAACATATTCTCAAGCGCAGTTTCAAATCTTTTGAATAGCAGCCCTCATGCTATAGCACTGAGAATCTCATTGCCCAATTTTAGTGTGATTCAGGGCATGAACCCTCTGATCCATAGGCAGATACTTTCCCATTGCTGCCAAAGTTCCTGCCCTTACTACAAAATAAACAACTATATGCTTTTGTTGCAATTCAGCTAATGGCAAGTGCACTTTAAGTAATATGTCTCTGAGATAGTGGATCTTTGCTTCTCAGCCAAACTGTCAAAGCTGACCCAGTATCCCGCTAGTTGGCTTTTAATCTAATGGGACAAGATGCAGCTTTGAACCTGTAGAATGAATGGCAGAGCTTTGAAAATGTGCCCTTTGTCAAAGTCTACTTGCTACAAATGGTGATAAAAGCTTATATGAGTCTTCCATCAGGAGTTGATGGAGCCACATGCAGAGGAGAAACTGTACCTAATGTGGGGGGAGAGAGAGAGAGAGAGAGAGAGAATGATTCTTGGTTGACAGCCCACTTTCAGGCCTTCCTGAAAGGAAGGGAATATTGACTATGAGTGCACTAGTTCTGTCTCTTTTATTTCCATTTTTATCACCTTCTAGCACAATCCAAACTCAAGATCCACAGGGATGAGTGACATTGGAATAGGGGCCTCTTGGGTTGCCTTTGCGAAGTTGAGGCTGTGCCAGAATAACACCCTCATCCCAGCTGAACCAGGGATACACTGGCATAAGTCACTTAACCTGGCTGAGATGGAGCTATGCTGAATCAGCCAGAGCTCAGCTGGAAGAACTTATGCCAGTTTAAGTCCCTCAAAGGGGGCAGAAGGAGGCTAGGAGAGACACCTATCCCAAACCTATTTTAAACTCAGTCATGTTACCTGGCAATCCATCTGAACTTACACTGGCAAAAAGGGTGTCGTAAGTCAAACTCTATTCAAAAGCTCAGGCCTGTTCAGCAGGCAATAGACCTGATCCTGACTGGAGTTGGGAATATGGGCAATTTAGGCCATCTTAATATACTATACTATACTATACTATACTATACTTTACTTTACTTTACTTTACTTTACTTTACTTTACTTTACTTTACTTTACTTTACTTTAATTCCATTCCATTCCATTCCATTCCATTCCATTCCATTCCATTCCATTCCATTCCATTCCTCTGGCTTCCTTTTCTTAGGGTTGCTCTGTTACTCCTAGAATGTAGCTGACTGAATCGGGGACTCCAGAGCCTTTTGTGTCTGTGGAGGCTCCCCACATATTTTGGAGCCTGGATTTTCCAGGGTTCTAAAACACACCAGAAGCCTCCATGAAAATTGGAAGGCAACAGGCAGAATGACAAGAGAGGGAGCAGAATCGTCATGCTCAACCCCACTGTCTTCCCCTCATGTGATTTGCTTTCCCCTATTTGAAATGCCTGAAGAGGACATACAATTAATAAATAGTACAATCTTTGCTAACTGTTTCAAGAATTTAACCTTGTTGCCAGTCTTTGGAATTTTGATTCTATTCTGCCATATATACATGCACGGGAAAGCCATAAACAGTCATGAAGAGAAAGTAAAGTGTATGTATCTGCTATCAATATTATGCATTTGTTATTTGGAAATGTTGCCTTGAGACTGGGAGTTGGCAGTGTTGAAAATAGGTGGGTCGTTTAGTTTTTTACAAATCTGGTAGCACAACAAGTGAATTACTTATAAAAAAGAAAGAAAGAAACTGGTGGCTGTTTTCAGCCACTACAGTACTGTTCTTGCAGAACACTTTTCTTTAAGAAAATTCCTCTAAAGCAGAATAGAACTCAAGAAGCCGTATTTTTGACACAACACATACTGGATCTTCACCACATTATACATTTTGTGAAGTTGAACAAGGGATACATCCTTTTGCACTGCTTGCCTTTGCTCTGTTATTCTCATTACATGGTATTCTGATGTTAATTTCCCTCCCTGCATTATCCAAAAGCGGAATTATCCTTCCCTATCAATGATGCTCCTTATAAGAAAGAATCTCTCATTGCTGCAACATGCCTGATTGCTCATTAAAACTAAGCTGAACACTGAATGAATCCAATGCAGATACACAGTCAAATCCTCTTCCATCTCTCAAAATGCACCCAGGACAGCAAAAGCAATTTAAAACTCAAAGCATGCGCCTTTAAAGAATTTATTTTTCCTGTTTGGAAGTACTGCCTAATTATTGCGATTCGTCAAATGTATCTTTACCGTTATTAGAACGTTTCTGTTCATGCATTTGTTAACAAAAAGATAATTGCAAATGGAATGGACAAAAATGACAAGAACTTTAATTGCATACAATAAGACAAACATCTCCCAGTCCAGGTAGGTTTGTGCAAGGACAAAGTCCACTTGTACAACAGAACTTGCCCTCCCTTTCCTCCCACCCAACCCCAAATATGCACTGGGGGTTTCCCCTGTGACAAAGGGGAGACAGGAGAGTTTCTCACACCCTCTTCCTTGCCCAACTGCTGCCAGCTGAGTCTTACTCTCCAGTAGTTGCTGCCACCATCACCCTTTTCAAATTATCCACACAGCCCCTAAGGCAGGCATGGCCAAACTTGGCCCTCCAAATGTTTGGGGGCTACAATTCCCATCATCCCTGACCACTGGTCCTGTTAGCTAGGGATGGTGGGAGTTGTAGTCCCAAAACATCTGGAGGGCCAAGTTTGGCTATGCCTGCTCTAAGGGGTGAAACCTGGGATGAGTCAAAGCAATTAATTTGAAAAGGCTCTGAGCTGGCGCACCCTGCACTTCTTGGTTCAACCTACATACAAATTGCTGGAGAAAGCAGAGCTAGCTCCCAGCTGCCTTATCCTACCCCAAGACCAGGCTTCCTCAACCTCAGCCCTCCAGATGTTTTTGACATACAACTCCCATGTTCCATAGCTAGCAGGACCAGTGGTCAGGGATGATGGGAATTGTAGTCTCAAAACATCTAGAGGGCCGAGGTTGAGGAAGCCTGCCCAAGACCAAAGCAGCTTGCTCATTTCCCTAACAGCCCCCACTAAACTTCCTAAAACCCAGGAACTCTGAAACCAACACACCCTGTGTTTCCCAGACAGTTCCCTTAGAAATTACTCAGAGTGTAAAGGCAGCCCACACTGCAGAACTTTATTAGAGATAAAAGGTAAGGGGAAAGCAAGCAGAAAGTCAAGAGAGTACAAAATAAACCAGAGCACTATAGCTTACAATGGGACTAATCCTAGCCTATTTACTATAAAGGTAAAGGGACCCCTGACCATTAGGTCCAGTCGCAGACGACTCTGGGGTTGCGGCGCTGATCTCGCTTTACTGGTCGAGGGAGCTGGCGTTTGTCCACAGCTTCCAGGTCATGTGGCCAGCATGACTAAGCCGCTTCTGGCGAACCAGAGCAGCGCACAGAAACGCCGTTTACCTTCCCGGCGGAGCGGTACCTATTTATCTACTTGTGCTTTGACGTGCTTTTGAACTGCTAGGTGGGCAGGAGCTGGGACCGAGCAATGGGAGCTCACCCCATCACGGGGATTCGAACCGCCGACCTTCTGATCGGCAAGCCCAAAAGGCTCAGTGGTTTAGACCACAGCGCCACCCGCGTCCCTATTTTATATTTACTATACTGCTATATAATTGTTATGGTCCACTTACAGTAGGCAGTGAAGATAGAGAATTTCTTCAGTTGTATGCAAGACCCAGCCTGGACCCTGATGGCAGAAAGATGCAGCTGCAAGGCAGCTCAGCTTTTGAAAGGCTGTCTCTATAGTGACCTCTAACTCTTTCTGATCAATGGGGAACCAGCACCAGCTGGTTAGGTAGATCACATCTCGCAGGTACCCTCTTGCATTTGAACAGGACGGGTGGAATATACATGGCAGGAAAGCTGCCATCCGTTATAATATGCATGTGTGCTTCTGTTCCCTCATGATTCAGTCACCAAAGAACTGTATGTCAGAATACCGCCCAAGATTTCATCATGTGAGTGGCAGTGGTATGATCCATGTAAACCACAGGGAAATTACAGTGCACTGCAACTTTCTGGGTTAATAGGGTTGCAAATGGATTTTTTTCCTGAAAGCAATTCACACTGAATAGAGCAGTAAACTTCTGTGAGATTTCCAGAAGTGGCTTTTACACCATGTGAAAGATCACATGAAACGTGAAATTATGCGGTGAGGAAACATCAGGAAAATAATGTGCTGTCTGAGTGCAGCCTTGCTCAAACATTCCAGCTTATCTTAAGTGCTGGATCATGGTGACCACGACCATTTATTGTCAAACTTTGTCTCAAAGAACAAACATAAGTGAAGTGCTTTTAATTGGGTCCTTGCATACTAATAAATGACATTGGCTTGGGTCCTACAATTCTTCCTATCCCTATCCCTTTCTCACCACTGCATCATTCTTGCCCCATCTCACATTGTTTAAAAAGTTCCTCCCTCCCCCCAATCTCCGGGGAAGGCTTTTCAGGGTCCACAGAAGGCTGCAGGAGGGTCGCAGAGGTAGGAAACTTTCCTTTTATGGACTTCCTTCATCTATCTTATTTTAGGATCCAAGCCTATAAATCTATAAATTACCCACTTAAATAAAGGAATGGCTTTCATGTTGTTGTGAGTTAGGGGGGCAACAGGGATCCCCTAGATCCCTGGGTTCCAGATTTTTCCCTCTGGATTCTTGGGTGCTGGGGTTTAATCAGAGCTGACAGGCTGAGCTTGTTTTTCTGCCAGACAGAAGGGCAGAGAGAGATAATGAATAACTGACAGCTTTCTTAGGATTCTTCTTCCTGTTGGTGGGCCGCAACAGGAAAAAGACCCCATCTACAAGACAAAAGACCTACAGATAACTGGCAGGGGGCAGGACAATGTGGGTATGATACAACACAGGGGGGAAACTTGTCCTTTTGCACAGAGGTGTTTTTTCTTTTCTTTTTGTAAGGTGTTCTGGGAACAAGAATGAGGAAATGAGGAGAAAGGAATACCTTAATCCACGTTTTCCACTGTGTACAATTGTCTACACCCCTACCATATCCCCCATTAGTCAGCCACAAACACTGTATCCGTTCCTTATAGGGCACTTGCTCAAGCCCCTTGATCATTTTAGTTACCATTTTATGAACTTTTCCCTAAGTAGTACCGGTATTTATTTTCAAGTAAACAAATGCAGATTCAGTTATATTCAAAAATCTCATTGGTTCAGTTTCACCTCTCTTATTCACCATAACAGTCATGAAGATCCCTTAGAAACACCCTTGCTTTCTATTTTCATATTTAGAGAGATGTGGTAGAAATGTAGAGGTGACCCAGGTTCAAGTCCCCACTCAGCTGTGAACCTTACTGGGTGACCATAGGCCAGTCTCAGGGTTGTTATGAGAATAAAATATGGGAGAGCTATGTATACTGCCTTATAAATGTAATAAAAAATAGCCTTCATATACTTCTGATTACAAGACAACATATTTTAGAGGCAAAACATAATGGCAATAATAATTACAGTATGACATGACTGTTTGGGATTAGAGGGGTCAGAAGTTCTCACACTTTTCTGCTGATTGCCTGGCCACAACTATGCTCACTGAGAGGAAGATAACCTGTGTAGATTTTCTGGAGATCAATCTCATGGGCTTTTTCAAACAATAATATAATTTCCCCTCATAATTGGAAAAGAATTCATTTTACAAAAAGCAGCATGAAGAATAGGGACTAATATCTTCGGACTTGTAGGATTTAGATTAAAGTTGAGGATTTAAAATAGATTAAAGTGCAGCCATCCTTGATGAGCACATTTTTCTCCTCACATTTGTTCTAGAATTAATTTGGGGTGGGAGAACTTAAGTAGAAAATTAGGATGCAGGTTAACGGTGAGAAGTCGGAACTGCTCAACACCTACTTTGCCTCCGTTTTCACCCAAAAGGAAAGCAGTGGCCAACCTGGTGATAACAAAATAAACAATGCAAGGAGGCAGCCAAAGACAGGAAAAGAGATGGTAAGGGAATTCCTCACTACTTTAAAAGAATTCAGACCTGATAAGCTGCACCAAAGGGCACTAAAAGAGCTTGGGGATGTAATCTCAGAGTCTCTGTCTATAATCTTGAGAATTCCTGAAGAACAGGTGAGGTCCTTGCACACTGAAGGTGGGCAAATGTTGCCCCCATCTTCAAAAAGGGGTGGTGGGGAAGAAGACCCTTCCAATTGTTTGACATATGTAGGCTTTGTACTCAGCAGGGAGATCCCACAGTAGTTGTTGCAGTCCTGGCAGTCACCTTTGTTCTTGTAGATGCTCACAATGCTGGAGTCACACGTCTTGTGGCACGGATCCTTGTTCCCAACACTGCAAGAGGAGACCATGGAGGTGTGTCATCAGGGAAGAATTTAAGCTGGCCTTCAGCACCTGTTGGGATTCCATCCTGTCCTGGGGCTTTACCACATGCCTGAGAGTTGATGGCATTATTCAGCTCATCAGGGGAGAGAAGGAGGGACAGCCAGCTCTTCCAAGTCAGGCAGAGTCTGGATACTGTTGATTGCTGTGTTAGAGATCATATTTTCCTGTGAGTACAGTTCTTGATAGTGCTCTGCCTATCGCTTCATCTGCTTGCTGAGAGCAGAGATGCCCCTTGTACATCGCCTTCATAGACCTGACAAAGGCCTTTGACCTGATCAGCCAAAAAGGACTCTTCACAGACAGGATGCCCACCTAAGCTTCACAATTGTGTTCTTCCATGAGAACATGTGTGGCACCGTTCAATATGACGGCTCATCCTCAGGCGCCTTCCCTATAAAGAGTGGCATGAAACAGGGCTGTGTTCTTGCTTCCAACCCTCTTTGGCATCATTGTCTCCTGAGACAGATGGATGCCAACAGGAATGTAGGCTTTGTAGCACCTTTATCACCAGAGTAGATAAAGATCACCAAATTCTAAACAATAAATGCTGAGGTTTTATTCTGGCTCCTTTAAATGTTCACACACACACACACACACACACACACACACACACATGAAACATCTATAGTGTGGGTTTTTTAAAAAATTTGTTGCCCGAACTGTGTGAGCATAGTAGCATCCTTTAAGGGCATTAATACGGTCAAATTTCAGAAGAATAAGTGCAGGTTCGTATTCCCCTTAAGTCACAAAACTACACTACCCATCTCTCCCCCAATTACCCACCCTGGTGGTTTCCTTACATGGAAGGTTTGGAAAGAAATGTCTGACTCTGCCTTTGCTTCTGAATCTCTGAATCACTCACAAGACTTTGGTAGGACCCAGGTTTGGCCTAGCTCAGACATCTGCCAGATCCCTTCAAATCAGCCTCATTTGGCTCAGGATGTGGAATTTATCCAAATCTGATGCATAACCATACTAATTACCATTATTTGCATGGCAAAATAGAGTATGTATAGAAATCATGCATGAAATAAAATAGCAGATGTCAACGGTTGGGGGAAACTATATTTTGTTTATGCCCTACAACATGTTTCAGAGCCATGGAAAGAAACCACACATAATTCTTCACTTCCCCTTCCTACTCTCAGTTTTCTGATTCTGACATTTATGTTCTGCATTTGCTGAAGTTAAATGCAAATGAGTATAACAAATCCTGTTTTTCTCAGTAACCAAAAAGGCTGTTCTAAAAGCTATGTTCTTCAAGCTGCCACTTGAGCTATGCCGGACTTGCTTCCTCCCTCATCCCAGATCATATTTTAAGAACACAGATATGCTCTCGTGAATCATACCTGCATCTAGTGAAACTTTCTAATCAATGGATCAGAAGAGTGATACGGATAAGCACTTTCACGACTCATAAGTGCTATAATTCACTTTATTTATTTCACATTTGCATATCTCTTCAGATATGAGCATGGACCATGAAAATTGAACACAGGGAGCTGCCTTTTATCAGGTCTGACTATTTACCCATCTAGTCTAGCATTGGCCAAAGTCTCAGGCAGAAATTGCCTACCATCTGATCCTTTTAACTTGAAATGCCAGGGGGTTTGAACCTAGCACCTTCTACATGCAAAGCAGTCCTCAAGGAAACTTTAAAATTTTACATAAATTGTCCAAGTATAACAGATTCGACTATTATTTTCATAGAAAGGGCTGGGACAAAACCAGAGCTTCATTAATTCACTTCTGCTTACCTAGGCTATAGCTTGGATCCAGGATCCAAACTCCTGTGAACATGCATAAAGGCAATAAATACATTTACAACATTACGCACACTTAACTTGGTAGCAAGCTCCACTGAATGCATAAGGAAATATGCACAGAGTTGGGCTGGGGCTGACCTTCAATAAACTTCCACTGTAAACCAGTTGTTGGATTTCTAATTAAGGGATATCTGAGGCTAGAAAAGACTTGTGCTTCATGGTTTAACAACTTGAAAAAATACAATGTGAGGGTCACAGGCTTTCTCCCTCTGAAGCTTTGGCACATAATGACTACAAGCATTTTCTCTTGACTTGCTGCTTTTGTCCATAAACTGCATCCTCTACGAGCTCAAACTTTGTCTGAGAAAAAACAGCGTGCGTTTCCTTCCCCCTCCCCCCCCCCGCCCCAAAAAAGAAAAGGATTGTTTTTTGTCAACAATTAAAAAAAAGTGTTATGCATTTGGGGCAAGATCATAACAGACTAATAGTATAACCTTTTACTGTATGATAGCTTGAAAAGAGAGGGACGCGGGTGGCGCTATGGTCTAAACCACAGAGCCTAGGGCTTGCTGATAAGAAGGTCGGTGGTTTGAATCACCGTGACGGGGTGAGCTCCCGTTCCTCAGTCCCTGCTCCTGTCAACCTAGCAGTTTGAAAGCACGTCAAATTGCAAGTAGATAAGTAGGTACCACTCCGGACGGGAAGGTAAAGGGCGTTTCTGTGCGCTGCTCTGGTTCGCCAGAAGCGGCTTAGTCATGCTGGCCACGTGACCCGGAAGCTGTACACCGGCTCCCTCGGCCAGTAAAGTGAGATGAGCGCCGCAACCCCAGAGCCGTCTGCGGCTGGACTTAACAGTCAGGGGTCCCTTTACCTTTAGCTTGAAAAGGAACTGTTAACTGACAATGCCATCGGAGGGTTTAATGCAGCTAATGGCAAGCATATGGTGTTTATATACTTTGCTGGAAGAGTGGCTGGGGCAACCTAGTCAGATGGGCGGCATATAAATAATAAAATTATTATTATTAAATTACTGATGGCCATATCCCAGTAGGAAAAGTTACACCAGCTAAAGGTATGAAACATAAAACTGGCTACCAACTGAGGGTATTTTCTGGAATTTATTTTTTCTCATATTTATGTAAAGGTGCGCGAGTTTGAGCATCATGAATCATTTGCCACAAAATGCCACAGTTGGCAATAGAAATTCTAATCCAAAACCAGTTTAGTGCTGACTTTTTATTTGCTATTTCTAGGATAACTGCAAGAATTTGGCACTGTGACTAAATATTAAAGTATAAGGCAAGACATTCAAAAGGAAGACAAATGGAATGAAAATGCCAAAATTAGTTTTTATCTTTAAAAAATAATAATTCTATATTTGATACTGGGATGGTCTTTTATTGGTGCACTTGAGAAACGCCATCCAAGATTTGCTTGGCTAGAGAGGCGTCTTGGCCAGAATGGGAGACCTGGACCTTTCTCACATCTGCTTTAGCGATGGTACAGAATGGCACTTTGCTCATTTCAAATGATCGATTCTGCCACCCAAGCAGAAACACAATGAGCTGATGCTGGATGAATTTTAGATGCTTTTGAGGACCTCTCTTTGCTATGAAGTGCTGCCTGATAGAACTCATTGCAGTGCACTGTCAGATATGAATTATGTATTGACATTTCACTCCCCCATCATTATACCTTTCATTCTGCTGGGTCTGCACAGATAAGATTGATTCACACACATCATACATTGTAACATTTATTATGAAGCAAAGCTAGAAATATTGCCCCTTTTTTGTTCTCTGAAAGCAGAAAAGAAAAAGAGCTATGAACAAATATACATTTGGTATAATCACATTTACGGTCAGTGCTATGGATTCTTAAGTGCATGGCATATCAAAAACCTTCTTAGCTTTTGTCAAAACATCAGAGACCTAATGTTCAACACCCACTTGCATATGGTCTTATAAGAGTGAAAGAGAGTTCTCACATTTTGAATGTGCTGCTTTCCTGAAGAACACTTCAGAGGAGGCGTATCAAACGCTCAAAAGCATCACATTAGCCAGTGCACAAAAGTGGATCACTTCAACCGTGCAGCGGATTAATCGGAACAGAAATGTTGCAGATAGGAATGCCATTAAGTGCCAGTAATATGGTACTTATTTTTCAGAGAGGAACATGTGCTTTATAATAATGTGCCTATTTTCTGCCTGAAGAGAACCTACTTGTTTTGCTTTTGATCGTGCGCATCTTCTCACTGCCTCATTTCGTTTCTTTCCCCCTTCCAAGCTTATTAATGGATTCTGTGTAAATACCTGCTAGCTGGAACTCCTGGTCTCATTTTTATGCTTACAAGCCACATTTGGCATGTCCATCTTCAAAGAGACTGATTGCATCCAAACAGGTGCAGTTTTACAAAGAGGGAACTGCAGGACAGAACAGGAATGCATACCCACTTGTTTACAATGCTAATCAAAAGGATAAAACATCCCTCAGGGTAAAAATTGCAAATCCTACAACTCCCAAGGGCAATAGTTTTACCATTAAAAAGTCCTACTGATACCCTAGAATCTAGCAGCTTCTAAATTGTTTTAGCTTATAGGTAAAGCTAAAGGGACCCCTGACCATTAGGTCCAGTCGTGTCCGACTCTGGGGTTGCGGCGCTCATCTCGCGTTACTGGCCGAGGGAGCCGGCGTACAGCTTCCGGGTCATGTGGCCAGCATGACAAAGCCGCTTCTGGCGAACCAGAGCAGCGCACGGAAACGCCGTTTACCTTCCCGCCAGAGTGGTACCTATTTATCTACTTGCACTTTGACGTGCTTTCGAACTGCTAGGTGGGCAGGAGCTGGGACCGAGCAACGGGAGCTCACCCCGTCGCGGGGATTCGAACCGCAGACCTTCTGATCGGCAAGCCTGATCGGTTTAACCCACAGCGCCACCCGCGTCCCTGTTTTAGCTTATATAAGGGCACAATTTAGAAATAGTTAAGACAGGAGGATTTGAAAAGTTAGCATTTCTCTTAGATCACTATGCTGAATGGCATGATTTGTTGTCCTATAGAATTAGGGGGAGGGGGGTTGGTGAGAAATTTATCTTCATGAATGTGTGATGTTTAGATTTGTCATAGCTATTTCTATGTTCTAGTCTAGTTTACTATTTTTAAAGGTCTAGGTTTTGTTTTGTGTTTCATTTCCTTCCAGCTTGTGGGTTCTGTGTGTTTTGGTATGTCTCCAGATGCTACATTTGAAGGCAGAACTATGTGCCCCTTGCCCTTCTGCTTTACCTGCTTCTGATCTACAGCCAACTTGGCATCTAGATCTGATTGACAAACACGCTTGCATAGATACCGTCTGCAATGAATTCGAATAAAACTCTTCCTGTGGAACACGTACACTGTACTACGACTGAAACTATACTGGTCATTCATGTGCAAACCCCACAAACATTTTTAATGTTAAAATAAGTGCCAAATATATTTTTTAGAAGTCTGTTTCTTTTTCTTTTCTTTTAAAAAAAATGAATATTTACTGGGAGCTAAAATTCAATTACAATTTGCCAGCATCTGTCAACAAGGATTTGCATATATCTTGGCAAGTGTCACATATTTCTCCTTACATCTGAGTGTTTCTGTGTTTCTGAAAGTGTATCAGTGATTAACATCTTCACACAGAGTCAATAAAATGTGGAACACTATAAGCTTCCTGCGTGGTTTTTTTTTTGATGGTGGGAAAGAGCAGTGTAATTCTGGTCCAACACATGATGTGCAGAGCAGTTGTGGCTCTGTATGTGGAACACACTCTAAAAAGCCAGATGCCACTGAGTGCCGCCTTCTCTCATACACCTGATAGGAGGGATTTTAACTTCTAAATAGATAATCTGGATAGCTCAGTCAGTAGAACTTGAGTATTAATATAAGGGTCATAGGTTCAAGCCCCACATTGGGTGAAAGATTCCTCCATTGCAGAGGGTTCGACTACAATTTTATGATTTTATGACTTTGTACATAAAGCCACAGTGATTGTTTTTAGGAGGGACAATTGCATTCACAGAATCTGTTTGTGCATGTTTCATCCTGCTAGGAATGCATGCACATAATCTGTGTATATACACCTTTAGATGGATTGGGACAGCTGTGACTATTCAACTACCAGTCTAACATTGTTATAAGATAAAATAGGAAGAGTTAAGGTGCAATCCACTAAATCTATTTAAATCAATAGGGCAATTGCCACTGACTTCTCCAAACCACAACATAGATCCAGCCCAGCAAGCATGAAATGCTTGTTGCTGATTGCAACACAAAAGCATAGCTATTTCTCTAGGGACCTGAGAGTTCTGCACCACAAAATGCCAGGTCCTTCCATAAACAAGCACATATTGTCATAAGCAAGTGAATCAAATTCTCAAATCAGGACATAGTACCCCACTTAAGGGAATTCTGGTATGGTACACAGTGTAGATCAGACTTCCCAAGCTGGTGCCCACCAGATGTTTTGGGCTACAACTCTCATCAACCCAAGACATCAAGGTCATTTAGGGATGATGGGAACTGTAGCCCAACACATCTGGAGTGCATCAAGTTGGCACTGTCCCCCAGTGTGGGCTGCAGATATCAACAGCCTGACCCATGCCTATGTTTATATGTCTTGAGAGAAATAATATGGAGTGAGAGAAATAGCTGTTGAATTAGACTGGATAAAGAGACATGGCATGACTGCAAAATCCAGCTGTGAGTGGGACCCTACAATGTCACCAGCTGAGGATGTGGAGCAGGCTTTGAGCTTGATGCTAGTGAACTGAACATAAGACTGGCAGGCAGGAGCTCACTGAACCAGATCCCAGAGTACCAGGACACATAGAACCAGAGCTGGGACCCTCAAGGTTGACTTTCGCTGGACCTGAGGAACCAAGTACCTCCCACATTTTCTCTCTGGTTCATTGGCATGAGGAATGTTCCATGTGGGAGAGCCTAGAATGCAGAAGTGCCCATATTTAGGGCCAGAGGGCTGATTCTTTTGGATATTTTAGTTCCCCGAAAGGGGGCATTGGAGAAATGGACTGGAGGCAGAGGCTCAAAAGGCCTCAGTTCACCTCCAACTCTCATTGAAGCAAGCTGCTCAATGGGAATCCATCTTGCCTCGCAGAAACAAAACAGGAGAGCACATTTACTTGGTGTTAAAAAAAATTTAAAACACAAAAACATTTCACCTAGAATGTTTGTAGTGAATGTGAGTGAGTGGCCAATGTTGATAAATTCACAGGAATTGCCATTCCAATGAGTTACTCCAGTCCCTTAATTTGGGGGCAATGTATATCAAAGTGTCTCTTCCAGCAACTGTCCACTGGTTGCTGAAGGTACAGTCTCACATCTCAATTGCCTGAGTGAACCCGCTATCAAATAATGTCCAGGGTCTTGCCAAAATATCCCGAACACGTACACTTCAGGGGGAATGTCAAATGAAATCAATAGATTGCTGAGCAGAATTGTCAATGTTTGTCTGGACTAACTGGTGCATTGTGCAGTTGTTGTGGCCTTCAAATTATATTATATATAACAGACAGAGTCTTAAAATTTATTTAAAGGAATTTTTAAATATATATATATATATATATATATATATATATATATATATATATATATATGCATGCCATAACTTTATAATTTCAACACATTCCACTCCCACCTTATTAAATGGGGGGGGGGTGTCACACAATAAGAAAAAGCCTGCCCTTGAATAATTAAAGTGATTGGGTACTTTTTATTATTTCTTGCAAGAGCAGAGACAAATTAATGACTAAAAATCCCCACTGAGGGGATCTTCTAAGAGGGTAACTATTTTTTTCATAAAGGTTCCACTCCATTGATCATGATAAATGAGCATTTCCAAATTAGGTTCCCCATAGACCTTTTTCCCCCAATCAGTGCAACTCCTAAAGTTAATTCAGACTCTATTTTTAAAAACCCTGGTAAAATCTGGACCCTTTTTTCTCCCCTACAAATAATGAATGGACACACCCTGAGGTAATGAAAACCAATGTAAGGCGAGTTGCCCTGCTTTGTAGAAGTAGGAGGCAAAAACTATAATGTTTGAGAATATCATGGGATTTATGCTCTGCTCAACAGGCATAAAAAAGAAAAAATATTCATACAGCAGATGCATTTTTATAAAATCACAGAAGCTGTCTTTTGCTGACAGATCACTTTAGGGATAAGGCTGACAGCTTGCTTTAAATTAATAACAGAAGCAAGAGACAATCTCGAGATCCATAATCCAAAACAGCATCTATCAGGTGCTGAAGACGAAGGAAGGCCACTTCCCAAAAGATATATTGGCCAGTTAGCAGCAGTGCAGACTTACCGTGCAATCCCAAGAATTGTTCTATTAAGTTTAGTGGGACTTATTCCTAGGTTAGTGTATATGCAGTTAGCATGAGAATCCCAGTCCATTTCTGCACCAGGACAGCAGCCCCACAACACAGCTGTGTTGGTATTGAGGAAAGTTTTTATGCAGCACCAAAGTACTGTGAATAGGTTTCTTCTTGAGGCTACAGTAAGCAAAGCGGCACTCCCTGCAATGCACCCTCAAGCTGATCAGAGCATATTTATCCCCATAGCACTGATGCACTGCAGTATTGCACAACCTCAAATCTCTAGCTGGAGGTTTAAATGAACTGAGGTTAGTGTGCTTGCTGCTGCTTCTCTTATTTATGCAACTTCAGCTGTTGCATCTGCTTTTTGTGCAGCAGCAGATAAGGGAAAGCCTGATCCGATCAACATTTAAAGGTAAAGGGACCCCTGATACTGACAGTTAAGTCCAGTCGTGAACGACTCTGGGGTTCATCTCGCTTTACAGGGAGCCAGCGTTTGTCCGCTTCCTCAGACAGTTTTTCAGGGTCATGTGGCCAGCATGACTAAGCCACTTCTGGTGAAGTTGTTTACCTTCCCACCAGAGTGGTACCTATTTATCTACTTGCACTGTGTGCTTTCGAACTGCTAGGCTGGCAGGAGCTGGGACCGAACAACGGGAGCTCACACTGTCACGGGGCCTTGAACCGCCAACCTTCCGATCAGCAAGTCCAAGCAGCACAGTGGTTTAAACCACAGCGCCACCCGCGTCCCCATCAACGTTTAGGGTTTCTACAATTCCATATCTTGATTTCTCAAGCACCAACTCAGACATTTCACATTGCATGAACTAATTTGTGAACACAGCATGGTACACCTGCACCACAACAAACATGCCCCAGCAGCAACAAAACATGTCTCTCCCGTATCAGTCTCAAGAATGTCTCAAGAGGTCAGTCTTGAGCAATGGAACTTCAAAGATAGACATCAGCTTGAAACCACTAAACTTATCACATAGTTCATCAACTGCTGCCTTAATAGAGAGAACTGGTTTTATGCCACTAAAGTGTTAGGTAATTTGGCAATGCCAGAATGTTTGTGTTATCACCAACACTACTTTGTGAACAGTTGATATAATTGTTTTACAAACGTTTAAGATTTTGTGATGTTTGCATGATTTCGTTTCTGTCTGATGACCTCACTATTTATTTTCCCTTCTCTCTTATGCAATAATCAATTTGTTAGTATTTAAGGCCCCACAAGACTTTTTGTTCCTTGATTAGGATTGTATCCTTAGTCTCTAAGTGTACTAAGGAATTCAGCTTTTCTGGTAAATATTATATGCATTTCATTTATACATTGATCGTACACACATTTACTTATAAGTGAAGTCTCATGGAATTCGTTTCGGTGGGACTTACTTCCAAGCAATTCTGCCTAGATTTGCTCAGCATGAGGTAAAAAGGTAAATGACTCCTGGACGATTAAGTCCAGTCAAAGGCGACTATGGGGTGTGGCGCTTATCTCACTTCAGGCTGAGGGAGCTGGTGTTTGTCCACAGACAGCTTTCTGGGTCATGTGGCCAGCATGAGTAAACTGCTTCTGGCACAGCAGAATACCGTGATGAGTGCCAGAGCGCACGGAAACATCATTTACCTTCCCACTGCAAAAGTACCTGTTTGCTTGCATTGGTATGCTTTCGAACTGCTAGGTTTGCAGAAGCTGGGACAGACCAACGGGAGCTCACCCTGTTGCATGGATTCAAACCGCTGACCTTCCGATCAACAAGAGGCTCAGTGCTTTAGACCACAGCACCACCCGCTCAGCATGAATGCCAAAGTGTCATTCATATTCTACTTTCTAGTATTCTAATTGACAACTGCTTTCTCTTCTTTGCTTGACTTTTGCTTTTCCTGAGACAAAAAGCTCTGAGAAATTGTGGCCTTTTGTTATCAGTTTCTTTTATAACAAGCAAAGCTGAACAAAGTATAAATCTTATCTACTAAATTAGTCGTGGGTCTCCTGAGAATCCTCTTCTTGGGTCTTGAGCTCGTCTGTGTTTTGCACTTTGTCTTCATGTTGCTTTGTTATTCTTCCTTGCCTTGACCCTACCACCTGCTTCCCCTCCCCACCCCGTTTGCCCTTATCTGACATTATCACTGGCGGTATGCAATTGTTCAGATTTCTTTCCACTGCTTTCCCTTTCTCTGCTTTCATTTCTGCATCATGCATCCACACAACAGCCTTGGTGGGAGGAAATATTGTGCTGATACTTCCAGCATTGCTGATGCTTTATCGCTCTGGTTCTCCTTCCAGTCACAATTATTTGTTAGGAAGTTGCTAAAATCTTTCAATAATATCTCTGCACCGCTGAATTTCCTGCCCTGACTAGTATTAATGCACCTTCACATTCTAAATGTGAATTTGTGGCTAATGTAAACAAGATTATTTGAATGCTCCACTAGATAATTTAATGCACATTTGAATTCTAAATTTATGATATATTCTTGGCTGGTGGGAAAAAAGGGGATAGGTGTCATTTTCAGATTTCAAAACAACAAAAGATAAGGCCTTTAGAGATAGAAAAATATAGCTTGCCCTTTCACCACTGGAATCAGAAACAATATTTATGTGGGTGGTGTTCACATTTTTGTGCCTTAAGAAACTGGAAGGGTGGTAGGTGGGGTGGGTTTTTATTTCATTAGTTAGCAGACAGGCTTTGGACATCATATCTTTTCCAGGTCTTTGGCCTGGTATTTCTGAAGCTTCACTGCATTCACAGCTGAGTACTCTTTCTCTAGGGGCATCTCTATCTATCCAAAGGAAACGAATTTCAGATGGAGATATAAGATTAGCAGCAAATGTGTGTGTGTGCACAATTAAAAACATTTATCAATCACTTGTTTGAAGTCGTAGCCTTCAGGGAGTAGTGATGGATGAATAATTCAGCCATTTTCATACTTGTGTCAGTGAACTTTGTTACAGCTAATAATGTTGCATTTATTTTATGCAAGCATGCCTTGCGCCCCGAAGCCAAAAGTCCAGGGTCTCAGTCAGCCCAATAGTTACCCCCATCCCAATGCAGACTTCTCCAAGAGGGTCTAGTGCTACTGTCTCGCCACAGTGTTCTTGGGGCTGGGACACACAAACACACCAAAGTGAGGCAGCAGAGCACTGGGCTCTCTCAGAGAAAGAGAATAACTACTATGATGAGTCCCTGGCCCTCTAGATTGGGGGTGCAGGGACAGTAGGACCCAACATAAGCAGGTAGAAATGACTGAATCACCAGAGAGCAACTCACAAAAGGAGCAGAAAGTGGGGTAGTTAAAAGTATAAAAGGTACATGATAGGGGTCACACCCTTTGAAGGCTTAGGAGATAAGTAAGCCCTCCCCTAAACAATGGCAGGATCGGTGGGATTGTTGGGAGCAGGAAACTAATCTCTTTTTCTGAGGCCAACCTCATAGCTCTGATGTTAGGGCTCAGGAAATAGTGGTGTGTCTCTTACATATACAGACATCATTGATACACATAGTGGCATATGCATAATTGACCCAAGCCAGGAAAGAGGTATAAAGCTTCGGCACTCAAGTATCCTTCATGGATTGAGAGACCTCTGCACACAGAGCGGTTGTGCACGCACATCAACAGAGCAAGATGTCTGGATGCAAGACACATGAGCCCGTTTGGGGGGTTAGGATGCATTACTACACATGCATTACTACACGTACTGCAATTCAGATGCAAATACACAGCCACAGCCACTGTCCCATCCACATTGTTGTGCATGCCTGCACATGAGTGGGGACCGTAGTGTACATTTGGATATGAATGAAACATACATTATGCCTTCTTAAATGCTGCTATCATTTCTTTCTTTCTTTACTACATGAGGCACATTTGTTTTATGGAGTAAGTTATGTAATGGCAGGAAAGTCACTGCACGCTGTTAACATTCATGCACGCACACACACACACACACACTCATGCATGCACACACGCACACACATTCATGCACACGCACACACACACTTTTAACACACCGGAGATTTGTTGGTCTTTCTCAGCAGAATAAATGCCAACAGCAAACAATTGGCATGGAGACCAGAAAGGGGGTCACAAATTTAGTGTCAGAAACATTCAGACCCAAATGATGAAGCCTGCTATCCTGTGGCATGCCCTTCAGATGTCCATCGGGATCCGGAGAAGTGCAAGCTATTTGACAATAAGGGCACAGCAGCATCTGGGGCTCATGAGCCGAAAGCCTGTCAGGGTCATCCCAGGCAAAGCCTGATAATGAATTCCTGCAGAATGGCCAGCTAGCTGGAGGTGCCAAGAATCACCTGTGACTTCCTTTGCTATTGGAGCGTAAAATCATAGCCAGAGCAGGACGATGCAGTTGCAGCCACTAAGAGGGACTCTGTCTAAAGGCTTCAAAGCGTATACTGCTGGATCCAAGGACTGAAGCTCAAATTATTGTTTGATGTTTATTGGTATGTGTTGCTGCTTTCTAAGTTGATTAATGAATTAAACATCATTATTAATTTGGAACTTCAGGTTGATGGCACAGAAAAGTCTGGCAACTAATGTTCAGCAAGGAGACTATGAAGAATGGAAGTTCTCTCTTCATTCCAGATGGGTGGAAAGGTTGCCCTATGAAGAAAGGTTGCAGCATTGGGGACTTTTTACTTTGGAGAAAAGGTCAGTAAGAGGTGACATGATAAGAGGTTTATAAAATTATGTGTGGCATGCAGTGCTTTTTTTTCTGGGGGTATGCAGGGGTACGCATACCCCTAAAAAATTTGTGAATCCAAGTTTGGCCTCATTGATGGGCAGTATTTCAATATGAGTAGGCAAATGAGAGTACCCCTAAAAAGATTTTAGGGGGGGGGGAAAGCACGGGTGGCGTGTAGAAAGTGGATAGACAAATGTCCCCCCCCCTCTCATAACACTAGAACTCATGGGCATCCAGTGAAGCTGATTGTTAGAAGATTTGAGCTACATAAAAGAAAATTCCCGCAGAGCATAGTTAAACTATGGAACTCACTCCCATAGGAAGCAGTGATGGTCACCAACCTGGATGGCTTTAAAAGAGGATTAGACAAATTTATGGGGTAGAGCACTGTCAGTGGCTAATAGCCATAATGTCTACAGGTGGAGGCAGTACTGATTCTAAATACCAGTTACTAAGAACTGCAGGAGGGAAGAGTTCCTATGCTTGAATCCTGCTTGCCAGTTTCCCACAGGCATCTGGCTGGCCACTGTGAGAACAGGATGCTGGACTAGATGGGCCATTGGCCTGATCCAGCTGGCACACATCACACATACAGGCAGGCACACAGTCTTGCCTTCCTTCTCAGGAAGGAGGCAACTTGAATCTATTGTGGGGGTATTGGTTCCACTTACCCTAGCAGTTCGAAAGCACGTCAAAGTGCAAGTAGATAAATAGGTACTGCTCTGGCGGGAAGGTAAACTGCATTTCTGTGCGCTGCTCTGGTTCGCCAGAAGTGTACAGAAGCTGGTTCATACAGAAGCTGTACGCTGGCTCCCTCGGCCTATAGAGCGAGATCAGCGCCGCAACCCCAGAGTCATCCGTGACTGGACCTAACGGTCAGGGGTCCCTTTACCTTTACCTTGGTTTCACTTACCCCAGCACTGTGTGTGCTTTAATGTTTTGGTTTTGGTTTTTTATTTTACTTGCTGCTTCTCCCACCAAAATCAGTGGCAGATCAAGTCCTCAAACTGGAGGTTAACCATGCCTATAGGTACATTCTTTCTTAATACTTCAAAGAAAAGTGCAGATGGCAGAACTTATTCCCACATTGGGATGACACACTTTTTGCTCCATGGGAAGATGTAAACTTTCTCCCTTTGCAGAATACTTGGAAGCACCGTGATGGAGTGTGTAAGTAGCTTGGCAATCCTTTTGCTGCTGCTTCTGGGTAACATACAAGGTAACTTTCAGAGCAGATCCAGTTCCAGCTCTGGAACTGTTTATTTTACTTAAGTGGATTAGAGTTCATGTCACGATAGATATTTCCCCTTTTGCAAGAGGCTGTATTTTCTCCAGCTGAAGTAGGAAGAAGACAAATGGTTACAGCTTATCTAAGAGTAATGTGGCTTGCAACGTCCCCATATTGATGCTTTTTTCCAATTGCTGCCAGCTGTGCTGAAACAATTCCCGGTCATGCTTGGAATGCAGACATTGGGGGGGGGGGGGCTCTGCCTCAGTACTGCTGAAGTTTGCATAGAGATTTTCTATGCTACAGCACCAATCCACATATCGAGGCCCCTTCCATATATTATAGCCGCCATGCAGCGCTCCCCACTGCCAATGGCCACCACAAAACGTCCTTCGCTGATGATTGGAATGTCTCCATCACACAGTTTGGAAAACCCACGTGGCAAATAACTTCACAGCACGATCTCTTTCAACTGACCTCTATGTAACTGGTGTGTAATGAGCAGACTTGGCCCTCATATTGAGAAGCATTTGGGAGCACAGATCCTTCATGTATATGCATAATTGCTTTAAATTACCCTTGGAACAGGACAAAATCTCAAAATAAATGAACACATGCTTGATAGATTTATCTCTACAATGTTAAACCAAGAAAAAAGCACAACAAAAATGGTTCAGACATCGCATCAAGGGAAACCTCTTGACTTCTCCATGCAAGAACCGAGGGAACGTTTTCATGGCAAGAGATAGTTATATGATATGATCTCAAAACAACTGGCAGCATGGGGAGCAGTATCAGGATGTGGGCGCTGCAAAACCACATTATTCCTAGTCGTATACATTTCATAGTAAAATATAAGCTGACCTTTACAATAGCTTGCAAGGCAATTTTAGATTGAAACAAACACCGGGCTGATTTACCAGCCACTTACATGGGTGCAATTAATTTGGAGAAAACTACTTCAGTGTAAGTGCTTAGTGTATTAGGTCCTCAACGTTAGTATTAGACTATCCCAACAGATCACTTTATTATTCCTTTTTAAAAAAAGGATATTTCAAGTCCTTCATTTCAACCTTGGTTACTCTTAAATCTCCTTTGATAATCTTCTCGTGTCATTAATCAAGCTTCAGTTTAAACTGTTAAACATCTTTCTGTGGATTAAGACTTTTAGTCGATTGCCATAAAGCTAGCTGCCTACTGGACTAAATAAGGGGCACCAAAATGACTTGGAACAACAAGAGTTTGCATTGAAGAGTAAAGATCTTAGTGCCCATCGAAGAAACTACCCAGGTTCACACATAATGAAAGTGGCTGAATTTAAGGTAGAATCTGCTGTATATTGACATATTCGGGAAAGGAGAATACTCCATGGTGTGCACTGCATACTTTTGCTCCAGCACAAGTGGATTTCTGAAGAGGAATTGCTAGGAGCGTTTCCAAAACCCTGCTGCTTTGAAGTTGCTCAAAGCTATGGACCAAAAAATAAGGAAGCTCTTCAGAATGGTATGAGGAAAAGCTCTATGCCATGCACAGCAGTTTCTCAACTGACAGTTGTGGCGGGGGGGGGGCAAAGACTCTGCTTTTGTCATGCTGAAGCAGAGAAATAAAGTCTTAGGCAGAAACCCTGATCGATAACGGGGTTGTTGTTTTTTCCATTTAACTGCAATCTATTCTGTTAGGTCCATGGGACTTCGCCCTCCAGCTGCTCTGGCTGAGATGGGGAAAACATGAAATGTGATCTTGCCTTTTGGTGGCTCTCTGTTCTAGTCAGAAAAAAATAATGAGGGTCCAACCATATGTAATAGTAGTGAGTGCAGGATAATCCCAGCAGGAACAAGTTCTCCCTCTCAGCAAAAGAGGGGGGTGGGTGGGTGAGGAATGCTTTTAAGACAAATTCACTTTCTGGGAAGAAAGTTACAAGCGACAAAAGAGGCACCACAGAGGAAAAGAGGTTGCTTTCTTACACCCGTTCATAATATTTTGGTACTTGATGATATTCTGTCATTTTGAGAGTAACTTTTATTTTAAAAGCCAGAGATCTCTAAAATAAGGTAATTCGTCACAGCCACAGGCATATATGGCATAGAACAGGGACTCTTTTCCCCACAGAGGGTCAAATTCCCTTAGGGGTTACTTTTCAGGGACCCCATGGCCAGAGGCGTAGCAAGCCCAGGTGGTACCCGGGGCGGAATTTTTTTTGTCACTCCCCCACCACTTTAATTTTAAAAAAATTAAAAAAAAATTAAAAGTGTCACCCCCCTCTGATGGTGCCACTTTGCGAGGTGTGGGGGTTTTGTGTGTGTGTATTATCTCTTTTTTTCAATAAAGTTAAAATAAAAAATAATTTTAAAAAAATTAAAAATGTAAAAAAATTAAAAAGTGTCACCCCTCTTTGATGGTGCCACTTTGTGAGGTGAGGTGGGTTGTGTGTGTGTGTGTGTGTGTGTGTGTGTGTGTGTGTGTGTCTATTATCTCTTTTTTTTCAATAAAGTTAAAATAAAAAATAATGATAAAAAATGAGAAAAAAATTTAAAAAATTAAAAAAAAATTAAAAAGTGTCACCCCCTCTGAGGGTGCCACATTGTGAGGTGTGGGGGGTTGTGTGTGTGTCTATTATCTCTTTTTTTCAATGAAGTTAAAATTTAAAAAAAAAAATAAAAAAATTTTTTTTAAGTGTCACCCCCCCTCTGGGGTGGAACCCGGGGCGGCCCGCCCCCCCGCCCCCCGTTGCTACACCCCTGCCCATGGCAGCTGTGAGTGGGGCCAAACCCAGCAGTGGACAGAATCAGAGTCAGAAGAGTGACATTCCTTTCACTCTCTTCTTCCCTCCCTGACCAGTGGGCTGACACAGGGAGACAAGACATTTTCGTCCGAGGTTTGAACTTGCAGAGGGCTTTTGTAATTCGGGTAAGCTTTATGCAGCCTTGGGGCTGCAGGTTGCTCACCCCTGATACGAAGTCATAGCTGAACTGCTGTCTGCTCCCCAGCTTAGTGGGGGACTTTTTTTGGCTCAGACCACATTACTATCTGTCCCCATCCCCATGGGCCAACTTTGATTAGTGGGTAGGACAACCACCTGCCAATCACTTGGCATCATTTTGACATCAACCACAATGATAGTAACTCTGTAAATTAACACTTGAATGGGGCAGGAAACCATTAGCCTGGTTTGCACATCACACTGTGCCAGATTATGGCTCATCTTACAGCATCACAGCAAAAGCAAGACTGAGGAGCAATCAGCAATTTAAATCTCCTCTCCAGGAACCCTCAACCCTTCCATGCTCACACTAAGCCATCATTTGGCTGGGCATTACATGTGAACCAGCCCATAGTCTTTGTCCTTGCCGAGATTAATTCAAACTACTACATCAATTCTGATTCAGCTAGTTAGCATTTGCAAGAGAGTCTAACTTAGAAATTCCTCTGCTGGAGAATATCCGACACTGTGAGACACGCAATAGCTCCTTTGTCTTCCCTTGGTGATGCTAAGGAGAGAGTCAGCAGACAGTTCCCTGGACTAAGCATAAACCATGGCTGACACATTGATGATTTGGTGGGTAAACATTTGCTTCTGGGAAAGAATAAAACAACAGATCCCAACTCCAAGGGAAAGCCCATTTGCCATGATTTATACTCGCACTGCAGTGGATAAACACTAATGCCATCATGATTGCCTGTTATAAAGATCCTGTCATCTGCACTAACAACCTGGTGTTTCCCCTGCCTGCTGAGGCCCTCTGTGCTATCTTATTGCTGAAGAATAAAACTCTAGAAGGGCCTGTAAAAGTAAGAAAGACTATCAGCTGCATTGTTGTGTTATTTTCATTTTACATGGATAAGCTGGAAGAGCCAGTGCTTTTTCTGCTCCTTAACCAGGAAGACGCTGTTGGCCATGCAGACACAAGTGAAGGATCAATGAATCAATCCACCATTGCCAGGAGAGAGTTCCTGCACTCTGATGAAATGCAACCACTGAAGATGTTCTAAAATGTTCAAGTCTTGACCTATAACACGGCAGAGTTCACAGCAGAGCTCTCCCTGGAGCTTTATACATCTCCGGGCACTTTGCTGTATGCCTTGGATTTGTGAGGAGTGCATTTGTGTTTCACAGCATAGATGCTCTAAAGTCCGTGCAGTTCTGTTTCTAATTGTGTGCCACGTAGGCTGAAAAGTATGGCAGGCAGAGGTGTGGGGAAGCAAGAGCAAAATACAGTTCTGTCCTGTTTGTGTAAGATTAATGCCAACCTTCCATTGTTGTCATGAGAGCACTGAGGGGAGGAATTATGAGCTGGAGTTTTAGCCTTTTATCCAATTTCTCTCTTTATCCTCTTTATGTGCCTGTGCTTTGGGACAAAACATCAGGGACACCAAGGCTGAACTTATCTAGCAAACCCCCCCCAGCCATTACATCATCTCACAAAAGATTAGTTTTTACCGTGCATGACCGTTGGCTCCAGGGAGTTTATCCAACCAATGAAGCAAAATCCACTGTGACATGGTGGGCTGCAAGTGTGGGGGGAAAGCAAGCAAAATGAAAATGGACATAAAGGGTCGTCATGAGGAGAACTTCTCCAGAAAACATATTTAAAATGATCCATTGGTCATATATCACTAAAGTGAGTGGTGAGGAGAGATCAGGGAGAGCTAAATTTAACACACTGAGTGTGTTGACATTGAATTCAGTTAGACGAGGACTGCAATAAGCATGCCATACAGAACTTTGGACTTGCTTCCAAGCAGATGTCCAGGTAGGGTTGGGCTTAAATGTTTGGTACACCCAACTGTGTCCCCTATATTGCCCTGTGTCTAGAAACAAACAAAAGACTCTCAGTAACAAAAGTGTGGCTGCTAACATTTTAATTTCGGTTGTTGCTGCATTACAGATTTAAACCTAATAGTCTTGTTGCCACCATGTTAGCTGACTACCAAGCATCAGGAGGGTTAAGAGGGACTGAGAACAAAATTAAACCGATAGGAATCTCACTGGACTCCCTGTACTGCTTATTGGGAAACCCTGTGTTTGAGATAATTAAACGCAGATTGTTAGACGAGGAATTTCAAGAACTTAGTAGCCAAATCAGGAATAGCGTCTGTGCAAGTTTGGGGATGGTGCGATGTGAACAGCCAATGACGACTTATGTCTACCATCTGACCAACCTGAATCAGCTTGGGGGGTACCGGCTAGTGAAACTGAATGCGCTCCCTTCGGCAATACTGCAAGGGAGATTTCTGAAAACACCGCTCACAGAGAGACTATGCCCAGTGGACAGCATCATATAGAATCAGTCTTTTTCAGTCATGTTCTTTTGCACTGCCCTTTGTATCAGACAATTCAATCTACATTCATTAATCAGTTGGTTGTTAGAAGGGAGAGGCAGTTAGATAAATGTAAGGTAGCCTTCCTAATGTTTACCCAGGGTGGGGATAAGATGGAGATAGCAGCCAGGCGTCTGAAACACACAATCAGGATTCATGCATTAACAGTATTTTAATGATTAGATGCAGATTTTGCTGAGTGATTTTATTGCACTGAACCTTTCAGAATCTTGTATATATGCCCAAAAAGGATTGAGGTTGAAATTGAGTTATTTGATCAGACTACTGGCTGGAATAGTGCCAATAGGAATAGTGCCAATAGGAAACAGTTCATATAAAGAGCCAATAAAAAAACAGTGGGGAGCATGAAGAGAATTCCCTCTGTCTAACCACTAATGTGATATAGCTGCATTGGTAGCTGCATAATTGTACAAATGTAATGGTGGGCAGCCTCTTGTCAGGGAAATGCTTGTTCCTCCCCATGGTCTCAGATGGACCAGGGTTCCCAAACTGGTCTGTCGACCACCAGTAGTCCACAGATTTCATTCAGGTGGTCTGTGATGTGTCTGTGAATTAGTGGTTGAAGATGGGAGAAGACACATCCATTACATTGAACAGCTGTGCTGGTTTTTCCAGTATAGACAAATACATAGCTTAGCAGGTCTTGAGTAAATCCAGCCGAGTTTAAATAGATGGAGTATTTAATAGATAACAAATGGGATGATTTAAAAGATGTGGATTACGCAGAGTTGTAGAAAAGCAAAGGAACCAGGAAAAGTGAGGAAGGGAAGTCATATGGCAGGCATAGGCAAACTCCGGCCCTCCACATGTTTGGGACTACAATTCCCATATCCTAGCTAACAGGACCAGTGGTCAGGGATGATGGGAATTGTAGTCCCACACATCTGGAGGGCCGGAGTTTGCCTATGCCTGTCATATGGTATATGTATACATGCTATATTTGGTACAAAGTTGCAAGTTGGACAGGGAAGGGGAAGGGAGGGGGTTAAATATGCTCTGTTCCTGTTTTTGAAAATGCAAATAAAAGTTGAAAAAGAACAGCTGTACTGGTTTTTAAAATTATTTGTACTGCTTCTTTTATTTCTTTTTTGGTATTTGATTGTATTGAAATTTGAATTGCTACATGAGGCAGAAAAATAATTAAGCGGTCTATCAAGATTCTCAGTAGTTTTCAAGTGGTCCACGGGTGGGGGGTGGGGAGTTTGGGATCCACTGGTATAGACTGTACAACAATGCCATACGCCTTCTCCTATACAGATGTTGCTGCTGTGCCTGCCTCTTCAAGCCCCTCCTGGTCCATGGAGACAGTGGGGAAGAGGGTGGGGGAAATTCTACCAGCCTACTCCTCTCAGGAACAGTCCATTCCTCTGCTTCTGACATGTCTTGCACATCCTTCCACAATTGTTCAGACTCTTCCCCTTCCTCCAGCCTTGGCTCCTGCTTCGCAGGTGGCACAAAAGCCCATAAATCACTGGCTCCTTCTCCTGGATCAGCCTCAGGGGACCCCTGCCTCCACTGCACACTCCTCAGAGCCCTGGCAATCCCTGACAATCACCGGTTGGGGATGGGGCAGGGGCATAGATATAGGCAGGGGCATAGATATAGGCAGGGCTTTGTCCTTTAGTTCTTCAAAGCTTTTCAAGTTGAGAATCTTAATGAGCTTTAATTATATGGATGAATAGCAACAAATTAGCTGGTGCTGCCTTCAGTCGGAATAATGTATTTTTGTCAAAATATAAATCAACCAAGCAGCAATTAATGGCGCTTTTGTTGTTTCTAGAGAGATCATTTCAAGATCTCTCTGCAGACTCCATCACTATACATGAAGCCCTATGAATTTGGAAGCCGCAGACATTTTGGAAATTATTATAAAATCTGGAAACTGTTGCCAAACTGAAACTTCACAGAATATTTGGAAAAGTTGGCCATTGAACGACAGAATATTCAGCAGCATGACGCGATACGAAACACTAGATGTTTACGTATTCAGAAAAATGCACACCACAACCCTTTAATCTACATAGCATGAAAACTGATCACAAATCAATGGCCATGCAAGAATAAACGGAAGATGATGAGCCTCTACTTCAAAAGTACAGTAACTGAGCAGGTTACTGCTATGTTGCGTCTCCCTCTTTTTGTGCTGCATTGTTGCAATGCTGCAGCATGTGTGTCTTGTTGAATTCAAGACAGAGGTATCTCTCAGTGATAAGTGTTTGGTTTAAAGAACTCTGCGCACTAGATTTAGGCTGAATCTAGATATATAGGAAAAACGTTTTAAAATATACCGTATATTGAATTTACCATTAGCTCACCATCGCCATCTAGTGTCACTTTTGTATAATGCACTTAAAATGTTATATTTGCAGCTGTATAGCCGTGTCCTTAGTTCAAGACAGTGAGTATTACTATGGATGCAACACTGAATCATCGGAAAAGGGCCTGCATTATACCACAGCACATCTTACTCATATACTGGCTCCTGTATTTTTCCTATATTTCCCAAAAGCCTATGAAATTTCACTTTCTAAAACACTGATAAATTGTCAATAAGAAAGTGAATTCAGTTTTACAAAAATACCTTAATGTGCACAAAGTATTTGGCCTCCAGGTTCCCCACATTCTGGCTTTATTGTAAAACATGGTACCTTTTAATGGAGAACTTTCAATCTTATGTACCATAAGTAGCAAAAAAAAGTCCCATAAAACACAGTGGGGCTTCATTTGAGAAAACATAAACCAGGCTGCAATTTATACAACATCCCTTGAGCAAAAACTATGTGCCGTACTTTTCCGTGTATAAGACGCCCCCATGTATTTTTTGCAGAGGATTGCCCAGAGTTGTTGAGGTTTTTTTAGGGGGGATTGCCGAAAATCGCTCACCCCCATGCATCACAAAATCCACCTCTTGTCTGCTGCCAATCGCCCGCCCAATTGCTGCAGCATCAGCCAATCAACACCACCCACTGACAGCAACCAATAGCATGCACAATAGTTGCTAACAGCAGCGGCAGCAACCAAACAGCCACCCTATGCACTACCCATGTAGAAGACGACCCCCATTTTTTTGCATGATTTTTAAAGAAATAAACCTAGTCTTATACATGGAATAGCACTGTAACTTCCTAAACTGGAAGAAAACTGTCTCCATGCACACTTTTAAGAGGGCCCCACTTTATCAGATTGTACTTATCCCTATTGTGGAGATTTGTCAGTCACTCAAAGGCATGTAGATCACTTTCCAGCAGTATTTTTGAGGTTGCGCAAAATGCACATTGTGGATTTTCTATCAGCTTCCTTTCCAAATTTTAGTGAGCGAAGCTGTGTTTATTCCTTATGAGTACATGCTGATGGAGGGCCTCCAGACTTTCCTTTGAGACTACTCTTTTCAGTTCCTATGGAAATTTCATCTTAGGAGGTTCAATACCGGTAGTTGTATCCTTTCCCCCAAACACCCCCAGAACAGTACAACAAAACAGTGGCACAATCTACTCTGATTATCCTGATAATCTGGTCATAAAGTTATCAGCAATGGAGATTCACGAAAAGTCGCTACACAGTTATGGGTTTCTTCTTGAAGGAAAGATCCCTTGTGAATCCCCCTCCAGAGAAGTTGCCCCAATAAGATGTAAACAACTCTAGATTCTCCAAAATAGCAATGAAATTTCAATCAGGTTATATGGGAATGCATTTGCCAAAAAGCTTCATCACTGTGTAATGTAAAGGTAAAAGAGTCCCTGTGGTGATATCCCCACCCCATCATAAATGATCACAGTCACCATTAAGTTACCTGTGGGAAAACACAAATTTGAGAACCGCAGAACCATGTTGACATTTTCATAATTTTATACAAAAAAAAAAAAAGCCTTAAAGGGGAAAGAAAAAAATAGAAATCACTTTACATGTGGAGGAACAAGATCTGGCAGAAAACTCCTATCTGTTTTACTGCCAGGCCCCACAAAGAATTATAATCATGTTAAACCAAATGTCAAAGCAATGATAATGCCAAAAAAGCTCTAACGATGGATTTTTCCAGTTACTCTCAGAAACTCCCGAGTAAATCAGAGACAGGGAAAGTCCCATGACACTTGTCTGTTAACTTTTACTGTTAAATGAGGCATATCAAAGAGATGGCTGTCATCTTCAATATTTTAAATCATAATTTCTTTTTTGCCTCGTGCTTTCCTTTGAAAAGAGCTATCAGTAAAATTACGGCCACTTGCCTAAAGTTCTGCTTCAACGGAAACAGAACCTGTGAATGATCACCCTGCCCCCAAGCACTGAAATGCAGGTGCTCAGCAAGGAACAAATTCCTTATTTGCCTGTTTTAACATTACTTAATGTACATATGATCAGAGTCCCTTTTCTCAAGTCGATGAGGCAAAAACCACATTAGTTCAGGACAACCGAGTGTGTAAATAAGTCTGTTGAAGATGACTTTTATCCTTATGCTCTCTACTTACTTCAGTTGAATAATTTATCACCGGCCTGAGTAAAATGAGATTTCTGACCTCTAGGGAGATGGGATGCATGAAAGGAAAAGAGATGAAACATTTCACCACAAACTGAGGGGAATGTCCTGATCGTGAGGCTAGGGGACACATTTGTGGAACATTTGCCCATCTTTGACATTTTTAAAAGACCTGAATGGTTTGCCTGGATGCGAATACACTCTGAAATTGTATAGGAGGGGGAAGAGAGCATCTAGCAACACTCACATCTTGCTTCACAGAATTAGTGCATAGACAAGAGACCTAAGGGTGGTATTCATAGAATCATAGAATCATAGAATCATAGAATCATAGAGTTGGAAGAGACCACAAGGGCCATCCAGTCCAACCCCCTGCCAAGCAGGAAACACCATCAAAGCATTCCTGACAGGTGGCTGTCAAGCCTCTGCTTAAAGACCTCCAAAGAAGGAGACTCCACTACACTCCTTGGCAGCAAATTCCACTGTCGAACAGCTCTTACTGTCAAGAAATTCTTCCTAATGTTTAGGTGGAATCTTCTTTCTTGTAGTTTGAATCCATTGCTCCGTGTCCGCTTCTCTGGAGCAGCAGAAAACAACCTTTCTCCCTCCTCTATATGACATCCTTTTATATATTTGAACATGGCTATCATATCACCCCTTAACCTTCTCTTCTCCAGGCTAAACATACCCAGCTCCCTAAGCCGTTCCTCATAAGGCATCGTTTCCAGGCCTTTGACCATTTTGGTTGCCCTCCTCTGGACACGTTCCAGCTTGTCAATATCCTTCTTGAACTGTGGTGCCCAGAACTGGACACAGTATTCCAGGTGAGGTCTGACCAGAGCGGAATACAGTGGTACTATTACTTCCCTTGATCTAGATGCTATACTCCTATTGATGCAGCCCAGAATTGCATTGGCTTTTTTAGCTGCTGCATCACACTGTTGACTCATGTCAAGTTTGTGGTCTACCAAGACTCCTAGATCCTTTTCACTTGTACTGCTCTCAAGCCAGGTATCACCCATCCTGTATTTGTGCCTTTCATTTTTTTTGCCCAAGTGTAGTACTTTACATTTCTCCCTGTTAAAATTCATCCTGTTTGCCTTGGCCCAGTTCTCTAATCTGTTAAGGTCATTTTGAAGTGTGATCCTGTCCTCTGGGGTATTAGCCACCCCTCCCAATTTGGTGTCATCTGCAAACTTGATCAGGATGCCCTCAAGCCCATCATCCAAGTCATTGATAAAGATGTTGAATAAGACTGGGCCCAAGACAGAACCCTGTGGCACCCCACTAGTCACTTCTCTCCAGGATGAAGAGGAGCCATTGATGAGCACCCTTTGGGTTCGGTCAGTCAGCCAGTTACAAATCCAATGAATGGTAGCATTGTCTAGCCCGCATTTTACCAGCTTCTTTACAAGAATATCATGGGGCACCTTGTCAAAGGCCTTGCTGAAATCAAGATAGGCTACATCCACAGTGTTCCCTTCGTCTACCAGGCTTGTAATTCTGTCAAAAAATGAGATCAGATTAGTCTGACATGACTTATTTTTCAGAAACCCATGCTGACTTTTAGTGATCACAGCGTTCCTTTCTAGGTGCTCACAGACCGTTTGCTTAATGATCTGCTCTAGAATCTTTCCTGGTATTGATGTCAGGCTGACTGGGCGGTAATTGTTTGGGTCCTCTCTTTTCCCCTTTTTGAAAATAGGGACAACATTTGCCCTCCTCCAGTCTGCTGGGACTTCACCTGTTTTCCAAGAATTCTCAAAGATTACTGCCAGTGGTTCTGAAATCACCTCTGCCAGTTCTTTTAATACTCTGGGATGTAGTTCATCTGGCCCTGGAGACTTGAATACATCTAAACTAGCCAAGTGTGCTTGTACTACCTCCTTACTTATTCTGGGCTGTGTTTCCCCTGCTGAATCCTCTGCTCCATATTCTTCAGGTCGGGCATTGTTTTCTTTTTTGGAGAAGACTGAGGCAAAGAAGGTATTGAGGAGTTCTGCCCTTTCTGCGTCCCCTGTTCGCATTTCACCTTCTTCTCCTCTAAGTGACCCCACTGTTTCCTTGTTCTTCCTTTTGCTACGGACATACCCATAAAAACTCTTTTTATTGCTTTTAACCTCTCTAGCAAGCCTGAGTTCATTCTGTGCTTTAGCTTTTCTGACTTTGTCTCTACATGTGCTGGCTATTTGTTTGAATTCCTCTCTGGTGGTTTCCCCCTTTTTCCATTTCTTGTACATATCCCTTTTAAATCTTAACTCAGTTAAAAGTTCATTAGATAGCCACCCTGGCTTCTTTAGGCACCTTCCATGTTTTCGTCTCATTGGTACTGCTTGAAGTTGTGCTTTTAATATCTCCCTTTTAACAAACTCCCATCCATCATGAACTCCCTTCCCTTTTAGTATTACTGACCATGGGATCACACCCAGCATTTCCCTAAGTTTTCTGAAGTCGGCTTTCTTAAAGTCTAGAATTTGAGTCTTAGTATGCTTGGTTGCTCCTTTCTGATGTATAATAAACTCCAGAAGAGCATGATCACTCCCACCTAATGATCCTACCACTTCTACCCCACTAACCAGGTCATCACTATTGGTTAGGACCAGATCTAAAATGGCTGATCCTCTTGTTGCTTCTCCCACTTTCTGGACAATGAAATTGTCTGCAAGGCCAGTGAGGAATCTGTTCAACCTTATGCTCTTGGCTGAGTTTGACATCCAACAAATATCAGGATAGTTGAAATCCCCCATTACTACTATCTCATTTCCTTTTGAATGCTTGGTCATCTGTTCCAGGAAGGCATCATCTATGTCCTCAGTTTGGCTTGGGGATCTATAGTAAACTCCCACCATGAGATCACTGTTATTTTTCTCTCCCTTAATTTTGACCCAGATACTCTCAATTTGGCTTTGAAGTTTTAAATCATGGATCTCTTCACAGGTATACACATCCCTGACATATAACGCCACTCCTCCTCCTTTCCTGTTTGGTCTATTTCTCTTAAATAGATTGTATCCCTCTATTACTACATTCCAATCATGAGACTCATCCCACCAGGTTTCAGTGATGCCTATTATGTCGTATTTAGTTTGCTGTACCAAGAGCTCAAGTTCATCTTGTTTATTTCCCATGCTCTGTGCATTTGTATACAGACATTGAAAACCATTGATCATTCCCCCTAGTCTCCTACTTAAGGATTTTTTCCTCCCACCACTAGGTCTGTGCGCTGTTTGCTCCATTTGGTCCTTGACTTTTGGATGATCATCTTCAGCATTTGATAGACTCCTACCTTCAGGACCACTGTCTCCCTCCCCCACATAAGTCAGTTTAAAGCCCTCCTGATGAGGTTTTTGAGATTGTTGGCAAAAACATTCCTCCCAACCCTTGTGAGGTGCAGCCCATCACTTGCCAGAAGTCCATCTTCAAGAAACTGCAGACCGTGATCTAAGAAACCAAACCGTTCCTGCCGGCACCATTTGCGAAGCCAGTTGTTCACTTCTCCTATTTTCCCCTCTCTTCCTGGGCCACGGCGTTCAACTGGGAGGACAGATGAGATGACAATTTGTGCATTTAATTGCTTCAGCTTCCTGCCCAGAGCCTCATAATCACTTTTGATCTTCTGGAGGCTATGGCTTGCGGTGTCATTGGTTCCCACATGGACTAAAAGGAAGGGGTTTTTATCCGTGGGTTTAATTATTCCTTGCAGCCGTTCTGTAACATCATGGATCTTGGCCCCGGGGAGACAGCATACCTCTCGAGACATCTTGTCAGGCCCACAGATCACTGCTTCCGTACCCCTCAGTAGGGAATCAACTCAGCATTACTCATAGGGGACTCACTGAAATCAATGACTAAGTTAAGTCCATTAAGCTCAGTAGGTCTGCTCTGAGTAAAATCTGGAACTCTGCTAGATTGGTAAAGAAAAAGTGTTTTATATGCATTGTATATGTGATATACCACGGTGACACCAGATGGCACTGTGGAGTCCCATGTTTCCCAACCAGATTTCCCTGTATGAGTTTAACTGAAACGCTTCTTTGATGTGTCTAGATCCAGCTTTAGTTGAATACTACTCTAAGGGCCCAACTACATGTGACATTTACCACGTAGTTTGCCATTTATTTCAAGCTTCTTCTTTTATAAACTGATCTGAAACAGGGCCCTTGCATGGGGGAGGGCTTTAGCTCTTTGTCCCCTGCTCTGCTCCCTTCTAAATTGGGCCCCTCACACCTCCAATATGCATTAGCGGAGAAAAGCTCCCATTAGACCAAATAATGGACTTATTTCTCAATTCAAATTGCCACCAGGGCACACATAATCTCTTATTAGAACCACAACAAGGAGGCAACGGGTTACAAATAGAGGTCTACAGTATATATCATCTCACACATAAAACTTCTCCCAATAACATAATTGCCTGGATCCATTAAAGCACACTGTCTAATGCGAGTACCATCTTTTTCCGTGTATAAGACACCCCCATGTATAAGACGGCTCCTATTTTTTGAGCCCAAAATTAAGAAATAAAAAATTACAACATTCCGTGTATAAAACAACCCCCAATTTTAAACTTCAAAAAATTGGGGGGAAATATAGTCTTATACACGGAAAAATACAGTATTTTGATGCCTACCTTGCACAGCGAACTTTGGGTGTGGGAAGGATGTAATCAACTACTGATGTGTAAGACAGGCTCTTCGTTCCAAAGTGAAAAATCTACATCCTTTAATAAGCATGGTTCAGAAATATCTTTATTCCGCTCAGTGGAGAAAGTATACAATTTGGAGTGGCAGATAAGGCTAGAAGAGGTGGGGTACTTGTAGCAGTTTTTTGCCTATATTAAAATGCATCTTGGGCAAAGTACCCTCAACTTTTGCTTCTATGTTTCCAGCTGATAAGTAAACAATTTAGATGGAAAATGAAATTTTCGAACATAGCCGTTATTGGAAACAAATCAATTTTCATTCATCTTTGGCTACACCACTGTTGAGTTCTGGATGGTTTGGTACAAAGAAAATCAAGTGGCCATAGATGGGTGAAAAACCTTCTGTGCCCAAATTGATAGTTCAGAGATAAAGAAAGAAAGAAAGAAAGAAAGAGAAAGAAAAAGAAAGAAAAAGCTTCTAATGAGGTTTCAGGGGAATGAGTCGGTGTTGAGCTGAGGCTTCAAAACTCTACAGTCAAGTAGATAGGAGACGCAAAAAGGAAAAAATACAAGGAGGAATGTTCTAATTAACAAGAACCAGGAGAAAAGGTACACCATGAATTTCAATTGGGTACAGGTCATTATTTAGTTTCCACCAAATAGCCCTATCATCTTTGATTCTTTTTCTTGTAGCACAACCACAGCCAATTTGTGTTCCTAGGGGGTCTGTATCTTTTTCCAGACAATGGTCTAAATGCTGGAAATGCATTTTGCTTCACACAACAAAGTTCTCCTTTCACATGAGGTCAGATTCTAAAATACAATCAGCTCCACCTAAGGACGTCACATACAGTCAGACAGGCACATACAGTATATAAAAAACATTAACGTGAAGAAGCTTTCTCCCACATAGTTCTAGTTACAGGTACCGGTAGTGTTATTCATGATGGGAAAAGCTATGGGCAACATTTCTTACTGACCTTAATTAAAATGCCTATTTATATATTCTATTATTATTCTACTTTTCAGCCATTGGTCTCCAAACTAGATGCCAGTTGGCCAGCCTGGGCCAACCACCATCATATAGGGAAAGGAACACACTCCCTTGACTGTGAGCAGTAAGCAAACAAATAGAGGTGATGCTTTCTTCTAACATTCATTGCCTACTGGTGGGCATAGACATTTCTGCATTTGACTAATTTTATTTATACAGTGGTACCTCAGGTTACAAACGCTTTGGGTTACAAACGCTTCTACAGACTCCGCAAACCCGGAAGTAGTACCTCGGGTTAAGAACTTTACCTCAGGATGAAAACAGAAATCGCATGCCGGTGGCGCAGCGGCAGCGGGAGGCCCCATTAGCTAAAGTGGTGTCTCAGGTTAAGAACAGTTTCAGGTTAAGAACGGATCTCCGGAACAAAATACCGTAAGTTCTTAACCTGAGGTACCACTGTAATAGGAACAACATTAGGCCACTCTAATATGCCTTTTCTATTCTTTCTTGTAGTTTGGTTGCTTAAGTCATCCAGAGCAATTTTCACCACAGTCCAACTCTATGCTGAAAGGTCTTTCAAGTAAAGAAAGAGGATGTACAGGCATCCTTCTTCCGACAAATTCTAGGAGCTCCAAATTGCATCTCCTACTTGGTTATGTGTGCAGAGTTAGGCCAGCATCTCTTAGAATCTGGGGCTGGATTATGACTTTCAAATACTGGTTAAAAATTCATTTTAATGCAGACCCAGAAAGTTTACTAACTTCTTTATTGAGAGATACACATAATTTTATGTGGTTTTCTGATAATACCCTAAAACTCAGGCAAATAGGGATTGCAATAGATTCCCTTCTATCGGATGAGTCTCAAATCATCTCTGTCATCAAGCAGAGACCACTAGACCATGAAATCCAAAAATTCCCAGCCTTTTATATGTTTATCTGCTTACATAGGATTGAAGCCCTACCATAGAGTAATGCTTAATTACTTTTATAATTTAGATACTCCATCGCATCACAGAGCTTTTATGCTAGCTCATCTACAGGTAAATACATTTCCCTCATCTGTTTTGTCTGGAAGGTGTTTTTTTTAAAAAAACAAAACAAAACAAAACCCTTCCCGAACAGATTCTGCTCCTGTAATAAGAAAACACCAGATACAATACATCATATAATTTTGGATTGCCCTCTTCTCAACATCCTTTGCAGAGATCTCCTAGTGACTCCCTTACAGCTTAAAATATTGATTTACAAAGAGTTTGTAATCCAATATTTGTTGAGAGATTGTTTTGGGGTATTTAGCCGAGATTTTTAAAGCTAAATCTAAAGTTGCCTGATTTACTCAAGGGTGGCTACCTAGTATTTTACATGTTGTATGTGTTTGGATTATTGTATTTGGATGACTTTGTATGATTTTATTGTTTAAACTTACCGTATGCCAATAAAGGCCAATAATAACAAGTAAAGAAGAATTTGTACTAGATGGCCAATTGTTTTTTCTAACTCAGCAAGTTTTGTGACTTAACATATGAAGCAGACAAATTAAGTCATAGCATAATTCTGTCTAACTTATACTGTTGACTCTAGCAATAGTTCTTCTAGATCTACCACTTACTATCCTTTTTCAATAAGACAAAAAGGATGCTATTGATTGAACCTAGAAATCTTGGCATGTGCTCTGTCACTCAACTATGCTCACAACTGCATGGCTACCTTCATCCTCTGAGTAAGATGTTAAAGAAAGATTCTGAAATCAGCTAGTGGGCCATTTTGCCCTTTGATTTTCCCTCACTCTAGTCGCTTCGCTAGCTCTGCAGCTATAACTGCCCAACTTGAGGAATTAATTTGTGTGTGTTCCTGCATGCAGGAATCTTTTGCCCAATGTGGGGCTTGAACCCACAACCCTGAGATTAGGAGTCTCATGCTCTACCGAATGAGCTATCCAGGAGCACTCTGAGTTTTCTTTTCTTATTCAATCCCTTTCATTTTCTTCTTTGTTCCCTTTCATTTTCTTACTCGTTCCCTTTCTTTTTCTATGCTGATTCTCCAAATATTGGGAAGAACTCCCCAGTAGAACTACATTGCTTGTTCTGGTAAAATATTTATTTTTGAAAGGCAGCTCGCTTACTTTGCATCAAAGGGTGCAAAATAATTCCTTATTAGGCCCAAATAATTCCTTATAGGCTCACTTCAGCTGCAATATGAATAAAATTGGGAAGCTCCTTTCTTATCAGTTTTAATTGGAGTTGACCCAAACCCCAGATGTTTCTTAAATAACTAAATTATCGCTAAAGTTCTGTTTGAAGGCTAATGTACCCATAGGAATGGATCAGTCCATCTGCAGAAGCCTATTATCTACACAATCAAACAAGCTCTCTTCCGGCGCTACCATTAAGCATTAAGAAATCAGGCAACAGAGAACAATGTGCTGGTTCTGCAATCCTTTGTTGTTCTTTCCATCACTTTCCTACTAGTGGAAGACAACTGCCTAAAATGTATTTGCTGAGGTCCTCCATATGTTTAGAAACATGGAATGAATCGGGGCGACCTCTCACACGTTTCCTTAACACTTAATGGTAACACGTGGAGAGCACTACAGAGGTATACAAATGTGATACTGTTGCTACAGTAACTAACTTCATTCCATTGGCAATATGTTCTACTTCATGGAATCAAGATTCCATGGAACTAGCGTCACAAAATAACTGGTGTTATCATAGCAGAATCAAAGCATCATATACCGTTTACAGTGATTTTGAGGTCTTAATGTTTCAGTGAATGGAGTATACCAAACATTAGGCCATTTTATGCATTGCCCCAAAACAAGTAAGTTTGCCACAAAGTGCACATGTTTTCAAAGGCAAGTTTACCATATTCATACTTCACACTTTTAGGCACACACTTGGAGTACATCTAAAAGATGTAATGTGAGAAGTGGTTTTTGATCTGGAGTCCCTTCCACCACAGTCACCCTTCTGTAAAATAACAACTACGCTGATTGACCTAAGGCCATTGTCAGAACAAGCAAGATAGGGATAGTAAGATACATGAAGCTCAAGCCCATGAAAAGCCTGTTGACTTCAGTGGGAGTGAACTGACTGCATGCTTAACCCTTCCTTTTAAATTCTGGATAGATTGTGTCAGAAACAAGAGTAAAAAACAGGAAAAGGTTCTTACACCCTCCATAATTTTCTGGCTGCAAATACAAGTAGTTGGGTTTTTCCTTTAGTATTCATACTCATACACACACAATTTAAAAAGAGAAAGAAAAAAGAAATACTAGCTACAGTGAATGCAGTCCACTGGGAACTGTTCCATGTGAAATGAACAAGAGTCACAAAGGAGCAGTGCAGCAACTATTCGCTGCATTGTTCACCTGAGTGTTTTTGCACAATTCCCATTCACTTCAGTGGCAAATCACTTATGAATGATGGAGGCAGCTGATCATTATTTTTTATAAGCCCGTTGTTTAAAACATTTGTTTTTAAACAACTATTTTACTGTAAAGTTTTATTTGCATCAGCAGAGAAAGGCGAAAGCAAGGGAACGGGAACATTGCCTTTCCTAAATCATAAACTCTCCATAAACTAGGACAAACTGGACTTCGAGGTCACAGATCCAAAGCTATGCAGTAAAACTAATCAGTTCTTTGGACAGGATTTTTTTTTTTAACTGCTGAACAATCTCTGGACCAGTCAGTCAAATCAAGCCTTTCCGAGAAAAGAAGATTAAAGGCAGTTGCTTAAAATACTTGGAGGGGAGGAAAGATTTAAGCTTTATTACTGAACAGTATGTACAAAATAGTCCATAATGAAGAGGGGAGGGAAAACACCGAAGAGGTCGTCCTCCACCAGTATAAACAGAATGTACTTAGTTTTATAGCAGGCATGGGAGATGAAAACAATTGCCCTTTGAGTAGGGAAAATTAGGAGAAGTGTTTTCAGTATTGATTGTGTGTGGAATTATTTGCAGAAGTGGGACACTAAGCATGATATGGAAAACCTGTGATGGAGGGAGGGAGGGAGAGAGAGAGAGGGAGGGGGAATCACACATATATTGATATATTGCATGCATGTATAGGTATATGAACCCAGGGTATGCTCTGAAGGCTCAAGCTGGTAACTGCCTGGAAACCACAGGCACATTGCTTTAGGTTAACACACATACCTGTATATGTTTGTGTGCACGTGTGTGCGTGTGCGTGCACACGCGCATATATATATACACACACATACACACTCTGGACAGCATACAAAAAATGATAAAAACATTTAAAAATCCACATCAAGAACCTCCTATATACACAGCAGCAATGATAAAAATGGTAATTTAATATCAGAGAGGGAAGCCAAAGATTTTATTAGTAGCAACTAATAAAAGGCCTAACCATTTCCATGGAGTTGAGCCGATGCATGAACATACAGCACAATGCCGGAAATTAAAAGCATGGCAGTTGAAAAGGTGTGTGAAATGCCTGGCGCTGAAAGGACATTATTGTACAGTATGTGCCTGTCCCAGCTCTCTGAGGGCATTCCATAACCCAAAGGCCACTGCTAAGAAACCCCTTTCTCTTGTGGCAAGGGCACTTGGAGAAGGGTCTCCATTGATGACCTCGGGTCTTGGATAGGTACATATCGAAAGAAGCAATACATCAGCCACTGCAGTCATAAGCCATGAACAACTTTGGCTCTATCTACGCTATGCATTTCCATACCACTTTAAATACAGTGGTACCTCGAGTTACAAACGCCTCAGGTTACAAACGCTTCAGGTTACAAACTCCGCTAACCTGGAAGAGTTACCTCGAGTTGAGAACTTTGCCCCAGGATGAGAACGGAAATCGTGTGCTGGCGGCGCAGCGGTAGCAAGAGGGCCACATTAGCGAAAGCACGCCTCTAGTTCAGAACAGTTTCCGGTTAAGAACGGACCTCCGGGATGAATTAAGTTCATAACTAAAGGTACCACTGTAGTCATAGCTCCCCCAAAGAATCCTGGGACCTGAAGTATGTTTAGGGTGCTGAGAGTTGTTAGGAGATGCCTATTCCCTCTCACATGGCTACAATTCCATAGTGCTTTAACAATCAATTCCTAATTCCAGGGAATTATGGTGGGAATTGTAGCTCTGTGAAACAGGGGGGGGGGTCTCCTAACATCTGTCAGCATGCTTCACAAACTATGGTTCCCAGGATCCCAGTATGGGGACTCCATACTGCTTTAAAGGTATTATGCAGATGGAGCCTTGTTTAAACAGTATATGTACTCCATTTAGCTGAGAATGACACAGTCAATAATTAGGGTGGAAATGGCAAGAAATTGGGCAGTTTTCAACCTTTATTTAATATGAGTCATTTGTAAGGTGAGGAATTTAGTTGTGCATTAATTAATGGCTTATGGAGCTTGTAGGACAAACCTTTGTGCCTTCATGTTGCAGCAAAGGCATTGACTATACCATCAGCCACGGAGGACAAGAAATGTTCAGTTCTGTATTCCATTTAGTCTTCAGATTATCTTTTATAAATCTGAATGCACATTGCAAACAATTATATATTTTGTTCCTATCCATATATTTTCCAGTTATTGAAATGGTTTCTATCTTTCAGGAAGAACTCAAGTTTTAATGCAATTTAAAGGAATTTAAGCATAATCTAGCATCATTCCCTAATTGCTGCTCCTTCTGAAGATTGCTTCTTTTAGAATTCCTGAGAGGCTTTAAAACAAGAGCTAATTACTGACCATTTGGATTTAATTGGAATCTAAGTGGTTGCCTTTTGCATAAATCTGAAATTCACCCATGTTTGAATACCACAGCAGAGCAAGGCACAAACCTCCAAGGAATAACATCTTGCCAATTCTTTGATTCATTCATTTTTATGCTGAAATAAAATTACAAGCTCAAGTAAGCAAATTACCTGAAGAAAGACCTCTCTCACATCAGAATTTCCTAAAGCACCAAGTCTTCTGATTGACTGCTATGAAACTATAGCAAAGCATGGAATCTGTCAGAGCCAGAAATTGCTGGATGCTGTTTACATGCTGGCGCAAAGCGGAGAGAAAAGCAGAGGCCTGATTTCTCACCGAACATTTCCTGTGTATCTTATTATTGCAATACACCTTCATGGCCAGTTCTGAAAGTACCTGGGCAGGAGGACATATATTCATGTGGCCAAACACATCTGTTAGACAAAATAGTGTGCAGCAATTCCTCAGATCAGCCCTGGGACCTGGCTCAAGACATTATTTAAGCAGTACTGATGGGTGAGCCTACACCAAATCATGGAACTAGTTGGGAGAGCCAGCCCACGGATGAGACAGGGTGAAGCACCCGCCTCAGGTGGCAGAAGCACAAGAGGTAGCGCCCTGCCTTCCCCACTGTTTCCACCATCTTCTGGAGTGCCCCAGCTCTCACTGAGTTTGACGAGAGGGGCTGTTCCTGTGCACAACATTGCTGCTCATCTTCCCTGCCCTGGGGCAGAGAAGATGAGTGACAACAACTTCCGAACTGCCCTGGTTCTCACCAAGATCAGCGAAAGGGGTGGCATTCCAGCGGAAGTGGGGGAACTGTGGACGGAATAGATGATCATGGAGCATCGTGCATTCCCATTTCACCTCAGGTGGCAAAAACGATGGGCCTCGACTGCCGGTTGGTATGCTTGCTCAGTTAAGGCAGCCATCGTTGTGCTGGCTGAGAGACTAATGTCATGATCATGGGAGCTGCTGAGACTGTCCAGCATTACAGAATTTGCTGAAAGAGCAGATTCATGAGGGAAACTGGAACTAATGTACATGATGATGAATGATCTTTCTTGGCTCAGGACATGAGACTCAGGCGAAAGAAGAGTCTCTGTTTTTGGAAGGTAGGCTATCTGAAATTCCTTGTGGTGGTTTTGCTTTCTCTTTGAAGCTAGGGTTGATATTTACAGTGAGCTGAGGGCTGGGGTGGCAGTAAGAGTCTTGGACAAAAGAGAGGGCTTTTAATCGGATGTTTTGGCCATGTTTGTCACTATTACATAGTGGTGATATCATTTCTTTTATTATGTATTGTGGTTATTGTGGTAAAAAAAATCATTTGCAGACAATAAGAATACAACAAAGGAAAAGAACAAAAACAACAAACCCCACCATCAAATCAATTGTCTCCTTTGTCTCTTCAGGTACTCAGACTAGCAGAGGAAGGAAGGAAGGAAGGAAGGAAGGAAGGAAGGAAGGAAGGAAGGAAGGAAAGAAAGAAAGAAAGAAAGAAAGAGCATGTCAGATAAACTAGAAGGAACTGAGGTTTTGCAGAAAGACTCATATTGAGCAGAGGCATAACGGGTACATCTGTTTTTAGTCACATATGCGACAATGTCCCACCAAACTGCCAGAATAGACTCTGATTCTGCCTTTCCTCCACAAAGCTTCATCCGCTGTGCTAATTTTTCTGACAATGCAATAAAAAAAGCTTTTATATCAAGAGTCAATACTTAGTAAGCATGCAGCCTTCCATCCACCATTGTGCTATTACTATATTTATTTTCTTTTTTCTATCAACCACTTTGAGACCAAATTTTTAAACAGGTACATAAATAAGTGGAAGACGACTAAATACTATGTGAACTGATCTCAAGGTGCAGGTAATGAAAGAATATCAGGCACCATATTCAAATTATAAGAAACAGGAACAGTTGCATATGAAGACCTTTCCAGTTTTGCCGGCTTCCGGAGAGTTGCATAGAAAATATCAGAGATGAATATTATTCTAGTCCCCTGTAGTGACTAGTAGCCACAGTAAGAATCAGAAAAGCAAACCAAAATTGAAGAATAACTAGACAAGCTAACTATTAATAAGAATAACTAGACAAGCTAACTATTAATGTAGCAGTTATTCCCTCTGGAAAATACAAACATATTTGATATAGTGATATATTAGACTCTTAAAGTCTAATCCTATGCAAATTGGCAGCAGAGCACACAATTTCGTTGCAAGATTTCGATAGTAGCATATGGGAGTCGCCTCTTCACCATTATGCTGAAGATGTAGTGTCCATTGGCACTCAGCTTTAGCCGATATGTAATTCACATCAGTGTTATGTAAGGCAGCAGCATGTGGGAAGGAGCAACAGAGGGAGCCAGTGTCCCAACCAACTTTTTGCAGCCCATCATAGAATTTTGCATAGCCCTCAGCTGCTAGAACCAAAGCTCTGGAATAGCCAAGCCAAATGTATTCTATAAAGCAGGAGTGGAGGGAGTGCGGCTCCCAGTTCCAATCAGCCCCAGTCAGCATAGCCAATGGTCCAGGGTGTTGGGAGTTGTCTCCATCCAGCCATCCATCCAGAGGTATCCATCCCTGCTAAAGGCTCACCTGGTGTTCACACATTGGAAGCTTTTCTACGCTAGGCTAAGACATTTTTGTTTATCCAAGCATATTGCTAGCACATGCTTTAAAGTACTTAGGAGGGCTCTTCACCTGCACCCCTCACTTTCCTATTATTTTATGTTTAACCCAACTTTGGTGGTAGGTACGGCCCAGAGAGCAACAACCCACAAAAGGCAGCATCCTGATTATTGAATTCCCTCCCTACTGAAGTGATGCTGTCCCCCATATTACCATCCTTTTATATGTTGCCTGAAAGCATTTCTCAGCATCCAGGCAATTGGTATGCTCGGCAACTATGTATATATAATGAAAATATGTTTTTAGTGTTTAATTCCATTAAAAAAATATTGCTTTATTTATGATGTTGCACAACTGCCTCCTTTGGAAGGCCAGGATAAAAATTGAGGTTAATACTACTACTACTAAATAGATGAGACAGTGCCTTGAAATTCTGAACAGAATGAAGGGCTGTATACATACATTTTAAATGTGGTTTCTATTTACTGTATATTCAGGGTGATCCATAATAACAATTACAGGAGTTACAGGCCAGAGACTTGAACCTCTGGTTCTGTGTTCCCTTGTCCAAGTGCCAAGCCACTCAGAGCCGCTGATGAAAGGGCTCCCAGCATTTATTAAGTTGTCTCAGGCTCCATATTAATTCTTCCAACCAAAGGAGTTTTGTCCTGACCTGAAAAGGGTGATAAAATCTTCCATGTCAGACTTGGGTTTGCCAGGGCAACAGTTTGTTTGCATCTTGCATGCCCAGCTGATACCCTCTTCTCTCTGCATAGTAGATTCCCCTAAGGAACCAGACCTGGAGACTAGTGCCTTTGTTCCACCTTACACTGCTGGTTTTCTAGCCTATCTACAGTTGAGCATCATAACAGCTGGTGATTTGTCTCTAAAACACTAACATTTGGGGTTTCCCTCTTAAATGTATTGCCCAGCTGTATATTATGGAGTCCAAAATAGAACACATGTGAGCAACATATTGCAGGGGAGGGGGGTTCAATTTCTGACTGCTGAAATTCCACATGAGGTAACCTAATCTACACAGGAGAAAGATATACTGTTGTACCCAAAGAAAGGTGAAGGCAAGATTCCCAATTGAGTCATTTCAGATGGGCATCCCCAGCCTTGGCGTGGCACAGATAGGCATCTCCAGGCTCTCTTCCAGTGGTAGGCAAACAGGAGAAGTTCCTCCTGCAAGAACTGCAGCAGCTCCTGAAACTGAGGAGTGCAAGTGCGCTTGCCAGTAAGGGGACTGGAATTGTGCAGTCATACTTACCCCATAGAGGATGCCACTTTGTCTGCTGGACTGGAGTATATGTGGTTGATAACAAAATGGGTTTCTTTTACAGTGGTTACACAGAATCTCAATGGAAGCTGTTGGTCACATGACTATTCATCTTACAACTGTAATAGTTCATCAATGGGCTTCCGTAACAGGTTTGTAATTTAAGTGAAGATGTTGTAATTTAAACAAATTACAACATAATTAACCTGCAGGTGATGGGCTCCAGAATATAAAACTCAGATTGCCACTTTTTGTCTAAAAATGAAAAACATAGCTCTTTGATTGCATATGGATTTCAAAAGAATGTGGCATTTTTCTTCCTGCTCATTCAAAAGCAGATATAGAATAATCAAATGTGATGCAGCAGGCATTTTGTAATCCCTGTATCATCATATCCTCATTTGGCTAAACGGATGTTTGCATTTTGGTACAAGCAAAGCTATCAATCAGTATCAATTCACATAACTGATAAATATATGTGTTTACTATATTTTCAGGACATTTGCCTTTTATTCATCTGGTGTAAATATATTTTTGTAACCATGGGTTTTAAGGCGGTAATGATAAAGGCACTAATTCTCTCACACATATATAAAACTGTAATAAGATGCCTCTTGCAAGATTGATTAACATGTTGGCATTAATCAGAGAAAAAGCACAGGACTGAACGTCGTTTTAGTCAAGTTGGGCCTGCAAAAAATGTTATACGGCAGAGTGGAGTGTTCCCGTTCAGGGTGCCAGCCAGCCCTTTTTAAGGATGCTCTGTTCACGTAGTTCTCAAACTTGCCTTGAAAATTGCTGAGCATCTTTGTGGACCACTTAATGTTTTTTCTCCCTGCTCTAGCAATTGTAATATGCTGTGCTAGATGCTGCATGGTTTTTAATTGTATTTTATTGCTTATTTTATTTTTGATGTATTGTACAATATCCTTCCCATCACTAGTGATTCATCTGGCCCTTCTAAACAAGTGAGAAGCGAACGGAGGAGGAATTGCTTCCACCCACCTTGACCTCTCCTTTTGGACAGCTCTACAGATGGAGGCCAATGGAGAGGGCAAGTTGATGAATAGTGATGACAGAGAAATGAAAGATGTGGCCCCACTCAGACAAGGGGACTACGGTGGATATCATGGACCGCAACAGCTGGAGCTCTGTGACATGAGCTCTGCATGTACATTTCCACTTTGAGGGGTCAGGTTGTATCATCCACTAGTTAATCTCATCAAAGCCTCATAAACTGTTTGATAAAGTCTTGATGTTCTTCTCACTACAGAAAATGAAAATTCTTGGATATCAAATCAAATCTATTGGGTTCATGAACTTGGACTCTCTCTTTTTTTGGTAATACACGTGAGTGAGTGTGCATATATAGATAACGTTTCTGCTATTACTGTAGAGTGCATTGCAAGCACATACATCAAAGGAAAGGCTTTTGTAACACATACTTGGAAATCATAAAGTCAGTAACCCACTGAAATCAAAATGGTATATTGTCAAAAAGCCAGTTCATTCTTTTTGTATAGAGGAAGTAAGTCTCTGATCCTCTATTCCAGTGCAATTTTCTTCCATTTCAGTAAGGTTTTCAGAAGAAGCTGCCTACATCAGTCGTCTTTGAAATGAATGGGAGTTTTACAATTCACTTCAATGGGGCTTGTACAGGACAACTTCCCAGTAAATTGAGGGCATAGTACTTTGAGACTGCATCACACAATTGAACCTTTCATTTCCGTGAAGTTTTATTCAGTGTATACTGCACTGACTTAGTGCTTGGAAAACTGGGTATGAAGTTTCCCAAAAATTAAACCAAGGATAAGAACAATAATTGACACTACCTTAAGAATTTTGCATGATCTCACCACCTCCTATGACAATATTCATATTAAGTTAACCTCTTTCTCAAGTTAGTCATCCTTAATTATTGCACTTCAGTAGTGGTTTTTTGTTTTTATAAACCATTATAAGTACAATTCAACTGAAGTCAATAGTAGTTTCCACACTGATGGAGCCAGTCTTGTTGAATAAGAGACAGCTAGACATTAAGAGATTTGAGTAGAAATCATTGCATAGCTGTGGGCTCAGTTGCCGATGTTGACAAATCACCCATCTCTCAGGCTCCTCAGGGAAACAGAAGCAACGAGTCCTTGGTTACGTACAGCTAGCTCTACATACATACAGTCATACACCCAGGGCCCTTTGCAGACATTCAAATGAACATGGTTAGATTGTGGATGGAGTTTGCCAACTCCAGTCTATGAGGTCTGATACTGAATGCCTAGAGAGGATATAGTATGAGGAGGGGATAAGTTATTAGTCCTCTCTATGATGTCATAAGCACCTGCCAATAGGCATTTGTGAAATTAATATTATTTTTATTGTTTATACCCCGCCCATCTGGCTGGGTTTCCCCAGCCATTCTGGGCAGCTTCCAGCAATATATAAAAAATAATAAAATGTCAGACATTAAAAACTTCTCTGAACACGGCTCCCATCAGATGTTTTCTAAAAGTTGTTTAATTCTTTATCTCCCCAACATCTGATGGGAGGGCATTCCGCAGGAAAGGTGCCACTGCCGAGAAGGCCCTCTGCCTGGTTGGTACAATGGCGAGTCATCAAAGCACTCACAGTTGTAACAGAAGTTCTAGTGGTAGGATAAGGCATGTAGACATTATGCAAATGTATGTGGCATAGAAATGAGCTGTTTTGGAGGCTGCTTATTCCTCACCTTAGCCCTGAACACCTAGGTGTCATTGGTAACTTGAACACTTATCCCAGTTTTAACTCCGATACTAAACTCATCATACAGACACTTTGAATAATGTCAGTATCCTCGGAGGTTATTTATTTCACGCCAACATGGCCCTGATGTCACCAACTGGTAGTAATTAATTCAGATTGCAGATCTTTGCCTTATTGCTGAGTGTTATCCCTGTCACTCTGTAAATCTCAATGAACCTAGGATTGAACCTATGAACACATAGGGACTTACTTCAAATTAAACATGCACAGCATTGTGCTGCATGCCTTTCAATTCCTTTCCACACTGCATTCCCAAATGAACACTTTCCCAGGAGCTTAACCAAGCAATAGACATAATTGCAATCTTTAGCAAATCCTGCTAAGTGGATTCTGGCAGAAAACAGACTCACTTAAATAAGAAGAGATTTATTAATCAATATGGACAGGAGAACATATATTTTCAGTGTAATAAGAAAATAAAGATAAAAAGAAAATATTTTTTTCTAGGACAGAATCAAAGTATGCAGCTGTATCTTTTCATGGGTGCAGGTAATTCAAAACCAGCCTCTGAAGTTAAAAGCCAAGACCAGTTTCTAATAAGTGATAATGACATGGCAACAGCAGCATGGTCAAAATTGCAACATTGGAAATGCAGCTAATACACCTTCCACCAACTGAAACCCAATTGCAGCAATGCTTGCTCTACCTTTGTTTGTTTGCAGTTTTTAAAAACTTATTTGGGAATAAGTACTTCGGTTCAAGATGATGCAGATAAATGGAACAATAATCAATTGTTGAATGCATGGACAGTTCCTGCACTGGAGCTTGCTCTGCCATGTGTCAAAGAACAGGAAGAGATATCCCTTCTGAAGAAATGCAATAGGACAGACTCACAGGAATTCATCATACGAGGGGAAATGGAAGCTATGAAGCTCACTCTCTGAAATTCCCCTTGTCAGTTTGGGGGAAAAGATGTTCACCATACCCACTCCCATCTGTTAAGCTCAGTCAGATATGAAAACTGACAGCATAACAGCAAAGTACTCCTATAGTAGACTAATTCCTGCTAAGTTACTAACCACATGATGTCATGCTGTGGTGTACAGTCTTGGGAAATTCAGCACAATATACCTTTTAGTGAGGTACAGAAGAATATTCCCCACCCCAAACCCCCACTCAGCACTCTTCATCTGATCTGGCCAAGAAGAGATTATAAGCATCTGCTTCTGTTTTCAACCAACTGCTGATTATTATTTTATTTTAACTGGGAATTTGGTTAGTTTTCACTATGGCTCCTCCCTGCAGATGCTGCTGTACAACAACTCATCATCATTGACTGTTGGACATGCTGGCTGGAGCCGATGGGAGTTAGAGCGCAAAAACATCTGGTGGGCTATAGGTTTATCCCTAGTTTATCTGAAGCCAGGGTCGGAAACTATTGTGTGCTCTCAGTTTGCTTGGACAATCACGCTTTAAAATAACCAGAGTTTGTTCTTATATGGACAAAACAAATTATGAATAGTTGTAAATGGAAGTGGATGTTTCCCATCATCTTCTCACAGCCACACTGAAGAGCGAGAAGGAATGGGGGAGCAAGCTTGTGATGCAACACTAGGCTATGGTTTTGTATTATGTCCATGCTTCTTTCTAGGTTCTGGAGTGCAGAGATTCAAGCTATCAACCTGATAGCTCCTTGCTTTAGTGCTACATCAGAAGAGTTAGTGCAACCCTGGGACCCTAACTTAAGTTGCTACAACTTGTGTTCATGTTCCAGTGTTTCTCCCATAATTTCTGAGTAGCACAGATGAGCCATAGCAGGGTCTTTGTATCACTCGAGTGGATGGAAGAACAGGAAGAGCAAAGAGCCCCTTTCTGCCTTCTTGCACAATATAGCCCCATAGAAACCATAAGGGTCAGTGTTAATTGTGCATTACTACATGGGGGGGGGGGGGACAGATTTTCCAGCTAGCCAGCTAAGAATTCTCCTTAAGAATGAAATCAGACTTCAGATGCAGCACAGCAATTTAAGCTGAATTAGGGCTGCTGGCCTGCCATTTTCATCTTCCATAATCTGATATAGTTTCCACAACAATTTCAGTGCAATAATTAAGTGTAACTAGTTCAGAGATTGCATCCTAAGCCCCTCTTGATGTGCATTCTCTAAAGCAGCTCACATACTGTTGAACATATTCCCATTACGCATCAAGCTTCCATTTAATCACAAAGGGGAGCTCATTGACTTTACAAGGATTATTCATGTAGGTAGAGTGCATATGAGTTCTCAGGATCAAGGTTAGATAGGATGCAAGTGAAGGCCTTTCAGGAACAACACCCAAGATAACCCTTTGGCATATTATGGGCTCTTTCCATTACTTATGTTTGCATGTAGGTTCTTATAGAACACTGTCTAGTGTGGACAGTTTCCCATGGCTGATCTCAGAAACATTATTCTTATTCTTATTTATTGAATTTATATACCGCCCTTCACCCAGAGGTTCACAGAAGCATGGCTGTATGAGGATTATTGCTGCTTTTAATTTTTAATGCATGTGTCCCTGCAGCATTTCCCCCCTTTATTATATTGCTACTGCACTGTGCTCTCATGTTATAAAGCACTATTCAGACTGGAGGAGATATAGGCATTTTCCTATACAAAAAACAGTTACGTACTCACAAAAGAAAGATATGAAATACTCAGCATCGTCAAGTCCCACTCGACTTGCAAGGAACATCTTGCCTGTTTTGTAGGAGAGAGATCCTATCAGCATGAGAACCATTTTTCCTGGAGCTTAATTCAAATTATACAGCCATATGCCTATGGATATAACTGAATTCCTTTCCATTTAATAGGCCTTTCTTCACAGTTACAAAGCATTAAATCTCTGAGATAGTCTCAAAGTTTCCTGGTTAAAGGACAAACTTAACATGCATTTGTTAGCCACTTCGTTATGCAAGTTCAGTCAGCAAAAAGAAACATGTTTGGGAATCCTGCTTGAGTCATGTACTGTATTCTTCTTGTTGCTTTTCCCCAGTGTATGCTTCCGTTTCTTTTGATACTTGGTATTCACTGTCTCACTTGACTGACACAAGAAGCCCACTGTGGGAAGAAGCACTTCCTCTGAACTTTGCCTGGTTTCCATGGAGCAAAGTTTTCCCTTTAATTCTCTCTCCAGTAAACTGCACACATGTGCAGCCTTTGTGGTGTATTTCTGCCAAGTAATCCGTATCAGTGTGGGGAAAAGAACTGACACACCATCACGCCAATGGGTCAACAATACTGTACAATTTTTAGCTCCAACTCTTTGTTCAGATTCAAAGAAACACTTTCTGGCTTGCTCCTTGAAGTCATCAAGTCACACTGTTTCTTGGGTGCCATTATTTTTTTTACAAAGAATAACCACACTAGCTTCAAATCCCCTGTCAGCAAGTATTTTAAATGCTGTATCTTTTATTCAAGGTGGTGCTTTGTTAAATAGGGAGAAACCGCCAACATTTCCCTAGTTCGACACCCAGAAGAACTTGATGTGAAGTATGAGCACTTCAACACCATAGGCTTCAAGCGAGTTAGACTGAATGGAAGCACCAGAACATAGTTGACTCAGAATTAATGTAAACTAACACCCTCTAACCTACTTGCTCTCATACACACAAACACACTTCTGTACTGTACTTATCTTCATTAATACTGGGGGACTGGTCAGGGGATTCACAAACAAGAGATTTGCCACATCAAATTATATGGAAGTGGTCCACACAAACACACTTGGAATTCAAATGGGGGAGGGCAGGGAAATTAACCCTTTACTGCTCCATTCTTGCAAATGACAAAAGGGGTTACAAATGCAAGGGGTGGGGGTAGAAATCCATACAGAGTGATTTCCAAACCAAAGATAACCTGAAAAGGACGACCTATTGGAAAGTCAAGGGGAACAAAACTCTTACTTTTTCAGGGCTGAGTGCTGAAGAGTGCAACTCACCTTTTAAAAAAAACAAACCCCACACGCGCACAAAACTTCTTTTGCTTGTTCTGTCTATTTCTCAGACCTGAGTAGCTGCATTTGGAAAGTGGGGGGAGAGTGCTACTGATCCAAGAAACACGAGGAAAGAGAAAGGCAGGAGGCAATCCATAGACGACACAAACACCTCCCAAGGAACAGGGACCGACCAGAGCTGGGGGAGGGGGGGAGGCAAGAGGTCAGTTGCGTGCACTGCAGCTAGCCAGCCAGCCTCTCAGCAGCCCGGGGCTACGCGTGTGCCCAGTCACCACCGCACACTGCGGACCTGGGCAAGCGCTTCAGCAGGTAGCAAGTCAAGCTTTCCAAGTCATGTGAAGGATATATACACACACACACACACACACACACACACACACACACACACACACATATATATATATATATATATATATATATATATATATATATATATATATATATATATATATATACACACAGAGAGTGAGAAATATATGCATAGAAGAATTATTGCCGGCTGATTTTTCTCACAGCGTGGTTATGGGGCGGGGATGCCTTACCCCATTTTCATCACTGTTCGTGCGATTTGTTATTTTAAGGGGGGGGGGGTTATTTCGTGCATGAAAGCCAGCAAGGCAGATTTCCCCTATGTAAAACAAATGCACACCCAAGCCCCGCCGTTCTGGGCCCCCGCCCCCCTCTCGCCCGGCACTCACCGATCCGGAGCACTTGCTGGGAAGTCTGGGGGACGCCTAGGCAAAGGTAGAGCAGGAGGAAGAAGAGTCCTGCGCCGGCCTCCATCGCGGAGTGCCTCGGCTCGCAGCGAAGGGGTCTCTCCATCTTCTTCACTCCTCGCCTGGATTCATGCTTCAGCCTCTCGGCCCCGCTTCTGCTCGCCCCTCATGCAGAAGCTGCTGCTCCCACTCGGGCAGGATCGCGACCCCTCATTCTTGCTCGGGGTTTTGTTTCATCCTGGTAAGGAGCGGCGTGGTGGATGCTTGGGGGGTGCAGGGGGTCAGATCGCGGCGTGTGGGGGGGGGTTATATTTACACCATGAAGATCTGCCGATCTTGCTGCTTGAGGGGATCCACTACGATCTCTCCCGTCGTCTCCCACCCCCCACTTTCTCCCCCTTTTAGTCCATCACCCTCTGCATCCAACAGCCGTCGGAGGTGCTAAGCGTGTGTGTGTGTGTGTGTGTGTGTGTGTGTGTGTGGTTGTGGGGTGGAGGGGGGGAAGGAAGATTTCCTCCCAGAGATCAGCGAAGCGGTTCGTGAGGTTGGAAAGTTGCCGCTCGAAATGGCCGGCGACGCGGCTCCCTCATGAGACCTACCGCCAAGTGCGAAAGTGTCCCTCGGGAGAAAAGGCGCGCGAGCGGGGGAAAGATCCGGGCTGGAGCTGGAAGGTCCCCTGGCCGAGGCGGATCTCCAGCAGATGGGAGCGGGGACCGAGGCGCAGCTTCTGCCTTCTTTCTCTCTCTCTCTCTCTCTCTCTCTCTCTCTTTCCCCGCACAAACTAAACTACTTTGGGCGCCTTCGCTCCAGCATTGATTGAGTCTCTGCTCGCCGCCTGATGATCCCGGCAAAGCTCCTCTCCGCATTGGCCGGCGCCGCTCTCGGGGCTCATTAAAGGGGACACTGTCAACTCGAAGCCGATCAATTGGACGGAAAGTGAACGAAAATCCTTTGGTGACGTCAGAAGGCGCAGCTCTCCTCTCTGGCCCGCCCGCTTGGCATGTCTCTCCTCCTGCCCCTTCGTCGGCTTCTTCTACCGAATTAAATACTGGACGTCTATATTGAGCCGGGGTCCCTCGGGGGCCGCTGCCAAGACTCAGCTCGGGGCACGCGGAGATCGGAGGAGACAGCGCCGCTGAGCATATGCAGAGTGCCCTTCGCTCGCCGCTAATTGCAGGCTCAACCCGATTCGGAAACGCAGCTTAGAGGTTGCGGGGCTAAGCAGCGAGAATAAAAACTCTCCCTCCCCGAGGGTTACTTACTTTACTCAGCCCAGCAAGCTTCCCGGGGTGTAAGTGGCGCGTGTTGAGGGCGCTCAGCGTGGCAGAGCCTGCAGCCACGCCCTCAATAAAACTGCAGGGGCTGCTTTGATACATTTATATAGGGATCAGCTGCGAGTCATGATTGGGAGGGGGAGCCAGGTGCTTGAAAAGTATGGCCTGAACCCAGCTATAGAATTGTGACGGGCTTCACTTTATTACTTCCCTTATGCTGGTATGTCACGATCATAGTAAAAACCTGAAAGGCTCATTCACTTGCCAGAATAAGGAAAGTCCAGGTGCACCTGCAGATGACTTCATCGCTCCTGCTTGGGGGGGGGGGATCCAGACACGACTTTCCCGCGATCCACTTCAGCCACCAACACCTCATATCCAACATGCAACCATTTTTTTTATAGCCCATGGGATCCTGTTCCTTGCCAGGAACCACAAGTGGCCATGCTACACGATTGGCCAACGGGAGGTTGAGCGAGAGTCAATGACAGGCAGAGCCACCTCCTTCCTACAAGTAGCAACGGGGAGACCGAGGAAGTTGGCAGGCAGGGGTACCAACTTGAATAAAATATGGGGGCGCAGGTAAGCCCCACCCCATTCAATCAATCACAAGATGTGGTACACACCATTTGAATGGGAATGCCCATCACCTTTGGGGAGGTGCAGCCTCCACAAATATTTTATTGGGGACGACGATGAAGGAACTTTAGCCCCTGGGAGTTGGCTCCTATGCTCCCTAGACTGCATGTAAGTAAGGTGACAGGCAGGTGAGGGGCTGGCTGAGGTGCCCCTGGACTGATGGTTAAGTCAAGTCAAAGACCACTATGGGGTGCAGTGCTCATCTCAAGCCTCCACTGCATTTTGCCTGCTGCTGCTTGGCATTCCCACACGGGGCAAACCATGGCTTGGGTTTCTGGTGGGCAAAGCAGTTACCCTTTTTCACTACCACATTAGTGGTAACCTCCTGAATCCACTAGTAACCTTCTGGAGCGCACCTGTTTTCAGCTTGTGGCAAGCCATGGTCTGGATTGCATCTCAAAGGCCATATTTATTCTAGCTGCAGTGAGTCCCTGTATGTTCTCCATGGAGCTGACTACCAAAGCAATCCTCATGCAACCATAGATTTCCTAATGAGCAGGGTTTATTCAGAATTGGCTTACTGGAGACTGAAAATACAAGATACAAATCGGGCTCCAAGACGTGGGGAGTTCTGGCCTGCCACAATCAGTTCCCTGCAACGCAGCATTTAAAAACATAATTTACAAGCACTTCGCAAGGAATTTACCTGTGAATTCCATGAAAATATGAATCAAAGGCAGCAGCATTCATGTGGGGCCCGCCAATATCTTGTCGTCTCTACTGACAGAATATGACTGAATGATGATTAACAAGTTTTATTTCCACTGCTCTCCTGACTTGATTCATAATGGGGATGCATGGACAAGTATCAATTTAAAAGTCAGTCACCATACTATCCACTTCATTGACATAAGGCAATGTTTCTCAAGCAGAAAATTACAAAATTGAAATGGAAAATGCACCGGCTGTACTAGTAACTTATTTTACTCCTAAAAAATCATGTAAATGCTTTTTCACACAGGAAGCAAAGTACAAGAAAATGAACAAGTATAACAAAACATAGTGTATTTGTTACTGCCAGCTACTGAATTCATGTATGATATAAATTTTCAAAAGTAAACACTAGACTATTCAAATGCCACAAAAAGGCTTTGATTAGGGTTTAAACTGTATTACTATGCTAGGCTGTACCAATTAAGAATGATGTGAAGATTTAAAATTTTACCGACAGTAACCTTAGGCATAAGTCTTGCTTAACTTTTAAGTACTGACTTTGTTATGGCAGGGGGTAGAAAACACAGTGTAAATCAAAATAGACTGTGTGTGAAAGGTACAGGCAATATTTGCAAATTTGTTTTAAAAGAGAATGTCATCCGCTCTTATCATTATGGCTCTCCTGGAGATTTTTAGCCTCTGGACCTCTTGAGTCAACAGTTCAGAATTCACATCAGTTCTTGAATTAGTATTCAGTGGCAACACTATATTTCAGTGCACTTGGAGGACTGCATTGTCTGAAGTACCAGCCCAGGTTTCAGTTCACATCCAAATCATGTTCCCTGTTGCCTTTCTCTGGCTAGCATCCTGACATACCCTCAAATGAAACAAACAAGAGTCAAGAGGAAATCCCAGCACTTTTCTGGACAGTGATCCCTTTCTGTGTCAAGCAGATTTCAGCGCCCAGAGCCTTTTGCATGTGAGATGTTGTTCAGAGCAGGCTGGCTGCCACATTTGCTTACTCATTCATTGCACTGCCAATATTTAATTCCGTGCATTAGTAAAATGCATTGGAATCCTTTGAGAATGTTCAAAGCTCCAAAGGCACTCCATGGCAAAACCACAATGCTTGCAAGCTGCTTACAATGTGGAACCGGCCAACTGCATGCAGAGCCTTCGCAGTAGTGGTTGCCAGGCATGCGTAGCACTGGCAGGGAGACTCTCTGTGTGATCAGTCCAGACGAATCTATGTCTCGACTGATGCTTGCAAACATTATGGCTCCCCTGCGAGCAGCACCAAATAAAAGCCCCTTTTCCCAGGGCTGCAGCTTTTCATCAGTAGCTTAATCAACTAAATTGATCAGTTAATTGCTGGGGGACAGTTTTAATTGGTGGGGACAGGTTGTAATCAATTGGGTTGTGAGTTAAGGGCACACTTGCTTTAGCTACTTTGGTTCTGGTGTGCTATCATAATAGCAAATTAAAGGGGGGGAATTAAGGCAGTGTCTCCTTCTAACAGTGCTCTGGTCCATGGGGTCATGAAGAGTCGGACACGACTAAACGACTAAACAACAACAACTCCTTCTAACAATGTGTAGCTGTCTTGTTTGTTAAACTGGAAGTTATTTAGGATCGTAGGGAGCTGCCTTATGCCAAGTCAGACACTGGTCCACTTTGCTCAGTATTGTCTTCAATGAGTGGCAGTGGCTCACCAGGATTTTAGACAGGGATCTCCTTCAGCCATACCTGGAGATGTTCAGAACAGAACCTGGGACCTTCAGCATGCAGTGCAGATGGTCTATCACTGAGCTGCAGCCCTCTCCTTATATTTCCTTTTATACCTCAATAAAGGCACTTTTATCGCCAACAGTCCAAATAATTGCACCATTATTTCCACATCTCCAAATGTGTTTTGGGTTTTGTTCTTTTAACAGCAGCCCCCATGTTGCATGGCTCATCATAATTTTTGTCAGCAAATACCCTGCCTGGGGCAAGTTGTGAGACTGCCCCAAAACCAGAGCAAAGCCGTGTGCTCATCCCCGGCTACAAGGAGTCCGGTGGCGCAGTCATATGCGATTGTTCCCCAGCTTGAAGAACAACACACACAAGCCATGAATAAGGCTAAACTATTTATTGTAGAAAAGTGCAGAGAGAATATCTGCTGCCGGATCGGTAAGTTAGAGCTGTGCAAAATGCGTCCAGCATCTTGTTGAGCCAGAAGAGAAAGTACAAAAGTATTGAGTACAATAGTACAATGAAACATAAACATCACATAGTGTAGAAAGCAGATAAGCTAGCTTTCTCATGGGTACTGTAACAGACACAAGTTATACCAGCCTCGCTGCAGCTGTTTGCACTCGGCTTGGACAAATATCACAACATCCTCCCCCGATATTTGATAATGAGAGAGCGGCAAAAGCTAAAGCATCATTAAGAGAAACAAACAAACAGTTATCATATGCAATGTACGACTCTGTTGCCTGTGTTCCACACATGGAACTCTCTGTGACTGGTTTTACCAGTTGGAGCCTTTGATTACCATTCCTCCAGGGGACTAGAGCATTTGCTCTATGTGTGTTGGCAGGAACAGTGTTGAATATTTCAACCTGTTGCTGTGGCCTTTTCACTTCTGTGAATTGAGCCTGAGTGTCTGAAACTTGGTTTTGAGTGTGAACTACAGCTACATTTACAGTGGCTGAGATTGCAAACTCACGAGAGTACCTTTTGGGTGGCTGACCCCTTGTAACTCTCTCAGATCTGCGCATGAGATGCAGATCTTCTTTGGTGAGTGTCTCCCGGTCAGGACTTTTGGGAGAACTCTTGCCAATAGTGAACAGCGGCTCTAAAGATTCTAGCACATCATCATCTACATCTGATGGCCTGTGAACAGCATGAGCTCCTTTCTCAATGACAGTGTCATCTGTGTCAGAACTAGCCATTGTTGAGCTTGCACTACTACTGCTGGTGTCATTATGTGTATTGGCATCAATGGGAAAGCTTTGGAGAATTTGTGTCTCCTGCTTTACAGCATGTTCTACCTCACGGGTAAGAATTGCTGTGTCTGTGGAAGGCAACAGAACTCTGTATTGACCTTTTTCATAGCCCATGAAAATGCCTTGAATAGGAGTACCTTCAAGCACCTCCACCCAAATATTCGAACCTGGAAAAATGATCAGGCAGCAGTGAAACAACATGGGGATCTTCTGCCTAAAGGAAAACATTAAAAAAACCTCACTGGACATGTCAGCCCATGGGCATACGTAGTACAGGCCTCTGAATTCAGCCACTGAAGTTTTGGTAATATGGAAATAAAATATGCAAACATATTTGAATGGAATGAATTGATTAACTAGCAGCACAATCCTGCACAGGTCTACTCAGAAGTCATACTGAGCTCTGAGGTTACTGTGCATTGGCTTGCAGCCGAAAAATATTTAATCAATTTGAACTGGACCCAAATGAACACACATAAATGTTATGCCTATTGGTAATGTCCCTTTATTTTAGAAATGGGAGCTTACTTGCAACAACACAACCAATTATTTTAGGTTGCTTAAAATGTGTTGCTATTGTTTTAAGTCATGCCAAAATTGCTACTGCAACTTGGCCTATTATGGGAGTAAATTTGACTTTTATTGCAAGAATCCAGCTTAGGGTAGTCAAATGAAGGCTATTTATATGTCCTACATTATAAACTTTATCCCTGTAGCTTTGATGTAGGACTGCTACTGGAGTGATCCTGAATGCATCTGTTCAGGCTAATGAGACAGACATTCACAGCTGAAGAATTCATGTCAGGCATTCCTCAGGCTACAATACCTACTCAACAAAGTGAAAGAGAAGATCAACAGGGCCAGACTGATATTCAGGAACCATCATCTACATGACAGACCTAGAAGAGAAAATTGCAATACACTACTTGTCACTTATAATTCCCAGCTGAAAACTCTCAAACTTATCAGTGACCTGCAGCCTATTGTGAACAACGCTTATTAATACAAAAATATCATCTTTCAATATCTGTTGGGGGGGGGGAGAATGTATTGTTTCTAAGAAAGAAAACAAACAGCCCAAAATAAAGTCTGTTGAACCAGCTTCTAAATGCTTAGAATATAGCTCACCAAAGCAAAAGCCACATCACTGCAACATTACTGGACACAATGTTTAACTGAACTATGGAACTGTTGAAATGATACAACCAGCAAATTGTTTCAAAAATATTTATGACTAGTAAATTAAGCCTGTTAACGAAAACAGGCGCTAGAAAGCTCTCTCTCTCTCACACACACACACACACACACACAGATGGAGGAGCGGGAACCTGAGGAGAAAAAGAGCCCCCTCCGTCCGTCCCGGCCCTCCGTCCATCCCGGGTGGGTAGCGCAGCCGGCAGCAGACCTCGTCCGCGCCTGCCCACCTCCGCGCCGCCCCTTTCCCACAGAGCCTACAGCCAGCGCTCCTCCGCGGGGCTCTTCCGCTTCCAGCGCCGGCAAGCGCCGTCGCCCGCCTTTGTGCAGGCGCTGAAGCCTGCTCTTCGCTGCTGCAGCCCGGCGCGGCGGCGGCGGCGCTGCTCCTTTCTGGGCGGGCCGCTTTCGCCTGCTGCCTGCTGCCTCGCGCGGGGAGCCTCGAGGCACCTTCGTCCCGCCTCCCCGCCCAGCGCGGCATGGAGAATTCCGCCTGGAGCCCCCGCGCGGGAACCGGTGCTCGGAGTTGGTGTGGGGAGGCGGTTGGGGAAGGAGGGCCAGGGCCTGGGCAGGGCGAGCCCGGCGGCGAGCCGGGGCGCCGCGCATCCCACCGGAGCCGCAGCCAGAGCCTGCCGAGCGGGGGCAGCCTTGGAGGTGGCGGCAGCGGGTGAGCGCAGGCGGATAGGGGCACCCCGGCAGCGCGATAAGATGGCCGACAGGAGGAGGCTGCGGGCAGCGGCGCTTCGCGCCACTGCCCCCGCTCCTATTGGTGTGCGTCCTCCAATCCCTCTGTCACAGGAACGCACGCGCAGTGCCGATTTCCTCTGACGGACGGAAAGTGGTACGGACGGACACAGGCTCTTTATTATATAGGATGGGAAGTGTAACATTTACTTTAAATTGATCTAGAGTATTTCTGTTGCGGGCATTACAGGTTTGGCTCACAATGTCCTAAAACACTGAACTTTTAGCAACCTTCCTTGTGGAACTTATCTTTCAGCATTCCCTTATTATCTTTATATATTCACTTATTATTGATTTCTCCTTATACTTCTTCTCTCCTCACCTCAAGATTAATTTAGCATCTTGTATACACATCCACTCTGTCCTTTGTACCTCGTTTAAAATCAATATATGATTCTAAACAGTTTCCCCTCAGATCCCAATGCTTTCCAGACTTCTTAAAATCCGCCCCACTTCTTAGAAACATACACAATCTTCTGGCCCCAACCCAAAAATTCAAATTTATTGCCAATGCATACTGAGTTTCTAATAATAATAATAATAATAATAATAATAATAATAATAATATACTGGCCACAAATGTTATTACATTAACAGTGTTTGGGAGCCAACCCACTATTCTCTCCCCACCCCTCAGTGTTGAAAGAAAGAAAGAAAGAAAGAAAGAAAGAAAGAAAGAAAGAAAGAAATCTGTTTTCCTATAGAATTACTTCCCAGCTATGTCTGAATTAGATATGTATGGAATAATATATGGTTTTTTCTTTCCTTCAAAACCCAAAGCTCCATAGATTACATTTTGTCATGACTAATGAGTCAACATCATTGGCAGTTTTGGGCTCTTGCAGTTATACGTGTACAATCTAAGCCAAGATCTGGGAGCAGGAGCAAGATAAAGTCTGAGACTGCTAGTGGCAAGCAGCTGAGAAACCCATCCAAGAGGCAAAGAAGCAAAGCCAAAAGCAGTGACAAACCCTCATCAGCAACTGTGGAATCCTTTCAAGATCACCAGAGTGGGAGTGTAGTCAGGGCAGACCAAAGCCAGCAGCCAAACAATCAGCTGGTTCAAAGGGGAAGGAATGACTATGATGCAGTGCAGCCAGAGAAGAGAGACAAGTCAGTGGGTGCAAGCAGTCAGAGTAGCAGGAATGTGATGAAGGACAGGATGGAGCAATGTGTGAACACCAGCTGTGTAGGAGGCATATCTAGGCAGCAGGGGCAAGGTTATGTAAAGGATGCTGTCAGTGCCCCTTCCCTTCCCCACCTCCACTCTCTCAAACCTGCAACTCGAATGGAGAGATAGAACTCGTATCAATCTGCTAACTAGTTCAAGAGCTTCTGTGCTGGTTGTGTTTGTGATTCCTGATGACCCAACATTATGTAATGGTTAGAGTGTTAAACTAGGTGCAGAGAGGGCTGGGCATCAAATCCTCAAGCAGCCATAAAGTTGCCCATCGCTATCTCTCAGCCTAACTGACTTCACAGGATTGTGATTTTTTTTTAAAAATGAGGAAGCAGATACACCTGTTCCCACACTGGTTTGAGCTTCTTGGAAGAACAATGAGCTAAATTTGAAATAAATAAATAAATAAATAAATAAATAAATAAATCCCAATGAAACAATTCTTTAAAGCAAGCAGCTTCCCTTAACCTCGCCTCACAATACCTAGTTCTTTCATTCTTCATTTGATTCTGCCCCCCCCCCAATAAAAACAGATAAAATTAGTAGTATATGGTTTGGGCCACACAGACTTCAGCTCTGTGGTTTGTTTTGTTTTATCCTTGACTTTGGATTAATTCACATTCTGTCCACTCTGTTGTGTTGCTGCATGAATGCATTCAGTGCAGCTAGCTGATGACAATCTTGTTATTTGATCCTATAGAAACACTTCATTGTGTTTTCTGCACAAAATGAGACAGGATAATATATCTCAGTCAGGATAGCTTGTTTTTGCTGTATTGTGAATACGTCTGGAAGTTAGTTGCCAGCCTTGCCATCAACTGAAAATGGATGCTTTAGAATACTGTGTGATAGCTGGGATGGAGAAAAACTTTAGCCATTTCCTGCCCTCGTGCTTATTGTTAGGTACATGGATCAAACTTGAGGTCAGGGAAGGTCGACTGTATCTCTAGTAATGTTGTCAAGTGCACTGCCAGCCTTCCCCATAGATCACTTTGGACTTCTTGTGATTCTTAATTATCTTGAAGTGCAGATAATTGAAACAATCCATTTGATATAGGTCAAGTTCCTCCACAGTGACTATGATACATAATGCAGTGTTTTTAGCAATAAAAAATGCCTTTGCAAAAGTGAGAAATCAATCAACACAGCTATTTTTAATCCCTTGGAATGCTACAGACTTTCTGTGTAATGTTGAATAGCACCAATTCCTGATCTTCCCATGTTGGTTCAGGTGATGTTTTTCTCACCTTAGGTAACATAAGCTCCACATCTGGTTCTGAATTTGACATTTTGGCATGAGGAGAAAAAGAAGTGGCAGTAGTAATAATTGAGTGTTTCAAATAATAGCAAGGGGAAATGGTGGCATCTTTATTCCCCTCAGCTGGAAAACTGATACCTGAAATAGTATTACCCTGTGAAAGGGACAGGGAACCTGTGAATCCTGCAGGTGTTTTTGGACTTCCAACGCCCCTCAGCTCCAAACAGTATATGGGCAGAGATGGTGGGATTTGTAGTCCAGTGTTGCCTGGAGGGACACGGCTCCCCCAGCTGTGCTATGCTGTATAAGGTAAGTGTGGTAGTGGGAATGGGATGGTGTCTAAATCGTATTCCCAAAGCAGTGTATGGATGAGGGCACCTGGAGCTTCCCTGACTGAAAATACCTGGACTGTTATCCCAGGCACTGTTCTTCCAGCCCAGTTCTAAGAAAAGAAGCAGAAGTTAAAGAGCAAAGGGAGGGAAGGAAGGAAGGAAGGAAGGAAGGAGGGAGGGAGGGAGGGAGGGAGGGAGGGAGGGAGGGAGGGAGGGAGGGATCAGCATCCCTTTGGATGTAATAAGCTTGATACCCAGTCCAAAGCTATGCCATGATTTAAAATGAAATCGTGGGTGTTTGGAGCATCGGTAATATTAAGGTAAAGGTACCCCTGACCGTTAAGTCCAGTCGCAGACGACTCAGGGGTTGCGGTGCTCATCTCACATTACTGGCCAAGGGAGCTGGCGTACAGCTTCCGGGTCATGTGGCCAGCATGACTAAGCCGCTTATTTATCTACTTGCACTTTGACGTGTTTTCGAACTGCTAGGTGGGCAGGAGCAGGGACCGAGCAACGGGAGCTCACCCCGTCGCGGGGATTTGAACTGCCGACCTTCTGATTGGCAAGCCCTAGGCTCTGTGGTTTAAACCACAGCACCGCCCAGTAATATTAGACAGGAAGAAACATTTTAAAACATCTTATCAGGTTAAACTGTGTTATGAGTTTGGAGTGTTAAGCTTTATGCCAGACCCCTCTGATCCCTGGATTCAGCAAATGTTAAAATCTAACCAAGCCTTCTCATTCCCGGAAATAGCAAAGCTATTTCTCAGTTAGAAAACACAACAATGCATGTGTTTTTCCGTCTTGCTCTGTTTTTGGTGCCTTCTTTTGCTTTCAGCTGCTGTTGTTCTTATTTTTATTATGGCTAGGAGCCTCAAGAGCTGGAAGTGGGCCAGAACTCTTTGGACTTCCGATAGTGCTGGTCCCACCCCCTCGGTCATTTTGGGCACCTGCTTCTGAATCTTTTCTAGTTCTACAATAACATTTTCGAGATGAGAAGACCAGAACGCTACCTGGTATTCCAAGTACGGTTGCACCATATATCTGTTTAGCATCTTAGAGACCATAGATTTACACATCATTGATTTGAAGGAGAAAAATGTTACAGCATAATTATTTGTATCCTGTAGGTATTACATTAATTTTTCTTCACCGCTATATTATGGTATTTCTGTTCTTTGGCAGGGTGCCAGGCCTTTGGACCAGAATGCTAAAGCAATATCAAAACCACCCACCCATAAACACAGGTTAATAGATCACAGTGGTAGATATAGAGATAGGATATGTGACCTAGGGAACATATAGGAAGAGATTAACAGATTTTTTTTTAAAAAAAAATTGTCAGCATACAAAATCTTTTACAATCCTGGTTCCCCTTCACTACAACCCTTGGTTAGGTTGATAGATCATGGTTTGCTCATGAGCTTCAAGGTAAAATAATGATTGTAACTGGGCTGCATCTAAGAAGATGACCTCTGACTAATCTGTACCAACCTTCCTCTCTATTCAGCCCACTTGGAACAGACCTTGGATATGACCTACCACGACAGTTTGTTGACAAGGGCATATTAGGAGGCTGTGTGCCCCAAATGCATATTTGCTTCTCATGATTTGTTCAGACTTTACTCACACAAGGTTTCCTTATTTTATCCCTACAGCTGATATTATTCTTGACATGGTCTTCTGCATAGTCAGACCTTGTTTGCAGCCTGCCTTTGCAACACAAGAAAGCTGAAAGTATGCCCTGAGTTTTAACATTTATGTCAAGTTCATTATATTCAGAAAGCAGTTTTAGAGAATTTGTTGTATTGGCACTGCGGTTTGGGGCTTTACCTTGGATTGCAGATATCCTTTTCATTCCAGGCAGGAATGCTCCTCCAGGAAGGATTGCAGCTTATTTTATGAGGTTATACATATGCATGCTTGGGTGGATTTCTTTAACTGTTCTATAATTGTATTGTGCTAATATGAAGACTGTATTTCTGCTCTTGGTTATGAGTCACTTTGGGTACATCTGTGTAGAAAAGTGGTGTACAAATTAAAAGTATTACTACTATGCATCATCATTCCTATTCCTTTTTGCATTTAGAAAGGGATTAATTCTGAATAAGCAAGCTTAGGGTTGCAGTGGTACAACTGCTTACTCAGAAGCACACTGCTGCATGTAAAACATTTTATTGCTGAATAAAGATCAATAGAATTGCACTGCCTATCTTCCAGCTGGAATTGATTTTAAATGGCCATTGATTATTCACTGTTTATCTGTTTTAAAATTATTTAAAAGGAATCTTTAACTTATATGTAAAATTAGCAACATTATTTCACAATTCCATTTCCCCACCCCATCAAGTGCATACAGTGGTACCTCGGGTTAAGTACGCTTCAGGTTAAGTACGCTTCAGGTTAAGAACTCAGCTAAGAACAGAATCGTGCTCTGGCGGTGCAGCAGCAGCAGGAGGTCCCATTAGCTAAAGTGGTGCTTCAGGTTAAGTACGCTTCAGGTTAAGAACGGACCTCCGGAACGAATTAAGTACTTAACCCGAGGTACCACTGTACTTTTATTCTACAGTAAAACCGTGTTCATGGTAAGAGAGGAATTTGATGCAAGAAGTCCCTTGAACCAGCTGCCTGCAGTTCTTATGCTGCAGCACTCTGCAGTGTGGAAAGCCCTAAGACGCTTCCCTTCGAATCTCTGTGTTATTGCAATAAAGCAGCTGTCTTTTCATGGCTACAGAGGCACTCTTACATTACGTGAAGAACTTGTAAAGCAACCCAGAACTCATTACTTTCTGCTATAGTATGAAAGGGAATACGGGCAAAACATTTTCTCCCTTAGAAAAGGTCACGAACTACATGCTGTATTAGCACCGGAGATGAGAGATGGCTTTACTCTGTCAGCTAAAATAAATTCCTCCTGCAAAGGAAAATGTTCTAAATGTTTTTATGGTTTTAAACAAGTATTTGTGATTACCTGAGGGACAGTGCAAAATATTTATCATTTACTAGTTAGGCACACTGAAGTTTAATTCCCCAAGTTTATTTTCCTTGAATTCATTCCTTGCTTGAGGAAACTGTTCTGTTCCCAGATCATGTATTCGGTGCTCTTGGAGAACACTGCCAGAAGGGGAAAGAATGCAGAGCAGCAGGGGTGGGAGCTTGTGGCTCTCCATGCGAAGTTGGCCTCCAAATCTCAACGGTCCCAAACGCCATGGCCCGATAGGCAGGGATGAAAGGAGTCCAGAAACATCTGGAGGGTCACAGGTTCTTCATCCTCTGCAGTACAGTCTTTTTCATTCCAAATGAGAAATGAGAAATGGGGCCATTACAAGCACCAACTAAGACAGGAATGCTTGTATGCTTGGTATTTTAGACAAGTGAAAAGCCACAATAATTCACAATCAGTTGACTGGATGCTATACTGAAAGGAAGGGTATTCTCTATACCTTTCTTTGCTCTCTCCCTGTTCAGCCCAACTCAGTTTAGTCTTGTCATAAAGCGCACGCGCACACACCCACACCCACACCCACACCCACACCCACCAAGCCACACTTGGAGTCATCTGAGTGGAATTACCTAATTTGCAGAAAGACCCAGGTCTGATTCTTATGAAAACCAACGGGGTGGTAAACCTATAGCAATTCAGATTGCAGGTGGGATTCACATGACTGAAAGCTTCTCTGTAGTTAGTGGATGTTTTGCATGCATGGAGTTCAAGATTCAATCCCAGGTGTTCCCAGTGAAAAGCAGGGCTTTTTTCAGCTGGAACTGATGTTTACACTCAAATTGTAAGCCCAGCTGAAGCAATAGTCTCTTGGTGTCCTTAGACATTAGCAACACACTTTGCCTAGGGATGACACTAGCAGAGTGCTGATTGTCTACTTAGTGGCTGTGGTCAGCTGTTCTGAGTGCAGCCGATTCCACAACACCAGCAGAGCATGACAGCTTCATTTAAATTAGGTACAACTGTAGACAAAGCTGCAAATGGGATACTGGCTTAGAGTCTTTTTTAGAGACATGGTGGAATTGGTTGCTTACTTCCCAATGTCCACAGGCCCTTTGCATTAGTGGAGAAGCTAGGTTTCCCAGGCTGTTTCCCACAAACAATATGCATTGATTGCATTTATATCCCACATTTTTATCCAAGGAGCTCAAGGTGGCATGCATGATTCTCCCCCTCCTCATTTAATCCCCACAACTCTGTGAGGTATGTTAGACTGAGAAGCAGTGACTGGCCCAGTGTTACCTAGTTGCCAAATGGGGATTTGAACCCTGATCTCCCCAGTCCTAGACCACCACTCTAACCACTAGAAAACACTGGATCTAAAAAAAATAAATACAACAATGTTTTCTTTATACCAATACTACTCTAAAATGACTTTGTAATTACATTTATGTAAAAGCTATATGGAGGATACAGAGTAAATCTGAATGTTTTGAGAAGTCAATCTTTGGAAGGTTTATTGAGTAGACATGCCAAGGATTACACTGTGTGAGCCTCCTACCATTCTCATCTGGGTTAATCTCATGCTCTCAATTCCCATGGGATGGCATAACAGTTTCCCTGCACCACTTTCTGGAACCTGCCCTACTGGAAGGAGCAGAATAATCACAAATCAATTCATCCAATGCATAACCCAGAAAGTAGAGAAAGATGCTATGGTTAGTGATGCTGAAGGCCACTGAGAAATCAAGGAAAACCAACAGGGTCACATAACCCTTTTGTTTCTGCCAATACAGTGGTACCTCTGGTTACAAACTTAATTCATTCCGGAGGTCCGTTCTTAACCTGAAACCGTTCTTAACCTGAGGTACCACTTTAGCTAACGGGGCCTCCCACTGCCGCTGCTGCGTGATTTCCATTCTCATCCTGGGGCAAAGTTCTTAACCCGAGGTACTACTTCCAGGTTAGCGGAGTCTGTAACCCGAAGCGCTTGTAACCCAAGGTGTTTGTAACCCGAGGTACCACTGTATAGATAATCCATCTGAGTGACCCAAACAGCTTCTATTTCAAAATTAGATCGGAAACTAGACTGAGATGGATCTAGATGATCAGTTGCATCCAGGAGAACACTGCACTGCCCAGTCACCACCCACCTGAGGCGAATGATCCTCAGAGATCTGCAAGCCTGATGACAGAGATCTGCCAAGCCTGTACTTGTTATAATCTGCAAAATCCAACAATGGCTCATAGAACAGGTTTTGTTCTACTTGTAAAGTTGCTTCCCACCCCCTTTTATTTATTGAAGGGTTTGGGGTGACCAGGTTTTAGAAAGATCCTGCCTTTTGAATCTTGTTTCGTGATACCCTTTTTTTTCCTACACCCAGGGATTTACAACCATGGTTCTTTTCGAAGAAAATGTAAAGCAAGTTTAAGCTGTAACAAGTATATTGAGCAGGATATATTAGCTACAGTAAGAGCAATGCATCTTTATTAGGCTTGCTGCCACGAACTCAGATATTGTTACTGAAGGAAATGAATGCAAAAGGCAACTTCTGAATTGTCTGGAAATGTAACTGTTGCAGATGAAAATGCTAACAAAACAGAAAGGATCAAGAGAAATAGTTTCATTTCATTAGACAGACATGGATGCAAAGAATCACTTGGATGTTTGCAACATTCATGTTGTACTATATTCAGATCGTGCTTCTCTGACTTCTTGAAAGCTGTGATGCTTACAACACATGCAGGAAAAAATGTATGAGATGTCTGATTACTACTGAACCATATCATAGGAATATTTTGGTGTGCTTGGCTCATTACAACTCCATTAATTTCAAATCAGGATGAGATGTGTAGTCCAATAATTGGTTTAACTCAGTAACATATTAGGGGGGGAAACTCTAGAGAGTCTCACAGCTATCAAAGCTTCCACGCTTCTGCAAGTCAGCATTATGTAGGATGCACTTCTATGGACACTTACCTGGGAATAACCCTCATCGAGCTAAATGGGACTAACTTCTGAGTAGACTTGTATAAGATTTCCCTTCAAACATCATTTGCACAGCAGCCTTGAGTACGGAGTGGTAAACCTGTGGCCCTCTAGATCAGGGGATGGCCAATCTAGAGCCCCCAAATTCTGAGATAGTATCATGAGTGCCAGTCACAAAATGGATGTATGTGGCACAATTCAAAGTGCCTGCCACATCTAAAAGAACAGAGAGACAGGTCTACAAAATGGTGTGAGCATGCCCCCACTCAGCGGAAGAAATTGTGTTTACATCAGCCACCACCCCACTCGATGGGGAGAGAAGCTGTCTGCACCTCTCAACTATTCAGAATGGAAAAGAGGCTGGGTGTTCAAGCTGGCATCCAAAGACACACTGACACGTTTAAGGGGAGTGTGTGTATTTTCAGTGTACAAGAGGCCAAGCCAGTGCAAACAGAAACTGAGGAGAAATAGCCAAGAGTCTCACATGTGCTTTGGACTTTTGAGGGGATATTTGCTGAGAACTGTCACAGGTGCTACGGGAGGTACTGGTGGGCACCCTTGAACCCATAGCCATGATGTTGGCAACCCTTGCTCTAGATGTTTTCAGACTCCGATTCTCATCAGCCTCAGCCTGTATGACCAATACTCAGGCATGATGAGAGTGCCAATTTGAATAAAATATTGGGAGGCCAGTTAAGCCCTGCCCCCACATAATCGATCACATGATGCACACCATTTGAATGGGAATGCTCATCAACTTAGGGATTGGGACCTCTAATATTTTATGGGGGGGGCAAAGACCCCTCAGCTCCTAGGAGTTGGTGGTATATAAATTCAATAAATCATAATCATAATCCTGGGAGTCACAGTCCAACAACATCTAGGTGACAAATTTTATAACAAATAAGCAAATAATAAATAAGGCAGGTTCCCTATCATTATTGTGCCTTTGATTATGTGTCTTGGAATTGGCAATACCTCCCATATAATGGAATACTGACTCTATAGGAAAGACAGGGCAGAGTGGGATGGCGCTACTGCTTTCCTATTCTACAGGCATCTCGCTGGCCACTGTGGGAACATGATGCTGAGCTAGTTAGGCCTTTGGCCAGATCCACCAAGGCTTAACTTAATGTTCTTCATATTTGGGGATCCACTAATTATGGGAATGCATGAAATGGGGCTGTATATAACAACATATCATAACACATCAACTATGAGACTGAACTGCCTTTATCACTGGAATGAGGAACCTGTGACCATCCAGATGTTGTCAAATGACAATTTCTATCATTACTGAGTGATGGTCATAGAGGCAGTTCAACAACATCTGGAGGGCCACAGGTCCCCATCCTGTATGTATAGACTAGTTAATTCCAGCTATTATTTCTGCTTTCAAGGAATGAGGGAATGGAAAAAACAGTTACTCCCCTTTCTAGCTTTGTTCCTTGCTTTTAATGTTCGTGGGGCAGAGTACACTGTCCAGTCAGTGTGTGTTCAGATCAATGCATCTCCTGTGCCACATAAATATAACTACTGTAGTTATTTTAAAGGCTGAAAATTCACAGAGCAATTGTGATGAGGCAGATTTTCTTTTTGCTGCTGCCCATGAGTAAAGCCACTAACAACCCCAAGTGCGAACAGTATATCTGCTCTTTCCAGAGCAATTTGCAAACAGTAAGTTATTAACCCAAACAGTTTTGGGATAGGTTTACTATTATTACTAATGGAAACCATTACACACATGAGGGAAATAATGGAGTTAATATTCGTATTTAGACCAAGTCTTACATCAAATGGGCATATAGCTGCAATGAGAATTTAAGTTTTATCTTTTCTTTGTGTTCTAGTAATATTTTTATCCCACAAAAGGAATAAATGGTTTAAAGCCTGAATCTCAGTGAGGCGAGCGTATAGGTCTGCATAATCAGTCAAGAAATACATTTACATCCTAGCTGTGTGTTCTAGACTTCTAACACAGCTTCAGTTTCAAATTGAACAAAAGGCAGCAGTCTATGCAATTTCACCTGTTTCACCTTTATGTGCATCACCATGACCTAGAAGTCAGTTCGTTTTCTTTAGTCTCCTGTTCTTCATATTATTATTACTACTATTACTATTACTATTACTATTATTATTAAATAATGTGTGTGAGGTTATTTTTGTTTGCTACTATGTTAGGTATTATTTACATATTGTAAACTGCCCTGAGATCCTCAGCTGGAGGGCAGTATAGAATTTTAATGAATATTTAAATACGACTTATATAGAATCATCTATGATGTGCATAATGTTTTATAAAGTACAAAAGGACAGATTGCTGCCCAGACAAGCTTACAACATGAAATGTAATGCAGGGGAGACAATACAAAGTAGAGAGAGGGTTGGAGATAGGGATAAACAGAGGAAGACTGTGTATTTGTTTTGAGCAGAAAACTTTAAACAATTAATTGGTTAAATTAATTGATTAAAATATTTCTTTGATGGCTAAAAACACGTCTTTGATTAAACAGGCAAAATATTTCTTTTTAAAAGTAATGTTTCAGTATATGAATGTAAAAAAATAGGCGAGTGCAAATGATTGGGTGAATCACAAATCCTGGAGCCAAAGGCTGGAGTTTTGAAGATTCTGAACTTGTCAGAGGCAAAATGGGATGTTTGTAAGGTATCCTGAGTCAAAGCTCCCCCTCAATTGTCTCATGGTGTCTGGGACACAATCCCCATACCTCCCTGCTACAGACAAGTGTTTGCTAAAAGTGAAAATAATGCCTCTACCATATAAGGAGAATGTGGTCATCCTTGGATGCCAAGGAAACAAATAACCTTGGTCTCACACACTTCTTCCCCTTGCTCTTAAAAGAATTCTCTGGGATGTAGCCAGGGCTTTTTTTCAGCCAGAGCTCACAGGAACTCAGTTCCAGCCCCTCTCGAGTGGGAGCCATTGCCATTCTAAGAAAACGAGGGAGGCATTCATGGTGAGTTCCAGCACCTCTTTTTCTAGAAAAACAGCACTGGATGCAGCTGTTGGAGTGAAGCTTTTTCTGCTGAGATTCATTCCAGTTCCTCAACCCATCCTGTCTTTTCTAATCCTATTTATTGTTGTTGTTGTTGCTGTTGTTGATTTAATCATACAATTTTCACTTGGGTTCTATAGTTCTAGACTCTAGTTCCACACAGTGAAACATCACGCAGAATAAATTTATCGCCTTCGTCACCATTGCACAGTCACACCTTATAGTTAGCAACCCTATATGATCATGATACATGTACATGATGCTGGCACCAAACTACATGGTGCCTCTAGTGACTGGGGATGGAGACAATGGGTGCCTGAATTCTTCCTGCCTCAAGCTCAGATGTGCCTTTACTGTTGCAGGGAAGAAGCGTGGGGGATACATAGCTTCTGCATGGCTGGCATCATTTGTAGAGGGAGCAAGCAGCACAGCAGAGTCTCTGGGATCACTTGGAGCTGCCACAGTGGAGCTAAGCTGTGCCATCAGCCTGCATTGCAGGAAGTAGCTGCAATGGGGAAAATTCCAGGGCAATACACCAGCAGCAACCTTACAATGTGCCTGCAGAGTGAACCCCACTCAGCGAAGTGTCAGAGAAGCTTGGCAGAGTGAGACAGAGTACAGAATTGAGGTGAGGGAAGTATGGGCCCACAAGATGGAAGTTTCCAGCGCCCACATAGTTGTACTCTTTAATAATAATAATAATAATAATAATAATAATAATAATAATAAACTTAGCTTGATGCTCTGTGTGCAAAGACCATACAGAACGATTGAGGAGACACTTTTAAAAGCCAGGTTGGAGGGAGGGAGCAAGAAATGAACAGGAAAGAGGGGACTATGATAGGGATGGAATCCTGGGTGACTTCAATAGGTGCTGAAGACCATGTAAAGTGAGGCCAGGGAAAATTTGTGCAGATTTAATTGATTGACCAAGCTATCAGTTGCTCCCCTCTCTATGTTTGGGCTCTGAACAACATTGCTTTAAAAAACAAGACGCCAGTGAGAGAAAGAATAGTCCTAAATAGCAGCCTGTTGTTTGAAATGACAATATGCCTGTGCTTTGGAAAAATATATGCTAGTGCCACATTAGTTACCGTAATGCCTATAATGAATAGATTTAAAAAGATAATTCACGGTACGTTCACAATGGTAATTAAACTTTAAATTTTCATGAAGTGCATCCCTCTTCCTCCCTTATACAGATTCTCTTCAATGGGTTGGAGTTAATAGAAAATGAGTCCGGGGATTGAATATTTCTGGAATGAAACATTTTGCTGACACTGGATAAGCAAAAGGCAATGCAAAAGGCAAAGATCTGTTACTGGTGGCAGAGATGCTGTGAGCAGGGTGAGTCTCAGCAAAATTTATTTCCTCTACAATCATTTGTATAGAGCTGGAAAAGAAAAGATCAGCCTTATGAAGGATTTAGAGACTCTAACCGCCTAACTTTTCTAAAATGTGTCCTGCTTTCCTTAAATTAACAACCAAATGATAACTGTGGGAGTCTCCAGTTGCATGTGAAATACTGAAGTGTTTTTTTAAAAAAGCAACTATCAATATCAAACATCCTTTCTTTCTTTCTTTCTTTCTTTCTTTCTTTCTTTCTTTCTTTCTACAAAAATAGGAGATTTCATTTTGCACTTCTTTACAAACTTCTAATGCAGAGAAAACTTCCCTAGGTAAACAGCTTGTTATGCTTAAGGAGCAAAAAGCACCGGAAATTATTGCAGCCCATATGTTACTAAAAGGGCTTTTGCTGTGGATTAGTGTCTTACGTAATGAGGGGGCCCAATCCACTTTGGGATTAATTTAGCTTCCCTCCACCCTTCTTAAAATGTTTGCTTCCTAATGATAAACCTGGTATTAGTTTAATTTACAATTTGTTGTTTGCTTGCGGGCATAATCACCATACACTGCAATAAGCTCTTTCAAAGCTGGTGGGGATAAGGTTATTGTATTTTCTGTTTGATTTCATATATATTATTGGTTGTTTATGGAGTTACCAAACCCTGACATATCCCACTGTTATTAAACTGGGTGTGGAGGGGGAATAAAACAAGTCTACCAATTTGAATTAGCTTCTGGTTTAATCAGACCACCCGGAAGCTGTTGCCAGCATGTAGAAAAGTCAGCACCATATTTGATACTGATGGTGATTTAAAAAAAAAACTGCTAAAAAGATGTATCAGTAAGCAATATGCAACTATTAAATGTTTAATCATCACCCCAAATGACAGCACACTTTATATCATTCCCTCTAACAGCAAACTCAGCTGGTGAGTGCCGACAGGAGAGCAGTCAAAACTGAGACACGAGGAGGTAACAGCTAAAGTGTGCCAGGGATGCTACTCTGTTCACTGCAACCCCGTTTGCAGACCATGAAAAGTGGGGCAGCATTTTCAGCAATGTTATCAGGAACAGGGAACAGGATAAACATTTTTCAAAATTTCAAGCCTGGGAGGGGGGCTGGCTTGAGGAGTGTGTGTTCTTTTTCTTTTTCAACTGTTCATGTATCTTTTACAGGTTGGATAGGAAATAGAAGTGCCATAAGGGGTGGCGGGCATATTCCTTTAAAAACTAATTACACTGGAACACCGAAGTTGCTGTGATCTTACTTGCCTCTACCCCCTTGCAGGTTGCAGGGGAGTCCTGTATGCATGCATCTAGCCTGTCTTCCTGCACAGCAAAAGTGCTTGTGAATGTTTAGCTAGCAATACCAATGGCCAGAATGGAGAGCCTGGCCTTTGCCAACAGAAGCCTAACCTGCATGTAGAGCTGAGTGCTTCCTCTCCTCCTTCCTTTCTTCTTTCTGTCCTGGTATGTCACTCCCACCAGGGTGGGAACCTGCCACTGGGTGCTTGCAACTAGAGTCCCAAAGAAAGGTTTCTGTCAGGGGTCTAGGCAGGGAAGTGATAATACGCTCCGCTACCCCTGCGTGTTGTTGAGACACATATTGTGCAAAGTGTTCTTTCAGCTCAGTTGCCTTCACCCTTTTCTCTTCAGGTGGGTGCAATGTGATCTCAGAGAGACAAAATCACCATATTGAATGTCTATGGCAGGAGTAATGGTCTTTCTGTGTGGGATTTATATACTGGCAGTATATAAGCTGATTGGGTGCTGACTTGCACCATAACCTATGGTCAGGCATGGTGACCTAGGTGGGGTGGACATTGGGTATGGCTAAATATTATCCTCATTGAGTACAGGGCTGATGTAAAGTTGCAAAGTTGATGCAGTTGTGGTTTGAAGTGACACTAGCAAATATAATAGGTCAACCTACTTTTCAATCAAGCAAAGTGTGATCTCCTCTAACTGCAAGCTTCTCTCCAGCAGAAGCCTTTCATACCACCTGTAATCTGGCTCATTTTGATGAGAGTCCTGCCACTCCAGCAGTGGCTTTCAATTCAGGTTTCAGCTCTATGGGTCCCTTATGATCAGGTCATCCGTTTGCAAAACTGCATTTGCAGTGCAGCTGCCAACATAATTTCTTGCTTGTCAATAAAGCAGTTAAACCCCTGGGGCTCTGTATCACTCAGTGGTAATACATCTTAAAAATAATTACATCTTTAACTCTCAATTTAACTGGAAGGAAAGGAGGCAAGAAATACACAGCATGGCTGATTTAAAATGGAAGCAGACAAGTGTTTGTTATTGCTGACAGTGCCCATTAATTGAAGGATGCATTAGCAGGAGTGCCTAATGCTTCCATCTGCATGATCTTGCCTTTGAAATAAAGATTTGAAAGTCCTAATCAATTCAGTAATTGAGAAATCCTTTGGCAATCCTGTGTGAGCATGTACTTTGCAGTTTTCCATGCCAGTAGCACACTGGAAAATTCTGAGCTCAGTTGAGCATAATGTCCGCAGTCCAATAAATACCTGAGTATGCTTGAGCCCATTGCCCATACTTGAACTTAAGAGTTCTTAATTCTGCAATAAAGTGAACTGTAAATATAGCTCTTTGTGACAAACAAGTATTCAGGTAAAGTTCTTGAATCCACAGCCTTTGAACTTTAAAAAGCTTGTTGAAGAGTTGCTCTTTTTTGTAGTCCCCCCCACCCAGATTTTATAAAAGTTTGAAAAAAGATATACAAAAGTTAATATCAAATACCCAATTTTTTATAATATAAGTAAAAACACAATTCAAAAAGAGAGAAAGAAAGAAAAAGAGGGAAAGAGAGGGGGGGAATAACTTCTGATTCTTCATCTGTCAGCTATATATAGAAAATTATTCAAAATATTCACTCCAAGGTAACATCCAGCTATTCCATTGGCTAAAAACCAATATTTCTTCAATCCTCAAACCCAGATATCACAAGTTTTCACTTTTTGTTTCACAATACGGTGGCCATTTTGGTCTCCATGATCTCATGCGATTTCACTCCAAGATCTCCGCCTGAGAAAAAACACCACTTTTTCAGGGCTGCAATCTTGCAGTGTGTCCCAAAACACAGCCTCCCCCCACCCCCCGGCAAGCACGTCTTTGGGGCTCCATGATATCATGCGGGTCATGTGACTCATGTGGGAGCACAGATGGGAAGACTTGTGTCCTGGTTTGGAGATTCCACATGTTGGAGGGTATGTTATACCACAGACCCCACTTTAGGAATTAAATCAAAACAAGTAAAAATTCCTAAAATCACCATAAAACTGCACAATTAGAAAAGAGCAACAAGGTGCAGACAATTAAAAAGACATTTATAGAAGCATAATGGAACAGAAACAGTTTGCTGGCTAAATGCCTGAAGGACTAGTCACTGGTAGGTTTGACTGTATGAACACTATGCTTAATTACCTGGATATGAGGAAGACTACTTTCCAGTTATCATGTTACTGAAGCATCTTCTTCGATGCAGCAATAGAACACCCTTTGTAGGGGGGGAAATATTCTGTTTTTGAAATTTTCTCTGTTCCAAGAAAAATGCACAAAGCATACAAGATAATCCAGTAAATTACAACCAGGCAGATAAGAAATTTTAGAAAATCTCATGTATCAACCTAAAACAATACTGCCAAATTAAACCTCTTGCACTCAATTTACCATCACAAAATACACTAGACCTATCTCACACCAAACATTTCTATCCTTCAAGTACCATTTTAATTCAAGTATGTTTATCCTGCTATCCAGATCACTAAAATAAAATAGCCCCTGCCCTCACACTTGCTGTCTAAAAAACACATAACACAAAATGAAAGTGGATTGCAAGGAAGGAAATTTGTACTCTGGTCCAAATTATTAGTTACAAATAATTACAGTTAACAGCTAATTATAAGGGAGCATACTCCAGTGGGTTCAGAGCAATCTGTCCTGTTTGTCCATACAAATATTTCAGTGGCCTGTGGTTTTAAGCATGCTTAAAGTACTATAAAGGGACGCGGATGGCGCTATGGTCTAAACCACTGAGCCTAGGGCTTGCCGATCAGAAGGTCGGTGGTTCGAATCCCTGTGACGGGGTGAGCTCCCGTTGCTCGGTCCCTGCTCCTGCCCACCTAACAGTTTGAAAGCACGTCAAAGTGCAAGTAGATAAATAGGTACCGCTCCAGTGGGAAGGTAAACGGTGCTTCCGTGTGCTGCTCTGATTTGCCAGAAGCGGATTAGTCATGCTGGCCACATGACCAGGAAGCTGTCTGTGGACAAACGCCGGCTCCCTCAGCCTATAGAGCAAGATGAGAGCCACAACCCCAGAGTCGTCTGTGATTGGACCTAATGGTCAGGGGTACCTTTACCTTTTAAAGTACTATATATTTTGAAATTAAGGGCCATCATTTCCAGCTAATTGCATTTAATAGGGTATAGCTGTAATGAATGATGTCCTGTAGTATTCAATGAAGGCAGATGACTAATGTGGAAAAAATAAATATGATCCGACATACAGATCACAGCGATGCAGTGTGCAAATCCTCACTTCAAGAATCACCTTAGGTCCTGCTTCTGGAATGACTCTCCTGAGCTTTGATTAACATATACAAGAAAATAACAAAGAGCAAAAAGCAAAATGAGATCAAAAGGACAGAGATGATGCAGGCGAGAAGGAATTGCTCAAAGCACCAGTAACCTGAGCTGCAGGGGTATACGGAATGCCAGATAAATTTATATTCAAATATATCTTATTGGCATGACATGCAGTACAAATGCTGCCCAGGAAAGAGAGACAGACTCCTGAAGTATCTATCAGGACTCTAAAGTCCTTGGAAGAACACAAAAGTGGCTTAAGATGAAGCAAGGTTAGGATGATGAGTGATGTTTGAAATCAGTGTGAATAAAACATCTACAACAGCTTTTCTGGCTGGTGGGGGTGAACCTGGACTGCCTGCAGTGAACACTGAGCCCTTCAAAGGGTTTTACTTCCAGGTCAGAGGTTCAAATCAATAATTATTTGTAAGCTGCTGCAGTAAAAAGAGAAGATGTGTCTCAGTTCTGGCCAACATATTAATAGAGCTGCAAAATGAAGATTAACATTTGCAACCACTGAAACGTAAGGAAAATGTCAATTCTAACTCATTGGATCAAAGCACCCTGCTCTGGTAAGCTTGTACTCATTTTTTGAATACTATTGAAGCAAGAAATACTTAACCCCTGCAGCAGCTTCAACAGTTTCATTTAAAGCTATAATGAGGTTTCCTCTATTTAGGGACTGAAAAGGTACTGAAAGAAACAGCCAGAAGCAGAGAATTAAGTTGACCAGAAAAGGCCTCTTGGAAAACTTATGTGTTGGCAAAGAAGAAGAAGAAGAAGAAGAAGAAGAAGAAGAAGAAGAAGAAGAAGAAGAGGTAGAGTTTGGATTTGATATCCCGCTTTATCACTACCCGAAGGAGTCTCAAAGCGGCTAACATTCTCCTTTTCCTTCCTCCCCCACAACAAACACTCTGTGAGGTGAGTGGGGCTGAGAGACTTCAAAGAAGTGTGACTAGCCCAAGGTCACCCAGCAGCTGCATGTGGAGGAGCAGAGATGCGAATCCGGTTCACCAGATTACAAGTCTACCACTCTTAACCACTACACCACACTGGCTCACAAAGATCCCATGAAGGGTCTTGTGGGCCTAATTAAAAAGTGAATTCTATACTGAGAAGCAACTCAACATGGTGGGAAAACAGCATTCTTGAATAGTCATAAAGCATTCAGGGTACGTACAAAAGAAGGTTAACTTTAGGTACCCTTTGTCCCCAGCCGAGTAGTGTTTAAAGGTAAATGACTAGCATTTTGTTCCCTGTTATTTTTTTTTAGGCCGAGGTCAATTTAGTTGTTTGTAAAGTATTTATATACTACTGTGTCATAAAAATATATCACAGCAGTTTACAACAGTATAAAAAATATAAAAGCAAACTATACAATCGTAACAAGTGAAAAACAAAAAGAAATTAAAAACAAACATGATAGGCCATTGTAGGGGATGTACTCTTAATTACCTACATAGGTCTGGCAGAATAGAATTTTTTTCAGCACAGAAGGCACCCAATGTTGCTGTCAAAGTGACTGGTATGAATGGAGTGAAATTCAAATCTCACATAAATGCAGCTTAGATGCAAAAACAAACAAACAAACAAACAAATAAAGAAGTACCGGTAATTGTCTACACCCTTATAAAGAAAGCTTCCTGTCAAAGCTAAATTAATTTCTTCCTACCACAAATTATGAAAGGCACGATTCACCTAACAAACCCCATTAGCAAAAACCCTGCACAAAGGCATACACTCGTGCAATGGAGCATTCCTCCATCTCTACCCACCCTGAAATTTGTTTGGGGGATTCATAAGAACCCCCAAAACAGTGTACGGGGGGAGGAGGGAATAATTCCTTTTAACAAGCTGATATGCTCACCCAGACAGAATGTTTGCAATAGCATGATGCTGAATTTTACCCTAAATTACTATTTTTCTGTTCCTCATTTACAGAGGGAGGGAAAGGCATGATATTATCTCCAAAGATGCCTCTGTATTTTTTGGGCATTCTTTATGCAACTGTCCTCTTAACCTGAGCTTTTTATTTCTTTCTCCCTTTGTTCGTCCTTCTTCTCTCTGATGTTCAAACATAATTTATCTAGCTGTTTTTCTGAATGAAGCTGCCTTTCCCACTCCTGCTGTCCCTGCTCTTTCCTCTCCTACCGGTACATCCACTGGAAATAGTCAAGTTCTTTGTTGACTTGGGGTTCATCCACATTTACTTTGGCTCTGCATTTCTAGGCACAGGTTTATGCTTTCCAGAACAGCTTTCTTATTTTTTTATCCCAGCACTTTCCCCAGGGAAACTCACTCTTTATCACTGAATCAGAGTACCCTATATACTCGAGTATAAGCCTAGTTTTTCAGCACATTTTTTGTGCTGAAAAAGCCGCCCTCGGCTTATACTCGAGTGAGGCAGGCAGTGGCTCCTATGAAGCTTTCCCAGATTTTTTGTGGTAAAATTGGGTGCCTCGGCTTATATTCGGGTCGGCTTATACTCGAGTATATACGGGTAAATGGCAATCTGCAGAAAACCTGAATTGCTGTTTGCTCCAATACAGCAAAAAGATCAGGATTTCCTGGGGAATACATACAAGGAAAGTGTGGACATGTGCCTAGAAAACGTGGGGCAAAAGGTCAACATGGATGAACCCTTAGTCACAGAATTTGGAAGGAGCAAAAATGTGTATGAATTGTACAAAAAACTGCAACCTTGTACAAAAATATAATTCAACTTTAATCTTACAAGAAGTATGTACTTACATAAAACATATGAATCAAATTTCTAAGATACTACGGCACAATACCAAATGAAGCCTTATCATCAAACTAATGTGGCAAACAGTGATAAAATTAATGCTAAGGACCAAATGCTTCTCAAACCCCATGTGGTCTTCCTCATATTAATAGGATTACTTTGCACATATGGTAAATCTGGAGATGTATGGATTGATATAAAATGTGGGGGTTTTCTCCAGGGTTATCATCTGTGCACAGTAATCCTATGGATATGACTGGTCATCTCACTTTATCTATCTAGATCATCCAAATGACAAAATTCTGGTGACAACATTGTGTGCTACACATTCATTGACAACTGAGGAAGACACCTTGAGAGTTGGAACCAATTCACACAATGGCTTATTGTGACCACACAACCACTTTGCTCCTCCCTAGTTATCTGTGTTCGGGCCCCTGATAGGCCCTTTCAAATTTATTGGTTTTAGTGAGCAATCCTGCCCTGGCCAGGTAAAATTTCAGCAGCCAGCCAAGTTCCTGGCTGCTGAGGATTGCAGCAGACCCACAAGGGGCTGCAACCACCACCCACCCAAAAAAGGGATAAACAGCCATTCCCACACGACTGTGTTGTCAAAACCCAGGCCACGACCCACCACTGTCATGCTGCCCCCAGAAGACTGCTGACAAGGGAATTATTCCATGCTGAAAAAGGTTTACCATCTCTGACTTAAACCTTCAGTGATGTTTAGCTAATGCTGCATCCTACATAATTGACTTGTCCTGATTCTGGCTCTGCTTACAGTGTCAATATCAAGAGAAACTGATTACCACTGCTTGGAAAGGCATGGAGAAAAGTCACTGAATCCATGGCATTAGCTGTTTTTGTACTGAATGCCTCTACTACATGGTAACAGTTTAAAGTAGCCTTCCCTTTGTGAGCATAACATATAGGCTAGGCCAGGTAAGGAGAATATAAACACCTGGGCTCTATTCATTAGCCATTGGATGTCACTGTTTAGCTGTGAACTGTTGGTGGTAGGCACAGATAGAACCATCTTATTTCCCAATTATAACATGAGCTAGCTTCTTTTTATGGCGTATACTTAGTAGAACTGAGTAAAATCTATCATCCCAAAAGTTTACTTAGAATTTACTCCCTTGGTGCCAAATAATGTAGTCTTACACATATACTTTCTTTCGGTTGCCTGCTTTTTAAAAAAGGTCATGTTTTTTAAAAAGACCTCTTTACTGACTTCAGCTTCATTAGAATTAGGACTTCAGTCTTTAGTCAATTAATCAGTTAGACTTATCACTTTAAAAAACCTTTGGACCTGGGTAATCTTGGGCTGGCTACTGTCTCTTAGGGCTTGTCGACACTTGGGTTTATTGGGTGTGTGCATTCCCATTTAATTTTCACAGGACCACATGAAGTTACTCCATGCTTTCCTCTGTATACAGTTGTACTTTGGTTGTCGAGTGTAACCCATTTTGGAAGACCATTCGACTCAATGGGCGGTCAGCAAATCCCATTGAGAAAATTGAGAAACATGCCTCGGAAGCCGTTCGACTTCCAAGGCGCGTTCAAAAACAGAAGCATTCACTTCCAGGTTTTTGACGTTCGAAAACTGAAACATTTGGCTTCCAAAGTGTTCGACAACAGAGGTACCACTGTATTTGGGTTCACCCAATACGGGTATAATCCAATAAATTGGGGGAAATTAGCTCCAAACTGCTTCAGTCAGGGTTGTTTTGGTGTTTGGGGTGAGTAGATGAATCGTCACTTTCTGCTGCTCCCTTTTCCATGCTCATTACTTCCTCAGTGTTTTCATTTTTTTCCTATCTGTACTCATAACTATTTCCAGTATGCTCCTGAATGGAAGATTTCCCCCTGCCCCCACTTTGATCCCTCAGATATTCACAAAACCAGAAGACTACACAAACAAATTTATAATTGCCTGACTGTGTTATTTTGCTTGCTTCCTGGACAAGGAAAATTTATATATCTATAAAAACAAGATGTGTTCACAGTGTACTTGCCCTGTTGGTACTTAATCAGCATAACAGAATCAACAAATAAACACAGGAAGAAACACAAAAGGTACTGGTAAGAATGAGAAAGACTGAATTTGCTCCTCATATACAAAATCAACCACAAATGGGTATGGACTACTCCAGTCTAATTTGAATGGGAGGAAGAAGTGAGTTAACAGCTAGATAATGCTCATTTGTGGATGAGCCCTCCCTCTATCTTACCTCACAGGGCTGTAATGAAGATTTAAAAAGAGTGAGACCATATAAGAATACCACTCTGAGCTTCTTGGAAGAAGGGTGGGATATAAACATAACAAGCAAATCAGTCAGTTAATAAGCAGATACCACTGCGGAATTGGGCAGCAGAGCTTCAAAGAACTTCCAAGAACTGCCTTAGAAAAAGCATTCACCGTTTTGTCTCTTCTAATATGGTGAAGTGGGTGTGCATCATTTGGCGAGGGGGGAGGGAACTATGTATATATTTAAACTGAATGGAGTGGGGTTGACTAAAGAACATAAGAATAGGCTGCTGGATCTGGCCAATGGCCCATCTAGTCCAGCGTCCTGTTCACACAGCTGGCCAACCAGATGTCTGTGTGACTTCAGCAATCAGCACTAGAGAACTCTTCCCTCCCCTAGTTTCCAGCTACTGATATTCGGAAGCATTGCTGCCTCCAACTATGGAGGTAGAACATAGCCATCATGGCTATTAGCCATTGATAGCCCTCTCCTCCACAAATTAGTCTACTTATCCCTCAAAGCCATCCAAGCTGGTGGTCATCACTACCTCCTGGGGGAACGAGTTCCACAGCTTGACCATGCTTGCACTGTTAAGCTGATTGTTAGCATATAATGCCATCTCATCAGCAAATGAGCTCAGTTTATGCTTTCTATTCCTTTCTATTATCCACCCCTACTAAGTGTGGATTTCATCTTTTTAAATTGGATATCTGGATTCTCATTAGCTAGAATATACCCCTTCTGTTTGTTAGCATGTCATTCACCTAAAAGCATCTCCTAAAAATGTTCACAATAGCTAAAAAAAATGTAATACCTGTTCCATACAAGCATAAAAAGTTATGGGAGGGAAAACATTTCAGTCTAAATGGATAACGTTCTTCCTAAATGAATGAAAAAATAGTTAAAAAAATAAGTCTCCGAAATTCTAGTAAATGCACAGGCGGTGAAGAAAATATTTCCATTAAGCTCCCTAATGTGTGTATGTGCGTTTGTGTAGTGATGTGCTCATAAAACATTTTCAAGGACAAACAGTATATTATAGGCTTCAGTGAACCATTACGCAAAATTTGCAAAGATTGGATGTCTCTTCAGATAAGATGGCCACTAGGTCAGCAAATCTACAAGCTAAAATAGACAAGAAACTTCATCTGAATATTGATGTATATTATTTTATGCTTAAGCCACTGCTTGTTATTGGGAATATTTAATGGGATAAACATTTCTTAAGGGAAAAGGTATGTAAAAATGTATATGTAAAATGCAGTTGAAGCGATTTCTGATTAATAGCTGCCACAACCAATCATAATCAAAGTGTTGCCATTGTGTTACAGGTATGAATTAATTTTTCTAGGAGTATATCCCAAGAAATGTTAGTGCAGACTCACCTCACACTGATTGATGTCCCCTTGTATTACTCCACTTCAAGATTTGCAGGTCAAGAAGGGGGATAAATTTAACTCAGTTTGCATTAAGAGGCAAATTTATAATATTGTTTCAGAAAGTGTGGATTTGAGAAAGTCCCTCCGGTTTGGGAGCATGAAGACTGTTGTGTCTTATGTTGCTGCACTACACAGTTTGCTTTCTTTTCCCCATCCTCCAGTTGTCCACAAGCCTCAGAAAACCTTTGAATTAATTGATTCTTTCTAGCAAAATCACTGGTGGAAGTTGCCCTTAGAAACTCATCAATACAGTTTGCATTCAGTGCAATCCAAAAAAGAAGATTTAAGAAAAATATAAACATGTTGATGTCTATTTCTTTGCATGTTTAGACATATGGGAAGAGTGCTGACCAAAAGATTTCCTAGGCATCTTTGTTTCATATTAAATGAGTACTATCAGATTTCTGAGTTCAGATCTGAATAGCTGCTGAAGAGTGCAACAAGTGCAGAACCTCAGAATAACATGAGCCATAGTCAACCACTTCAAAGTACTGGTGTTGTAAACTTTGACATATAGCTAACCCGTCCTTTCTTTCCTTAGTTCGTTTCAGCATAGATGGAAGGGGGCACTTGGAAAGGGATGTATTTTAGTAAGAAAGGAGTGTGTGTTTGTGTGTGTGTGTGTGTGTGTGTGTGTGTGTGTGCACGCGTACTGTGAAATTATTTCTGTTTATGAATCTGCAGATAATTACTACAGGTAGATCTAGTAGTCTTATTGGTATTCTCAGCCAGCATTTCCTCATCAGTTGGGAGTTGGAAAATAATTGTTTATGCACCAACAATTGCCTCACTATTTAAGCAATGTTTTTGTATTCCATACAGCATTCTACCACAACCACCCCCTCCCATATGCAGTGTGGCTATGAGGAAGAGGAAAGAATGTGCAAACAGTGATTGTTGGTCTTGGCATTTCATTATTATAATTTCACTGTTGGGGTTCTGTCATTCTGCAGGATTCTACCAATGCTGTGAAGATGCACTTGCACATTTACTTTATGTGTGATGCTCCTTGCCATTTGAAGAGGGTTGCAGGTACATATGAAAAGAGATCAAATGAACTTAACAGCTGGGATAGCTCAGCCAGGAGAGCATGAGTCTCTTAATCTCAGGGTTGTAGGTTTAAGACCCATGCTTGGTGAAAAAATTCTGCATTGCAGGGGGTTGGACTAGCTGATCCACATAGCCCTTTCTGATTCTATGATTCAAGTTATGTTTCAGAGATACTGTGGCAAAGAGAATGACCAGCAGATCTGCTTTTATGGGTATGATAACCATGAACATGTTACTATCCTTAGGCCAGCCAAACCTGCTTTTGGAAAATTACAGATCTTATTGAGATAGTTATTTCTTACTGCCTTTTTTTCCTGCCTTATGATCAAAATGCAAAGGGAACACCTGCTTTTGTAATAAATAGTTAGATAGAAATCCACTGATGGGTTACTAGAAAGTACTACAATTGTGCCCTTTCCATATTCATTTGTATGCATGGTAGAGAGCACTATATACTAAAAACAAGCAATTCGGGGCATAAAGTAAACATGGAAATCCACTCTCAGTTATAGCCACCCAGTACAAGCAATTATGTTGCGGTTTCATTTGAAATGCATCTGTTAAAGCTGAAATTTGGCACAAATATTCATTTGTGTGTGTGTGTGTGTACTTGTCTCATATCTAAATGCCAGAAATATTCAGAGTTGCAAGGGCATCACAATTCAAAATGGCAGCCACCAGACATCTTGAAAACAATGAATTATGTATAAACATGAATTCTTTGGTCACAAAGCTGAAATTTGGCACAGATGTTCATTTTGGTGTCCAGCACTCATATCTAAATGTCAGTAAGTGTCAAGAGTTACAAGGGTCCTCATGAATCAAGATGATGGCCACCAGACATCTTGGAAATATTTAATGGAGCATTAATAGTGAAAGGAACAAAGGAAATATACAGTCAAGTGTCTCCTGATTCACACTTGGAACAGACACTAAACAGATCTGTGAAAGAGTCTACAGTTAGCATTAAATTTGGTGATTTAGTGGGTTTGTGGCTTTAGTAGGTTTGTGGGTTCATTAGTGAAACAGATAAACATAAAGAACAGTGGTGTAGAGGCAGTTTCAGGGTAGCACAACTAATTTGGCCACACTGGGCACCATGCTGCAAGGGGCACCACAACAATGCTATAGAACAGAGCAAGAAAGGTGGGGGTGCCGTATTTTAGCTTTGCACAGGGCGCCACTGAAATTTTAGAGCTGCCGCTGCCTGGTGCCACCACACGTCAGGCCAAATTCAAGTAAGCAGCCAGCTTTAGTAATGTTCACAGCAAAACTTTGCAAGACCCTAAAACAAAGGCTATCTTATGCTAGAAACTCAACCAACAGCTGGGAGAGTTGCCCTTGAAGACTTATTCAAATATAAAATCATAACAATAAAGGAAGCAGACAAACAGGGAGCTAGTAATAATGGATACCAGAAACATGGATAAGGAAACAACATTGGTCAATTTCCCTGAACTGATGGATAGTCATCATATCCAAGTATTTCTAAAGGAATAGCCTGTATAATATAAATGTAGATACCATGTCTCTCTTCAGACCGTAACATGCGACAAATAGAAAGAACAAAAAATGACCAGGTTACCATACAGGTAACAAAATAAGGCATTTCACACTATTTTCAACCCAGGCAGCATTTGACCCTCCTTGCCCACTCCAGGAAGAAGAAGGTGAAAAGCTGTGGCGGCGGCAGGAAGGGGCACAAACCTGCATACTTCCTTCTCTCAGTGGTGGGAGGGAGGACAAAGGAGAAGGGAGGGCATTATTTTGCTTTGTAATAATCCCTTGTGGATTGGCTGACTTTGAGTGGTTTGCCTGCACATGGTGGAGACACACTGCCCTAGGTATAGCATGGGGACTTACTCTCAAGGATATAAAAGGCAGTACAGAATTTTGCTCCCCTATGGCGAAATTGTACCGGTAGATCCGGCACTGTTTCAAACCGAGGATAATCTCCAACCGAACTTCTGTCCAAATGCATGTTCGGGTGGTGCAAACAAGGGAGGTGCTTGCAATAATTCTGATGATCAGCCTGCTCTTTATATAAATGTATTAAAGGCATGGAAATGTCATTGGTCATGAATAAGAAATGTGTGATCTCGTCCTACTATTTTATTAGGGTGATATGAGAAGCAGTTGTTATCAGAAGTACCATTCTTCAAAGATCATTTTTATGAATGTGGATTTAATGACATCTGAGGTATTTTAATTAAAGAACTGTAAAGCTGCCTGGGCCATACAAATATTAAATTTGAATTGATGTATTTTTAGCCTCTGTCTCAGGGCTTAGAAAAGGCTCATGAGAATTCATAATACTCTTTTAACTATGGCTCGGCCACGAAAACCATCAACTATAGTTGGTTTCCACCCCTGCTACTTGTAATTATTATTCTGCTCTCCAATTCAATACTTTACAAATGCTTGATATTAAAACCAATATTAACATCATTTATGTGTACGCATTATTGCTGAATAATTTGGATACAGCAGAAGTCACTATCAGTATATTTGTTCTTTTAAATTTAATTTGTTCTTTTAAACTCGCCTTGAGCTATTAATCAAAAGCAAACAGAGAAATAGAGGAATCGGAGTTAAGATTTGTAATGCTGAGCAGTGAAGAAAAAAGGGTGCATTTAATTTATTCCTTCTGTGTGCAGATTAAAAAGTTATTATCCATCCCACTGTGTATCAATTATTATCAATAATTACATTATTAATAATAGCAGCTATCTCCACCGAGTAGTGTCAGCATGGCTCCTGGTCTTCTGAACGATAGGCTTGAAAGTTTTGTCTTTTTCTTTGTTAATAGACTGTCCTAGCAAATTATCTAGGACAGCTGTTTGCCTACATGCCAGGTACACATATTAAATGCAGTGAGATTTTATTATCAGGTATCCAATAAAATGTTGATCTGTGAGTAAGTATCCATTTGCTGCCAGAATTAGTCTTTAACCTCTGCAGGAGTTCATATGGTGCAATATTTTCATGCTTTTGATTTTGTTTGGTGTCTCTTACCTGTTGCTGCTGTTGCTGCGCGCCAGCCATGCCCCCGCCTGCTCTCCGCCCCCCCCCCTGCCGGAGCTTGAGGCTCCGCCACTGACAACTGTACTATTTTTTAAAAGGGTGGAGCCTCTGCTGGCATAGGCCCTGGTGCAATTACTCCTGTTCTGAACCTCGGATTCCTATTGCCTGGTGTCGAAACAACCCATTTATCAATCATAGCTCTGACGTCTCTCGTTGGCTAAAAACACTTACAGGTGGGAGAGAAGCCAGGCTGGCTCATTTAATAGAAAATGCTTAGAAGGCTCCTTGCACATTGTGCTTCATAACTTTCAAGAAGGGCTAGAGAGAAAGAAGGAAAGAAGGAGGGAGGGAGGGAGGGAGGGAGCATAGGCACCAGGTGTCAGGGATCCTGGGTGCCGTGGTTCCCACAACATTTTAAATGAGGAGGCCAAGCACCCACAAAGTTCAGTATGGCCATGCATGCACACACACCCTGGCATGCATGCGCTACACCCGGTGGGCATGAGCTATGTCCCCGTACCACGCTACATGCATAAGTGATGTCAGCAAGCCGGGGAGGAGCGATGACATAGCGCAAATGCCCCTGCAGTGTAAGCGCGGCCCCCAGTGATGGCGCACAGACCCGGGCAGTTGCAGGGGCAAGACAGACAGGAAGGAAGGAAGGAAGGAAGGAAGGAAGGAAGGAAGGAAGGAAGGAAGGAAGGAACCTGAGAGTCTGCCAGTGAAGCCCTTCATGAACACTGATTTCAACTGAGGAGTAGGGGAAATGGAAACAATGCAACAAACTGAAATACTAGATTACAACAATGGTGATTCATTGTTTGTAGTCACGTTTCAAGGATATCTTCTGATGTTAACAATGTATACTTATAACTTGGGGGCCTTCAGCTGCAGAGGGTCCTAATTCTTGTGCATACTATGCATACTTATAAATCCACCACTGATAAAGGGGTATCTGTTGAATTCTTCAGGAAGATCACATGTTTCTATTGAAGCCTCAGGATAGGGCAAGGTGAATGGAAAGAATGTGAAGGGAAAATAAAAAAGAAGGTAGCTCTAGCTTTCCTGGGGGTTTGAACTCATGCTCATAGTTGTTGAACCAGCAGAAATATTTCTAGCAGGGTATTTACCAATGCACCAGTGTTAACCATAAATAAATTCCTTTCCACTTGTATAACTTGTTCTTCATGGTTATGCTAGCGCTAAACCTGTCTGCAGCTTAGAATTGCTTTTATTCTCCTTTCAGCTATTAAAATGGCATGGGAAATACAAGAGTAGAGTAATGCTACAAAAATATAACTTAAATGTTTTATACGGTACTTTTAACGAGAAAGATTGCATTAAAAAAATGTGGTAATTTTTACCACCGCTTAAATTTCCCTTTGGAACTACAGGCTCATCCTTGGGCATAATAATAATTTTTAATTGTAGCTCTATTGCTATTTAAGCAAAAGGAAAGACGTGAGCTATAAAAACCACACAAGCATTTGAGGTTTTGAAACGTAATGCTGAAAAGAAGAATTTGTTTATTTCTACCCGAGCTTACAGCTGGTTGCCAAAATTGTCCCTGAGCACTTTTTAAGACAAGCTGTCTTAATTTGCTAATGATAGAAGAGTCTCTACTTTATCTTTTTGTTGCTTGATTTGCTTTTTGCATCCTGTGCTTCAAGTGTTCCAAAACATGGAATCCTTTAGAGGAGATGCTAACGCAGTGAGAGATGCATTGGGAGAGGAGTTGATAACCATGCTCAGCTCTTTAATAATGGCAAAGGTCTGTGCTGTGCCACCTGCCACCATCTGTAGCCCCTATTTTAAGCAGAGAGCAACAGCATTTGCCTTAAACCTGTGCATGGATTGTGTGTTTCTCCTAAGGAGCTCAATCTGTTTGTTTGGCCCAGCAATGTGAAATATTCTGCCAACTTTGTTTCCCCATACATAGATGGAAATATCCCCAGCAAGCAGGTAGTCTAGAAAAGACTCTTCATTTAAAAATAAAATAAAAAATAGGCATTTACTTGCTTACTTACTTACTTACTTACTAAAAAGGAGCAGGTCACCTTAAAAAAATCGTTGGAAGAATATAAAGGACCAAAGAATACAGCAGTAGAACTTACGTACCCACACAAAGTCTTTCTACAAGTTAGTGCCAATATGGGAGATTTGCATTATATCAGTCTCTGCAGCATCTAAATGCACTTCACTTAGGCATGATTCAAGCATCCAGGCAACTGCATTAGTGGCCCTGGTAGATGGTCACATGAAGTCCATTTCATATGGCAAAGCTGTTTGTGTATATTCAGTAGTCTTCTCAATGCTTTTGACTACCTCCCCTCCAGGGGAAATGTTCTAATGGCATTCTGAAGATTGCTGAAACTGCACGAGGAGTTGTTTCGTTTGCCACATGGAGTAGCCTCCCCACACAGTGATATGTCAAGAGCACAAGTATCTGGCAGTATGCGAAATGGGTCTACTGGAGGGTCAGGTGCAGTGCCTGTATAGGCTTCATCTGGGAATATCTTTTCTGTTGCAAATAGGAATCATTCACCCCAAATGCAATCCTTCTGCTAGAGAAGTTACCACTCCAAACTGATGTCAAGATCCAGCCACTGGGATCTTGAATAGGAAAGGGATAATTTTCTGGATTCTGATGAGGTTGGACTGAATGAAATTTATTTATTCCAGCATGGCGTATCTATATCTCTTGGATATGTCTGTGCATTCAGAAAAAGAAAGGCATTGGGGCATTCTGAGGCTCTGCTGGTTTGACAGCATCAGATGGCATGCAATCTGCTGCTGCTATAACAGCTGACAAGCCTGCCATCAATTATACAAATTAAATAAAATGAAGTAGGTTGCCAGCCCTATCAGACATCAAATATTAGTAATGTCCTTCCTTCTTATGTGTAGACTAGTGCCCAGAAGTACACCCCCTTATTCTTTGTGTAGTTTTCTCTCAGTTCATACACAAACCTGTCATCCACACACAAACCTGTCTTCCAGTTCATATGAAAGTCTGTTCCTAATCCAGCATTCTATTTCCTCTAAAGGCTAACCAGTTGTTTCTGAGAAGTTCATAAGCAGGACATGAAGGCAGTGGCTTTCTCTTGTCTATCCACAGCATCTGGTGCTCAGAAACCTGAAGCTTCAATTAGCTATTAAACAATTGGCTGTTTATCCCATACTACAGGGACAGAAATCTGTGGCCCCTGAGATGTTGTTGGACTCCAGCTCCCATAAGCCCCAGACAGCATGGCTAGTGGTTCAGGATGATTGGAGCTTCAATCCAATAATGTCTGGAGGCTCAGGGGTCTCTCATTCCCTTCTTTTACGTAAAGGGCATCTGGTTTGCATGCAGAAGATCCCAGGTTCAATCCCTGGAGTATCTAGGTAGAGCTGGAAGAGAACCCTGCCTGAAATCCCAGAGAGCTGCTTCCAGTCTGTGCAGATGATACTGAGGTAGGTAGACTTGGTACAGTATAAGGCTGTTCCTATGAATTTGTCTATTGCTTTCTAAAAACGTTTGCCCCCAAACTTCATTCTCCTTACCCAGGAACAAATAGAGGTACTTCATCAGCAAGACAAGATTCTTTCATTTCCTGTTTACTGCTTGTTGTTACTTTATTATATATTGCACCACCCACAGGCTATAACAGTCTCAAAACATGAACAACACAGAATGTCAGAAAATAACCTAAGACTACAAGAATCCAATACTGCCAGATTGGTTTGTTTTTGCAGTGGACAGGGGAAAAGTTATGTACACCTCTCTATTTTGGGGATCTTAACACCAAACAAATTAGGTATTATATAGGGATGGGCCATGGGAGATTGTGTCTAAATTCAGAATTGCCATATCTTACACATATCATTCAAATATCTTACACCAGACACTAGAAACTGCTCTTTAATAGTATGTCTGCTCAAAAGTAAATCCTGCTAAGTTCAATAGGCTTAGTCCCTGGTAAGTGGGTACAGGAAGCCAGTCCTAAGCTCCAATAGACAAGGGAGAAATGACAGTAGTGCAAACCTCAGGGCTAGGAGCTAAATGCAGCTCTCCAGCCCTCTATATCTGGTCTTCAGGACTATGTCCAGACCACACCCCTCTCCCCAAGCCACAAGGCTCCTCAAGGCTTTTGCCTGGCTGGATTGTGTCCTTGAACTGTAATAAAGGCTCTGAGCTATAATACTATAATGCAGACTGCCGAACAAAGATAAGCTTTCATTATTCTGTATGCTTTTGCCTCTGGCTTCCCTACTGTTCATTTCCGTCATGGGCAAACATCTCGGCCATGTCTGGGGGGTGGGGAAGTTGTTTCAGGGACACATGGGCTAGCAGTACACTTGATGCATCCAGCAGCTATAACCCTACCACCCATGTGTTCAAACCATGTGGCACTGTCTCCACCCAAGAAAGAATCCTAGACCTGAACTCATGGACACCAGTGAGTGCATGGCCACCTGGTGCATGATTGGCAGGGATGGGGCTACTCCAAACAGCCCTATAGCCCCACCACATGTTATTTCAGTGCATGGAGGGGAGCCCTGATAAGCTGCAGATGGGGAACGTTCCATGTTAGGTGGATAAAGAAAAATCATACAGTACATAATGTGACGTAAGAGCCGCCCATTTTTTATTGCACTTTGCAGTGGCATGCAGCACAAAATGGCATCACAAACAAGAGAGAGATAGCCCTGTATGTATTCCATACAGAGTGCCCTGTGAGCAGCAGTTGCATTTGCAAGAATGTACCACTACCGTGATGCCTCCCAAACAAAAGGGGCTTGAGAGTAGATTGCACCTTGTATAAGATTGCGCTGTTAATCTTTGTATGATCTCTAAAGCTCTCCTTTGAATCCTTTTTCGCTTTGTCAGTGCTGTTCTTGGTTTGTGGTGTCCAAATATGAACACACTGTTCCAAAATGAGCTCTTACCACCGACAAAGAAATAGACCACATTGCTGCCATAGTCTTGGATATGACTCTTGTTTAGACCATCTAAAATGGTTCCATCTTTTTGTTATTGTTGTTGCTTTCTTTCTGTCAAAGCGCTACCTTCCTGATTCATATTCAATTGGTTATATCCACTCTAAGCCCTAAATCTTCTCTAATACCTCTGGCTAACATGGATACTTAATTTTCTGTTTTCAAAAAGTACTAGTAGTAATGTATTGAAGATTAATGACAGAAATTGAAAATTTAGACAGAAAGATAACCAACAAGAAAATGTGCTGAAAGTATTAATACAAACATACATACATGTCATAAAATCATAGAATCATACAGTTAGAAGGGACCCAAAGGTCATCTAGTCCAACCCTCTGCAGTGCAGGAATCTCAGCTAAAACATCCATGACAGATGATCATCCAACCTCTGCTTAAAAACCTCCAAGGAAGGAGAGTCCACCACCTCTCGTGGGAGTCTGTTCCACTGTCGAACAGCTTTTCCTGTCAGAAAGTTTTTCCGAACGTTTAGTCGGAATCTCCTTTCTTGTAACTTGAAGCCATTGCCTCAAGTCCTATCCTCCAGAGCAGGAGAAAACAAGCATGCTCCCTCTTCCATGTGACAGCCCTTATGATATTTGAAGATGGCTATCATATCTCCTCTCAGTCTCCTTTTTCCAGTCTAAACATACCCAGCTCCTTCAAGCTTTCCTCATAAGGCTTGGTTTCCAGACCCTTGATCATCTTGGTTGCCCTCCTCTACACACATTCCAGCTTGTCAACATCCATTTTAAATTGTAGTGCCCAGAATTGGACACAGTGTTAATATATGTGTAATATATCTGGCACCTAACTGGTCACCTGTCAGGAGGGTGCCATCAACAGCTCACAGGGCTAACTGCCAGTGAAATCAGAGATGCAGAGAGCTTCTTTCTGTTCTTTTATTTAAATGAACAGAAATACACGCAGACCATGGAATTTCCTCCCTCAATCTTGAGCTGTTGCTCAGAGTGCCTGCCCCTCCCCACTGGCAGTTACTTCCTAGCTTCCAGACCCCTCCTCCTGTCTACAGTGGCCAGCAAGGAAATCTTTCTGGCTCTGTTAGGCTTTCTGCTTTGAGACATGAAGGGAGCACCTGGTTCTAGGACAGTGGTGGCTAACCTTGACACTCCAGATGTTTTGGAACTACAACTCCCATCATCCTTGACTACTGGTCCTGTTAGCTAGGGATGATGGGAGTTGCAGTTCCAAAACATCTGGAGTGTCAAGGTTAGCCATCACTGTTCTAGGAGAAGGAGTAGGCCCTACCAGGCTTTCAAGTGACATGGTGTCAACTGTCTGCTGTACTGTTTCAGATTTGTGTCTCTGTTCAGGACTAGGGGATCTGCTAGATTGCTCCTGCTCCTCGCCCTGCATGATTTCCCAGCTCTTTTCTTCTTCTGGAGTGTGTCCTGTTTGCCACCACCATGAACCTGGGTCCATGCTATCTTCAAACGGAATGCCCTGGCACAAGTAATCTTTTGACCCCGCCAGAAGAAAGAGAGCTTCTAGCCTCATTTGGTGATCTTTCAGCGAGGGAACAAGAAGAGTTGATAAATAGACTAGACGAACTTAAAAACCAGCTCATATATGTCCGGCAAAATGGGAAAGACCCGCTCATTGATCTAACTAAGCCTGCCATCCCAGAGCCGAGTCCCATGGATTTAGAAAATCCTCCTTATTCGGAAAGTAGATCAGCTGACAAGGGAATTCTAACCCGTAGATATGATGTGGGAGAAGTGGATCTTCTACAATTCAGCCCAAACCCTGATCCTGACCATCCTACAGCCGCTAAAATGGATGAGACTCAGAAAGAACACAACACCTTCACCAAGTTGTCAACACACTCATCTATGCCGGACCTGGAGTCCTCGTCCCTAGAAGGGTATTCCCAAACCAACATAGTTTCTGAGTGTGAAGCTGGCTCTCTGCTGGCCAATGATCCTCATTTTTCAGCATACGTCTCTCTAATATGCCCAAAGGCCCAGAAAGAGCAGATAGCCCCTCGGCCATTCCAGGTCGAAGGAAGGAATTGACAGCTAGCAGGCCATTGCAAGGTTGCCTGCCTTGACTGGGGGGCTGCCTGCCTTACCTGGGGTATGACTGGAAGAGACATACCTAATGGGGATGTCGGTCCTGCAGATTTGATATCTCGATATCATAGCCCGTTAACTCAGGAGGCCTGGCCTGAAGGCAACTTGTTAGGGACAAGATTCTATTCCCCGATAGAGGAGGCCAATCCAGGGTTTGGGATCTCCACCATTGAAGGGCAAAGGAGGCATGGCGGTGGGGGTAGATGTTATAGTCGAAGGGTTTTGAGATGTAGTGATGCTCGAACCCCTTCCAATCTACGCCCCATCCCGAGGGACGAGGGTAGGGTGAGCAGGGATTACCCACCTCCGTCACTGGTGTTGTGCAACGCCAGGTCTAGCGGCAATAAAACCGCCACCATCCAGGATTTTTTCATCTCGCTGGGGGTTGACCTGGCCTGTGTGACGGAGACCTGGGTGCGGGAAGGCGAAGTAGTTGCCTTGCACGAGATGACCCCCCCAGGTTTCTCTGTCCTTCACCAGTCGCGGACCGTGGGTCGGGGGGGAGGGGTAGCGTTGTTAATCCGGGAGGATTGCTCTTTCAGGGCTCTACCAGCACCATCGATCTCTGGCATTGAATGTGTTGGCCTGGTGTGGGGCACCAAAGAGAACTTGGCTGTCTGGCTGGTGTACCGACCACCTAGCGCACCAGCAGCCACCCTGTCAGACCTGTTGGATGTGGTGGCAGGCTGGGCCTTGGAGTTCCCTAACCTTTTGGTACTGGGGGACTTCAACATCCATGCTGATGCCACCCCCTCCTCACAGGCTCTGGACCTGGTGTCTTCCATGGCGACACTGGGGCTCTCTCAGTTTGTTGTGGGCCCTACACACCAAGCGGGCCACACGCTGGATCTGATCTTTGGTGCAGGTATAGATGTGATCATGTCTCCATCTGTGGAAGTGCCATGGTCTGATCACTATGCTCTGAAAGCCAGGATTGACTTCCCGCCCCAACCCCGCTTGGGTGGAGAGCCTATTTGGGCTCACCCGCAGAGGCTGATGGATCCTGATAGATTCCGTCAGGCCTTGCGGGACCCTGCTCCCCCTGGTGGCTCACTTGATGAGCTTGTCGAGAACTGGAATAACCGGCTCTTGGCGGCCATCGATGAGATCGCACCTAAGCGCCCTCTGCGACCCCGCCGAAACCGGGCCCCATGGTTTACCGAGGAGCTCCGGAAAATGAAGCGGGACCTCAGACGGCTGGAACGAGTATGGCGGCGCGCTCGCGATGGAGCATCAAGAACATCTTACAGGACGTTTATGAAAGCCTATGAGATGGCAGTGAAGGCTGCAAAGAAGTCCTACTTCTCAGCCTCCATTGCATCCGCTAGCTCTCGCCCAGCACAACTTTTTAGAATAATTAGGTCTTTAACAACCTTAAAGGATCAGCCAAACTTAAATACTAATTCGATTCATAGCTGTGAGGCATTTGCGAGCTTTTTTGCGGAGAAAGTCTTGCTGCTCCGCCACAACCTCTCTGCCAATTTGGATACAATAACAGAACTGGCGGCCCCTCGTCTGTCTTCGGGTCCAGTATTGGACCACTTCGACCGGATACTCCCTGCTGATGTAGACAGATTCCTCCGAGCTGGAAGGCCCACCACCTGCCCCCTAGACCCATGTCCGTCTTGGCTGATTAGAGCGTGTCCAGACGAGGTGCGGGCCCCCCTGGGTGAGATCATCAATTTGTCCCTTGGCACGGGGATTTTCCCAGGGGAGTTGAAGGAAGCAGTGGTGCGCCCGCTCTTAAAGAAAACACCTCTAGATCCTTTAGATCTATCCAATTACCGCCCGGTTTCAAATCTTTCGTTCCTCGGCAAGGTAATTGAGAGAGCAGTTGCCGAACAGCTTGGTAGGTTTCTGGATGAGACATCGACCCTGGACCCCTTCCAGTCCGGTTTCCGCCCTGGTTATGGGACCGAGACGGCTTTGGTCGCCCTAACAGATGATCTCCGTAGACAGCTGGACCAAGGCGGGTCGGGACTGCTGATTCTTTTAGATCTATCAGCAGCCTTCGATATGGTCGATCACGAACTTTTGGACCACCGCCTTGCCGACGTGGGGATTCAGGGCACAGTCCGACAATGGCTGCGTTCCTTTATCTCAGGTCGGGGACAGAGGGTGGCATTAGGGGGGGAGCTGTCGTCGCGGCACTCCTTGGTGTGTGGAGTCCCGCAGGGCGCAATCCTCTCCCCGATGCTTTTTAACATCTTTATGCGCCCCCTCGCCCAGATTGTCCGGAGCTTTGGGCTGGGCTGCCATCAATATGCTGATGACACCCAGCTCTATCTGTTGATGGACGGCCGTCCTGACTCGGCCCCAGACACACTGACTAGATGCTTGGAGGCTGTGGCTGGATGGATGCGTGGGAGCCGGTTGAAGTTAAACCCTTCGAAGACAGAGGTCCTCTGGCTGGGCCGGGACGATATGGGGTTGGGGGGCCAACTCCCATCTCTTGCGGGGGCTCAATTAGTGCCAGCGCCCTCTGTCAGGAGTTTGGGTGTAACCCTCGACGCCTCCCTTTCTATGGAGGCGCAGGTTGCAGCCACAGTAAAGGCGGCATTTTTCCATCTCCGCCGCATTAAGCAGTTGGTCCCTTACCTTTCTCGCCCTGATCTGGCCACAGTGATCCATGCGATGGTCACCTCCAGACTAGACTATTGTAACTCGCTCTACGCAGGGCTGCCCTTAAAACTGACCCTGAAACTCCAACGGGTGCAGAATGCCGCGGCGAGGCTCCTTACGGGGTCGTTGCCGCGGGATCATATTCATCCAGTACTTTATCAGCTTCACTGGCTCCCGGTGGAGTACAGGATCAGGTTTAAGGTGCTGGTTTTGACCTTTAAAGCCCTACGCGGCTTAGGACCCTCGTACCTACGGGACCGCCTCTCCTGGTATGCCCCGCGGAGGACCTTAAGGTCCACGAATAATAATACGCTGGAGGTTCCAACCCATAAGGTGGCTAGGTTGGTCTCAACCAGGGCCAGAGCTTTCTCAGTCTTGGCCCCAATCTGGTGGAACGCACTGTCTCAAGAGACTAGGGCCCTGCGGGATCTGATAGCCTTCCGCAGGGCCTGCAAGACGGAGCTGTTCCACCTAGCTTTTTGTTAGTTCGACCCAACCTAACCCTCGTACTATAATACTGTAAATAAGACTCTCTCTTATTCTTTCATATTCATGGGCTGCTGCGTTAAGATGGTTTTTAATTTTTAATCTTTTAATCTGTACAGTTAATTAATTGTTTTTCTTTTATGCTTGATGTTTTTATTGTGATTTTAGTGATGTGAGCCGCCCTGAGCCCGGCGTTGTCGGGGAGGGCGGGGTATAAATAAAAATTATTATTATTATTATTATTATTATTATTATTCATCTGCCTCCTGCCCGGAAGACTCCTGGGGTGACTGTCTCCACCACTCTTTCTCTTCTGGCCAGTCCCTGACATCACCATTGATGGCTTGCAGCTAAATATGTGAACATGTGTATTTCCTGTATTTGTACTCACTTGCTGATCTTCAGGTATAAAATTGTCTCCTAAGCTGCAACTCTTTTCTTTATTATATTAAAGAAATATAACTTTGCCTATTTTCTGGAAGATTCTGGGTGGTGGCGGCAATGACCAGCATTCTGTTCAAAACGTTTGCTAATGTTCACATCCTCACACACTTAAAGGAAAGGTAATTTGAAGCACATGTTGTAGTACGGAAGACTTAATTATAAACACCTACACACTCTTATTTCAAAGGCACAACTTCTCCTCCACTAAGCAAGTTTCAAAACGGTTGCCCTCTATCAAAACTAGTGAACCAGATACAGAGGCCTATGAAACAAATTTAAGTGTCTTCCTGACTTCACCAGACTTCGGTCTCATCACAGGTCATGGGCTCTTTGAAGTTCAAGGAAGATCCATTTGATTTCTATCTGAATAATTACAACATTGAAAAGTGTTGGTCATATGACACCTTGGTGCACTACAAGAGACTACATAGAATAGGGGGGGGATTGATTGCTTCAAACCTTTAGGTCAAGTTGCAGCTCACTGATTGACATGATTTTCAGTGCCTGTTGAAGATGGTAGGAAAGAAACATGGTGTGTGGAGTGAGTTGAATGGGAAAACAAGCCAGCAGGCACAGACCGAAGTCTTAGCATGCTCAGGAATGAGGACCCTGTGGGCCTCCAGATGTTGTGAGATGTCTGTTCCCACCAGCCCCAGATAGTGTGACCAATAGGCAGAGCTCATGGGAGTTGTACTCTAGCAACATCTGATGGGGGCATGAGTTCCCCCCATCCCTGTTTTAGAACAAGCCTTGGTAGGAAAGTCTTTGCAAGTTTAGAAGGGTATGCAATTTAATAAAGCTTGAGAAATTCTGGGCCGAAGGGTTCATCATAATGTGCATTTGGAGTTTGCAGTTCAAGACATATTATATTCAAATGTTTTGCTGGTAGTTGATAGTTCTCTGAAAAATACTGGTGAAATTAAGTACATTTCTCAAAAGGCCCAGTTTTCTTTACAGAGTAATTCCAGTTTTGTCAAAGGATGAATGCTACTCCATTTGTATCCAGCCTTCTGTCCCAAAAGCAGTGTTTGTTTTCTTTGTTTCAGGTGGACAGGGGAATTGATTCACTAATGTTTAATTCATGAAAATATATCTTCTAAATGTGGCTTCCAATACATATGAGGAGCAAAAGTATTGCTAACGGAGGCACCTCATGAAATGTCTCTGCTTTTGCAACAAAAGGTTCAGCAAATTGAATTATTACCACTAATGGATGTCCCAACTCCATAATTGTACTCCAGCTTTGAATACTGCAGAAGCAATTAGCTCCCTTCAGAAATACAGATCATAAGTTCATTGTAATCAGGAATAGAGGACATCTGGACTTAAAGAAAGGAGTGCTGCTTTGTCAGAAATCTGACAAATTACTGTCAACTTCGTGGAACGTTTCAAGTCATTCTGCCCTGATGTCTATTCTTAAAGCTGATCAATATGAATTTCCCACCTTTTGGTCCTTCTTAATTAATATATACAACCTAGTGAAAATAAATAAATTCTAGGCACAGAGCTTTTTCCTGCTGTGCACAGATCCCATAAATACTTATAAAAATGATGAAATGTCATGCTAAGTAGTGATTCTAGGAAATGCAGCATTTTTCATTTTCCTTTGGGCCTCTGTCCAGTTGGGGCCGTTGCAATACAGCAGCTGCAGCACAATCTCTACCTTTTCCACACAAGAGGAACACCAGGAGCAGAGCTGGCTCCATTCAACTGTAGGCAAGCAGAGGGATTAATGGGACAAAATCAGAGGACAGAGATCCATGTCATCATCATTATTATTATTATTATTAAACCTCTTCACAGCCTGAAGCCATCAAAGAGTTGAACCATAAAATAAAGATACAATCTCTTTAAAAAATGATACAGAAATGATCTTCAGCTCATTAGCTAGAGCATGAGACTCTTAATCTCAAGGTTGTGGGTTCGAGCCCCACGTTGAGCAAAAGATCCCTGCATTGCAGGGGGTTGGACTAAATGACTCTAGAGGTCCCTTCCAACTCAACAATGCTGATTCTAAGGGTGTCTTGGGAGGAAGGAAAGCTAATGTATCAGCCCATTTCATCACTTTAAGCAGTGCAAGTGGCATTCAAAGCAATGAAGATGCTCAGTTTATCTGCTCTGGATTATAAACTGCTGTGGTTGTTTCCCTAGCTCACTAATATTATGTTTAGGGTCAGCTGCTCCTTGCAGGGTACATGATGGTGTCACACAGAGGTGAAGTCTTTTCACTCATAGAATTTCACTATACAGATCACACACAACCATTACAAGTCACCGTCAACAATATTTGATGTGCGATGATCTACTATGCTGATCTGCAGTATGATCCGGTACACATGAAACAGGAAATAAGTTTCAAGAATGCTTTGTTGAGTGAATTAAACCAAGGCTTGCCTTATTCAGTGCTTTAATCGACTGGGTGGCCACACAGGAAAGCAGTAGTGTCTTTTTGATTTATTGCATATAGGTCCCTAGTCACAGGTTGTATTTACTTCCTTGGCAGAATATTAAGCTTGCAGCCAGATACTTAGAAAGCCAAACCCTACCAGTTAAGCTGATCAGAATGAAACACACTCCCCCTACCATGTGTGCTTGTGGATGTCTTTGTTTCTCAGTTTTGTGTCTTTAATACAACTAGAACACTTCTGTAGATATGAGCTGCTGTGGATGTAGAATAGTTTTCTGCTAGGGGGGCAATACTTTCGCTTAATGTTAATTTATGGACCATTTTGTACTACAGTTGGTATCTAGGGTATCCCCCCCCCCTGCAGTATCTGCCTTTTGCTTTCCCATGCTGCATGTTACTATGGCATCCTTGAGCTTTGGGGGTGTACATAATCAAATTTACTTGTAAAGGAACTGTTGGCATAGTTAACCTTACACTCTCTTTCTGTGGCATGCTTAATGCTTGCAGCACATGATAGAGAGAATGACATTGCAAATGGATAATGTGACACAACTGCTCAGTCAAGAGGACCATGCCTCACTGAAGAGGGCTGAATTAGGATGACCTTCCAACCAACCAGTTTTATGATTCTGGAAGTTTTCTTTAAAATTGTTCCTTCTGTTCATTAACTATTAAAGAAATGACACTGCTACAAATAAATAATTTTTGTATTTTTACTTCTGGAAAGTGACTGCTATTTATCATACTTGCATTAGGTAGACTATAAATGGAAGTACTAAGCAACTGATTCATATTTGTGATACCATAATAAACCACCAAGAAAGTGTGCTAATGTTTTTCCAAATATTTATGAAAATCTTATTTAATATGAGACAATCAGTGTAGCTGTATTGGGAGTTGCCTGTTTGGTGACACATGTTGATAAAAACCAGTACTAATAAGGCACGTTTTAAAGTGGAATTATGAGGAAATGGGAAACACTGGATGTGTTGTCAGAAAAGTACCATCTTCAGCCAGAACGATGTTGTGCAATGACTAATTCAAACGTGGCTTATTTTAGTCTAATTAAGGCCATTTATACCTTAGCTCCTCACACCCAATAACAACCTTCTATGCTTATTTACTAGGAATTCTAGAAGCAAGTTATTACTGCCTGCAACATCGCATGTGAAGCCAATAGAGGACAGGGTGTACTATGCCTTTTTTGATAGCCCAACTGTAAAGTGAAAAAAACCTGCATAAGGGCTGGGTACCAGCTCACCGATGTTTCCACCAACCAGTGCCCTCCCCACATCCCAAGCCTCCAGGATCTTCAGTTCTGCCAATGCATTTTTTTAACATCTAAATGAAGCCTCTGGGAGAGATCATCAGGGGGTTTGGCCTGGGTGTTCATCAATATGCGGATGATACCCAGCTCTACCTCTCTTTTAAATAGGAACCAGTGAGGGAAGTGAAGGTCCTGTGTGAGTGTCTGGAAGCGGTTGGAGGATGGATGGCGGCCAACGGATTGAGGTTGAATCCTGACAAGACAGAAGTACTGTTCTTGGGGGACAGGGGATGGGCTGGTGTGGAGGACTCCCTGGTCCTGAATGGGGTAACTGTGCCCCTGAAGGACCAGGTGCGCAGCCTGGGAGTTATTTTGGACTCACAGCTGTCCATGGAGGTGCAGGTCAATTCTGTGTCCAGGGCAGCTGTCTACCAGCTCCACCTGGTATGCAGGCTGAGGCCCTACCTGCCCGCGGACTGTCTCGCCAGAGTGGTGCATGCTCTAGTTATCTCCTGCTTGGACTACTGCAATGCGGTCTATGTGGGGCTACCTTTGAAGGTGACTCGGACACTGCAATTAATCCAGAATGCGGCAGCTAGACTGGTGACTGGGAGTGGCCGCCGAGACCATATAACACCGGTCTTGAAAGACCTACATTGGCTCCTGGTACGTTTCCAAGCACAATTCAAAGTGTTGGTACTGACCTTTAAAGCCCTAAACAGCCTCAGTCCAGTATACCTGAAGGAGCGTCTCCACCCCCCATCGTTCAGCCCGGACACTGAGGTCCAGTGCCAAGGGCCTTCTGGCAGTTCCCTCACTGTGAGATGTGAGGTTACAGGGAACCAGGCAGAGGGCCTTCTCAGTAGTGGCGCCTGCCCTGTGGAACACCCTTCCAACAGATGTCAAGGCAATAAGCAACTATCTCACTTTTAAAAGACATCTGAAGGCAGTCCTGTTTAGGGAAGTGTTTTAATGTTTAATTCTGTATTGTGTTTTTAATATTCGGTTGGAAGCCACCCAGAGTGGCTGCGGAAACCCAGCCAGATAGGTCACTTATGACAGAATAATATATATTACTAAGCTCATAGTAGAATGAGGAGCTAGAGTCTGGAACCAAACTAGATCCTCTTGCTGGTTTGCAATTTAAAACAACAACACCACCACCACTTTGGCTAAACCAGTTAACTGGTTTTGTAAGTCAGCTTTTGATCCTGTTGGAGCTCTACCATGATCTGTTGGGAGGATGAGTTTGAATAATACATGCACCACATTAACTGCTTCATTTTAGTGGTGGTTTTCTCATTTAGGTCCCCAAATCTTTTTCACAAGCTGAGGCCAGGCTCTGCATCTCCAGGACTTCTGTATCACATACACTAGCTGCCATGTATTTCTCTGGGTCTATGTGCTAGCTGCAGAAAAGAAAAGTGCTTGCCTGCATGTGCATATTATTGTAGACCGTGATAAAAGTATTTGCTAGTCTTGAGAGAGAATACCTGAGCTGATGTCAAAATCAGGCTCCCTCCTAGGCAAGGCAAAGGTCTCTGTGGCTTGGGAGGCGAGAACAGCTAGAAGGAAAGAATCAGCTGAGCGGGGAAAGTAGATAAGTAAAAAGGAAGAACAGCCACAGGGAGAGATCACTGAAGTCAGGTGCCATCAGAAGAGAGATAACTTGTGCATGCAAGAGCAAGATGGTGCAAACCTATGTTTGAAGTCAATCCTGTTGTGTTCAATGGGCTTACTCTGTAGTAAGTGTGTTTAAGCTTTTAGCCTAAGACAGTCTAAGCCAAGGATGTGGTTCTGCAACAAAGGAAATGGACTCCCATCTAAAGTTGTTAAGTAAAACATTGTTAGGTCCAAGTGCCACTAACCAACTTAGTCTGGTTGACAGTGCAAAGTTTACTTATGGACATGGCACCTGTGAGTAATCCATTTTGTAGCTTTTGCTCTGCATAAGTAAATTAGGAATATTTGCAATTTTGTCTCATAGAGTTGGTTTGATTAGGCTTACCATACATCAGGAAAATTCCTGACATGTCCTGGTTTCCGAGTATAAAAATGGCATCGGGGGGGGGGGGGGTTGCTGAATCGGCAAAATGTTAGGGAAAACTCGGATATATTGCAATGTGATGGAAAAAGCATCATAAACAGCTTCAAAAGCTTAAAATCACTAATTTGGGTTTGGCTCCAAATGGCAACCCTAGGTTTGATTATATATTTACATTCTCCATACTAACAGTGCAATCCTAACAATAGCTACTCAGAGGCAAGTCCTATTGAATTCAAAAGGGCTTACTCTTGGGCAAGTAGGTGGAAAAAGTAAATATGTTTCGAAATGTCATAAATCAGGAAGGTCATTGAAGGGTTTTAAAGATGAGTTCCCTCTAAGAGGATGTGTGAACCTGTTGGAAACCTGTACCAGAAAAAAGGCACTTGCTCATTTGTCTATAATAATTTGTTTAAATATGTGCAATTAATGTTATTGATCATGTAGCTGAGCATTATTTTTGCTTTGTTTTTATAAATCATTTTTATTAAATTTTCCACTTTGACAATCCAATCAAATCACATTAAATATTCCAAATTATACATATTACAAATAGTCCAAATATTCTGCCAAATTAAATTATACTTTTGCTTTGTTTTTAAATTATTTGCTGGATTCCCTGTAAGCATAAAGGCCAGCTACACTGGATACTAGCACTGTGTAAAATAAAATAAAAATGGTATCAGTGCTTGCAGCTGTCTTCATCAAAGAAGACTTTGAGGACTAGACATAGGTTCTCCTGTTTGATTATAATAAGGCACAAGGGGGGGGGGGGAGAGGCATCAGAAGAAGCACTGCAACAAATCGATCATTTAAATTGCAGTAAGTCACCAGGGCCAAAACTTCGTTACAGCAGACCTGCAGTGAATTAGGAGCAGAGTGAGGGTCATGCAGAAGCCCAATATACTGCTTTAGAACAAAGGCTTTTAAATTTATTAATGAGTAATTCACATTAGTCACTTCTTTTTAGTATTAAAAAGATACTGCGGGAGGGGAAGAAGAAAAGAATCAGGCTGATTTTTATGTATACAATTCTTGGACTCCAACGCAAGGTTCCTGCTGTGAGCCTAAGATGACTGACAACTCATTTTTTCAGCCTAGCCTTGCCAAGCACCAGCTTTCAGCACTGATGTCACCAGTGGCAGGGGGAGATACAGGATGTATCACCTTCCATCTTGTCAAACAACATCCTCTTTACTTTTGAAGTTGCTCTTAACAATAACAAGAACATATTCCTAATGCTCTTTAACTTTTCAAAAATACACTTGAACAATGTGAATAAAGCAGCTGTGAGCTAGAAAATGGCATTTATTGATACTCAAGTCTGCAGAATGCTGAACATTAAAGTGCCTGCTTAGTGGAGGCCTGACAAGGATTTGTGATGTTTGTATATTTTGCCAATAATTAGAATCTGAGTTCAATATATCTCCTTCCTTGATTGTCACATCTATGTATGCTGAATTGTATTTTACCGTTTTCTTCTGTGATTCTGGGCTAGTTATAGAGAATGATTTGTTTGTTGTGCACAGTCTCTGCATAAAGGTATTAGAAGATACAATGCAGTCTTGCAAATAATATATCTCAAGAAAAGAGTGTTTGGCAAGAGTTTATCTGGAGCTCTAAAAGTTATGGCAGAACAGGAAATGGAAAAGGTAAAAGCCTCATTCTGAGGGGGGAGAACTGAGTGAGAGACATAGGCTGAAGGAATGCAGGAATAAACAACCAGAGCCGCCTTTGAAATATTACACGAACAACACAGTACAGTGGAAGTTGAAATGTCAACTCATACATTTTGTTTTTGGGCAAAGAAAATGTCTGAAGTGCTGCAAACTACCAGCAGGAAAAAAAAGGAGAGAGAGATTGCTGGAAAACACCATGGCCTTGAGGATGTTGCTGAGGAAGAAAAGTTTATTTAGTGCTTTAAAAAAGAAGAAGCAGTTTTGTGAGAAGAGTCCTATGGAGTGCCCTCAAGCAGGGTGCAAAGCAAGGAGGAGGAGGAGGACATGCAGCAGCAGCAGGCACAGGGCAAGGAAGGCACCCTTTGGATGGACATAGTAAAAGAAAAGAAAATGTCCCATCACCGAATTGTTGGGGCTTCATTCATAATTGCTGGGGGGGGGGGCATCAGGCATGCAAGCCAAGGGTTCCTCACCCCTACAGCAGGGTATGGTGCCAACAACAATAAGAGAACCCTGTCTGGCCAGTATCTGAACTCATAAATTCTCCTTCATGCTCAACTTTGAGATCTACCTCTCTTTTGCTTTTCTGCAAACAGCAACCCAATCATTGATTTTCAATAATTTAATATGATCTTCCAGCAGTGGGTGATGAAATATAATTTCAAATTCACTGATAAATCATGCACAGGAAGTACCATCTCCAAATTCCTAACACTTCAGACACAAAGCAGTTCTCAGAACCAAACACCTGTTCATAACAGAGTACCACCGCAGTAACATGTATGGAGTATGGAATCAGCTTCCGGTGTCCTTTGGAACAAAACATTTCATTGTGTATTAATGCTTCGTCCCCTTTGCTATACACAGCTAATTTATTGCTGGGAACCAACAGCAAATGGTGATGTTTTGTTTTTCTTTTGAAGACTATTTCCACACACTTCTCAGATGGCATTCTGCACTTTCTGGGTGTGGTGGCAGTGATGAATTGAGAGCAAGGAAATGACACATGCACTGTTGTATTTGGTGGAGCCTCCCCTAAAACAATAACTTCACTATATATATATATATATATATATATATATATATATATATATATATATATATATATATATATATTGTTATGTGATGGAGTCATTTAGCCAATCATTCACCAGACCTGTAGATGGTAATGTTGTGCAGAATCTCTCAAGCCAGTCAGGTGATGAAAATCAAACCAGTATGTCAGCCTTCCTCAACTTGGTGCTTACTGAATACTCTGGACTCCAAATACAATCAGCTCCAGCCAGCATGGCTAATGGCCAGGAATGATGGGAACTGTACTTCAAACCATCTGGAGGGCACCAGGTGGGTGACTGCTCATATATGTCATGGATTTCCAGAGTCATCCTAATAAGGATAAAGATTGGGGTACAGTTTAAAGCTCTTCCATCCCTGTGTCTCCTGTATCTGTCGTGTCTTCCAGATCCCTCCCCAGAGATGCCATTATCACTACCTGCCCTGCCCCAAAGACTGGATGGGAGAAAATGGAAGGCTCCAAGTAACCATAGCATTTCATGATCTCAGCAGCCGTCATGATGTAACTCAGGAACCCTGCTGACTGGATTGACATCAATGTCCCAATATGGGTCAATCCTTCTGCTTAAGCACCACTATCACAATACCCTCATAGACTGGAGCAGGAAATTTATATGCATAAAGAAAATAGACTAATGGGTTTTATATGATCCTCTGCAATCCTCATGTTAAGCAGCGTCAAACAAAGAAGCATATTACATGAACAGATTGACTTCCGCTGTTGAGGTGAATTGTAAGGTATCTGAGCATGTTAAGCTTTTGCTCTGATTCATGCTAATTGGGGGGAATGCATGCAACAATACAGAAGGCGATATCTGAGTCTGAGGGCTGAAGCTCTCACTCTGAGAGGGAACCATCTGGCACTCCATCATGAAATCTCTAATGAAAACATCATAGATCAGTCTGTCCATCACCTAGGCATCTGACAGAAATTGAAATGCAGATTTACCCATCATCTTTCATCTGGTAATCATAGGCAACATAATAAAGCACAGGAGACCGAGACCTGAAATTGATTGCACATGCCCCCAAACTGGGTAACATGGAGTTCAAAACACTTCTTTGAATTAGGTCAACGTTTGGTGCAAATGTCACCGATATTTTCCTTCTATTTTAAAAATCTTTCCCAACAAGCTTTTATTTGGGGTTCAAGGTTAGAGTTACCTTGCAGACAAAACCCTGAGATCATAAATAGGACAAGAGGCAGTTGCTACTCTCTTTACGGTATTTAATGCTGCAAGAGGGATTCAAAGAAAAGCAGCACAATAGTACAACCTCTCTTGGGTGGTTTGGATTCTAGAAGAGCCAGCACTCCTCCCACTTCACAAAAAAAGCTGTTTATTAATTTGAATAGGATTCCTGCACATGGCAGGAAGAGGGCTTGCTGGGGCAGGGGGGGAAACACCCGCAAAGAGTACTCAATGGTTCCTTGTCATCCTGGAAAAAAGTGACAAGTGGGGTGCTGCAGGGTTCTTTCCTGGGCCCGATGTTGTTCAATGTCTTTATAAATGACTTGGATGAAGGAATTGAGGGGATGCTCATCAAATTTGCAGGTGACACCAAACTAGGAGAGATAGCTAATGTCGCTGACGACAGAATCAGAATTCAAAATGACCTTAACAGACTGGAGAACTGGGCGCAAGCTAACAAAATGAATTTCAATGGGGACAAATGTAAGGTTCTGCACTTAGACAGAAAGAACCAGATGTACAAATATAGGAGGGGGGGACACCTGGCTTACTAGCAGTACATGTGAAAAGGATCTACTCCTACTCCTACCCCTACCAACACTATTGCTGATTAAAGGAAGCACTGGGGAGTTGCCCTTTTCTGGTAAGAGTGTTAGGACAGATTCAAAATTCCCACAATCTATGGGCCTTATTCCTCCCTGCCTTCGAAGTTGTTGCAGGAAGTATAACTTTAATTAGGTTTCATCCTCTCTGCATAAAAACTACTGCAAGGAAGATACTGTTTTTTAAAAATCCCATATCAGCCAGTTGAGACAGCATGAAACATTCCTTCCTGGGTCCCGCAAAGAGAAGCCAGCCAAAGCCTGGGGTAATCCCAGGTGGGCAGGCTATGGTGCTTGCTCGTTGCCCTCAAATGAGACTGAACTTGGGGAAATAATCTGATATAGGCATCTCCCAAGTCTCACTAGTCTAAATGTTATAATTGCTGGGAAATCCTAGCCATCATGAGATTTCCTTCCTCAAAGTCTTTCTGTATCTGGGAATCCTCAAGACATTGCAAGATTCAATCACCTTTCAGCATTCCACTTTTGCCTCTGAGAGTAGCAGGTGAAGGTCGCCACCTCTTGCCAGCCCTCACAGACCATCCTGAGAAGCAGGAGGACTAAAGTGAATGGGACTGCGAGTTCTTTGTGCAGAGTACAGTGCTATATTTGGATTGCAACCCTATGTCCACATACTTGGAACCAAGCCCTACTGAACTCAGAGGGACTTATTTCTAAGATTGGAGCCTGATGCGGTTTTTGTGTGTGTGTGTTTTTACAGCAAGGAATTTCTCTGAAGTTATCCTAGTCACCTTGAACACATCTATTGTTTGAGATAATATTTGTCGTTTAGAAATCATACTTTATTATCAAAAGGTATTGAAATGCAAATACTTTCCCATCATTTGCATTCCACTCTTTTGGTAAAGTTGTGTTTTTCAATTTACAGTACGAATCATTATGGTGGCAAGCAGCCACTTCTTCGAATCAGATAAAGAAACCTTGATCAAGATGGCACTTCTCTTTTAAAATGTATTTTAATTAGCAGCGCTTGTTCAGATAGCAAGCTTCATTATCTGAATCCATAATGTCGCTGGAAGATAAACATGCATGTAAGCTTATTTTCCCATTAGCTCAGAAACCTGGGACTAGAATGGTAAATACTTCAAAGGAGAAGCCTGATTTGTGACTCTCTGCTTCTTTTTAACCCTCAGAGAACTCCAATGTACTTAAGCAGGGTAGAAAGAAGTCACACCTCCTCCCTAGGTGGAAGTATACATTACCTTGGCAAACCTACTTCCCCAACCTACATTTGCTAAAGTAACCAGCATATGGGGGGCAAATATTATGAATAGGTAACACCACCTGCCAACCTCCCTCCCCCATCCCCAACTGGGCTTATTTCCTATCTAGGAATCAGGCTAAGGATAAACACAATCCAACATGGTCCGATGATGGCAGTTACAGTCCAGCAACATCTGAAAGGCACTAGATTGTATGCATCTGGCCTCATGTAGCAATTCCATGAAAGTGATGGACATGAGTGGCAAACCATAGGGCAATCTGTCCTCCCACACACTACGACACACACACACACACACACACCCTGGTACCATTCACATGGTTTGGACTACAACTCCCACAAGCCCCAGCCTGTATGGTCAGCGGCCAAGAATGATGTAAATTGTAGTCCAAAAGAACTGATGAGCACCAGGTTGTGGAAGGATGCCCTACAAAGGATGCACCTTTGAGCTAAATGTACCATAGTTCTGATAATATAAGAAGATTCCTATGTTTCTGAGTAATGGTTTTGTGTCTCTTTTATATGGATGGTTTTAATTTCATCTTGGGGCCCTAGGTTTAAAGGTGAAGGAGAGATAAATTTATTTTTAAATTAATATATATTCCTGTATTTCTGAACACTAGCAATAACGAAACTGGTATCGCAATCAAGGTTTGGACTACAACTAATTAAAATAGATCTGACTTAGGTAAAGGTAAAGGGACCCCTGACCATTAGGTCCAGTCGCGGACAACTCTGGGGTTGTGGCGCTCATCTCGCTTTATTGGCCGAGGGAGCCGGCGTTTGTCCACAGACAGCTTCTGGGTCATGTGGCAAACCAGAGCAGCACACGGAAACACCATTTACCTTCCCGCTGGAGCGGTACCTATTTATCTACTTGCACTTTGAAGTGCTTTCGAACTGCTAGGTTGGCAGGAGCAGGGACCGAGCAATGGTAGCTTACTCCGTCGTGGGGATTTGAACCGCCGATATTCTGATTGGCAAGCCCTACGCTCTGTGGTTTAACCCACAGCGCCACCCGTGTCTCATAGATCTGACTTACTAATGTTTTAATTTGAGATCAGGTCTATGATCTATATGAGCTATTAGAATCTGAAGATAAACTATGGTCCAGTGGAGCAACAGGTGTGATTGCTGTTGTTAATTGCACTTGTCACTATTTCACAAAATGTGACTCAGAGCAACTTACAAAATAATATAAAGATTAAAACCTGAACAAAAACCTACTAACACAACCATACACGTACATGTAAGACTTCCTACCCACTGGAAGAGGCCACAAGGAGCCACAGTCCTCTGAATTAAGGGGCTAAAGCCTTGGTAAAAAGAAATGTTTTCGCCTGGTGCCTAAGAATAGGCAGCGATGGAGCCAGGTATGCTTCCTGGAAGCCAGCATTCCACATGTGGGAGCCACCACTAAAAATGCCCATTCTCATGCTGCTGCCCTCCTTTGGAAGATACATGTGGGCAAGGGCCTCTGACCCGGAATTATAGTAGCAACTGTCTCAGAACTGTTTTTCAGGTGTATCTATCAGTCCCCCCCCCCCCCATGTCACATGTCAGCAAAGCTTCACTACTTTTATGGTCTGTGGTGCTGGTTTTTGTCAGCTGTTGGCACATTCCATCTGAGGTATGTATTTTCTGGCATAGGAAGAAAAAAGTTCAGGCTGTCGGATGTAATGGTTGATTTATTCAGGGACAAGTCGATACTGTGACACAATGTTGTAATAACTGGTAATCTGAGATTATTGAAACCAGAAAATGTACATAACTGCATTAGAAAGATGAATTAACCCTGACAAGTGAGGCTAGCAAATGTTTGCTATTGATTTACTAAAAAAAAAAAACCAACAGGGTTGCCTTTCTTCAAACGTAAATGTGTATTTATGCAGTATGTCTGCCATTTTTAGTATCTATTCATGTTGATTGATATGAAATTAGTTTTTTTTTAAAAAAAAAACTATTGTTGAATTATGAAAAACTGGTCTTTGATTCAGCAGCCCTGGTATTCCTTAAAATAGTACGCACCAGGAAAAAACATAATTGAGTGTGGCAGTGTTTGGATTCCTCTCCTAAAACTAGAACATCAAATCCCACCCTCCTCCATTGGATCCCAGGAGAAGGTCTCAGGTTAAATCTCTAGTATCTGCAGGTGAGGTTCAGAGAGACTCCTGCCTTGAAATCCTGAAAATTGCTGCCAGTCAGTGTAGACAATACTGAGCTAAATAGGCCTGTGGTCAAAGTCAGCTTTATATTGTCCTTTGTTGACCAGGTCTGGGGGCCAGAAATGCAGTTTGCCACACAAACTTGTGCATCTGCTCACGGAATAGCCAGGTGATATAATAAATTTGATGACACTTGGCCAAAAGGGCTTCCCTATTATATAGGATAGTCAGTCACTGCATATAAAATTCAAGGACAGCTGTAGTTTTAAGGCATGGACTCTATGTCTCTTATCATTTGAACATTTACTAACAAATTTTTTCTAGGTGAAACTGTGGGCAACTTTATCTTGCATTGATTAAAATTTATCTGGAGCCTGGATAAAATAGCTCCAGGGAACTTATCTGGCTATTCTTGCACACTTTCCCTTCCCTTCCCTTCACCTCTCGTTTCATTTATGACCTCCTGAAACAATTTTGACCCATCAAGCTGAATGCCGCCAATTAACTAAATATGGTTACGTGGGCCTTAAGACACCTCTTTCTCCCCTTCTGTTCTCGTTGTCTGAATGCTTGCTACATTGAATAAGAGAACCAGAGGAAGAAGCTGTGATGAGAATACTTTAGTTGTAATAATATAACATATTTTGCCTAAAGAGCCCCACAAATGCAGCCAGGATCCTCTAACAGGTGCAGAATATAACTGAAAGCACTTGTAAAAAGCATTGAATCCTAAAGAACCGATGGCACTGTGTTTTTAATATAACTTGGAAAATTAGGCTACATTAAACAAACAAAAAAAGTTTCTTGCATTTCACATTAAAATGCTGAAGAACCATATTCACCTTGATCCAGAGAACTTCAGGAACAGCAGAGAGCGGTGTTCATATTGCTACCCATGTGTTGACATTGCCTAATGGAGAAGCCAATACATTGGGTAGCAATATATAGTTATGGTGTGTCAAATCCCACACACTTCTGCATATCCAAATAGCAGATCCATGCATGGAAATCTTTTTGCACAACTGAGTTGTGTTCATTGGATCCGGGTGACTCTGGCCTCACTGGTGTATATATAGGTGGAAAGAATTCTGCTGTTCTCCAAAGCAAGCTCAACATGCAACACTGAAATAATCAGACGTAAGAATGTACACTTAGAGGCATCATCCTGATATGTTCAGGTTTGTTCAGTCTGCGACTGGGTGGCGATGAATCTCGGTATCTTCCAGGCTTCTCTGCAGAGCCACAAAAGCTGCAAAATATGGCTCCTCCGCTGATTAGAAATACTGAGGTGATCCAGCCTAAATAGAGTGCAGGTCCCAGTTCACGTTTCCGGGCAAACTGGATTACTGGATTGTGGAAGTCCTCGATGATGTTTTTGGCAGTCCAGGAAACAGGAATCAGCACAATGACCCCAGTCAGAAGGAAAATTGCTCCCGCTGCCAACAAAATCTTGCTCTTCATTTGCTCATTACTGCCAGGACATTGGATGCACTTCGTGCCAGCAATGGCAATCAGAAAGGCAATAGCTGACAGGGCACATGCTGTGCACATCAGTCCTCTGGATGCTTCCAAGGCAGGTGGAAGGGCCAACAAGGATCCGTAGAATTTGCACTGATGCTTCTTGAAATGATTGACGCACGCCATCCATAGGCCCTCCCAAATGGTCTCAAAGACTATGATGTTACTTTCTGTGAAGGCAGATACTTTCCACTGAGGCATCAGAGTCACGGTGAACGTTCCAACCATGCCAATGCCCCCAAGCAGCAGGGCCACAGTTTGCAATGCACAGCAAGCCATGGGGCTTCTCAGAAAGTGATGCCCAAGCAAAAATAATTCAGGAATACTTTTCTAAAGAAGATCTTGCATTTCTCCCCAAAACATAAAAATCTTTCCCATAGTTTCTTCATGTGGCGAATGAATTTAAGATGGCCTATGCCTGTAATCCTGAAGAACAAGGAAGAAGAAATCCACTTCTGCCTAACCTGAAGGAGCTTTTATATATTTCATCTAAAGTTCCACAGTGAGTCAAGGCCCAATACCTTTGTGGCCAATCAGATTCTGTGCAAGGGTGACTCCAGACATATTCTACCTGACATTGTTAGTTTTTGTGTGTTCAAGTGCTGCTAACATGCTATAATTAAATGATTATGCTCTAATTTTAGATACCCAATTACAGCACTAATAATTATTTTTCAGCAATAATCATTGCATCAGTGTCAAAGCACAATGGCTTAATCACGTTTTCCGGTTAAAAACATCACATAAACACATTTACAATTTACTGGTGACAAAGGTTTATTTAGGTTGAGTTTAGAAGTTTTTCAATGCTGCAAACAAAAGAATATGAACGTGTGTGTGGATATATATATACTTTTACAATGTAAATCAGGGGTGGGCAACCTGAGCTCATCCAGATATTGTTGGCCAACAACTCCCATATGTCCCAACCAGTATGCCCAATCGACAAGAATGGTGGGAGCTGTGGTCCAGCAACATCTGAAGAGGCATAGGTTGCTCACACCTGCTATATGTAATGTCTTTTCTAAGTTCTGCCCAACCTTCTCAACAGATGTGCTTAGTTTGTAATGGGATCTTAATACACAAAGGGGAAATGTGTGTTTCCTTTGCAGCAGCCACTCCCGTCACCTCCTATGCTGTGTCCCCACCCCTCCAAAAAAGATAGGGGAACCAGTACAGACAGGAGGGGGAACCAAGAAAAATATCCTGCCCACTTTCTGATCATGGAAGACTCTGTTGGATCAGAAAGCCTACCATCAGGAAAGGGACATAATTAGGCAATCTGGAATTTCTAGGCCATTAATGATGCACGAGAGCAATGTTTCTCAAACAGTGAGCCAAGACCCACCAGTGGCTCCTTGGCCACTTTCAGATGGGCCTCAGTGCCACAGCCTGCCCAGTGCCTCCTCACTTGCCTTTCCCCACCATTCAGTCATGGCATAGGCTTTTGGTTGGACCAGTGCCAGCACCAGCAACTCCTTGCATGCTGAGTAAAGACAGCCAGGAGTAGGAGGAAAATGTGACTATAAAAGGACCAAGGAGGAGAGGGAGAAGAAACTGGGAGGGGTTTTGTGGGTGAGGCACAGAAGATATAGTTCAAGAAGAATGGGTAAGGAAATGACAGAAGATGGATAAAAAATACTTTGGGAGGCACAGTAACATAGAATTGTAGAGTTGGAAGAGACCCTGAGATTCTCCAAATTCTCCTTAAAATGGGGAGACTGAGTCACAATAACCTCATAGCAAATGTCTCCTCTTAAGCTTAGCTCTGAAACTTCACACCACAAGAAAAACACTATGGCAAAAGGATTTAGCAATTTCAAAAGATGGAATAGAAATCAGTAGAAAGTGATGCCAGCTGATTATGCCAAACTCTGTCCCCATCTGTCATCATTTTGCGACTGGCTCTGTCCCTGCACTATCCTTTTGTTATGGGAGGGGAGGGGTGGCTCAGTAGTTTTCAGCCATCTCAAGTGGACCTTGGGGGTAGAAAGTTTGGGAATCCCTGCATTGGAGATTGAGAGTGCAGCAGTAGCATAGACTCATTCTGCACTCACCGTGAAGTTTTGTTCTCTCCTCACAATAATATTGTGCCCCATGTTCTTCCCTTCTCCAGGAGAAGTGTAAAGCATATATATGTAAGCCAATATTAAGGTGTATATATATTAGGTAGCGGTACAAAGATCCTGTGTAGAGTCCAAAGTCCAGGGAAATGTCACTTTCTTGATGGCATAAACTTGAGTAGCATGAAGGCATTCAGGTTAAGCAGACTTTTGAGTGCCAAAACCCCAAAACTGTCATAAAAATAATGAAACTTGGGGCACAGTATAGCAACATTAATATGAAAAACAAAACTCTTAATGTGCCCTCTTTTACTCCCCACAAAACTGCCTCAAATTGTATCAGGGCCACAGTGCCTCTGCAACTTCTTGTTTTCAGCAGCTTGCCTCAGAAAAACTGCCTCATGGATTACCTCGGAAGATGACACTTACTAGGCAAATGCATTTTTGCCCTTCCTTCTTGGATGCTTCAAAGGTATTATGTTTTTTGTTTGTTTAGGAATCAGGGATACATTCACCCTTGCTTAAATTGCCCAAGTTGCTCATGACTTGTGACAGAGAGGCAATTAAAATTGGTAGTCAGATGATCCACTTGACGAACTAAAGCTGCTCACATACCAGTCTCTGTAGCTAACATTTGCAATAGAGCTGAAATATTTAAGGAACAGCATTAGACCTCACCAACTAAAAAGAAGATTGTGTTTATTTTTGTGTGTGAGGTGTAACCACGCTGAAAGGCACTCTTGGCATCTCAAATGATAGAATAATTACAGGTATTGAAGCCTGAGGGGAGTGAAATAGCAGCAGGACAGATGAGTATATAGGTGTTGTGAATGCCACAAACATAGACTGTATCTGAATGTGTTCTCCAGAATTCCAAAGGATATTGTGGGTTTAGTTTGCTATTATTATTTTTTCAGCAAACCTTTAAAACAAGTTGAGTAACAATCTTCATTATTGTTATGGTGTAAAAGAGAAAAGACTGAGGTCCTGGTTCCAGTTTTGGACTGCAAACCAGGCTATTCTGTGGAAAATTCATGAAGGGATCGCTCCCACTCTCATTACTGCTTTGCTATTTAGCAGAGGCTCTGTTGGGTTCCAAATGGGACAGAAAACTGATTGCCCTTGTGAATCAGCGTAAACCCCCACCCTCATGTCTCAACTCTCCCAGAGACTGCATGCTCCCAGCTACGTTGATGTTCCTGGAACACGTTCTTACATCAAATTCACACTTGCAATGTTAGTCATTTGGAAATAGATAGAGGCTGTTGCACATGGCAAGCTGTTTCTGTCCCTCCTCCCAGTTCTAACAATTTTCCTGGAATTCAGCAGTAAACAGGGCAAGCAAAGAGCATTGCAGTGCCTGAGATGCAGACCCTCCAAGTGTCCCTATTTTCCAAGGACGTCCCTGATTTAGAGAAGCCATCCTGGTTTCTGATTTGATCCTGGAATGTCCCACTTTTCCTTAGGATGTCCCTATTTTCATTGGCGAAATGTTGGAGGGTACAAAGTTATCCGACCCCTGAGCCGTCTGAAAGCAATCCTGTATAGGGAAGGGTTTTTTATGTTTAATGTTATATTATGTTTTTATATATGTTGGAAACTGCCCAGAGTGGCTGGGGGCAGCCCGATAAAATGTGTGGGGTATAAATAGTGAAATTTTCATTATGGAATGGACTGTCCCTCTTTTCATCGGAGAAATGTTGGAGGGTATGGAGTTGTGTACCTGCCATCCTTACTCTTCCTCTCACCCCACTTGCTATAAACATTGTTTTGGTATTGCTAATGCTGCCTCAGCGTCCTGCTCTTCCTACTTAAGTTACTTTATTAACCTATAACTTTTATTTATTTTTTATTTAAAAAAAAAACAATTTCTAGCCACAGCAAAATGGCTAGACTTTCCTGGGCCCCTCAGCCAGAATGCTTCACTTTGAGGAAGGACACCATGGCTCAGAGTGAGGCATGAGGGTGAGACAGGCTTCTTGGAGTCCTGAGGAGTCTTGCCAAGTGGTGGGTGGTGCCAGTATAAGTGGGTGACCACAAGGCAAGCAAGCAGAGCCCAAGAGCGTGTTCATTTGCTCCTCCCTGGGCCCTGACATTAACTCAGCTGGATTGCACAAAATTGCTCCCGTATGAAAATAATCTAACAGTGGAAAGCATTTGCACAGTTAAAGGACATTTTGTTAGTTCTTCCGCATGGCCCACATAACATTCTGCTGCAGTTTAAACAGAGCAAGGTTATCTTCAACATATCAGTACATTGTCACATAAATATGACCAATACCTCTGTAAGTAACAAACCAACAGGGGAACTTTGAATATGTTTCCGGGAAAGAACTCTGCACAGCAGTGGGGGTGGGAAGGAGGATAGGGTGGGGAGTCAAGATAAGAAACATTTACTGCAGTGCTGAAGTCTTTGGGGTGGGGAATTTGCTGAAGTCTTGTGGAAGGGAGGGAATTGGCTGGCATCCAGTTCAGCGGGTGGAAAGACTGGAATAGCAAAAAATGTACAGTACGCTTGGAAAACTCTAGTTATATGCTATGTGACTCACCTGATTATATATTCAGTTAACCTTTTTAAAAATTGCAAGCAGTCTTAGCAGCTATTGTAACATGAATGGTTTGCATTCCCTACAGACTTGTCAAATGAACTAAGCTAAAGTGCACTGTGAGTATTGCACGCATGCACACACACACACAAACAAACAAACACATGCACAGGCAAACCTTGTTAGATAGTGTTTATATTTGGATTTGTAGTATTTGTGCATTTTCCATCTGCCACATGCAGTCCCACAAAGATGCTAAACTGCATTAGAATTCACCTACAGGACAGCATGCCACGTGCTTCTTCATGGCTGCCATTCTGCATGTTGTTGTGGTTACGTATATCTTTACAGTTCTGCATAGTGCACCCTGGAAATCACCAGGAAGGTCACACGAAACAGATGACGTTTAAAATATTTTTATTAAAATGTGTTAAAACTCTTTTGCCACAGAACAAACAATAATGTGCAGGAAAATAATGGTAGAATATACAGTAGTTAGATTGAAAAACAAGAAAAGAAAGCACACAACCTTTTATCACTACTAAGAAGAGTTAGTAACATTGGGCAAAAAATTTTTTTTCAGGAAATGTAGAATGTATACTTTGAGAACTACACTGAAATTTTTAAAAAAATTCAAGCACATCACTCCTCTTCTTTTTTTACACAGCTAAACAACTTCAATAAAAAAACTTTATATGGTAAAAAAAATCAAATATAGATTTAGAGAAGTTTTTTTCTTCATTTCCCCCTTCACCTCCTAATAAGAGCCTATGCTATATTTTACATATTAATATGGTATTGATCATAGTGGACTTCGGTAAGTAAGAATTTTTGCTGTAACATAACCTCCCCCCCCCACTGCAAAGCTATTTTAAATCACTATTAGAATGAAAACACATTCCCCTTAATAGATGCTAATTAAAAAAATACAAAAACCTTGGACAATAGTCAGTTCCCATTTCCGATGCTGCTCTGAAATATCTGAAGATGTTCCCTTGTGTTCTAGAGTTTGCTTTGTCTTAGAGATCACAGGCAGTTTCCTCCATCGTACACAGTGTGCTGTACTAGCAAAGTTTCTTCTAATCTTGTTGGGATCCAAGTTTGATCAGAAAGGATACTTCCCTTGGAAAGACAGTAAACCAACGGCAGACTAAACATACTGACTTTTGGTGTACGAACTTTCAGCTCTTCTTGGCGTACGATGGCTCTGGAAGGCTGTACGTTGTGAAGGCACCGAGTATCGATAGCTTCTGGTTTTCTCTTCACAACGGCAGAAACAGCAAAGAATTGCTCCTCCAGCGACGAGGCAGAAGGCAGACACCCAGCCTATGTAGAGGGCTTCACCAAGCTCCCGCTTCTGAGCCAGTTGAATGGCCGGATTGTAGAAGTCTCGGATGATGTTGTGGGCAACGAAGCACACTGGGATGAGCACGACGATGCCAGTCACAATGAAAGTGATGCCACCTGCCAGCAAAATATACCCTTTTATTCGGTCATCATTTCCTGTGCACTTTGTGCACTTCATGCCCAGGACAGCGACTGCAAAGGCCAGGAACGCCAGGGCTGAAGCTGCGCACATCAGACCTCTTGAAGCCTGGAGGTCAGGAGGCAGGGCCAAGAGGGAGTCGTAGACTTTGCATTGCAGCCTGATGTTAGATTGCTGGATGCAGTTCATCCACAGGCCTTCCCAGGAGGTTTCAAAAACCACCACGTTGCTTTCGATGAAAGCAGTCACTCGCCACTGGGGCATGCCCGTGATGGCAAAAGTCCCAACTGCGCCAATGCCTCCAAGGATCAGTCCAGCGAACTGCAAAGCGGCAGAAGCAGCAGCCATCTCTTCATTCCAGAACAGAGCTCCAGATATGTTCTGTTCAAGGGCACGGTTTAGGGTGTTTGCTCGTTTTGCAGGTTCAGGTCATCTGCAGAAGAGAAGCCTTTCTCAAGCAGCTTGTGCAGCTATCACCTGCAGAAAGGCTCGCTAATTCAGACCAGTTTGAATCAGATGCATGCTGGTTAGCACTCGGCTGCTTCCTTACTGCTTGGAGTGGAGCATTCCACTGCCCCCATCATTTGGAAAGGATGGAGTTATCTATCAGGTTTAACAACTTTCAAAGCCAGTGGAAGGTCAAACACAACAGGGTTTGCAACCAGAAAAATTCTTTCTGGAAGGCACACCTGTATCTCTGAAGAAATTCTGTCATTTACCTTTTTTTTCCCTCCTGGCAAAATGTTAGATAGTACATAAACATTCTGAAATGGAGCCAAATGGCTTTAATATACAATCTGTAAACAAACATTAAGTTTCCACCCCAAATAACTTTGAACGAGCCAAAGAAAAAACCCACAGGAGCGTTCAGCTACAGTTGTGCTCATTAGCCTATGATTAGATATCTTTGCATAGAAAACGCCTTAAAATATTTTTGTGATGTGGAATAGTTGTGTAAAACTCTCAAAACACTACTGTGGATGTGCTGAAGCCCACAGGCAAATTCATCTTCAGAACAGCCGCAGGTTAGTGCATGCAGAAGACCCCAGGTTCAATCCCTGGTGTCTCTACGTAGGGGCTGGGAAAGACCCCTGTATGGAATCCAGAAGAGCTGCTGCCAATCAGTGTAGAGAGTAGTGGGCAGCATGATTGACTTGCACTGCTCACCTGACTTCCCTCCAGCTGAGTCACTGCTGCATGCTGCATACTGCAACAGTAAAGGGGAGGTGGAGGTGGGCACTGCACTGGCAGGAACACCAGATTGGCTGGCACCATGCCCCTTCTCCATCCTGGTACACAGCAGCAACTCAGCCGGAGAGAGGTCAGGTGGCAGGCGGATCACGTAACAAGCTTAAGCCAGTTTATCCTGCTCGCATCTTACATGTAAGTAGCTTTACACAAGTTTGTAAATATTAGTGCAACAAGCTGATCAAACAGAATAAGGTTACTTGCACATGCAGAAGCCCTGTCGTCAAGAACAACCGAGGTAATACTGAGAGCTTGTGAATGGGTTAAAAGCTTGCCCCTGGCTTTCAGCCCCTCCAGATGATCATTTTATTGTTGGTGGAATCTGCAGCATGCTAGAGGTTGAATTATTCTGATTTATTAGTTGTTATGCAATGCTACTACCTTATTGCTATCTAGAGGGGCTACTGCACAATGAAAGCAGGACACACACACACACACACACACACACACACACCAAAACAAAAACAAAAACAAAAACAAAAACGCAGGACATTTGTAGTATGAAAAGGTAACAGGATGTCAGAAAGATATCACAGGATAAGCACTGATTGGAAATAGAGTAGTATAACTGCCCCAAAACTTTTGCAGGTGCAAATCATTTTGGAAGCCAGGTTGCTTATGACTGCCCTGACAGCAATAAAAAGGATGCCTGAAGGGGCCCTTTGGGTACTAAAAGATTGATAAATACCCTATTAGCATAAGAGCTAAAAGTATGGTTTAAAGTAAAGACTGATCCAACTCTCAACTGCTTCTGGGAATCAGGTGGACAGAGTGCTGTTGCAGAGTGCTTTTGGGCTTCCTCCGGCATCTGGTTGGTCAATGTGATACCAGAATGTTGGACCAGATGGGCTTTTCATCTGATGCAGCAGGCTCAGCCCATGTTCCTAACTTTAGTCCCAGCTGGAATCCAGCTTCCTTTCCCCTCCCAGCTGTGCCCCTGTGAAGTACTTCCTTATGCAAGCTATCCCGGAACTGACTGGAATTGGAAGAAGCAAAACACGGGCTGTCACAAGCTGTGTAGTGGGTAAAAACAGCAATTGCTAGCCTCAGTCCTTGATAATATGCTACGTATATGTACATTCTATGCTCTGGTAACTTGGGTGTGGAGTTTGTGAAGAAGATCATTGTGCTTTGGTTCTACATGCATTTCTACTCCCTGCTTGTGTGCTGGTGAATTGCGCTAGGGTGAATTGCGCTAGAAATTATAGCCGTGGCTTCATATCCTCAGGGTAGAGGTTGGGGCGACCTTCTTCTTGGGTCAGAATTCCACCCCAGGCTCTGCGTTGGTTGCCTGGCTTCTCATATTAGCCCACAAACTCGCTGACTTTTTAGATGTGGTGGCAGAGCTGGAAGTTGCCAGCATTCAGATCTTGGTTATATGAGAGGCCAAGTTCCAGTTGAAGAATGGATGGAGAAAGCTGATCAAAGGGAGCCTTTAGGGCCAGATACTGCCAGTAAGCCTGATGTTACCTTCCTCTGGATTAATACATGGTGCAATCCATATTCAGCTCATTATCAAATCAATAAATGCATAATTAGGGTAGTACTGCAGCCTGGATTTTTGCCCATTTCCGCCTCATAACTGAAATCAATGTTCTCTGCCCTGTAACTCCTCACCTAATAACATCTTCCCCTCAAGTTTTCCAAAGCTGCCTTAACTAAGATAAGGCACTAAGAAACAGTCCTGTTAAAAAGTACAAGTAATGAATGCATGATGCAGACCCACTCCAATTCTGAATTTATATAGGATATTCAGAAACCTTGTAAATTAATCAATAGCACAGCTACCTGCTGAAATTTATTATGTGCTTGTGCTGTATAAATTAAAACTGCTGCAATATAAAAAAGGTAGTGCTTCTTATCAAAAAACCTCCTCACCTGCAATTGGAAGGACTGCAACCACTGCAGAAGACCGCGTGCCCATTACTATACGTGTGGTTTCAAAAGCCCCCAGAAGCTCTCAGGCATAACAAAAGCAGAAATTTCAGCCTGGGAACTCTTGCTCTATTCCTTTAGTACTTCAAAGTCAGATTGTGGCTTGGTAGTTAGGAAGTGAATGAGCACTAGTGAGCTTGTCCCACCGTCGGCCCAAGACATTTTTCAACCTTAATGGAGTGTGTCTGCACCCCTGCTAGGGCCAACTCACTTTAAATTGTTGAAGAATGCTGCAACCAACCAAAAACACTCTCCAAATATAGACAAAATATTGTTCCCTCTCTGTCTCTTTTACACATGCATACACACAGAGACAGCCTTCCTTTGTCTAAGTGAATAAAACTGCCATTGTGTCAAACCTTATTTCCTCTTCTTACACTCACAGCTATAATGTAAGAAATTTGTTTTAGCTCTCCATGCACTTTTATGCAAGCTTTGAAATGCTTCTACACCACAGCTTCTGATTTTTATTAGGTGAAATCCATTGCGGATGTTCCACTCACGGAACAACATTTGATCCAACTAAGGCATCTACTAATGTTAAGAGAAGGGGAGGCCATTGCCTCCTGTTTCCCCTTCCCCCCTGCAGCCCCACCACCACCACCTTCCATGCTGTTTTGGAGGGTTCTCCACTCCAATCCCACTGAAACAGATTTTCAGAGGGTTGCAGCAGGAAGGTGACATTGGCTGCCAATATGCTCCCAGGCCAAGTTCAAGGTTCTTGTGTAAATTCAATGAGTCCTAAACAACCTGGGTCCAAATTTCTTTAAAGATTGTCTGATCCCTTGTGCTACACCTCAATCACTGAGTTACTCAAATAGAGGAGCTTCTGGTGGCTCCCCATGCCCCTAAGGTTCAGTTTGCCTTCACTAGGAACTAAGTCTTTAGGGTGGCAGGCCCTGCTCCATGGAAACATCCCTGTCTTGTTTCAGATGTCTTCTGGAAACAAGCCACCACAATATGAATTTCTCTTTAAACCAGCCAGTATCAACTAGTGTTTTTTTAATGTTTTAAATTATGTTTTATAGAACCATAGAGTTCAAAGGGACCCAAGGGTCATCTAGTCCAGCCCCCTACAATGCAGGAATCTCAGCTAAAGCATACATGACAGATGACCATCCAACCTCTGCTTAAAAACCTCCAAGGAAGGAGAGTCCACCACCTCTCGTGGGAGTCTGTTCCACTGCTGAACAGCTCTTCCTGTCAGAAGGTTTTTCCAAATGTTTAATCAGAATCTCCTTTCTTGTAACTTGAAGCCATTGCCTCGAGTCCTACCCTCCAGAGCAGGAGAAAACAAGCACACTCCCTCTTCCGAGTGACAGCCCTTAAGATATTTGAAGATGACTATCATATCTCCTCTCAGTCTCCTCTTTTCCTGGCTAAACATACCAAGCTCCTTCAAGTGTTCCTCATAAGGCTTGGTTTCCAGACCCTTGATTGTCTTGGTTGCCCTCCTCTGCACATGTTCCAGCTTGTCAACATCCTTCTTAAATTGTGGTGCCCAGAATTAGACACAGTATTCCATGTGTGGTCTGACCAAGGGGCCCTGATACCTAATATTTTAGTTCCTTTTTGTAATGCTGATAGATTATTATTCGGGCAGCTGCATATAGCTTGTGGACATTTTCAACTTCCAACTCTCACAAATGAATAAAAACAAAATCATCCCACTCTAACAAGAATAGTCTAAATGAGCATAAAGCTGCTACATGGATAATAAAACAGCAACAACCCAGCATTCAGTCCCATTGGGTAGTGATGGTATTGATTCGTGTTAAATCAGGGCTTAATAGGATGCCTGCAGAGGACTCAGCGCTGAGAATTTTGTTGGTGTACTGGGAGGGGGAGTCCCACCCAGCACAAGTTGGCAAGGTGATTGGCCCTGAAAACCAGCTATGCTGCCAAAGGGGACAGCTGATATATCCTGTAGGCCCATGACTGCAGATCCAGGGACAGATGCTGAGAATTGCTCAGAGTTAGAAAACAAACAGAAAAATGATAAAATAAAACATACAGATAGAAATGTGCTTGGCAGAAGAGTCTATTAAGAAGTTCACAACTAAAAACAGAACTTAAAGATTGTCTTAGTTTAATGGGACTTAAATAAATTGTTTAACTGATGATGATGTTGATAAAGAAACATAGTGAGGCTTGCCCTTCCTGAAACAATACATGCAGTGGAATTATTGAGACTATTTTGTAAATGCTTAGACATATTTTTGATTAAGCAGTATGTAACCTTTGCTAAATAAATAAATTAAATGGATCCAGATGTAGCAATGAAGCTCTCTAGTCAAAATACTGTGTACAAAAAATGCATATATTATGGGAAAGTGTGCATAATAATGCATATATTCATGAAAATAACATATAAAATGTATTATATTATTGGAGATTGCTGGCAAAAATGCGTTTCAAATGTGTGAATCAGGAGAAATGCACTTTAAAATCATGGCAAATTTTCATGGGGACTTACATTTTTAAAAGTCCTCATGAGAATTTGCCAGCATTTTAGTAGCTTCATTTAAACATGGCTCTGTGTAACAATAACTTGCTTGTGCAGGATTCCACATGCTCCATAGGATGCCCCAAAGATATGAATCCCTGACGTAGTAATGCTGCACAGATAGGCACTGGCAACCTATGACCCTGACCCCCTGGACCCCTTCATCCAATACTCAGTTCTTGGTGAACTTTCTGCATTTCATTTAAACCATACCTTAGGCAAAGATATTTTTTAAAAAAACTATTCTTTCTTTCTTTCTACATATAAGGAGTCTTTTACTTCAATTCACATTGAGGGAGAAAGGCGTTTTCCATCAAAACTGACACACATTGTCTCAGGACCCAACTGCATGTGACGTTGAACACATTACTTAGAAGCTGGTCCTGTTTTATAGGTTTAATACTAGGCATGCACGTCACAATTTATTGTCACTGCAGCAACTGTGAAGAGGAAATTTCGCCGTCCCCATCTGTGATCCAAATTAAAAGTACTCCTGACCCCAAACTGCTATTAGCCTTAAAAAACATCCCCCTCCTTCATGTGCTTTAGTCTCAATGACAACCATGGGGCCTCATCCTAACTACTGCCTAACTACAGTCATACCTCGAAAGTGGAACAGAATTCATTCCGATAGTCTGTTCAACTTCCGAAACGTTCGACTTCCAAAGTGTGGCTTCTGATTAATTGGAAGCTGTGGAAGCCCCGTTTGACCTTCGGCTTTCAAAAGAACGTTTGAAAACCGGAACACTCACCTCCGGTTTTCGATCATTCGGGAACCGGAACATTTGACTCCCAAGGTGTTCAGGAGCCGAGATACAACTGTACTGAGTTTTTGGTGCAGTAGGTCTTACGATCAGTACCGTATGTACAGTAGTTCTAAATCTTGAGTTGACAAGACACTGGTAAATATGCATGAGAGAGCAATCTTGTATTGACACGAACTTGAAAGTGATGACTTAATTGACCTTTTCCATCCATGGGCAATAGCACGTTTATTAGATGAAACTGCCATTCTGTTTGCTTTTGTCAGAAACTCACAGAGAAAGCATGAGTTCATTGAACCAATATCCGTTGGCAGGAATGTGCAAAGCTCTGGAATTCATAGAGTTAGTTCATTAATGGGCAAGATGAGGTTGGGGAGTTTCCCTATAAAACAAATTAAGCTTAATTAAGAAACTAAGCACTACAATTACGTCAGATGAAAAGTAGGAACCTCCGCAAGCAATGATAATTTGAACCAAACTGTTATCATAGACTCATGAGGCTATGGCAGGCATCCCCAAACTGCGGCCCTCCAGATGTTTTGGCCTACAACTCCCATGATCCCTAGCTAACAGGACCAGTGGTCAGGGATGATGGGAATTGTAGTCCAAAACATCTGGAGGGCCGAAGTTTGGGGATGCCTGGGCTATGGTAACTGTTTGTTTGGAACCAAAACAGCCCCCCACACAGGGGGCATTTTCACATGGGATGGAGCTGGGGAGGGAAGTGTTAGCCCTCCCCAGTGATTTCTACCAATAATTCCCCACCATGCTGCAACTGGGCTTGGAAACAGTGTTTCATTGTATCCAGTGAGACGGCAGAAGGGAGCAAATGGTTAAAGCCACCTACACCATGCCAGGATCCCTATCTAAACTGGTGGTCTTGCACCTGGTATTTGTGAAAGATAAGACCTTGAAGGAAAACAATATGAATAATGTAATGTACAATTTGGCCTAAAAGCTCCATAGCCCATGAGGAATGAGGACCAGAAAGGGCTATGTAATAGTTTGCTATCTATGGGTCTTATCTGCTGTTTCGAGTGACCAGATACTCCTCAGCTTTACTGCTCAATGGTTTTTGTGCTGCTTTTTTCAGTTTAGAGTTTAAACAATTTTAAGGTATTTGTTTGTAAGCCACCTTGGATAAACTTTTGTTTTGAAAGTTGGCATATAAATCCTTACAATCCTTAAATAAATTCAGCAGCTGTAGATTCTCTTTCTGCCTTCTGTGTAGTTTCCCTACCCTGACTTTGTTGAAATTACTGACACTAAGAACAGAAACTCTTTGATTTCACTGATCCTTGACCTTTCGGGATGGGGGTGCTTCTCTGAAAGGGGTGATGCTGGCGTTTTCCTTATTATTTTTTTGCAGAATATCTAACTGAATGACGGATAGTCACTTACACAGCACATGTCCTTATTAATATGTATAAGCATGAACAAATATATTACAGAAATATATCAAACTGCAGTGGGGAAGAAGGGGACCAGGTGGCTTCTCAGTCTGCTCTTTAGGTGCTAAATGTTGGCTGGCAAGATTCAGGCCCCTGCAGATCTCCCTTCTTACAGTTTTTATATTTAAAACATACAGGACTCAAATTTATTTATTTTACAACTTTTTATGCCACTTTATCTCAAATATATTTTTAGTTGTTATGTTGAGTATTTCATTTCTGGATCCTTGCCTTTCCTCTAGAACTTTACGCCCCTAGACAGCAATGAGTCTTTTATAGTGCTAGGCTTCCACAAAGAGTTTTGCAATGGTTTCAGAAAAATCTTCGCTTTATAATGAATATACACCAGGCAGCAAAAGTAAATAGCCACACACTTAGCTTTATGGTCGTTAAATTATTGAACGCTTGGGTTGTAAGCACATTGCCGTTACAAATTACAGGCAAACAAAAGTTTGGAAATTATCATTTAAGGTTGTTGTTGCATATTAATCTTAATAAGCAAAATGGAACGGTATGCCCGTTTAATCCCAAATCACTAGAAAGAGACGCACTACTTCTTGTTCACTTTTATGACTGGTTGCTATTCCCACTGCTGTTGTAATTCACTCTCTTGCTTTTCAGTGCCAACAACATTAAAACCTCATTTCTCCTCAAGTGTGTGTGTCTTTCTAGGGCTCGATACTCCCCACCTCTATCTATATCAAGAAAGGTGGGGGAGAACAATACAATACATGCCTAAGTTTCATTATTTTTTAATGTCTGGAGGCTGTTATTGGGGCAACTAAAAAAAAACTATCAGTCGAAATAAAGTTTTGTTCAGTATGCATTTTTCTACTATAAACAAGCCAAGTCCTGCAGTTTGTTAGCCAATCAGTAGTAACAGATTAAACACCGCTCTAGAAGGCAGGGTAAAACAAGGTGTGCTGAGCTCCAAGAACTTCCCATTACTGGTAATTTCAACAGGAGGGACAGGTCCACCTGCACATATGAATGGACTCATTCCACTGAAATGAAAGCGGAACCCTTCCAGATAGATGAGTCCCTTGTGTGCATCTTACCCGGAACAGATAATATTAGCATCATGATTTCTAACCAATCCACTGGACTTGTAGGCTCACTGAGTCATTAACTACCATATGTAATTCTCCAAATGGGTAAACAAGGCTCCAGTCCTTTACACTATTAGAAACCTAGCCAACTTTATTTTTATTTTACTACCAGAATTACAAGGCCACATGGAGATTAATCTGTGTATTCAACAGCTACAGACTACAAAGCTCTAAACGTTAGCACAGACATCTGCAGAGAAGAAGCCTACACATGATATGACTGCAATGCCTCAAGGGCCACCTCTCCTCAGATGAGCCAACCCAGACTCTGCGATCATCATCTGAGGCGCTTCTCTGACTTTATGAAGCAACTGCTTGATCTAATTGCCTTAAAATGGCATTGGGTGCTCTAACCCAGTGGGGGTGGCGGGGAATGAAGTATAATTCAGCTGCATTTCTTCTTTTTTATCCTTGTTTAGAACACCCAAAGGCAAGACCATTTGTTCCACTCATTCCAGCAGTGACTTGTAACACAAGTCGTTCCAGGTCCTGAGACAACAACATAGGCAACTCGCCACCACAGCACACAGTCGTATTTGAATGTTATGCAACCTTAGGACCTTGAAAGCACAACCAACTCAGGTGTGCTTCCTGTTATCCTTTCATGTTATTTGCTTCCCCCACCCCAGTGTCATAAGAGACAAAGACTGAGAGCAGAACCCAGTAGATTTTAGACATCTGATTGAGTCATCCTACCTGATCATTTCATTCGCTAGTGTTATCCATTAAGCACCTGTTTTCCATGACCTGAAATAAAATAATAATAATAAGGTTCTGGTCTCAGTTTTCATGATTATAAAAATTATGTAACAATAAGGGCATCTTATTGGTTTGCATGGTGTGCATATTGCCAACATAAGAGGAGGCAGAAGATAACCATTTGGAAATCGAATGCACAGTTTTAATTAATGTAGGTTTTATTTTTACATTGTAGGCATGAGGGAAACTATTCACAGTTATATGAAGAAGTGCTCAGAGTCTAGGGCCTTCTGAAGACCAAGATCCTACCTAGTATGCAAACTTACTTTGGGAAGATTCATGTCTCCTTTCTATATCTCATTAAATGATCTGTGAATGGATCCTAAGCCTTTTGCGTAAAATAATGTTTAAAATGGCTTTTAATCAATTAATCTTGCAATGTAACACACAGACAATTCAGTGACCCCTTTAAGATAAATTATCATTGCTCAAAGTAGCTAAACATAGAAAGTGTTCCCATGAGGCAGAATATGAGAATGATTGAAATAAACAATTTTTGTTTTTTATGTCAGAAATACTTTTTATTTATTCAACTTTTTGACGGCTCTTCATCCAAATAGGGTCCTAGGGCATTTTACAAATGCCATTTAAAACACAATAAAACAGAAATTAAACAATACAATGATGATAAAACAGTCAAGCACCAACATTTTCTAAAATCATTTGACAGTGAAGCTATTTATTCAGCTCCCCTGAATTTTCTCCAAAATGATGAAGCACTTACATAGGTCAGAGGGGCAATAATTCAAAACATGTGAAATTTAATAAATGCAGCAAAGAAACCATAGTTTTGTTGCTTTCTCCATGCAAACTGGTTTTCATTCCGCCACATATTTTACAGAACTGGGATATACATATACATATACATATACGTGTGTGTGTGTGTGTGTGTGTGTGTGTGTGTGTGTGTATTCTAATTATAGCTGCATGCAGCTTTCTTAGAGCACCTTTGAGAATAAGAAAAAATATTCAGCATTAGCAGGGCTGCAGACACCGTTCTTGACTTCTTTCTTGTTTACAAAGAAATTCAATACCTGAATGCACTGGAGAGAGGGGTGAAATAGCGATAACTCTCCTTTTCTGCCCCAAGCACTTCTGCACGTGGACACTATCAAGCACTGTCACAGACTTCCAGAAAAACTGGTATATTTTCCTTGGACTGACAATGTGTATCTCTACATCATTAAGGACAAGAAGAACTAATGGCCTCAAATTTTAATCTGCTATATCAGCATCAGGGACAGAAGAGCAAACATTCATCAGAGATGATGCTGTCAGAAGTATCCAAGCCAAGGTCCATCAACCTGGGCAGTTGGGCAGACACAGCACCTCAGCTCTGCTGCCCTTTTATACTTTGCATGCTGATTGCAGCATCTGGGCTTGACCCTCACCTGTTCTGAGTCTACTCCAGCTGAGGAATCATACACCTCCTCCCAGAGCTAAGGAGCCCCAGCTAGGCTATAGCTTTGCCTGCCTCAGCTTCACAGAGTGTAAATCCCAAAGCAGAATACAATGCAACCCTAATGCTCCATCTCTCCACATTCATTGCTAGCCATTCCCTTATCCCCTGTGATTCTTGCAGCCTGCCACTGCCTATGCTTAGTTAAGAATCAGAATTATATCACACTGTGAAAAGAGGGTTGAAGTTTTTTATCCGCTGCCACTGACAAAGAAAAAGGAGGAGGTCCAAGTTCTGAAACAGTCTTTCCAAACACATTGTGCGTACTTATGAAGTCTGCCTAATTTCAATACTGTATTCCAATCGCAGGATTTGATTTAGGGTTGCAAAATCAGAGCATTCAACACACAACTAACTCAATACTTAATGATAGGTTCATGGTGACTTTTTAGGCAGCTGAAAAGAAATAAAAAGGTCACACTTTGTTACCACTAGACAAGACCTAAAATAAGCTGTTGTGCAGTGATTCTGTTTATTAAGCCTACCAAACAATTAACTCCTGTGCCTGCTAACACCTCAGGAGGTCCAACTTATGCTGCACACATATAATACCCATACTTCTCTAGATACATTATTTCTTAAGTATCAATTACTAAGCGACAGCAGTACAAGGGCATTCTGAAGTGAAAACTCCAACACTTTTCCAACTCATTTTAAAGATGGAAGGGTAAACAGTGTATCACCAAGTAGACAATGACTGCAGTCCATGATGCTCCTCATGCATGATCTGAGCACATTCCTGATTCTTTCAGAAAGTTTTGCTTTCAAAAATTGCCTTCTGCATACACACCCACATGCCCTTTCAAATCCCCCAAGTGCTTGCTTTCTGTGTAAAGTGAGGAGTTCTAAAAATTTAAATTGAGGTTCATTCAGTCATGGAATTCCATTTCCTGCAGGTTTAAGGTATTGAGCTCTGGAACCATTTTATCTCATCTTCTGTTTGACTGAACCAGGAAGTAAGAAAGAAGACTGCTCCAGCAAACCGAGATGGAAAAATACTGGGAAAGGGGAACAAAATTGCATATTGCCACAGGGCAAAGAAGATACAAATCTTAAAGAAATAGGAAAGGAGGCATAAAAGACACAGTGAGAAATATACTGGAGAAGGAGGGATGACAGGTCCTACCATGGTTTTGTTTTTTGTTTTGTAAATAAAGAAGTAAACTTTTATTATGGCAGTCTAACAGTACAAACTCAGTGGATAGGAAAGAGCAGAACCTAGACCCCATGGTCTAGAAGGGTTGAGAAAGAAGGACCATAAATCCATTACAAGAGCAATTGCCAAGTTCCAAGGGTGCATTCAGATGAAGGGAATCTTGTGTTAGTTTTTTTCTGATTAAATTTGCAAGGAAACAGTGCTCTGCTGTTTTTTGCCATTTGTATTTCAATAGATTTGTTTTTATATTGTTTTAATTCTGTTATAATTACAATTTAATTTGGTTTTTAACTATTATATTTTATATGTTCTTAGCCTTCTTTATTTTATCTGTGCTGTTTTAATTTGTGTAAGCCGCCTTGAGTCTCAGTCTGAGGGATGCCAGAATTTTTCTGCAGCAATCAGACTGAAGAGGAGGCAAAAGCAGAGAGCACAGCCAACAGCACCTGCCCCCACCAGAGACGGCCACAGGGCAAGCCATAGTGGTGGTTTCAGAAAAGAAACTGGGTTTGTTTACACCATGGGCAGGCAAACTAAGGCCCGGGGGATGGATCCTGCCCAATCGCCTTCTAAATCTGGCCCGCAGATGGTCCGAGAATCAGCATGTTTTTACATGAGTAGAATGTGTGCTTTTATTTAAAATGCATCCATGGGTTATTTGTGAGGCATAGGAATTCGTTTATTATTATTTTTTCCCCAAAATATAGTCTGGCCCCCAACAAGGTCTGAGGGACAGTGGACCGGCCCCCTGCTGAAAAAGTTTGTTGACCCCTGGTTTACACCATCATAACCAATTGCTAAAATGATTGAATTGTAGGGGAAAGTTAAAATGCCATAAGCATATCTGACCTTAGTCACATTTTCTTTCAGGCAGAATTTTTCCTCTCATGTGGTCTATGTGCATTAATGTAAAGCTTACTTAAATGAATAAAGTCACAACCACAACATACATTTAGAGCACTCTTAACCATTTTACCGCCATGGCTTGCCTCAAAGTGGTCTTTGCCAACTGGTGCTCTACCATGTTTTGGACTACAACTCCCATCAGCCCCAGGTAGCACAAATCTGGCCTGAGGTTGGTGGGCATTTTAGTCAAACACATCTAGAAGGTACTAGGTCAGTGAAGGTGACAAACTATAGTTACCAGGATTCTTGCAGGAGTGCAGGAGTACTTTAAATGTACGGTGTGGACAATCTAAGCTACACAAGAGAAATGTCTTATCCCTGTAGTGCAATTCTGCCCTGCCTGATAATGGATTTCCAGTCCTGTCCATTTTGATGATTCAAAGAATACATTTGGAGTCGAGAGAGAACTTTTCGCAACTCCAGTAAGCTCCTAAAACACCAAAAGTAGATTTTTGTCAGCCTGTGTTCATTTATCCGGCTCTGTTTTTAAAATTAATTGGGTTCTTTGCTCCCACAATGGCTTTAAGAATAATTATCCTATTAACTTCAAGGCACCCATATAATTTTATGTGATCTAACTGTGTTATTTAATTGTATTGTGAAATTGGTTCGAGATGCTTTATAGGAAGCGATTCGTAAATGAAATAAATAATAACAATAACTGTATCAATTTTGCTCATACGCTAATGAGCACTAAATTTCAGAACTGGGCTGCAAAACTGAACGCTCCCAAAGATTGCAGGAATCTAGTCGAAAGATTAGATAAAATGATACAAATCCTGCCCAGGATTTTGAGTAGAGGTTAGTATTGTGTTCTCACATAAGACCTCCTCAGACATTCAGCAAACAAAGTATAGGAATCCAACTCCTAGGGGCTGAGGTCCATTTGGGCCCCCCAATTAAAAAAATTGAGGGGGCCACCCCCCATGTTGATGGGCATTGTCATTCAAATAGTGTGCGTATGCCATGTCATGTGATCAATTACACAGGGTGGGGATTATCTGCCCTCCCCCCCCAATCTTTTATTCAAGCCGGCAACCCTGAAACTGGGTATCCTAATATGTGAGAAAGGAGGGAATGCTGTGCATCATGTAGGAAACCTACACAATTAGAAGTGGGCTCCCCAATTCAGACTATCAGCCTCAAACTTGTGGAGGATGGCAGAGATGTGGCTAGGGAAAGCGGAGCTAGCAGGCTTGTTCCTGCACACATTCACACACACTTCACATGTTAGGCTACACAGTTTACTGAATGTCTGAAGAGGGCTATGGCCTTAGTAAGAACTAGGGCTGGAGGAGAAATTCAGTTCAGTTTGCTGTTTCCGAAGTTAAATGCACGAACTGAAACACAACCAATCCTCCAAAATTTGCACTCCTCCAAATTTTCTCCAGCTCAGTAATGTTTACAAACATTAAGAAGAAGAAGAAGAAGAAGAGTTTGGATTTGATATCCCGCTTTATCACTACCCGAAGGAGTCTCAAAGCGGCTAACATTCTCCTTTCCCTTCCTCCCCCACAACAAACACTCTGTGAGGTGAGTGGGGCTGAGAGACTTCAAAGAAGTGTGACTAGCCCAAGGTCACCCAGCAGCTGCATGTGGAGATCGGAGACGTGAACCCGGTTCACCAGATTACGAGTCTACTGCTCTTAACTACTACACCACACTGGCTCTCAGTGCATATATTCAAGGAAATAACATGCAAAATATGCATTAAGGGACATTGCTCTGCATAAGTGTATATATTAGGCAAATCTGCATGCAAAATGTATATATGTGAAAAACCAATTTGTGAAAAACCTTTTTTCCCCCTTTGCAATCGAGTGGTATATATGTTTGCAAAATAATTAAAAATTGGGAGAAATTCAACACTAAAATGTTAGTGAATTTGCATGAGTCCTCCCCACCCCCCCAAAAAATACAAACTGAGTGTAAATGTGGAGAACTGAATTTAAGAGTGGAAAGTGAACAGCTGTTGTTCAGCCTGAGCTCTGGAGCTGTCCTGATCTAGTAGGAAAGTACTGCTATATCAGGGGCACTATTTACTGAGAAGCAAGATTAGAAGTGAAATCTTAGCAAGAGGAAACAAGCAAGACCCAGATATGATCTTTTACTCTGGAATACACACAGTCCTTATTCTCTCAGTCCATATTTTTTCCTTTTATAGAAGCATTTCACATACCAGTGAGATCAATATTTAAGAAATACGTATACGGAATATTTGAAGCATTTGCCTAAATCAATCTTAAACAAAAGCATACTGTATATATACTCCCCCCCCCAACTAATGTTTGGAAACTTGACACATTTGGATTTCTTCCTCTGTGCTCAGGATGGGAAGGAGAATGGATTATGCATTAGGTCAGGGAGGAAGGATCTGAAAGATTGTGTTCCCGTTAAGCTCCTCTCTCCCAAGCCTGATGCCCATATGGTCTATTAATAATGGAGTACTATAATTGAACAGCATTTTCCTTCAGATAAATCCCAAAGTAAGTTCCACGCAGACAGCAATCATTTAGCACAGTCTGACCAGCCAAACTGCAGTAACAAATGCGCCCAAGGGCACATTTACAGGAGAAAATCCCTGAGGGCCAAACACAAATCAGATACAGATACCAACAGTTTGACCCCTGTCCATTTTTAGAGAAATGATTTTAACCCACTCAGCTCCAAGCATCCAAAACACTTACAGTCTTCCCCCCAGTATAGAAATATTAAGATGTTTTTAATACATTCATTTTATGACATGCTTAGTTTTCCATATTGTTGAAAATGCCAAAACCTAATAAAAAGGTTGGGTTTTTTTTTTAAGCAATTAGAGAAAAAGGATGGAAGCAGAGCAAGGTGGTAAAGAGCATATATCATGTACAAGGGTATCTCAAGTTCCAATATCTCCTCAGTTATTAAACCTACTTAAGCAAGCCGCTATTATTAAGCCCTTTTCAGACAAGACTGCCCCCCAACAAGTAGGCAAAATGAGGCAACCCTCTCAGGCAGCTGATTTGCCAAGCAAACTTACACAGTTATTTATTTCTATTTTATTTTTAGTGCCAAGGAGCAGGACATACACTTGTGGGGTTGCCTACTTCAGGTACCAAAATAATTTCCCTTGCCTTTGGTACTACTGTGCACCAAATGGAGGTACCATTTGCTAATTGGGCTCAGGCAGCAAAATGCTTTGAGCAAGCCTGCAACTGAGAACGCTGAACACATGGAAGGGGAGCAGATCATGAGCAATAGTTATTCTGCCCTCTAATCTTTCTGCATGTCATACCTTGCATGCACATCTTGTATACAGAACCTAAGCTGACTCAATATATTTCATAGGGCCCTCTCTGCTGAGGGGAGAGAGAACCTACTCACCCAGGCTCTATGTGCAAGACACAATCTATGAGGAGAGGTTGGGGCCTAGGGCCTGCTCTAATGATCCCAACATACTTGCTTCTCATTGTTTGAACAGGTCTTTGGCCTCACTAGGACTTTATCATCACTTTAATCTCTAACAAAGGGACAACACTAGTCTACTTTACAAGACTGAGATCTTATATGTAAAGGTAAAGGTATGTAGAGCAATATAAAACTGCTAAGAACTATCCATTCTGTGTCAAGAAAGCTTGTTTGAGTAAAAAGAGATTGGATTGCTTTAAAACAATAAAAGTTGTGTTGCACATGGAATTTCGCCTGCACAGGTATGGAAAAGATTTACTATTATGTTATATTTAAGCTTACTGAATACCCAGAACAATTTTTAATTTCATTTTTTTATATATATTTGGCCATATATACAAAACATGGTAAGATAATAAAAGCAGCCCTACAGCCCCATGAAGAAACACAATTTTCTTCAAACCCTTTCAATGTCTACTCAACAAACAAGGGGACACTGCAGAGGCACCTCAATCACAAAGGTGAAAAAGAAAGAACAGATCTTCATAGGATGACCAATTAAACTGTGACTAATATAGCATGATAGACCAGTGCGCCACCTTGAATTCCTTCACTCACAAAGAAAAATGAAATGGTCCTTGGTCTTGGCCTTTAGATAAATTGATCAGTATCAGAGGTTAAGGACCACGTGTTCACAAGATGTGTCAGAAGATACACACAAAAGGAGCAGCTATACAGCTGCAAATAAAATGCTTTAAGTGTGTTTTGAGTGCAATATACAACGTGAAACTAGATGGCTATGGTGGGCCTTATGGAAAATTAAATGTATTAAAAGCATTTTCAGAACGGTTTTTATATGTGTGTAGATTCCACTTAAGTGCTATATATCTAGTAATTAGTACTCAGTTATTCCACTGGGTCCTCAAAATAGCTCATACAACTTTCAGAAAATGCAAAGAATCCATTAAAATCCTTACAAAACAAACATCCAGCATCTGATGGTCTTCGATGACCATGTGAGATTGGAGTGGCTCCACAATCCAGCTAGAGCACCTGCCAATGTCTTCATTGCCTGCCTTCCTCTCTCTAGCCCAATTTACTTCTGAAGATTTCCCAAGGTATCAATTTCCTCAATTCCCTACCCACGTAATTCAGCTCTTCAATCTCTACCCACAATTATGTTTTAAGGACAACAGAAGCTTTTTAAACACACACACACACACACACACACGGCTCCACTTTGCCATAATTGGGGATCTATATTGACTTTTTTAAGAGCAGTAATTGTGCTTTGTCTGCTTTTTCTTTTTTGCTTCAAACAAAAGGAGAGAAAAATGATAAAAGGTGAAATCCATATTTGGGAAGAAAGGAGTTCAAAGCAATACAACCTGTTCAAGAACAATAGCAGCAAAGTCAGGGCAAAGTTAAACCCTCGTAGTAATTTAGATGTCCATTAAGACAAGCAAAAGAATGTGTACTGCTTATGTAATTAAGTTACTGATAAATACTGGTTTGATCCTGACATACAAGTTGATCTTCTATTGTGCAAGAATTTCCTCACAGAGCTTTTCCAATTGCACCAACTAGTCTTGCTTTTAGGAATACTAACATTTCTCATTATTTTGCCAAAAAAACAACAACCACCATTCATCTCAGGAGGAGAGCTTGACAATAACAGTTTTACTTTATGAGTATTCTACAGCTCTTTTTCAACCACATGACTGGAATTTTCTTCTGGATTCCATACTAACCTAGTGTGAAAATGATACAGAGCTCCATTTTGTATTATACTTTCAAGATTACTGCATTCTCTCCTAAAACACTCTTGGCATAAAAGCTGTGCCGCAGTTAGAGTTCTAGTTTCTTTTTCCTTTCTTTTTAAAGGGGGGCGGGAGCAGGCACTCATGGTTTTATAAAAAGTAATTTCATTGACATTCTCACAATTGTTCCTCTTTCACAAAGCAAACTATGTATACTATATATGTTTTCACAAGCCTGTTCAGAGCATCTCAATGGAAAACAGTGCCAACATGCCTTCACGTGGTATCCAGAATCTAAATTAAGGCTATATGTTCTATCAAACTGTTGGGGTGGTGGAAAGGAATGGAGCGACTTAGCCCTGGACGGAAGCACTCCACGCAGCAACATTTTGTTGCAGGGTCCCATCGGTTTTGTTCCAAGTAAGGATGGAGGAGAAATTTGACCCATGGCGCATTTTACGGCAAATCTATTAAATTCACAGTTTCCAAAACAACATGAAAAGAGTATGTAAAACATAGTTTCAAGAAACACATTCTTTTTCTCTGATTTATCTGGTGTGCTCTCAATCCTTCATTATGCCTGCATTTCAGACTGCATTGTACAAGCCTACAGTACTTGCTGAACTACTTACTCTGTTGATACATGGAATCTATGTATGGAAAACCTACATTAGCTATCCATGCAAAGGCTTAGGGTTTGGGCTGAGGATTAGTTTAAGAGTACTTACGTGATGCAAGTAAATCTACTTTAGCTGCTCATTGCTATAACGTTCCTAGTTTAAAGAGAATTTACTGTATGGAAAGCTGCTTTTCTTCACTTTTAAAGTATATGCAAGAATATTATAAAGCGTAATTCTTCATGATCTACCGATTGCTATGTTCTGCCCCAGTTATATCTGCTATTTGAAATTCAGATGTATTTCCCTGCAACATATTTCTGAGGTATCCATTTCTGTTCTTGCTTTCACACTTACATGCTTGTAGCACATCACTCGAGGCTATGATTGGAAGCCCTGCTCCAGCTGTCTCCCGCCACAAGAGACCAGGCAGGTAGTGACTGAAGATAGGGCCTTTTCCATCGTGGCACCCCGGCTTTGGAACTCTCTCCCTCTAGGTTCTCACCTGGCACCATATCTACCGAATTCAAATCACCAGGTTACAATTTTTTTCTACCTAATCATTACTTTTCAGAATGGTAATTGATGTATTTGTACCTGCCGTTTTAGATGTTTTGCTGTGTTGTTTATCAAATATGAAGAAAATACATGTTAGGAAGCAGCCTGATACTGAGTCTGACCACTTATCTATCCAGCTCAGTATTGTCTAAACTCATTGGCAGTGGCTCCCCAAGGTTTCAGGCAGAGAACAATTCCAGCCCTACCTGGAGATGCTGCGGATTGAATCTGGAATCGTCTACATGCAAGCCTATGCTCTACCGCTGGGCTGCAGCTCTCCCACAAGAATATGAGAATCTCCCCCCAAAAAATCTGTTGAGCTGAGTAAGAACAAGATCCCAGAATAATCGCTTCTTGTAGTGGCTTTCTATTATAAGCAGATAGTGCTGAGCATTCTGTAAAATCAACATGTCATATATGCTTAGGAACCCCCTCTCCCCCATGTCAAGAATTTATAGCCAACTGCGTGCACTTAATATCACTTTAAATGGGAGTGGGAGATCATGTGCAGAAAGGGACAGCCAAAATGCTAATGGGGGCAATTACCTTATGAAGAAAGGAGCTTTAGAACTTACCACACACACACACACACACACACACACACACCCAAAAAGGTGAGAATGGGGCAGACATCACAGAAATGTAAACAAGTATGCACCGTCTGGGGAGAGTGAATAGAGAGAAGTTTTAATGCCTCTCTCATAGTACCAGAACCATCCAACAAAGCTGAAGACAGAAAAAAGTAGTACCATATTTTTTCGTGTATAACACGCCCCCGTGTTATACACATATAAAACGCCTTCTACTTTTGGGGGTTCCAAATTAAGAAAATGGGGGGAGAGTGCCAAGATTTGTTAAGCTTTTTTGGGGGGAATTGACCATAGTTGTTGAGCTTTTGGGGAGAGGTTGACCAGAGTTTTTGAACTATTTGGGGGGGGGATGCCGAAAATCACTCACCCAATGGACAAACGCTAACAAACGCGTCGAAGAAACCCATTTGCCACAACGCCATCCAATCCACAGCAGCCATTCACCAATAATCCACCAAATAGCCGAAGCAGAAGCCAATACACGGCAGCCATTGCCGCAGACACCATTCATCCACCCAATCGCTGCTGACAAGCTCCAGCTTGCGGCTGCAACCAATCGCACGTCCCCCCTCAGCACTATCCGTGTATAAGATGACCCCCCCCATTTTAAACATTATTTTAAAGTAAAAAAAACCTCGTCTTATACACGGAAAAGTACGGTACTTCTTCACACAGCAGCACATAGTAAAAATGCAGGCTGTGATGGCTGCTGATTTGAATGACTTTAAAAAAGGATCAGACACATTCATGAAGGAAAAGGCTCTCAGTCGATACTCGGCTTCTAGAATCAGAGGCGGCATGTTTACATCCCACTTATTTGCAGGTTTCCCCTACACATCTGGCTGGCCTACATAGGCCCCTGTTCTGCTCTAACAGGCCTATTGTTATGTCCTCACCACATTTTTCACTATTATTTTTTTTGATTGAGACTCTTCAGCAATTATTGGGTGAAGAATGTTGGGGAGTGAGCATTGATTTAGAAATGGTGCAACCATTTGGCTATTGACAAGAATAACCACAAATAGCCACGGGGAAGGTAGATACAAATGTGAAACATGACATGCTTTCTAAAGATACTTATCAACTGGGTTTCTTGTATTTTATCTGCTGTAAACTGACAAAAGGAAAATGTGGATTAGAAAATTTTCAAACGAATAAAACAGTTTGGAGTGCCAAGCTGTACAGTGCTCAAATCTCTACAGAAGCTTGTGGAAAAATTGGCTATTTGGGAAAGCAATTGTGTAGCCATGTTATTGCCTCAGTAGCTTTAGGGACTTTATATAGAAGGGGAGGGGGGTACAGCTTTTCTTTCTGCCAGGAATAGCCAAGTCATGGGGAACAGGGTGGAGGAAAGCCTAGTTGTTGTTGCTTTTCAATTATATTTGTAGGAACTATATACTTGAGTGCTGGAGAGAAAAAGAAACAGCTACAGAGGGAAGCTGGCAATATAAAAAAACATCAAAAACAAGCCCATATTGCTGCTTGCTACTAACATGCCAGTCAGTCCTTGAATTGTGTTATCCCAGTCAGTGGTAGAGTTCTGTTCGCACACAGTCCTGAGTGGTGCTTTTGAACCAAGAGGGTGGGATATAATTGTTTTAATAAATAAAAGAAACAAACATTTAATAAATGCTACTCACTTCCAACTATGTATTTTTGCAATCAGGGTAAAGTGCAAACAACTGATTTCCTAAACTGAAGGATCATAATCACAAATGTTTTTCCCACTTTATCCTATGAGACTTGTCTGTTGCTGCTGGGTAACTATCAAAGGAAACTTCAAAGCCCAGATCATTTTCCTTCACTTTAGAACACAAATTCAGTATAGCTCAATCCAAAACAATCTTAGTTGGATCATTTTAAACCCAGTTTATTCTGCTCACAAAAGATATATATTTTCAAAACATGTTCCATCTGTCTGGGGATTTTAGCATCTGTGGTGCTGAATATAGAGAAGAGGGAAAGGTTTCCGGAATTTCTAGTTTCTCAAGGCAATAAAGGTTGTGATTCTTAAAATGTTCAAGTTCTTAATGCTTGCTGGAGTTGAGTCCCACAATAATAATTTGTGGTCATTAGAACTATAATTTGTGAGGATCACTGGAAATATTTTAGGTTATCAGTAAATATGGCCAAGCACCAATGCACTATTTTAGTTGGGAAAAATGCTGATAAGGTTCCAGGGGTTTTGTGGGATGTAGTTCGGAAACCAACAATTAGGAATAGGAAAAGATCCCAAATGTTAAATGATAGTTTGATTGTGTGCCTTTTTCACATAGCTTGATATTCAATCAGGAGTATTCAAGAATAGTGACCTTTAACTTCAAATGTAAATACTTTCTGGAAATTGTTCATCATGAACATATTGCTGATAGTGCAAAGGAAATTCACATTTGAGTTAGCTGCAAAAACTCTGGCTTAACCTTGCAGTCATCCTTAATTAAAGTGGGATTTTCTTCAGTGTTACAGGTCACATGGACTTGAGCACTTACATAAACAGAGACAAGCCCTTTAGCTTGCACTACAATTCAACTGCTTCCATGAATTAGAATGACAGCACTGTGGCTCCGTCTCATGTCTGCTTTTTGACATATTAAATGCCTTAAACTATTTGTGAGCATAGCGAATCAATATTTATTCCAGCAATTCTGAGGTATTACATCAATGTAATGATGGTCTTGTTCATTCATAGTGTATGCATACCAATGCAGGATGAATGAAGAATGTCAGATGGAATGCTAAGCAACTACTTGAATTATAAAGTACAGAAACGCTTCCAACTCTAAGTTGTCAGTTTAAAATATGGTCCATATGAGAGCAATTGTCAGAATATAAAATCATAGAATCATAGAGTTGGAAGGGCCCCCAATGCATAGCTGTCAACCCTCCCTTTTTTTGCGGGAAACTCCCTTATTCCAATGTCGTTTCCCGCTGCTATCCCGGATTGTTGATATCCCTTAAATTTTCCGGATTTCAAAGGAAGCAGCTCCTCTCCCTCCCTGCCGGCCAGGGAGGCTCCTCAGCTGCGTTGCTCGGCTGCCAATAAGGAGTCTGAGACCGACTGGGGGCGGAGCTTGCATGCCTTGTGCAGCCAGACCATCACGCCCAACCAGACAGACAGCCTGCCTGCCGTCTATGTGCTCGCTCTTTCGCTCACCCATTCTGGAGCGCAGGGTGGCGAGGCTACTTGGTGCCATTGCACCGCCCTCGTGGCATCCCTTATTTTCAAATCCGAAAGTTTGAAAAAATCCCTTATTTTCAAATCCGAAAGTTGACAGCTATGCCCCAATGGGCATCTAAGTTCAACACCCTGCAATGCAGGAATCACGGCTAAAGAGTCCCTGACAGATGGCCATCCAAACTCTGCTTTAAAACCTCCACTGAAGAACTTTGAGGTAGCCCAGTCCAGCTCTTACTGTCAGAAAGTTCTTCCTAAAGTTTAGTTGGAATCGCTTTTCTTGGAATTTGAATGTACTGGTTTGGCTCCTACCTTCTGGAGCAGCAGAAAGCAAGCTTGCTCCATCTTCCATGTGACAGCCCTTCAAATATTTGAAGATGGCTATCGTATCTCCTCTCAGTCTCCTCTTTTCCAGGCCAAACATACCCAACTACCTCAACCATTCCTCATAAAGTTTGGTTTCCAGACCCTTGATCATCTTGGTTAGGGTTGCCATATTTTAAAAAGTGAAAATCCAGACAGAAAATTTGTTGACCTTTTTCGCAAAATCTTGAAGAAAAATGACATTTCTGAGCTATTTTTAAAGAAAACGACTCTGCCAACATGGGTTGTGATTTCTGTGATTGGGTTTCAACTATTTACGACAGCTTCCGATGGCCAAATGCCAGGTAGGTCTGGGAAATCCTGGATGCATGGCAACCCTAACCTTGGTTGCCCTGCTCTGCACACATTCCAGCTTGTCAATATCTTTCTTATAAATAGTGGTGTCCAGAGCTGGACACAGGACTCCAGGTATGGTCTGGCCAAAAGAGAATGGAGCAGTCCTGTTACTTTGCACTATACTTCTGAGGAAATAAAATTGAAGCATTGGACCATACCAGCCTTCACCTACCTGGTGCCCTGCAAATGATTTGGGGCGGGGGGGGGGGACTCCCACCAGCCCCTGCCAGCTGTTGCAGGGCACCAGGTTGGATAAGGCTGTGCTCTACAGTTATTAGCACGAGAATAACTAGTGGTTGCATTAATCTGTTGTGTCAATTTCTCCTGTGGAGGTAATTTTCTAACCCCTAATATTCCCCTCCCTGCCACTGGTGTCTAGCAGGAAGGTGAGATAAGCATTTTTGTGCCTTTTCTTTGTGTCATTTCTTTAAGGTCCCCATCAGTGATGTCCAATATCATTTCACTGAAAGTTTAAGTTTACTTTTTTATTGCAGACTTGTTTCCAGAATGTTTGCATAGCCTTGTGGTTCCTTACCAAATGAAAGCAGAAGGGCCATTTCTGGAGCAATATTAACAGGAACAGTCTTCTAGTCGGTTAAGACCAAAAATATTGCTGTTTGATCAAGAGCTGAGGATTCATTTTCTCCATGTTGGAAAAGCCTATTCTGAACCTTACAACCAGAGGTTCCAATACTTTTTGTATGGGCAGAAGAGAGCTGAAATCAATACCAATGCCTTCCTTAAAATAAAAAGTTAAACCCTTTTGTCACTTTCTTGTTTCAATCTGTGGCTTTTGTTCAGTTAATTATGGGTGCCTATTGTGCTCTCTGAAGATTAGATCTTTTTCTTCTACATTTAAGTACTTCAAGCTAATTTATTTTTATTTCATGCCATCAGCTGCTTTTTCCAGCTTGTAAGAAGTTCATTGCTTCCCCCCTTATCAAATCTAAGGCCTTGTGCAGTCAAGCATCCATCAAGCACAAAGAGCGGAGCTTGCTTGCAAGAGCAGCAGTGGCTCTCAGGGAGAAGGAATTTGGTTTTCACAGGCTCAGTTCATTTCTTTTTCCCTACAGGGCAATAGCATTAACAGAGTCAAACAGAGAAGAAAACAAAATGCAAAAATTTACCTTTGCAGAAATGACATAAGGAAACCTGAAAAGCCGCTCTTTGCCCTGCCAAAGCTAAATTATTGATAAGGCCAATGTAATTGTGTAAGATCTGAATTAATGTTGCACACAACTTAATATGAATAATAAAAGAATTTTTAATGGCAAATACTTTGCAATACTGCAGCATTTCCTGCCTTGATGCCATCCAGATGTTTTGACTAGAATTCCCATCATCCCTTACTACTGTCCTTTCTGGTTGGGGTTCATGGGAGCTGTAGTCCACAATAATTTTTTGGGGGGGAGAAGTAACTGAGGGAAACAGAGACATATTTGTCCATCTATCTGTGACCTTTTACATGCAAATCTTTTGCTTATCATTAGGCTATGTTGCTTTCCCTAATAAGAGAAATACCTTTTGTGAAACACCAACATGCATTGGAGAACTGGAAAACTGATAAAATCCAGAGATATTGAAGGACTCACCATCCTTACGGGACTGTGAAAGCTGAGTCCTGAGGAATGATCACAACCTGCAAGCACAGAGTACTATACCAGATTAGATACCAGTAATATTTCCTTACACAAACACCAGAGATGCACATCCTGGATCATGAAACGCAGGCACTTGAAATAACCAAATATCTGTTTGTGAGGCAGGAAGATTTCATTTTTGCCTCAACCCTTCAACTGTTCAGTTTTTTTCTGGCAATGTGGGTCCTGTGAAAAGAGATACATATCCATACTATCCCTTGTGTACATTATCCTATGCAGTCTATAGGAGCACTTCTACCTAAGGTTCAGAAATGTTTTGAATCAAAGGGCCTTGTCATACTTGTTTTTTTCCATCAACAAAATTGGTCCCCGTGTTGAACCTCATTACGCCCTAATGCCTCCTCATGCTCTCTTCCAAATGGCTGGCTTTTATTGTCTGAATAACTGGAAGATAATAAAAAACCCTGACAGCAATATTACACTTGTCAAATCCCTCACCTACCGTGACAGCAGACAGGCATTTGGAGGAGACATTAATGTCGTTACATCAACACAATTAATTCTGTTCACTGACTAAAACCTTGCACTCAGGAGCAAAAAAAAAGAAAAAAGCATTAGCCTAATATCTTTATCTGTCTGACAAAGCTCAAATTAGTGCACTGCCAGGGAGGTGAACTTCATGTCAACATACAATTAACATAAAGCGAACAGGCTTTTTGCAACAATGCATTTTTGTTGCCATGGTGGGATGGGAGTAACAATGCCTGTGTATGAACTCTGACACTAACCTCCTATGAGGGCTTTGTCAACTCATGTCACTTCTCTGAAACTCAGTTTCCACATGTCTTTCTAATGAATTGTTCTTCAACAGCCTGGCATTAGAAGTTGTTAACTTCCACTGCTAGGCATGCATAGCTCAGAAGAGAAAGAGATCTTTAATCTCCTAGCCCTCAGTCTCTGGGGCTTAACATTATTATCATCATTGAATTATTAATCACCTTCTACTCCAGTGTTTCAAGGCAATTTACACATAAGATTATCTAACAAGAGTTGAAAACACACACACACACACACACACACACACACACACACACACACACACAATCAAATACACACCAACTCAGCAACAGCAATCAATATTTAGAAACAGTTTCCCACAAATGTGTCAACCGGCCCAGGCCCACGAAAGGCAACTCTTCAGCTGTTGCTTGTATTTCAGAATCATTTCTCCTCCCTATTATTTCTAGGACAAAACCTGTGTGTTACTGATCAACTGTTTTACTCATTCTGAAGCTACTTATAAAAAGAAAAATACTATCCAGTCTACAAATGCTGACCCAGCAAAGTATCAAAGCATTTTTATTTATTTAATAGCACAAGCAATCCATTTGAAACTAAATAGATGAGACCTATAGAGGAACTTAAACGTTAGGAAAGTACCCTTAAAACTTTGGGATCAGTTGCCTCAGAAATCTCAGCAATGTCCCCAGTGTGAATGGTCTTGCCATTTTATTAGTAGGCTAGATTGATTTCTGTCAGTATGTATGTATGTATGTATGTATTTATACATATGTACATAGGCCAAGATAAATTGCTGTCATTACACACAGCATAAATACAAAATACACTGTCACAAGTGTGAGAGCAGAAGTTCATAGAATTAGGTACATTGTCTTAAAACTGGGGGGTTGGGGAGGTTGCTGAAAAACGATTAAGCTGCTTACCTTCTGAAGATGCTTTAAACACACACACACACACACACACACACACGACAACAACAATGCACCTAATTCTATAAATGCTCATTTTATTTAAATATTTAAAAATCTGTAAGGGGTATACAGTATTAATAAACAATATCAATAACACAAAATGTAAAACCAGTAAAATTGAAGTATAACAGAGTATAAAAACAAGTAAAAACAGGAATTCGGGATCTGATTTTATGGGCCAGACAAAGCCTGGCCAATACAGACATTCATTCATTCATTCATTCATTCATTCACGCACACTTTATTACTACTGCTGCCACATTTACACAAGTGGGGATTTGAACTTTGATCTGCAGAGTCCTAAGTCCAACACCATCTTGATGAGAGAGGGGTGCACATAGGTATTGCCAGCTCAAGACACTTCACTGCCTGAGGCAAAAGGACAAGACGGGGTCCCCTCCTCATTTCAATTACAGAAGCTGGCTGAACTGGCAGCTGAATCATACGCCAACAATGGTGACAAAATAACACCCTCCGCTGCATCTGAGGGCCAGGACAGGCCATACAGCTTGGTCCTCTAACAGCAGGAAATGGCCAGCAGGCCTTAGGAGAGATAGCCAAGGGGCTGCCACTGCTGCCCTCCAGCATCTGCCACCTGAGACAGTTGCCTCACTTTGCCTAATATTAGGGCCTGGCCTCTATGCATACCTGTATGTGAAAATAAGTGAGTTGGACCTAAGTGGCATAGAGGTTGGAGGGCTGGGCATTTTCGCTCTGTTAATTGACTTTTTATTGCTTTGTTTCCATCACTAACAAACCTTTTTGACCTTGGCAGTGTCTGCAAGCATCTGGTGTATTATGCCAAAAGACTGTGCTGAGAAAAAGAATTTTATTAACCTAAGGGAGACTAAGGAGGAGACAGTATATATGGAGGCCCTGGCATGAGGCCATAGCAATACCCTTTTCTTCAAAGCTGTTTCTCTGAAACAAAAACCAGCTCACATTTCTGTTTTTTCCCTTGAAGGCAGAAGCACCCCCCCCCCTGAGTAGCAACTTATTCCAACAGCGTTCAAATTAATTGCTTCAGTTGGAATGATAACTGAACAATAGCTAGTTTCTACCCAACAGCTACAGTTTCTGGAAGAGTGAATGCAAAACCCCTGGGGCTACCCGAAAAAGGTTCAACTTACAGAGCATTACATACACAGACTTCTCTCTCTTCGGTATCTCAAGAAGGGCAACTTCAGTTTATTTATTTGAAAAATGTGGTCAGAACAGCAGGGTGGGGAAAGAGAAGTCTTGGGGTTTTAAAAAAGGAAGTTCAAGGTTACAAAGACAATCATTCCCATCTCAACAAGATATTATTTTGGCCAAAACAAGGATAGACTATATATCTTCTGTTAGGAGTTGTTGTACTACAAGCAAATCTCTTTGGTCACAGATGAGGTGCGAACACTTTCTCTGAGCAGGACCTCCCACTCATAGAAGTTACCTCTATCTGATTTCCTGCACTCCCTTCCTTCTTCCTCAGCCCCACATACCACAGTTCCCAGGAAAGTCCCAGAACTTTGAAAGGACTGAACGAGTTACCAGAGAGAATGGGGCACCAAAGTTATCCTCCACCAATCCCCTTCTGCAGAATGATCTTCAGTTCCAACCCTTTGTGTACGGGCATTGTGGTGTATATGATAACATTTCATCCTCATTCATGACGTCATATATTAGCCTTCCCCAGACCTGTGCTGTTCAGATTTTTTTTTACTACAGCTCCCATAAACTCCAGCCAATATGGCCAATGGTCAGGGATGATGGTACCTGGATGGCAGCAAGATGGGGGAGACTGTCATGCACACTATTCTGTATGGCAACTGCAACAAAATTAGGAATTTATTTACCACTGTTTCCTTCAAGAGTGTTCACTTGCTCATCCTGAATTATTATGATCTTGGCATGAAATAATAACCGATCACAACGGTTTTAGACTCTGAGAACCAGCAACATTTGGGGAGCTGGCTATGTCATCCTAGAAATCTTGTCTGAAGCATTGAACTTTTAGATATCTGTTGGAGTTTAGCTGTACCTCTTCCTATGCTTGCCTGTATATATGTGTAAATAAACTAATCACAACTCCTTAAGTCTCTTTTTGGCTTCGTTCCAAGAAAACAGAGCCTAGATACATGTTACATCCCTGAAGTTCTCACCACTTAAAGAACTGGAATTTGTGAAACAATTTTTTGTCTTTTTAAAATGTTCTTTAGTCTCAAAATCACCTAGGAAATATTTATCAATGGGTGGTTTTACAAATTCAATAAATAAAATAATCAGTAATAAAGTTCCAGTGATAAAGTCGAATCAGCACATCTGACTGCAAGACCCCCAATTACTGCTAGGCCCAACTGATTAACATGCTTAGTGTGGGTGGCCCATAGGGATGGTAAGACATGCTTGCCAGTAATACTTCTGTGAGGCAATTTCCTATCTAATCTGAACTCCATGCCTCCTTTACCTCTCCAGCAATATATTATTCCAACCAACTAGCTCCTTTAATATAGCAACAGCTTCTTCACACAGACCTTGATCAAATACAAAATATAAGCCTGGAAGAATCTTGGGCAAGATTCTTAGTCCAAGAGCTACCAAAAAGTAAGAAACTGAAATCCAGCTTCTAACTGTATTCAAAATAGCATTTTAAAAAAAAAAAACTATGGGCTATCCCAATCATAAGTAACCAGTATGAGGTCCTCCAGATGTTGTTGGCATCCAGTTGTCATTAATGCTACCAGCATAGGCAATGGTCAGGGATGATGGAAGTTATAGTCCAGCAATTTCTGGAGGGTACCAGGTTGGATAACATCATCTCAAATAGTGAAATGGAGAAACCAACGCCAATAGCAGAGGTCGTTGGAGAACCTGGTTTGTTACCTAAATAATGACTGTATAGGAATACAATGTGCACTTGACTCCAGGCTGCACTGGTTAGAGCAATGCATAAAAGAATCCTGCTTCAGGCATAGCTTGGTGTAAGGATAAATTTGGTTTGTAAAACTCACAGTGCGCAGACACATCTGTTAGAGTATGTTTGCTCTCTTGCCAAGATAGTAAACAATCGAATGTAGATAAAATTTGTGCAGCTTTACAAGACAAGAAGTCTTGCCGGTTTCATAACAGGCTGCAAAACGTATGTTTAGCCCGCCAAGGCTTTAAAAACTGTCTCTATAAAATGGTTGGTGTGCAGTCTCCACACTTTCACCTGAATTGTCAGTGTGTATTCCAATTCACCAGTCAATTCATATTTTTCCTTAGATATCTAAAAGAGTACGAAGCATCTGTCCTGTTCACGGAAGAACATCTGAAGTGTTCATGCCTTGAGGAACATTTACATGGCCAGATGGAGGTTATGAGCCATCTCTGCTCATGGCTCCCTGAACAGCAGGACCTGAGGTCTACTGTCCTGCCACCACCTGTTGAAGACATTTGTCTTCCAACAAGCCTTCTAACTGAAGACTTATGCGTCATATATTGGACTTGAATTTACCTCATACATGCGGCATATTTATTTATTTATTTATTTATTTATTTATTTATTTATATACCGCCCTATACCCAGAGATCTCAGGGCAGTTCACAGAATAAAATCAAGATATAAAACCACAAAAATACATAATAAAAAACCAACAGCCCCCCTTCCAAAAAACAACCCACATTTTAAAAGGGCATAGGATGTCAATCAGATCAACCAAAGGCCTGGCTAAAAAGGAACATTTTTGCCTGGCGCCTAAAGGTGTATAATGAAGGTGCCAGGCAAATTTCCCTGGGGAGAGCATTCCACAGCTGGGGAGCCACTGCAGAGAAGGCCCGTTCTCATGTTGCCACCCTCCGGACCTCTCGAGGAGGAGGCACATTTTAAATTGTGGATATAGATATATATCTTGGTATACTGTGTTTTTATATATTTTCATTGACATTACTAACAGCCCAAAAGTGCAGTGGCAGGATATTATATCATACCATATGCAAAGCAAACAATGAATAAATAATAAGAAAGGGAAATAGTAACACACCAGTATGAATTGAGACATCTATATTTGCCAAGCTGGCATAGATGGTGAATATTGACCATCTAGCTCAAACCATAAGAAATAACATCCCACCAGATGACATACGGTAGAAATGTTTTGGATCCTCCACCCTCCCACCTTGGAAACTCATAGTTGATGTGTATTCCCCCCTACAATAGCCAAATTCCTTACGTTCTTATACCACACAAACAAATGCAGGTTTTTCAAAGTCCTTCATGGCAGGGCTATTGAAATCCTAGCTGCTGCTAACATCCATGTCAAAAGATCTCTAAAGCAACAAGCTTTTGTGTTACCCATCCACATATTCAATAATGACGGTTATGGGGAAGCCTGAACAGGTGATTTAATTATTTTTGGTATTTCTTAGCATATTTGGTATACTATACTATACTATATTTTTGTAAGGGGAAAAAGTTGACGACAGAACAGCATGGGAGGGATGACGGAGCTGTGAGTGGAGGGGTGTTGGCAAGAGGCCAAGGGGGTTGGTGGGGTTGGCAGACAGACAGGGTTAGTGAGCAACGCAAGCAGGGGTAGAAGCGTATGGTGTGTGTGTATATATGTGTGTGTATGTATGTGTGAGATTGTTTTCATGTGTGAAAATGTTTTACCTGTAGCTGTTTTTACGCAATCAATTCTTCTGTGTGTGTTTTTACCATTTTGCAAATATATATTCATACACAACCTTGATGGCAGAAAGTGAGGAGGAATTAAAGAACCTTTTAATGAGGGTGAAAGAGGAGAGTGCAAAATATGGTCTGATGCTCAACATCAAAAAAAACTAAGATCATGGCCACTGGTCCTATTACCTCCTGGCAAATAGAAGGGGAAGAAATGGAGGCAGTGAGAGATTTTACTTTCTTGGGTTCCATGATCACTGCAGATGGTGACAGCAGTCACGAAATTAGAAGACGCCTGCTCCTTCGGAGAAAAGCAATGACAAACCTAGACAGCATCTTAAAAAGCAGAGACATCACCTTGCCGACAAAGGTCCGTATAGTTAAAGCTATGGTTTTCCCAGTAGTAATGTACGGAAGTGAGAGCTGGACCATAAAGGCGGCTGATCGCCGAAGAATTGATGCTTATGAATTATGGTGCTGGAGGAGACTCTTGAGAGTCCCATGGACTGCAAGAAGATCAAACCTATCAATTCTTAAGGAAATGAGCCCGGAGAGCTCACTGGAAGGACAGATCCTGAAGCTGAGGCTCCAATACTTTGGCCACCTCATGAGAAGAGAAGACTCCCTGGAAAAGACCCTGATGTTGGGAAAGATGGAGGCCACAAGGAGAAGGGGACGACAGAGGACAAGATGGTTGGACAGTGTTCTCAAAGCTACCAACATGAGTCTGACCAAACTGTGGGAGGCAGTGGAAGACAGGAGTGCCTGGCGTGCTCTGATCCATGGGGTCATGAAGAATCGGACACGACTAAACGACTAAACAACAACAATTCATAAAGGAAATGAATACAGTTGTACCTTGGTTGACTTGCGAGTCAAACGTTTTTTGGAACCCGAACATCTGACGTGGCATATGCAGCTTCTGATTGGCCGCAGGAGCTTCCTGCAGCCAATCGGAAGCCGCGCCTTACCACTGTATATAAATAATGGGAGTTGTGGCCCTACAGATGTTGCTGTGCTACATGTTCACCAACCCTGCCCTAGAGCATTGCAGTCACAGTGGAGAACAGAGGACTAATTGGACAACTAGCCTGACCTGGTATAAGGCAGCTCACTACGTCCCTAAGAAGTCGGCTGCTTTAAACTGGTATTATTACATCAAACACGATTAGGCCATTTTGTGATTAGTGATTAGAAGACTAGAAAGGCGCTCCATTCCTAAAGGAAGTATTAGAGAGTTAATTAAAAGTTTTAATCTTCCTCAAATTAAAAGCAAATCTAAATCCATCCCTTAAAATTGCTTTTTCCTGATTGAATGACGCAAAATTCAAATGCAACCTAGAAGGATCATTGTTCTATATCTATCTGTATTCCGTTCCAGTGGCAAATACAACATCCAAATAAGCAGAAAAGGCCTCCCTGTTTTAATTTAATTTTGATCAAAACCCAAATAGCACTGTGCTTACATTTTACCAAAAAATAAATAAAGGTTTTACACATTTTTCTTAAGGAAGGACTGCCCCCTTCTGGCCACACAACAGAAATGTTCCCAATTAATCTTACTGATAAGTGTCATCAAATCTTTCATTCCACGTGAAATTACTACGCAGCAATAAATCTATGAAATCAGAAAATTGTTGGACTACAGGGCTGTAAATTTTACAACCACAAGTATGTTTGGCATCAAAATTCACATTTAATGCTTTGACCAATGTAAATGTGTTCTACACATTTTCCAGCATTCAAAAAATAACATTAGCTCTTATCTTATTAACTTGGCATCTTAGCTTGGGTGCGCAGGCTGCCACCAGGGGTCAAATGTCTATTTGATGCCTGTATCTATATTTGATTACCAACTTCGCCATAAATTTCATGCAACATCAATCAACATAAAATTGCATAATAGCATCAAAACCTCAACATCTTCAGTGGCTTAAAATTGCAGAGGTCTCCTTGATCCATTCCAGCATATGGCTGTCCTCCAACCATCACTAGGCTGTCCAGTGGTGATCTGTGCTTATTAATTGCTCCTTTATTATTTTTTTGTAAAGGATTTCCCCTCTAGTGGCCTTCATTGTAATGGATGCAGTGGGCAGGAAGCACCTAGCTAGCTTTATTATGCATTCTTAGTTATGAGAGTTGCTTCATTCAAGTCAACCGAAAGACACATACAAAACACCACAGTGTGGTTATAATTGCATTTCATTATCTTGGAAGATTTTGTTTAGTGTTTGAACATCTTGGTGAAACGCCCTGCAGAGCCAGAGGAGGACTCACAGGAGTTCAGAAATGCAGGGAATCCAAAGAAAGATGCATCAGGTCTAACAATTTATTAAAGAAGGTTACAAACTTACAACAAAGGTCCAACAATTCCTTCCTTGCCCCGATCACAGCATTCTGCAGGATAGACTCCACAGCAAGCAGATTACTTGTCTGCACTCAAGTAAAGATACACAAAGGCCCTGGCAGGCTACCTCACCTGGGAACACAGGTGGATTGTATTAACCGTTACCTCCCCCTCTAGTTATGCCTGGGGCTACATCAAAGCATGTGAAATACATATGAGCTCAGTGCTACAGCTGCTACCAGTTAGGTAGGGGTCATCTTGACCATCAATATGCTGCAAGCGAGGCTTCCAGACCAGCTTGCCTTTTCGGGTCAACACATTTGGCTACTTGATCTATGCACTGTTATGCACGCAATTAACTTCATTGAAAAAAAGAGTAGTGCAGAATTATTAAAAGCAGATAATAAAATAGCCAGGGCTGAGCAAGATCAGAAAACACTCCCGTTGCTACCACCCTTTTTTAAAAAAACAAATTAGCGGAAGAAATTTGTGACATTTGCACAAAATTGGCTGTTTGAGAGGCTTTTAGAGGCTCCAGTTATGAAGGGACAATGATAATGAAGGACAATGACTGGGAAGAAAAATGCTACCAGACACTTCTATAGACATCCAGGACAGTAGAAAACCATTAGTCTGTTAATGTACAAAGATAACCTGCTGGCCTTGCTCTATGATAAAATACTCAGACCAATGGAGGGCAGCTTTTTATCAGATAGAGGCAAGAATCTGGCCCTCTGGGGTCACACAGTTCCTCAAGGGAGGAGGATTCTGGGCTGTTGAGCAAATGTCTCATTTTCAACTGTCTCTATTTCTCTTTTCTAACTAGCAGTTCTTGTGGCATACAGAGCAATGATCCATCCCTCAATACACAGAGCTCCTGGTTTAAACCACATGACACCTGGCATATAGTGTGTGCTTTAATTAAAATTGAGATTGTTTCATTTTAAAAAAAATATGTAGACCATTAAAATAGACAGTGGCACATATTAGCTCAGCAAACTTCATTGACACCAACTTCAATCAAATTGCATGTCCCTTCAGTAGCAGACAAGCAAGGAATCTGGAAATCCACTCCTTTCTGGGTGTACAGATGTAGCATGGCATCCAGCTGACTTATCTCTGGAAACAGGCTGCTGTTCAAAGACTCTGTTTAGAGCTGTGCATCTACACACACACCATCATTTTGCCCCCAACAGCTGCTCCCCCAGTGCTTAGATACAAGTATCTGAGGATGTTCTTGAAACTGACTCAGGTTTTATGAAACAGATGTCAGATTATGCATCAGGTAGAACAGAGGAGATATCAGAAGGGCGGACTTGAACATCTACTGTGCAGACATTTAATTTGGGATTGGGAACAGAATGCTAGATGAGCTGGGCCTCTGGTCTGATCCAGTTCTTTCATTAATTTAACAGAAGAGTGAAAACTGGAAAGAGAATTTTGTTATTAACGTGTTTTCAAAGTATTTGAAGAAAAGTGGCAGCTTTTAGACTGAAAATCTAAAAGCCAAAATATGCTAGGATTCCCTATTGTTTATCAAATGTCAGCCACAGCACCTGTGAACCAAGGGAAATGCCTGTATAAACATCTTGATTACTGTGATGGAACAGGTGCAAGTTACTGAATTATACTTACCTTGTAACCTCTTCCCACTAATACTTCCTCCTGTTAAATCAAATTCGTCCTTTTATGGTTGATTGATTTATAAATCAATGTTTGGTGCAATTATATTAGCCAAAATCCATGCCGATGGTGAAAAATACACGACAAATTTCAAAGGAGGTAATTCACCAAAATGAGATTAGTTCAATGGAAGTTGAAAAAGAGTGGCTTGTATCCAATGCAATGCTAAGGAAGCATCCTACCAAGGCAAGGATTCTCACTTGCACTATTGGACTTCTCTTCTTCTCCACCTTGCATACCCTGCCCCCTCCCCTAATCTGCTCCAGAGAGTTGAGGGGAATTCCAAAACAAATTTAGGAGCACACAGGTAAAGTCCCATTGCACAAGTGGAAATCCCACAAAACCCTGTTGCCCTTGAAATATGTTGTGGACCTTTTGTTAATTGGACAGCAACAGCCAATTCCATATTTTGAATTGCTTGCTACCAACAGATAAAAGCGCAGGTGTGTTGTGGTGCTTGTCCAGAGAACTCAAAGAGTCTGTGAGCCTAGGCAGGCAGACTTTTACCATAGATCAGGTGCAAATGTGTGGCAAAATGATCAGCTGTATCCTCCCCACCATAGATTGGGGACCTGGAAATGGAAGAAAAGTAGCAGAATTGATAAGCTGCTAATTGTATTGCTGGGGGGGGGGGTGGCGGGCCTTGCTTTTCGCCACATGGTTCTCAAAGTGGCTTAAAATATAACATGTACAAAATTCAGTAGGGATGAGATGGGCCCACAGCACTGAAAGCACGGTTCCTTGTTGGCATGAGTCATGCTTCTGGCCCATAGGGAACAACTAATTTGTGCTCTCCCCAATGATTTCAGTGATAGACTTAGGGTGTGCAGGGCAAGGTGGCCCTTAAAGGTATCCTGGGCCTAAGTTATTCAGGGCTAGTAGAAAAACACTGAACTTAGTTTGGTAGCAGATAGGAAGCCAGTGCAGGTTTTTTAACTCCAGTGCTATGTGCTGGAGGGCAGTTCCCAGCACCAGTCTAGCCATAGTATTCTGCACTAATTGAAGCTTCCAGACCAGACCCAAGGGCATCCCCACATAGGATGCATTGCAATATTCCAGCCTTGAGGCTACCTGCACGTGAACCACAGTGGTCAGGTTATCCCAATCCAGGAATGTTCGGAGCTGACAAAGCTAACAAAAGGCTCTCCTAGCCACAGAGGCCACTTGAGCTTCAACTGACAATGGTAGTTCAAGGAGTATTCCCACGCTACATCTCTTCTCCTTCAGAGTGAATGCAACCCCATTCCGTTCAGCCAACTCTCCCAAGAAGACCGCCCACCCACAAAGCCTCCCAGGGTTCACACTCAGCTTGTTAGGCAGAAAGGGGTCTCATGCCACAGCGGTCCTTAAGTGGGAAAACGAAGATGACTGATGAAGAAAAGGATGAAATAGGTGTTTATGAATACCCATAGCCTGTGCACCTCTCTTGTTTGTTCACAAGACTTAGGGGATGTGCAAGCGTGCCCTGTTCGTGGGGAAAGAGTGATGCTGGTGCCCAGCACCCTGTATGTTACCCAACATCCTCTTACAAAATAGATACAAGGACAGCACAGTTCAAACTTTGAGTCACGACTGACCTGCAGTGCCAAATCAGGACCAGATCTGCAAGAAATTCAAGGTTCAGATAAGAGGACTTGTATTGTATGTTGGGATCAAGAAACAGGTGTGTGTTGATATTTGAAATGAGGGGATCTACTCGGCCGAAGTTAAGGCCAGCCTAAGTCTCATCAGTTTCAATAGGCGACCTAAATATGAGCTGAAACGTGCTTTCGGAATTTTAAGAATGCTTAGCCTTGTCTGGGTTGTGCTGATGTTCTTTCATTAGGCAAATGCAGCAGTCTGTACCGAAAAAGACCAGGATAGCCACACGCAGCCATGACAACGCTATTCCAATGTTTTCCCCCGTATTGTTTTATTTGACAGGCATTTACAACGTTCCATTCATATACCTAAAAACATAAAAATAGACCTTCTTTCAGCTTATAAAAGAAATATATAAGAACCTTTGACATTGACAGTTCATGACGTTATGTACAGGAACAATGGCACCCTCCAAGCACAGGACGTCCAGCATTTGACAAGCTTATTGTATTCTACTGGGGACAGCTAAAACATTGTCATCATGTCTAATAAATTGGTACACAACCGACTTGAATTTAAATATAGTGAGATAACACAGGGTGTAAAAACCTTGCTAAAGCTTTTTTAAGAAAACAATGAAGAGATTGCAAAAGTTAAAGACAATAAAACTTTCAAAACATTGAATATAGTGCGGGTGAGACTCCAATATTGGCTGGGACACAAGGCAGCTGGTGCTGCCGCCCGGTAACATTTTCCATTCACGTCTCAAAATATAACCACAGCTGATTGTATAAAATAGAATCCCTAAAGCTATTATAAAATTTTAGGCTTTCAGCGTACCTACTAATGTGTCAAACATCAATAGATACAAAAATGATCCCTTCCAAAAAAAAAAAAACCCCAAACCAAACAACAAAACTCTCTCCCCCCCCCCACTTTTTTCCCGCAGATCAAAACTAAAATGGGAAAGCTATATAAATATTTAAACAGAAAAAGTGCTCTTTAAAAATTATTTGGAAATCTTTAAATTTCGGTCACAACTTTACCCTGTTACAGATGTTTAAATAAGAATTTTTTAATTGGAAAAAAGAAGAAGTTTTATTGTTCAGAACATTGCTCATATTCCACAGTGGGTTGGGGCAGGGGAGCAATCAATAAGTACACTGATATCACAGAGGATAATAATAGGAGGAGGTCAGGTTTTTTGGCCACAAAATGTTCAATTTTTCCTGAGCCCTAACTTCATCAACCACAGAGGATCAAACTCATCCTAGACGCAGACTGTCTATTCCAACAGAATTTACAGCAGGGATTAATTTAACCCTCTTGGTTTCTCAGCTATTTAATGACATTGCTAACTTAATTCCAGTCTCAGATATGTACAGCTGTCCAGTTTTATTTTTATTTTACAAAAAGGAAAAAAAAGATTATCCCTAAGAGTTTCCAGTTTAGAATTATACTATAAAACCAACATCCTCAACCCTTTCTAAAAGGGTTGCTTTACATCCTAGAGTTGGAATGAAAACACAATCTCATGCACCTTTACTCAGAAATAAGTCCTGCTGTGTCAAATGAGACTTAGTCCCTAGCAAGTGTGCATAAGATTGCAGGCTAACACTGTAAAATTCCCATCCCTTTGTGCCCTTGCATTTCAGGTAAAATACAAAAAATATCTTTTTCAAGTGTTAAATTTGGATCTCTTTTTCAAATAAAAAAAGAGTTTGGCATTGTTATAATTTTTTTTTAATGTAAAACTAGAACTTCCAACGTTGACATTAAATCAGACTAGCCACAGACCAAAGAGAACTCGGCACAACATAAATTCCAGATTTTCCCTCACACATTCCTAAAATATACATAGTGTCGCTGGATCCAGAGATCCTCCCTTGGTGACAGTAAGCTTTGTGAATGCTACTGTGTGCAAGTACCTCCCATGCCAAGCAAACGTTTGGTGTTGTCAGTACTGATCACTTGTGAAGGGATGGGAGAAAGGGGAGCCTGGTTCTGGTCCCTCCCCAAGCAAGTGACTGGACCATTCGGAGTTGACAGCCCCAAATATCTGTTCAGCAGTGCATGCGCAATGCAGGTCCACCCCATGCATACCCCTGGGAATGGAAGATTTCCCCCCTCCACTCAAACGCCAACTGTGGCATCTCATAAATTAGGGAAGTCCATGCACTGATGCCTGCTTCTCGGCATAGAACTCCCTTGCTGGATGAGAGTGAGAAATGTTGACGTTTAAGGGGGATATAAGAATACTGCAGCCTGAAAGACTTATTCCTTGCAGCTTCCTTGCTTAAGATGAACCCATGATTGACATGTCACATATAAAATTTGTTTGCTGCTTGTGCTATCAACTTAAGCAAATTTGATGCAATTTTTTTATTAAAAAAAAACCACATACACACAACCACAGCAATGTGTATTCTAGTAAGATCTATGCATCCCATTTCAATATGCAGCGCCTGATTAGTTTCGAATAAATAAAGCCCTTGGTAATGTACAGAGAAGGACTCAAGCTCATTCCAGTTTGTTTTGCTTCCCTCTCCCCTGTTATGTATTACCTTAAGGGAAAAGAGAAGGTGGGGGAGGAGGCTGTGTGGTTTCAACCAGTTTAGCTGCCATAACTGTATGTGCAAGTGTGCATTCCATAGGGTCATTCTCCACAATGTGTAAGGGGTGGGTTGGGGGCACATCTATGCCTACCATCTAACGAGAAAGTGGCAGGTCTAAAGCTCAGTGTTCAGTTTCCTTGGTGGTACGAAATCTTCACGGCGGACCCAGATGACCTCTTCACTGTTGGCTTCCACGCTGCCATTAATTCCAGAGAGAGCAGCTTGCTTCTTTAGCTGAGCCATTCTGGATGCATGCGTCCCCAAGGCAAACCGCACTTTGTCGCCTCGGCAAGACTGGCTGCTTGTAATGGAAGCCGCCTGTAGCTGCTCCTGAAGTTCTTTTTCCACCACGGTGCTCCTCAGAGGCTCGCAGTATTCGTCGTCGTCACTGAGAATGTCGGTTTCTTTAATGTCCTCTTGTTCTTCGTACTGGCCGAGGTCAAACTGTTCTTCTACCCAGCGGTCAGTGTCCTTGCTGTTGGAGGCCTGCTGGGGATCTTTTTCGGGACTGCTGGCGAACACGGCATCTGAATCAATGGTAAATCTGTTTCGAGCCAGCCTCCTCCGCCGCCTCCCAAGAGACTTGCTTGGGGCAGACACTGTGTGCACAAACAAAAATAAAACCCCAGATGCTTTTACAAACAGTTGGTTACAAAACACTTCCCCCAGAATTTGGCTTCCAAACACTTTTTCATAATTATATTAGTCAAGCATCAACTGCCAAGAAGAAGGGTGGGCAATTTTTACACCAACGTTTTCTATTAAAGATTTTATTGATTCACAAAAGTATGTGCAATGTCTCTATCTCGTATTTTTTCCAAGTAACATTTTTACAAATCGGTTTCATTTGTTGAGACATTAGGAAGAAAAAGGGGGAAAGAGGAGGGTGGGGGGAAAGATGGTTGGGGTGGGGTCGGGTGACTATGTTTCTATTTTACTTAACGCATGTAGGGTTTGGTGTCAGCGCTGTTTGTGCAGGTTCTCTGTTGTTCGCTTGTGTTCCTTTGGTGGTGAGAGGTTGGGGTTGGCCTAGGGTGTGCTTGTTCATTTGTGGTTGGCTGTGGTGGTCTTTGTTTCCATGTGTGAGTGGGGTGGGTGGGTGTTTTGGATCAGGTTAGCCATATTGATTTGTATGCTGTTGGTGGATTTTTGTCATTGTCTTGTTGGGCTGTGTGCGCGATAAAGGGGAGTGCAGGCAACTCGAAATTTTAGACAGTTTCTGGGAATTATAAATTTTGCCAGTGACTTTTGAGAAATCTTGCCTCTAGCAGCTCCTCACACTAGGAAAATGGACCCCATTTTGTCACCTAATAGTTTGCTTTTCATGCCAGGGCCATAGTGACAAACAGCCAATCCTGCTTTGTGGAAAGGGTGGTTGGCATTTAATGGTCCTCCATTCTTTGCAGCTCTATTATTCTATGGCACAGGTTGGGAACCTTTTGTCAGCCTGAGGGACATCTCCCCTCATGGGAAGCCTTCCAGGGTCTGCCTGCCAGAGATGGGCTGGGCAAGAGGCAAAAATGGCTGCAGTACCAGAAGCGACTCTTACTTTTGTACATACTGTGGGGCTGCATTCTAGCCATGCAAAAGGAGCTACGCTGGCAAAGGGTGTGGCCCGACGGAAGGACTGCAGCTTGCGGAGAGTTCCAAAGGCTGGATTCAGAGGCTTGGCATTTGGCCTGCAGGCTTGAACGTCCCTGTTCTAAGATCCGCTTAGAGGGAAAACATGCTTTCCCAAGAATTCTGCATGCCTTGCAGTGAATGCCATAGCTTTTGATGGGGGAATGCACATGTGTACTCAGAAGGAACAAGCAATGTGAGACACATGAAGAAATGCTGTTCAATAAGATGCCCTGACACATGCATCTCCCCTTCAAACTTCAGGCCATTCACTACATGACAAATGGTGTCCATGCTCAATAAGTCTATGGTGAACTGAAGCAACCCCAAATGCCCCATGTGTAAATGCAGACCATCCTCCTTTCTTATTTCTTACACCCTCTTTAAGGTTTCAATAAAATGGACCAAAAATATGTATTTAAGGAAGGAACCACTTTCCTATTCCTTCTTGCTAAAGTGTGAGCTTAAGAGGGGAAAGTGAGTTAAGGTTAAACTCTTCTCCCCAGAAGCTGCATAGCACAGGCTAAGTATGGATCAAATCCAGAGACTGTAGGGAACTGATACTGAATAGATGCTAAAGAAGAATGCACAAGTCAAATGGATGTGTGTCTATTCCAAAGGAGAAGCAAACCCATTTGTTCATTCTCAAGAGGTCCTCCCAGCAACTGTGTAGCTATTCCAGTACAAGTTACTTGCTTGTGCATTATGCTCAAACCTAATTCTAAGCTGTTTGATACTTAACCACCAATCAGAAACACCCCCAAACCCGACATCGTAAAGTTAGCAGTCAGGTTTTAGAATTTTAAAGTGGAGAAAAAGGTAGAGCATTACACAGTTCCTGCTCTCTTGAGACAAACGTTCTGCTATTTAGGAACAAAAGGAGTCAGCAGTAAATTAAGGAAGCTCTACAGCAGAAAGCAAAAGGCCAGTTTGTTTTTCCTCGACATTCATAACCAGGCCTCTGAGGTGCAGAGTATTGCACAAAAAGTCCTGCTGTGAATATTATTGGTCTGTTACAAAAGAGGTAAAAATACCCAGGATACACGGTTAATTTTTCACTTAGATCCAAGATAAAAATCCTGCAAAGCTCCATATTTTGCTTTTTTCTTGAAGACAGCACAGCTTTTCCTCTCTACTCCCCTGTCCCACAATCATACACTTTCCAGTTTGTTAGTTTGCTGAAGGTCAACTGATAATGTGATAACGTAACCACATGCCCTAAGTCATGGGAAATGCAGGTAGTCTCCCCAACCCCAAAAGGCAGCCTATGAAAAAAATAAAAGATGGAGACAGAAGCTGAAAAGTCAGCAAATTTCCCTCTTGCTTCAAGGTCTACTACTAAATTGTGTAGGCATGGATCCACCTTACAAGGGGTCCTCTGAAGACAGAGACACTTGCCTTGCTAAACGTAAATGTCTGCCTATTGGTAACACATCTGATGAACTTGTAAAGAACCCCACCTGGATAACTTTCAAGCTTGAAATGTGCTTGTCAAAGTGCAAGCCCCACCCCCACCCTCAGCAATGTGCTTTTAAAGGAAGAGTGAGATTTGAACTCACGAGGAACATGAAAGCACCACCACCATTTTGCACAAATAAAGAACTCAGGAGTGTCTTACAGCGGTGGTTGGGTTACCGAGATCTTGAAAAGCTGTAACCCTACAGTACCTGCCCTGTTCATAGCTGGCCTTGCACCCTTTAAAGCACTCAGTCTTTTTCCTCCAAAAGGAACATACTGCTGGGATGAAGGCAAACTTTCAGTTTTAAGAAGCTGCCTTCTGTGCTTGTCGCGTAATATTGAGTGAATAGACTTCAGAAAGTCCTTCCGATGATCCGGGGAACTAGATGAAAGAAAGAAAGAAAAAAGGGAACACAAGTAAGGCAACAAGCTAGCAAAACTGTTTGCATTTGCATCCTATTTATTTAGCTTAATTTACTGTATAATGTTGCAAGCTGCTGTACAATCTTAACTGAGTTCACCCTCACAAGAATCCTGTCAGATCAGCCACTGTTCTGACACTACAGACCGGGAACTAAGGAGCAGAACAATGTCAAGGCCGCAGAAAGACCCTGGCAATGATCAGAATTAAACCCAGGTTTTCCAGTTCTATGCCAAGCTTTCCTCAACATTATCTAGTCCTCTATCTAACTACTGATCTGTTCATTCATCTTTTGTTGGCTGCGGCTTTCAGAGCGGCTTACAATAAACAGTAACACTAAGCTTCATTTGTTGTTCAGTCGTTCAGTCGTGTCCGACTCTTCGTGACCCCATGGACCAGAGCACGCCAGGCACACCTATCCTTCACTGCCTCTCGCAGTTTGGCCAAACTCATGTTACAAGAGTTATAAGAGCTTCATTACAAGAGTCATGTTATAAGAGTTTCATTACAAGAGTCAAATATATTTGTATATTTAAAAACAACACTCTCTTACCTACAACAAAGGTGGAATGACCTCTCTGGCCTGCCTTCAGACTCAGATTTCACATGAACAATCTCACAGACAGAATTGGCCTCTGCGTCTAGAAGGAAGATAAAAACACTTTTAAAAAACAGTGTTTTGAAATTTCATGGCTACTACGGCCATCCCCCATGACTGTCAAAAAGGAGAGCTATGCAAGATTCACCAGCACTGTGTGAGCATCAGCTTCTAAAGGCTGCACCGAATGAGAGTTCGGGTACTTCCAGAGGAGCCACAGGCTGCACAATCCACATTTTAAAGCAAAGAGGATGAAATAAGAGAACAGCCAAGGCTACTCCTTTGGGATGATCTCTTAGTGCTTATTCTGTGGCTTCAAGGGCAACATTGCCAGTCGTAAGTTGTACTCTCGAGCCTGCAATACCATGTTACAGCACAACAGAGAAAAGAATTGTAGGCTCACTTGCCACAAAACCATTCCGCTATCTGTTTTAGGGCTTCATGCAGCTTCTCTGCTTGCTAGTGGGCTTCCAGCTGCTCAACAAGATTCAGCTTTCACCAGAGTGAACCTAACAACTCATACAGCCAGGCCACATGCAGTGCACACCAGCAGCGCATATTAGGAATACTTGTTTCATACACTTCAAAAAAGTGTCTCTCTATTTACTCTCCATGACAGCAGTTTCTGGAGATCAGATCAGACAATCGAATTTTTGTAGACCGACATGCAGAACTACAAGACAAATGAGGTGTAATCAAGTAAGGACCAGTAAGAACATCAATGCTAACCTAAACCACCTTCCAAGTTGGAAACACAATCTGGCAGCTTGAGGTTTAAACCTTTCTTTATATACGTAGGAAATGAACAGGGGTTTGCTTGTTTTAATGGTTGGTCAGCAACATGAAGCCACTGGTTAAAAGGGATTGGGAATGCTCTGAAATAAGAAAAACTAACATTGCTATAGCATAGGACCCAGTCGTTCCCAGCAAGTATTTTGAGTGACTCAAGCTCAGCAGTGATCAACCTCAAATAAGGCTGCCTCCATGCCTTAACAGTATAACGTAAGCAACACATAAGCGGCGCACTGAAAACTACCAAACCATTTCACATTCTTGAATCTTATATTGGGAGAAATATATGTAAAATCTTATACAGAAGCCACAAACAGAAAACTCCTTAAAGTTTTTTCTTTTCAAAGACTTCTCAGTTTTTAAGGTTTTCATTGGCCAGGCTCCTGTGGATATCGTCGAAAGTAAGTTTGATCAGATGAGGTGTCGAAGATATTACGCGCAAATATTAGACAGGGTGCCGGTGTTTTACCTTCAGTAAAGGTTTTGATATATTTACATACATTCTTGAAGAAGCAAACCCTGTCTAATATTTGTGCGTAATATCTTCGACACCTCATCTGAGGTGGCTTCTGTATAAGATTTTACATATATTTCTCCCAATATAATATTCAAGAACGTGAAATGGTTTTGTAGCTTTCAGTGCACCGCTTATGTGTTGCTTACGTTATACTGGTCTACCACGAGTATTGGCAGCATAGGTTCATTTTTTCAGTCCATGCCTAAACAAGCATTTCACTGAACATGGCAAATGAGGCCTGGGATCATGGCAGCATGATTCATTCAGTGCTCAGCAGAATGACTTTGAGTGGCTTACAGTATATTAAAGAAATCAGTCACAATACTCCATCAAAATAAAAAATTTAACAGGCAAAGATTTAAGCAATTTCCTCTTTTAAAATTAGTCAAAATTTAGGCAAAGGTTTGCTGACATCTCTCACTTATGTGGCGGCAGCAGGGAGGCCATCCCTGAGCAGGATGTCTCAGCACCACCAAGGTGTTACCACCACCAAAGAGGCTCTAGAGTTAATGGTGAACCACTGCGATTAAATGGTAGGATACTCATAAGAGCCTCCTCAAAGGATCTGAAAGCACAAAAACTGAGGAGGCTTCTTTCAGTACATAGGTCATGTGGGACATTTAAGGTTAAAACCAGAATAATGAACTGGAGTCAGAAAGAAGTAATTAATCCATGTTTATGGAGAGATATTGTATGGATTCTACAGTTGTGCCAGTTTAATAATGATATTTTGGAACCATGGTAGTTTCCAAACTTTTTTCAAGGGCAGCCCACACAGAGTTCACTACAACAGAGCCCAATCTAGAGATCGTGTGTAGGAGAAGCTGAACAGCCACATTTGCCAAACCAAAAGGCATGGCATGCTAGACAGTTGCTGTGTTTTTTCAGTCTTTAATTTGGTTTTACATCGAAGAGTCTGTTGAGGTTATTTTCTCTTTTTATGTGTTATTGGAACTTGCTTTTATTTGCTTCATTTTTTGTATGTATGTTTTGGTACCTGCCTTGAATGTTTAGAAAAGCACAAAGGTTTTTTAAGTAAGATAAACACATCATGGATGTTGGCTCCTATTATGGCTCTATGATCTGTATTGTTTTCTTGGTACTGTTGGTTTGCCATGACCTTTGGCTAGAACAACAAACTTACATTGTAGTAAAAAACAAAATAAATTAAAAACAGATCCAAACACAAAGAAAAATGTTTGCTTGCTACCTGCGCTTGCCGGTGCCCGAACTTGCAGAGCTTCTAAAGGAATCATGTGACGGAAACGGAATGGGTCTGAGTCTTCGTATATTGAAGCCCTGTGTGATCCTCCCTATATAAGAGCGGGAAGAGAACCATGCCTATTATTATTTTTATAGCACTGACTTCACACCTGTGGTCTGAAATATCCACAAAAATAAAGCTAATGAAACTCTTTCCTACGAGTGTGTTTTCCCTTTCCTTTAGCAATCTATCTCTGCCCATTTCTTAAGAAATAATGTTGCTAGCCAGCACTGCATTCAGGTTTTTTCATTCCACTTGCCTAGGAATGAAAGGCAATCACTCCTCTGTTGACCACCTCCCCATCCCACAGACCTGAGAAAACTTTAGGTTCAAATACCTCACAAATACTGTATGTCAGTTTTATTTTGCAGTGGGGTGTACTGGCCATAATATACTGTTTGTAGCTTCTTCCAGATCTGGGAACTGGTCAGCTCAGCTTCTCTCAGCTAGTAAAGTACTAAGGCAGTGCTTCTCAATCTTTTCAACTCATGTCCCGTTTTAACTAATATTTAAATCCCATGCCCCCTTCAAACCTGGCTCCCCTAATTATTTTATTTGAATTTTCTAAAGGATTAAAACACTCCTGGCCCTCCAATCTACAACTGCCCCCCATGCCCCTCCACATTTGAGAAACACTGCACTGCACAATGCAAGGTGTGCAATGCATTTTGTAGTTCTGACTGTGTCCAAAAAAGCAACTGCAAGTGCCTGGAATAATTCTAACAATGTCATATGAAATTGAGGAGGGCTGCTTAATATAAGCAACAGTTGTGCTCAGTTCCTTCAAAAGAATTGGGGTGAGTGGCACTGTCCCCCTCAACTTGCCCATCTGACTTTACTGGAAGCCACCTGTGAAGTTGCCTATCCATTGGGAGGCGACCTTTGAAGGACAGCATTGTGCCCCTCAAAGGCATCCTGACTGCTGCTGTCGCCAGCTTCCCAGCTGAGAGGCAACCTGCGAGCACAATGCTATCTGTACACTTGGAGGTGGCATGCTTCTGAACACCAGCTGCTGAAATAAGCAGGAGGAAAGAGTGCTGTTACACTCAGATCCTGCTTTGTGGGTTTCTCACAAGCATTTGGTTGGCCACTGTGAGAACAGGATGCTGTACTAGATGGGCCATTGATCTGATACAACAGGGCTCTTCCTGTGTTCTTAAAGCTAACAGAAAGATGCCTCTGCTGGAGTCCTTCAAAGGCAGTCTGGCTTCTGCCTCCACATCCCTTCCTGAGAGGTGACTTCACATGTGTGAGTGACTATCTACTGGGAACTGCAAGGAAGCTTCAGCATGTGCCAGTTTTAAAGTTGTTACTGAGAGTGTTATTTACTGTAATAGAAAAACTTACCAATTTTTTCTTCTGTTTGGAGCCATCTTTATAGACAAGAACCACAGCAGTTTTGAATACTAGAGAGGGACCAAAATATATAGAAAATCAGTAAAAAGGAGAGGTAGATACACCCCCAAGTACATATCCCATGTGCCCAAACAACTAAGTTTATGCTTGGAAATTTCAAGTGCTTATCACATCATCATCATCATTTTATTATTTATACCCCACCCATCTAACTGGGTCGTCCCAGTCGCTCTGGGCGGCTCCCGAGACATATAAAAACATAATAACATTAGCATTGAAATATTTTACAATAAAAAACATGGTTGGGAAATGCTATACATATGTAATGCTGATACATTAGCTTTCAGGACAATCCTGCTAAGGAATATAGTGATGGTGGGGGGGATTATGAATGCAAAACATAAAAGGCTCTGGTTGGTGAATCTATGGAAGGGCTCTAATAAAGCACATCTCACATACCTGAAGTCTGCCCACCACAGTTCTAGATTATAGCTTGATATTAAAAATATTATAGACACTTAAAGTGGTTATCATCAAACCACATTTTGTGGGAATTATTTTATGCATTATAATGGGATTATTCCAGAGCAAGCAGTTTAATGATTACCACTTAATTTTCTTGACTGAATAAGGTTCCTATAAGCAATCAACATAATAGTAGCTCATAGATTTAAAAAGGACAAAATTCAGTTAATAAAGTCCCAGATATCCATAAGTTACAAAGCCAATGTATTACTTCAAAAGAGATTTTAAAAAAATCCATGCTGCTAATCTTATTAATTTGTAATGCATTCCTAGTTCATCTGCAGGCAATTAATTCTGCCACACTACTGTGCTAAGGAAAGGAACCAGCATCAACATTTACATGGGAGTAAAATGTAGGCCAATAGGGCTGATGGATCTAAATTGAGGATGGAAGGAGAAATTGGCTGATCATGGTCAGTCACCATTTTCACAGCACCTTTTTTACCTAATCAATTTAGATACACTTATTTTAGGCATAAAAACATATTACAAGGCTACAAGCAGTCCAGTCCTTTAAAAACAAGAATGACAACAGCCTTAAGTATCTCAACTCAAGGTCACTAACAGTACTTAGCAATTTCATAAGAATGTTTGGCCATCTTAATGGAATTTCCTCATGGCATCAACCAGAGCAGATTGGGCTCCTAAATTTACATGACTGACATGTGAAGACTAATTTTCAGGATGTGCTGACTGATGCGCTGATTCAGTTCAGCCAAAACCTATAAGCTCATGGTACCCATGCCTAACCTACTCACAAGGCAGAGGCGATTTCATGAACTATACATTCCACATGGCAGGAGGAGGAATTCTGGTGCATGGAAGTCCTGTGGCACAACAGACACTACTTTTTTTTTTTTTTAGGGGAAGGTACTTTTTCTTGCACTTACTGTTTATTGCTAAAGTATTGCTAAAGTGTGAAGGCAGCCCTGTTTAGGGAGGCTTTTAATGTTTTATAGATTATTGTATTTTAATGCTCTGTTGAAAGCCACCCAGAGTGGCTGGGGAAACCCAGCCAGATGGGCGGGGTATAAATAATAAATTATTATTATTATTATTATTATTATTATTATTATTATTATTATATAAAGTAGTTTGTATTTAAGCACTGGCCTGGTAGTCCACCCCTAGCAACAAGGACTCCTATGCAGGCCAAACAGCAGGGATAGAACACTCTATCCCTCCCCTTTGCCTAGCATAAAAGCCAAGCAGACTACCAGAAGAGGAAAGCCCCCTCCTCTGTGCCCAGCACAAAAACTTAGCAGGCTGCTGCAAGAGGGACACAGCTCCACATTTCTCTTCTGCCAGGCGCCAGCACGGTTGCAGGCTAGCAACTTTTGTGGGCTTATTTGCAAGGCTGTGTTAAAGCACTAACCTGGCATGGTAGGAGACTCCCCTGGAGCTGTGACCCCGGGAACAATCATTGGCAAATTCTGCCTAAGTTCTAAATGAAAACTATCAATTGCTTTCTTTTTTGGGAAAAAGCACATACCAAATGCTGCCAATTCAGGTTCCTTTTTCCACTTCCCAAGCGATGTGGGAGGATTAAGCCAGATGACTGTGGTGTGCAAAAGTAAGTCTCCCATAGAAAGATCTGCAACCTGCCAACCACAGAAACACAGACAGAAAAGAAATGTCAGTGTGCATTTTAAAAATTGGTTTCATAAAATTATTGACACTGAAGCATGCAGGCGAATGCTTGTAACAGAATTTTAAAATGATGGCTTTGCAAGTCTAAACAAAAGACATGATTAAAAAACTGCAACGTGTGTCAAACGAAGGCTGTCATTCAAGTAAAGGCAACTTAATTTATTCTGTGAGTTTTTGCTGAGCTACCTGAACAATTTGTATAAATCTACATATAAATAAAGCAACATCAACATTCTCATGTCACAGTAAACTATGGAAAACCATAGCTAATGGTTTATTGTGAATAAACCATTTCCCATTTCCCTTCTCCCCTAATGTGAGTGGGAGCAGCAAACCACAATTACTGGCTTAGCGTTACGTTAGAATAAAGGACTGTGGTTTGTTTCACTCCAGACAAACCCTGATGTGAACCTAAGGTTTGTTCTTGGCTTACCAATCACAGTTTATTGGGAGTGAAACAAACTATACCAGATCCGGATGCAACATTAAGCCAGGAGTTGTAGTTCGCTGCTGCTGTTTGTGCTAGGGAAGTGTAGCATAGAGGAGATGGTCAGTAATCAAGAACACACCCAGGCCTGGCAAAAAACACTCAAGAAGGGTGTAAACCATTGAGGGGAGAATTCCAAGGGCCTGGTAAAAAGGCCTGGAGGAGCAGATCTGGCCCCTGGGCCTAAGGTTCTCCACTCCTGGCCTACTGCAGGCTGCACCCCCTACCCCAAATGGAAGAGAGAAGGTACACTGGCTAGTGCTGAAAAGCAAGGCATGTGAATTTCATGTCCGCAGCATCAGCTGATGCTAGGAAGAAGACAAGCAGCTCCAATTTTAGGCATTCCTAGTATATTTAAGATAATGTTTTTTCTTTGAATGATACATGGGTAAATGTAATCTAATGTAAACCAACAAAACCCATACAATTTATTGGCTAAGATTTCTTTGAATGACAGCCCTAGTCCTAACAATTTCCATTTTCAGCTTCCAGATAGGCTTTCTTTACAAGTATTAAACATTACTTTCACACGGACCATTGGCCACATCATTGTTTCGAGGAATATAGGCTGAAAGCAAAGGAAAAGTAAACAAACCCAAGCAACCTGGATATATAGATAGGGCAGTCATATAGTGCATGGGTTGGATAGTTATGTATTATTTATTTAAATTAATAATTTATAAATCACTTCCACTGAGGCATCCCAAAATGGTTTAAAATATAACAAAAATATAAAACAGGTTTATATAAAAGAGCTGCATATATAAAAACAATTAAAACTTATATGTAACAATTTCAAACAACAGCAATGCAGACATAAAATCAGTTTAAACGAAGATATCATCTGGGATAAAGATCTCCTTTCAGAAGGCTATACAGTGGTACCTCAGGTTAAGTACTTAATTCGTTCCAGAGGTCCGTTCTTAACCTGAAGCACGACTTCAGCTAATGGGACCTCCTGCTGCTGCTGCGCCGCCAGAGCACGATTTCTGTTCTTAGCGGAGTTCTTAACCTGAAGCGTACTTAACCCGAGGTACCACTGTATATACCATACCAACACAGTAGTTGAACCAGAATTTATACAATTGCCACCAAGGCATGCCTTCTGGAGTGTTTATGTGCTGTTTATGCTTTGTGAGACAGTGCAAGAAAATAGAACTAACAAGAAGAAATAAGAGATTAAATTCTTAAGTCACGAAAGATATATCATCCTTAAAAAAAAAAAAATCAAAATATCTTCCAAACTATCAAGAACATGCCTTACCTCTTTTTTGTCTCCTGTTTGCTCTGCGATGAGCTGGTCAAACACAGCACCATATTCCTCATGGATTTTCTGCATTTCATTAATATGGCTGGCAACTTTGTTCATTGTTTTTATGGCCACTAGAAGAAGAAAGGCAAAGAAACAGAAAGCAATGAGCAGAGATACCAGACTACATTACTATCCTTTGGGAGTGTTTATCTGCATTACATTTCTACTGCATTTTTAGAATATATAGACAATTGTCCTTATGCTCTTGGTTTGCAACACAACACCTTCCATCACAATGTATTTGACCTGCTAGCCGGGAACGGGTTATTCTTTTTCCTGCGTTATCTTTTCATTATGTTCCTCAGTCTACAGCAATGCTGTGATTTATCAGCCAAACAGGAGAGTTAGTTCAGGCTGGGCAGAGTGTGTGAAGGAGCAGTGATTAAATTTGGACTCACTGAACTACAGTCTTGATAGTACCGAGGGACAGTAGCTGTGCAATTTTATTTTTAATGAATCACAACCAGTTACGCAGCCATGCAATGCATGCTATAGTACTGCACATACACTGTTTTAATCTACTCAGCAACACATGCAAAATTGAATGCTCTGCATGTGTTGAGGCAACAGCATGACCACCCAATGGTGTTGCCCTGTGTATGCAGTCTTAGAGACTATCTTCAAGCACATAGCTTTTCAGTTAAGATCCCTAAAGTTTCCAGGGTGGGTTGACCTTATTTTTTCTGCACTGCTTGAAGGGCATTGGCACATCTGAGAACATGCAACAAAACATCCCTTTCTCCCTACCCCATCTCTTCATGAGCAGGGACCAATTAAACCACATACTTTTAGCTATATGAACTCCTTTCAAGAGTTACAAATGTGGGCCACCTTGTAACATGTTAAGTGGCTCTACAGAACACAAGAAGGGCGCTCCTGGATTAGACCAAAGGCCTGCCTAGTCCAACATCCTGGTCTCCTGCAGCTGTCGGTGGGACACTCGCAAGCAGGATGCAGGAACATGTGACCAAAAAAAATGTGTAATAAAAACTTGGCACACCTTAAGCTTTAAAATCACACTCAATATCAGCTTACCATCCAGGTGGTAATGCTCTTCACTGTCTGCATCAGTGAGGGCAAAGAGTTCTTTCAGCAAAAGAGGGTACTTCAATATCCTCTGGATGGGTTTGATGAGGTACGACTCTAACGTTGACGAGTGTTGTCGTCTGGGATTCTGAGCATCCAAAAAAGCCTTAAACGCAGTGTCTGTCTTAGCTAAAGGATTGGAAATAAAAAGCAACTCTCAGGACATGATGAAAACATTCCGCTTCATTTTTAAAAAAAAATATTGTAAGGATGCTGTGGTGTCTCCTCAGGAGTAAAGAGTCCGAAACATCTGCGTCTGTATTTTACAGCTTTATTAACAACTATATACAAGCAGAGCTCTAGATTTCATGACCGCTCGAATCAGTTCCAGAATCCGGTAGTGGCCGCTCATGGGTCCGCCCCCAACATAACAGTTTTGGTAGTCCAAATCGTCGCCTAGATTCCTTATGCTTTTTCCCCCTATGCACCTGGGGCGACGGAAGTGCCTGTGCACCCAGCTCCTCTGTTACCTCAGGCGTTGTTATGGGTCTTGCAGCATCTCCAAGCCCCATTTCCACCAAATTTCTTGCTTGCTCCTCCCCTTCACCAAAGGACATCCTGCTCCCCTCGCTGCTGCCTGAGTGGTGCTATGGCTCTCTTTCCCTTGACAGCCCTTGCGCCTCCTCCCTGCCCCGCACCACATCCCTGACAAATATGATTACATATTATTTATCTACCACTCTCTCTGCCTGAAAGTACTCAAGGTGGCAAACAATACACAGATTTACAATAAGATGAATATTGTTAAATTTTAAGGTGTAGCCACCACCCGCATGGTTTGTGGGGTGACAGATTTCTCAAGCACCATTCCAAAAAGAAAATAGGAAGGCAGATGATGAGGGTGGTGGGGGAAGTGGTGAGAAAAATACCCAAAACTCAAGCATGGAAATGTAACTTCATGAAAATGGATATGGAAACAGTTAGTTGAATAATGTGCCTATAATGGAATCAGCTGACATGCACAGGGTTTGTATAGGGGGGTATGGGAGTGTAAGTTTGCACATGGACTGCATTTTTTAAAAAATTCTGTTTGGAAGGCACAAGAGAAAAGGATTGCTGGCTGACAGTATTTGAAGATTGTAGTATGCAGCTTCATGGGCAGGTTATTAACAGAAGGCCTCTTCCTTTCCTAGGGCTTGCTCCCTGGAGGAGAGGAGGGCTGTGGCACAGTGCTAAAGCAAACACTTTACCTGCAGTGAGGTCTCAGGTTCAATCTCAGGTGTTTCAAGACAAAATTAGGAAAGATTCCTTTCTGAAATCCTAAACAGCCCCTGCTAGATGGATCAATATTGATCTAGATGGACCAGTGGTCCAGCTTCTTCCCTGCAGTTTCCCATCAGATATTAAATGCTGTACGGCATAAGTGATTACATCCTCCCAATGCCATTTGAACTTTCTTGGTTGCCAGAAAGCTGATTAACGTTATATGACAATACATGAAGCAACTCTCCATCTCCTCTCCTACCTAGAGTTACCTGCCTCATCCCACCCATAGCACCAGCCAACACATACTCCATGTACACCATCCATGATAAATATTCGTATGGACTAGCAGAAAGGAGGCTTCATGAAATGGCTCCCTCTTTGGGCTCTCCCACTTGATATGTTCACAGACCTGAATGCAGCGCAGGGATCAATGGATCCCCTTGCAAAAAGAAATTACGTTACACTACAGAACTTGCAACTTCCTCTTCCACCCACAAGTCATTCCTGATAAAGATATACTGTATATGCATTATGGATATGCAAGCTGTGCTGTAAATGAACCATTTCCCTATATACATAAATATTTCATAGCAAACTTCTGTGTATGAATAATTTTGCAGGTAGCTATAAAAAAAAATACTCCTCTGGAGCTTAAGAAGATAGAACTGCCTTTCTATCTAGTTTGTTTGGGCAAGAGTTTGCTGATACAAGCACCCCAGTTTCCAGAAGATGAATTACTTAAGCAAAGAGAACTCTGAATAGGTTTGTTATCATCTAATATACAGGAGTAAAAAATAGTTTAAAAGTGACACACAAATTGTATCACCCATCATCCTGGTATTAAACCTGTATTAACAGTTTTGAAAGACCTCAAAAGATTGCACAGCAAAATATTCCATGCCTGTATTCACAGGGCTACAAGCACATATAGCTCTCGCACCATCCAAACCCTGCCTGTAGTGATGCAATGTTACGGCTTGAGAGAGAGGCTACCACACAATTTGAGAATAAGGGAGGTATGTTGCGTTTACATAGCTCTTACCTTTCACAAGGACTTTTGGAACTTTTGTATGGCTGGCACAAAAGGCACTGTAGAGCTTGAAACGATCAGCATAATAAAGGAATGACCCACCCAAGGAAAACAACACTTTCTAGGATCAAGAGAATGGAAAGCAGAGAATTTTAGCTGGTGTTTTTTTTTTGTTTTTTTGTTTTTTAAGTAGTGCATTCAGACTTTCTATAAAGTATACAATACTTTTTCTCATCCCTCCGCCCATATCATACAACTAGAGCTTTTGAGACCAGAACTACAGAAGGAGAAGGAAGTTGGTAATTCAGAATACAAGGAATGTCTTAACTATCAACCGATTTCATTGGCAAGCCTCAATTTCAAGCACGATAAGAATGTAAAACAAAAATTGCACAAGATTCCACTTAGGGCAGTATACAGTATTTACCCCCCCTACATTTTGCCATCTGGACATTTATGATGGATGCTTTTGGGGACCAATAAGAACAACACTGGCACCTTTGGAGGAAGGTGGACATTTTCATTTCTAAAGGAGGTAGTTCAGAAATCGAAAGTTCCCTCCTACCTCCAGAGGGAATGAGGAAAGTTTCTGGGTAGCATCCATAGCAACAGACCATCAAAAGCTGCCTCATGAAGGGAGAGATCACTACCAAGAGACTGACCTTATTATTTATTTAATGCACAGCCCTACAAGAAACCCACACCTAGGGATCATTTACCACACATTTACCATCCTGCTCTCTTACTGAGGTCAGATGAAAGTAAAAAACTGAAGAGAACAATCTGCACTTAAATGGTAAAGATTTATAGAACATGCACATATTCCCGTTTAGTAATGTTATAACCTAATAATGCAATATTTAAAACATTTTCCAGTTCTTCTGATACTGCTTCTTTGCAATGAGTTTTTACTTTTTTTTTCCTTTACCTTTCTTTCATGTGTTATGTAATTCCTGGTAACAGGAAAGAGAAGGGTAACAAAGAAGTGGCTTTCTTTTCTGCTTTTTTGTCAAAAGCAAAATGAATTTATAGTTCAGATTTCCACAGTTATTTTCTAGAAAATTGCACACTAGCCTTGCCTGAACTGAGGTCTTAAGACAATGAAATTTCTGTTGTTTACTCTTCAACAAAAATACAAGTGAGAAACTGGATATGAAAACATCATTATAGCATACTATGAATTGAATTAAATTACTGGATAGCTAGGAGTAATGCTATTGATTAATTAAAATAAATGCTTACTTTAAACTGGTCAACTTTTTCAAGCTTTTCCAGATCTGGAACCAACCTCACCCCATCTTCAAGCGTTTTCAGGAATTCAACCTGAAATGCCACCATTTCAGTCAAATTTCCAAAGAGAACGTCGAGCTGGTGAGAAAGAAATAGGGAAACATGGGTTGAAAATTATTCCTCTCACATAAAATATGTAACAACACATTATCTCTACATTTTTAGACTCCTAAATGCCAGCGATCTGATTTTCGTATAAAAGTCTAATCCTGCTAACCAGCCTTTATTTGAACATGTTTGCCCTTACAAGTCCTTGGCAATATCAGTCACTACACTGCATCTTGTTTTATTTCAGCCAACAAACCTTCCTGAACAATATGTTGGAAAAGGTTCCATACCTCTTCTTGAGTGAGGAACGTTTCCTTTTGCAGAGGCATCAGGTATCTCTCCATTAGACAATTTAAATCCTGAAAGTAAAAGAATATTACTTTAGCTGCATTTTCTCCCAATCCTAGAAAGTATAGGTTTAAAGCATCTTCCTGGAGCTGGTTTGCACATAATGTAAACAGAATTTAGCAAAGCGTAAGAGAGACTCAGCATGTCTGATCTAAGCATTGGGCTCATATACTCCCCCACCCCTCTCTTCATCCAGTGTGGCAAAGAAGGATTTCTGCCTTGTTAACTTTCAGTTGCAAAGAACCCCTACTTAGTGAACCATAAATTGTGGTTAAACACAATGATTGGTTAAGCAAGCCATCTTCATAAACCATTGGCTAGGTCACATGACACAGTAAACAAAGCCAAGGCTTCCAGGGACCATGCAAACATGTGGGCTCCCAGAGAGAGCCATTTGCAGCCATTTGCTTCTGCCAGAACTTTGACATCAGCAGGGAATAGAAGAATGTCATGCTCCACCAGGTTTGTGACTAAGAAGCAGAAGCTTAACACTAGGGATTTCACAAGCAATCTAATGGGAGTGCTTGCAAAGGCGAACATGCTTGCTCTTGTGAGCAGGATACAGAGGAGCAGCTATTACTCCACCTGACTCTAAGTGTCCACCACCACCCTTTCTTATTCACCTCACTAAGCTTATCCAGGACTGGAGAAGAAGGGAGATGGCAGGGGGGGATGCTCAGAGCACCCATGCCCTTGTGAGGATTACACATTCCAGCATCACTTGTGGGAAACCGAGGGTTGTACCAATTTCCCCGCAGGGATGCTAGGATGCGCAGACCCAAGTGCTTTTTCTGTGTCTGCTTCTTCCCTTTCTCCTGCATCAGGTAAGGTTTATAGGCCATGGGGTGGGCAGGTGAAGACAATGGAAGACAGTGGACAGTCCAGTGCCCATGCATTTTATGTGCATGCTTCAGTGGAGCACACACAAAGGATCAAGCCCCTTTCAGGGTGAGCGCATCCCTCCACACTGCCTTTTATACATGACTATTAAGCATTTCCCAAAAGCAGCAGTTCACCTTGACATATGTGCGTTCTGTTTCAAGGAGTTCACAAATAACCTTGCGCAGTTTGTCAGCGTCTGTTAGCTGTCTTGTAGCGGCTTGCTGAGGCCCAGTAAATTCCTGAGGGGTCACACAAGAGTCAGACGAATTCATCTCATGAAGACTGCGACAAAAAGCAGCAACCTGTTCTGTGCTCTTTAAAATTAAAAACACACGTATAGCCGATGTTATTTTCCAGAAACAATGGTGCCATCGTTACCAGTCCCATTGAAATGTCCAGATTCAGCTACCATCATTGTTTCTCCCATTTAAAGAACTTCAAATCACCGGGCTCTTCTAAAGCAAAATGTGGCATATTACATCGACACCAGAAGAATGCAAATTACACATGATTACTTTTCTAAAGGAACTATGCGATGTTGTACACAAGGTAATTAAAGCATGCCACAAGCCCAGTCCTGAAGCCTGCTGCACTAGGAAATAGCTGCTTAGGACAGGGCTTACCAACTGCTGCATCAGCATAACTTCACAAGACGTTATATCAACAGTGCAGAAATGTTATTCAGATGTCGCAGTAGGAGAGCTGGCTCAAATGTCCAGGTCTGAGATGTCAATTACTGAGATATTCACACCCTTAGGAGTTTGCTAGAATTGCTAGACACAGGATTGTTCCCAGGAGGCCAAGCAGAGAAGACACTGAATATGCCTTTTATTTTAAACTGACAGGTTTTACTACCACCCGCTTGTTTACCTCATTTGCCATTTTGTTGTTTCTGAGGGAAAGGGGCAAGATGGCAGTCCACAATACAGAAATTGCCCACATACGCCCCTATCTGGGCAGGGATAGCCTAACTTCTGTTGTCTATGCTCTGGTAACCTCTAGGTTAGATTGCTGCAACATGTTATATGTAGGGCTGCCTCTGAAGACAGTTCAGAAACTTCAACTAGTGCAAAATTGCCAGAGTGCTCACCGGGAGAAGGTGGTTTCAGCATATTGCACCAATCCTGGCACAGCTGAACAGGTTGCCAATTAAGTTTCTGGGCCCAATTCAAAGTACTGGCTTTGACCTATAAAGCCTTAAATGGACCAGGACCTCGCTGTGGTGGCTATCCATTTGTGCAATGCTCTCCCCGTCTGGCACCTTCATTACTGTACTTATCTTTAAATGCCTTATCTTAACCTTCTATGGCTTTTTAAATGTGTTGGTGGGAAGGAGGTTATTGATTTATGTTATGAACTGTCCTGAGACCTTCAAATGAAGGGCAGTATACAAATTTAATTAATATGACAACAACAACAACAGAACGGTCCAGAAGAACCAACAATAAGCTAGACTGATGCTGACCAGAAATGTCAATTAGAGGGTTGGAAGCTTGTAGCCACTATCTGATATCAAGAAAACCGAAGAAGGGGAGTCTAAAAGCAAGAGTTTCTACACAGCCTATTATTAACTGATAAGCTCAAGAGCAGGAAAGCACAACGCATACAGGACATAGTCAGTAGAGCATGAGACTCTTAATCTCACGGTTGAGGGTTCAAGCCCCATGCTGGGCAAAAGATTCCTGTATTGCAGGGGGTTGGACTAGATGACCCTTGGGGTCCCTTCCAACACTCCATTTCTACAATATGCCAGGATAGTAAACAGAAGTATCTTGGTTGGGGTCAAGGAATATGGAGATCTGAACTGGAAGAGGTGTTTCTGGTTCCAGTTCTTAGAAGACTAGAATGTATCCTAATCATTCACAGATCATGAGAACCAACTGAAGCTCCCATATGCCCCTTGGAGGCATGTAGGAAACCAGAAAGCAATTGAGTTTGTTTATTGGTGTGTGGGATAGGTAAGGTTGAGTAATTTAAACAGAGACTTCAGCACAAGGTTATTTTTAGAGACTCTCTCCTACTGAATCTTTGCAGGATTTAGCTTGTGCTAACAGAAAGCTAAAACAACAAAAACACTGACCCAATAAAAGATATATAGCTTATGAAAATATTATTTCATATTGCAATATGTGTTTATCATACAATGTGTATGTAATATACACACATATTCCACCGAGTCCTGCAAGTTTGCATTTGATTTTGAAGTTCATGGTTTGATGAACCACAAACAGAGCTCTATTGTCTTGCTGAATATTGTGTTTGGTTTGTTGTGTGATTTCCATGAAGACCAATGAATTTAAATACATGACAAAAGGCTTATGAGGTTTATGAGGCCAGAAGGTTTATAAGCCAGCAGGGGTTATATGGACATGCCTAACACAATTTTGATTGCTTAGAAAAAGGACCACCATGGCTGTGCAAATTGCAGTGGTCACACATAAAGCCAAGCCCCACACAGAGGAACCGTTTGACGCACAAGACATCAAAGCACAAACACAAGTTTTAAAGAGAACTACAATCATGAACTTATTGACAGGACATGTCAATATCCTGACAAATACAGGTTCATAACCATTTTCAGAAGTTTTTACACAAACTTTTCTATCTTTAGACAAATTGCCTGCTATTATATCCAGAAGGAACAACACGTGATTCTTTAACATGCCAAAGATACAAAATACAACCGAAAAACTGTACATGGAATTCTAAGCTGCTATAAGCATGAGCTTTCATAGGCAAGAATCTACTTCATCTGAGACCTGCTTAATCACATATCTTTAAAGTTAACTGATAGTAAAAACAATAATTATCCCATCCACTAATATGGATCTTTTCCTGAAAAATATGTGTATTAAAGATAAGCATTTGTTACATATTTTAAAGAGAAGTAGTAATTGATGGAGATCCAAATTGGCCAGAATCTGCATTTTTAGGCTGATTGTGAGTAGTGGTTTGCAGAATTGGATGCACCCAAGGACCAATAAAAACCACATTAAAAATGCCCCCTTACCACAATACAATAACATTTTGCTCCCCAAGATTTCTACCTCATCCAACTATAAAACAGCTGAATCTCAAATTTCACTGCTTATTTAATGTTCTTTCAGCTGGATAACAAATTTCACCCCCATCTCACCTTGTGTGATATTCTGGTGACCCAGATTATTGCATGTTCAAAGCAAGACTTGGAAAATCACCCAATTTCCTTTGATAGCATCAGCCAATTATTCCTTTAAAATGCAGCATAACAACATCACATTCTCTCATTATTTCCGCTATATGGTAGATCTCACCATATGAAGCATATGCCGAAGAGAATCAGAAGCTCTCCCAGTGCCTTCATTTCTGGGATTACGTTTAATTCTCCAATAAACTGACATCACCAAAACGATGTTACTCTGACAATACCATTATTCGCCATTTTCAGCAATAAAAAATGGACGGAGGGCAGACACACCCCACATCGAGATTTCTTGACCTACTTTACAGGTAAAAAAAAAAAATACATATTCTCATTCCAATTCATAGTATTCCTGACTGCTGGATACCTTCTTGCATGTTAATGAGAAAGGGCAGCTACCGGATTCCTCTTGTATTCTTCTTCAGACTTTACACGCTCAATAGAGTCAACTAGAATGAAATTCTCTGATTTAAGCTGCAGAGTCAGTCCTTAATTCTCCCTTTCAAGGAGCTTTCGAAAAAGTACTCAAGCAAGGACAGCTTAAACTTGAAAGGAAGAAGCAAAATCCCCGGTGGAAAATAAATGTCTATTGCCTGCGGCTCAGGAGAGCTGATTGGCTACAACCTGTGCTGCACAAGAATATTAACATTTCCAGAAATAAAGCAGGTTGCCAAATAGAAATCTTTGAAAGCCAATAGCTGGTAAGAAGTTTAGGTAAGATATTTTACAAATCATACTAGTAGACGGTGAGAGAACGTAATTAATGTGCTTTGAATGCAAGAAACAAAATGACTGTCCTTCATTGCTAAAATATAAGGGGGAAACATGGTCAAAATATTTTGATAATTTGAACAAAAATCATGACTCTTTGCTACCATCGCATGCTAATTAGCTGCAGTGCTAAGATACAGCTGCCTTAATTTAGATGAAAGGCAACAAACGGCCAGCAGTTTTTTCTCCCCAAAGGGGGATTTGAAATCAAAATATCAAGTCAAAACAGGGCAGAGGGTGCATTTTACACCTACACATCCAAATCAGCACAGCTCATTTCGGGAATGAGTAGTGCAAAATATATTTGCCCATTCAGAGTGGGTACTATCCACACTCTAATTTAGCTTTGTGATTATCATTATGTAGGTAGATTTGATTGCACAGGTTTCCTGACAACTTCGTGCAGAAAACCAGATTTGGCTATGTCACGAATGAAGAAAGACAGAAAACCAAATCAGAGTATGGACAATGCTTTTCACTCTTGCTCTGAATTAGCACCATGGTGTTGTCACTTAGCCAATCTGATGGGCTGTAATGACAGGTTGTTATCGTGATGGCCATGTGATCCCTGACTGGCTCAGATTTTCTAAAGAAGAAGCCCTTTGAGCTTTTTGTTTGCTTGCTTTAAATTATACTGAGCCTGCGGATTGGGGAGAGAAGCAGCCCAACAAAGAGGGGGAGGCTATACCAGAAAAGCAAGGGGGGGCTATATAAAACTTTTCAGCCTCTTGAAATCTCCTTTCCACCCCCAAAAAACATTTTCATGGGTACCAATTCAACCCATCTGTGTGTGCATATATGTACACTGTGTGTATTACAGGATAATACAGTATAATGGTTCTCCTCCCGCAGGGGGCGTCTCAGTGACAGCCAGACCACCCCCAGTCAGATGTGAATTGAACAGCACAATGCTGTTAAAGTGTGATTGGTTTGTTTGGCAGAAAGCAAAGAGATGCAGTTGGAAACATCACTGGGATAAGAGGTCAACCAAATCCTTCCTTCTAGAGGTTTGCTTTCCCCAGCTTTATCCTATATTGCAGTACATCAATTTTGTCCAAAAGAAATAAATGAATACTACACACACACACACACACACACACACACACACACCATACTTCCAAGCCTGGATCAAGCCTAAGAAGATTTGCAAAGCTTGTTCTTTTCTATACTACTGACATAAGTATGTGCGGTACAAGAAGGCTAATAAACATTTTGGGTGGGAATTTAAGGCTTATTAGCAACACTGTCCTATGAAGACTAATGGTGCAACTGATATAGCATAGTCTGCAGAATAAATCTAATTTTAGATATACAAAAGCACATATAGTGTTGTACAAGGAAGGTGCTATTGCTGGAAAGCTTTGATTTAATTCAGCAAAAATATTATGCTAAAATAGAATTAGGAATGAAGTAGAAGAACCACTTTTCAAGCACACACCCACAAAAGGTCAATTAAGTGAGCTCCTATAATCTTTTGTTATTCAAGAGTCATGAACCACATAAAAATACAAGAAGAATGTGCTGAGTGCTATTGTGCTATGTAGTATAGCATTATATATGAACTATTCAACTCAAAATATGAATTCATTTGCAACGCTTTCTCCAGTGTAAGCACACACCTTTAACACAGGTTAAACACGCAGCGTAAACACACACCTTTAAAACCTTTAATAAAAATCCAGAATGAATTCGAAAGTATGTCTCTCTTTATAAACAAAACATGCATTTCAGCATATTAAGAGCACATTAAATAAGTGGCATTTCATTTATACAAAGCACGTTTCCATTCCTTATTGTATTCTTCTGCTACAGAAGAGATTACACAAGTTAGAAAGGTATTACACTCAAGTCTACTGAGTATTAATGACTCAGCTAGTTTTAGAAAGTTGGTCATCAACGATGTATGTTTTGCTACATAGAACCAATAAGCTACTGCATTTTACCCTAATATACATATTTATTAACCTTAAAAACATATCTTTATCTAAGAGATGGGTTCCTAAACTGTGGTCCATGGACCAGCAGTAGTCTGAGCTTCATTTAAATGGTCCATGTCCACATTAAATATTCATATTGATTCTTAATTGTATGTTTACTGATGCTTTTATTTCTTATTTTATTGCCCGACAATCTGAATTCTATAGAATTCAAATTGTGATGCAATGAAATACGGTATATACAAAACAAAAGAAGCATAAACATACAATTAAACATCATACTTTATCCAGCAAAGTGCACTGCAATTGCTACAACAGGCAGAATAATAATTAAGGAATCCCACCAAGACCATCAGCAATATTCAAGTGGTCTATGAGGAGAAAGTTTGGGACCACTGATCTAAGACATCTGCAGCTGAAAGGAAGAAAACCTCAGGACATGACCATTGTAGTTTGCAAAATTTAAAAATCTAGATAAGAGCACAAACACCAACATGCAACGTAAGAATATTTTAAAACTATGAACCAGTTTCCATACTACTTACTTTTAAAAATGAAACATACCCTTTCTAAACATCTTATTACTCCAGCAACGACCATACTTAACATTTTAAGATCTACATACATCTAGAGGTCAGAACTTCCCTTTTTTCCTAAGCTAGAAAACCCACCCAGCATCACTTACTATAATAGGTCCTGCAGGAAACCAGAGTGGAAACTTCAACAGCCTCCTGCTTGTCATATGAGCTCTGCATCTGAGCTCTAATAGCTGATGCAATTTTGCAGCTGCTTCAAGCTTGGGAATACCTCCTGCTAGCAGACTTCCACTGTCTAGCTATCAAAGGAAGGGCTATAGGCTAGTTAGACAAAGGGGCAGGAAATCTGAGGCCATGAGGTTTTTCCTTCCTTTCCACTATGATAGCCTAACAACACCATTTGTGGATTAATTCATAACCAAGAGACACCTCCCACAAGATTATTTCTTACCTGGATACAATTTTGAGATTGGATATTTCATGTAACCCACATGAATATAGTCACATATGATAATTACACAGACATTTATTTTATTACGTGTACACCCCTTTATATACCACCAAATTCAGCTTCCTGCCTTGTGTTAATAAACATCAAAGTGCTTGTCACATGTGACAACCTGCATGTATTACAAACATGGAATTTCCTTCACAAAGAGTAGCATTCATTTAATAAATTGTATTATGTGAAGCTGTCCTAAGGCAGAAGTTGTAATTAGTAAACTATTGTGGGGAAACCATTGCAGTACAGGAACACAAAAGGAAGCTCAGACCTACTTACCTTAACTTATCTGTTACTAATTATCAGAAAAACTCTGAAGGGGTTACATGCTTTCAGTATGAACTGGAGTGCAAAATGAAAGCACTCATCAAACAACTTTTGAAATGCTTGTCCTTTTAAAGTTGAATTGTATTTTTACACACACAGTCACACAAAAATAAACCCCTCATCTTCACAGAGCACCCATAAAAATAAAATAGCATGCACATATGTTAATAAGCTCCCAATTGGGATGGTCATCCCAATTAATAATCCAGTTGTTTGGTCAGTTTAACTTAATTGTTGAGTTCCACAATTAAGGTAATCAAAAGGTAGAACACCTAACATTTCTTTCCATTTAGGATGCCACCATGAAAACGCTGCTACAAGCAAAAATATATTTGAGCTTGTCATATACAGTGGTACCTCGGGTTACAAACACTTCGGGTTACAGGCTCCGCTAACCCGGAAGTAGTACCTCGGGTTAAGAACTTTACCTCAAGATGAGAACAGAAATCGCGTGGCGGCAGCGGCAGGCCCCATTAGCTAAAGTGGTACCTCAGGTTAAGAACGGTTTCCGGTTAAGAACGGACCTCCGAAACGAATTAAGTTCGTAACCAGAGGTACCATTGTATTAAGAATTATAAGCAGAGGCAGGGGTGCATCTGAAAATGTGGCAAGTCTACTGTGGCATTCAGGGAGACTCACAACCAAAGAAAAGGGACTGTAGTGTTTTATATTCAAGATCATTACTATCACACCACACCCACCCATGATGGGCAAAGGGGGAGCATTTGGGTACAGCAGGTGGTGTCGAAATATAATCAAGGCTCTAATTGGGTTCATTCCATATCATGTAAACACTTTTAAAAAAAACACCCCAAGGTAAACATTATCCTGGAAGAGATGCTCTAATCACGCACAGCTGTGAAGTCAGCATGCCAGCTTTTAGCCTGCAGTGATTCTGCTATTTACAATGTGAAAATGAAAGTTTCACACCTTGCCAGTTTTATCACTCTCACTGGAGGACTCCAAGACATGCACTTCTGCCTCTTCTGGAGTTGTCTCAGCACAGCTGTCCTGATCATTGCAGAACAAGTGTCCTGTTAGGATGAGACAGAAGTGTGAAATAATGGGTTGAACAACAATTCACAAGTGCAACACAGCAAACACTGATATGTCATGAGCAAATACAAACACCTTTTCTCTCTCCAGAGCCATTATTAGAGCACTCTTCACTTAGATCACTTGAAACTGCCATTAATGGAGCCTATTACTGATTTGCAAAAAGTACACATCTGAGTGGGGGGTGGGTGGGTGTGGTGGTCAGAGTATAACTGAGTATTTTTCATAGCCTTGTGTGTAGTGTTGCTTGCATGAAATAACAAATATTTATGACACTATATCTGCGGGAATGGGAACAGTAATCATGAGATGACTAGAAATATATTTAAAATTACCTACATTCTGCACTAATAAGTAATACATTATGTTAATATATTGCTTCCAGAAATACACTGAAGAGCTCAAAATAAAATACTGTATCACAGATGGGCATAACAGTACTGCTTTTATTGGTCATTAAATGGTTGTTTTAATTTCATTGTTGTTGGCTACTTGAGTTCTGCTGAGGTAAGGCAGGCTACAAATGTTTTAAATAAATACATAATGAACGAGTAGTTTGCCAAATGCACCATGCAAATTGCCATGTGATCCACTGGTACATGCCATAGGCTTTTAACATTCTGCTGGCAAATTGTTTCTTAAAAACCTGAAAATTTGATATAATAATTGATATTATTTGATATAATTTTATATAATAGGCAAACTCGCCATTGCTATGTCAGTTTTAAGTCTGTTGATGCAACATGCTGAAGAGGGCAAAATTCAGCAAGAACAATGGAATATTTAGGTGTTTTGTTTCATATATGACTCAAATCAAGAAGATACCTCAAATAATTGATATCAAAGCTGAAGTAAAACCCCTAATTGTTCAACTTGCTTGGTTACTTGAGAATAGTTCTTTTAAATAATTATCAAAAATCTAACACCATGGCACTGAAAATATATTACTTGAATAATAGATTTCAGTATTTAATCAAAATAGTACCTATTCTTTAAAATGCCACCAACATATCCAATATTGTTTGAGCAGCTTCATTTTGTCTACTATGATCAACAGTCCCTTTAAAGCCTTGTGGAATCTCACCCTATTCTGATGAGCCTAATACTTTTTATAGTTATCTGGGCCTTCTTTCCTGTTATAGGAAAAACGTGCCATAATCTACTTCCTGCAGTATAGACTCCAGTTCCAGATAGAGAGCAAATGCTCATTTGGGCCTTAAATGAACAGCTGAACATACAGAATGCTTTTTACTGTCTGCAGCTATGTATTGGCTAATATATGTTTGTGTGCACAAATAATTTCTACTGCTTGATATCATCAAATCCTTAAGCGGTTTACAAAAAAAAGTAATGCAAAAACATTCAAAAAAATTTCCTAAAACCAGAACTGTGTCTCACAAACAATAATGAGTCATGTGTTATTGTGCATGTATACATACATGCAAATACACAAACACTCACACACAGAGTTGTCCCTATCAATTTAATGAAACGATATATTTTTACAATTGGTATTTAAATACAGTGCAGTAGTGGCCCATTTACGTTACATTATACGGTGTTGTTTACAGTTCATCTTTTCAAAACTTTTTATGGCATTCTGTAGTACTATGAAGCTCTGTAAAATACACATTCAGAAGTTCAGCAGTGCGCAACAGCATGCTGCTTGTTCACATGAAACTGCAGCTTCATTTATTGTTCAGTGTGATATGTGAACCAGACCACTGTGCCCAACCAAAATTGCACCCGGGATTTATGCACATGAATTACTCAAGTTACTATCCGGCTTGGATAATATTTTTACATGAGTAGAATGTGTGCTTTTATTTAAAATGCATCTCTGAGTTATTTGTGGGGCATAGGAATTCGTTCATATATACTTTTTCAAAATATAGTCCGGCCCACCACATGGCCTGAGGGACGGTGGACCAGCCCACGGCTGGAACAGGTTGCTGACCCCTGGACTAAATTGTGCTTCTGCTTTTTTCCCTTTTTTTTGGCAGTGGTTGTAAACATCAGTGATATCCCAGAGTTCGTGACTATCTTTCCTACCATGCAAAAAGCCTTATCTTTTGTGCTGGAAAGCAGAAAAAGGAAAGATCTGGGGAGCTTCCTGTCTAGCTGCTTTTTGAGCTTGTGTTTTCACACATAGGTGATACGGCACAGCTAACTAGTGGCTGTTATCCCATACTTTCCACTACAATTTCCCATCACTTTTCTCCCAAGACTTTTTGCGGCTTGAAAAGTAACAAGAAAATTGGGCTTAGAAAGTGTGGGATAGCAACCAAATTTCATATAAACAGCCTGCCTGTTGGGAAGCACCTGGCCTTTTCTGTTAAAATATTCACACAAACAAGGTGAATCCATTGCTTCCCTTCCTTTCTTACCTGAAATTTTATTTCACTATGAACATTTAGGACCACAATGACTTAAAAAGCATACTTTCTACTACAATTTCCCATCACTTTTCTCCCAAGACTTTTTGCGGCTTGAAAAGTAACAAGAAAATTGTGCTTAGAAAGTGTGGGATAGCAACCAAATTTCATATAAACAGACCACAATGACTTAAAAAGCATATTTCTTAGGATTTGTTTGTGCTTGTTTTGCCACTAGGATACTGCAAGTTTCCTAATGAACACAGTAGTGTATGAAAGATGCTATAGTCTGTGGGCATACAAGGACATGCTTTGAACGCCTGCTGTCTGAGTCTAATTCCTCAGTCAGTATGAACTGCATATTCACAGGCACTTGACTCCCTTATTCATGTTAGCCGGCTAGAGAAAGGTCCATTCCTCACTGCATCATTAAGAACATTTTCATCTTTGTTCTGTTATTAACCAAGCATGTTCAGTGGACAAATGAATCCTACACAGAACCGTTTTCACATAGGACACTGCTGACATCTTGTGGCAAAACAAAGAGACACTTTCGAAAGCTGCCATAGCCCAAAAACTAAGCAATGTTTGGAACTTTTTAAATGTATCGATGTTTGCATCAGGTTTGCCTGGCAGTAGTATCCATGAAGAAGTGTTTTTTAAATAAAATAAAATAAAAAGATGTTTGGAAGAGAGGTGAACACCACAAGAGAAACATACGATTAAAAACTAAAAAAAGTATCCTTTAAAATTGCAGCAACTTCTGTTTTTGAAAGCAGCAAGTCTCTTTTATAGAACTGAAGAGTTGGAAGATTCAAAAATGTAAGCCCACAATGCTAGTAAACATGGGTACCTTGGCTATTGCCAACAGAGCGCAATGGACTGTCGGTCAGGTCGAGTGAACCATCTGTGCGGCGATGCGGCAGCTGTGTTAGTTTCTGCCCTGCCTCTCTCTCAGGATAAGTCCGTACTGTAAGGCACAGAGAAGGCTGAACAAGAACATCTCTTAGCATGGCTGAATTCAAGTCTTCAGCAGCTTTCTTATTGATTTCAATGATCTCATCACCAGCTTTCAGGCCTGCAAAGATAAAGCAGAAAATCAAGAGTCATACTCAAAGTTATCCATCAGAGTTGGATTTATATTCAGCATTTGGGATTTCATGTCTACCTAAGGTAGGATTGGCTAACCTATGGTCGTCCAGATGTTGTGGGACTCCAAATCCCATCAGCCCCAGTCAGGAATGATGGGACTTGGAGTCAAGAAGCATCTAGAGGGCCACTTCTGGCCTATCTGCTATTTCTTTCAGACAAGAAACTTTTCATTATTGAAAACCCCTTTAGGGCACAAACCACAAAGATGTGCTGTAATGATGCAACAGCCCAGTCCAGCCAAAAACCAAGTGTGTCTGGCAACATGAGGCTCAGTCCAGCACGGCAGAGTATTCTGGGTATTGTGCTCCATGTTTTACAATCTTTATTTCATTTGTCCATTCAATCATTTTATTAGAAAATAAGAATTATGTACATTTTACAAGTGGAAAAACTAAGACAAAGAAAGATAAGCAACTCACCCAAGGGCACTATGTCAGTTCATGACTGAACAGAGAGCTGAGCCCCTTATAATTTGTTTAATATTGCAAGAATACTAAAATTATGTTGTAATTATTGTGTGAAGGTTTCCAAAGGTAGGATAAATGTCATAATTAAAAAAAGAATTCAAAAGAAATGTATATTGCTGTCCAGTTTTCAAAGTTCTCACGTTAAGATATCCATGTTCTCAAAACATGCATCTTGATAGATATTTGAAAAAGAAGTACACATAATGTGATTTACCCCTTCCCCAACCCTCTTCGGAGGTTACTTCTTGTGATCATTTGAGTTATTTCTCCTAAATCAATATGAAACAGAACTATCACAGGATATTAAGATGCAGCAAAGGGAAGAATATGAACCTTCTGTGTCCAGAAAGATGTACAGTGGTACCTCGTGTTACGTACCATCCCCCTTACCAATGCTTCGGGTTATGAGCTCCACTAACCTGGAAGTAGATGCCCCTTGTTGCGGACTTTGCCCTGGGATGCGAGAGGAAGTCGCACGCCGGTGGCACGGCAGCAGCAGGAGGCGCCATTAGTGAAAGCGCGCCTCATGTTATGAACAGTTTCCGGTTACGAACGGACCTCCGGAACAGATTAAGTATGTAACACGAGGTACCACTGTATAGTCAACCTTCAACATACCAGCTTCACAATAAATTCATCTTGTAAAATTAAGAGACGAACTGAACAGTATCATAATTTGGAAGGTACTGGAGTTACACTTTTTGTCACCATTCCTAAATGATTTTTGTCCTAGGTGCAATGAAGATCTGGTATAATCTTGAATACCAGAAAGAGGAAAGGGCTCATTTTGTTGAACACTGAAATAGTTTTAAAGGGAAATACAACACCCCCTGGCACCCTACCTTTTTTGAAAGCCAGGCCTGTCTCTTTGACACTGTTTACATGGAGCCGCCGAATCCCTTCTTCTTCCACAGAGGACAGAGAAAAGCCTGTTGAAATATCCAGTGGCAAAACTGAGAACCATTTGATTTAATTTCGCAAAAAGATCCATTCCATTAACTTTGCTTTACTCAAGTAAAACCATTTATGTGGTCAAATTTTATCAAACTCCCACCATTATTCATATTTTCTGTATGGAAATTATCCATGCAAGCTGCTCTCTAAAACAGAATACCACACTAAAACAGAATACCACACCCCATGACGACAACAATATTACATATTTATTTGTTTTGGGCAAAAATTTATGGTTCTGTTTTCCAGATTCTGCACGTGCATGATACACAGAGAAAAAAAGTGGATATATTAAGCAAAACATAGATCTCACTTGAAGTCAGATCTGTGCACTATACTGAATTGTGTAATATACAGGCCTGACCAAGATTAAAGCCATGTTGTCGCTCCACATATTAAACTTTTTCTAAATCTGGTAAGGCACAAGTGGCTCACATATATTTAAAATTGTGGGGGTGGGAGAAAGGGAAACCGACACAGAGAGACAGAGTGTTTCAGGGAAATGTTTTTCAGGAAAATAACTGTCAACACCTGGATTAAAAGTGTGCATCATACTTGATATCTGCATTTGACTTTGCCCTGCCTCAAGGTGCATTCAGTTTGTATCATCTGCTCCAAAGTATGCAGGATGTAAATACATGTTAACTATCATGCATTATTTATTGCTTTCTCTAAAACGAGGCATTTGCTGCTCTGAAATTCGATGGCTTCCTAGGGAGATGTAGGCAGCAGCTTGCCTTTTTGTTTATTAAGCAAAATATTTATGACCCTCCTAGGGGAAATATATTTAACATAGAATTGGCCATTAGCTATAAGGAAGCAGATGTGATAGGATCCAATTCTCAATCAAACTGCCTTCAAAGTAATTTTTGTAGATGGAAAGATACTTTCATTCATCGCTTTTGAAAGAGAAAGGACAAAGAAGAGATAGTAGAATATCATTGTGTACCACGAAATACAGAAATCTCATTGTGTTTAGAGATTCAAAGCCAGCAAGAAAGGGTAATCTTAGATAATATATTCACTATGAACAGGACTGCCTAAATGGAAGCCCAGCAGGAAAAAATGAGACCGTTGAATTATCACAGCTTCAGAGATGGATATTTGGGGTATAAAGGCAAAAATTGGTTGGGTTCAGGTGACTAGCACTAGGTGGTGTCTACATAACAAAGAAGTCAGTAGTTGTACATACTTTTAAAAAGGACCATTTGGGAATGACAGTCCTGAGATTTGCCCACAGGTGGTTTATTCAATAAATCCTCTGAAGGTGTATTTAAAATCATGCTTAGTAAATATGAAAAGACTGTGTGTGTGTGCCAAACTCACCATAGTTATCAGACGACGTGTCAGATTTTTCAATCCGAATTTTCTGTGTAATTTTCTCACAGATTTCAATTTCTTTATACAACTGAAAATGCAAAAAGAGAGAGTGAGAGTCTGTTGAGAGGACATACCGGTATATTGTCAGTTGTTACTTTTTCACACAGTATTCTTTTAAAATTAAGAGTGAAGACAAAAATGTCTAAAGAAGAACTGCAGCAATGTGAAGAGAATTTTTCATTTTTCACTGCTATGTTGTGAACCGCCTTGTGTTCTTCAGATGAAGGGCAGTATACAAATTTAATAAAAATAATAACTTGGCAGATCGTACTGCTAAATTAAATACTGGTTCACAGTGTCACTGTTGGCAGAAGGTGGTGGAAAAGGGATGGATGTGCACTGAGGAGCAAGCTGAACTGCATGAACCAGAGTATATGCATATGTATACTCTGGTATACTCATAGCATTTCTAAAGAACAACAGCGAATTACTGCAGAAATGTTAAGCCTCATTTTCAGCCGTTTAGATTTGCAGCCACAATCCTAGATTTCTCCTCAGAAGCAAGCTCCACTGAGCTCAATGGGACTTACTCCAAGGCAAGCACATACAGTAGTACCTTGGTTCTCAAACGGAATCTATTTCCGGAAGTCCGTTCAACTTCTGAAAACCAAGGCACAGCTTCCTGCACTCAGTCAGAACCTGTGGAAGCTGCGTCGGACATTCAGCTTCCAAAAAAAGTTTGAAAACCAGAACGCTCGCTTCCCACGTTCGGGAGCCAAAACGTTCGAGTCACAGGTTGTTTGAGAACCAAGCTACAACTGTATAAGATTGCTGCCTTGACCTCAGAAATAAAACCACATAATTTCCCCTTTATCCAGTCGTCCTACTATTCATCTCCACTGGGGGTCAGTATCTACCATCTTTCTCATTCTCTTTTCTCCATCTTGCTTGGCAGAGACCACCCCTCAATATCCACGGAAGCTTTCACAATGATACTCCCTCTGTCTGAGAAAACGTAGCCGCACCTCCCTTCTTTCAATATATACAAATCCCAAGTCATGAATTTTATTACCCTGCTTAAAGTGAATTAATAAAGTTAGTGTCTCATATAGAAATTAAGAGTGTTGGACTAGGACTAGGAGACCTTGGTTCAAACCCTCACCCAGCCTTAAAGCTTGCTGAGTAGCCTTGGGCCAGTCTCTAAACTACCCCACAGGGTTGTTGTGAAGATAAAGAGGAGGGGGGACCATTTATACCTCTGTGTGCTCCTCGAAGGGTAGAATTCAAGTGTAATAATAACAACAATAATATCAGAATCAACATCTTCTGTTCCACTACACAAGTAAATTATCTTGTGCTACTAGTTTAAAGTCATTGATATTTATGAGTATCAATAATTACCAAAAAAGACCAAGCACTACAACAAGAGTATTTTTCCTCACAAGAAACGTTGCACAGAATTATTATTGAAGGGTGAGCATTACCAATTCATAAATATCCTCTTCTGGCTTTGGTACGTAGGATTGCATTTGGTTTTCTGTCAGGAACTTAAGTCGTAGATAGTGAGCTGAGTAATCCAGCTGATGTGCCTGAAAGGGGAAAAAGTGGGTGGGGGTGGGAAGAAGGTTACTGCAAGATATAGATAAGAGCACAAGTAACCATTTTCTTTTCGTGAAAGATGTTCCTGTAAAATGAAGGGAAGGCCTTCTTGCTTAAAAGGATGTTTTATAAAGATATTGTCTAAACAACCCCTGAAAAATTCTTTTTATTTGCCACTCAGAAAAGAAATGCTCGCTTATCCCCGTCTCGATATTGCAAAGATAACAGCATTCCTCTGAGTGGGAAGCCCTGCTGAAGTCCAGCTCTGCTCACCTACAGTGTGGATGAAAATACTGCTAGCGTAGATAAGAAGTTAATTGTATCATAGGAAAAGGGAACGGCTTGCTCCTAAAATCTGACATACACAGTAGGAGACCAGGGGTGCTGCTTTCTGAATCTCACCAAATTTTGCCATCACGTTATCAAATACCTGCTAATTCTGAATTAGGAATTAGGAATAATTTATTGGCCAAGTATCAATCATACTTGGAATTTTGCAATGTAAGAAAACGTACCTCATACAAACACTATTCCCCTCACGCTACAACAGCACAACAAAGGAACCCCATACCACCAACTGACCTCCCTTCCGCACACAACTACACAAATGAAAAAGGCTCCTAAAATTCCAGGCATTACATAATATTATCCCAAAACAGATAACTATGAATGCCTTTACCAGATTCTCTCATTTTTTTAAAAAAAGGAGTTAGTTATATTTAGCTGGATGTTATGGCATTTGCACTTCCACCTTCTTATTCCCTATTCCCTACAAGTGGAATTTATATATGATCACTATAAGAAGTGCCATTTTAGAATTACTTCAGAAATCTGAAGCAGTCCAGGAATCCTAAAGCAAAGTCAAACACGTGCAGCTTCAGCTTGGGCCCCTTCCAACTATGATTCTTTGATTCTCCTCACAATTAACAGAAGATTCTCCTCACAATTAACAGAAGATCCATTAACAAACAAAAAACGGTCTGCAGAATGGGCCCACATCTGCCCTGAAGGTAATGAATGTCTGGCTGTCCCACTGCTGGCTGAAGTAGTACCACACTATCCCTACCTCTGAACAAACAGCTGCCGCTTCTGGCCCATTGAAGCTAAGTATGCAGACACAACCGCAACTCTTTTCCACAGCAGGTAAAAGGACAGCAGTGCAAGGAAAAGTTCAGTGTAGAACAGAAAGCCAACCCAGCTTCCCCTCCTGTGTTTAAAGGCTGACAGAAGGATTGGAACGTTTCTTCCCAAGGCCGGTGGCAGAAGTAGCAAGGCTGCATTTCTTTCGAAATTAAAACCCCACTAGTTCTCCAATGCTCTGGCCTTTGGGGAAATAACATAACAGCATCTGGGAGGGAAGGGAGGGCAAATGACCGCTGCCATTCATCTAAACACCTGAGGGCAATCATTACTTGCCTCAGGCTTGTAGCAAATTCTAATCGGAGCCACATCAGCTATTTCATATGACACTGAGTTAACATCAGTCCCAATGTGGCCTACTGCTTCCAAATCTGTTGTGAAGACAGCATCTCTCCTTGCCTATTAGCGCAGTTTTCGACCTAGTCAAAAAGCTCTAGGTTGTTTTTAATTTACAGGCATCCCCTTCCTTCTCGCCCTCCCCCAAGAAACCCAACTGAATTTGAACCGTTTTCAGCGTTGATGGAATTGGAAGGCAAGTCAGCTGCGTATCAGTGAACAAAAAGACTTGGGAAAGCCTGCTGCTTGAGAAACGTTCAGAAATGAAACTTGACAAGGCAGCGCAAGAACAGGCAAACAAAACCACGTGAATGGAACCAATGACCCACTAGCCTCCTTCCGACAGCCTCTTTCTGTCAGTCAGCAATCAGCAAAAACCTCATGTACATTCCAGAGCTCATTCAGCTTTAGAGCTGTCAGGAGAAGCGGTGACTGAAAGGCATGTCAGTGAGATTTAGTCCGACATGTTAAGAGACCCTACAGGGACTAGTGTCCCAGGCAGCACCAGGCTAACCACACATACCGATGGCTATATGCTGATGCACAGCAATTTCTAAACTATTTCCTTTCTTGTGGGGGAAAACCATAGCTCTCCCAGAATAAGGGAGACCTCCAAGAAAAGGTTGGTTGCTATGCCTAGTGAAAGATGATGATGACGACGACGATATCATCATCATCATCATCATCATCATCTCTGGAACCCTACAATAATAAACTTTCTTAGTTTTGAAAACAGCAAGCTCATTATTAGAGATTCCCCAAATCGGAACACAGGAAACTGCTCTATGTCGAGTCAGTCCACCGATCGTATAGCTCTGTGTTGTCTCTTTAGTGACTGGCAGTGGCTTCTTTTGTGTTTCAATCTTTCTCAGCAAAACCTGGAGGTGACCGGTATCGAACCCAGCAAAAATTGGGAACTGTTTTCAGCCTGATGGCTGCATTCCCTTCTGGCAACCTTCCAGCGCCAGAGACAAAAGTGGGCAGAGCAAAGAATGTGAATTTTAACTTTGTACAGTGTAGTGGTTTCTACACATGCCCCTCTCTATCGTCCATCCAGGGCCAGAGAGAAGATACAGCTGGCGAGACCCCTGAGGGCTAGACTGAAAGGTCTGGAGGGGCAAGATTTGACCCTCTGGGTCTGAGGTTCACCTCTTTTATATAAAGCATGGGTTCTACCACTGAGCTACCTTTGTCCCGCCACCCCAGTGCTCAATACACAGCACACTACGCAGACAATCAATACAGTTATAGTAGGACAGTAATCCTGGGCATCTATTCAATCTAGCATTTGAAACCCTTGGGTTCCCACCATCAAGGGAAGATTTACAACATGGGGAATCTTGACAACACAATCTAGAGCATGAAGGAGTTCACATGAAATGTAGAGCTTGAAATGTTTACTATACCAGAACTCGACTGGTTCTCAGATGGCAGATGGCAAACTGATGTGAAATGATGTGGATCAGAGAATTAAAGGAAAAAGAATGAGCTGAATACAAGAGACAGAAGAAAGAGATTTATTATTAGATGTTACAGGAAAGAATGCAACCATAAGTATTTCCCTAAGCTGATAATTTGGTACGGAAAGAAGCAGGTTCACAGCTTGAACTACAAATCAGTTTAGCCCAGTGGACTTGATTAATACAGTTCTAACTGTGGCCCAATAGGTTTGTGGCTCAAAGCCTAAAAAGAAGTAGAACATGGACTTAGGAATTTACAAAATGTAAAGTAAAGGGAAAAGAGCAGTCAGTATCTGTTGGCTGAGAATCTGGCTTACTGCTTATGTAAAAGTTCTAAAAATAAAATGATTGCTAAGAACATTTTATAATTGTTGCCTATTGTGTCTTTTTTTTAAAGTGTCATCTGCCTTTGGTTACAATGAGACATTTCTCACTGAGAGCGTCAGTAGTCTCCAGAAATTCATTTGCCAGTGAATACAATATATAATTACCCATAATAAATGCTTTTCTTCATACCTTCTGTGCAACACTGGGCTTTTCTTTAAAAGCCATAAAGTTATGTTTCTGAAGGCATCATTTGAATATGAAAATTCAAAGTGTTAAACAAATTGCTTTAAGGGTTTCAGTTTAGTTGGTTAGTGGATGTTACAGGAGCTGGACCTACATTTACCTTCCCGTCACAGTGGTACCTATTTATCTGCTTGCACTGGTATGCTTTCAAACTGCTAGGTTGGCAGAAGCTGGGACAGAGCAACGGGAGCTCACCCCGTTGTGTGGATTCAAACCGCCAACCTTCTGATCAGCAAGCCCTAGGCTCAGTGGTTTAGACCACAGCGCCACCAGCATCCCTTTGTCCCATACTTAAAATAATCCAACACTACAACTCAGAAAACAGATTAGTTAAATTTGTTGCAACCCAGCTAACAGTTATCATTATCTGAAAATTCCTTCTTCCTTTTTTTTTCTTCAAACCAACAATTCACAAATTGTGACAGTCAGCAAACAAACAATCCCACTAATATCTACTATGATACAATCTTTCATGGCTAATCTAAGTGTGGAAACAGAGAATGTGTCACAGTACTAGAGCAAATTTCAAACGCTATTTGTATGCAGATTCAAGACCCATTTCCATGTTTGCATAGATGGATAAGTTGTTAATCCTAAAAAATGCACCTGAGAATCCAAAAGTATATGAATTCTTGTGCTGATTACAATGCAGTGAGGTGCACATATCACACTCACAGCATACCTGAGTTCTGTCAATTTAGTTTAACTGAATACCAAACTTTAATTCAAAAAGTGTGAAGTTTGAAAAGTTTTGTTGCTTAGTGTGGAAACTGATAGAGAAGATACAGATGAAAAATAGGTGAATCACATGAGAAAGTAATAGAACATACCATACTTAACTGAACGACAGACAAAATGTTTTGCTGAATATACAAATATAATCAATGGAAGCACATTGGAAGGGCATTGGCGCAAAGTTCATTATTAAAATGTGAATAAAAATAAATTTAAAATTTAGACCAAAATGCTCTGGGGAAAATTCATTTCAACAGAGCCCACCCACTTTTCCAGTGGATAACGCCATTAAGTTCAGGTACCACAGGTGACAGGAATACTCAGCAAGAGGGTGTATAAAACCTCAAAGTTATACATAAATACAAAATAAAAATGATTCAGCATGAAAGAGCTCCAGTGCAGACCATAAGCTCCTGTTCATGTAAAGCTTCCACCAGTACTTAAATGGAAGGGATGGCTCAGCATGCGTTGAAAAGAGTGTGACTGAAACATTTACAGACCTCTGCACCGGAACATCACTATCTTGGATTTTGAACATCTTAATTTGAACCAAACTCACAATTATATGTGTATATATATTATACATATATAATTCTATTAAAACTTGTGCTGAAACAATAATAGCATAGGAGAATATAGGCACAAGCTGAGAAGCCAAAATAAAATAAAAATTTAAATTTAAAATTTTAATCTTCCATAAGGAGTGAGAATTTCAGAATGGTTTTTAGGATGTGCAATGACAAACATTTCCATACACATATGGTTGTCACAGATTGCGGATCATTCAAATGTGGGAAATCCATCCAGTTCTGCATTTTTGTGCAACTTTTCATTTTTTGTAAAATTAAACCACAGGACGGCTCGTTATAGTTGGAACACTCTTTAACTGGGAGGGGGGAGGGAGGCGAGTAAAATGGCTATAATCACAATTTCAAATGATTATAGAAAATTCAAAAATCTATTTCCTATAATGTTTCTTTTTCTTTCTTTTTTTACCTTACAAATCATTTCCAGGACATCCCGTGTTGTGTCTCCTGGGTGAACTACCGTCAGAGCAGACTGGTTATTTGGCAGGCAGTACCAGGATGGTGTAAAATACTCATGAACCCAGATGTCAGAATCAGGATTATGTGGGTGGACTGTGGTGAGCGCCACTTCTTTTTCTCTCTGAATAGAAATGCACACAGTTATTAACACGCTTCTGCTCAAATACAACTGATTCATTTGCCAGTTAAACATAAATATAGGGCCACAAAGTATGCCTTTGTTTTCTATCAAATTAAATAACAAAATTAAAGCACTATATTACGGGTAGGGAGCTGACTTCCCTGAAGGCAACCAATTAAAACTCAACCCCCAGAGGATTGTCAGCTGGCCTCCAAGTTGCCAACTCCCTTTTTTCTTCTTTGACGTCTATCCACTCTGGTAAGGGATAATTATTTGATGCCTGTGTCCTTATTGCACATGCAATAGCAGAGTCAAGGGGGAAGCGTGCTTGAAAAAAACACCTGGAATACATTGGACTTGGGACCAGCGGGGAATGTATGCACACACAAAAACCAAGAGGATAAATAAATCTAAGAAGAGACACCACTATTCTCACTATTCACAACAGAAAGAGTTGCAGGTGAGAAAGTCATTGTGGATTTGGTGGCAACCTGCTGCATGCATTTAATTTTTATTTTATTTTATTATTATTTTTGTAGGTTTAAGATGGACCCTGAGGAATATAATTCCAAGCAAGTGACAGATGTATGGAATTCTCATTAGTTTTAAATGCAATCACATCCCCATTTGCTCGATTAAAAATATGCCCCCTGGCCCAGACTTAATGGTGCTTCATCTCAGTATTCTTTAGGGAGTTACAGGGTAGGGCTGTAATTGGCAGAGCAGAAGTCTCTCTACAGTGTAGACATTGATCAAACACAGAGAATGGTGTGTTTATATGTCCTCATCAACCCAGATTAGCAGTGGTCTCTGTGAAGTCATTTTCCACATAAAAGTGAAATGTTCAAGCCCTGTCTTTACATATCAGGTTGCCTGTGCATTGCTATTGTTTGTGATATGCAAGTAATGTGAGGTTCCCCCACGTACAAAATAGTTTTGCGGCGGTGCTGAAATGCATAATGTTGCCAAAGTATTTTTGACCTCATGAAAATCTAACACCTCTTCAGAGAAGAAGGACAGACTATGCTTGGCAGAATTAAGAGCAAAGTCATGTTTGGGGGCCTGGAGAATTGCTGGATGCAGGAAGGAGCCTTACTCTGAAGAAAGGGCTGCTCAGACCTTGAGAGGGAGAATATGGAGAACAGTTGTGGCGAGGCATCAAGGAATATCATGAAGCGCTAGACTTGCCCCTAAAAGGAACCGCTGCATGCCTGGTTCTCCAGGCAAATAAGCAATTACAATTATAATCTTAGTGACCATAATGTGGGATCCATATAAGAGGAAAGTATTATCCCTGTACATTCAGCTAAAGCCATTTCCCCCCAATGGCTACTTCAGCTCTACAGAGCTTTGAACACAGTAAACACAGCCTTGTAATTCCTCCTCAGATTTTTCTTGAACCCCTGGGAAAAAAACCTTTAATTTCAGAAACCAAATGAAACTCTCTGCAAATCCATTCTGGAAGCTGGGAGGCTGAGTATTTGTTTTGTTTTTGTTTTTTAGAGTGGGGAACCTGTGATCCTCCAGATGTTGCTGGACTGCAACTCCCATCGGCCCCAGCTGGCATGGCCAATGATCAGGGATGAGAGTTATAGTCCAACAACATCTGGAGGGCCAAATTCCTGGCAGCATGTGCCTGACTACTGCTGGAGGCAGACTGCTGAACTAGACAAGTACTTTGCTTTGACCCACGAGAACAATTACTACATTCTTACATAATAAAATAATAATAATAATAATAATAAATTCCTTCCAGTAGCACCTTAGAAACCAACTAAGTCTGTTATTGGTATGAGCTTTCGTGTGCATGCACACTTCTTCGAAAGCTCATACCAATAACAAACTTAGTTGGTCTCTAAGGTGCTACTGGAAGGAATTTTTTTGTTTTTTATTTTGTTTCGACTACGGCAGACCAACACGGCTACCTACCTGTAACTACATTCTTACATGTCCTGATAAGGGGGGGGGGGAAATCCTACCTCATATTTATAGAGGCAGGTGTGAACATAGGTTTAGGGACAGAATTAAATTCAATCCTGATTAACAAATAGCTATTAAAAATGACTGCTCTAATAGGTCTTCTGATGCAAGGAATTCCCCCCCCCCAAATAATCTTCATAGACAAAGGTTTAATCAATGGTAGCATTGGCAAACAACAGAATCGGAATACTACCCACCTCCACTGGCCAATGACCATGGAACCTACTGGCCTCACTTGCAGAAATACCATTGGAGGTTTAGGAGTTCCCTTCTCTGCAGCACACTTTGGAGCTGAACAGTGCCAAGCTCCCTCTACCTCATCGCTTGGCCATGTTTCAAACAGGCTGACATCTGGCAGAGCTGAGCTGCTGCATGACTCGCTCTTCCCTTCAATACTTTTACTTTGTCCTAAAGGAGCGGGCTTCATTCTAAAAACAGATTCACGAGCTAATTGAACTCCTTTGTGTAAATTAATAAAATGTTCTCTCTCTTTTTGTTACCTTGCTTTCTGGAACAGTGTCATCAAATATTCCTTCTAAAGACTTCTTTACAGAATCAGCTCCTTCACCAAACACCTGCAGAGGCACAGAACGTGCTATTTTAAATTACAATAGGATGATGCAAATGCTTTCTAAATTTGGAAAGATCTCATGTTACTGGGACAAAAGGAATAAGTGTTCAAGGGAGGAAATTATCGTCTCAAATTAAAATTGGATAAAATTCCTTCCTGGCTAGGAAAACAGCCAAATGCAAATGGCTGTCTGGTCTAATCCAACAAGGGTGGTGGCCCCATCTAAACCACGACCTACTGAGACCCATTCAGGGAAGTGTGGGGAATCAGATCAAATGGAAAGTGGAGAAATGCAAGGCCAGAAAAGTGCACTTAAGAAACAGCTCATAAGCTGTGGTGAAATTCTAGCAATACTTCCAACAATTTATGAAGCGGTAACTCCAACTAGTGCCGATCTCATCACCACCCCAAACACCCTGTGTGGGAAACTAAAGGAAGATGCTTACCAAGATCTGCCACACTTCATTCCTATATTTGTGGAAATGCAAAGTTCAGAGATTGTAGACAAATTATACCAGATCCCCCAAAACAGGTTGGAGCTCAGGATCCAACCAAGAAGTTTGCAGTTTTTTCTCTCAAGAGGTAGGCTACCTGATTAATGCTTGGTCTCCCTTGCTTTTTCTTTGAAGTGGTGTCCAAACCCCAAAGGGAAGAGAAACGGCTTCTCCGTTTGCTTGCTGATCTCGACATCACCTGTGTTCTTCTTCTGACACCAGATTCGCCTGTGCGAGCGGCCACCTGTCAGGTGCATTAAAAGCCATTCAACGAAAGACACCACAATCAGAGCAAAGCTAGAGTGCCAGACCTCATAATTTTAATGAGGACCCATAGATGTTAAGGTGTGCCAAGATTTTTAGAGAGGTTTGTATAAATTATGTTGAATCAAAAATTACCTTGTATGTTCTGAGGACTGGGACAGACATAGGGGGGTAGTCAAGTAATTTTTACTCAGAGGAGACCCATTGAAATCAATATACCTAACTTAGTATGCTCATTAATTTAAATGGGTCTGTGCTGAGTCAAACTTAACTGAATACCGCCTATCATACTTCTTTTCATAAATCTATCAGTTTAAACCCATTTTTTGTTTGCCTTTTGGAGCCAGATGCTAACACAGAGTAGAGTGATTCATTAGGACAAACTGCTGAACATTAACTATGTTTTACCATCAGCATCCATACACTAGATACATTTCATAGGTGGCAATCCTGTTACCATCCCTGCGAATTACATAATACTATATAAATAGCAATTGCTACTCTCAACAACAACGGGCCATTGTTTTCTCATCAAGGACTACTGCTAGCAGAAATCCCAAGTTATACTGTGGTACCTCGGGTTAAGTACTTAATTCGTTCCGGAGGTCCGTTCTTAACCTGAAGCGTACTTATCCTGAAGCACCACTTTAGCTAATGGGACCTCCTGCTGCCGCTGTGCCGCCAGAGCACGATTTCTGTTCTTAGCGGAGTTCTTAACCTGAAGCGTACTTAACCCGAGGTACCACTGCATTTTATTTTGAAAGCAAATTAAGGTAACATCACTTGGGCAGAGGACAACATTTTATACACCTGGGATTTTTCTCCCAACTGGTGAGTCCAAGTGGAATCACCAACTCTTGAGTCAGGTCGCCTATGTGGTCATTTTGTGAAAGACAGAGCAGCGAAAGGTATGACAAGGATGACTTATTATTGGAGCGCAGTTGGGAAATTAAACCAGTATGGCTATGCTGTATTACGGAGAGAGCCCAGGGCAAGAGCTATGTAACATGTGTAAGAGCAATTTAATATGAAAGCATCCTTTAGCTATAAGAGTTTATGAGTTAACAGCACTTCCGTCAGTAACCCCTAGAGGGCAAACTGAGACAAAACAACAACAACAAAGCACACAGTCTTTAAAGAGGGGCAGAGAAAAGGAATTACAGTGGTACCTCGGGTTAAGTACGCTTCAGGTTAAGAACTCCGCTAAGAACAGAAATCATGCTCTGGCGGCAAAGCGGCAGCAGGAGGTCCCATTAGCTAAAGTGGTGCTTCAGGTTAAGTACGCTTCAGGTTAAGAATGGACCTCCGGAACGAATTAAGTACAGTATTTTCCTGCGTATAAGACTACTTTTTAACCCAGGAAAATCTTCTCAAAAGTCGGGGGTCGTCTTATACGCCGGGTCGTATTTCTTATACGGCGAGTATATCCCAAACTCTATCTTTTAACTGGAAAAGTTGGGGGTCGACTTATACGTCCAGTCGTCTTATATGCCGGAAAATACAGTACTTAACCTGAGGTACCACTGTACTTCACTCCTAGGTTGCTTCCACTTTTGCCTCCCTGGCACCTTATCCTCTTGGTCTTAAAATATGGAACTCGCTTCCACAGGAGGCAGGGATAGCCACCAACCTAGATGGCTTTAAAAGAGGGTTAGACAAGTTCATGGAGAAGGAGAGGGCTATTGAAGGCCATGACAGCTATGCTCTGCCTCCAGAGTTGGAGATGTAATGCTTCTGAACAGCCATTGCTGGAAACCACAGGAAGGGAAAGTGCTCCTATGCTCGAATCCTGCTCGCAGGTTTCCCACAGGCATCTAGTTGGCCACTGAGCGGAAAGGAATAGATGGGCTATTGGCCTGAAGAGCCAGCAGGGTCTTCTCATGTTCTCACCATTAACAATGAATGAGAACAATAGCCTTTATAAGAATGAATGGCAATAAAAAGGATTCTAGCATCCAAAATATATGAAACAAAATAATAATAATAATAATAATAATAATAATAATAATAATAATAATTTTATCTCTTTGAGATGTTAAGACTGATTCACATTTTTCACCCCCAAAATGCAAAAATATTTGGAGATGAAAAAGAGATAGCACTCAGGTTTTTGCTGACAGCAGAGACCAAGCACAGACTTATATCACCAAAATGTACAGAGGTTGCACAGCCACAGCACTCAGTTAACCTTCTTATAAAAGCACCAAGTGATTTCTATTTTAGCAACAATAACCTCTGGCATCAGTTTAAACTCACCAGTGCATGAAAAGAAGACACTGAAAAGATTCCAAGACGGCCCATTGCATCTTTAGTTGGGCGACTTGCAAACGCGAGCAACGTTTTTGGATTTGGCAGTTCCCCGCCCTGGAGGCTGGCTAAGTAGCAACGATACCGAAAGAGATCCATTTGGAACTGTTCCAGGTTTTGTTCCCAAACAAAGATCTAGAAGAAGAAGATCACAGAGTTAAATAAACATTAAAGTCCATATGATACCATATAATAACACACAAGTATAGATACCAGATTTTATAAAATTGCCTTTCACTGTCCAAATTTGTTATATTTATAAGAGGGATTTAGCTATAAGTTGGAGCAAAGTAAATATCTTTATTTTCAAAGGGGGAGACATCCGAATACAACTATTACTTTGATACGATGCTAATAACATTAAAATTCTGGTTTTAATTTCCTCTTTATTGCAGCTGGATTCTCCTCTCACCGAGAGAGTGTTTTTATGAAACACAATAGAGGTATGAAGACACCAGAACTACAGCAAAAAAATAAAATAAAATAAAATCCCTAGGCTGTCAGCAGCAGCAGCAGCTTAAAAAGCAATGAAGTTTGTCATTGTACTAAAGAAAATGAATAAAGCACACTGGGGAATACATTAACATCTGTCAGATGCAGAGCAGAATGCCACCATCAGCCTGTGCTGTGCAGATTGCTGGTAGGAAACACTTTGAAAAGGATAGAAATCTCCATAATATTGCATAGTTTTTCTTTGGTTAACATTCTAGTTACATTTAGAGGCCTGGTTAAAGAGCTGCTGCAGCTCAGCAAAGGGGGCTCCATATGTTCCTTTCCATGATTAACACTGCAATCGTAAGTACACTTACTCAGAAGTAAGGCTTGGTGAACTCAATGGGGCTTGCTCCCTAGTAAATATCACACCATGAGAAGCCCACAAGCAGGACATGAATGCAATAGCATTTTCCCACTTGTGTTCCTTAGCAACTAAGCTTCAGAGACATAGGGCCTCTGAAGCAGGAAGAGATACATGGCCATTGTGATTAGTAGTCATTGATATCCTCCAATAATTTGTTTAATCTGCTTTTAGACAAGGATGTGGCTCAGTGGTAGAGCATCTGCTGTGTGTGCAGAAGGTACCAGTTTCAATTGCTGGCATCCCCAGGTAGGGTGGGGAGATCTCCCTGTCTGAAACCCAGAGAGCTGCTGCCAGTCTGTGTAGACATCACTTGGGAAGACAGGTGAACTAATGCCAGTGTACTGGAAGAAGCAAAGATCACCAGTGTTGAAGCAATGATTCTTCAACGTCAACTTCCTTGGACTGGTCATGTTGTGCAGATGCCTGATTATCGTCTTCCAAAGCAACTACTCTATTCGGAACTTTAAAATGGAAAGTGTAATGCTGGTGGTCAACACAAGAGGTTTAAAAACTCTCTCAAGCCAAATCTAAAAAAAAAAAATGTAATATAAACACAGACAACTGGGAAACACTGACCTGCAAGTGCTCCAATTGGAGAACAGCCTATACCAAAGGTGTCATGGGCTTTGAAGACACTTGAACTCAGGACAAAAGGGAGAAATGTGCTAAGAGGAAGGAACGCTTGGCAAACCCTCACTGTGATCAACTCCAGCCTGAAAACCTATGTCCCCACTGTGGAAGGACATGTAGATCCAGAATGGGCCTCCACAGTCACTTATGGACTCACTGTTATGACCATGTTCATGAAAGACAATCTTACTCAGCTACGAGTGATCACCAAAGACGAAGAAGAAGACCAACCATGGATTTGACTCAGTAAATGCAGGTTCCTATGTTCCCTTGCTTAAGGCTACAAATTGCCACTGCAATAGTAAGACAGATATTTGCCATCAGAGTAAATTTTCTTTTAGTCAAGTCAGCTGAACGTTGCCAAATTCAAATTGGAAGTATAAGGTACAGAAGATGACCAGAGGCAATGCTCCACAGGGGAAGAAATGTATGAAGCTTCTGAAGCACCATTAGCAACGCCCATGCAAGCAACACAGTTGAAAAAGAAAGCAGAAAGTCCAATGGATCCTCAGTTTTACACCAGCTACTTAAGATCATCACAGTCGCTCTGTACTGCCGTGTTGTTTATTCTGGTGTTATGTTGTTTTTAGGATTTATAAAATTCAAAATATTTAATAAAAACAATTTTATTTAAAGTAGGACAATAACTGTAGCAGACACTTGTGGACACCTGAATTTTATTTTATAGCCATATATTTAATGCATGCAAGTGAGGTTACCTGATCAAGAATTGTCTTCTTCTTCTTGGAGTCTCTGACAGAAGACAAACTGAGGAAATGCATTTCCCCCATTTTCTTCATCTTCTCATCCATATCAATCTTCTGCTCCAGTTTTTTAATCTCTGTTTTCAACAGCTTGACAGTGTCTTCTTTGTGGTGCTGTCGGGCCACTGCAGTCGCGCAAGCAGAATGAACTGCTGTAATCCAGTTCTCTAGTTCCGTTTGACTAGAAGTCTAAAAAACAGAGAAGCAGAATCCTATTGGTTTAAACATGCTGGGTTTGAAATGATTCCACTTCTATTCATCTCACTTATGAGATGTGATGAAGAGGCATTCTACTCTTAATTTGCCCTTCTGAAATCAGCATTAGAATCAGAATCTTCACCGGTGCTTTATAGCTGCAGAAGGTTCCCTAGCAATGGCTCAGGAATTACCTTTTTATCCCATCGCAAATGCTACAATAATATTCGGCTCATCATTGAGCACAATGATTTAGACCTTGAGGTAACCAGAAAGCATGCCTGTATATTTTATAGCATAATAATTACACAGCTAGTCCGCTACAATTCATAAAATAATTAATGAACATGGTGCCCACTGATATCGTAAGCGTAATGAAAACTATAGTGCTTTGTTGCTGAGAAAGCTTATAATCATTAATTATTATAGCCCCACAATACCTCTGTGAGACTACCAATGCTTTACAGCTGAAGAGGGAAACTAGTAATGAACAAAACCCACATCAAAGAGCAAGCAACTAGATTTTGAGCCACAAGGCAAAATACGCTTGCTCACCAAGCAATGCTACCAAGCTGGGTAGTAACAACAGCTCTTTTAGCTGTGGAAATCATCGACAGAACAATCCTGATTCAAAATATACAGAAACCTGGGAGTGAAGTTAATATTATAATGGATTTCCACCTCAAAGAAATCAGTCTTTGGTTACGGCAATGTTTTGACTGGGTGGTCACACAAAGGGAACATTAATATTATTATGTTAAGTTGCAATGGGGAGGGGGGAAGTGTAGGAGACCAGACCCACTCAGCAAGTCTGGAAATGAGAAGGCCACTCTCCTTCCAAAGAAAAGGTGAAAGCCTACAAAGAAACTGCACACACCTGCAATACGAGCGTGCAGTTTTAAGATGCAGTAAGCATCTGGAAACACCAAGGGACTTTCAAATATAATGGCTCTGTGTAGGCCTCATCACAGCTGCCTGGCTGAGGAGGAAATTAGTAGGAGGCGTGTGGCATGTTTGGATGCAAAAATGCAAGAATAGGATTACAATGAAAAATATCCTTTGGCAGGACTGAAAGACCAGTATTAATGTTGCTGTTGTCGTCATCGTTTTGAATTCAGTTATATCAGCAGTTTCTACCGAATGTAGAGAGTGGTAAATGAGATAAAAACCATCAAGAACTTGTACACAGAAAATTCTAAGTAGCAATTCCCGGTAAAGGAACTTATTTATTCTGTTTGCATGTTACTCTAAATGTACATGAATTATGTGGGCTAGGCTATATTATTGCTAGCTCAAATGATGTACATGCTTTAGCAGTTCTCTGCATAACACATCAAGCTTGTAGGCTACAGTAACTTGCCAATTATTTCCATAATTATGTCCAATTGTTCTTCCTCCCCTCTCATCCATCTCGTGTTTCAGCCTCAAAATCCTTTAGATTCAGAAGGGCTCCAACACACTGCAAACAAATAGCTTTACAATTCAAAAGAAAAGAACCCACTAATTCATTCTTTTTTTAAAAAAAGAAGTTCATTTTGTGCTCTTTCCCATGCGAGGTTACTGGAAAACCTAAGCTGACGTCTCAGCATGGAACTTGCAATAAATAAGGCTCTATGTTGCCATAAAAGCAACATAAATGCACTCCATGCGACCTTTCTGCCCCTTCCACATTTGTTTTCTGAGAATCGAGGTTTCCCAAACAAAATGCATCTGTACAATTTTGCAGCAGTCTAAGTATGTAGATACGATTGGGGAGGGTCTTCATGGTCTATTACACTAATGCTGTTTCCATATGTTCTTGTACTACCCCCCAGCCCAACCAAGTGAGCCACTCCAGTTTGGAAAATGCACTTCATGCATGAAGGAAGGGAAAAAATCTCCCTCCCCTTTTTTTAATGTAAATTATGGTACTATCATTCACTGCATATAGGAAAATAAACATAAGGCAGACAGATTAATTTTAAAAAGATAGACAGAAGGCAAAAGCATAACTCTGAGGCTTTGTAGCCCCTGTGCCTTTAGAGATTAGGACTTGTTTGCCAATATCCAGTATCTAAGTGTCAATAAAGAACAATGGTGGAGAAAGTCATAGATGTACCAGCGGTCCGGCTCTGTATAACTATGTTCCTAGTTTGTACTGAGAAGCACAGTGTTCTATACTGATCTGCAACATAAAGAATTATTGGCCTGTGAAGTATATTTCCCCCAGATCTACTCAACCCTAAATATATTAACTGCACGTTTTACACATCTCCCTTTAGATCCTAGATATTATTTCCTTGTGGCAGAAGACGGTGCCCCAAATATGTCACAACATAGTGACTGCTCCACATAACACAGTCTGGCCTCCCTAAGAAACTGGAAGCAGATCTTTATCAACTCTAAGCTGAAGAAAGTCCCAAAGCCATTTGGTTGCATCTTGACACTGAAGTGTATTGGAACCTGCCACAAAAGCAAAGACTACCCGCTGGTAAAATAATTAGGCCGCTAAATAATCAGGTGTGAAGGTGCCATCTTTCAGCTGCTGGGACACCATTTGGGTCGTTGCCTGAAGGAAGTGCAAAGAAAGAAAACAATTATGTAATGAACCAAGGACAGAACAAACCTGAAACAGAAAAGCATCACCAAGGGAATTGCTGAGGCAGAAAACATAGTCTTTCTTTGGGTGCTCAGGCACTGCTTGCACTATGCTGTTTTCCACCCAGACAGCATGTTTTGGGATGCTGTTGTGGTCTATTCCAGATCTGCCATCACTTTCGTAGAAGAATAATGTGCATCCTTAAGAAAAACAGCAAAGTATTAGGAAACTGCACACCTGAACAAGATAACACTGCAACGCAGTATCAACCTTAGCATCGAGTTTCATGTTTACAAGCTATACAATGTCAATATTTCAAAAAATCAAAAATCTTAACACATATGGAACCTGCAACAGTGTGGAGTGCTGCTTTCAACCATTCACGCCTTCCTTCAGAATACCCCATTCCATTTCACCTGGTTTCCTATTCCCATCTCCAAGAGTTAATCAGTATGCTGCGGCTGGTGAGCTCTCTATAAGGGTTCTCCCTTGCTTTTTTTTGTATTTATGCAAACCTTGAGACTCTTGCTACAACCCATCTTGTGTGTTGGTCCAATTAGCAAACAGCACTCTCAGCTTGAACAACAGAAAAAGGGAAAATGAGGATGATTCCAGAAAAAGAATCCTTTTTAGCATGATACAACATTGCATAGGCAATTTATAATCTGTGACCCTTTGTGACTGTTTTCCACACATATCATGAGTTTCTCTACGTGTCTCTTTCTCAAGAATGCTAAATTCCTTAATCACAGTACTCATTTGTACAACATGCTCCAGAAAGTAATATGTTTTATAAATGCTGAATATATTTGTGTCAACTAATTGCTAAAAAGTTGTGGTCCTTCAAACCTGATATTGTTCTTCAGGTATGCATTTTTTTCCTTAGCACTGGTTTGAAATTTAAAATAAACAAATTTTAAAAATCTCTCTGGCCAGGACTCTACGGATCTCTAACAAAAGTAACGTTACAACTAGCCTAGACAATAATAAAGCTACAACATATATTATCCTCAAGCACACCCCTGCCAGTACTTCCTGGGGTCTAGACTGGTTCATGTGCAACCCTTCAACCTTCAAAGTACTTTTGTGTGACTCAAAAGCAATTCTGAGACTCGAGGAACCAAAGGTTTTATTTTCAACGTGGCATTTCTAGTCTTGATCTACATGCAGCTCCATCACAGAAGCAAACATGCTACTGCTGTAATGTATGAAGCCGTCCTAAGGAGATGGAGATATGGAAAGGAACTTTCCGTTTGTCCTAGCATGGTTTCAAAATTTCACATGGTCGAATTTATATTGCCCCTACAATGCCTATGGCAATATGAGTATAGCCTCAATCAATCTATATAACGGTTGATGCAGGTTAATTCGTCTGTGGGTCCATGGTGGACTGGCATTATAAACTCAGCTCCTCCCAGGGGGCTATGGGGGTTAAAGGCAGGTCAAATTGCAAATAAATTTGTGAAAGTAACAGGCCAATATTAAGTGAAAGTAAAACTAGTTGTTAAGGAGAAACAGACCTGAAACTGATTGGCTTTAATGATTTAAAAGGCTAAAATAAAACTGATGCCAGTTTCAATGTTTTATAGAGGTGAATAAACAGTCAGCATGTAAATAATTTTTAAGGAGTCCTTAAAGGCTAACAAATTTATTTTGGATTTTCTGGACTACAACCCACTTTTTCACATGCAGGAAATGATACATTGAGTTGCACTTTTACATATGAACCCAAATTCATGTTAGCCTTTATCCATAGGCACAAGTTAACATTGGTTTTTATGCATCAACCTACAAAAAGGGGGAAGTTAGCATGCAAATACACTGATGCTTAAAAACTATGGTCTGAAAAACATTTCTTGCATCAATTGTACATATTTCACACAATTAGATGTGTAAAAGTAAATATATTCTATTTGGGTGGAGGGGATGCTACTAACTGATGAAGTCCAAACTTTTAAAATGAACTTTGAGAAATTTTCTGAAAAGATAAATCTGAGCTCATTTTATTAAAAGGCAGCAGAAAACAACCCATAAGGTTTCCATTCTATTATAATATTTTAGCTGGTGATCAATGTGTTGTTATCAACACAGAAACTAATAGTTACTTAGAGTTAAGGTAGAATTGTAAAACTTGGAAGGATAGAATTGAGGTTGCAATCCTGCACCTACTAATCTGCACCACTGATAATGATGATGATGATGATGATGATGATGATGATGATTTATACCCTGCCCAGCTGGTTGGGTTTCCCCAGCCTCTCTGGGCAATTTACAGCATGTCTAAAAACATAATAAAAACATCAAGCATTTAAAACCTCCCGAAACGCTGCACTCAATGGAACTTGTTTTGAATAGATATGTATAGGATTGCACTGAAAGCATTCGTGCTTTATCATGTAAATAATAATAAACATCAGTCTGGTTGCCTAACGCAAAATTCTCATTTTGTTTGGTTTTAAAATTCTACATAGATTTTCTGCTGTCAAGTAATCTGCGGTTACCATGTTAACCCAAGACTTACAGATACAATATTTTCAGCAAAAAGTACTTTTCAGCAAGACACAGCAGATGTTAACTTCAAAGCCTAAATACAAACATTATTAGAACGTTATTAAGCCTTGGTAATCCAAGAAACAAACAATCAGTGTAAGTCACACTTTAAAGCAACACCTCTTTTATGTTCCTCCTTCCCCCTTTCTTTCCTTCCAGATGGCTCTTTGTTTATTTGCACCACACCATCACACTCTCCCATCATGCTGCCTGGACTGGGATTATTATGGCCTCTTCCTTTGCTCAGTCAGCCATGGTAAGTGTCTGATCTATTTCCCTGACCTCAGTTGCAATGTTACATGCATTCAGCTCCTACAAACTGCTGCTCCAGGCAATGCTCATTACCAAAAGAAATAATAGTGAAATCACAAGGCCCACCTTTTATTCCTTGGACTCAGCAAGTAACCTTCCCGTCTTTTGTGACCTTTCTGAACAATATAAAACAGAACTTGGTTGCAATGTGACTTCCCCCTTTTGATCTGCTACGTTCAGGGTTCGTTTTTTTTGTTTTACTTTGGTCTCAATTCTTAAATAGATAGAATTAGAAAATGTATTTTAATTTGGAAGGAATCGTCCCAATCAGATCAAGGAAACCTATTTAGGTAACAGCTTGTCCTCAGCTTTCTCAGCCTGTTTAAGGGAGTAGATAAGACTTTTCAGAACTGTGGTTCTCACACTCCTATTTCCAAGCCCTAACATTTTCAAATACATGTTCCATCTTAAGCGGAGAAGCAGAGACAAAACCGCAAGAAGAATACCTACATTCCATATGAGCAGATTCAGAAACATCTTACCTAGGCTACACTTGCCAGACACACTGGCCCTATATGAAGAGCCAAATGGCCATAGATGAAGAGCCAAAGCATTGACTTTAAAGGACTGCCGTCACAGATTGGTTTCTAACATTCACTTTCATCTGCAGATCAAAGTGGATGAAGAATTCTGGTGGGTTTGAAATTATGCTTATAGCAAAAGCAGGGAAAATAAATAGCCAGTGGAAATAAAGACATGCTTAGAGAAGCTTCATGTTATATCTTGCCAGTTCCTATTATATTTTACTGTCTGTCCACCTATACTATCCCCTGTACAAATAGCTCTTCACAAGAAGGAGCATTGGCATGTGTCACAGGGTCTTGGTTTTTTACATGTCATATCTGTATCTTCTCTTTACTCCAGGGAACATTTTAGCCCCACAATTACTCTTTTGTACATGTTTCTGTAAGAGGCAGACCTAAGACCATTTCCCGGGCTTCCTGCCTAAAACTGAGGTGCGAAACTGGACTTGTTTTAAAAAATTGTGTTACATAAAAAAGTAACGCCTAGTTGGGCAACAAGCCTTTTACAGAGTTATTTTAATACATTTCATCTTAGCGCATGCATTATACTGCACTTTCAAAATATCGTGACCCACCCAGTAAGTAAGCTGCTTAAGTAACACAAGATCTTCACTGCCACCAAATAGTTTCTGTACTCTCTGATCTCTTAAGTAAATAAGGATGCATTCACAGTACCTTTCAAAGAAACCCAGTACTGCTTCCATTTCCTCCGTGCAGCTAACTCCACCTTCTTGTTCTTTTTGTGTACGAGAAAGTTCTTCACTGCAAGCGCTCCAGCTTTCCGTACCGTCCCTTGGCCTGCTGTAAGAAGTATGTCTGATTGTCCTGGGGAACTCAAAGTCCCACTGCTCTGCTCATCGCTCAGGGCAGATCCAGCTTCATCCAAGTTATCATTGGTGCTACTCATCTCCAACTCCCTCCGAAAGTTCTCATAGACTCCCTGACGAACCCCATCTCCAGTAGAAGAGCTGCCGCTGTCGCTGCCAGCAAAGGCCCGGCTGGTCGTTGGAGAGTAACTGGAATTTGTGGCATTGGAACGTCTAGAAAGGAGGTCCGTGTCAGTCGTTGCCCCCTCAATCCCACTGTCCGCAAATTCACTCCCTTCACCTGCATTGACATCCTGTATTAACATAGTAAAGAAAAGCAAACATTGTGGAGAAATGATGTCTCAATATAGTTATTGCATACTTTTTGAATAATTCTAGTACCATTCTTTTGCCTAAATATAAAAGAAGCTCCATTTTAAAATCAATGAAGTTATTCACTGCCCCATGTAAAAAAATATCTATTTAATTTATCTGACTAACCCATTGATTACTCTTTTAAAACTTAATTGTTAGTTGTTTATTTAACATAATTTATATACTGCTTAACTGCAAAAACCTCTAAGCAGTTACACGGAGCAGAAAATGTACATTTAATCCTCGGTAAAAGTTTATAAAGAACCAAGTTGACCTAAAAAAAAGTTCAAAATATTAAGTAAATCAGCAGTTTAATAACATACATTAAAAAAAATAAAATTACATACATGTAAGTTTTATATATAAAGTGATTAAATATATTTATTGGAAACAATGCAGCATTTCTAACCTTTAATTATGGTCAGTGTGAGAGACTGAAGCATGTGCTTAAGTTTTAAAATCTATTTTAATAATTTTTTTTTTTTTAGTTGAAAAGATAATACCGTATATATTCACTGAGAATGAAAATGCAAAAAGCTGACTTTTTTTTAAAGCTGGCCTTTGCTGATAATAGGTTTTACTGTTGTTTAAAATGACATGATCCCCTGACCCTCAGGCATATCTTTGGCAGGTACAGGGGGTGCAATAAAAAGGAAGGGGTAGGAAGACTCTATTGCATGGGCTGAGTTCTGTTAATGTTCCTTTGGATCCAAGCCCAATACTGGATGATGTCCACCAGTTTTTAATTGCTATGTTAAATCGGAACAACTTAATTTGTGTGCCTATGGTATATCAGAACTGAGGCATAAAGTACCTGAACATTGCTTAGAAATAGTCACCATTCGACTGCATGGGACTTTTTTTCTATCATATGCAAAAGTCTGGAATAACAAACAGATAAAATAAAGCATTTTGGTTGCCATTTCAAAATATTTTCTGCATCTTATTAATATCCAACAGCTGCAGAATATGATGTTCTTTTTTAAATGAACAAAAGATTCCCCACCCCCACCCCCCAAAAAACAAGTGAGAGGAGAAAAACAACTTCCAATAGAACGATGATTGCCCCTGAAAATTCAGAGGGGAAGTGCTAAATATAGATGTATTGAAATACGACAATTCATTTTTTATATCTCTTCAGATTATCACTTTACTATTATTCCCCAAAGTAGATGCATGTTAAAAGCTGTCAAATTTCCATCTCTTTCTGGCTAGAGGGTAGTTTCAGAACGTTGAATTACATATTCTTAAAATATATGCAAAGTAGTTCATAGAGCACTTCCATGGGATAGGAAGTGGGGAGAGAAAACAAGCATCCCAGCTAGCAGATCAAGGAGAACGTCTTACAAATCTGATTGGGTGCTCCGAGCAAAGCTAAGTGGTACAGCTGCTCCCTAGGAAGAGCTCCCTTTGAAATGGGACTGAACAATCACACCACTTGGAGCAGAGAGCTTTCTGAATTGCTGGAAAATTGTGAATGGCCGCTGGCTGATGGAGAGTCTGCTCAGCATACTTGCTTATGAATAATAATTCACATATACTGGAATATATTTTTCACTTCTGCCCGCCCACAAAAATCAAACTTACGCTTATACATATGCTATAGTATGACATGAAAAGTATAGGACATAACCCTTTCTCACAGAGAAGATGGAGTCATCAGTGCAGGCCTTTGGGACAGAACCCATATGTCCCACTCAGAAGAATGAGGAGGGCCCACAACTGAGCTTCTCCACTTTCCCAATAAGTCTACGCGGTCCACTGCACCACTGCAAAGAGGTACGCAAGACAGCAGTCTGGTCTTGTGTGACTTCCTGAAAGCCTATTAGATACCAAGTCCAAAATGCAAAGTCTTGCATCATCCTAATTTCTCTACTCCCGGTATTCAGCCTACATTCAGCAATCTGAAGACTGAGGGCTTTGTTCTGTTCTTTATCATTCACTGAACTGCGGCAATTCCCAACATCATAAAATAATTTCCTAGTTCACTGGAACACACTTAGAGAGGAGATTTTAGAGCGACCCATTGGAACATGGTCTATATACCTGCCTATCTATCTATATAATTTAGCCACAGCAAAGGAGCGTGGGAGTTAAATAGGGTGGGTGGGAAGAGAGATTCCAAGAGGTTGCTTTTGGGATGACTGGCTACCAATACATAGCAAGTCTCATTTCACTACCGTGCAAATGTCAGTATTAGACTGACACAGCAGCCCCTGTGGTTAATCTAGACCAAGCTGTCAAAAAGGATAAAAATAAGAGTCTCTCTGAGGAGGATTAAATGCTTCTTGTGCTTGGTTATTAGAAAAAGTGGGTCATCCTTATATGTAATTAATTTCTAATTCCATCATTATGAAATGGTTACTCGGTATTTTAAACACCGTTTCTAAGTAAAGGTTACTGAAATATCCATATTTTTGTTTATCGTCTCTATTTTTTTTTAGATGTCTACTTTAATAATAATTGTTTTATTGAACTACATTTAGTACAGCTCAATAATATCTAAGTGCATTTTAAATAAGGGCTATTGAAGCAGAATATTAACCAGAGATATTAAGATATATTTTAAACTGTTACATACGAATAGAATGGATTTGATAGTTCAAAATTATTCCCGATCTCTCCAGGACTTGAGAATTACAGCCCTGCAATACTGCTTCCAGCCACCAGCCACATAATCCAAAAAGTGCACAGCATCCTACAATATTGTCTAGGACAGAAGCACATGAAGGCACCAATAAATAACACCACATTGTGCTCATACCGGACAATAAAATAGGCATACAGTATAATGTAAGATGGTGGTGATTATTTGCTGCAGTAAATGGGATAACCTCTCTTTTAAATGTGGAATTTTATTTTGAATAAACTTTTAAAGATACATGAAACAATGAGGAAGAACACCACATAACAACTTCAGAAGTCACTAATTGTGTGAGGTGGGGGGACTCGTTGAATACTGTTCCTTAGTAATACATGGTTATGTATTTGGGGCAATTAGAAGCCTAAGGAGAAGTTCCTAAACTATGGAGTAAATTAGCAGAAGCTTGAAGGCCTTCTGCACAGGAAATAAATGGAAACCATTTATTTATTTATACGCCATCTTTCATCTGAGGATCACAGCACAGGGTGGTTCTGTAATAAGCTTGCAAAAAGTTTTATGTCCCGAAAGTCAATTCTGGAGACAAAACAGTACCGGTATTTTTTGATTGAACACAATGAGGCTGCTTCCAAATTGAGCTCAACGCTCTAAAAAGTTATATCTGTGTTCACCTTATGCCACTCTGTAACGTATTAAACTGTTTATATTTTACATAAACACTAAGAAACCAATGACATTTCCTACAGGCACTTTAAAATGTTGTGATTAACACATTTCTCACTTTCAGTTAAAAGCAGATCATCTGAAAGTCACATAAAAATTATCCCTTGACAAAAATATTTCACAACTAATCAGTTTCACAGTGAGCGAGTGAGTCAGGCATTAAACAGGTGGGCTTTGATTAAGTCATCATTTTGGGCACATAAGACACTTGGCTCTATGTTCAGATTTGCAAAATGCTCGCTCATTCACACATCAGAAAATACACGTCAGGTGGTTTGAATTCTCATGGTTCCATAGTGACTACTAGCCCAAAACCTTTGGCTGAAATTCTAAGTAAATTTAGTTCTGCTTCACATACTACATTACTGAAATGCACATGGACTGCAAAGTTGCTGCAGTCAGCTTTTCAGAAGCAGTAAGCCTAATCTGGAAACCCTCTCAAAGTGATTCTGGAACTCCTGAATAAGATGTAGCAAAGGAGAGCCCTGTACAGATATCCTCTTTTTATGGTGTAGACCAGGGTGTCCAACTTCCAAGAGACTGTGATCTACTCCCACTATAAATAAACTGGCAGTGATCTGCCCATTGGATTGACCAGAGCTGTTGAGCTTTTCTTAGGGAGGATGAGACAAAGTTGTTGAGCTGGGGGGAGGGGCATCAGGGTCCCGGGATCGACCAGGATCGACCAGGGACATCCCGCGATCGACTGGTAGACTAAGTGTAGACTGCTGTAGACTAATGATAGGGAACCTGTGGCTCTCCAGATGCTATTGGCCTCCCAACTCCCATCAGCCCCAGCCAGCATGGCCAAAGGACAAGGATGACAGAAGGTGGAGTCCAACAACATCTGAAGGGCTATAGGTTCCCATTCCAGGTATGGGAAGCATGTAGCCTACTATTCTTAGCTTGTGAGCATCCCACCTAAAAACTCACATGGGGAGGAAACAAGTAGATGGCCCTGACACAAGGTGACTTGAATGAATCAGAAGCACATGAAGGATACATCAGAAATGCCTGTATAGCTATCAATATGGAGTAATGGTGGTGGGAATTAATGAGGGCAAATTAAGGAATATTTTTGTTCTGAAAAGGGTTTTTTTTTGTTTCAATTTGGTACTTCTGCAAAACTGCTGATACCTCCCCACTCTTGTGTACAAGGATGGTGATGTTCTAGGACAGCTCAAGTTAAAAACTGATGAGTATGTGATAGGCCACCTATTACAGATTATCTGCATTTCATTTGCAGCTCTGTGAATTCTACAGAACTGAATGTACTACAGAGGAAGGAGAGCTGATACTCTGGAAGGCAGACAGGAAAGGTCAAAAAAGCACACGATGAGTCAGCCTTTTAAGCACGCAACACTTTAAAAAAAAATAACACCAATAAGCATTTATATAGCTTCAAGTGTTCAAAATACCTCACCTACCTCTCAGCAGTTCTTGAAAGAGGCCCATAAGACAAATTTTTACTATCCTCCATCCTATGCATTATTATTTGCCCATATTGCAAACACCATACTGGGTGTTTGGAGGAGAATAGGGTGCTGAGCTTAACAGAATACTCACTTGCTAAGGCCATCTAGTAAGTTTAATGCATGTGGTGAGATTTGAATTTAAACTTGTTGGCTCATAACACACACTCTCAGCCACTCCATTAGACCATGAAGAAGAAAAAAAAAGATTTAGGACTGGCAGGATGTGTGCTATATATTGCTATGAAAACAGAAACTCTCTTTGCTGGAAACAAACGCCAAAGCTGATCCAGGGAGGATAGTACTTTAACTTTTAAGAGCTATTTTGTGTGCAAAGCCTTCCAAAATATGAAACGTTACCAGGTATTTTACAACTTTCCTGGAAGTGAAGTTCAAAAATAAATCACCTCCACTCTACAAAAATACATCATCTCCACCTGCACCTGAGTGAAACTCCACAGGATCCATATGCTCATTGCATAACAGCTTCTCTTGCTTAGGTTGCCGGAGGGTAATCTCCAGCTTTTTCTCAAGCTGTTTCTCTAGAAGCAACAATTAAAAGGAGTGAAAGAGGGTTTAACCCTTTCCTCTCACAAATCGAGCATAGATTGCAATGCGTAGGTAATATAAAGAGGAGAACAGGTACAGGCAGTCTTCTTCCCCCCTCTAAATTATTGTTCTTGCAAATCCAGGGAGAGCTGGTTAGGTTGAATGGATCTGTACTGAGTTTGTTACATGGAGGCATGATTAGGTGATTGCTTCAGGATAAGCCTCGCCTTCAACCCACAAGTACCACAAAGGTACCCTTATCACGCTATCTTTGTAGCATAGGAGGGAGCTTCTGCAGTGTGAAGAGAATACGGGAAGCACCTAATCACATGGGAATCCATATTGAGAGTCCTCCCCGCAGGAGCAATGCTCTGTCACTGCTAGAAAGAAATGGAGGTTCTCTTCCACCAGACATAATACTGGTGTGTGTCCTATCTGTCTGTTTTCAGGTACTGGGTACCAGTAGCTCAAAAAATGGCAAATACTGTATTGGCCCGAATATAAGCCGCACCTTTAAAATTCAAGGTGGGAAAAGAAAAGGGGACAATATCCAAATATAAGCCACTCCCTTAAAATTCCACAAGCACTCACACCCATTCCGTTTTACCGTATGTTAGTTTCAGTGGTGATATTGTAAAAGCCCATTTTTGTAAGGTCGCAGATTTAAGCCGCACTTTAACTTTTCACGGTCAGAATTTGGAAAAAAAGTGAGGCTTATATTTAGGCCAATAGGGTAACATTATTCCAACACTTTTGCCTTGTTTGATAGACTCTTAGCTATCTACTTCTCAACTATGGAAACAATTCCAACACTGAAGCACATAAAGCCCTTCATGTTCTCTGCGAAGAAGGCCACAAATTCATATAAAATGGAGGAATTTCAAAAGCTACAGCTGAGTTAATTTTTTTAAGCTGGTATATCACCTAAGGAAATAAAATACTTCATACTTATAATGTTACATGCAAAAAAATCCTCCAGGTTTTATAATTATTTTTTATTAAGTGCATTCATTACCTACCCTTCACCAGAAGGTCCCGGAGGAGGCCACACAATAATAAAACAAAATAGTATAACACAAGAATCATGGCAAAAATCACATCATTACCACCCTTATAAAAATCACTATCAGTGGGATAAAACAACCAAAACATTCCCAAAAGATATGCCTTAGTATGCGAGAACTGCACTATGTTAAAAAGATAAAGACCAAATCTACTGATAAGCTTTTTGTGGGGGGAGGAAAGAAGAGAAATCTGTTAGCAAAGAAACAAGATAAGAGTAGGCCTCTTCGATCAGAGAGCCCACAGATCCAATCAACCAGGGAAGACACAAGGAACAAAGAACTCCTTGCCCAAGTTCACAAACTGCAGTGATCCCAAAACACAGAAAAGTGTGATATGTGGCCTGCAGTTCTGTTGAACTCAAAACCAGCCCAAAAGTATTAAGCTACAGTGTATCTTCAGCAAGACTGTATGCATATTTACTAAAAGAACTTGATAATAGTAGCCAAGTGGAATATAAACCACCCACATTACAGTGGTACCTCAGGCTACATACGCTTCAGGTTACATACGCTTCAGGTTACAGACTCTGCTAACCCAGAAATATTACCTCAGGTTAAGAACTTTGCTTCAGGATGAGAACAGAAATCGGGCAGTGGCAGCGCAGCAGCAGGGGGAAGCCCCATTAGCTAAAGTGGTGCTTCAGGTTAAGAACAGTTTCAGGTTAAGAACAGACCTCCGGAATGAATTAAGTACATAACCAGAGGTACCACTGTACTGCCAGTCTCCAATTTCCCTGCAGTGTCTGTCGTAGACTCTCCCTGCAATGCTAAACCTCAATATGGCTTAGTTGCTATTCTGCCTAGCTTTTTCTTCTGCAGAAGGAAGCAGAACCTCACCCATTTCCTAAACTACATAATTCAGCAGCAGAATCCAAAGATACAGAGATAAGCTTCTTTCCTGACAACCTACTATCCACTTCCCAGACCACTGGGCCCCTCCCCAAGGATCCAATTTCACACTCTCCTCTTAATGCTCCTCCTCCTCTGACCACCCCTGCCAGAAGTCTCCATAGGGGTCACAACAGGAGGAAGGCTTGGAGCTGCCCATCTCAGGCAGTCTTTTGTCTTTTGCAGGCCCTGGTCCAGCACCTCCTCTCATCCACCAATTCAAGCTCTTCCCATAGGTCCAGTAACCTAGAAAAAGCACCACTGAATATCCAGGCTTGTATTTCCCCTGCAATGGGAGGCAAAGCACAGGGATCAATTCCTTTCATCATCTTTTTGTGAACTCTGGATCCCAAAAGTTCATTATCTCCTCCTCATTCCAAATCTGCACAGCACTGCTTTATGGTAAACACAGGACAGCACTTGCCTGGCTGTACAGTGCTTTTGATACCATTGACCATGGTATCTTTCTGGAGTGACTGTCTGAACTAGGGTTGGGTGGCACCGCTTTGCGGTGGTCCCAGTCCTACTTGGATGGTCATTCCCAGAGCGTGTTTCTTGGGGAATGCTTTCCAGCCCCGTGGAACCTTCAATGTGGGGTTCTGCAGGGCTCAATCCTATCCCCCACATTGTTTAACATATACATGAAACAACTGGGTGGGGTTATCCAGAGATTTGGAGTACGTTGTCAGCAGTATGCTGATGACACTCTCCTCTAAATCTCCTTTACATCTGCAGGTGAGGCAGTAGAAGTGATGGACCACTGTCTTGCCTCGGTAATGAGAGCCAACAAACTGAAACTCAATCCAGATGAGGCACTGTTAGTAGGTGGTTCCCTAGACTAGATGGGTCAGAGATTGCCTGCTCTTGATGGGGTTACACTTCCTCTGCAGGAGCACATTCATAGCTTGGGGGTACTCCTGGATCCTTTACTGTTGCTCAAGGCTCAGGTGGCCTCAGTGGCCCAGTGTGCCTTCCATCAGTTTTGGCTGGTGGCCCAGCTACCGTATCCCCCTATCTGGACAGGGATAGCCTAACTACTGTTGTCTATGCTCTGGTAACATCAAGGTTAGATTACTGCAATGCGTTATACGTAGGGCTGCCTTTGAAGATGGTTTGGAAACTTCAGCTAGTGCGGAATTCAGCGGCCAGGTTGCTCACTGGCATATTACACCAATCTTGGTCCGACTGCACTGGCTACTGATTAGTTTTCGGACCCAGTTTAAAGTGCTGGTTTTGACCTATAAAGCCTTAAATGGCTCAGGACCGCAATACAGTACCTCAAGGACTGCCTCTTTCCATATGAACCTACTTGAACCCTGAGATAATCTTCTGAGGCCCTTCTTCATGTGCCTCCTTCCTTGAGAGGTCCGGAGGGTGGCAACACAAGAACGGGCCTTCTCTGCAGTGTCTCCCTGTCTGTGGAATGTTCTCCCCAGGGAAGATTGCCTGGCATCTTCATTATACACCTTTGGACGCCAGGCAAAAATGTTCCTTTATAACCAGGCCTTTGGTTGATTTGATTGACATCCTATGCCCTTTAAAAAGGTGCGGTTTTGGGGGGAGGAGGGTTATTGGGTTGCTGTTTTTATTTTGATTATATACCGGTATATTGTGGTTTTATATTTTGATTTTGTTTTGTGAAACACCCTGAGACCTCCAGGTATATGGTGGTATATAAATCCAATAAAATAATAATAATAATAATAATAATAATAATAATAATAATAATAATAATTGTATTTATTTATTTATTATTACATACATTTTCAGTTTCTTCCCTTGTGATTATTAAAATGTTGCAAATGTTGGTGCCCCAGGCAAAGTTACTGTGTCACAATAGCCAGAGAATGGGAGCAATTGGTAGGATTATAATTAAAGTTTCTTCCTCCCCTACCCAGCTGCATCACCCATCTCCCACTGCATCACCCACAAATTTGCATGCTTGTGTAAGAGCTCTTCAGTTACTACAAAAGAAAAAAATCTGGTGCAACAAGATCTGCCCTGCCCCATCATACAATTATGTATGTAGATTGCTACACACTTGCTGAAAGAGGAGCGCTGCTTATTTATCGTACTGATGATGTCATTTGCCATGTTGTATACATATTGGATAGAGCTGGTAGGTAAGAAGATATCATTGTGAGCCTATCCTCTGCTACACTCACTACTTTTTTGCAGCAAGCTGGCAAACTAAGGACACTACTAAAGTTTTCCAACTGTAATACCTAATTCCAGTTTGGGAACAAAGTTGAATTAGTGGCAACCAAAATTTGTCCAGTTCAGATACAATATCAAATTATGGTTTTTGGTGCAATGCAGGAATATGTGGAAGGCGAATGTGCAAAAGATTCATATAGTTCAGCCTTATTGTCTAAACCATTCTCTTCCTCTTTTTTTCAACCATGTTACAAAACTACATGGATTGTATTTGAAGAAAACTTCTATTTTTTGGCTGGCAGAGTTTAGCAAATTGATTGCTAAAGAATGGATATTTGGAAATATCTGTTCCATTTGGGGGCACTCAAAGCACCTGAGGTTTGGAAAGATGGGGGCAGAATTTTGCAGTTCTGTCTTTCTCCTCTCTCTTTTTGGCTTGGCTGCTAATAAGTTTAAGTGTTGAAACAAAGGCAATATTAGCTTTAACCTACAGCCAGCAATAACAATTGCCTTGTCCCAATAGTATCCCTTTGCTGATCACATCAGTGGTTGGATAGCCAAGTGTGCTTAGTTAAGAGCTCATTGTGCCATGAATTTAGATATGATGGGACTGTGCTGCTGTTGTCAGCACTTTCACATAGCTGGTGTCACTGTGTTATGATGAAAGATGTGCCATCTGTGCTGAACAACTCTTTGTCCTACATTTAGTTAGACTATATAGATATGACCTTGAAGGTGGTATCATTTTTGGTGGTCTAGGTAGAAAATGCAGATTCCATGAGATGAACAATGGTCTGACTTTAGGAACACTTTCTTTTTCAAATAATTTTTGTTAAAGGTTTTCTTGGTTTACAAAAGTACACACACTGTCTCTTCTTTCAGATTGTGAAGTCTTTTCTACAAATCAGTTACATTTGATACGAGACATTAGTGTTGGATACAGTATAGGGTTGGGGGAGAAGAGAGAGGGGAGAGGGGTGGGGAACCTATGCTCTTTTATATAGTGTGCATGTGGGGGTTTTGTCAGCATCAACTGGGTAGGCTTTCTGCATGGTAGTTTGTCTTTTGATACTAACAATGTTCAGCCAATCTCTTTAATTCTGAAGAAATTGTTTACACTATGGGCCACTTCATATGTCAAAGCTTAAGTGGCCCATCAAAGTATATATAAAAAACTGTGGATGTGACACCTGTGTTTTTCCAAAGGTGTACTTTGTAGGTAGACCCATCAGGGAACTCTGATTGGTTGCAGTTCCCTATTTGAATGTTCACTTGATTGCCTCTGCAAACTGTGAGAGAAGGGCCTATGACAGCGGTCAGCAACCTAAGGCGCATGGGCCACAAGCGTCCCATGGGGGTCATTTAACCAGCCCATGGACCCCCACCACCCGCTTGGTCGGCTCCCATGCGCCGCGCTAAACCGGCGCGGAGCAGAGCAGGGACCGCCTTCCACAATGCTGGCCATCTTCCCATTGCCTGCAGGAAGCTCCTGCAGCCAATGGGAAGCGGCGCACGCCTCCTCCGTGACGGAAGGAGCGCCGGAAATAGCATTTGCACATGCGCACGCACGCACTCCGGCCCACCGCAGCATCTGCGGGACCGTGAAACAGCCCAAGCCACAAAAACTTTGCCGACCCCTGGCCTATGACTTTGCTGCCTCTACACAAACTATTACATGATCTGCATGAAAGCAAACTTAACCCTTGCTTTGAGAACATATTTGAACATGCGTAAGATTAAACCAGAAAAAATGCTGAATAAGTGAATAAGACATCTGGAAAAGGTTTACCTGAGCAATCATGTAAATGAATAAAAACAGAGTCTCATGGCACCCCTCTGAAAATGAATGTATGTGGCAGAGATAGATTTCCAAAACTAGATGCCAACTAGGTCATAGAAAAATGCACAAGAACGTTCTGAAAATAAATGTTTCAAACATACACTTAACGGGAAAGGTTAACTGTTGGAAATTACACCCATCTAATTGAGCACAGTACCCCAAACTGTCAGTTGTGGCAACTCATTGTGCATTTTTGCATGGAGGTCCTTGAAACATAGAATATATAATCAAGAGGTTTTCTGTAGTTAAGAAAATACTATTGTCTAAATCTCAAAATCCCACTGCTAAGACATTTTGTACAACAACAAAAATTATTAGAACCATTATCTGGAGCCGTTGACTTTTGACTGATAGCACAAAACTGGAGAGGCAGAGAAGAACAATGTCTATTCGAGGAGTACAAACCATTTACTATTGCATACTAGAATATGCATCCCTATATGTTTTAATATATGATAATATCTCATACACTCAAAGTGTGGCCTTCAGGTCATGCTTTCACGATAACCTTAAAGCTGTTTGAGTGATTTTTGGAATAATTTTATGTTCATTACAGCAAACACATGGTGGAAAATAAGAGAAATTTTATTTCTCATGTAAAACACAGATGCAGCTTTCATATGTCAAATATTCAAGGCATAAAAATGATTCTTCTGCACATTTGTTTGCAGAAGTTATGCATGAAAACCTAAGAGGGTAAGTGGAGCCTTTCTGGCCACATTAGTCCAGCACCCCACGTTGGCCAGTCAGTTGTTTTTGGGAGCCCCACACTAGACATGAAGGCAGCAGCACTCCCCACCTCTGCCACCCAGCAATGGACATTCAGTGACATTGTAGTTAAGCAACGCCGACAGAATTTGTCTAATCCTCTTTCAAAGCCACCTAAACTCATGGTTATCTCTGCATCTTGCAAACGTCTAATACCCAGTGCTATTTTTCTAGAAAAAGAGGTGCCAGAACTCACCATGAACACCTCTTTCACTCTCTTAGAATGGCAATGGTGCCCACCTGAGAGCTGCCAGAACTGAGTTCTGGCAAGTTCCAGCAGGAAAAAAAAGCCCTGCTAATACCACAGATTAATTATGCATTATGGATAAGCCATCCCTTTTGTTCATCTTGAATCTACTGCCAATCAACTATTGGGTGACATCTTCCCATGTTTTCATATTATGAGAGAGACACACTGAACATGATTTTATAAACGTCAGTCAAACCTGAAACACATTAACCTTTCCTCATAGGGAACATGTTCCAACCCTTTTCTCATTTTGCTTGCCCTTTTCTGCATATTGCTTGATATATATGCAGTGGGCTTTGAGAAACACCAATTTCTTTATACACATCACAGAAATCTACAAACAACCTATGTCCTTTCATTATCAGTATTATCTGTTCCCCAACAGACATACAGAAAAGCATATGCTGCTTTTTCAATGTGGGTTGAATTTGACAGCAACTCTCATTGCACTCAAAGTTAATTGCTTTCATTAAAGATTAAATAGGGCTAAAGTTGAATAGAATGTTAAGTTTCAGATCCTGTTTTGCTTTTAAATGCTTTGATAGAGCAGCGTGTGCTGTATATTGGCTTGGTAGCATTTTACTGTTTTTATTACTGCAGACTGCACAGAACTGTGGATAACAGAGCAAGCTAAAAAAGCCGAGAGAGAGAGAGAAATAAATAAACATACAACATTCCTTGCGCCCTCCAGAAACATGCTGGTCACAGCCCACCTAACGCAGCTACTCAGAAATATTCATAAGCATTTTGCATGTTCAGCAAATAAATGAGGGAAAGGGGCATCATTTTATCATCTCTCAGTTCTCATTTAATTCCTTTTGAGATTTCACTCCCTCCAACTTCTGGATTCATTTGCCCAAATATTTTCTGTACTTCTGCAACCTGTGGGGTTCCTCCAAGCCTACTGGCATGTCCCTCTTGAGCATGGGTGGTGCCATTTTAACTAGATAAGCAACAGCTGAACATCACAAATAGAGGAAATGATAAAAATCTATCAAAACATTAGACAACTGTTTCTAAGTCAGTTCCTTTGGCATATATTGAAAAAAGGCTTCCATGCCCAGTAATGGTACGAAGAGCTACGTGCCTCCTGAGTTCTCCCTCTGCTAACCAAGCAGGACCTCAAAGAAATAAAATGCTACCCCTTCTGTTCACTCCATGCATCTTTGAAGCAGAGCAGCAGTAGGTGCCTTGACGTTCACTAGATCAAAGTTCTTAGGTAATACCTGTGCTATGTTAGTCCTGGGAGATTGCATGTCTCAGATCTTCAGGAAAAAAATAAGATCTGCTCTTAGGAATGTATGAAGCTTGATTTATCTTGAGTCACACCATTGCTCATCTAGCTCATCATTGCTCAGTTGCTCTCATGGGTATGAGGCAGATGTTTTTCCCATCACTTGCTACCCAATCCTTCCAAATGGAGATGCCTCAGAACTTCTGTAAGCAAAAGATGTGCTCTACAATTGAGACATGGTCTAGCCTTCGAAGGCCTAGTTCACATGTTGCTTGAAGCCACAATTAAGCTTAACTGTAGTTCAAAGGTGAAGATGCAGCACGCTGCTGCCCAAAGAGCAACTTGCGGCTGTTTTGCTCCTCCTCCTGTTGTACTACCAGGATCTGACCCATGGCTTGCCTTAGCAATGCATCCAAACCCAGGAACATGGTTAGTCGCTCTCCAAACAAACAAACCACAAGCTATAACTGTCATTTGTTCTTGGCTTACCACTCATTGTTTGTTTGGAGAGAGACAAGCCTTGGTTTGGATGTAATGCTAAGCCAAACCATAGCTTGGTTTCTGGTAGCATTGTGGCAGCAGGGGAGGAGCATAGTGCCACAATTCTTCCCTATAAATCAGCATGTGGTGTGTTGATCTTTGAACCATTGTTAAACCAAACTATTATTTAAAGTGAACAGCTTATGCAATTTAAGTTCATCTGAAGAATGTGTGTGTGTGCAGACAGAGCAACAGAGCAACTTGAGTGCTGAGAATGGGTTTTATTTTTAGTGGATTTTATTAATTAGCTTGTTTTCTCATTATCAGACCACACCTGGAGTAATGTGTCAAGTTCTGTGTCCCACAATTGAAGGAGGATATTGACAAGCTGGAACATGTGCAGAGGAGGGCAACTAAGATGATCAAGGGTCTGGAAACCAAGCCTTATGAAGAATGGTTGAGGAGGTTGGGTATGTTTAAGCAAGGAAAAGAGGAGACTGAGATGACCTATGATAGCCATCTTCAAATATCTAAAGAGCTGTCACATGGAGAATGGAGCAAGCTTGTTTTCTCTTGCCCCAGAGGCTAGAACCCGAACCAATGGCTTCAAGTTACAAGAAAGGAGATCCTGACAAAACATCAAAGTAACTTTTTGACAGTAAGAGCTGTTCAACAGCAGAACGGACTTCCTTGGAAAGTGGTTGCCTCTCCTTCCTTCTATTATTCTAATTCACCTTCATCGATAGCCCAATCCTATAACCTGATTATTCAGAAAGAGTTCCATAGTACTTATTAAGTAAAAATTTAATTTAGGACTGTATCTTTCATCCTGCTCCAAACTACTACACCTAGAAGTCAATCACAGTGGTTTCAATGGAGTTAACTTCCAATAAGTATGCTTGAGATTCCACCTAAATCCCAATGTGGCTTTGTGCCCTGGTATTATTTCTTAGTGTTTTAACTCTAATTAATGCCACTAAATACAAATTAATTACCTTGGTTTTAAACCCAGGGGGATTAGACTACAAAACCTCTTATGGAGACAAGTCAAGAGAGGTGCACAAAGTTTCCCAAATCCCCTTCAGTATGGAGTATATCTATAATCAAGAGGGGTCACGAGTATTTTAAAGGCCATTTCAGGCTATGTGTCTCCACCCATCCTTATTTTTAATGAAAGCTGGGTTTAGACTACCAGACAAGTGGTAGATTTCTCAACTCCTCACAGTCACCTTCTGATAAATGCATCCGATTTCAGTCTTGTCTTTCAGGTCTGAAAAGCCGAAGCTGTGGAGAACTCATTTGGAAACCTAAACAGTACGCAATTACTGCAAAGTGCTCTTACATTTAACCAGTGTGTGTGTGTGTGTGTGTGTGTGTGTGTGTGTGTGTGTGTGTGTCACAATTGTGTGACAATTTGCTCCTACCACCAGTGATATGGATTTAAAATTTTATTTTGAAGTATAGCTATTCATTTTGTAATCAAAATGACAAGCTAGGTAACAGCTCTCGCTCCCACCATCCATTACTTTAAAGGGAGATTCATAGGAGTTGACAAATGGGGAATTAAGTATTGATTGCAGAATTATAATTCCAGCTGAAAACCCATCCGCAGTAAGGGAGGGAGGGGAGTTTAAGGAAGCAAAAGCACTTTGCTAAATCTGTACTTTTTTAGGCGCGACAGGTGCACATCAAATCATTTTTTCAGAAACTTCACACAGCAGGGTACGTTAGGACTCAAACTCCATGGGCATATTATTGTTACTAATTTTATATTGATTTTATATGTATACAGGTGCTGTGGCTTTCTCACTGGTTTGAATCCTAGGAATCGAAGCTGGTAAGGATTGTGATGATTTTTTGAGTGAAAGAGATCTGGTCCCTTCTTAGAACTGCAGTCCTCCGGGCTTCTGCGGTGAAACGGAATGACTACTAAACTAGTGAGTAAAGCAGAAATGCTCTGTGCTCCTCTTTCCATTGAGAATTTGCACTTCAAAAAGAGGGAGGCAGTAAACAGCAGAGCAGAAAAGGAAGGAAAGAGTCAGTGTGTCACACACACACACACGCACACACACACACACACACAACACCCCAGCAATAAATTGTTCCAATAAATTGTATCTGAAGAAGTGTGCATGCACACGAAAGCTCATACCAAGAACAAACTTTTTTATTTTGTTTTGACTATGACAGACCAACACGGCTACCTACCTGTAACTTGTTCCTTTTTGTTTTCCATAATCACCACTATTCTCAAAATGTGTCTTTACCAATTCAGTGGCTTGTAAAACTTTGCCAGAGTTTTGTTTCAGGGAGGAAGGATGTCAAATAAACTGCTCATTGGAGCATTTGCTCTCTTGACAGGGGAATAAAACACAAGAAAAGGGTGGTACCAAGCAAGGAGCTGGTCTGTGGTGCTGGTATTCTTCCCTCAGCTGCAAAAGCTGAATTGTATTTTCCCTTCAACTCTCCAGGAGGTCTTGCTCAGCTATAGAGAACACTTAATATTAAAATGAAACTGCTGTGTGGGTGCCCCCAAAACAACTCCTAGATATTAATTGCATGTGCATACTGACGCTAATTATTTCCAAAGCACTAAAAGGCTGTCCCAATTAAAGAAAAGCAACTCCCACGTTTAAGCTCCAATTTAGATAAGAGATGCTAAGAAGTGGGGGGGGGGGGAAGAGTTATACTACTTAGCTTCAGGAAACAAAGATTCTATTCGCTTTCTCAAAAGAAAACAAAGAACATTTCCTTTGGCTATGTCTGCATAATGAGGTCATAACACTGGTAGACTAAAGGAATACTGGGTTCTCTGCTCCTTTTTCAATTTCACTTTGTAAGTGAAAGACTCCAGAATCCATTTTAGAAGCCAGTTTGAGCACTAGAAAATGGATCTCCCATTTTTTCCAACCAAGAGAACATGTACACAGTATGGATAAAGCAACTTCTGATCAGCACTGAAGGACACTGGGGTAGGAAGTTAGGCTAGTAGTTCTGAAAGCTTTGAGGAAGACCAGTACTTTCAGGCATCCCTTAATTTGTTCTTTTCCCTGTAGCTTAAAGCAGTCAAGAGGAATATGGGCATGTTCAGATTTGTAGCTTTCATTGACTTATTGATTGATTGATTTGATTTGATTTGACTTTAAAACCATTAAAAAGATCCCAATGAAATCTACAATACCTAATCAGGACAATAAAAAATCCATTAATAAAACCATTAAAATATACATAAACCAATTACATTTTAAAATGTACCACCTATCAAATTTAATTAGTACAATACAGGCAGCATAATTAATGGTCTTGGGTACCTCAATCTGTCAAAGGACCCAAGTGAAAGTTATGTCTTCAAATGCTACCAAAAACTCAATAATGAGGATGGCAACTGGATCTCTATGGGGAGGTAATTCCACTGATGGTGTGTCCCACATCACTGCACAATGGGCTGTGATGGTCAGAAGTAGCATAAGAAGGGCTTCCCTCAATAGACCTTAACAACTGATAATGAGAAACACATACCTTCAAACATTTAGGACCAAAATCATTCAGCATTATATGTATTAATTCCAAAATTCTGGATTGGCCCCAGTAGAACCAACTGTCTCTCCATTTCCCAAACACAAAAGCTATCCATCAACACCTCCATCATGTCAGGATTCAGTGCCAATTTACTGGCTCTCATCCAGCCCATTACTGCCTCCTGACACTGCCCTTTCCCCTCAAGGAACCCAGATGCTAAAACAGCATAGAGACAAGACAGAGCCCTGTGCTCATAGGACAGAGCAAAATACATAGAACAATTGCCCAGTGGCTGAGCAGCAGCACCCCAATGATGCTCTCTCAAAACAGCACTGTAGCACTGGAACAGAACCATTACACCGCTGTTCCTCACCATATCATTGTACCTCCAACTCCCAACCTGCAGAGCTACTCCAGGAGGACATCATGGTTGATGGTATCAAAGGCTGCAGCGTGATCAAGAAGAATCAACAGGCTCGCTCTCCTTTCCAGTCTCTCTACCAATACAGGTTATCACCCAGGGTGGTCAAAGCTGATTTAGCGCTGAAACCAGACCTGAATCCAGATTGAAATGGGTCAAGATAATTCCTTTCATTCCAAACAAATCTGAAATTGTCCAGCTACTGCCCTGTCCACCACCTTGCCTGAAAAGGGGATATTAGCAGAACCTCTGGGTCAGTCAATTGATTTCAATGGGTTTAATTTCAAGTATGGCTTAGTTGGATAGCGCAGGGACGTGGGTGGTGCTGCGGTCTAAACCACTGAGCCTCTTGGGCTTGCCGATCGGAAGGTTGGCAATTCAAATCCATGTGACGGAGTGAACTCCTGCTGCTCTGTCCCAGCTTCTACCAACCTAGCAGTTCGAAAGCACGCCAGCGCAAGTAGATAAATAGGTACCATTGCAGCAGGAAAGTATGCGGTGTTTCCGTGTGCTCTGGCACTCGTCGCAGTCCTCTGTGCGCCAGTAGCAGTTTAGTTGTGCCACATGACCTGGAAAGCTGTCTGTGGACAAACGCTGGCTCCCTCAGCCTGAAAAGCGAGATGAGCGGCCACACTCCAGAGTCGCCTTTGGATGAACAACTATGAGGTCCTTTACCTTTGCCTCTCTAGTTGGATATCAGCAGCCTTTGTGCTCAGCAGCCTTGACAGAACTGTGAAGAGTGTCTATATAGATGTTGCATAAGTGCCCCTACTAAAAGGGCTGATGCTTTTCGGGGTTTTTTTGTTTTTAATATAGAGCTTCTGCTGTGGGAAAACAGCATCATCTGTTTCAGAATGTCATTTTTATATTTAGAAACAGCACATCTTCATGGATCAAACGCAAGCAGCTAATGCAGATACCCGCCTCCAGTTACCTCCTACAAGTTAGTGCCAACTGATGCATTCTCTCTCTTCCCCTCTCTCCCCACCCCCAGTCCATTCAGGCTTCTTCTTGCCATCCAGTGGGCATCTTTCGCTGATGTGTTATTTATCCCAACACCTACGCTTCTAGAAGCTGTTCATCTGACCAGCTCACACTGTCAGATCTAATTGCACTTAAGAATGGTGCATTGCCAAAGCTTAACTCAGCATCAGGATGCAAGTCAGATGGTTTATCACCCCTATCCAATCCCTACGTGAAGTGTTTTTCTTTTTCCGGGTCACAAGATAAGAGTCTGCATTCTCTGCTACATATGTACTAAAATGGAACATAAAATAAAATCAGAGTAGTCACTGAAGCATGCTGTCTAGCGCTAGTCTTGACCTATTTGTTCAGGCTTCTTTCTTGGATTGTTCCATTTCATCCGCTAGCTACATTTCACAACCAATAGCCACAAAAGGCAAATACCGAAAACCAAGGAATGCTACAACTAAGCTCATTTGAGCAATTACGTCTTAGAAGATGAATGCTGTAAAGACTATTAATTACAAATATATGTCAACAGGAAGAGTTGCACATTGAATATATACAGGATAAATTTCATAGTTTCCTTTTGACCTGACTCATATTCTTACTTAGGTTAAGAGCAGACAGGTACAACATGCAGAATATGCCATGTCTAGAACTTACAGTAGCTACAAAATAATAAAGAAAATAACAAACGTTTAAACTTGGTCAAGTCAAGAAATTTCTGTTTGGGACAATGTTAAGCCTATGGTGGGCATGATTGTATGTTTATGAAAATGTACATTTTATGTCATTGGATGTCGTTATTTAAGCAACAGTGGTCCATATCAAGGGGGATAAGAAAGGTATGGTTCTTTATTAGCCCCAACATTCCCCCTTCCTTGGTTTGTCAGCTATTATTTGCAGAACAACCTAACAGAGGAAGTTGGCTTATATTTGTCTATTCATGCATGTTGTACTTATAGCATACAACGAAAAGGCATTTACATCCCTAGAAAACATGGAGGTGTGGTCTCAATTAATAGGTAAGTAGATTTTGGAGTAATGGTTTGGTGGGAGAAAAGGTACTGATTTATCCCTAGAAGGCTGACTTGATGGCTGTGCCTGTGGCTGTGTCTGAAATTGGCACAGCAATTAAAGCTGCTAGCTTCAGGACATGCTTTGTAGCCTATCTCGAAGCCACTCATATCATCTGAGCTAAAAGAACACCTCCATGCAAGGTCTCGGCAACTGCTTAAGGCCTGAGAAAAAAACAACATCATGCAAATTTAAGACCAGTCTCATATCACTGCTATAGCTGGTCACAGGAAACTGACAAGGGGAAAGAGGAACTTGAGTATATCAGATCAGGGAGGAAATGATGGAATAGAGAAATCGGGCAGCAGAATAAGGCATTTTTGAATTTCTTGATAGCAATAACCAGTATGGCCAGGGAGATGATCTGGGAGATAAAGCTGCTGGCAGTTTATGCATCCTGATAAATGATGGAAATTCCCACCCTTTGCACTAGGAGTGGAGACATGCCACAGCCAGCACCATGCAAGTGCAGAGTTGCTGAATGGACAGCTGCCCCAGACACAAATTCTACGCAAACTCCATTACCAAGCAGCAGCTACTGGCAATTCTGCCTACAAACCATCTCACCAGTGCCACTGGTGATAACAAAATAGCTCTCACCTTCAATTTATATGTGAAATTAACTGTGATGAATGGTTGTGGTATTGTTATTTTCTATGCACTGAGAATGAAACATATTTAATAAAAAGTAATATAACATCAGGAAATGTTAGAAGCAGAATTGTTTCAAAGCCTACAGAGCCACTATCTTTCTTTTTGACTAGACAAAGTATTCTCCTTCTATAGTGAGTAATGAATTATCTGCCATTCCAATGAATAATCTCAGGGGTGGTACATTGCTGCTAACAATTAAGCCACTGATAACTAAGATTATATTTGCATATATGATCTGTTACCACCCGAATGTTTTGTTATGTGAATATTTTGTCATTAAAATATGACTCTCATGAACCATGGTAGTTCTATATTCTAATAACTGCAATCTGGTTCTTAGGCAAGTCCCTAAGACAACTCCAATACTAAAGAGTGTATATTGTTGTTGTTGTTAGAATAGGTTGTATATAGATAAAATCACCTAGGAATCAAGTTCTACTTAATCATCAGGAAAGTACTGGTTCTGTCCATGGCTGCATTGACTCTTCATTACAAATCAAGGATCTGAATGGAACATAGTTTATTTGGGGCTAGCAAACGAAATTCTCATTTCAATTTTAAAAAACCCAGCATACTTAAAGCAGTGAACACCACAGGTTGTCAAGTTTGAAATAAGTTATGGGTCTTTTACCTGAGTTGTTTTTGCTCGTCTGCCATGCATACTGTTGCTATGGCTCATTTTTGGGTGAGTGATTCCTTCCGAGAGGCAATGAGATTTCCTGCAGGGGAGCGTGTTGTAATTACTGTAAGAAGGAACATTCTCTGTTGTGGCTGGTGACATTTTGTGGTTCTCCATATCTGGAATATGAGACATTAAATTCCGACGGTACCCTCCTAGCGTATTTCGTGGACCTCCATTGATCGCAGCATTTGAGTTTTTGGGAGGATACAAGTCACTCATGGAATTGGCGCGCTGGCACGTGACCAATGGCTGGCGACTGCTGCCCGCCTCTCTCCCTCGAGTCTCCTCACTTTCCTTCTCCTCAGTAGAGCCTAGGATTTCTTCGTTGCTTGTCAAATGTTCTTGACTGAGATCAGAGAGTGAAAATTCCAAACTGTCCTCACGCCATATATCCGCAGATTTTGAACGTTTCTTCTTGAAACTTATAGGCTCCAAGAAATTTGTCCCATTTGTTGAATACGAATGTTGCCTGCTACCCCCTTCAGCCAGATATGTTGGTTCATCTCCATAAAGTCTACCACTTTCTGAATTTGGCATGCTCTGTACTGAGGCTGCCATGAGGACTGTGCTGCTATCCACGCTGGGAGTAACGGAAGAATCAGTGTGGTAAGAAACTGGCCTTAAGCCCATATCCATCCTGTCTACCCAGATTGGGCTTCCAAAATCCTCCAAGTTGGCTTCTTGGGTAAAGGGCTCCAGGCCATTCTCTGCTAATGACTGAGGAATACTAGGAGTACTGCTAGATCGTGTGCTTACTTCTGAATTCCTGTGAATAATTTTTCCTGAGGAAGCGTGTCTGGTCCGGCGAGATGCTTTGTTCGAAAGGCGAAGGGAACGTGATGTATGTTTTCTTCCCAAGCTGGCATGTTTCTCTCCATAAAATTGATGTTCTACATTTTGGCTCTCTGCGTTTCCCATGGTTTAAGGGTCTGAAAGAACAAGAAACATGAATGTGTTACAAATGCGACCTATATTCTCCAAACTTAAAGTGTTCCCCCCTTTTCATGTTAATAAAAGATTACGGTAGTTTAACCTGCCAGTGTTCCTGACAGACCCACTCATTATCCTATATATCAAGCAGCTGCTCTGTATGGATCTGACAAAACATGTCCAAGTCTCACAATGCTATGAGGTAATAAACAATACATATGCCATTATTTCCAAATTCATATGTTGATCTACGAAATATAACCTGAATAAAAAGCAACATAGGCTTCACTGAAATAAAACCAAAAGGTAGCCAAGGGGTTGAATTAACCAATTATTTCCCCCACACCCTACATACAAAATGCTTTTCTGTGACCATGACTTTGTTTAACCCTCAATCTGAAACTGAAATGGTTTAGGCGAGATGTGTCTGACTGTGAGTGGGTATGTATATACATATATCTTTTTGTGCTCTCATACACAATTCAACAAATACCTGCCCTCTGTATCATGGCATGTGCTCATATATCAGTGCCTGCTGAAAACTTGTTCTCCCAAGACTCAATTGCTAATTAATACAACTCTATTCTTATTATTTTGTTGCTTTTATTATCATCGCTGTATAGGTGTGTCTCCCCCCCCCCCAATAAAATGCTTCTATTTAGAATTTGACAATGTTGAGTTATGGTCTGATCTAGCAAGGCTCTTCTTATGTTAGATATAAACCCCAAAGAAGAGAATTGTAAAGTGTACTTCTGCAGCAGAATTTCTGAATGAAATATCAATGTATTGCTGCTCTGAGAACGAGGTGGCAAGAACTGTATGCCACTGAGAAGCAGATAACTAATTTATCACTTCCTCCCCAACCAACCCTTATTTTCTTACTGAAAAACAATTTCTATATTAATTTGAATTATGAATCTTTTGGATCTGTTTGCACATAGCTTAGCCTCTATTAATGATAGGTTGACTTTATCAACTTATACAATATTTTATTGTATTTTAGAATATTTTAATCCTTCTTTTCTTCTAAAAATCTAAAAGAAGTTTACAGCACAGTGCAAAAATTGCAATGGAACTTAACACCTATACACCTGCTAAGAAAGAGATAAAGAGATAAAAGTTAAATATGAAAACTCGAGTAAGTTAAAGTGATGTTCTGTAATTCTTTAATTATTGTTCAATAATTGTTAAAGATGGTCAATTGTAATGAACTGATGTAGTAGTTACGGCGGGGTTTTTTTTGTTATTGTCTGTGGGCTGATGAAACCTCAGAAGCCAGATAAGTTGTTAAACATTCTTCAGTTGTTTGAGAGAAGGACCGTTATATAGCTCCTGTCCTTCCCATAATAATAATAATAAATAATAATAATAATAATAATAATAATAATAATAATAATTTATTTGTACCCCGCCCATCTGGCCGGGTCTCCCCAGCCACTCTGGGCGGCCTCCAACAGATATTAAAATACATTAAAATATCACAGGTTAAAAACTTCCCTAAACAGGGCTGCCTTCAGGTATTTTCTGAATGTCAGATAGTTGTTTATCTCTTTGACCTCTGCTGGGAGGGCGTTCCACAGGGCGGGCGCCACTACCGAGAAGGCCCTCTGCCTGGTTCCCACAGACAAACACAAGCAGATTATGCCTATAGATAGATGCAGAAGCAGAAAGAGCTGCAATTGCTTCTCTTTTTTATATTAAAATCTATTTTTAGCACACCAGTGAATCAAATGGTAGTATGTCATTCTTGCCTCTCCCTGATACCACCTTGTCCTGCAATTGGGTGCCAGAGACGGCTTCCATCTCAGCATCCTGACTTTCAAGGCACTTTGTTCCTCAGACGGAAGAGGAGAAAGCCAACAGTAGCAACCAGGCAGCTGAGCAAATGTACTGTATAAGGACAAGAATGATATGTCAAGTGTTCAATTTACTAGTACACTGGAGACAGGTATTAATACAAAACGAGGGCTGACAGCACATTCTCAGCTCTGTGAAAGCTGTTTCTATATTACATCTGTCTCCAGTCTCAAATATGCAAAATAGTACAACCTACCTATGCAAAATACGATTTCATTTAAAGTTAGTTTAATTTGTTACATGACTTATACAAGTTTCCTCGTCACTGAATGCTGGTTACCCTTGGTGCAAAATTCTCTTTTAACAGTGTGAAACACACAGTCCTGGGGAAGGTCCACATACAACACACACACACACACACACACACACACACACACAAAGATACTCAAATGTCATCCAAAATTGTCAGTAGGACATTCAATAATTAAATGTTCTACCTACATAGCGAGGCTCCACTGCCATTCTTTTGGAGAAGGGCTTACAAATTTGGCAACAGAACAGTTCCACCATTCTCTCCACCATTTTCCATTTTTGTTTAAAATTCTATCTCCCCCAACAGTGGAAAGGGCGGCAGAAATCCATCCATTTATCACTCTTCGATCATCCTAAGTAGAAGCACAACACAGTACTTAAGAATGTTCAAGGGGCAACTAACCTCTTTCAGGCAACCTTAAGAGTGTGGTCTTAACTGCAATTAGGAGACTTTCAGAACAATCCTATACTTGTTTACTCAGAAGTAAATCTCAATGTGTTCAACTGGCCTTGCTCCAAGGCAAATGTGCTTAGTCTCAACATGTTGTGCCTTGTAATTAGAAAGGATACAAAGAGGTTTTACAGTGAAGGTTTGCAACTACCAACTAAAAGGTTTCAAACCAAAGCAGCCAAATTCACCTTACATTCTTTAGAGCTGGGAAAATCTAAGTTCTGATGGATCATTCTCGAAAATTATGAGATCACTATTTTGTGTCAGATGAAGAAGGAGCATGAGACTCAGCTACTGAGAAAGGAGCTGCTAATTTTAGACCAACTTGCTATACAGAAACTCAGTCCCTAGACACGCAGCAACTTGCCCAATGAATAAAGCAACTGCATGCATTTTGCCAGTTCAGCACATGCAATGAACCCAACGCAGAACATAAATAATGCACAAAATCATAAAAAAATTAAAAAGCTTCCCCCCAAAAAGAACCTAAGAGTAATCTCTATTGAGCAAGAAATAAAAGCAGCTAGGAGAAAAGTGCTTTCCCTCAAAGAGCATTCATTTGCTACCACAAAATTCAGCAACTGTGATAATGGTTCTCTTAATACCATCATCTTTGGGAATACAAATAGAGGTGTTCGTGGGAAAGTTTTAGCAAGAAATAGGTCGTGATAAAAGGCATCTGTTGAGTAGTGCTCTGACGTAAGCAGACCATCCTTAATACGTTGGACATGATGCAAGTTGAGGGTTTTAACTTGTCCTGGATTATGTTCAAAGAATGGCATGCATTACACAAGACTTTTAACTCACCACCCAAGTTAACAAAAATATAAATCCTACTTTTTAAATGAGACTTTTAGGCATATTTGAAGGGTTGAAATACAGGTTGGACACCAACAGAGTGCAGCAATCATCTGAGGGCAGAGGGCCTTCTTGGCAGTGGCACCCTCCTCGTGAAATGCCATCCCATCAGATGTTAAGGAAATGAACTTACAGAAAATATCTGAAGGCAGCCCTGTATCAGGTTTTAATGTTTGAGGTTTGATTATGTTTTTATATGTATTGTAAGCTTCCCAAAGTATAAATAATATATAACAGCAGCAGCAGCAGCAGCAGCAGCAGCAGCAGCAGCAGCAACAACAACAACAACAACAACAACAACAACAACAACAACAACAACGATGTGGCATAATGGCTAAAATGCTAACAATATACAAGCTTTTAAGTCAACCTGCCTGGTCCAAATGCCTGCCCTCCTTGGGCTCCCACTTAACTGCAGCCATTATTGCAGCTTAGCGGTGCAAGAGAAAGCAAGGCCCTTTTCACTGTCTGGCACAACTGACAAACTCTTTTTGTGCTTCAATAGGACAGATCCTTCTACTGAGTGGCCAGTATTACATATTTCTTTTAGCTGGAAGTTGGTCCCCGCGGCAAGAAAAAAAATGGCACTACCAGAAAAAAGCACAGAATCCCCACACCGATCCACGGAACGGCTGTGGGCTGGTTCCAGGAAGCCCATGGGCCTTAGGTTACCGAACTCTGCTCTAACTCCTATCAGTCCCAACCAGATAGGCAATGGTCAGGGATGATGGGAGTTGTAGTCCAATAACATCTGGGGGGCCATATCCTTGGGTTACAAGATAACACATGTGAAGTTCCTGGAATTCTCTCAAGTGCTATAGAAATGCTAAAGTAAAGTGATTGGGTGATTAAATGCAACAAGAGGATTTGTTTGAAGGGAATTGGCTATTGGGTTTATTGCTCTCACATCAAAGTCCACCAAAGAAGACTTACAACATTGCAGATCTGCCATTAAAAGCCACAATCCAATACAGAGTTAAGCGTGCTTGATCACACTGAAGGCAAACAAACTTAAAGCGCACTTTGGTCTGTGTTAGCCATTGTTTTGATAATTGAACAGGGACCCCCTACATTACTACTCACACATTTAACTGCAAGGCCAAATCAGTCATTATCCATCCTTATATATATTAGGTACAAGGAGAAGATTTCCAAAGATAGAGAATGCTGATTCTCCCAACCCTTCCATGCAGACAGGCATCCTCATCAACTAAGTTTTTTATTTTATTTTCCTGGAACACTTTTTTATTTCCCAATTAAGCTCCATACTATATACCAGGGTTTCTCAAACTTGGGTCTCCAGCTGTTTTTGGACTACAGTTCCCATGATCCCTGACCACTGGTCCTGCTAGCTAGGGATGATGGGAGTTGTAGTCCAAAAACAGCTGGACACCCAAGTTTGGGGAACATTGCTATATATGAAAGAACTATGAAAAATTAAATTTAACCACCAAAGTTTTAGGCTTCATGAACTTCATAGTTTCACCATTAAATACAAAGTACCTTGTAAGACAACAGATTGCAAATTTAAAATTAGATTCTGGTGGGAGGCTGTTAGCATGAAATCTGTGTTTTCTGCTCAGAGCCAAGCTTTAATACTGTGAAAATGGGACGAAAGTTCCAACCAATAGCATGCCCTTTCTTTCCAAAAACAAACCAGCCATCTACTGAAATAGAATTTACCTCGGTTGGGCTAAAAGCACACGTAACAGCAGCAGACTAATTTCTCTAAACCCAGCTCTGCCATAGTCACCTCCAAAGTCAGGGCCAAGGTAAGATTTTTGGAGCAAAAGGGGTATGCAGGAAAATATCTGAATTATCCTGGCAGCTGCCATTTAGAGCAGGGGAGGGAACCTGTGGCCTTCCAGGTGATGTTGGACTCCCAACTCCCAGCAGCCTGAGCTAGCATGGCCAATGGTCACAGGTGATGGAAGCAGCCCAGCAACATCTAGAGAGCCACAGATTCCTACCTCTTCCCTATAGCCTCTTGCAATAGGTGCTTTACAGTTACATCAGGAATTTAGGAATGTGTGTCATGTGTAAGGGAAGACTTAAGTGCCTCCCCTGCCTTTCCTCTAAAATTCAAAATGAAACCGAGCCCTCCACCATTCCTCTCTTCATCATATAATTGGAAAAGACCTACATTTAAAGAAATGGATCTGCTGGCATCACATTTAATTTGTGCCTCAATCTGATGAATCAGATAAAATATAGTCTGTATTCACCAAAGTCTTCTTGTTGGTGCACATACTCCTGTATGCACAACAGAATTTATCTTCCCTCTCCCCAACCCCAAAATCTGCACCAGGGGGTTTGGGGAATCCCAACAGATTTGGTGGGGTACATGTGCATGGAGTGAGGAGGGGAGGATATTCTGCTGTACAAGTAGAAGAATATGTATAACAGGATAACTTTGTTGGAAATGACCCCATGAAGGTCACTTTAAACATAACTATTTAAAGTAACTACAAGGTCACTTTTGCTTTTTAATTAAGTTTAATTAAGTTTTTAGTTTTAACCTTTTTCTGTTTTCAAATTTTATTTATCCTTTTCAAGTTTACAAATTTCACTAATTTTACAATCATTTTAACATTTCAAAATTTGACTTCCTTCCCCCTCTTTCTACAGTTCCTTAAATTTATTTTGAATATCTTCTGCATATCCAAATTAACTTAATTTGCTCATTTATTCATCTACTCTTATAAAACTGCAGGTCTTATAAACCTGCAGTAGCTTTAACCTTTTTAAAGCCTTAGTGGGTTTTTTTTAAGTTATAAATCTATGGCCAGATACTTTGTTTCATAATCAACACACTGAAGTATAAAATGCATTTGGGAAATGTCCTGCAGGCAATTCAAAGCAGAAAACAAAGGGAAGGAGGGAATAAAGGATCTCATCAGTTGCCACCAAATGGAAATTCCAGTTCTCCTATATTGCTCAACAGGTAGACTGGTAAGCCACATTCTCCTCCCAAAACTGCATACCAGGGAGCAAATTCCCATGCAAAATGCTTAAACGTACATACCTTACTAAGCAGCACTGGTATGCTGCACTACCTTCTCCAAAAGAAATGTGGGATATAGATGTATATAACTGCAAATACTATTAAAATGAGCAGTTACTGGAACTGCAGAATCTGTCTCCAGCTGCCACCCAATGATTCCATTACTGTCTTGTCGGAGCCTGTGAATATATGCCAAAAACCTGTTGGAGAAGAAAAGAGAGAGAGAAGCAAAGGAAACGGATTAGCCAGTCTGGATATAAAGTTCCACTTTAGTAATTTACTGCATGGAAATGACAAGAATCAACATTAAACTGTATAATAATTACACTTGTGTATTATTAGAAGTGTGTGCAGGCAGGGAAAAGATTAGAACTTTATACAGTATAGAGGTACGCCCTGTCTCCTTTTCAAAATGAGGTACAGTATATAGGCATGATCATTTCATGGGAAATTTATAGAAGAAATGGGATATTCTTGCTAAATTTGCCTCCTTCACTTAAGAAGGGCAAAGCAGAGGGGAAGCAAAACTGATACAGATAGAGGCAGACAAACAAAAGAGGGTCCTATTCAGAGAAGCATTTTTCAGCCATCTTCATAAATTCTTGTAAAAGGAGGCTGTCTATGAACCAACCTCAAAAAGCAAAGAAAAGGAGGCATGAAAGCACTCTATTGAAAATGTCTTTATGCATTGACAAAAGCTCAGAATACAAGCTGAATTTTAAAAGGGCGGCAACTGAAGGAACTGGTTTAACTGGATTCTTTGAAAAGAAATTACACAATTAAATACATAGCTACCAGTACAGGCCCCACTGACAGAATGAGACACAAGCAACAGCCTGGTTTTCCACTCACTTCTGTATTAAAGGCAGTGGTAAGTGATGGAGATGCATTATTCAAAACAAAAAGAATGCAACATATCATTCACCAATATGGCATTAAAGTCACTGGCATTTTAGAAAAAGATATCTGTTTCTAGAGTGATAGGCAAAGTAAGTGGGAGGTGGCAATCTCATAAGAACTCACTGAGTCCTGATGGTTCTTAAAACTGGGAAAAACAAACAAAAATTTACAATAAGCTTACACTCCTCTGTTCAGCCTTGCTCCTCATTTATTGGGATCATAACAAGAAGGAAGAGGGTTAGTGCCATTTTGTTTACTTCCTTCTGCTCTGTGCTTCTCTCCCCTCATCTTTCTTTAAGCTGCTGTTGAGCTCTGAGTCTGAAAAGGAGTTTGTGTGTTGCCTAGAAGCTGGCAGAAATTAATAACATGAAGCTCCTGTACAGTGAAACAGGCTCATTATCACACCAGCTGCCAATAATTTACTAGGTTAGATTCCCAATAGCAAACAAAGGTCCTACAGGCAACTCTTCTTCCAACTACATCTTGTATTCCGTCTTTTTTTTTAAAAAAATATACTTAAAAAGAAAAGGCATTGACTTGCGAAAGGGGGATGGTTTTAAAGCAATTATAACTATGTCCATAGACTGTAATATTGTTCCAGTAAACTCTTCCATGACAATGGCTCAGTTCTGATGAAACTCAAACTATGGTTTGAAAGCTTCAGGTGTGTCTGTTTTTCTGTCCTCCTCCTTTTGTGTACACTACTATGATTTCCTTCCACCATGGAAGTAGAAGGTTCAAATGTAAGGATAAACTATGGGTTTAGCACAAACCAAGAAAAGGAATCTCAGCATGCAAGGAGGAGGAGGAAGGCAAGCGTGCTTGCACCCATGACTCATTCACATACTGCTAATCCTCAGCTCAGTGTTACATTTATTTATTTACCGGTATTTATTTATTTAATGAGATTTATATAGCACTTGACTGTAAAGAACCTCAAAGTGGATTACAAAAAGCAGTTTGGTACATCTGACCAAACTAGTATTTAGCAAATAAAGAGGAGAGATCTTACAGCACAATCCTAAGCATGCTGACTCAGAAGCAAGTCCCACAGAGTTTAACTGGAACTTAATCTCTTGTAAGTATGCATAAGATTGAATATTTAATTTTCAACATTTTGTTCTAATAATACCATTCCCTTTCTATGAAGGCTTGGTCTCATTACCTAAAAGCCAGAGACACAAGCACTGCAATGCTTCAGGTTCAAGACTTTGGAATTTCAAATCATAAAGAAATGATTTTGGACAAAGAAAATACCCAGGAGGAAGCAGATTACTTGCCGCTCCTGCTTCTCACCTTCATTGTTTTGTGGTCGTTTCTGCATTGCTAGCTTCTGTTGGAATTTGTTTTCAATTGCTGCACTGTACATACAGTGTCAGAGTGAAACATGAATGCTTCAAAATAAGCTAAGAAATAAAACCTAATGCCCTGCTTGGGAATGGTACTGTCTGGCTCTCAGAACATGTTCCTTGAGATTGCTAGGAACTTAGCACAGAGTAGTAAAGGTAAAGGGACCCCTGACCATTAGGTCCAGTCGTGGAAGACTCTGGGGTTGCGGAGCTCATCTCGCTTTACTGGCCGAGGGAGCCGGCGTACAGCTTCCGGGTCATTTGGCCAGCATGACTGGTACCTATTTATCTACTTGCACTTTGACGTGCTTTCGAACTGCTAGGTTGGCAGGAGCAGGGACCAAGCAACGGGAGCTCACCCTGTCACGGGGATTCGAACCGCCGACCTTCTGATCGGCAATCCCTAGGCTCTGTGGTTTAGACCACAGCGCCACCCGCGTCCCTAGCACAGAGTAGTAACAGCTATCAATTAAACATGTGTGAAAAGGAGCACACACTAAAAAATTTGCAGACAACTTGCCTTTCTGCCAACAACCAAGCTTCTGCTTCACAAGGTGGCTCATGTTGCTTCACCTTCACGAATATAGGAGCTCTAGGAAATGCCAGTTTCAAAAGGCAGGTTTCACTATAGGAGGTCCTAGCAAGGAACATGCCTCAAAATAACCAATTCTGGTGGGGAAGGGGAAACCTCTCAATAAGTGGAGCAACATTCCAATTAGACCAAACAGTTGAGTTCCTAAGAGAGAGGGTTTTAATATGGTAACTGGCAATTCCATTTAGCTGGAGGAAACTTTGCTCAGCTGCTATGCTACAGTATATTCCCATCTACTTCCACTGAGCAAAGGTCCCACTCAGAAGCAAACACACACCATTGCCTCCCCAGTCGTCACCAGTTTACATCACAACAGCTTTGTTCATTAAGGCAAATGCAGCACTGCCCCACTTGTCTCAGTCTTGATTCATCCAAACCCACTTGCCTTATTACACACAAGCAATCCAGGCTATCTGCTTCTTCAGTCAAATGTTACTTCTTGTGGAGTTCAAGAAGCAGGAGGATAGGGACAAAAAATTAGCTCTGCCTCTCTTGGCTCAGACTCCACCTACTGCTGGTCTCCTTGCTTCCCACACCATGCATCGCCAAAGAGCACCAGCCACCATTGAACAGGGGTCTTTAGACATTTCCAGGGACCACCAGCACCAACCGTTCTTAATTTCAAATGATGAGCAGCAGTGACCAAGTCAGAATCTAGATGTCATTTCAGAAAGGTTGGTTCATCCCCTCATTCTCCTTAATACCCAAAATGCAAATTGTGATCTTCCAGTGAAAAATCTGTATTCCTTCCTCCAGTCAAGCATGTCTGTGATTCCAAGTGCTACTTCTGCTACAGATGTCAAGATTATGAGTACTCTTGACTAGGTTCATATAACACTTGCATTCTCCAATATGTTTTTGAAAACATATTTAATCTCTCCCCGTCCCCCATTCTTAGGCTAAAAGCTCCCAGCTGCACTTCTCCACCACAGCACCTATTTTACCAGCTGAAAAATAAGAGAAAATCAGAAAGCTAGAAGCAGCAGTTACACACTATTTAGTATGCTTTTTTCTTCTCTCTCCTTGGTTATTGACTATGCATGAGCACTCTTGCCCCACACGCAAGTTTTTGAGCACATGTGTAACTTGCTTGTCTGCAGCAATGAAAGGTGATCTCCCAGATCCCAGCTAGGCTCCTTAAAACAAGGCAATTTTGCCCCACAATGACTCACATCAGGATAGTTTTTGATTGTTTGTTTGTTTGCACTATCAGTACATGGTCCAGTCTAGAACTGAGAAAGAAAGTGGTTAACTTTTCAGCCATCTCAAGAAGCTCTGGGATGATAACACATTTTGGAATGCTGCTCTGTGGGAGTAAGTGGCTACATCTGATAAATTTTCACACATAAATATTGTGCTACAAAATTGGTATCATTTGTGGTTGAAGCATATGGCTGAGGTGTTTAAGCTCATGGTGAACAATTATTCTTGGTAAATGCGATGCAATGTGAATCAGCGTAAAGATTCTTATTGTTAGGTATGTCACTGCAAACCACAGTTTATATAAAACTAGAAAATGTCTGGCTGTCCAAGTCCAAAGCTGACATGTATCACTGAGCTCTTTATACCTCCCCCACCTCATCTCTTAATAAACTACACTCACAGGTTTTTCACTCGGTGAATTATTATTATCATTATTATGTATTTATTTATACCTCACCTTTTTCCCTTGAAAGTAATTGGTTTTTAAAAGTTCTCCATTACACCACAAATGGACACATATACAAAACACAAACACCTAAAGGGGAGTGTATCAAAAAGTAATTTTATAGATATTTATTTGGGGTGTGTGGAAGGCAAATATCTTTTTCATACATAGTTGTTGTTTTTAAAGGAACCTTCACAAACAAAGCAGCAGATAAACCTGTCAAATAAATTATTCCTCCAGCATGAGCATCAATCCTACACAAATTCTATAATTAGAAATATAATTATCCCTCTCAAAAGACCTTGTATCTCTATGTAAGTGACAGGTCACATCCTCCAAACAACAATTAAAACTAGCAAAATCAGAAACGGGAATTAATAGCAACCTATAAAGAGCACAGCACATAGGCAGGCACCACAGCGGGGGACACCCCCTGCACAAATGCTCTTTTGAGTGCAGGGTGCGTGTTTGCGCATAAAAATGATACCAAAATCTAGAAGAATGCCTTGAAGAAAGCGCGAACTTCTCCAAAGACAGGCGTTACAAAACATGGGAAGCAACGCCACAGTAGAAAACTGTTAAGTGCTACAAGACTGGGTACTTTGATTCTGACCAGTGGTTCAAAATGCAAAACAGGCCTCCTAACCAGTGGCGTAACAAGGTCAGGTAGTACCCGGTGCAGAAAATTTCTTGTCACATTGAATTTATTTATTTATTTTTGCCTGCAAAAATGGTTTTTGACTTTATTTCATTTTGGGGGGGGGAGCCAGAGTTGTTGAGCTTTTTGGGGGGAGCCAGAGTTGTTGAGCCCTTCAGCTGAGGGGGAGCTGGCAGGCGGACCGTTATGGCAGTGTGCCAAAACCACAGCATCTATCACACCCGGGGCGGACTGCACCCGCCACACCCACCTTGCTCCGCCCCTGCTCCTAACCAGTAAAGAACATTATGATCACTAACCACCAGGGCTATGTTCTTCCTTCAGGGTCAGAGACAATATGCTTCTAAATACGCGTTGCTGAGAACTCCAGGTGAGGAGAGCTCTTAGGCATCTTGTTGGCCACTGCGGAAACAGGATGTTGGGCCTGATGGGCCTTTGGTCTGACCCACAAGAGCTTTTTTTATAGTCAGGTACAAGATACTGCCATAAAGCTTTGCAGTAGTATGGGAGTACTACAATTAAGCCAGAAGCTTTAAGAGTTAAATAATAATAATACTATATTTCAGGATGCTGCCACGGGGAAAGAAACAGGATTGTTGTTTTTTAAAAGTGGAACCTGGGTCTCAGTTCTACTATCTAAGAAGCCTTCATCCTTAACAATGTGGAGACAAGATTGCAGCACCCCAGTAACATGGGGAAAGGCAGTCAGATTATTATTTACTTCATATTATCTGTTTTAAGTAAGCAGAACGGCTACAGACAGGAGTAGTGCTACATGGGGATGAATAAATAAGGAGGGGTGGGGACTAGCAGGCAACAGCAGCTTCAACTGATGAAGGTGAAGAATCAAATAACTCTTCCCTGCTAACTGGTGGCACTGAAGATCAGCACAGAATCCCATGTCTTTTTCCTGCCTTTGTTGGGTACTTTCACTGTCTGAGTTCAAAATGAGTATCTAGGGTTAGTAATGTGCCACACAGCAGTATTCCGCTGCCTTGAAACAAATTCTTGCAAACTGGAAAAAAAATGTTAATGGCTGAATGTTAAAAGTAGAGTAGCGCAAAAATGTTCGGGAAGACTCCCAAAAGAAAAGTAATTCAGGATTTATCCTTCTCTGCCGTTAATATTAAGATATAGGAGAAAACTATGAGAAACCATGTAGCATCCTAATTCCAGGGAAGCAAACAACAATGTATTATTACAAGAAGGAGCAAGTGCTGGTGCTATCTGTGAAATCAAGAGGAATTTTTTTTTGCCCTGGGGCTCCCTGCGTTGCAAGATCAGGAATCCAGAACCTTGCTTTCCCCCCCCCCCGCCCCAGTTACTCCAATCTTACTCTTGTCTTTGTTGCTCCCAAGAGTTAGTAACATTTTTTTCTTTCAGGTATTAGTCAATTTAACTGCAAATGTTATTAGGAGCGTACTAGGTGTTATGAGGAAAATTCACAAACCACTTTGTGCTGGGAATCATGCCACTGTTCCAATTCCTCTATGCCAGTTCTGTGAATTGGACAGTGTTGTTTGTATGTGATATTTTCCCAAATGTCCGAACTGTTCATGAAAGCTTTAATTAAGAGTTCCATGTAGTTATTTTTGCAATGGCCAGCAAGTAACTATAAAATTCTGCCTAGCTCAATTCTAATATTCTGGAACATAGTGTCGTTGCAGAACCAAATGGGCAGAAGGGTCTCTTGTGGACGTTTCATTATTTATTTCAACAGGACTTCTACAAACAAATGTTCAGAATACATTCTGAACCAGAGTGTTCAGAATACAAGACTCTTTTTGGGTGGAATCCTTACTAGACATGCCTATATGTTCAATACATGAGTTTTCATTTTAGAAAAACAAATACATAGTGCACTGCTTTATGCTAAGCGAACTGATACTAAATCAAAGTATTAACATTTTTTCATTTGCATTGAACACTTAGCACCCCACTACTAAATACATTTATTTAGAAGCAAGGATTGCATAGAATAAGGGGGAAATGTTACACTTTCATATAGAAAACAGCACGCAAGCTACCTTTAAAAAGCTTTTTTGGTGAATAGCCCTAATATCACTAACTATGATGACTATACACACAAGTATTTCACTGTGAATCTATGTGATGAGGGCCTATAGTTAGTCACAACTTCCCAACATGTGTACATATAGTGAAATGCATATAATCATTATATATGGCCACAAACTACAGATTATTTTCTACAAAGGAAATGCTTTCTGCATAGGAATCTTATCATATTTGAATCAGCTGTCAAAAGTTAATGCAGCTTTCTCATAGGCCTGTTAGAAGAGGGAAGTTGCAGAATTTTAGCTATTCACTGAGCTATGTTACTTGAAAAATACAGGGCATTATCCAAGTTAGGCACTTTATAGTCCTATCAATTTCAATGGAAGAATTAGGAGTGTAGAAATGAATTTATCATGCAAGCTGAAGCTGCCAAAAGCTGACATTTACACAAGATGTAGATTCTAAATTGAGCAAAGTTTTACTGCTGTGACAAAGTTTTATTAGCAAACTTGAAAAATTCTACCATGTTCAGGCATATAAGGGGGCTGGAAAAGGTAGAATCAAGAACAGGTTGAGTAATAGTGCAGATCTTTCCTTTACCTTCTGTAGCTATATCAAAACAGTACACTCTATCTATACTAAGAAAAGTTCTTCATGGGTTCAGAGAACTCTCATGTAACTTTACAATTTGTATCTGTTATCTTGATAAGTAATCCAAATATTGGCTGCTCGCATTGCATCTGGAAAGTAGCATGTCACTCTGAAAAACTACTGATATTTTAGAAGATTAACAATATATCTGGCATTCTTTAGGGTACCCGCAATACTTGTTTTTTATTCTGTTGCAGCAGAGTTAACAAAATAGCGTGACTGCCTCTGATATTTTTAGATGAAGTGTTACTGAGTCAAAGAGAAATGCATGAACAGAAGTTGCAAAGCAACCATTTCACCTGCACCTGATAAGTTACTTGCAAATTATGCAGTCTAGTTTAGAACAGGGCCAGCTTCCTGGAATTTATGTAAATATGCAAACCAGCTAAAATCTACAAGCGATTGTTGCACCCTTTTTTAATTGATTACGGTCAAATGTTGCAAACTGCTGTGGTAGCTTGCAGAATGATACTTAATATTTTGCTCACTGGATGAAACCTGCAATTAGAGGTGGGTGCTAGAACACCCTGTAGGACTGCCCATTTATAAATGAGTGATATACTGGGGGGGGGGGGAGTTACAAGGTGCTGTCCCCTTGAATCAATCTGCAAAGGTATGGAAAAGTTCAGAGTTGGCTTTCTGTCCTAAAATCTGAGTTCAGGCAAGGACTCCAAACAAAACACAGATGCTGTTGCTTTCATTTCAAACTGTGTAATATACCCAATGAATCCCACACCACCAGTGGGTGACATCTGTAAAACTGTAATTAACTACTGGTATTTGAACAGCGCTCAGAATAGCTAAAGTCACTTCTTGATGCTTCTTGTGACTTTGTGGGGGTGGTTTAAAGAACAAAAGATGACGTTCTAATATCCCACTTCACACTATTAGGATGTAGAAATATGGTGGTAGTTCTCCATTCTTGTTCACAATAATGTGTTGAAGGGTTTATCACTTATCACCCCAATTTTTAAAACAGCAGGAGAAAGCACATATTGCAAGTTTCTCTATATGAATGCATCCCTTCAGTGCAAATTCCTTGACTCACATGTTCTTTTCATTGAAATTAGTCATTGGGACAGTCCACATTTTTTCATCTGTATATTAGAGCACATTTATTAACATTTTATGTTATTCTTCCCCTGGCCCCAAAAGAAAAACAGCTGTGGGAAGAGGTGACCTTTGAGCAGGAACTTATTTTATTTAGACCATTTCCACACTGCTTAAACTATAACAAAATCTCTAAGTGGCATACATTTTTTTAAGGTTACCAAAATGCACAATGAAACCATGGATACAAATTACTAATAAACATATGTACATAGCATCTCTTTATCCTTTCAAAACACCATAGCTGGGTTGGTAGAGCATGAGACTCTTAATCTCAGGGTTCTGGGTTAGAGCTCCTTGTTGAGCAAAGGATTCCTGCACTGCAGGGGACTGGACTAGATTACCCTCATGGTCTCTTCCAACTCTATGATTCTATCTCCGCTTAAGACTTCTTAGCTTCCTGCCTCTCACTCAGAGCCCCAACAAACTCAAAGATCACTCCTCCCAAATCTCACCCTGGAACCTGCTGGCGTACTAGTCTTCCACTCTTGGCTTGCTTTTTATGGGAAGGAACAAAGGTAGATGTAGCTTCCTCAGGCTGCCCACAGCTATGTCCAGCTGCTTTCAGCACACCCAGTTCCAGGCTACAGCAGGTTTGGCCTGGCAAGTTTCCTATGGGGTCTAAAGGGTGGCAAATAGGACACCGCTCACTCAAGAGTTTTTTCTCTGGCACCTCGGCTCACTTCTCCACCTCCAGCTACTTTCAGCTGGGGGTAGGGGTTTTGCTTAAGCTTCCAGTCAAAACTATACTCCCTTTTCTTCACCCTGCCAGGAACCCTGTAGGGGGCGGTGAAAGAACAGGGGTGGGGAGGGGCAATTTTCCATGGAAAAACAGCAGGTGGTGAAAACATAAAGACCTCCCCCCACCCTGAGTTTCTCTGCACAAGATTTCCTCTTTCCAAAACTGTTCTTTCTTTAAAACAGAACTGCGTCAGGGTTCCATTACATATGTTCATGCATAACGCATAGTTAACAGCCAACATGTGTTTAAGTCCCATTCATTTCAATCACACTTAAGACTGGATGGAGATTTTGGGCCTCTGACTTCAATTAGCCCTGCCATCAAAAGACTAAAGCTCCACAGAAACAGTGGGCTTTCCAGTGGTGGAGTTGTTTGAAGATGACAGATCCTGAAATGAATGAATGACAGAGCACCAAGCAAGCAAAATAGTCTCTCTGGCATGATATATGGCTGACCTCTCAACAAACAATTGCCATACAGATAGATGTTTTGCTGGTTTCAAAAGCAGCTGCATGCCAGAAAGTGCCTGGTGAAACCTGATATTTAAATGCGTGCATCTTATCTATATTTACTGTGGGAATGATAAAGGAATTCTATTACCATCTTTCACATAGGCCTTAACATGCCTCAACACATTTTGAAATTTTGAAACAAAACCATATACAGGATTGTTGACTGCCTATTCTGATGCACAGGACATTCCCCCTCACCCTCTGTGTTATTTGAGAAGCGTACATAAAGCCACACTGCAAAATACGGTGTCTACAGACTTAGCAAAAGATAAACCAGACATAATATTTTCATGCAAATACCTCCCTCGGGCAACGTAAGGATGTTTCAAATTAAGAAAGATAGGTGTTTGCACATTCTGAAAGGGGTAAATGGATGCATGCTTTATATAGTTGTGCACATGTGTATCCATGAACTTATTGAAGTTATCTTCTGCTTGGGAAATCATGGTAAACTGGTATGCTTTATTTCATTTTGCCACATAATTTTTGTATCCTTTACAATAGGAAAACACATACAAGTAATCGGGGGGGGGGGGGAGATTTGTTGCCTCAATTTCCTGTTGAAATTGACCATAACAGTAAAATCCAGACACTTACTCCTATGAAGTGCAGAACAGCTCTCTTAAAATCTACAAGATTGCTCCAGTATAATTAGCTCACGGACAACAGCCACCCTCTGCCATTTGAAAAATGCAATCTATATGTAGGCACAGGGTTGGTCATTGTTGGTTTGTTTTTTAAAATAAGGTGATTAGGTGAATTAGATGCACAAATGCCTTCTGTATGGGGAAAACAGATTTTTATCCAGCAATTCTACAATGTGGGAGTACATTGCAAGGACACTGCCAAAGCTATTAAGTTTGCGGTAAGCTACTGGTACTCTCCTAGTTGCTTGTGACCAGTATTAGAAACTGGGATAGAAAAGCTAGGAGCCAAATGACTCCTTGGACCTGGGTTATGGCTGCCAAAACAGAATGTCTAGTTGCCATTATTGGGCGGGGGCACCAACACTTTTTATTTATTATTTTGATAAGCATGAACTAATATGCAGTTCACATTAGAGACACTTTGTTAATATCACATTTTATCAGAAATTGATAATACATGTTTAATTTGGTGTTTATAATAAAAATATTGGTACCATACTTCAGTTTTCAAAACACTCTACTATTTATTGCTAAACTCCTTAACATATAGTCTATCTTTAACATATACTTTGGGGGTTTGAAGCACATTCATTTCAGTAATCCCTGAGTGTCAGCCAGGCGCAAAAAAATGCCACCCAGACTTTTTGAGGTGCTTGCAAATGGGAGAATCTTTAGGCGCAAAATGCGTCTGGTGCCCTGCTAATTTCGAACCCTGCTTGTGACAAGAAAAAAATATTTAGAAAAGTTGTTTCTAAACAGCTGGCATGTATGTGTAGGCAGGGCATCTGTTGACTTAAGGCCAAACTAGATACCTGGTGGATGAAGACCGTGATTTTGAGAGGAAAAGGAGAGGGTGGGAGATAGATACACCAGCCATTTCTCCTCTGCAGCCCTCCCTCACGCCCCCCCCCCACACACCATGCCAAACATTTGTCTGGGAATCAGAGTGGAAGGAGTGGGTACAGGATGACCAGGGGGACAGGGGAAGGATTGGAGAACCCAATACCTACTTGCGTACCTCTACAAACCATAGCTCCACCCACTGCTTTTTTCAGCTAGGTTCCCAGACTCAGGGTATGCTGAAGCATGTCCTATTTCAGCCCTTATCTGCAAGGCTGGCTTTACTCTCTAGACATTCCTATGTGAAAGGCTGTACATAGGTTTGCAAGCTAGGCCACAATGAATCTGTGAGCACAGCAGTACAAGTTCAGCATTGTTTTGCTTGTATTTAGAACCGGGCAAATGTCATCAAAAAGAAAACAGTGCTCATAACCCTCAATAATTACAATGCTGGCCGCAAATTAGTTAGTATTCTGATCTGTTTCAACAAAAGCAACCATCAATAAATATAAGCTGAGATGCTCCATGGCAACTCTAAAATACAAGCTAACTAATTAAATCTCTTACTACTCATAACTACTGAGCTGTAATTGATGGGTTTCAGGGAGCATTATACATAAAGAAACATTCTCACATTAATTCATAACTTGTAAGGCACCCACAGAATACTTTGGATGATCATGAAGTGCACAGCCTGGAGGCTGAAAACACAAAGTTTGGAATGAAAAATGGCTAATGACTCTCTAAAGATAACTAATTAAGCTCACAAACTGCATTTTAAAAAAATTAAATGGCCATCAATGATCTTCTATTAAATTAATTGATAAGAAGCAATAATCTGCATCAGATTTTGAGGGTTTTCCTGGTAGTTCTGTTGTAGAAAAGATATTCCTATAACAGTTCTTAGCACCATTACTACCGTAGGATAGCCATGTGCTCTCCCTTGCAGAGGATCGCCCAGGCTGCCTAGTCTAGTCTAAGTCCAGAGCAAAGGCAAGCCAGAACAGTATCTCGACAACAGACTGAGCAGACAAGTCACCTGGCCACAGTCTTTCCCACTAGAAAATTATATTTATAATAATTATTTCTAAATCTGCATATATAAGCAAATGCAAAAAAATCTGCAGATTCGCATTATATATGTTCAACTCTATTGGAAGAGGGAAATGTGGGTTTAATTGATCCTACCAGTAGTTCCCAGCAATGTGCTTTGACTGCAACAATATTGTCCCCAAATAGTAACTGCTGTGACCTGGTCATCTGATCCCTGACACAGCTGACAAAACTATATCTATGTATTTATCTGTCTACACACACACACACACACACACACACACACACACACATTTTCACCTCTAATTACTCTTTCAAAATATTGTGCATGGTATAAAGAAGGTAAATAGAGATATTTTTTTCCCTTCTCCCTCTCATATAATATAAACCTGGGATCGTCCAACGAAGCTGAATGTTGGAAGATTCAGGATAGACTCTGTACAAACTGCATACTACAAAATTCATTACCACACAATGTAGTTGTGGCTTTATAAAGAGTGTTAGAAAAATACATTGAGAATAAGGCTGTCAGTTGACTACTAGACTATGTGCCTGCAATGTCAGAGGCAGTATGCCTTTGAATACCGGCTCTGGGAGCACAAGCTGGCCTTCCTTGAAAAGCTGGAAATATTAAGAACATGTTTCATCCCTCTTGAGCACTAGGGATAGGGAAAGCTGCAAAAGTGGAATGAAAGGAGATCACACAGTAACCAAAAGAATGAATGGGCATGTGTTTAGAACTAAGCAGCTGAATAATGCTATCAGTGCCTTAGAGTTCTGAGAACTAATAATTGGTTATGGAAACAAAGTAGACATCATTTAGCAATATTCAAGTTAATAAAGATTTTTAAAACCCACAATTTCCTTAGTATATGAACAAATCTTGTAATAACTTTAGAATGAATAGTTCTAATCAACTCACATTGTCCCTATGTTTGGAGCTGGAGTTACTTACTGATTGTGAAATTGCATCAAGATTTTTTAAAACGGGAAACAATTTATAAATAGAATCAAATAAATATCAGAATACGGCACTTATGATTCTCACTTTTTCTGCCTTCATATCCTCTCCCTCATTACCCCCACAAAAAAGAAAAAGTTCTTAGCAACTGTTTTTGAAGTTTCCAAAGATGAAGGCAAGCTTTGTGGGTTAACGTGTCATCACTAGATAGAAGTTTAGTGGTGCTTTTGGTCTTTGTGGCTTCTGGCTTAACTACATAGCAAAACTACCTCAAGGCTTTTAATTTCATACTGACTTTGTAACTCTGGGGGATCTTCATTACAGAGGCCTTTCTTTTATGTCAATGGTTTTATTTCAGGTTTGTTTGACCTGACCACTCCATGTCTAACAGATGCCTTTCCCTAGGCCTTGGCCATTATCATTCAAATGTTTTGACAAGAGTTTCTTCACAAATGCATATGCTATAATATACACCAAACTGAGCAGGGCTTTATTCATGCCTCAGGCTGATGAATGATAGACCAACGGGGCCCAGTGTATTAAAAGCTCCAATCCACAAAACTGTACTCACTATTCTCAGGGTAATATCTGTTGCTCAAGTTCTTACTGAACCCCAAGAAATCAATGTTACAACATTTTCCTTAGACTTCACATAAGCCGCCCTGGCATGCCATTACAGCAGTGAAAACCTATACCGTCATTATTCATGACTGTTGCTTGGAGGAAACCCAAGCCCCTTTCTATAGGAGAGTTCCTTATGTTGTATGCCTATACTCAACCACTGCTAGCCAAGAAGAGTGATCATCTGCCTCATATGAGAAAAAGGCAATCTACAAGATGCAGACCCAGCTTTGCATTATTACAGATGCTTGGAGCACTTTCTAATTAAGCAGTTCCCCCACAAAATAAAATAAAATAAAATAATATTGGGTGCCCTAGACTGGCATAATTTATGGTCACTACTTCTCTCTCCTACTCCGTGTGTGTGTGTGTGTGTGTGTGTGTGTGTGTGTGTAACAGAGTAGTCAGGGGAGGGTGGTATCTCATATTGTGTGTAGGGCTTTGGAATAGGACAAAGGACTCTCAACTCTTGTGATAGCTCCAAAGCTCAATGTAACATGAGAAATCCCTCTCCACAGGGACTCAGGAAAAAACCCTCCATCTCAACACAAGTGATACATCCTACCCATTTCTGTGTAGGGGAAAGTGAGGGTTTCTACTATCATGTTTTGAGCTCCCAGTTCATCATTCCCAACTAGCTTGGCCAACGACCAGGGATATTTCATAGATATTGCATAGAATCAGAGTTGGAAGGATCATTTATTCCAACCACCTGCAATGCAGGAATATGCAGCTGTCCCCTTACAGGGACTGGATCTTCAACCTTGGCGTTGTCAGCACCACACTCTAGCCAACTGAGCTTAGCAACAGCTACCACCCTTGTGGGTTGAGGGAATTGTAGTAGTGTTTTCACTTCAGTGCTTTGTATACTCGTTGCAGAGTATTTTTCCTCTTTCCACACTAGGCTGTTTTTCTTAACCCTTCCTTAAGTGCTGCTACTATTATAGACACATATCTTCAACTGGTAGAAGCTAATATACCCAAGAATTACCATATTATCTGCTTCTGCTATGAAAAACAGTAGACAGAATATATGGCTTAACATACTTACTTTGCATGAGATCATTGATCCAACCAGTTAAGCACGTATGTGGGAGATATACACAAATGCTTTAATCCTGCTGCAATCTATAGGATTTAACACTAGGCTAAACAACGTCCAAACCTTCAACATTTCTAAACAAAGAAATCCACCCTTTCATATAAAGAAAAGTACAATCAAGTGAGATGGATTATCATTTCCCCACATTTGCACAGAGTTTCATCAAACAACCCCCTTTTGGGCTGGATTTGTTAGAAATGTTTTGTGTTCTGACTTCTTGAAAGCCTTGTGACTGTCCCACAGAGCAGCCAAACAACCAAGAGAGAACATACCTACTGAGCTAAAGAAGGGAAATCTTCACATTTGTTTATTTGAGGGGGTATAGCCAACAGTAAATATTTAAAGGCGAGCTGCATTCCGAGTCTAAATGCAGTAATACTGAAGTACAATTCCATTCCCAACTGTAATTAAATTATAAATGTTTAAGGGATTTGTGTAACTTTTTCCCTCCAGTTCTGCAGTATCTGTAGCCTGACTCTGCTAATCCTGTGTTCAGTGCTCTGTATTCTGACCTCCTTAATATCTCCATGCAAGAATGCTGAAACGCTATAGTCTATTAATAATTTATTCCTCTCATCTAGCAATGGATTATTGTTCCATAAAACTCACTGGAACATGCTAGACGCAAACTTCCTCCCTCCCCCCCCCACACAATCAACAGCCCAGAAATACACTTTAAAAGGAAACAATTTTAAGCCTAGCCCCTTTGCACATTTGCTCTTAAGCATTGTGGTCACTTAATTCTGGATTCAGCTGTGATTTACAAATTATTATTACAAAAACGAAAACGGATTAAAAATGCAAGCAGTTGACGAGTTGCCGTTTCACCCAGAGAGCTTTATCGCTAGTTGTATCAGGTTTTCTTGCATGATCAGTTTTCATAATGAAGCACAGGTGAACAGCATCAGGGTAAGCCTGAGCATTCATTGAAACAGTGGCACATACCATGTGACACCATAAAAATGAACAGATTGATTATGGAAAAGGTTTTTGTGGGATATTTCTGATGAAGTTGACTCTAGGCCATGAAAGCTTTTGCCACAATTAATTTGTTGATTTTAAGGGTGCAGAAAGACTCTTGGTCGATGATTAGGAATGCCCCAAATTGCCATGAAAGCCAACAGTGAAATATGGGATGCACCAGTCAAGAAGAAAATCAAATTATGTGAACTGCAAGTTTGCAACTTAAAACAAGGACAAGGAGCGAGGATGCTGCCTACATCCTTACAGGTAGATTAGAAGACAAGACCCAGGCCTTTATTTCTTGTAGGTTACCGTAATAGGTGCACAGGGAAGAATCTGTGAACGACCCAAGACAGACAGCAAAGGATGGCTGAACAGCATTGGAATCTTCTAGGCAATATCCAGATAACCAACCTGGGATAATAGCCAATGAATATGGTTCTGTAAACAAGTAGATTAGAGCTGTTCCTCTTAACACCTCACCCCCTTTCAGTGGCCCAATTCAGACATAACTAGAAACCTTGGATCAGATTCTGGTCCAAATATGGCAAGCCATGTTCTGGGCAATCCAAAGTTAATGATGAATTGGCAAAATGATGTTTGTTCCAAAACACAATTGGGAGCTTGTCACCTCATCCCCTCATGTGGATGTTCAGACTATGGTTTGTTAACCATAACTGCATATTAAAACCAAGTCTGCATATTTAAAATAGTGCATTTTTGTCTCAAGCAGAAGTCAGTGTTGCTGAGGATGTTAACATACTAGAGACATGTGGTATCAGTAATACTTTACCACTGACTCCATAGAAAGGAAAATCACAAGAGCCAGTTCCATATATGTAAAAGCTGGAAAGTATGGACCTGACAGCTACCTAGAGTACGTCCTACCGTACACAAGCCCCATGAAATGTATGGTCACTTTCATAACATTTGCACAGTACTTTTGAGGAAAAAACTAGCAAGGAAAAGTGCTATAAATAAAGCATTTTATAGGTGCTACTGTACCTAAGCACATAATTGCCACAGCAATTTCCTGGGCATTTCAAAATGAAATTATCAGTTTTAAGCTCAAGATGAGGTGACACACCCACACAAGCATTTCTCAGAGGCTTTTTTTTTTTAATGTTAATCCTCTTTAGATCAGCCCAGGAATGTAACGCTTCTAAAATGAATAACTGTCTTGACAATGGGGTTTTGAGATAATCTGATGAAGTGTCACAAGCAGCAATCACCTGTCTTAATTAAGGTACAGAAAATGTATTTTCTGTCTCTGCCCCTGAGAAATTATTCTAGATGACAAAGTACCACATCAATGGATGATGTTTGGAATCCAGCTAATCTCTAGCTATATAATATCACACAATTATCAGCAGAGAATATTCTTCTGAACTCTATACCTACTATATGGAAATTAACAACTGGACAACAAAAATTGATTTTACATGTTCTAATGGTAGCCAAGAGGCTGATAATGATGAACTGGAAGAGTAAAGATATTATCGCCTTTAATCAGTGGATTGATAATAGGATAACACTTGCAATGTACAAACAGACTGCTTACAGACATAGACTCTGCTTGGATAAATACGACAATATTTGGAACAAATTTATACAAAATGTAGTAGACTATTAATATTTCTATTAGTATTAGGATAATAATATCAAATTTATAAAAAAATGTATGGGTTAGGGTATTTTTGTATATATTCATATAATGCCCCCCCCCCACAGTTCTGTGTTTTGTTCTTTTTCATTTTTTCTTCTTTTTATGTCACTTTACAAACAAGACTTCTCTGCAGTGACTCCGTGCTTGTGGAATGCTCTCCCCAGGGAGGTTCAGTTGGTGCCTTCAATATACACCTTTAGGTGCCAGACAAAAAAACATTCCCCTTCAACCTGGCCTTGGGCTGACTGACATCTAGTCAATCTAAATTGTGCTGTGGAAGGCGGAGTATTGGTTTGTTTCTGTTCTTATTTTTAGTATGCATTTTGTGTTTTCTATATGGGAATTTTATGTTGTGAACTGCCCTGAGAACTATGGATATAAGGCAGTATACAAATTTAATAAATAAAAAGTAACTAAATGCAAACTGCTAACCTGAATGCTTTTTATAGGTAGGGAAAGGGGCACTGGGGATGAATTTATGGAACCAAGGCGACAGCGGCCCAATAAAAGTTTCGGAACCACTACTTCAATATCTCAAACAAACAATACAGTGGCACCTCTGGTTATGAACTTAATTTGTTCCGAAGGTCCGTTTTTAAGCTGAAACCGTTCTTATCCTGAGGCGAGCTTTCACTAATGGGGCCTCCCACTGCGCGCACGCCTTTGGCGCGCAATTTCCGTTCGTATCCTGGGGCAAAGTTCGCAACCAGGAGCAGCTGCTTCCGGGTTAGCGGAGCTCGTAACCTGAAGTGTTCATAACCAGAAGCATTCGTAACCAGAGGTACCACTGTAATACTACAAAAAGGTTGTGTTGCCTTAACCCAAAAGTTAGGGGTTGCCTTAATAAAGTTCAGAGTAGCCCTGTACAATGCACTGCAGTGTTCAGAAATAGTTTGAAAGTCCAACAGCAGCAGACCAGAGCCCTTCGTTACATGTGTAAATGCTGTAGAAACAACCTTCCCGGTTTTCAAGATTTCACTGCTCATAACAGGATCGTGAGCGATACTGGAAATTTTCACAAGACGGGCTTTAAACTGCTCTAGAGAAGGTATCTGGTAATTATGGAGCCAGACAGCTTTGGGGAAAGGTGCATCTTTAATGAGTAACATGAGACGCCTCTCTTTCTCTCAGGAAATACTGCTACTAAATCCAGTACTTCTTAACATTCAAAAACCATGTTCCTTTTTCTGCTACTGCCCTGCAAAGAGGCATAAATGCTTTGGAAAAAATGCACCTTTTAATTGTACATGAAGGAGGGAGATAGGTATGCCTCCTTTTCAGCACAGAGGAAAGAACCATGCAGGCTATAATTCTGTCAGCACATAAACAACACTACAACACATAGTGTGCGTACACACACAAACACAGAGGGAGGGAGGTAGTAAAAAAAGGGGGGGCTATAGACTATATCCAACAGGAGAATTATCAGAGTTTCTTTCACAAAGGTAACCACTTACCATTAATCAGTAGCACCAACATATCCTCTGGTCTCATTTCACAAAGCACTCAGATCCAGCCAGCAACAAAAAATGAGGAAGCGTGAGTCTTTCATTCCGCTTCTGGCTCAGAATGTGGGTGTAACTTGCTAAGTTTCATGCTAAGTAGAGATGGGTCATTTGGGTGTGTTTAAAAGGTTCTCTTTCATTCCCCCCTCCTCCCCCTCTCTGTAGTCAAGTCTAAGGCTTTGTTTTTGCATTTTTCACATGCAGAAGAGAGCAGGCTGTTGGGATCCTCTTCAACTTCCTCAAATCTAAATACTCACAAACACCACCTCAGCAGGGTCTCTTGAATAGGGATGCCTGTAACAGCAGGTTTAGCCAGTCACTGAAAAACACAGCAACCCAAGAGAAAGGCTAAACGCTTGGAATGGCACTTCAGCTGCTTTCACACATGTGCCCCATGAGCAACAGACTGAAGCCAAGTAATCTCCAAGAAAAGTCAAAACAAAGAGGAGGTGGGCTGCTCCTGCCTGAGGAGTTGGATTAGGGGTTATGATGTTCCTGCCAAACCATGGCAGAATAAATGGCATGCCCAGAGGTTCAGTCTAGGATCTCTAGTCTCCAATACACATTTGAGTGAATGACATAGCCATAGCCCTATTCATTTCCACAATAACCCTACAGTTATAATCCTCGAAGCACTTTAGAGGAAATCTGTCCCCATGCAAACTGTTCTCATATTGAGAGCTTGTGCTTCTCACTGCAGGGAGTGTGGGGGAAGTGATGTGAAGGTTCTGTTTTGGAACATACAAAGAAGAAGAATACAAAAATAAAAAAAGAGGCAGCGAATCATTTGCACTTCCTGTTCCTACTCCTCCACTCCCTCCCACATATTGCATAATGTTCTATCTTGGGAAATGTTCTTCTTCCTCACCAGATCCACACATATCAAAAAGTTCTAGGTTGACCTGGAGGTTTGTTTCTAAGAGTCGAAGAATACTTCCATCACATCACTGAATACAGAGCCATGTTCTTAGTACTCCAGGAAGAGCAGCCCTGCACAGAAAGTGCTGGATGGTCAGAACACCAGAAAAGAATTCTTAATTTTTATTGTATGTTTTATTTACCATGCCCAAGGGTGGTTGGAAAATAGCATTACTTATTATATTCCCTCAGCCATGCAGAATATGACTCCATATACAGCTTGAGAAACAATTCTGACATCATAAACATGAGTCTGGCAAAGGAGGACTGTGGTCATCATGAACAAATTGGGACTATGCATGGGAGGGTGAGAGGCAACTCTCCAACACTACATTTTACAGGTCATCACCATCTGGAGGACCTGCTGGGGAATATGGACAATAACTTTGTAACCAACTTCACTATTTCCTACCGATATACAGAAATAAATCTGCAGACAAACCCCAATACAGTCGTACCTCGGAAGTCGAACGCCTTGCGAGATGAACGTTTTGGCTCCCGAACGCTGCAAACCCAGAAGTGATTGTTCCGGTTTGCAAATTTTCTTTGGAACCCAAACGTCCGCCGTGGCTTCTGATTGGCTGCAGGAGCTTCCTGCAGTCAATCGGAAGCTGCACCTTGGTTGCCGAACGTTTTGGAAGTCGAATGGACTTCTAGAACGGATTCCATTCGACTTCTGAGTTATGACTGTAGACCAAATCAGAGGCCTTCCAACTACCACCCTAAACTCACCCCCAAATAGGCAATTCTATTTATGAGATACCACTATCTTCCTTAGGAAGCTATAGTCTAGTGACAGTACCCTGGTGAATACTATCTAGGCAGCCATGAATTCTATGCACCAACATTCCCCACAAAATGGTAGGCTACAATAAATTTTATCTCTGATGATGCCATAATTCATCTGACCACCAAGTTTTGCCATTTTCTCATCTCTACCCATTGTTTCCCTTGAGGAGATCTATTCAGGTTGGTGACACTACCATGCAGACCCACTTTGCAATGGTATGCCATCATATTCATGGCTGACTTCAAGCAATACTTCCTCAGCTTCTATCTTCAAAAGGCATCTCCTGCACCTGAGATGCATCACCTAGACCTGCACAATGGAGGACCTTGAAAAATCATACCAGGATTTCCAACGTTTTCCATTTTAGTATATGTGCTGCCGAAGCAAGCTTTTTCCACCCCTTTATCAACCTAAGCCTAGACCAGTACATGTAGCAGTTTCATTTTGTGGAACTATGCAGTGAACTGATATGTAATTACTATCTTGTATTAAAAACCCACTGAACACAACATGCTTCCAGCTACTGCCCCAAGCATATCACACAATCCATCATCTCTATAGCATAGCCCTACAATACAACATCAACCACTTGTGCTGGTTTGTTTCTTCTATTCATGTGGTGTGCATTATCCAACTCTGCTGCTACAGAGGATGGATCAGAATCCAGGTTTTGTGTGCATCCAAGCTATATATGTACACAACCACACTGTATGTGAGTTCCTCTGAACTACATGTAAGTCAAAGAGATATGAATACAACCACACATACTACTCCTGTTGGGGAGAATCTCACCATATAGGCAATAGTTTTTAGTACACAAGGCAGCGTGAATTTGGAATTTGGTTGTGCAACTGTAAGGCACATGAGTGAGATGCAATGATCACCAAAACAGCAGCACAGATAAGCAATTTTCAGATATTTTCCACTGTCTTCCTCTGAAATACTGTGTGATTAATTCACACAGGAGCTTTTCCTAACTTCATTCTGAAATGCAGCTGATTCGGGAGACTGTAAGGGAAACCCGGGAAAATCCTTATTCAACTGACATGATAAATTACTTGGAATGTTAAGTGGAACTTTGGGGTTTCAGTACTGAGAATACAACTACACAATTATCTGCCATAAAAACACTACACTGAGGTTTTCCAATATTACCATCATACGTTAGTGGTACTTGAAACCATCTCTGTGTGATGGCTACTCTATTCAGCAACCTTTGCGTACTGGCTCATCATGCGACTCTTTCCACATTGTATGGTTTATTCCCACACCAGCAACAAGCAGTTGTTATGGCAGCTCACAACAACAAGATAACAAACAATTTTGCAGGCGACAAGTCAGCAATGCATATAAATGGGTAGATTCGACTTTTAACATAATTAATGGTGCTTGCAAAATGAATCACAGCACAATTCTATTTGGAGGGAAGCTCTATAGTGTTTAATGGGGCTTGCTCACAGGTAAGCATGCACAGACTGCAGCCTTAATCAATGCCCTTTCTATCGTACACAACCATGCACTTTGACATGTGATAGCTCTGGATGTCAAATGGTCAAGTTAAATCAAAGGCCTTGCTTCACTCAACCAATAAAAAAAAGCCCAGCACAAACATTAGTTTAAATTCAGGTTGGGAAAATGAACAACACTGATTGTGAAATATTACTAACCAAGACACTGAATAATAAACCTCATATTTCTGAACGAAATCTACAACAAAAGCTAAAGCATTGGGGTCAGATCCAATGTTGTAGTTCTGTTAGTACAGACTGCCACTTGCTCAAGAAAACTTCATCTTCTCTCCCCTGCAGCCCACCCACACTCTCAAAATATGCCCCAGAGGATTGGAGGACCCAGGAAGCAGATTCTGAGGGTGGTCAGGGAAAGAAGACGAAGGGGAAGTCCCAGGGCATGAGTGGAACTTTAGACACATAAAATTGGATATACAACTCATGGTATTCTTAGAATTTTCCAGCGGCTAATCTGAATGTAATTTCAGAGGGGAAGCTACATTATTCAGCTGCAGCAAAAACAATAAGTGATTAATTTTCCGACTGTTTGGTGTAGATATGTTGAGTAAGGCCATGGTTATGCAAAAAGATGAAGTATTTTATCATTCTAAGAATATGCACATGAACATACACACATACATGTACTATGATAATCCCCTTCACAGGCCGCTTGCATTCCTCATTTCTCCAATGATTTCTCAATTTTCACGCCAGTGCAAACACTTTACCTATAGCCCCCTAAGGACCTCCTCCTTTCCCTTTGACACAAACTAGATGAGAGCAGCCTCATCAGAAATCCTCCTCATCAAAGTCGGCCTTGCTGCCACAGAGGTGTATCCAGTGAGTAGCTGTAGGAGCAGTGATGGGATGGAGGAGTACCACAACCAAAACTATCACAGGCTTTTTGATTATCCAACCTTACTTACCAAGCTTGATGGATTAGGGTAGGGGTAGCCAATGTGGCACCCTGCAAATGTTGTGGGACACCAACTCCCATCATCCCCAGCCAGCATAACCAATGGCCAGAGTTGCTGGAAGTTGCAGTCCAGCAACATCTGGAGGGCCCCGTGCTGCCTGACTCTGGATTAGAGATTTTAAAAATTAAACATAAAATTCTCTTCCCAAAATCCCAATGCAAAAAAAAATATGGATGTACGGAATACCTACTTAAAACCCCATTAAAACAGCTAAAACATAATGAATTCTAGCCGGCCCTTGTATGCACTTAACCCTGGTCCCCGAAAGCCAAACCTAATAAAAAGGACTTACAAGTGCAATAACAGTCGGTAATTTATAGGCACTAGTCATACTGATGGCTGTAAAATGCAAATTGTTATAACGCACTCCTGTGTTCTGGGCCACTAGGGCACTTTAAATATTTACAAGTTCACAAGACGGAAAAGAGTATCATTCATTATCCAGAAACACAAGCATTGCCGACACTGCAGTTCCATGGAGAAGTCCTATCTATTCCAAATCAAAAGCAGTCTCTAGCAGCTAAGCAAGTGTAGGCACACACTGCTAAGAGGAGAAACATTCCCACCAACTGCAACTGGTAGAGAACAAATTACAGCAGGTCCATTTAAAATTGGTTTTGAATTTAAAAAGGGAACAAACGCCTTTTTGCTGTCAGCACTCTCTTCAGCTTGCATTTTGTCACAACAAACAGCAATATCATATCCAACTGGCCTTGCCATTTCGTAAAGTCATTATTAGAGTCTTGTGCTACCCAAGATTCCTATATAAACTGATGTGATCTTTCTCCAGAGAGCACTTTAAAAAACAACAACACACAGCTAACAAAGAGAGTCATGTCAATTTGACCTTTGGCTCATTTTTAATTAACGGATGAAGGAAAACACAGAGAATCTGACCTTTCAACATTAAGGGGTAAAAGGCATACCAAAAATAAATGCCAACAGGTGCAAAGAGAATGACTGCGAAGCTACAGGTTCAGTAGTATACCTTGCATGTATTTTATGCTGACACAGAGCTTGATCCTATTTAGGCCCATGCAAAAGCCAAATGTTCTGGTGGGGACAAACAGCTCTTTCCTTGGTCATGCATTTCAGAAAGGTAAGTAGCTTACCTTTCCTCTCTGGTGAGAATCAGCTGTAAGCCCAGCAGACATGCCTACAGTTCAAGTCTGACAAAGGGAGATGATTCATAGAGATGACATACTATGGTCTGAGCATGTTCTAAAATAACGAGTGACACATACCAGTTGGGGTAGGTTCACAGTAGAGAGTTTGACTGACAACACCCTTGCTGATAGCCCTTGAAGGCAAAACAATGACTTGTTGGCTCATGCCCGCAGTATTTTGAGAACAGGCCTTTCCAGACTCTCGCTCATCCTATTAAACAGCCAGCGAAGTTGAGATAGTCTTGTAGAAGCCTTCGCGTGTATTTTGCAATGAGGGACCAAAACCCTTTGCCTTTCTTGCCACATTAATCCTAGCTAAAATGCAGTGTTTTTACTACCTGGGCTATACGGTTTTGCACGCAACTTGCAAACTTTCCATACAAACACCCAAATGGCACTCCATCAGCCCATGTCCAAGAGCATGCCGGGTCCAGACTTTATAGTAGATCCTGAGCATGTTGCTAAAAATACACAATCTCAGAACAGCAAAGTATTCAACAGGTTGCCTCTCATCTCAAGTAGTGCAATATAGGTTGGAAGAAGTTTTACTTTTAGTGAGACACAGGGAGCAATTCTCTCACCCCAGTGACCTGCTGGCGTTTCCAACTGCATCTCTTTTCCTCCTCCCTACAACTGTCTGAAACACTGGGGGTAAGGAAGAGAGAAAGAAAATAAACTTCCCCATCTACCTGGTTCCAAGACTCTGAAGAGCAAAGCTATAGACAAGAAAGAAAGAAAGAAAGAAAGAAAGAAAGAAAGAAAGAAAGAAAGAAAGAAAGAAAGAAAGAAAGAAAGAAAGAAAAGGAACAGCAGAAAAATAACCAAGGGGAAGGGATTGACAGCAGAACTAAAGGCACTGACCTGCTCTGCTGACTGCTGTCCCCAAATATACAGTGTACTAAGTCTTTTCTAGAGTTGCTATATTTCAAAAAGTATAAACTAGGACACCCTGAAAGTTGTTGATCTTTTTTAAGGAAGACCCCAAAACTGACTTGCCTAAGATTCTGGACAAAGTGCCGCTTTTCGGAAATTCCCCCTGGATGTCAATTCCGCCTTTGAAATCCCGGTAATGTCCAGGGAAATCCGGACGTATAGCAGCCCTGTCTTTTCCCATGCTGTATAAACACGTGCACACACCCGCTCTTGCTCATTACCCATAAAACCAACTTCATCCTGCAAATTTCTCGTGGACCGTCAGGCTTGCCACATCTAAGTGCTTCAACTGTTCATGTATTAAAAAATTCTCCCCCCACCCACACTGTCTATATTTTAACGCCCAGGAGTCCACACATATTGATAAATAATGATCACCTGCCATGTACTTCAAAATAAACCTTTTCCACAGCATGGGTTTTTCTGGACACCTCCTACGCCTGACAAAATGCATTCAAACTAATTAGGCTGATATAAGAGCAAGTTATAATTCAACTGTTGTTGTTTTCCTTCTAACCCATTCCCTTTCCCCCTGTTTCAAAGCTGCTTTGGTACAGAGTCACATTCCCCTACATTAAACACCTGAGTGATGAATAAATATTACAATTTTATTATCTTCCTATTGGTATCAGCTCTGGCAGAGTTCCTTACCCTAATGATGCCACAAGACTAGATGAAGAGTATCCTTCCAGATTCCCAGACAAACTGGAGACAACATGCTCTTCAAAATGCAATCCCGTATCCAAGCTTTGGGATCTGCCTCTGTGAAGTGTTTGATCAACATTACCCTGTCTGTGTCCACACCACGCTGAAGAAATCTCTACCTGACACACAGGGTGGGGAAAACAGGGTTATGCAGCCTACTCAGTGTAGGTGCATGTTTAAACAGAGCACTGGGAACAGACACAACTGAACCCTAATAAATGTCAACAGATTGTCACACCCTGAAACACCTGCTAATTAGCATCCACTGCCATGTGTTAACCCATTGCTTAAACGCTATCATTTGGAGCAAAAGTAGGCTTGGGAGTAACTTTCAGAGCATTTGAAATGCAGGCCATCCTCTCATTTGGGTAGCAATGAAATGTGAAATTTTGAAACAAGGAGCTGACTTTACTGCAGATCATTTAGAAAAAGCTTTTAAAGGGAGAGAAAACCGGGGAAACTATAGCAGACCACTTGAAGCATTCATAGCTTCCTCCCCACCCTGCCAAAAAATAAATAAATCCTGGGAAGTATAGTTTGTTAAGAGTGCTGAGAGGAAACCCCTATTCCTCTCACAGAGCTACAATTCCCAGAGTTCCCTAGGAAGAGGGATTGATTCCAAACTACTCTTAAAATTCTAGCTATGAGGAGGAAAGGGGTCTCCTAAGAACTCTCAGCATCCCTAACAAACTACAGGTGTCAGGATGGGAAAGCTCTTTTAGCCTGGGAGTGTGCTTCCATCCCCCAGCCCTGGTCTCCAAGGCATGTCGTCCCTGACCATTAGGCGCAATGGTTGCAACTGATGGGAATTAGCAGCCCAACAACATCTGAAAGGCCACAGGTTCCCTAACTCTGGCGTAGACATTCACTTGAACAGATCCTGTAGTACTGTACTTATATTGGGCAGGGCCAGTTTATGGGAACATCAGTATAGTATAAGTGTGGATTACCTAATTACTGGTAAGTGTGTATGAATCTGTGCTTATATGTTCAGGTTACCCAAAAAAATATTTTCCAGCCATTTCATTCATGCATCTTAGCCAGTAATAAAAGATGCTGCAAAAATGAAAATAGTTGAGAAAAACTTTTTACAAGCTATAGGAGCCCTAATGACTACAATCATTTCTTCTCTTCTCTTTTTTACATTTTATTGGGGAAATATTTCAGGGACTGAAAGGAAGATTTGTGAAGCCACACAGTTCTTTACACTATTCAAAAAGAAATCAGAACTAGTCAAATCCTGATTCCCACCCTCTACCCCAAGGCATTAAAAGTATACCACTTCCCTGTAATGACAGAGAAGTTGTGGTCTGAACAATATGGTTAGAAGGCCAATTAACAGATCCGTTTTGGGAAGCGGTAGGCGCCTCTGTTTTCTTCCTTTTTAGTGTTCGTTCTCTGTACCTGAATTTTCCTCCTTGCAGCAAACTGCAAACCATATTACTGAGGAATCAAAGGGCTGTGGCTCAGTCACACTAGGGCTGGGCGATATCAGCTTTTCAACATCACAGCATATCACCAGCCAAACATCATGGTCTGGCGATATACCCCAATGTTGAAAAAACAAGCTACATTGACCTCAGCCTGTGAGGCGCCAGGTGAAATTGCCACAGCTCTCACCGCAGGAGCTGAGGTGGTTTCACCCCAGCACCTAGTAAGCTCAGGGCTCCCCAGCTTGCACGGGAGCCAGCGCCGGGCTGGGGGATCTTTAACTGCTCGGGTGAGGGGAGTGGCAACCGCACACTCCTCAGCCAAGCAGTTTAAAGATGCAGAAAGAGGAACAAGATGTATCGGCGCCTTGCCAATGCAGCTTTTTTCTCGCTCTGCACAGTATGATACCGTATATCGCTGGTGAACCCGCCACCACTCCTCAGTCCCTCTGCTAGCAATACTCACAGGAGGAAGTCACTAGCAGAGGGACTCAGGAGCGGTGGCAGTTACATCAGCGATATATTGCTGAGTGAAGCTGACATGCGCCTCATACCGGTCCTGGGCGATATATTGATATGTCGCCCAGGCCTAGAGCAGACAACCCCAGATTCAATCCCCAGCATCTCCAAGTGAGGCTGAGAAAGACCCTGATCTGCAAATACTGAGGAAAGAGGAAAAAATACCCCCCCCAAAGCCCATTCACACATTTTTTTTCAGAGTTTGCAAGAGGGGAGACACAATCCATTCCAGCTTGCAGCAAAAGCTTTTCTCCAAATCAGGCTAGCAAGCCATCCTGCAGACCTCTTTTGAAAAAAACTAAATCACTCAGCTGAGGGTTTTACAAAAAAACGAAAACCCCGCTGTGTGCATTCAGTTCTTTGGCAACATGTAAATGGGCTTTCTGGATCCTGGCAAAAGCCACAGCAGAGGCACATCTGCCTTTGCCTTTTAATCATTAAGGCGAGCACAAATTTTGGTATGTATTACTCCAACCATTGCTATGAAAATGATTTTAAAAAAGGGGTGGGGAATCAACAAAATTGTTTTACATAGTGGTGTTGTCTTCAGAGACAGAAATATTTTGCATTTCGGTAGCACCTCAGAGGGTATCATTGTTATGTGGACGGAGAAATACAGATCAATTCCAAAATTTGCTAAGCAAATAAGTGCTAAAAACAGGACAGACTGTAGCCAGAAATACATTACAGGCTTGCAATGCAAAGAGCTTGCGTCAGTGTTTCAGACAGATATGGCAGTTCTAATGGTGAGGGCTGGGGTATGGGTTATTTGTGCAAGGATAGAAAGTCACTACTAAAAGGTAGAATTCAAAATTTCATTCAAGACAACAAACTATGGTTTGCAACTCCGCTACAAACCAGGATCACATCCCAGTACACCGTTTTGGGGTTGCAGAGCAAGCACAAACCAAAGCTTATTATTTTGGAAGAAAGATCCCAATTATAGCTCTGTTAGGCATACAAGATAACCAATCCTGCCTCGTCATGTGAAGATAGGAAGTGGAGAGGGGGGAAGGGGCAGTGCAGTACCCTTTAGCCTTGAAGAGAGCTTATGGCTTTTCTCAAATGAAGAAGGGGAAATAGACATACAGAAGGGGAGGTGGTTGAACATGAGCCCAAAGCCGAGGTATGATACTAACTATGGGACTTAGACACCAGACCACTTCATGTTTTTCACAGTTTTCACATGAAAGCTAAAAAGAAACCAAAGTGTGCTCCTATATGGATGTGCTCTAGGAGAAGGCTGCAGGTTTTGTAAAAAAAACTTCTCATCCATGGGTACACCACCCCAGTTATGTGAAGAACCTGCACACCAGCACTGCTAATAAGCTGGTGGATGTTTGCAGTAACTTTTCTTCTAGAAAAAGGGGTTCTGGTGCTGGATACCCTTGATGAATCCCAGGAAAAAAGCACTGGGTGTTGGGGGGGGGGATGTGCCTGTGGTAGTTCTTCTCTACACCAGTGTTTCCCAACCAGTGTGCCTCCAGATGTTTTGGGACTACAATTCCCATCATCCCTGACCACTGGTATTGCTAGCGAGGGATGATGGGAGTTGTAGTCCCAAAACATCTGGAGGCACACTGGTTGGGAAACACTGCTCTACACAATCAGGTCAGTGCAAGCAGTGCTGCTTACAAATGTTATAGTCCCTGCCTAAAGTGCTACCAGACAGAAGTGATTTTCAGGATCCTCTCCATAAGGGCTATAAAATAATAATAATAATAATAATAATAATAATAATAATAATAATAATAATACAGTGGGACCTCGACTTACGAGTGACCCGACTTACGTGTTTTTCGACTTCCGAATGACTTCTGGAAGGAAAAAAAATGGCCGCCGCAACCGAATTTTTCGACTTCCGAAAGGAAGTCGTGGCCGCTTTGAATAGGATTTCTTCGACTTACGAATTTTTGAATAGAATTTCTTCGACTTACGAATTTTTTTCGCTCAGTGCATCCCTATGGGGACTCGACTTACGAGTGTTTTCGACTACCGAAGATCGCGTCGGAACGCATTATCTTTGTAAGTCGAGGTCCCACTGTAATAATAATAATAATAATAATATTTATACTCCACCCATCTGGCTGGGTTTTCCCAGCCACTCTTATTTAGCCTTCAGAGACAGAACATTCAACAGCTATCAGAGGATTTGATTAGAAAGGTTTTTATTCTAATGTCTACCAGTTACATGGAACGTATCTGTCGGCTAAAAATGGCAAAAACAGATTCTGGCTTGCTATCTAGGAAAAGATCATGATTAAACTTCCCAGTAAACACACCTGATTAAAAATAAATAATTTGGTTTATTGTGCCTAACTACTCTGAAACTTGTCTGAGTGTGTATGTGTACTGTGTGTGTGTGTGTGTGTGTGTGTGTAGAGAAAGAGAAATAGAGAAAGAAACACACAGAGACACACACATATAGAGGCTAAATAGCATGCCAAATATTGCAAGTTTTTCATTATTAAATCAGAGCACTGAGTTCAGAACAATTAGTTATCTTGCACGTGGGTTTGCATTTGGAAGTCTTTAGAGGCTGCCTGCTGCCAGGCTCTTCTGGAAATCCAGCTGGCAGTCATAAAGCTATTACTTCATTTGGTTGCATTTTGTACTTGTATCTGCCTTCTGGGTACAGAAGGCAGCGGGCGAGGGCAGTGGTGGGGAGGATAAATATGTGCAGACCAGAGTTTGATTCCATATAGTACTGTTTCATTTTAGTCAAGTTGCTCCTAAATTTATATTCATCCACAAGAGATTGTGGGTGGTATCCGATGGTGATTGTCTGCTGACACACAAGAAAATCAGTCAGTAAAACAGGGAGGGAGACAATATCTGGCGATTCCCTCACTCCACACACACAGTGCCTCACACCCTCTCTAAATCTGCTCCAGAGATGTGGAGACCCCACAGGGGAGATTTAGAGAGATTTACGGAGAGGGTTCAGGGTGCTGCAGGAGATAGGATTGCCAAAAAATATCTCTCCATTCCACTGATGAATCATTCTCTTTGTCATTCTCTTTGTCTCTTCTTGACATTCTTCTTCCAACAGGCTTTTGGGAACTGACTCTTTTTAAGGAAAGGCCTGGAACTATGATGTTTTTATTGTAAAGATCTGTATATAATAGATCATATATATTAATGTTTAAATGTTTTTTTTTAATTATTGCTTTTTTCTATGTTTTAGCTGTAAGCCACCTTGAATCCCTGTCAGAGCAAAAGACAGAAAGCAAACAAAGTGTCAGAGCATGTTAGACATCACTCATTGTTTTTAGACAGACACTTAGTGATCATCATTCATAACAGTGTAACTGGTGTAAAACACCTTCAGCAGCAAAGTGAACCCCTGTGTTACTATAATTCAAATTTGGAATTACATTTATCTTGCAAAACTATTTCAACTATTTAATATTTCGCAACTCCTAATGCAAGAACAGAAACATCTGTTCTGTAGCTCTTATTTTCATCCAACGAAAGCTCCTTTATAAAATTCAGTAAAAGCATCCCATCCCACTTATACCTTACAATCTAGAAAGAAAATCGAAGTGGTCTCAGTATACTTCCAGCAAAGGCCATGCTAGTTTCCTCAGAGAACAGAAAGTCTTCCACACTTATATTATAAGCAGGCAATCCCAACACCAGTGCAGTGTAACCAGTGCAGTGTAGACAGAGGGCCTTTCCAAATACTCTTGACAGCCCATTCTATCTCAGCAGTTGATTTAAGTGGAAGGCAAGAGAGAGAGAGAGAGAGAGAGAGAGAGAGAGAGAGAGAGAGAGAGAGAGAGAGAGAGATAATGCCACAGCATACAAATGAAAATCTGAAAGGGTCTCTCTTCCTTGTGTTTTAAAATAAGAGATCTGGCTCTGTGGAGGTGACTCATGAGTAGAATGCCTTATGTGCTGAAGGCTTGCAAAACTAAGGTCTGAACATGTAAATTAAATTGTCAACCTGCGTTGGTTTTATTACAGGCAACATAAATGACTGTTATTGCTTTTATTCTGTCTGCAATTTGTGTACAGCAATCAGCATTTTAAAGCTATAAATATACAAGCCTTTTGCTTTGCTATTCCATATAAGATTTAGTGTGCGGTGGAGCTTGGAGAGGGGCAAGTAACTCGGTGGCTGGAATGGGTAATCTCATTTCCTCTATTAGCACAATGAAAGAGATGCTGTGGGGAGAATGGAATAAAATCAAGGTCTTTTACACACAGACCAGTTATCATGGAGTAACTACAAATCGTGCATTGCATCCCTAGAGCTACTGCCCATGTAAACACGCTTCTTGAACTAAAAAGAAAAAAAATCAATTAGATTTCATAAGCAGCACAGCATTACTGAGAGTTAGCTCTGGGTTGACAATTTAGGAAGGACATTTTTGCCAACGTGATCTGACTCCTGGCTCGAAAGCTGGCTTTACTTTCCCTACCACTGATCAAGGCAGCTTTGTATTTAAATTAAACACTTTCTGGGTAGCCACAGAGAAAAACAAGGAATTACATACAGGGAACTGAGTGGGCTAGTGAAGGAGGGACTGTGCACGCCCTCCCTCCTCCAGCCCACTCACAAGGCAAGATGTATCACTTGGTTCAGGAGGAATGGTTCCAATATGTGCCAAAGATCAGGTCCCTCAAAACTAAAGCGGTAGCTCAAACATTCAAAGACAATCTTCCCTCAAGTAATAGTTTTTGCTTGGAATATGACAGGCAGAAAAGGTTTGTGGTACTTGCTGTTGTTCTTACACAGCTGCTATTTTTCTTTCCCAAATCAAGGCTGACCAAGAGGCGAGCCCACAACATATATGTGGGTTTGCAAGTGATATATACGATTTGCTTTGAAGTTAATCACATCCATTTCGTATTAGCTAAATTCCTTGATATCTGCAAATGTCCATGTACTTTTAAACTCTATCCCCGTAGTATGGGGATTAACAGCTGGCCAACCAAAGTGGACTTTATTGTGGTGGCCAAGAGACTTGTGTTTCGAAGTTGGAAGGGTAAATACCCACTGTCTATATTACACAATGGTCTGAGGACCTGACTCATTCAAACACATTTCACATAGGCATTGATTCTGTGTGGATACCTATTCTGACAAATGGAGGGCTTGTATTAATTTGCATGTTTCATTTAAGATCCATGTACTGTATTTGCCACTGAATTTGCAATGTGAACTGAAGGTGATTTACTCTTATTACTATTTGTATATAATAAATTATTCCTATTCCTATTCCTAATAACATTATTATTATTCCTTTTCTTCCTTAATTATATTTTCCCCTGCTTTCCTATGTTAAATTTGCAAATAAAAATAATTCTAAAAAAGACTGGCAACGTGAGGGAGGGTTGAAGCCAGATAGTCCTCCCAGAGCTCAAACCATCCTGAAGGAAATGCAAGCACTTGCTGGAAGTCAGTCTCTTCCACAATACCTACAGTCCATTTAATGTGCATATGTTGACTGTCAAGCAGCTTAACTAAATAGCCTTGGCCCTAGAAGTCCAATAACTATTTCCAAAAATGAAAAAGGAATGCTAAGTTCTGGCAAAGAACTGGCAGGCATTTTGACCCTAAAACAGATTCATTTGGCAGTCGGCAGAGCTGATTTCTAAGGAACTAACTTCAATATGAGTGTGTTCAAGGCAGAGCTGCCAGACTTGACACATGGGAAGTTATAATGATACAATTTGAGTGTGTTGTTTGAATTGTTCCAAGTACACACTTAAAATTATTTTTAAAGGCTTTTAAAATTACATTTATACCATAATAGTTATTTGTAAGTGACATCACCATTATATTTCATAAGGATAGTATTTCTGAATGGGAATGTAACAATGGAATATTGGTTTGCTTGGTATTAAGTATTTTTGAATTTTGTTTGGGGGCATAAATATTGTTTAAAGTTAAGTCACTGAGAAAGAGCATATTTCCAGTGTTTGTGTGGTGGATTTTATTTATTTATAAAACTTTGGTACAGCTCAACACAAAAAACATTCTGAGTGGTTTGCATAGAAACAGTAAAGAACCAAAATAACATTTCCTAGAAACTAAATAGAAATGAGATAGGCACAAAGAACAACTGTATATCACAACTTAACAGTGTACAAAAAAATAAAGCTTTAGAGCCAGAGTCTAGTAAAGGTTAGGTAGATAAAAGTTTCTAAGAGACATTAAAATGTCATTACTGTCTCTGCCTTATGAGTTACCTATGAGTTACCACCCACCTTCTGAATCACTATCACCAAGAAGGCCCACTTCTGCATTGTCACACAGTCACACCAGCAATTTCTTCTTGGAAGATCATGAAGATTGGCTTGATTTGTACCAGAGGATACTGTGTACTAGGTATCCTTGCTCCAAGTTGTTTGGTGTTTTAAGAACCTGTGACCTCAGCTCACCTTTGGTACTGAAAACAAATTCCTATGTTAAGAGTGTGGTCCAGAGGGACCACTAATACATCTTTTGCAGCTGGCTCTGGTTGGTAGATCTTGCAAATGAAGTAAAGCCAAGCAGATTTGATTAGCCGAATGTCTGTCCACTCTTGTTCTCAAATAGGCTCACTTTTCTCTTTACACCACCTCTTTGCAAACTCCCCTTTTCTCCATTGTACAAGTGTTGACTTTGAATTACCATGGGTGTACCCCATCACAGTTGTCCTCTCCCCGCCCCCCCGCCCCCCACCAGCATGGATTTCTCTGCAGGTGGGAAACAGACCGCAAACAGCTCGTATCTGGAATTCCCCAAGGGGCCACAAATTGTTAGGGGAGGGATTGCAGCCAGCCCACAATCCTTGTACAGGCCTGCTCTCTGACAATGAAAAAATAGCTAGAATTTTAAATCAAAAGCACTACATACATTGAAAGGAAAAGAAACTCAATGCTACAAGTTTAGGTATGCAAAGAATGCTGCCCTTGGTGACCTGAACAAATTGCTTCTAGACCATGAGCCAATTCAGTCCTACCCTCCCAGCACACCAGCAGGGAAGTAATTATCATCAACTTAAGTGAGCAAGTTCTTGACTTGAGAGCATCCAATTTAATACTGAATTCAAGATGCAGGAGGGAAGCCTGACAAGAAACTGACTACCAGTGTTAACTGCATGTGCAATGGAGAACAGAGCTCAGGATGGTTCAAAGACGGCACAGAGCGTAATGTAGTTTCCTAAAAAGCACATCTATAATTCTACACAAAAGACTGCTGTAGACCAGCTGTGTTAACACCCTCTTGTGAGGCTAATGTTTAACGGTTGTGAGAGGAGTAATGGAAGTCTACAAGAGCCTTGCAGAGCTGTACTTTTTGGTAGCATTTCCACTTATTAAGGCATTAATATTCATAGTCACCTTAATTCCCCAAGCTTCTTCCTTCTTCTATAATGCTTCAGTGGGCATACTGTTTTTCTTCCTGTACCTCCCCCTAGAATTCCAAACTGGTGCCAACACTGTTAATTTCTAAGCACTAACAAAACATGTTGTCTTAGACTGTAGTCGAGCAAATCCTGACTAAATCCTATAAAGTTTAAATTTACAGGTATTTTCTTGATTTTTAAAATAGGCTTTAGAGATACAATAATCTCATGTGTCTGAATAGCCTGGGAGATACGTGAAGAATTTGGTTTGGTAACAGAAGTCACAAAAGGGCTTCCCTAGATTTAAATTACACTTGACAGGAGAAATTCTGTGGTCACCTTAAAACCCTCCAGGGAGATTCCAAAACTCTCCTCAGTAGCTTCGTTCTCAACTCATCATGCTCTTAGGTCACATTTCCCAATAGCAAAATGGCTTTGCGGCAACTTGAACTCCTTCTAAAGCTTCTGTCAGGGTGTTTGGTGTGTGTGTGTGTGTGTGTGTGTGTGTATCTTCTTCCTCTTTATTATGACACCCTTTCAGATGTTTTAAATCATCTGCCAGGACCACCCCTTCATCTTTTTCCCCCTTTAACCATGAACAGCTCATTCAGAATTTTCTCTCACATATTCCAAAGCTTTGATTATCTTTGCAGAACTCCTCTTCATATCCTCCACTTTGCTGGTTGGTAAATGCCATCAAGTGGTAAAATATAACAAGGCGCTTGGCACTCTGCCCCAACATGGCCTGATTAAAGCAGCACCACCATCTTCTTTATCGTACAGGTTTATGTCAGAAGCAGCTTTTTAAGATATGAGCTGGCTCCAGTTTTTAAGATTATTACTATTTACTATATCCTGCCCTACCTCTCAGAGAAGCCTAGGTTGGCAAAACCCACAAGCAACAAAACCATCAAAATATCTAAAAGCAATTCCAATACACAGACACAGATTGAGGGAAATATCTACATGAAAGGCTTGTTAAAGGAGTAAGGCTATTAGTAGGTAGCAAAAAGTCAACAGACATGGGACCTGTCTAATATTTAACAAGAGAAAATTTCAAAGGTAGGTGCCATGACACTAAAGACGCAATTCCTATATTGTGCAGAATGGACTTCCTAATACGATGGTATCTTCAGGTGGCCCTCTCCTGCATTGCTCAGTGGTTGATTGGGTAATATAAAGTATGAGACTATCTTTTAGGTATCCTGGTCCCAAGCTGTACAGGGTTTTGTATACTGGAACCAGCACCTCAAACTTAGCCCAGTTTCAAATTGGCAGCCAGGTCAATGAGTGAACTCACGAGCTGTGATTGATGGGTGCTAGAGAGAAATGTAGAGTCATACAAGCCTTAGGGAAGACCCAAAAATAGCTTCAAAATGAGCCACAAAGTTCCTTCTTCAGGCAATGAAGAAGGATCTTCCTGGTTCGTTTTGAAGCTGCTTTTGGGCTTTCCTTGGTGCATGTGTCACTCTAGCTTTTTCAGTGTCGAGTCAGACAATGGAGAAGGACTACAGGGTTCGTTCTTAACAGACTACTTGCTTCATTATGGAGCTGGTTTTTCATCTTCCCTGGAAGAGGTGATTGTTGCCCAGAGGAAAAGAATGGAGAAATCCAAGGTTTTAGTGTAGCTGTGAGTAGGTAATAGCAGGTCCATCCAAAATCAAAAGTTAGTGGCAAAGACACAGGTGCAGGCTCTTTGTAGCTCAGGTTTAATTTAATGTTTCTAAAAAAAGCTGTGTTTTTAATAGGTAATCAAAAAAGAAAAAACTCATAATGCAAATGTCAATAAAACCCAACATTAGCATATAATTTTTGCTGCAGGGTCGGGGAGATTATGGTTGAGAAATTATGAACCACGTGAAAAATAACCCATTGTTGCTATACTAATATCACCAGGGGTAAGGGCTGTGAGAAAGCAGTGTATGACAACACTGCAGTATAATCTAGTATTGTTACTTAGTCCTTTGGTGTGTTGGGCTTTTTTTTTTTTTAAGAGAAATGCAATGGGGGGGACTATTTAATTGACTGAAGCAGCAATATGAGGGAATGAGGGAGATTATTGATTTCTTTCCCATGCACTTGGTGGGGAGTTGTAGTTCAACAACATCTGGAGGACCAAAGGTTCCCCCCTGCACCTGAATCAGATACAGTAATACTGAGCTAGATGCACCAGTTATATGTCCTGATATAAAGCAGCTTCCTATGTAAATTCATCCTGTTATGCACACATGCACCCCTCTAATATGGGAGCTTCCCATATGTGATGGTTCGGTACTGAACCATAAACGAAGTATTTTAGGAGTTCCCTATGCTATAATGTAGCACACTGCCTCTAGAACTCCCCACACTATAGTGCAATCATATGCATGATTTCTCATAAGTATATTAGCATAGGATCACAGCGCCTTTATCTTACATCTTCTTTTTCTTTCCCAGCATCTTAAAATTGCTCCATAACCAGTGATGCCTAGAATCTTTAAAGTGCCTGCAAAAAATGAAATTCGCTGCTTTTCACATCTAAAACCACAAGCCAGGTGCCACCGGGCTGTGTGTGGCTTACATCACTTTGCAATGTACCTTTGAGGGATGCAGAAACTTATGCCTAAAGAGGAATACCTGTGTTCTTAGCAACCAGGCAGTCTGAATCATACTGCTATATTATACATTTGTAAGTTTACATCAACAGAATATTGTTGAGCAAATGTATGTTACGTCAAGGTCAGATTGCTAAACAAATTCTTAAAGTTGTTAACAGTACTTATTTTTACCTCCAGGAAGGGGGGAAATAATTCATAGGGAACAAACTGGGAACCAATCCTCCCGAAGAGAGACCATAGGATACATTTATATAGCCATATTTATTCCAACAGAACTGTATCAGTTTAACATACCTCTCAATCACGACACACTACATAGCCATTTAAATATATGGGTAATGCTTCCCTGTCTTCCCACAATAGCCATTATCCATCATCTTTCACTCAAGGAAACATGAAATGTTTCGAGCCCTTACACAATTCCCCACATAGTATTTTCTTCCATTTATTCAACAGCAGGGGGAAAGCAGATCTTCCATTAATAATAAGGCAAAGAAGATTTCAGAGGACTGTACAGACTGTGATGTGCATGCTGATTTGCAGGATTCAGGGAAGTGCAATGCAGAAGGCAGAAGGCAAGGTTCTCAACCGCTGTGGCTGCCAGGAGCACAGCTCAAGTTCAGCTGTGACCTTAAAGAGTATCCACCAACTCTTTGCATGATAGAAAGTAAAACTCCTTCAGCACAGATTCGCAATAGGAGGAAAAGTAAGTCCATTTTAACATTGGGTGGCCTACCCAGAACTGTCATTCTGCAGAGCAACGCCAACAACACACTGCGCCCATCCGAGGGAGCTTTGAATAGAACAATCCTTCCTTGTGCCAGAACTGCTGTGACAACAGGCATTTTGCCAACACTAAATAAAGGAGTGATGTATCTTAGTAATCACACTGATGGACCTTCATCAGTAATACTCACAACGGTGTGCCCCTGATGGGTTACCTGTGGCCCTCCCAATACAACTGGTTGGCCAATGCTCAGGGATGAGGGAGGCTGTAATTCAGCAATGCTTGCAGAGTCACAGGTTCCCCACCCTGTTCTATGCCCAACCATCTATGAAGCAAGAGAGAACAGTGCTGGTCCCCACGGTGTGGTCCTAGGCAGCTGCCAGTTCACTTGTCTTCTGGCATGGGTCATGAAGCGCCCTGATCTAGATAACAGAATTATCTATTCCTGCCAAACATTAGTGTTATAAAAATTCTCCATTTATTACTGACCTTTCATTCTTGCATGTATGATGCACGTTTTCTGCTTCGGTGCAACACCATCTGCTACCCCAGCAGCTGCACTTACACCCAAACTTGTGCCCAAATGTACTCTTCTCTGTTGTGCTATTTAGATCAGCAATGAAGTTCTGTGTTCCAAAAGCCTCACATTTAATGAATTGTTTGGTTAGTATCCCCAACCATCTCTATACCTTTCTTTTAAAATTAACTGTTTCAGGTTTTGCCTGTCACAAACAGCCACTATTTAGTAGATTAAAAATGAGTATTTGGGACAAACCCAAAACCTAGTTTGACTGGTTCACTCTATGCAGAGCCGGCAAATACTTTATATTTGTCCTTGGAAACAACTTTTTGTGCAAAATGTATCTCCTCTGAAGCAGAAAATTTAATTTTGTGAAGTATGGTACAAGAAACTACAATTATCAGAGTCTTGCTTTTGTGTAAAACATCACAGACTGGCCTCTGCTTTTCCTGGACCCAAGGCCTGCTGCTGGGACAACAACTTTGCATTTTTTAAATTAAATTATGGAATCTCTCTCCAACCACACACTCCTCTTGAAAATAATGGGTTTTTCTTTTCTTTTCAAGAACACTGCACCTTGAAATTTGGTAAGGCCAGTGAGGATCAGTTTTTTGTGTGTGAAATGGATTAAAGCCACAAACCCCTATTGCCCCAGAATAATCAACACCAAATTTTGTTACTGGGCACAATGAATAATAAAAAAATGTACAGTGATTTTATAAAATACATTTTGCTTGATGTTTAAAAGACACAACAACAGTGTAGCCCATTGTTCAGGCTAAGCATTAAAGACAGGAAAGCATTTCCATAACAGCATTTGGAGGGGGAGAAGGAGTTGATGCGGAACTGCTTCAGCTGATCAGTTCCAGTCCCAGCTATGTGGTCCTCACCATAGTAAACCACTTCCACATGGACTGCCACCACACAGGAGCATTTTTAAACAGTGCTCACTGTAACGTTTTAATCCACTTTGAGTCAAAAGTTCCTGCACTTGCTTTCGCAAATTGCAGTAAAATCACACAATGCATACAACTCCCTTTTAGGATGCTCTCCTTGGACAGTTGCCAGCCATGCCCAACACTCTGGCCGGGCCCACTGCTGATGCCTCCCCTTGTCTCACCTTAGAAAACTTCTGACCTAGCATTTCAAACAGTACCCTTTGAATTTCCCACAATGGCCCTGGTTTAGCATCACCCTGTGAGAGGATGAGTGTTGGTTGGAGTACTGCCAACACAGCCAGGTAAGCCTGCCAGAGCCCACTGAAAGAGGAAGGGCCCACCAGAAGACACTTTCATAGAATCATAGAATCATAGAGTTGGAAGAGACCACAAGGGCCATCCAGTCCAACCCCCTGCCAAGCAGGAAACACTATCAAAGCATTCCTGACAGGTGGCTGTCAAGCCTCTGCTTAAAGACCTCCAAAGAAGGAGACTCCACCACACTTCTTGGCAGCAAATTCCACTGCCAAACTGTCAGGAAGTTTGTCCAGGCCCCCTTCAAACTTTGTCCAGGCCTCCTTCAAACCTGGACACAGCCCTGCCTCTTGGGTTTCCATTTTTTATTATTATTATTATTATTATTATTATTATTATTATTATTATTATTATCCCACCCTTCATCTTAAGATCACAGGGCAGTTTACAATATACAAACACAAAAATCCACACCATAATAACAAACAAAACAATAACCCTACGCAGTTTAAAAGGCCATATACTGTTTATTAGCCAAAGGCTTAGCAAAGAATGGGGGTGGGGGGACTCTGCACATAATGCTATTTTATGTTATCAATCAGCAGCAGTGCTTCAGATAGCCTTACTTAAACCTTACTTTCTGAATTTCACTATTCAGTCAACAGCTTTCATTAGTGACTCCATGTATACACAACAACCCTTCAAAAAGTTAAGCAGCAAAATGGAAACCCATGCTGTATACCAAATGGCTGTTATGTTCCGGAACAACCTTACACTTCCTGTAACCTGTTCCTGCTGGCAACTAGGAATGCATGCTTGGGGTGCTAATTTTCTAAAGAAATGACCTGCTTATGTCTTTAAGAGCACAAACAACTCCCCATTAACGCTATTGTTTACGCAAATCGACTACCAGCTCTTCCACATTTAGATGTTCTGAATCATCTTCATTTATCTGACATACCAGTAGTTAAAACTTGTTGAACACTTTTTTATCTTTCTCCGTGTGTGGCGGCTGCACTGGCCTGCCTCTAGTTACCCAATCCATTTTACATCGCCTCATTTTTTCACATGGTACTCTCAGGTTATCCTAACTAAAACGAGAGGTAAAAAATAAATAAATGTTTTAAACAGAGGCAGCTAACATGATTTGCAGAGGGGTCTGACCTGTCACCAAGGAAATACTTCTGGTCCCCCAGGACTCTAATTTGGGCAGCATTGGGAAAAGAAAAACAAAAAAGTAGACACAGCACTGGGTTAGGTGGAGAGGTTTAACCTCTCCATCTAGATAAGCTCCCTGATGAGGATACAAATTGCCCCCTCCCTGGTCATCAGACTGATCATTACATGAGCAGCATGGGGCGATAATCGCCTGCCCCAGCTCATCTGGGTTGGCGCCAAGGGTGAATGTGGTCTTCCAGACAAAAATGGTTAGCTAGCCCATGGTTTTATAGAAAAGTTGTCTATATAATGTCAGTGACTCCAAGAGCTGCAGTGAAGGAATAAATGCTGCATTTTAAAACCAAATAATTCAAATGCAACAAAACAGAATAGAGAAAATGTGAGTATTATTAAGCATCTAATATTTACATTACCCATACTCATATTTACATATTAATTATGCTAACATTCGTGTTTGCTAAACAAATGCTTGATATACAATAAAACACATTATCTATTCAAGAAGTAACATAAATTATTTATTCCAAATTTGATTTTAAAAATCCTTTTTATAGTTCCTTGAAAAAAACATGATTTATCATTGTCAGTTTTAACCGGAATTATCTTTCTAGAGCAGCTATGCAAATTTGGTCTGAAATGACTGCTGGAACAGACAAAAAGCCTATTGAGTCCAGCATCCCATAACACACACAAAATTGTGTTATTTGGAGGAGAGGAGATGCACACACAGAATGCATTATACATTATTATTGAATCAAACATCTCATGGCTATCCGCTACAATCTTCAAAGATACCGGAAAAGTATATGGTTCAAATATTGTACAGCTTTTTCTATAAATTTGGCTTGCATTGTTTCATCTGTCCTGGGATGTCACTTTGCCTTCATTTATAAAGCAGAATACTTACAGAAGGTGGTGAGACTTCCAAGTGGGGTCACTTTGCAAAAGCATCCCTTCTGTGTTATGCCTTCTAGAAGACTGACAGGCAGAAAGGTTTTGCTTGTATGATGGCAGCAACTTACTGTAGTACCAACAACTAAAGCCCTGTTTGGGTATGTTGCTTGCATATATGTTAGCTGCAAGCAGGGTGAGCAGGGATGAATGCACTCAGCTGTCCCCGCCACTGCCATGCGCCTTATCTCCACAAGTTGAAGGGCGAAGCCTAAAGAGGGGACCCTCTTCTACTTGAGGAGCTCCCACCAAGAGACATGGAACTCTGCAAAATTGGCATTCAAATTCAGGAGGGGAGTCTCCACTAGAAGGAGAGGGCTTTCCACTTCCCTTCAACTCATGGACCTTGGGGAGGGGACGGGACAGCAATTTGAGGGGAGGCACTATCATGCTCATTCTCACATGTAGCCTTTACACACGAGCAACATACCTGAATCAGATCAACCTCAGACCTGAGTACTCAGAATGCCTAGTTCTTTTATTCTCAAGGGAGGGAGGGGGAAGAGAGAGAGTTTAATCTGAACCAAAAGTGTGTAGGAAGAATATTCAGCATGTAGGAGTAAGAGAATAATATTTTAGCTGGATATTGCAGCTGTCAGAGAGAATTCTGAGACTGCACTCCCACACAAAGCAGATGCATCTGTTCACTTCTGATTTTAGGTGGTGTTCAAATGTTCTCCCACTTCCCAGTTACGGAAAGTGCTCAGAAAACCTTTCCTCTGCTCATGAGTATTATGCTTTCACTGCTCTTCCAGCTTCTGAAAATTAACTAAAATGTAGATTAAGTTTATCATTTAGAAGCTGGATGTTGGCATTGCAAATTTCAAGAAGCTTTTTGCCTTTAAAGATGCACACAACTCATTTCAGAGTTTTGCTATCCATGGCAAAAATTAAAACAAATGATGATTTAATGGCCACAAGTGTGTTGCTCCTGCCTTGCTCCTGACTGTGCTACACAGGAGAGAAAACAAGCCAGAGTCCGGCTTGCCATGAGATGTTAACCCAGGCTCATGGCTGGTTTCTCTTCAACCCAGCAGGGGTAAGACAACAAACCTTTGTTTTTCCTTCTGGTGTTATCATCATTACAAGACTTTCCTCTCGGCTTCCAGTTCTGGTCTGCCTTAATGGAGGCAGCCCCCATGACAGCGGGAGAGCATAGGCGATGGAAAAACAAGGATGATAGAAGGAAAATCATTCTTGCAAATCCCCCCCCCCCCAAAGGACGGGCTTCAGTCACAGTCTGTCTCTAGTACCTGGCTCTTGCTCCAACATGCAATGCGGGGGCCAGGGAGCCACTAAGTGCACAAGCACTTTGCCTGGCAAAAACCCTAAAATGCTGCCATTGAGAAGCAGAGGTTCTCCTGTTAATTAGAGCTTAACTGGACTAAAGTACAGGTGTGTGCTAGAAGAGATGAGATCACAAACTGCAGAACAAACCAACTGCAAGGACTTTAAGGTTTGAATCTGAGATAAGACTTTATTTGGTGCAAAAGACAGTGGAGAAAGGGGAGTCTACAGTTTATTTAAAGTTTTCCTCTCTACATTTATGATTCGGCAACCCTCTGCTGAATGTTAGTTCAGATTATACCTGTACAAGTGAGGATGGAAGAAATTGGGTTTAAAATATGGATTGTAACATCAAACGGAACTGAGTATGTGAAAAAGGGAGGGAAGCTCTATTTTGCAAAAGGTTTACGATGGAAACTTAGAGCTGACTCTTCCTCACCCTTTATTATCTATGAAGTGAACTGAATAACACTAAGAGGACTTGGAATTTAACTGGAAGGATAACTGGCCATATATCTTCAGCTGGAAGGATGAAAGAAGTCTGTGAGCTGCCAAGGAACTGATAAGATTTCTTATTGAGTCATCTATAGTTCGACAGCCCGCTCTTCTTCCCAGGTTGGTGGGAGGGGGGAATTATGACAACAGTTTATTTACTGGGACAGAGCGACATTTGCAGCTGTTGTTAAAGTTCTAGGTGCAAAACAACGAAGCATGGGACAGAGCGATAGAAAAAACTCTTGGACAGCAACGGGATATCAGCTCTGCTCAAAGTATAATGGATAACAGCAACAATTGGGGGAAAGAAAGACATAACATCTTACAAGGACAGGAAGAAACATCACGGACAGAATAACTGCTACATACAGGAAAGAACAATGATATAGTTTGAGTCCCTCACTTGAAGTTTTATAAATCGTTTATATAGAAGTTATTAACATTGCAGTTGTTGTATAAGGGATTATAATTATGACTGGAATGTAATTGAAACTAGTAAGGTTTTGGAACGCAGAAATAAAGAAAATTAGAAAGGCATCAAATCTAGCATGTGGGGGCCACTTTAATTAAATTATATAATTTGGTATTTGAATCACTGGAATTAATAATTATATTATAAATTGACATTGTTATAATGAGGCTATTCTTGGAATGTAATTGAAAACTAATAAAAAAAATATCTATGACAAGCAGCAGGGGAAGAACAAAGCATTTTGCATGCATTCAACTATAGTTTAATTTAAACTGCGGTTTAACATTGCATGGGAAGCAGGCCAGAGGGAGGCTTGATTCACAGGGCTTCTTGGGAGAGTAAATTCCAAGGCTGGAGAGGAGCACCATGGACAAGGTCTTCTGCTGTTCCATATAGTATCCATGTCAAGAATAAATTACATGACTGTAGGAAGTGGATTCATATTAGGACCAATATACTGCCCCTTCCCCGCCCTGCATTTATTCACATTTACATGATGGAGTCAGTTTATGTATATCTGAACACAGTCATAGCTAATGCTTTAGCTGGCTCTCCAAGCACGTAAGTAAACTGCTAAACCTGCCTCCAAGGGAGGATGACATTACATCTTCTACTGTACAAGCACCCACATTGTGGATATGGGCAAAAGAAGAATTTTAATTGGCATGCAGCTTCTGCCCTGCTCTTAGTCCTGAAGCACAAATTTTTCATTTAATTTAGTACGGCATTTACCATATTTACTCGAGTCTAATGTGCCATCAGATCTAATGCGCACCTCAATTTTCAAAATCTTGAAACCAAAAAAAGTATCTGCTGGTGACTGTAATGCACATCAGCAAAAAGTTCACTCTTTACAAGAATGAATTTTTATTTAGTAGTTTCTACATGGCTTCCTCTCGGCTAGTCAGTGCCCCTTGCAAGAACGGAGATGCTGTATCTTATTTCCTGCTCCAAACAGCTTCCCCCACAAGCGAAAAAATAAAAATAAGAGGCTTTTCCTGGCACACAAAAAACCACAAAGCAAACACCTGACCAGGTTTTTGAAGGAGGGAAAGACCCGCTCAGTTTAAGTTTAAGATTTACCGTCTTTACTCGAGTCTAATGCGCCATCAAATCTAAGGCACACCCCATTTTTCATGGTGTGATTTGGCAAAAAAAAAGTGTGCATTAGACTTGAGTAAATACGGTATATCCCACCTTTCCTCCACAAAGCTCAACACACTGTTCTTCCCACAGTATTTATTTGGTTATTTATTTCCATGTCTATCCTGCCTTTTCCCACAGCAATGTGATTGATATATAAAAAACAGACTAAGGTAATCACCATGCATATGTACCCATGAAAGCAGTGTGAAAAAATCATCATAGGTTAAAGTCCTGTTGCTTTCAATGGGAACTAAGTGCAACGAAAAGGAAGGAAGCCCCATTGTACTCAGTTCTGCTTATTTTTGAGCATGCAGGCAAAGCATTCAGCTGTGTTTTACTCTGGATCTAACCCAGATTATTATCTTAACGTGCTTAACCTCAGCTATTAAAATCCAGCCCAACAAGGAAGTATTGCAACGCCTCTGGAAGGGCATGCAGCTGGTTGTTAAAATTTACTGCCCCTAAGAAAAATGTGTTGTCAGTAAGCAGTGAGTTCCACAGCAAAGAACAATTAATTCCATCCACATAGATAGAAATTCACATCTGTAAGACAGCAGCTCATAAGAAAATACAGACTCCCAGACCCCTGTTAAGGAAACAAGTATGTCCAGCTCAGGAATTCTCACCTCTAACAACACTGATCTGTCCCTTAGGTTCCACTTCTTGGCCTACTAAGAATATTTCAGAGTGATAAGTAGCTTCTTGATGAAACATCCCAGTTAAGTGTAGTTGCTCAACTGTCTGACTTGGAAGATCCTTATTCAAACCCCACTCACACATGAATAGCTCAGTGGATGACCTTGGAACAGTCACTAGCTATCAGCCCAATCTACACCACAGAGTTGTTGCAAGGGTAAAATTGGGAAGTGGGAAGCATGTACCTGTATGCTTGGAAGAAAGGTGGAATATTAATGGAATAAAAATGGTTGTTGCACATGTTTAATTAGAAGCAAGTGCCACACAGTCACTGAGACTTATTACCAAGTAAGTGTGCCTTACAGCCTAAATTCCCAAATAGGGAACGGGGTTTGAATATGCACATGCATCTCTAAAGGGCATATACACAACACACAACACTCCTAAATCCAGGCATGATGAATGGTGTTGTGATGTTTTAAATAAACAGATTTTGAAATGCTGATAGATGTCTCAGTTGCCACACTATTATTACCATCAAGGCAATAGCATGCTTACTGAGACGCAATAAAATGGGTTGTTACATTAACAATAGCCTCCACGATAAAATAATTTGCCACCTTCTCAATTATCACAAGGAAAACATTATGCAAGGGAGTCCCAAGCTGCCCTTTAAAATGTGGTGCATCAGATTTGGCTCTGGATACCTGTATAGGAGCGCAGAGGAAATGGATAGGAAGAAAGAACCAAAAAAGATACCCCTTATCTGGCAAAAGGGAAGCACCTGTATTTTCTCCTTGAACAGAGGATGGGTTAGATCCAAAGGGACTTTTGTATGAACTGAAGGCACTTCTGCTTGTGCAAAGAGCGTTCACAATTGTACTGAATTACACACCTTGATCCCTGTTACAACACTTTCCCCCCACACACACACACAATCGCTTCTCATGCCATTCCAAAGGGCTTCTCAACCCCCAGGAGCACCTTGGGGGGGGGGCACAGAAAGCACAAAGAGATATAGCTAGGAAGAACTGGTAGAGAACTCATCTTGTGGTTTAACAGATCAAGATTTCTCTTAACAAGAGCTAACTATGGCTTAAACTGGAATACAGGCAGAATCACTTTCTTTTATTTAATGTTCTAATAGTGTCCATATCAGAACAGCCAAATAGCTTCATAAACAAACCAACTTAATAGTAATTCAGTAATAAATATTACACTATTTAAGGCTAACAGATGTTGCATATTGCTAAACTAAAGAAATTAAGAGCATATGGGGGAGATATGCTAAAAAAATACAGCTTAATTTTCATTCTTAGCTTTAGACTTAATGTAAATTATACATCTAATCCCAACTATGAGTCACTAGACTGATCACAGAGTCATAGAACTGCAGAGCTGGAAGAGATCCAGAGGGTCATCTAGTCCAACCCCCTGCCATACAGGAATCTCAAATAGGTCATAAATGACAGAGCAGCTTCTCTTGTTTTAGATACCAATATGGAGATTAACAATATCACCATGTAATAAGCATGTCACATGTGACTTGGAAGAGATTTCATCTGTGTTGCTGAGAAGAAAGTAGCAGAAAGCATTAAATGTTCTCTGACACGTTGGAACAGCTTGCTATAAGATCAATGATCAGAGAAAGGAAATCCCGTGTTTCAGGATGCAGTCCTATCATTGGCACATGTCAGGAAGGAAGCTCAACCACATAAAACACTGCTGCTACTCCCCTCCTTCCTCTAAATATAAAAGCAACTGGCCAGCAATGGAAGGGTGATACCAGATGTGGAAGGAAACGCTTTGATCAATAACTAGAAAAATGTGTTATAATTAAGATCTACCCCCTGGAAATTAAGGCACATAGCTCCTCTTCTTTCATTTGCTTTAATCATGTCAACATGACAAAAATCTGTCATCTCCTTGCCTGGTCAATAAGGAAACAGTGGTTCAGATCCTGACAAGTTCTTCCCAATATGGTTTTGGAGAGCAGGTGGGTCACACGCAGCCGTCAACCACTCTATGCAGCCCAGGAAGCCTGTCTGCAGTCCCCAGCTGATCAGTTATATCAGCTCTGCAGCAGTGGAAAGATGGCCAATAGCCTCACAGGGACAACCATCTTTTCTCCACTGCCCAAATGATGGCTACTCAGCAAAGCAGCAGGGACTTTGCATGGAATGCTAAACCAAACAATGGCATTGCACAAACGCGTAAGCATAAGAGTTCCAGGAGAGAATATCAAGGTCCTCCTCTGGTCCTGCTGCTGCTGAGCTGCAGTAAGGTAAGGCATGGTGTGGGCTGAGAGGGTAGTCCAAACCCAGGATTGTGGCTTATCTCGCTCCAGACAAACCACAAGCTGTAACCAAGGTTACATGCTGAGTCAAGTTCAGCAGCAGAAGGTCATGAGGAGGAGCACAGGAGAGCAATCTGCTCTCTTGAGAACACCCAGTCTCACGAAGCCATCATTTGCATGGGTGTTATGTGCAAACTGGCTCAGTGTGTTTCTGTGCAACGTCATTGAATATCCCCAAGTTCTAGTATAAGGGATAAGGAGAAAGGGGAATATCTGTGCATCTCCAATTCCTCGTTCTCAGTTGTTACTAACATGTCTTTTATAAATATTTCAGCTGGCTATTTCGGAAGGGATTTTGCCCTCAGTCCTCTCAGAAGTCAGTTGGGGGCGAAATGTTCTCCTCACCAAGTGATCAATGTTTGAAGCCACCATTTTTTTAGATGCTTGGTTCGTATCCAGCAAATGGTAACTGCAGAGCCCAGAGTTATGAGAATTGTACTAAGTAGTTCTGCCTGATCCCCATCACATGGTTACTACAAAGTTTAACTCTTGTTGGTAGTGTGTGCAGTGTGGACAATGATAGAGACTTGTAGGAGGATAGGAAGCTCCTGATGCCAAGTCAGCCCATTGGTTGATGAAGCTCAGTACTGTCTACAATGACCACAAGCAGCTCTCTAGAGTTTCAATCAGGAGACTTTCCTAGCTGTATTTTGAAATCTCGGGGATTGAACCTGGGATTTTTTGCATGCAAAGCATGTACTCAACCACTGAGCTATGGTCCTTTCCCAAAATAGGTATACCATAGAGTTGCTGTTGTGTGGTTTAAAAAAGAAAAAAAGGAAGTGCCTGCCTTAGAGCAGAAGACTGGACATGATAACTGAGCATCTCTTACGGCTTCACGTTCTATGGCTTGAAGTCCCTCACAATGAAAAGACAGGCTATTCATTATTCAATATTATGTATAAAGCATAAGAGATTGAGAAAACAGTACAATAAAATTACAGAACGTACCTCTGCTCCATGGGAAAAGCAGCTAAATGCTCTCGAAGTATTGCAACCCTAAAGCATTGTATTCCAGGGTCCAACAGCAACAATTTATGCAGCTCACATCAAAGAACAGCGTGGCTTTTCAAGGCAATACATGTCTCTTAAGAGGATGTGTTCACCAAGCAGATCACAAGCTGGAAATTAAGTCAAATACATATATACAGATGAGGGATTAAAAAATACACGTCCAAAAAACCATATTTTAAGTTCAATTAACATTTTATTTTAATATGGAAACAGCAAAAGGAATTTCTCTTATGATTCAAATAACCTTACCTAATTCACACTGTCAGTCTTACTTACGGTACAATAAGTCTCATTTGATTCAATTACTTGAAGGAGACTGGAGGCATTAAGGGAGACCATAATGCTACATCCTCACATTCAGAGATATTCTGCCACATTTAAGTATTTTTGGTGCTGGGCTTGGGGCTATTATTAGCTATATCTGGTTGCTAGGGAAGGCTTTGGTAATGACATGCACCAGCCAGAAAACGGAATCTGATTTGCAAAGTAAGTTGGGAGTGGAACGATTTAAAATTATGGTTGAAGGGGAGAAATGTATACAGTAGGTCCAGTCATATCCTGTAATTACAAAGTGGCATATCAACAGAACTGGGGAACACCTGCGCCCCGACCTTAGAACTCATAATCTAGCAAGGAGGTGGAGGTAAGCACTATATGTAACTGACCATCTTTTCCAGGACAATAAAAAAGTCCCTCACCAATCAAGGACTCCTATATGCTTCATTCAGGGAAGGGACTAGCAGGTGTTGACTTTCATTTTATCTCTCACATTGTAATTCTACTTAAAAGCAATCCCCATTGCATTCAATGGGACTTGCTTTCATGTAAATGTGCATGGGACTTATCCACATATAGGAATAAGCCCTATTGATCTCAGTAGACCTTTATTCTGAGTAAATATGCTCCACAATCCTCCTCATTCAACCATAGCTCCTGTACAGATTATTCTGGTTATAATTTTTACAGGTATGGGAACGAAGCTGAGAGGCAGAACGTCCTATTAAAAAGGTAACATATTGAATGACTTTGTCTCCGTTCCACTGGAACATTTCACATGTACAGCTAAGTAAAATTAACCAGGTACAAAACTAACACCCCTATAGCTTCTTTCAGGTCTCATAAACAAATTAGGTTACACCTTTAGAAAACAATTTTGAAGTATTTAATTCCCAATGTGCATTTTTTAGAAAGGGAAAAGAAAGGTCAAAGTAGTTTTGACATAAAAAAGACAATGAAGATGGGAATAATTTCTCAAAATGTTTTGAAGCATGAAGACCTGTTGAACTTCTAGCTTCTTATGAAGGTTGTGCATGGATTTAACATATTATCTCGGGCATTTAATCAGGTCACAGCTGCAGAATCCTGCAAGCATTAAGCTTCTTCTCAAACCTATACTTTCTTCACTTTTTCAGGATTTTAGGAGCTTTAGAAATGTATTGTTTTAGCCATTTTAAAATTATCATGTTACACTACATACAGATGTTATTCATTACATGGCTGCAACAGCAGCAACTCTCCTTTTCACATTTTAATTCAAGAACTGTGTGCTATTCCTTCATTACAATTTCTTCATGCACAAAAATAACCCCAAACATTTCACATTTGTTCACAGTGAAGCCTATTGATGCTATTATTATGTGTAGTTCAGAAAAGTCACTGCCGTCTGCCAAACCAAGAGGGTAAAGTTCCAATTGCTCCTCAGAAGGCTTCCCTTTGGACAGTGCCGTATCTAAGGGAGGCGGAACACTAAGAAAGTATGCATATCAAATTTTAGAAAACCGTCAAGCGATTATTTTTCTGGGTGAATGCCTTTAATGGCCTAAGATACATGCAGTAATTAAAAGAATAGTTCCCTTATGGCCAACAACAAAGAAGATTTAATTATGCATTAAGCTATTGGGGATGAAAGAATCATATAACACTTTTGTATTTCTCCTTGGTTGCATTATACAACTCAGGCCTAGTAGAATTTAGCATGTTTTAAGTATGTTTTGTTAGCAATTCAAACCACAGAAACACAAAAATCTCTATGGTATGAAGATTGAAGAAGGGTGTGTGGGTGTGTGAAGATGAAACAACTTGTAGCATTTAATATTATCTTGCCTCCAGTTGTATTCTCTGACATATGCCCATATTTGGAGCTTTAGTATGACTCAACGTGGCAATTTTTAAGAAGTTCATAAGCTCTCTTGGTTTTAAAGAGGGAAAATCAGACCATAATAAGTAAGTATCCAAAGATATTGATTAGACAGACACAAATAACAAACACAGGACAGCCCAACTTTTCATACCTGTGGGCCACTGACTGTCTTGCTGCACAGGCGGGGGGAACAAGGTGAAAATTTGACACACACACACCCCAGCCTTCACACTGCCTTCCCAAAGCTGGCTAAGCAAGGTGCCATGCTATGGGAGGGTCCTAGAGCCTTCCCATCTCCTTCCCAAAGCTGGGAAGGAAGAGAGAGAACTCTAGGACCCTCTCAGAACACTCACATCTCCTTCTCAAAGCCCAGCACTTTGCTTACCTGGCTTTGAGAAGGCCATCATCAAGGGGCCACATGCAGCCTTTAGGCCATGCATTGGACCACCCTGAACTAGCAAATGTATCTGTAGTTGATAGCACCCAGCCCCAGAGGCCTCTTCAATAGCTTCAATTAGGTATTTTGAAATGAGTTCTTGCTACCATCACAACTGCGGGGAAGATTCTTACTTGATCAATTTCTCTACCCCTTAATATTAAGGACACAGGACAAGAGTAACATACATTTCACTTTTGATAACAGGGATTCCCCTAGTATCTAAATACCAGTTAAAACAAAATAGATCAATCAGTGTCCAAGTATAAGCCTTACTCATAAATTTTTTTTTTAACGAATCACCGTTTCTGATCAAGATCTAAGTAATAGGTGAAAGGATCTGAGCAGATTTCAAAGGGTACGTATAATATAATTCTGTGGACTGGTCAAAGACTCAAAGCTTTGAACACACATCCAATGGCACATGAAAAGAGGAAGAGAAGAAAGAAGAAGCTGTCAGGAAGAAATGATATACAAAATGTTTTCATGACAAAGGGTTATATCAACATTAGAATAGATCCATTGAAATTAATGGACATGACTAAATTAGGTCCATAGATCTACTCTGAATATAACTTGGTTGGATACAACCCAATATCTTTTTTGATTAAGTTTACCAGCCCTTATTCCATATGTAGAGTCATGTCATTTGAGGTCTTTATTGTGAACAAAAAATATATATGCATATATGGCACTAGAAAAGGATACTGTATTTATTATCACATTACTTGGACTGCTTGTCATTTTGAAGTGTTCTTTTCTCTCAATTCTCTCAAGCTTATTGTAAGTGTTTAAAACTGCTTATCTGCTCAAATGTTGGAGTGAGCCCTCACTGTTAAGGTGAGGTGGAGACAATAACTGAACTAATCCAATTGTTGTTATCTTAATTTTCAAGTTATATATGCAGTAATGCTTCAACCTTCTGATCAACTAGTCACTAATCTTTATTTGAACACAGGGGGTTAGGAGACTTATTACTACCGATACCAGGGTTTAATAAAATACACAGAATCCACCCATCAAAGTACTCAGTGCTTCTTTTACTCAATACAATACCAGACCTTGCACATTTATTGCCCTTACAAGGTCTTATGAGACCCACAGGCATATGTATGCTTTAAGACAGTGCTAAGAGGGCAGTTAGCACGATCAAGGAGAAGAGGTCACAACTCTGCTGGTGAATGTGGTCCAACAGATAAAGAACTAGGAACTAGGAACTCTAGTCAGGACATGCAAGGCCATCTGTTACACCTATACAGAAGCCAGCTCTACCTTTCTTTGGGATGAAAGGCATGGGGCAGGAGATGTCCTGAAAAAGGAAGGACTGAGGAACTCATGAGCATCATGGGCAGAAAGATGAAGGTTATTGCAGGAGAGAAAAAAGGAAACAAATGGTGAATGCCCTATCTCCCTTACACAGGGGCCCCCACTACAAACACATCAGAGGGATATGGGAAGCACATAACAAGTAACTAGAACATGTTAGGGTTCCAAGTTTAAAAGAGTGATTCATTCAATGGGTGACTCTTGAATCATTTCTGTGGGAAAACATCACCCTGGAACTGAAAATGTGCATATTATTTTAGGGGGGGATTCCAAAAAATACTCTTCTTTTTTTTCCCCTGATTATGGATCTTCTCTAACAACCTAAGCTTGTTATTTTCAGTCAAGACCGAGCATCACTAAAGAAATTCATGAAAAGAAGAGTATGTCACATTAGGAGCTCTTAGACTATTTTGGGCAATCAGTTACTAAAACCTAATGTACAATTAATCTAGATGCACCCCAAATTCCCTTTCTTTTCTCCAGAGCTAACAGGACCACTATTTCTCATTTTAATATTTGCTCCGTAGGTGGTTGATCCTTTCTAAAGTTCTCATGACTCATATGTGTATACTGCTGAAATATTCATTTTATCTCACTACAGTGTTTTTATTCTTAATCCCACACCTCATTGGCAAGATCACCCAATGGAATGCATCTGTGGACGCAGACAAAGAATGATCCAGTCTTAACAAGCACCTTGAACTTTAAAAGAGCTTTCATTTATCCTGGATCTATGTAAACAATGAGAATAGGGAAGTATTATACGTACAAGCCTGGGAAATAGGAAATGCAGGAATCATTGCTTCACTTCACAGCTTTAACCCTGGAAAACAAAATTACACAAAAGCCATCAATGCACATCATGTGTCAACCTGCATATTTAATAAGTTCTGGTCACATAGTAATTAAATCATCAAAACAGTATCCAATCCAAGAAAAAAGACACATACTTAAGACATCTTGTTCCTTGGGAATAATTTTTTTTAAAAAAGAAAACAACAACTCATGTGCTCTAGTATTGTAATGCACGCTGGACTAAAGTACACTTTTCAAGAAATTCCTCTTGAACATTCAAAAGAAGGGCTGTCCATTATACAGGTAAAATGGCATTGCAAAAATAGACCAATGTGTGTATTTAACACATAGGTGATATGACCCTCCCCCAGTGCCATTTTTCTGAGGGGACGTAGGGGTATGCATACCCCTAAACATCTTGTGAATCTAAGTTTGACCTCGTTGAGGGGCAGTATTTCAATATGAGTAGGAAAATGAGAGTACCCCTAAACACTGTTTTAGAAAAACACTGTTTTAGAACCCTAAACACTGTTTTAGAAAAAAAGCACAGCCCTCCTCTATATAATGCATACAAAACCATTTTTCTAGTTGGTTCTTTCAAATCGTGGCATCTGCAACAATGTGACATCTGCAACAAGGCCAAATTTACCGGTACTTCTTTAGGACAGATACAAGCATATTCTCAACTGTTTCACAAAAAATTGATGGGACTTAATGGAGAAAAGCTAGTCAATGTTATTGTGCCAAACATGCTTAAGCACTAGATCCCACAACATATAGACATGTATTAAGTGTAATGTTCCAAAAAGGCTATTTTAGGAACTACTAATGATCAGATATAAAGATCAGCTGGACCACAAACAATGACAACACTAACAAAATTTGAACCGGGCATCCTCAAAAGGCAAACTTAGTAGTGATTTGATCTATGAAGAGCCAATATGAGAAAACAGAGACAGTCCCTGGTAAATAGACACAATTGAAGTGTACGCCACCTTCTATGGAATGTGCCTCAAAGGGTTATTGTTTTATTTATTATGTTACGTATTTTGTATTTTTATATTGTAAACAGCCCTGTGGTCCTTGGATGAAGGGTAGTAGATTTAATATTAAATAATTATACAGTCATACCTTAGTTGTTGAACGTCTTTGTACATGTAAAAAGTGTTCCAGTTTTCAAATGTTCTTTGGAAGCCGAACATCTGACACGGCTTATGCGGCTTCCAATTGAGTGCAGGAAGCTCCTGCAGCCAATTGGAAGCAGCGCCTTGGTTTTTGAATGGTTCCGAGAGTCGACTCCGAACTCCGGACTCCTGAAACGGATTAAGTTCAACAACCAAGGTACCACTGTAAAATAAAATTAAAAGTATGCATGTGTGGCACCAATTGCAAAAGTGTACTTTCTTTGATTACTATAATGGGAACATCTCAAAAATTCTTTGGAGGGGTGGCCAGGACCAAGCAAGATTTAAACATCTCTGGTGGACTTGTAGGATTGTTAAGAAAGGTCTAGATTGAAAAGATTGATCCAATTGCAAAACACAAACTATAATTAAACTCTATGGTTATTCTATTGGGAAAGTTAAGAGAGATCATGCCTGAAAAAGTTAGATCAGTGGTAGCAACACACAAACCATCTACAAAACAATAGAATTTGATTCCAATGTATCACATTATAAGAAATATGGGAAGGAAGTAGGTACCGTAAGTGAACAAAGTTGTTAAAACATTGGTATAGGTTTATTTTTCACCAACACAATAAATAAATTGCATTTATTATAGTACTCTCTGGAATGTTTCTTTTTTGTTTTTCTGTACTAACAAACTTTTTTACGTTCAAACAAAATGATGGAGTTATTTATTACTGCATTTTTATTGCTTTTTTAAAATTGGAGGGTAGGTACAAATACCATGCAATGAAAATGACTTGTCTATTTGGCATGTTCACTACATTATTAGTTCATATAAAGCAAAATATATCTACTCATTTTCCCCTGTAAAAAGCTGGAAGATATGTTGGGGTATTTGTAAAATGTTATGCAAATGATTATGACCTACATTAAATAAAATTCAAAGACTGACTGAGAAGCAAACCTACCTTTGCAAAGCGTTAATATAACCCTACAAAATGGTCCATTGTGGATACTGACCCATGCCTTGCCCAGGGCCCTAATGATTTTATGACTGTAGTACATCGGCCACCCATTACGCATTTCATATTCCAGAAATAATGACTGACTTGACTCTTTCCACCCAGCCTATAAATTAGCCTGTCTCTTCATTCACCTTCCAGAAATTTTCCAATGAAACCTGTTATGACTCTACACATCAGAAAGTAAGACTTAAAAAATGAGTATCTAGCCAGCTATAAAACAGAAAATCTCAGGTTGTTCAGATTCACATCAATTTGTACAGATTGCAGATGACAAAACTGTACAAATGGGGTGTAAATGCTACAAGGGAAGAACAGAAGCCTCTATAAATGTCTGTTCCCTGGGTAGTTGGAGCCCCTTAAACTCCTGCATAGAGAAGCCAGAGAGTCAAAGACAACTGCTTTTATGTTAGGCTCAATGAGAGTTCATTAGGAAATTTTACAGAAAACCGCTGAACAGTTGCCTAACAGCATAAAGACTTCTGTGCTGATATGACCTAGATTAAGAGATAAACATCTATATGGGGGGAGGGGGTACATTTCCCCTCTCCCAAACGAATTTTTAGCATACAGTTTTATATTTATAGAAGGGATCATTTATTCTCTATACAAGGACAAGTGCATGTGGAGTAGAACTGAAAACAATCTACCAAACCATTTACTCCATAAATACTGGCTACAATATCTTCCTAGTACTGTAGTTGCTCAAGAAGAGAGGTACGGACCTTCACTTTCTCGCAAGGGTCACTTGTTCAACTGCATGTTGAAAAATTAGGAATGGGTGATTAATTGCTGCAATATGGAGTTTCTTACTGGCAGCTTTTATTAACAACTTCTTAGTCAGCAGGGCTTGAAAAGTCCACTCACTCGTAGCAACTCGGAAGCTCTCCCTGGAGAGCAGAGGACCCACATGCTATCAATCTGACAACACTTTTAGAAATGAAAAAGTCATATCTCCAAAGAAAATAGGAGCTTGTTCTAAAGATCCTGCATTTTGCTACCTGTTTTTTCCTCCTCCTCTTTTTGCATAGGGTTACCTAGCAGGCGGACCCAGGTGGTGCTGTGGGTTAAACCACAGAGCCTAGGGCTTGCTGATCAGAAGGTCAGCGGTTCGAATCCCTGCGACGGGGTGAGCTCCCGTTGCTTGGTTCCAGCTCCTGCCAACCTAGCAGTTCGAAAGCACGTCAAAGTGCAAGTAGATAAATAGGAACCGCTCTGGCGGGAAGGTAAACGGCGTTTCCGTGTGCTGCTCTGGTTTGCCAGAAGCAGCTTAGTCATGCTGGCCACATGACCTGGAAGCTGTACGCCGGCTCTCGGCCAATACAGCGAGATGAGCGCCGCAACCCCAGAGTCGTACACAACTGGACCTAATGGTCAGGGGTCCCTTTACCTTTACTTTTACCTAGCAGCAAATTGTTATCGATATACAAGCCCTAGATCGATTAAGAAGAATGGCAACTTCACGCTGCACTTATGTATCTGGATGTCAAGAACTGTATTATCCAGTTCAGGACAGGCTTTAAGTTGCTTGTGGGGCAAGACAGAATACATTCCACCTGTCCTACCCCAGGCACTGGTGCTGAATCAGCAACAGATATGACGTATCCGGAATTGCCACATGCTAGCCAATTATGAAGCAGCTGGTGTTAAGGAAACCAGCCATTACATTATTGCACCTGCATGGAAGAAAACAAGGCTCAGGGAGCCTTCTCCTTTCAATTTTACAGCACCCAGGTGGCATAAGCATTCACCCATTAAAAGAGCCAGCTGGCATCCGCCGACCAAAGAATCAGGTTGTTTTGCTCGCCCAAAGCCTTCCCCTAACCTGGCGGCTGCACAAAAATATTTGGTTGGTTGAACACTGATACTAGGTCACAAATTGGTCATTCCTGGTAAAATTTGTTTACCCCTACACCCCATTGTAGTCTGGCCATGGCAATTCTTGCATTGAGAACCTCAAGAATGGATTGCTGAAATGTGCTATATGTGGGGCTACCCTTGGGTCTAGTCTGGAAGTTCCAGCTGGTGTCAAAGGCTGCTGCTAGACTGTTGGCAGGGACAGACTACCACCAGCATGTTACTCTGTTGCTTAAGAGCTTGCACTCGTTGCCCATATGCTACTGGGCCAAGCTCCAGTTTCTTCTATTAATTTACAATGCCCTTAACAACTTGGGTCTAGAATGCATTAAGGACCACCTGATTCCTTATATACCAATCACCAAGGTCTATGGAACAGTTACTGATAGTGGTTCCCCAAGGCAAAAAGACAGAGCTTGTATCAAGCAGGAGCTAAGTTGCTCAGTATTGTGGGCCCCATTCCAGGGAATTCCCACCCAGCTGAGATAGACAGATTCCCTCCCTGTTGAATTTCCAGCACTTGGTGAATACCTTTTTCTTCCAGCAGGCATTGTAATTACACATTTTTCTGATTTTACAGTTAATTTTAGCCTATTTTATTATATCTTTTGAAACTTTATTGTACACCACTTAAAGACTACAGTGTTAAGCGACGTATGAATTGTTGAAATAAATACATAATAAATATGTCCAAATAAAGCATTTGGCTCAGCTGAAGTGCTATTTACATAGGAGAACCTCAGTTGCATTGATCCTGACAGTTCAAAATACAGACTAAGAGATTAAAATGCCAGGCATACCATCTCCCTGCTGCAAAACAGGGCCACCCATCCATCAGCTCCCACACACACATGCACACAAACACACACACAAAGATCTGCTTACACAAATAAGCTCCATGAGTAGAGAGACAGCTGGAAAGTCTGTATAGCGAGCAGCTCCTGATTATTCAAACCACATAAGAACAGCTCTGCCAGATCAAGCCAGTAGCTCATCTAGTCCAGCATCCTGTTCTCACAGTGGCCAATCAGATGCCTACGGGAAGCTTACAAGTAGGACATGAGCACAACGGCACTCCCCACTCCTGCAGCTTCCAGCAACCAGTACTCAGAAGCATTACTGCCTCCCACTGCAAAGGCAGAGTATAACTAACAGACACTGCAGGGACAGGAAAACACAACACACACACAAACACAAAAAAACAGGATCACCGGCCAATCTGACTTGAAGGAAAATCTGAAACATGGCATCCAAGCTTTGATCAAAACACATCCAATGAATATTTCCAATGGGACTTGTTCTCAAGGTACATCTTCAAACCATCCAAAAGTGCTTTTAAAGCAGATTTCAAAGCCACTCAAACTCAGCACAACCATAGAGTAGAGCTTCACTGCTTCTTCAAACCTTAGAAAGCTTGGATACTACTATTTGTTGTAGTTTCTCTTGGCTTCAGGAATGATCAGAAAACATGAACTCTTGCTGCACTTCAGGTGGCCTCCAAAGCTTAGTAATGTCAGAGACAAGACCTTCACTTCCTACAATATTCAGATGGAAGAGGCATGATCTTGTCCAAAGATAAATTTTGGCAGACTACCAAACTTAGCTTAAATTAGTAGATGGCTATACTCTAAGTAACTCTCCCCTCATGGATATAAAACGGTCACTAATGTTAAGCTTCAGACAGATAGATAAATAAATAAATAAATAAGAAAAGTGTTCTAAAAACATTAAAAAAAAACAGTATCCAGGAAGTATCCTACTACTGTACTACCAAATATACTTGGTGACAAGGTATCTGGGCTATTTGCGCAACTGACAAGTATCTAATCACCAGATATCTGATCTTAGTGGAGGCGCCTTCTCCGCCTTTTCCTTTCATAAGCCAATATTGTACAACACCAAGACTTGCTGAAACTTGTAAACTGTTCTCATACTTTTAATTTTCTTGCATAAACCTAGAAGGAGAACACAGTCTTTCAAGAACTAATCTATCTTTAGTCAAAATGATTTGGGTGATGGGGAAAGAGAGGGGGGAAAGGGAGATAATGAAAAAGCAAATAGCAACAGAGTCCATTTAAAAAAGTATGTTTTATTTACAGTGGCCTCAGAACAGTAGGCAATTTTCTCTATGTAGCACAGTAGCATGCTACTAGTCCCAACCTGGAATTGCACAGAGGGAGAAACTATGCTAAGTCTGGTAGGACGCAAACTGTGCAGATCTTGCATATGATGACCCATAAAATACTTATATGTTCTGGTTTTACTGCCTGCCTGGGACTGCAAAAACATATGAATTGTCACACACCTGACAGCACAAGTGTAGCTGGTATGATTTGTTCAGCTTGATGGGTCACAGGTTGTACAAGTCATTGGGGAATGGGGAAAGAGAAAGAGGAGATAGGCAGGCAGGCAATTCTTCACCCAGCTACTTCCCTGCAGAACCTCTGCTATTCACCTCCAGGCAAGTGACAAATTGGAAGAATAGGCAAGGAAGTATCTTTTATTAGTATCTGCTCTGCTGGCATGTCAAGGTACCTGAGTTCTTCACCAGACAGTCAAAAGGGAATTCTCTGCTCTATAATACAGGGGTAGAATATGCTTTGCTCTATACTCCTCCAATTTAAACTCCCAACAAATCCTGTTATTTTCTTTCACGCAGATCTACAGCATACCACAGCTCTGACCCCTGCAACTTCCTTGTTCTATAAAGTCGGTTTATTAACCTTAATAAAATGGTGAGCCTAATAGCAAGTAGAGTACTAAAAGGAATAGAGATGCTAAGAAAGGTACACAACTAACATGTCTTTAATAGCTTGTAGGTATTTCAATTCCACCAGTGATGTTTTAAAGATGCTCAAATTACGTATGCTGCTGACAAATGCAGCCTCACTAGGTAAGATCTAGAAATTTGCTTCTTTTATATAACCTCCTGCGTCTGTGACTCAATTATGGGGGAGTGCTTACCATGGAAACTGCAGGGAAGATGCTTTTCTCATGACAGACTGCGCACTTTTTTGGAGTGGGGGAAGGAATTGTCAATAGAAAAAGGTGCTTCCAACATTTTGATGCAAAGATTTATCCTCAGTAAAGCAACAAAACAAAAGCTGCATCACGTGGCTTTGCATCTTTCTATTTTCTAAAGCAGTTTTTCATGACTTGCATGTCATATGCCTCTACATCAGCTTTCCCCAACCTTGTGCTCCCTGGATGTTTTTAACTACATCCCCCATCTCCCTCAGCCAGCACAGCTGCTCTACATCTTCCCTACCAAACCAACACCCCTCCCCAAACCTCTTCTAAACAGTCTTTGACAGTCTGAGTCTCCAATTTAGAGCGGGAGGAGGACAAATATGTACTTTGCTATATATCTTCTTGCCAAAGCAAGTAGCTTAGGAGCAAAAGCTATCTGTGAAGACAGGCAAGGTCACTGCCTCTCTGCACCAATACAGCAGAGCCTGTATGTGGCAAGTCAGACAATATGTCTGTGTTTCGGTCTTTGTATCTACTGCTATTCCATGTATGAAAGGAGGGTGACACAGCCCATGAACCTTTGCCCGTGTTACAGGGAACCAGGCAGAGGGCCTTCTCGGTAGTGGCACCCACCCTGTGGAACGCCCTCCCACCAATGTCAAAGAGAAAAACAACTACCAGACTTTTAGAAGACATCTGAAGGCAGTCCTGTTTAGGGAAGCTTTTAATGTTTGACGCACTATTGTATTTTAATATTTTGTTGGAAGCAGCCCAGAGTGGCTGAGGAAACCCAGCTAGATGTAGGGTATGTATGTATGTATGTATGTATGTATAAATAAATTATTATTATTATTATTATTATTATTATTATTATTATTATTATTCCCTGCAGCAACCTGCTGGCAAACCAATGTGCTAGTCCTTTATCTCCTTTCCCACTCCCACCTGAAACAGGGGGAGAAGAGAATATAGTACTTCAACAGTGGATGCAGTCCAGTTTGTGCAGTCTCCCTCCCACCTGCTTGGGAAGTAAGACCAAGCAAGATCAGGCCATGTCAGTCATAGGGGGATTCTTGCTCTCACCTGCATGGCTTGTTCCAGTTTTTCCTTCTCTACAAGTTGTTTTGAGAAACCCAAAGCAAGGGAGGAAGGAAGCTGTCAGTGCAGAAAGCTGAGCAGCACCCCATGTGAGTCCAGTGACACATCAGCTGACAATTCCTTCTCTAAGAATAAATCTTGCTAGTGTAAGTAATGTTATTCTGTAGCAGACCCGCATAACCCCAAATATTAGAGCAAGGCAATAAAGATTTCCATCATCAAGACAACTGGGAGGTAAGGCTTCAACTCTCCAGCTATTAGTAGTTCAAGGAGATCTCAAAAATGGATAACAGGGGAGGTTAGGCTGTTCCTATTCTAGAGTGCTCAACATTCTGGAGCATTTACATCGCTTCTCAATAGGTAGAAACACCCATTATAAAAGCCTTGCTCATGTGCCTAATTCCACCTTGAAAATACAAAAGCAAGGTATGCAGGAGCACTGCAATTCAAAAGCTGCAAAGCAGCGACCATGTACTTTATTGAGTAACATGTCACAGTGCTATCTTCCAACTCCCTGAAGCCAATCAGAAGAGAAGGCAGCAGCACAACAAAACATACAGTGCAAAGCACTTCAGAATTCAGACGTCATAAGCTTCCTGTAGTAAGGGCAAGAAAAGCCATGAATTCACAGCAAATAACCTTCAGAGAGATCTCCAACTGCTCACAGTAAGAGGGAAGGTAAAGCAATGTAAAATTAACTAGCAGAGATAATCACAGGTGTTAGTGCAACAGAACAGGGTATTCTGTGTTAACAAAGTACAAAAGTCAAACACCCTGTGTTTATGTCGAGATTTACTTATCTTTACACACCAGAGATATTAACAAGTGGGTCTGCATTTATAAGATAACTTAGTACAGAATGTTTCTGTTGGTAATGAATTTGTGGTATATTGATGTTTTCTCTTGTCTTTTGGGGGCATCTATCACTTGCTACAGAGCTGGCTATTCTATATTTTTATGGCATATCAGGTTTGAAGAGATTACTACAGTACATTCTTATTGCAGAACTTTATGCTATCCCCACCTCTTGCCATGAACTGAAAGCATCATCAATCTTGTGTATATCACACTGTCAAATTGCAAAATTATATACGGTATATGAATGAAATCTGACTTTGAATCAAAGTCTTGGAATCAATTTCTACCTTCACTTTCACTTAAGCCATATGCTACATATAAAATAAGATCCCTACCTTGAAGAAATAAAACAGAGGAATTCAGAGCATTTCTGAATATTTGTGTACTACCAATTAATATTTGTAGCTAGATTATTTTGTTAAAAGGCCAAGTGGTTTTCATAGATAGTGCTGCAGTGCCATTGACATGCTTCTGGATTAATATGCAATATCAGGTTCTCTGAAGCCTCTTGCCCAGGGGTCAGCAACCCTTTTTCAGCCATGGGCCGGTCCACTGTCCCTCATACCATGTGGTGGGCCGGACTATGTTTTTTTTTGGGGGGGGGGGGAATGAACGAATTCCTATGCCCCACAAATAACCCAGAGATGTATTTTAAATAAAAGCACACATTCTACTCATGTAAAAACACCAGGCAGGTCCCACAAATAATCCAGAGATGCATTTTAAATAAAAGGACACAATCTACTCATGTAAAAACATGCTGATTCCTGGACCGTCCGCAGGCCGGATTGAGAAGGCGATTGGGGCTGCATCCAGCCCCTGGGCTTTAGGTTGCCTACCCCTGCTCTTGCCTCTTGCCCACCCAAGAGAATCTTAAAGCCTTTAGTCCGAGAGCAGCATCCCACATTTTCAACAAATTTTTTCTTCAAATTGCAAAAAAGCACAGATAGCAATGTTGACTCATAAGAAAAAATCCAAAATCCACATCAGGGCACCAGGACAATTTAGGCTAACCAAATGTTATAAACTATTGTGCAGTTTTTTGAGTTCATCAGGCTGGGTGGTAAACAAAACTTGGGTGTGTAGGGTAGGAGATGGAGAGATGAACTGGCTGAAGTTGGAGCCATGAATGGAATCTGGATTTAAGCCCCAGTCTGAAAATGGAGCATGGGAAAAGTTAGCAGTCATTCAAATAAGGCTCTGCTAGATGTTTTACAGTTTCAGGTTGTATCCAAGTTTGTTAAGAAGAGGTGGTTGCGGGGGGGGGGGGGGGACATACAACAGTCTGTTCAAGTTTTCATACCCAAAATGGCAAAGATGGGAAACCTGTGGCCCTCCAGAGGCTGGGATCCAGGTTCCATCAATTCTGACCTTTCACAGTGCATAGAACAATTGGTAATTTAATTCACAACTAAGTGAATGATTAAGAATTTTAAAGAGGACCAGATCTACAGAAACGAACATAATTCTGTTTTACATACTCTTAAACAAGCATACAGATAAAAAAATAAGGTGTATTGCATGTTTATCTACAACTGCCATAAATTCAGTCACCAAAACTTTCAGATATTTTGGTTGTTGGAACATAGAATGCCCTGCATTTATAAATATTGATTGTATACAATGGCCAATGAAGAGTTTTATGGCAACTTACAAATTTATTGTAGCATAAGCTCTTGTGGTCCAGAGCCCACATAGTCAGATGCAGCTAATCAGTGACCCATTCACCAACACTTTTAACTGAAGCAGGTTGCTAAGCAACCAATTTTTATTCCAGATACCTTTGAAAGCTAACATAGCACTGGATAAAAGTAAACAAAACCACTACCCTAAGAACCCATTTTAAAATGCTCACACAATCCTACACATCTTTACTTAGAAAAAAACATACCCACTATGTTCAAAGATGTTTAATCCTTTAAAGAGTTGGAAGCATAAAAACACAAAAAATGCATACCATAGCAACAAACAAAGAAAACACCTCACCCCCAATAGTTTAAAAGGCTTTCTTTAATTAGCCAAAGGGCCTGGGAGAAGAGGAATGTTTTCGCCTGGTGTCTGAAGATATGTAACGAAGGCGACAGGGGAGCCACCCTGGGGACAGCCTACCCCAAGTGGGGAGCCACTGCAGAAAAGGTCCTCTCTCATGTTGCCACCCTCCAGACCTCTTGTGGAGGGAGCACGTGAAAAAGGGCCTCAGAAGATGATTGCAGGGTCTGGGTAGGTTCATATGGGGAAAGGCAATCCTTGAGGTATTGAGATCCTGGGACATTTAAGGCTGCATAGGTCAAAACCAGCACTTTGAATTGGGTCCAGAAACTAATTGGCAGCTAGTGCAATCAAGCCAGAATTGGTGTTATATGTTCAAATCATCTTGCCCCAGTGAGCATCCTGGCCACTGAATTCTGCACAAGTTAAGTTTCTGAACTGCATTACAGGAATCTAACCAAGAAGTTACCAGAGCACAAACAGACATTAGGCTATCCCTGTGTAAAAGGTAAAGGTAAAGGGACCCCTGACCATTAGGTCCAGTCGCACACGACTCTGGGATTGCAGCGCTCATCTCGCTCTATAGGCCGAGAGAGCCGGCGTTTGTCCGCAGACAGCTTCCGGGTCATGTGGCCAGCATGACTAAGCCGCTTCTGGTGAACCAGAGCTGCGCACAGAAATGCCGTTTACCTTCCCACCGGAGCGGTACCTATTTATCTACTTGCACTTTGATGTGCTTTCGAACTGCTAGGTGGGCAGGAGCAGGGACCGAGCAACGGAAGCTCACCCCATCATGGGGATTCGAACCGCTGACCTTCTGATCGGCAAGCCCTAGGCTCTGTGGTTTAACCCACAGCACCACCCGCGTCCTGTGTAGATAAGGGCAAAGCTGGGCCACCAGTCGAAGCTGATGGTAGGCGCTCTGCACCACCGAGGCCTCAAGCTACAACAATGGATCCAGAAGTGGCCCCAAGCTGCATACCAGCTCCTTCAGTGGGAGTATAACCTATCAAGAGCAAACCACCTCTCATCCATCCGGTCTAGGGAACTGCCCATTAACAGTGCCTCAGTCTTATCTTTAGGTGAAGTTCAAACAAATTGCAGCTTGACTGTGGGTATTCTTAGATAAGTCTCTGTTGCAGTTTCAACTCTCTTTTTCTTTCTTTCTGTGTTTCTCTTTTAAGACCAATACTACTATTAAGTATTTTATAAACACATATGCCTGAGCAAAGTCTCAGACATGCACAGACATTTCCAGTCTGACTATTGTATTTTAGACAAACTTTTGGACAGTGAAGAGAACACAAGCTCTTTTTAACATCAGGAACTTGTCAGACTTCATAACCAGCATTTTAAACACACCTTTCCAGTCTCATCAGAATGCAGTGTGCGCAAAAGGGGAGCAGATGGCCTTATAGTAAGCACAAGGCATAATTCACTGGAGGTGCCAAGAGCAGAACTGGAAGCAGGAAAAGGAAGCCACAGCTCAACACCATGACTGATTTTATTCTTGTATTTACACTACCTCTATGTTGCGAGTACTGCTACCACGTGGTTTGGCCAATTTTAACTGGAATACATAGAAGCAAATACAGTACTCCAGAATTACACTTGTCCTCTCCTTAATGAAATTATATAACTTTTAAAAGGACATTTGCAGTCATTTTCCCAATTACTTTTCAGCATGGCAGCTGCTACTCAAGTTTATTTCCAACACCAGTGGACAGGTGAGTGTTGACAGCAGAACTCTGCACACTATGATCTTTAGAATACCCAGTTCTATCAGACTGCACAGACATGCTGAAACTCAATGCATTCACAATTCCTATGCATGTCATCACTTTACACCTATTATTATTATTATTATTATTATTATTATTATTTGTATACTGCCCTATACCCATAGACCTCAGGGTGGTTCACAGTCCTGGAAGCTGGCTGTAAAATGGACTCTCCCAGTTTGCAGTATTTGCAATTTTCTGTGTGCATGGGGGGTGGGGAGAGGCATGTTCATGTTTTCAACTTTTCGTTTTGAGAATTTGCTGGATACTGTTCTCTTGCGCTAAATTTCTACAAGACTATAAAAATCCATTATGCTTCATTTCAGTGGGACATTATTTTTCAGTTTGGTTAATTTCAAGGAAGAGATGTTTAGCTCTATCCTATGGTCTAATTAGGATGGCTACCACGATGTAAGAGCTGACACAGGCATCAGGTTCACATACCCGCCCAGCAACAGGAACAAAATCACAATAGTAGCAAAAGGGGGAAAAACAACAACCACCATTCCCACAGAGTCCCTCACAATTGCATTGCAACTATTAATCATGATGGTGTTTAATTATGACACCCCCACATACACGGAAGGCACCGATCAGCACATCACACACCATGACTTGCTGGCTGCTGCTCGTGAGTGTTTGTGCTCTCCCCTCCTGCCAATTTCACCTGGACTCTGGGGGGTGGGGCCTGCACTCACCTCGACAGCTTAAAGGCCGGCAGAGAGGCCCTGGAACACCATTGCTGGCTGCTGCTCGTGAGTGTTTGTGCTCTCCCCCCCTGCCAATTTCACCTGGACTCTGGGGGGTGGGGCCTGCACTCACCTCGACAGCTTAAAGGCCGGCAGAGAGGCCCTGGAACACCATTGCTGGCTGCTGCTCGTGAGTGTTTGTGCTCTCCCCTGCTGCCAATTTCACCTGGACTCTGGGGGGTGGGGCCTGCACTCACCTCGACAGCTTAAAGGCCGGCAGAGAGGCCCTGGAACACCATTGCTGGCTGCTGCTCGTGAGTGTTTGTGCTCTCCCCTCCTGCCAATTTCACCTGGACTCTGGGGGGTGGGGCCTGCACTCACCTCGACAGCTTAAAGGCCGGCAGAGAGGCCCTGGAACACCACTGCTGGCTGCTGCTCGTGAGTGTTTGTGCTCTCCCCTGCTGCCAATTTCACCTGGACTCTGGGGGGTGGGGCCTGCACTCACCTCGACAGCTTAAAGGCCGGCAGAGAGGCCCTGGAACACCATTGCTGGCTGCTGCTCGTGAGTGTTTGTGCTCTCCCCTGCTGCCAATTTCACCTGGACTCTGGGGGGTGGGGCCTGCACTCACCTCGACAGCTTAAAGGCCGGCAGAGAGGCCCTGGAACACCATTGCTGGCTGCTGCTCGTGAGTGTTTGTGCTCTCCCCTGCTGCCAATTTCACCTGGACTCTGGGGGGTGGGGCCTGCACTCACCTCGACAGCTTAAAGGCCGGCAGAGAGGCCCTGGAACACTGCTGCCCAGGATTCTCCTGCCTGAATGCCTACAGGACCTCTCCATGCCTTTCACCATCTGGCCCAGGGCAGGGCCTGTTGGCCCTCAAAAGGACGGCTGCCACAGCCCAAGATTCTCCTGCCTGAGTGCCCACAGGACCTCTCCCTGCCTCTCACCATCTGGCCCAGGGCAGGGCCTGTTGGCCCTCAAAAGGACGGCTGCTACTGTTGCCCAGCAGAACCTATAACAGCACCGAGTTATTTTTAGAATGTTTTTAAATGGTTTTTTGTTTTGTTTTGTTTTTAATTCTTTCTGGTAGGGTGGGTGGATTGGATTCTTAGTTGGTTTGGGAATTTGTTTAATTTTGGTATACTTGTAATCTTTATTGTTTTTGGTTTATATTGTTTAATTGTTTTTTGTGGGGTTTTTTTTGCTTTGTTTTTTCTGTTGCTTTTATATAGGTGTTTGTTCTTAAGGGGTGGGATCAGGGCTGCCCGGGAGTGGGTCCCAGCCGATAAAATGGCTGGGACAAGTTCTACAGGGGGGGATGCACTGGGACACCCGATCTCAGTGATCACGGGCAGGAGGAGGAGTCACGCTAGGACCAGACCATGTCATTACCGAGGAGGCAGGCTTAGTCGTTGTTTGAGGACTATCCCTGCCTCCGGGTCTGGCCCTGACTGGACGGGTACTGGAATCAACAAGGGATACCCACATGACCTGAAAGTGTTGCTGTGTAATGCCAGGTCAATGATGAACAAAACCACTGCCATCCACGACCTGATTGTGGATGGGGGACTTGACCTGGCATGTGTGACAGAGACTTGGTTGGATGAGGCAGATGGGCCAGTCCTTGCCGCTGCTTGTCCACCAGGTTTCTCTTACGCACAGCAACCCAGGCCATCTGGGCGGGGAGGGGGGGTTGCAGTGATTTTTAGGAAGTCATTAGTTTGCACCAGGCGTCCTATTGGAAAGACCAAGTTTTCTGAGTGCATGTTCTGGAAGTTGGGCAATAGGGGCAGTACAGGATTCCTTTTGGTGTACCGACCTCCCCGCTGCACCAAGGATTCCCTGCCCGAGCTGCTTCAGGTCGTGGCGGATGTGCTCCTGGAGACACCTAGCCTGGTTGTCTTAGGAGATTTTAATATCCACGCCGACACGACCTTACAAGGGGCCGCTCGGGACTTCGTGGAAAGCATGGCCTCCATGGGGCTGTCCCTGAATAAGTCTGGCCCAACTCATAGCCGCGGACATGCCTTAGACCTAGTGTTTACCTCTATGGATGTTGGTGATCTGACACTAAGTAAAAGCGATACAAAAGAAGTGCCATGGTCAGATCACTTCCTGGTGCAACTAGACTTCTCCGCGACCCTTCCCCTCTGCCGGGAGGTGGGACCGATTCGGATGGTCCGCCCCCGCCACTTAATGGATCCAAATGGTTTCCAGAGAGTGGTAGGGGATGTTTTATCCCATGTTGATGGCCTTTCAGCTGATTCCCTGGTGGCCCGCTGGAATGTGGAGTTAACCAGGGCTATTGACTGTCTGGCTCCGAAGCGCCCTCTCCGATTGCATGGAGCCCGGACAGCTCCGTGGTTTTCTCCGGAGCTGAGGGTGATGAAACAGTCGCTGAGACGGCTAGAGCGCCGGTGGCGGAAAACTCATTCTGAATCAGACCGGACACGGGCTAGAGCTCAACTTCGAGCCTACCAAGTGGCAATGGCAACGGCAAAGAGAACTTTCTTTGCCGTTTCTATTGCATCTGCAGAAAACAGCAGCAGGAGACTCTTCCAGGTGGTTCGCAATCTAGCAGAACCACCTCCGTCATCTGGGTCTGATAGGGACCCCAAGATCTCCTGCAATGCTTTTGCAATGTTTTTTGCAGATAAAGTCGCTCAGATTCGGAAGGAGGTAGACTCCACCGTGGGAGCAGAGCCGGGGCGGGAGAGTGCTAGAGCCCTGTCTAGTCATGTTTTATGGGATCAATTCCAATCTGTTACCTCCGAGGATGTGGACAGGCTGCTTGGACGAGTGAAACCGACCACCTGTCTTCTTGATCCTTGCCCATCCTGGCTAATAAAAGCTAGCCGGGAAGGGCTGGGCGATGGGCTCCGCGGGGTGGTGAATGCCTCTCTCTGTGAGGGAGCCTTCCCAGACCCACTAAAAGAGGCGGTTATTAAACCGCTTCTAAAAAAACCATCTTTGGATGTGGCCAATATGGCCAACTATCGCCCAGTCTCAAATCTTCCATTCTTGGGCAAGGTGATTGAGCGGGTGGTTGCTGAACAACTCCAGGCACGCCTGGAAGAAGCGGACCATTTGGATCCCTTCCAATCGGGGTTCAGACCTCATCATGGGACTGAATCTGCCTTGGTCGCACTGGTTGATGATCTCCGGCGGGCTAGGGACAAAGGTGAGAGCTGTTTCCTAGTTCTGCTGGATCTCTCAGCGGCTTTTGACACCATCGACCATAACATCCTTCTGGACCGCCTAGAGGGGTTGGGAGCTGGGGGCACTGTTATACAGTGGTTCCGCTCCTTCCTCCTGGGCCGTGTTCAGAAAGTGGTGGTGGGGGATGAGTGTTCAGACCCCTGGACTCTCACTTGTGGGGTACCTCAGGGCTCTGTCCTCTCCCCCATGCTTTTTAACATCTATATGCAGCCGCTGGGAGAGATCATCAGGGGGTTTGGGCTGGGTGTTCATCAGTATGCGGATGATACCCAGCTCTACCTCTCTTTCAAATCAGAACCAGTGAAGGCGGTGAAGGTCCTGTGTGAGTGTCTGGAGGCGGTTGGAGGATGGATGGCGGCTAACAGATTGAGACTGAATCCTGACAAGACAGAAGTACTGTTTTTGGGGGACAGGGGGCGGGCAGGTGTGGAGGACTCCCTGGTCCTGAATGGGGTAACTGTGCCCCTGAAGGACCAGGTGCGCAGCCTGGGAGTCATTCTGGACTCACAGCTGTCCATGGAGGCACAGGTTAATTCTGTATCCAGGGCAGCAGTCTACCAGCTCCATCTGGTACGCAGGCTGAGACCCTACCTGCCCGCGGACTGTCTCGCCAGAGTGGTGCATGCTCTAGTTATCTCTCGCTTGGATTACTGCAATGCGCTCTACGTGGGGCTACCTTTGAAGGTGACCCGGAAACTACAACTAATCCAGAATGCGGCAGCTAGACTGGTGACTGGGAGCGGCCGCCGAGACCACATAACACCGGTCTTGAAAGACCTACATTGGCTCCCAGTACGTTTCCGAGCACAATTCAAAGTGTTGGTGCTGACCTTTAAAGCCCTAAATGGCTTCGGTCCAGTATACCTAAAGGAGCGTCTCCACCCCCATCGGTCAGCCCGGACATTGAGGTCCAGCGCCGAGGGCCTTCTGGCGGTTCCCTCGCTGCGTGAAGCCAAGTTACAGGGAACCAGGCAGAGGGCCTTCTCGGTAGTGGCACCCGCCCTGTGGAACGCCCTCCCTTCAGATGTCAAAGAGAACAACAACTACCAGACCTTTAGAAGACATCTGAAGGCAGCCCTGTTTAGGGAGGCTTTTAATGTTTAATAGATTACTGTATTTTAATGTTCTTTTGGAAGCCGCCCAGAGTGGCTGGGGAGACCCAGCCAGATGGGCGGGGTATAAATAATAAATTATTATTATTATTATTATGACAACATCATGGAACCCAGTCTACACAGTCCTCCCACACATGATGCATAAGCACATGGCCAATGAATAGACATGAGAGCTTCCCATTGCCCGGGGATTAGGAAAGCAGTTTGCAGAAAAACTATAACAAAGTTATAGTCCTGTGGCAGGATCAAAGCTCCTTGTCTGCCACTCACACAAAGAGCTGCTGACATGAAAGGGAGAAGGAAGGGATCCAGATGCACAAAGAGGAATGCACAATGCAACAGAAAGAGCACAGAAAGCAATACCACAAAATGCCTGGTAGCACTGCAGTGTGCAATGGGAAGTGTCTTTTTTGTGCAGGCACCTGCAAATCCAGTTCACCAGGGGAAAATGCCCTTGGCCTTCTAGACAGCAGCTCATACTTGCACCACAGTTTGGAGAACGTAAGAAACAGCAAAATTATTCTAACATGGCTTCTTGCATCTTTTATGCTCAACCACAAATAAGAGAAATTGCTGTCTTCAGGCTCTATGCACAAGCCAGAGAACATGGGGAAGGGAAAGGAATGGGGTGGGTGGGTTGGCTGGTGGCAAGAACAAATAAGGTAAGATTACTCAGCCAAGCTAATTACTGGGGTGCTAAAGTTACACACAAATAAACCAGTACTTCGGAATGCATTTACACATGGTGGACTGATTACATAAGTAAGAGCTTCACCAGTGGCAGCCATCTTGTATAAATCAGGTCTTAGTCCACTTTGGGATCTTATTTTTTTCTCAGACACATATATTCACACACCATACAACACAATCTAACAAGGGAGGGCAGAGACTACAGACAATTTTTCTCCGTCAATACAAAATCTAAATGGTGAGACACAATTAAATATAAAACAGCCACGGATGCTGAGGAATGCAACATTTCATGCACTAGTAAAGCCATGGAGTCCAAGAGGCTCTTTGTAACAGTGTAAGAAATGAAGTCCCAACACATGGCATGGAAGCATTCTAGAGTTACCAATCCCTTGGAAACATTTAAATTATGTGTTATCTTTTCCCTCTATCACAATGTTCCATACATGTTTATAACATGTGGAAATTTGTAATCCTTGCAATGCCTTCCATTCTTGCACAAAATATATTCTGGCTGCTGCCAACAACTGTGTAATGAGTTCTTTTGAATGCCCTTGTTGTGCCTGATCATCCCATAGATTTAAAAGTGAAAGCTGTGGAGTCTTATAAGAAAGGAGAAATTTCCTGATACACCTCAGACTGAAAGTTCTGTACAAATGGACACTCCCACCATAAATGGAGAAATGTCCCTAGTGCCCCACAGTCACACCAACAACATGATGTAATTTGTGATATTATACGTGAAAGCTGAATCGATGTTTGATACTGTCTGTGGGAAACTTTCAACTAACATATAAGCCGATACAATTTCTTCCACACCTTGGGATTTTCAAGAGCTGCAGTACATGTACTGTATTGTAACACTGTAGGTGCCATGATAAAGACTTTGCTCTACTTAGCTAGGTAGATGAGGAACAAAACCAACCTTAAAAAAAAACCACCTATAGCAAAAACTTTAATGTAGTATCATGCTATTAAATATAACATATTAAAGCGATGTTAAAAATGTTTATAAATGCATCCCACAAAAAAGTTTTAAAATGCTGCCATAGTAAATATTTTATTACATGTACAGATGTAAGACTTTTTTCCCTAGAAAATAAATCACTGGTGCTTATATCCCTTCCTCCTTGCTGCCAGCCTGCATTTCTGTCAGCACAACCAATTCCAACTTCTTAGACTCTAATCCTGTCAGAACAACTTGCGCAAGGCCAATAAGGGAGGGAAAAGTTCACATTAATCCACTTCTGTCCTTCTTTACACAGATCACCCCTTGGAGCTGTAAGACCCCTAAGTTGGATGTGCGAGCTTGGATTTAGTTTGTAATATAACCATATAAGACTGTACAATCAGCTTGTTCGCTGTCTTCAGGCAATGAGAAATTTTCAGAGAGAGTTCTTTTTGAAGAGTCCAGTCAAGCTGAAAGCCCCATCTGTTCACTTAAAAAAACTGGCATTTTATAGCATTTTGCTTTAAAACTTGCTTACAATTGCACTGAAGTAGAGTTCAAGTATATGCTTAAAGGACTTGCCTGAATTTTAGCTAGTTACAAAGATAGTATTTGTTTAGATTATTTCTATATCTCACCTTTCAGTCAAACGATCCTATTGGTGGAGCTGACTGCGTTTCGACAGGACGAGGGGGCAGCAGGCTCCCTTCAACCGCTCCTTCTCTGGCCAGTAGATGGAGCCAAGTTGGTCTTCCCCTTGCCAGTATTGGGACACCCAACTTCGTTTTTGCCAAAGGCTTTAATGCAGAGGTCAGTACAATATGAAAGTCAGGCTATAGAGCAATCAGATTGCAGGAGTCACAATGGCCTAAGTTCATGGCTAGGCATATGCTAAGACATTGTCCCAAACTTTACAGTCCCTGAAGAGTTAGCAGTCTGCTCGCAGCAGCGCAGTTGTCCCCATGACCTTGGTGACAGGGTTGTACAGAGCAGGCTCACTGTCTGATCTAACATCTATCCCCAGGTACCTCCATAGGGAATGACAACTTTTCACTGGTGAGAGCGGGTACTGGAGTCACATCAGTCTGCAGTGACATGTCACCTGATTTGTTCACAGGAAAATTGGGAAGCTTTTTACTAAGCTTTTATTTCAATTTGTGTTGGGCGGGGGGGGGGAGGTTACATGATGTTGCATCAAGCATTGTCCTACACATTCCAGTGCATTTTCCTGCCGTTTTCCTTATTGCAAAAAATGGGAAGTGGGTCTGTTGTGCAAGACCTCCAAATAAACTTTAATTGCACAGCCTGGATTTGGCAATATGTGGCCGAGCATCATCCAAAAATAGGATTGCCCATAGTAAGAAAACACTAAGAAAGTTTACTTAATTCAAAATCCCAACATGTAGTTTTACAATAGTAGCCACAACCTTTATTATAAAGCTTGTAGATATACAGAACAGTGGCATGCGGTCAGTAGACTAGGGGAACTAGGCTAGTCCCCTAAATGTTCCCGCTAACTTAGAGTATTAAAGCCTGGCGCCTCCTTCCCAAAGCCCAGGAAGCTTCTGCCCAGCTTAGGGAAGGAGGTGCGATGCTCCAACAGGGTCCAAGAACCCTTCCGCTTTTGGAAGGAGAAAGAAGGGCTCCAGCATCCTGTCAGAGGCCTGCCGTCTCCTTCCCAAAGTCTAGGAAGCTTCTGCCCAGCTTAGGCAGGGAGGCGCAACACTCACACACACAACATCACCTCCCCGCCCCCCAATCGCCCTTGCAAGCTGGCACCTCGGCCCTAACTGTTCTCCTACAAAAAAATTCACTGCACGCCACTGATATAGAAGTAAGTTTTTTAAAATATTTTGTGATGACAACAGACATTATATATATATAGTGTTAAGGAAATGTATTCATTTAAAGTTAGAAGCCAAAGCAACACTGAAAGGATTTCATCCTGAGACACAAACAATAAACAGCATACCTTGCTGTTTAGGAAACACAGAAGGCGAATATGAAGGAGGTTCGTTGGTTGCCTGAACACCATCTCCCCTTCACCACCCACCCCCCCAGAATGACCTTCAATTTTCATCTGCCTTTCAGAATGATGGGAGGGGGGGTCAAATATTCCTGAGGCGACAAGCTAAACTATAGAACTAGACTTTCAGGCTCCAACAGTGACAAGGTTATCACACTGAAAACCAGGGGTGGGGGAAGAAAGAGACCATCTGAATACATATCTGATTTGAAAGCTGCTGGTCAAAATCAAGGATATAGTGCAGAGCAATGGAGAGGGCATTCTTTCCAAGTTACGACAACCTGGATGCAATTTATCTGTCTCTTTATTTGCAACATTGTATAGCTTTTTTAAAAAAAATTAAAAAGCTAAACAGAATCCCAAGCCATTTATTTTGATGGAGAGTCACCACTTTAAGCCCTTGCTCAAGGTACGTCACCTCTGTGAGAGAAAGGAGGTTGCTGAATCTAACAATCCTCAGGATTTTTGCAGTCCAACACAGCAGTCAGTTTCTTGGCTAACTCAAGGCACACCTGGCTTAGAGAGGCTGTTATCCTGTAGCAAGGATAGCTAAGTGAACTGGCTTTGCTATTCCTGGGAGGAAGTGGAAGAACATTTCAAGAGGACACTTCTGCAAGTATAGTATTTCACTTCTGGTATCTTTGCCACTCGAAGAGAATTAGAAGCGATTTTAGAGACAGTTTCAGAATTTAGAACCAGCAAGACATCAACTACTCTAGGGAAACAAAAAGTATACATTTTTCAGAGGAAAGGAAAGGAACAGATCCCCACCATACGCAAATCCCATATTATCTGAACCATCTAACGATAAGCCTGTGCCATGCAGTGCTAATAGCATAAGAAGAGGAATGGGGAGACCCAAGTTCAGATCCCTACTCAGCCATGAAGTTCACTGGGTGGCCTTGAGACAGTTAGCATCTCTTAGACTAACCTACCCACACAGTTGCTGCAAGGATAAAATCATAACCATGTATGCAACTCTGAACTCTTTGGAGGAAATGTGGAACATATTAGGGATGCCATATTTCAAACAGTGAAAATCCAGACAGAATGTTGTTGAGCATACGTCTGGATTTTCCTTGACAGTTTGAAAAGACATTTCACTAAACCCACAAAAATATTCATTAGAAATACAATATCTAATGAATTATTCCCTAAATAATAGAATCTGGTTTTCCCAGGGAGAATCACAATTCTATTTCACACAGAAAGTTGCAAAAGAGCAAAAAATTTCAGCCAATATTTGGGGGGGGCAAGAAAAGGGGGAGAGGGAGAGAGAAATTGAGATTTTCAGTCATCATAAATCATCATTTAATCTGATGAGAAGCTGCAGTGAACCTTGGGGTCACATGCTATCCCGCTCCAGTGTCCTTCTCAAATGCAGTACAAGAAACAGTTTGGAAGCTTCCAGTTCAGCATAACCACAGCTTGTTGTTTCATCCAAGCCTGACAAACTGTGGTCAGTTGAAATTGATGCAAAAGCTTCCAAATGCCTCCTCACAGCCATGCCAAAGACGACAGGGGATGGGTAAGCACACAAGGCCAAAGCTTTTCGTGGCTCATTATAATCACGGTCTATGGGTGATCTCTCATATTCAGGTTGCTTTCTACTACTAAGAACTAGTGTTCAACTTTACTCTTGGGAGAGTTCCTGTGATATTAACAGCCATTTTCCCAGCAGGGTGATATGGTGACAGAGAAAAGGTCACCTGCTGAAGATATGTAAGGCACACAGATGTTAAAAGCACCTTATAAAGTATAAGAAATGTTTAGAAATGGGTTGCAAAGAAATTGAATAAATAAATAAATATGGCTAAAGTGCAAATATCCTAAAAATAGTCCATCGTTTTATTAGCAGGACTTTAAGGCTTGTATTTTCTTTTTTTTAAAGAAGCAATATTCACCCAGACTAGAAACTGTCTGTGCTCTTTGTTCAATTGCCGGCCAGATGTTATGGCACCTCATAAAAATTAAAGTTCTTCTCCCAGAGAAAAATTAACTTAGATGACAAAGAGAAGGTTTGAAGGCAATAAACAAATGAAGGAAGGAAGAATCTTGAACCAATATTAGTTGAAAAGAGACTGACAAGCATTCGGTAAGTCAATCAATCCTGTATCTCATGAGAAGCAGATTCAATGATGATGGATAAGCACAGAAGGTGGCTACCTAGCAAGTTTTTCAGAAACACTGTAAACACTTTATTGCACAAGCTGGTGAGTCCCATCCAAGTCGGCTGACAACACAGCAAATTCACAGATTGGAAAAAATAAAGGCAGACAGCTTTCATGGAAGCTATATGTTCATCCAATTTCACAGCAGTTGGGATTATCAAGACCAAATTATACTTTACCATCCTGTCAAGGGTTTGGGTAGATGGGCATTTCTACTAACCATAATGATTTACCAGCTAAGGGAGCTCACAAATAATTGCTTCTCCTTTCCTGCAACGTATGATAGCAGGGAGGGAAAGCCTAGAGCTTTCTACCAACAAAAGGATCTTTCAGTAGATAAGAAAGGAAGGTAAGATGTCTGCCCTTGAAATATAAACAGGTCCAGACACCTTTTATAGACAGATCTGCTGTCTCGTATAACTATTCCGCCCACAATTTTCAAAGATGGCTTTAATATAACCATGGGAAGGAAAGACGATTTGCAACAGACACTTTGATGGTATAAACAGTTCTGTTGTCCCCGGCTTTACTGTGGCAGTGCTTCTGCTGACCACAAAAGGAAAGAAAATTAAAAAGCCACTAGATACAGCCACTTTTTTTTAAAGGCAATGCCAGATGTGAAGCCTTGTTGAGCAAACATCTTCCACTCATATGCTTGCCACCAAGAAAGTGTGGGGAATGCATCAAGGTGGGGAATCTTGCATAGCCTTTGGTTTAGCTAGTGTGTCAAATTAAGTGTGGGAATAGAATAATAGGATGCAGCCATATTCCCAGATCCATGCACCACCTTACCTTTTCCAGTGACAGTGCCTCCCTCTCATACACTCACACACACAGACACGATTACAGTTCTATTACAGCTCCATTTCTCTCACACACAACAAGAGTATATGCTTCTATTTACATAACCTGAGGGAGAGCAGAGGAGACCTATATTTTATGAGCATACATAAACAAGGAATTCCACCATAGTGAAGCTCTCCCTCCCTCAAGTTGTTCTGCATTATATATGGACAGACTTCAGATTTGCTAACTGTGATGGAAAAATTTCCAGGGCTTTGTTTGCTCACGGAAAAATTTCAATTTCATCTTAGTAATAGTGAATGAGTGCCAACTGCAAATAAATATTCAGGAAGCATGGCAGTTTCAGAGATTTTAGCTTTGCTTACTAAATGCAAGTGAAATAAACATGCTAATTTTGATCACTCTCTCGGGTACCAGGACATTTTCTAATGCAAACTGAAAATTTTCTAATACAAATTACTCTACTTTGCACATATATTTTAAAATTCAAATCCATTCCCCCACCCCCCAGAAAGCAGACATCGCTGCTTGTGAGATCTACTTTGTCAGACAGAGCCAGATGCAAAGCAGTGGCTCAAAGATGAAGCCATTTATCTTTGCACATCATGAGCCCATATAAATGGGATGACCCACATAAACAAATCTACATTTGAGTTACTACAGATCAGAGATTCATATAGCCCAATTTAAAAGGAGTGGGGAAACCTTGTGGTTGCTGCTGCTGCTGTTAAACAGTTTGGAGTCTTGCTATTCTACTAGAAGTTATACCGTATATCCATTTACCAGTACATACTGATCCATCTTCAGCTCAACCTTGTTCTATATCTCCTCCTCTTCTCCCAGATAAAGGTAACCTTGGTGGAGTACTAAGAGGAGGAGCTGATCTCCTCAAGGACTGCCTCTCCTATATGAACTGACCCAGATCCTGCAATCATTCATAGACAAATTACCACGTTTCATTCTAACAAAACAACAAAGTTGTACATATTTTAATTTATTCTTTTGCGATAGCCTCTCAAATGTTTCAGCCAGATTTACCGGTATGTGCTAGTAGCCAGCATATTTTATGAGGTATCCATCCTTGCCAACAGAAAACTGGCTTTTGTCTAATGAGTGCTCATGAAACTAGAAAGTTTCATGAGCATCTTCACTAGATGCTGCCTGGTAAATGAAGTCGCCTTAGCCTACTTTGTCATGCATTACCCATGAGCAGCCACCTTAAAATAGAACATATTTTGCCAATATTTTTATCCAGAATCACACTGTGTTCCAAGCTAAATTCTGAAGTGAGGCAATTTCTCTTCTGGCTCACTTGTCATTATACCTAGGCTTCCATGATTATCTGAGTCAACATAAAAATGCAATATTATTGAGCTACTTAGGCTTTGATGCATGTTTCTTTCAGCTTTCATGCTATAAATTAGGGGGGGGGATTACCCTATCATCAACCCCTGTGTTGTGTTCTGCAATACCCCTCCCAAACCCTTAAATCTTCATTTGAGGCCCTTCTCCAAGTCCCCTCTCCAATGCAGGTTTGGAGGGAGGGAGAGCCTTTCCATTTGTGGGTCTCCATCTATGGAATGCACTCCCCAGCAAGGTGCCTTCCTAGACATCTTTTTGACACCAAGTAAAGATTTGTCTTCCCCCCTCCCCAGCTTTTGATGAACCAAGATGACATTGTTTTTGATGCCAAAGCTTCCTGTGGCTGTTGTTGTTGTTTTATTAATTTCATTTATATACCATTTTATATTTTTAAGGGGGGAAGTCTCAAATTGGTTTACAAGCTGTTATGGGGAAGCAGGTGTTATGTTTCATGTTATGCATAATATATATGGTTTATAACAGTATTGCAAGTTGCTTGGAGTTCTTCAGGTAACAAGTAACTAACAACAACAACAACAACCATCAGATGTAGCTTATCTGGTAGATTAATAATTATCTCCAATGAGTGCAAAAGGAAGTTGTTTAGTTTCCTCTTGGTTTATCTTTTTGCTGGTGAACCAGGATTTATGCTTTGACTAATTGCACCTACCAAGAAAACCTGTTATATTAAAGCAAAGTTCCGTATTTACCAGAAATTGTTCAAATGTGGTGAAAGGTGTGTTCTGCTTTACATTTGTGTTAAAAGATCCTGTTCCTTAAACCTGCCTCTTTGCTCCAGAAGACCATGTCCAAGGAACCAGAAATGGCCAATGCACAAAACTCTCCCTCACTTCTCTAGCCAGTACTAGAAGTTTATTGTGGTCAATGTCCATTATGTGAGAAATAAACAATACTGAATTCAGTCATTCACTTATTCGCTCAAGCTAGGAAGAATCCTCCCAGTTGTCAGAGGCAGGGATACGTCAAGTCTAAATGTTAAATTTCTCAGGCAAAAACAACAAAGGAAGTTGCTAAAACACATTCAGATCCACAATTCCTTGGTAATGCTTGGAAGACTGAATGAAACCATTTAGAAGGTGTGGTAGTTAAATGGCACCATTACTCTATCCCAGCCCTTTAGACTCACAGTTCTGTGGTTTTAACAGTGTCTGCTTTGTAAACCAGACAGCCTCTATTATAATTTAATATATAGATGGAAACCAAAATACAGCAGTTTTCTTGTAATTCAGATTCTATTTATTTATATTAATGCACACATGACTTCCAAGAAGCCCATCTAAAATACAAGTCAACTGTTGTATTTTTCTCCCATATAGGACTTCCTTTCCGAAAAGGATATTCTAGACAAGTTGTTCACTTTTCTAAGGTGGACTTTGCCATTAAAAAAATTCCAGAGTTGTTCTGCATACTTAAATAAAAGTTACACCCTTGCTACTGGCTACAAGCACAGAGAGATTGACTAAGGGAAAACATGTGCTAGGACCTCCTGGCCTGCCCACAGTGAGCGACCACAATTAGTATCAGGGGCTCCACCTCCAAGGAGAGAATCTTCACCAATACCAGGAACAAGTGAGCTTAATTAACAGCTGAGGTTTGTATTCAACGTAATGCTAAGTGAATGTCTCATCAGCACAAGGCTTTTACTTGCACAACAGAAAGTTCTGCCCTCTGCCTGCCTGCCCCCTAAATCTCTTCTGGGTTCCCCCAACCCTCTAGAACAGATTCAGAGAGAGAGAAAACCCATTGCACAAGCAGAAGTCCTTGCACTGACGGAATGTACCAGTCTATAATAATAATAATAATAATAATAATAATAATAATAATAATAATAATAATTTATTATTTATACCCCGCCCATCTGGCTGGGTTTCCCCAGCCACTCTGGGCGGCTTTCAACAGAGCATACAGCCCTACTGTATTAACATTAGAACCTCTTGTATCAATTTAAAATTATTTTTCTCTCCCCTTTAAGGACTTTTGGTTTGTATAACCTTGCGAGACAAAATAAGTTCAATAAAAAAATAGGATTTTCTAGAAATGATAACATTTGACATCCAATGTGGTCCAAGGAAAAATCAATTTGGACCTGGGATAACAGAGGTCAAATCACTGCTCCAGTTATAAGATTACCATGAGTAAGTCTCTGTGTGTATCTGTTTCCCATCTGTACATGGGAATTATGGGTGTCTCTCACAAAAAGGAATGGTACAAGAGGCTGAAAAAGACAGAAAAGCAGTTTGGATAAAACATTAAAGATTGCAATAATATGTGGGGTGTTTGTTAGAGTTGCTAATGCAATCAACTTAAAAAAAAAAAAGACAGATCCATAATTTGAATTGAGCAACCATATATTGATGATGGAAGTTAATTCTCTAGAGTAGTCAAGTGTCCAGGATCATCACTTATTTATTTATTCACTCATTAGTCAGATGAGCACAGTTGTATTCAAAACTAAAAGCTTTTTCTGTGAGATGTGATAACTGTCTCCAGTGATATCTCTCCATAAAAAAAACATCATTCTTAGATTTAAAGTAAATAAGAGGCTTTAAAGTTACATTCATCTTATATTAACAGACAAGGTTTCATCAAAGAAGAAAAGATCTAAAGATGGCTCTTGGGGAAATCATTTTATGCTAAATCTACATTTAATTAAACCTATTTTCTGATAATTAGTTATTGATTGCTTGTTAGCGGTTTGAAAGAACATATTCTTTCATACATATTCCAGCACATTAATCCTAAAGGAGTTCATCCCATTTAAAGACCAAATAGATTGCTACTGAAACAGACAGTGACATTCACAAAAGTGAAATAACTTCCTAATATGCATATCACTTTTATGAATGTCTGTTTTAGTGGTTCACCCTATCAACTTTCCATTTCACATCCCTCCACTGACTTCTGAATCCAGCTGCATTGCTCAACAAAACCCTCCCTTTTTATTACTTCATGTGTTCCCAGACTGAACCTTGATGCTGGAATCAGTTCTGGCAGAAATTAAGTCCCACCCAAGTCACCTGTATTAAGAAAGTTCCCACCTATTGGTCTTACAGCAGTCTTCTAGAACGTCAAGTACTACTTAATTTGGCCAATCTATTAAAAATAATCTAATAAAACATCGCTTTCAAATGTTTGTGAAGTTTGGTATAAAGGATTAAATAACACAGCAAGGGCTGAACTATTCTGCTGACTCACATGACAGCCAGATCAGGTATATACCGGTATATTTGTTTCTGCCAATAAAGTGTTAAATATCACATTCTCCCAGTAACCAGGGAACTGGATGGAATACAGTAGTACCTCGGGTTACATACGCTTCAGGTTACAGACTCTGCTAACCCAGAAATATTACCCCGGGTTAAGAACTTTGCTTAAGGATGAGAACAGAAATCGGGCAGCGGCAGCGGGAGGCCCCATTAGCTAAAGTGGTGCTTCAGGTTAAGAACGTTTTCAGATTAAGAACGGACCTTCAGAATGAATTAAGTTTAGTTTTCCTCCCTCCCCAGCCCAAAAGTCTGCTATTCATTATTGCTGTGACTCCTGAGGGCAAAAAGACAGATCACACAATTTTAGGAACAGCTTAGAATTTACCCACCTTTATTATAATATAGACAAAGAGTGCAAATACTTTGTAAAATCATCTCTTTTTCTGATTAATTTTAGGTGTGATAGATAGATAGATAGATAGATAGACAGACAGACAGACAGACAGACAGACAGACAGACAGACAGATACTCTGAATTGGATAGTTGCAATTGGAATGTTTCCATCAAATAATAAATGACCCGATCTGGTTTATCTGTTGATTTTTAAAACAAAACACCTAATATGATCCTACACTTCTGTTAATAAAGAACTGTGTGGTTTCTCTTTTTCCTCTCTTATATCTATGAAGGGTCCTGTGTTTTTCTAACAATGGAGACAGACCTGGGTAACAAACTTTTTTTATTTTTCTAGAGATGGGGAATCAGTCACTGTATTATTATTTATTATTATTAAAATTTCTGTACCTCTCTTCATGTGTCTCCATCCCAAAAGGCAATCTAAAACTTGCATAGCACTTAAAAAGCTTTTTCTTTTTCAAATGACTCCTACTTCTTCATTTCATCTTAAGAGTTCTTACAGAGATTAAAATTCATAGCTTTGCCGTAAACTAACTTTCACCTCCCTCCCCCCGAAGCCCCAGTTTTGTTTATCATTAAATCTGATGAAAGCTTCTAGAGATCTTGAAAGCTCACACACTATTTGGAGACATTTTGATTGGCCTGGTATGGATTTGGGATTCCCCCCCCCCCTTATAGGACACCATGCCTACATTTACCGGCACTTTTTGTGAGAGTAGAAATGCTATTATCCAGGAGTGAACTACAGTCTTTGTCTCACATGCGCAACATTAGTAATCAGACCCTTCCTACAAAGTTCCATTGTCCTCTAACAATGTACCATTAAAATGGAACCATTTCATTAAAAACCATTTAAAAATCAATCCTGAAAGGACAATTTCAATGGAAGTGTTCTTTAATTGTTAGCATGGATCATGGGCATGTCTGTCTGTGTAGATCTGAGCTTTAAGAATGTAACTAAAGCACTGACCCAGAGAATCTTCAATTCTGACAGTGATCTAAAAGCAAAAAAACTAGAAGCTTGACTTGAAAAGTATGTGATTGAAAATCAGTATCTAAAGAAATTAAAGTGACTTGTATGTGAAGAATGATGAGACACAAATAGAAGATAACATGTTAAGGCTGAATTAGCCTAGGGATATTTGTGGCCCTGAAATACTTTTGCGCAACAATTTTGTCACATTTTAAAGAAAAACTTTAATAAAAATTATTTAAAAAAAAACATTTTATCAGATTTTGAGAGTCAGTAAAGTTTCTAGCCCTCAGGTTACAGGTAGATAGCCGTGTTGGTCTGTCATAGTCAAAACAAAATAAAAAATAAAAAAAATTCCTTCCAGTAGCACCTTAGAGACCAACTAAGTTTGTTCTTGGTATGAGCTTTCGTGTGCTCATACCAAGAACAAACTTAGTTGGTCTCTAAGGTGCTACTGGAAGGAAATTTTTTTTATTATTATTTTGTTTTAGCCCTCAGGATTACAGAAAAATGCTTGAAAAAAACATGGCCAAAAGTTGCTACATTGTTTGAAAGAATGCTACAGGTTAAAACATTCCTCCTATCAAGTTTTTGCTCAGACAGGGGTAGTCTTCACACGTCATCTTTCAATGCAACTACCAGTAATACTCCACAGGACCATGAAGCATTGCAAAAGAAAGTATTGAAAAGCATTTATAAAATAGTTAAGATTTTTTAAATCTATATGTGGTACATCAGCAAATACAAAGTCAGAAAGACAGAACGGGATTTTTTTAGAAGAGGGACAGAGTTGGCGTACTCTGCCCTTTTTCCCAGCTGTAATGATGCAACATCAAGTGAAATAGTACAAGTCACCAAAACAGGATATATGTCTGCATGTTAAGTGTTTTCAAGACTAAACTTGATATTCTGCACATGAGGGTAACTGTTTCAGATTAAGAACGTTGCACAACAGCGGTCCAGACCTAAACACTGCCCTGTGCAAACTGTGTTTGCCCTAGAAGAGGGAGGTCCAGGGACAACCAGTTCAAGAAGTTGCCCATCATGGAAAAATATAATCTTCTTAGGCCCCTTGATAAGCTCTTTTTAAAGTCCAAAATTAAGGGCCATCATATGGCCACCTTGAGTAATAATCCAACACACTAGACTCATCAAAATAGATACATTGTCTCACTGTAGATGTTATGTTAAATTAACCATTGTTTAGCATTGGATCTGCATTGAATGTTAATCAGCATTAGCTTTAGCCAGTGTTTCAAAGCAGCTTTGAATGCTAGTTAAAAGCTGGATCACAATTTTATTATTTATGAAGACATTTTTACCTATGGTTAATACAAAAGCAGCAATCACGATTCATGACAACAAGGGAAGAAGACAGAGAGCACAGGAGCCTGCTTCACATCTCTTACACCAGGCTCTTGTGTTAATAGCATGCAAGTAATAAGTTTGCTATGCTTTCCAGATTATGCATTTTCTTTATGGCCCACATCTACACTCTTGTGTCAGAGTACAGTATCCCTTTAAATTTTCTGCCTCTTTACTGCAGCCAAATCCTCAAGCATCAGAGATCTGCTGCACTCAGTTTTTTTCTGTCTCACAACAAAACAGGAAAAAGATAAGAACAACCAGAGAGAACACCCAGTTACCAGTTTGTTAACCCATAAGCTTAGCAGGAGACACTAAAATGAATAAGGTGTGGATAGAGTGAGCAACAACATTCCAGAGAACAGCATTTTAAAAAGAAGCAGGGAAGCAAATATACCCAGAGGAAATTAATGTGAAAAGGAAGAAAGATGGAAAGTGTACCCCATAACCCTGCAGTCTGCCCACAACTGGCTGGCCTATGTTGTCAACAACCTGAAAACAAGTCAATGGGCAAGGAAATTACTTTTGACAGTATGGAAATAAGCATTATTATATTACTGTTTAGTAAATTAAAGTTTAAATCTTAGGGTTGTACTGCTGTTTAATACTGCCTCAGGCTTCTCCCAATCTACCCTCATGGTGCCATATCATAAAACACGCGGCTACAGGCCTGCTAAATGATGTAATGGCAACATTTAATACACAGGGTAATACAGGGGGGATATTTCCTGGCACATTAAGCACATACATATGCCAAGTTTTAATCCTTAGATTTCAGAGGATCTCTTGCAGGTAAATCTCTGCACTACTGATGGAAGTTCTTCAAAGCTTTATGAGATCATTCTTACATTAAAACACCAGTGTTGCAAAATACGTTTTTTTCAATAATAGGATAGGATGCACTGAAGAAAATAATGAACAGTCTCTTGCTTGTTCAGTGAAAGGCCGATGGAAGATAAACGTCAGAGCAAAGGAAGCCAAAATGGTGCCCTCAAGGTGTTGCTAGATTACCATTTCCATCATCCCTGGTCAATGGTCAAGCTGGCTGGGGCTGATGGGAGCTAGAGTCCCACAATATCTGAAGGCTCCATGTTGGCTACATGCACTTCAGAATCACTTGTGGATTAACCTGGATGGCATTCTATTTTCTGAAGTCTGATTTTCATCCCAGAAGAGAATGAAAATGAATAAATGTCAAAGGATTCCACAGAACAGGACATGGGGATGTCCTAGGGAGGTCATCTCTTGAGCAACAGGATGTCACAATCAGGCTGTCACTGACATTCAGCACCAAAACTAGCCTGAACACTCCAAGAATAAGCTACTGGGTGTTCTGGAAGGGCATGAATCCCCCAACATGCAGGTTACTCCTAGGGAAAAAGTGGTACTGTCACACAGAGGATTACTGGGGAATAACAAGCTGTTGGATGTTACCAGGAAAGGTACTGAAGCCTTGGCATGATGGGCTTGTTCCACAATGGCGGCCTGGTGCAGAGGTGTTCTGGAGAGGGTTGGGAAATCTAAGCTATGCATGTGTTTCAGGGGGGTACAAAAGTGAGCTGCACCCCTAGATAATTAAGTCCATTTCTTAAATATGATCAACTGATGATTCATATTCAGGTATGGGAATACGGCACAATGGTCAACCCCATTACAGTGGTACCTCGGGTTAAGTACTTAATTCGTTCTGGAGGTCCGTTCTTAACCTGAAGCGTACTTAACCTGAAACATCACTTTAGCTAATGGGACCTCCTGCTGCCACTGCGCCACCAGAGCACGATTTCTGTTCTTAGCGGAGTTCTTAACCTGAAGCGTACTTAACCTGAAGCGTACTTAACCCGAGGTACCTCTGTACTTTATTCATTTCACCCTGAGCTTTTCCTGCTCTCGTTATGAGCTATGTTCTTTCTATTGACATCTTCTGCACCAACCCACTTACGTAATAATCCCTGACTAATCAGTTATGAGTAAAAGCCACCCATGAAGAACCTGTTTCGCTGACAACACATGCCAACCAAAAGAGTGTCCCTAAGTGTTGGGTAGCGTGGGAAAATTCAGCTAGCCAGAACCCTCTGTCCAAGACATTGCCAGCACATCTTGCAATCACCAAGTATGCAATCTAGCCAAATTTAAATGCTTTTGGTTTAAATTTGATTTCAAATGGGAGGCGTAGTCATGCCCACAGAGGTTCTCCCTGACCTTTTCTAGACCAGTTTTTGCATGTGCAAGCATCTTTGGGCCAAGAACCAAGATGCAAATTTGCTTTAATGTCTCACATCTGATTAGAAACACTGCTATAAACTAATCCTTAAAATAGGTGTACCACCCTTCAGAAATGCTTCTCAGTGGTTTACATAAAATTAAACAAAGCAAAAACTAGGCATTGCTCTACTTTTGTTGACCCTCTAGATGAGTTCGATGTATAGAACATTCTTCAGATTCTTTCTCCTTTCTATAATGTAATGTTTGGGTCTTAAGAAGTACCACAAATACCCACGTTCTATATTCACCTTTCTTTGTTTATTTGGGAGGTTCATACAGGGTTTTCCTCCATTCCTTAAGAGAAGCTCATTAAAATGAAAATTGTTACATAGCCAACTGTGCATCCAAAGGAAGACAGGCTGTGCTGAAACATGGCTAACTACAAGAGAAAACAAAATCTCCCAAGGTGCCCTGTTCAGTAATGTAATGCTCCTGTATCAGAGCTTACACTTAAAGAACTCTGCCTGGAATTCCCAAGCAACCTTCAGGCTTTATGGAATCACTGCTAATTGCACTAACCTTGGGTTTCTAGTGGAGTGATATATAGCTAACAAAATGGCAGCTGCTTCCCAGATAATAAATAATCATAATAATAATAACAGCAACAACAGCAAGTCATTATCGAGTCTATGTAGACTGCTCATACCACACACCCCTATAAAACAAAGCTTTATAGAATATCTAGTTTTAATTGTGGTTCTAAATGATAACTTCACATACTACAGTTATCCTGAGATAATTGAATGCAAATATTTTATTTCGGGAGTACTTCAATAATGTACACAGTTGGTGTGGAATTAAACACATGAACAACAAATTTAATGTTTCTTTTTCCAAAGTTATTTTATTGGACCAGTTGGAAATTATTTCAAAGACACAACAACTCAACAGCACATCCCTCTTACATAAATATAGATTTTAGGGGGTGGGGAATAAAGACACAGAACTGTATTATTTTTTATTATTACCTTTCCCCCAAAACCATAAAGGCAAGAGTCGGAAATGTTCTTTCCACTATCTTCCACATTCTCTTTCAACTCTATGTGCGTTGCAGGACTCAGAGCAACACCTGAGCAGCTGCAGAGAATGTGGGGCAACTAAGAGGGAAGAAAGGTAGAAAACAGAGTGGCCTGAGAGAGAAAGTGAGATGTTGTAGGAAGCAGGATAAAAAAAATGGAGCACCGGAGAGACAGACAAGTGTGCACACACAAACCTACACACACAAACCTACACACACAAGATCAAATAAAATGGATCTTCTTTTAAAAAAAAAAAAAATCCCCTCAATGCCACTATCAAATCCCAAGTGTTCTGTGTTCAGTGATGCGTTCTGCAATCTGTTGATAGTTTTGTTGGCATCCTATGTAAAAAAAAATCATGAGCTTTTGTGTCTTGGTTCAATGTGTTTTGTGATGCTGGCAAGCACCACTTTTATGATTTTTTACTATCAGAAGTTATGATTTGACAGTAGTTTTCTGGAGACCATGAAAATTCAAGAAAATCTGTTTTGATTTTACCAGATCTGGATTTAACCTGAACCCTATCAAAAGTAAAGAATATGCATGTCTGTCTCTCTGGGGTGACATGGGGGCAGGGGAAGCAGCCAGGAAGGGATGGTGCCCATAGCACTCTATCACAATTCCATATGCTCCAAAAGACCGACTACCCCCCCCCCAATCTAAAAGTGACTAAGCTCCAATCTGTATTGTGGAGTGCCATCACACATTGTTTGTCAGAACTGTTGTTGTTTGGGGGTGGAGAAACCCACACAGTTATAACAAAGAGCACAGAGGGGCAACAGACACTTGATGTCTAAGTAGCGATTTTCTGGTCCGTGCATCTTGCAGCTGTTCCAAGAGTAGGTGGAAGCACAAAAGGCGTCATGAAGCTGTTCGTGGGATGAACAGGAGAAAGCAGGAAAATGAGAAAGGAAAGAAGAGCTGAGAGGAGAGTAGGAGGAATGAAAGCAGGGTGTGGGCAGGAAGGAGGAGTTGACGTGATAAAGCATGAAAGGGTAAGCCTTTTAAAAGGGGGAAATGTTGCATACATCCGAAGAGGCTTCAGTAACAGTTGCTATGGAAACCATAACTTTCAATCCTGCAGCTCAAGTTTAGGAGTAGCTCAATATGATTTATGTACGCTTGAGTGCTATCTTGAGTAGAGAAACTCTAAGAGGAGCAGTGTCCCTGAAGGGATGCTTCTGTGGCAAAATACGCAAACTATCATGCAAACCATTATTTTCATTACCATACAACAAGCAACTAGGCCTCATCTGCACTATACATTTATAACAGTATCATGCCACGTTAAATAGCCATGGCTCCCTCAACCCCAAAGAATCATTTTGCTTGAGCCAACATCCTACACCAGTGTGGTGTAGTGGTTAAGAGTGGTAGTCTTGTAATCTGGTGAACCGGGTTTGTGTCTCCGCTCCTCCACATGCAGCTGCTGGGTGACCTTGGGCTAGTCACACTTCTTTGAAGTCTCTCAGCCCCACTCACCTCACAGAGTGTTTGTTGTGGGGGAGGAAGGGAAAGGAGAATGTTAGCCGCTTTGAGACTCCTTCGGGATAACATTTATTTGGAATTGTTGTGGGTGCCCTTTCAAATTTCAACAGGGGAGGCCAAAGTGATTGGGGAAAGGGAAAGATTCTCAGCAAGGCAAAGGCCAGATCTTGAACATATTAAAAACAACAACAACAACAACAACAACCTTTAAGAACCCAGGTCAAACAGTCACCCCTCTAAAAAAAAAAACAGCCAAGAAGCAGCAAATGTCCAAATACACTTGTCAGTGGCAAACACATACTTTATTCTGCTCTAGTCCAAAGAGAGAGGCAGTCAGCGGTTCTTAACTCTCACTGGGTTTTAGAGGCAGCAAGCAGTCCTGCCACTCCTGCAGGCCCCTGACTTAAGTTACCAGCCTTCGCCTTGATCTACTTGTGCTGAGCTTCTGGGTGCTTCTGAAACTTAATGAGAGCACAGGAATGTGGTTCTACTCTTCTGCACAGGTGAGCGGAGAGCTCTTGTATCTTCAGTCACACAGAACTTTGGAGGCACTCGGAAGCAGCAGAACCAATGTCAGAGGCAAGATCCTGCCCCTCAAACAAGTTGGGGAAGGGGCAAGAGTCAGGAGCAACCACAGATTTTGCTTGATTATCAAGAGCAATCAAAATATGTGAGCTGGCAAACAATTAGGTACTCTTGATGTATGTGGGGAACAGAAGAAAAACACATGGCGTATGAAACGTTGGAGGAGAAGGAATAGACTCCCCATGACATCCATGTTCATCAGTTCTCAGACAGGGCTCGTTCATATGCACTCTTGTGCTTAGGGAAAGCTGTCACAGCCACTCCCAGATTCCAGACCCCACAAATGGATCTGCAAGCAAGCAGCTGGTGGATATGTGGCCTTGGCGTGGACAGGCAACCAATTTAGAGGTGGTTGATCCTTGCCATTTTTATTACAGTAGGGGCAAAACATGTACAAGTCCTTGTATGTAAACTGTGGGGGTGGGCATGAATAAGTCCAACCTATTCCCAAGTAAACGAAGGTATATTCAGATCACACAAATAGTTTTCAGGAACCCATTTAAACATGATTAACCCAGAACATCTCAAAAGGCATTGGAAAGGGGCAATTTATTACTTTATTATAAAACAAAATGCATTGCAAGTCGTATCTTATTGTTCAGGGAACTGAAATCCAAAAATCACTACTTGTACAATTTTACAAGTAGGTAACGTAATATATGTGTTTGTGTGCTCATTTGGTAAGAAATGAGGGGAAACCTGAGAAGAGGGATAAAAACAAGACATTTGGGGTTTTATAATTTGTTTTTTCATTGATTTTTAAATTCAAAAAATATAAATATACTTGCTTTGACTTATAAATTTGGTTGCATATGAACATATAACCTATTACAATAAAATAAAAGTCAAAATAAAGAAGATGTACAATAAATGCAATATGTTGTTATAGAAACCAAGGCTACAGTCCTACACAAAAATTAAATGCCACTGTACTTAGTGAGGTTTTCTTTTGAATAAACAAACATAGGATCATAAGATCACTGTCAGAAACTACAAAGTCCTAACACGAAGCTATACCTTTCAGCTTAACATGCCTCCTGTTCTCCTGACCTTCTAAGTTTCTATAGCCACAGCTGGATTACAGAGACTTCTTCAAGCCTGCACATGAAGTATCTGTGTGCAAAAGAAATCCCTTATATTCACTTCCCCCCACCAACTGCACTATGCATTGCACATAAAATGCTGATGAACAAAAATAGCACTCACAAGTAAAAATGTGCAGCCTGTATCCAAGGCTTTCCTTACTCTTCTCCACCCTGCAGCCCTCCAAATCTTCTCCAGAAAACTGGAGGGCCCCTCCAGAACAGATCTTGAAGGCACATGGGGGAGGAGAGGAAAGTGAAGAGCACACCCACCTGCACAACACTGGATTTCACCCACATTTTAAAATAGCATGCCTTACATGTCGAGACTGTTAACAGAGCAACACTCTTTCCTCTGTCCAAGGGAGAACAGAAACCAATGTACACTAAAAAGGTTTAAATCAAAGTTAACCATTCCTCCAAATGAGAAAGATCCTCTTTGAGGAGAGAGCAGTGAGTCACTTGTTCCTTAACAAGCTTTGCAGAAGTACCCAATATTGTTTACCTATGCTCATATGAATATTGCCATAGCAAAAGATAAATCCTTTGCTTGTGAAACAAACAGCTAAAATGGAGCGAAGTAGAGGAAGGATATGCTCAAAATGAGTGATAAATGCAAACACATCCAAATGCCTTGATTGAGCAGGCCTGGCAATTCTCCTATCTGTTTTGCACAGTACAACAGTGGCTGGGGTCCATTGGGACTAGTAAGGTAGAAGGCAGGGAAACTAGTAGTAGGCGGAGCCAGAGAGAATTAATTCAAGTTTTGTTCCCATCTTCCTCCCTGCAGAGTTCTACAAGGACAACACTGAAGCTAAGAAAGAAGAGGAAGTTTACAGGCATTGCCACCTCCTGGGCTGGTTCTCAGTAAGAGGCTAGGCAGCTGGAGGCTGGCTGAGGGCAGAATGAGGTTGGTGGTGGGTCAATATCCCATGTGCCCTAATGGACAAACTGTGGTAACTGTGACACTCAGCCACAGGGCTACTTTCTCATGAAAAAATGTTGGCCTATTGTCAAGGTCAAGTCTTCTCTGAATGCTCAAAGGCACGTGCGGAGTTCCTGGGTATTTTTGTGTCTAATTTTAATACAGAATACTGAGCTGTATGTGTAGAGCAATACAGAGATTGTCTCCTTTCATTAACATCAATTGAAAAATTATTATTAATCTGGGAGTTGGTGTGGTAGTGCCCCATTTGCCGCAGCCTGCATTAGCACGGTGCAAGTTTTACATGGTTATAATCAAGGAGCAATGTGCAGGAGGGATTTCCCTGAGGATCATTTCAGCTTCGCCCATGCTGGGGTTCTTAACAGTAAAGATGACAGCAAGTGTCATTCAACCTTCTTGAATCATTTATCTTAGTGCTGAAGTGTTATTGAAAACGTTTCTGCCAGTTTCAAAAACATGGGAAGAGGAGATCTAATCAGAGACTAGGAAGCAGTAGTATGTACACGCAAACGTTAAAGCGGCAAGTGATCCCCTGGCAAAACACCTAAGTGCCAGTCTCCTGTTGGATAAGTACCTGTTTTTCAGCCGGGTTTGATGCCATAATGGTCACATATTGTTTTTAATGGCATGGTTACTTTTAACATAGAAATTCCAGACTCTTGCAAGTTTGCATGAATTTATCCCCAGTGTAATCCTCAGACAAGTTAACAGCTGTGGTTTTACTGTGACCCAAAAGCTCTGTAATCTCCAAGCATCCCTTTAATATATCAATGAGTGTAAGAGCAAGTCAATTTTTGTTTTAATACTACAACAAAGAAGGTTCCAGAACTGGGTACCACAGTCTGCTGCCAGATATGCAAGGGTTCTGTCTCCCCCCCCCCCTTTAACATAAGCAAGTCTGTTCCTGCATTACATGCTAAACAAAAAGCAAGGCTTAATTTGAGTGACTGTTTTATGCTTGAAATATACTGTATATCAGGTATATCAGTGTATATATATCAGTATGTATATCAGTATATACTGTATATCGGGTATATTTTCAGTCTGAGGGCCATGTTCCCTTGTGGGAAACCTTCCAGGGGCCACATGACAGTGGGGGTAGAAGGGGAAACTAAGACAGAGCCCTGGATGTGACTCTTTCATTTGTACAGTAGGGTACATTCCACCCAGGCACAAGTCAAAGATTGGTGTACACACACACACACACACACACACACACACTCATACCTACATCTCTCCATCCAAGCAAGCAAATGGCATTATCACAGTTCATGGATTGATCTCAGCCAAGCAAAAGCACTTAAGGGGGTCAGTAAGGGGTGTGGCGTGATCTAGGGAGAGTCCTGAGAGCCACATAGGAAGACCTGGAGAGCTGCATTAGCCCCCCGACCTGAAGTTCCCCACCCCTGCTGTATAGTCGAAAGCAAGTCATGCTATGATCAACAGGGCTTCCCCCAGGAAACTACGCATACAGGATTGCATCCTAAGCCACAGAACTAGTTTTAGTGCTATTTCCGCCTAGCACATCTAGGTTCATTACAAAAGGAAATAATGGATTCTGTCAGAGTCAAGCATAGGTCAGCAATAAAAAAATAAGGTGTAAGTGCAGTTAATTATTTATTCAAAGAAACCATAATAGTGCATGCCTAGTGATCACAGCAACTCTTCCCAGTAGGTACAGCTCCAATGAGGCAGTTGCAAGGACTAAAGGTCCCCGTCTTCCCACCACTCTCTAAGGCTCCTCCTCTCGAGGGTATTTCCCACGCAGTCACAAACTATGTCTGTGCACAACCAAAAAGAGCTCTGCTCTCTTCATTTCTCTGCATGCTCTAGGAGACATGGGGGGGGGGGAAGAAAGTTGGTTGCAGCAGGAGGGCGAGACTCCCTGGATTCTTCAACAGCCTGTCTCAGCTCTTGCCTCTTGGCCACCCTCCTCTCCAGCCACAAGTCTAAACTGCTCTCTGCCACAGTCTCTTTCTGCTCACTAAACCCTGTTACCTCTTCTGTTTCCAACACCTCCTCCTCACAGTCTGCTCCTTCTTCTTCCTCTGACCACACATCATTGCCCCACCACCAATCCCCTGGCTCTGAGCCTTCTTCTCCTGGGAGTCCCCAGCTGGAGTCTCCCACCATTCCTCTGCATCCAGCAAGTCCATGACAGATTCGTGCCTGTAAGCTTTCATATCTCTGGTTATTTAAGTACCTGCTGGTAGCCTCTCTAAACTATGGATTACCGGTAATTAGAAGCTACATTTTATGAATAAAGCTCATTCATTTTATGAATAAAGCTCAATTCACATGTGCACAACATGATGTGTCCAACACTCGCTGTTCAACATGGGAATTATTGCCACTGATGAGTATTGTGTTGGATGCAGTGTCAGAGGATACGAAAGCCATACCTTTGGTTTGATCTACAATGGCTCTTTTATAAATGAATGCAGTCAAGGAATCATAGTTGTAGTCACTGAACAAGGGGCACATATATGAGAACACAATCTCATGTGCTGGAGAACGGGAACATTCCCCTGTTGACTCTCAGTGAAGGCACACACAATACAGAAAGAGTGCATTGTGAACATTGGAACACATGAACCATATTTCTCCCCAACACTGCAGTCCATCTCTTCACCCATCGATTCATACTGATAAAGGAGCACCAGTGAGTTTTCAGACTCAGAGGTGTACCACAAGAAAAGATGGGCTTCCACTTTATCACCAAAAGTGAAGAAAGTCAGTCTCAACTTCCAGCTTCCCCATCTGAGTAGAGCACACAATCCTCTAGTATCCAATCAAAAACATACTCATCCATGTTGTTCCTTACCTTGAGCCTCTTTACATTAGAAGGCAATGGGGAGCAGAGAACTCTGTATGGAAACAACATTGCATTCATTCATTTGTATGCTATATCATAGCAGCAAGCTGAAGCTACCAGATAAAGAAACACTAGGATTCCATTCCTACATCTGTTTGAAGGATTGAGGTCTGAAAGATTAGCCTGCTACACTTCTCTACAAAGACAGATTTATAGGATACAGATACACAAAGCATCTACTTATGTACTGTAAAAAATGTGCAGGACTGGACCACGTTGAACATGTATACAGTACACATACTTCTGAAACCCAATACACTGAGCAGGCTGGTACATTTTAATTTTCAATAACAATGCTGCAACATATTTCCCCTGAAGCTTCTTCTTATATATTCATGTTTACTAAACACACTATACATATGCATTGCATCATCTGCAACTAATACGTTCCTTAAACAAAGCAAGCTGCACTTGTGGGGGCTGCACAACACAGAACACAGCATGCAGCAGACTTACAAAATGTAAATTGCAGCAGAACTACGTTACCTTCTTAAACTTCATACCCACTTAAAGACAGACATTAAATTCTGACTTGGTTTTCAGTTTGTCAAGTAATTTGGCATGTCTTAGCAGCACTGAGTATTTCCACAGAGAAGTGTTCTTTCCAAACAAGAAAGAGAGAAGTTATGTTAATTTTAAAATCCTATTACTTTCCATGGCATCCATCTACAGCTATTTAAAATGCATTCACTGACACAATGTAACTGATCTGACAAGAAAGCTGGAGAGCAATTTAAAAGAAAAAGAAAAAAAAATCAAGTGAAACTAATTTTCCATGTTGATGGGATTCAGTTGTCACAACAAACAGCTTACAAGTTTTTACCTAGCATGCAGCACGATCCTATGCACACTTACTCTGAAGTAATTCCCTCTGAATTAAATGGGGCTTATTCCCTGACAAGGATTACAGCCAAAGAACTGAGAACTTTCTAAACCATCCGTGCTTCAGGGTCTTTGTGCTGGCTGTATTTGTGATTTTAAAAAATCCTCACGAAAGCAGGATGAATTATGCAGAGCACCCCAGATATCCAGTGTTGTCCAATCAAACCATCAAAACTCACTACATCCATATTTACATGTGTCCAATCATTGACCAGGAAGAAATCTCTGGAAATTGACTACATAAGCATTGGTTCCTTAGCAATATGTCACCTACATCCGCCGCCTGCCTGAGTTATGAGCATTTGAATCTAAACACTATTCACCAAATATGACCAAGGATGCAGTCTATAAACAAAAGCAACCCTCCCCCCTTCTCCAACAGGACAGGACATCGCAAGCAGCTTGCAGCAGTACTAGCGGTGTAACGAGGGGACCATAACACACAGGCACATCAGTGACTCCACCACACGTTTAAGAGGCACACTCCACATTACTGTCCTATGGACAGATTATTGGCTTTGATCTCAAGAGCATTTGAGATGCAAATGAAAGGTTGGGGAAAGGATGTGTGTGTGTGTGTGTGTGCGCGCGCGCGTGTGTGTTTTTTTTTGGGGGGGGGGTTGTACCAAAATCCCTCTGATCCATCTGTGCCATTATACCCTTTCTGGGAGAACAAACGATTATCTTCCTTTCTTCCTCCTTGCCATTGTGCGAATGTTTTCCTCGCAGCTGCACACACCGGCCGCATCGCGCCAGAGGCACAGCAGCCAGAGGTTATCCCAAAGCTTTATCCAGCTTCCTAATCCCTGGACGGCGAGAATGTAACATCGGGTCTGAGCGCAGAAGATTACACTGAAGCGGAGAGACAGACAGACAGACAGACAGACAGACAGACACCCCCTCCCTTCAAGCTGATGTTCACAACAGAGCGATGGCCCCTCGAGTAGCAGAGTGTCGGTGGGTGGAAGGAGCTTCTACTGCTCGTAGGGACAAGCACTAGCCCGGTGGGCCGTCTCTCTCGCTCCCTTCCCGGCCTCCCTCTCACCAAAGCAGCCCCCATTCCGACGACCGCCCGTCCATTCATTGTGCCTGCGAAATGTGCGCACAGCGCAGGGCTCCAGCCTCGCTCCTACCGGCTCGAGCCTCGAGGCACTGGCGAGAGGAGACGGGGACCCCGGCAGGGAAAGGAGAGGGAGGGAGAGAGGGAGGGGGCGTCTCTCTCCGCATCTCCATTTCTCCCGCTTCCACAGCAGCCAGCCCTCCATTCATTCCGTCAGCCTAATAAGCCAAGCAGGGACGTTACTTACCAGCACTCGGGGCGCCCCGGCCGAGCGCCGCAGCCCACAGCGGCGGCGGAGGCGAGACGAGGGAGCAGCGCGCTCGAGAAGGGCATGCGCTCAGGGATGGCTCCTTTCCCGCTGCAGTGCCAGTGTCGCCGGGGCCGCTCTCAAGACGAGCCCATTCTGCCAATAGCGGCCGCTGCCATATTGTTACCGCAAGCGCTGCGGAGGGCGGGGCCTGTCGGTACCTTGGAAACCGAGCTCCATTGGCTGCGCCGCCGGCCAATCTAGCCGACGCGACCCAATGAGCCGAGCCGGCGGCGAACAGCGGGGCGTTTGGAGTTAGGAGCACGGCAGGCGTGGACAATAGCAGGCGCACGCGGGGAGCCAAGGGGGGGGGGAGGTGGCAGGAGAATAGGCGCCTCCGACCACCGGAACAGTCGCTGAGGGGGCGCTGGGCGAGAAGCGCGTCAGCGACGTTCCAAAGGCGCGCGCGCACCTTTCTCTCTCTCGCGCGCGCGCGCTACCTGCGAAAGCGGCGCTCTCGCTTTCCTACAGGGCTAGTGACGCTAACCCAGTTGGGCTGCCAATCTGATACAGTGTTCGCCAACCAGGAGAGAGACCTGGATTAAATTAACGCGGGCCGAGGAAGAATGCTACGTGATTGGCTATTGACAGAGGTGGGAAGGGGGGGTTATCCCACCCATTTGGGCAGGGGTACAGATGTTTGGACTGTAACACGTGGATAGGAGGAATGCTCCCACTTTTTTTTTTTTAGTGGTGGTTGGGTAGGATATTGTTAGCCCCGTTGAACTGGTAGAGCAATAAGCCGCGCAGTTGCTGGGAACTTTTTTCATGTAGAAAATACTGTTTCGGTAATTGACCACTGTAACTTTTGTTTCCAGGTCCAGTAATTGCTCCCATCTCTTGTTTCATTTCCCTCTATACTGACTCTTCTACATCCCACCACTGTGTATGTGTGTTTGCCAATTCAAGAAAGTTTATAAGACGCTTGCAATGTATTTTAGGTCCCTCATTGTTGTAACCAGTTTGAGACTCGTTTTTCTTTGAAGGGGGACTGGGGAAAGTACAAAGTTGCCATTCTTGTAAGTAAATATTAGCACCTTCGAAGACTGCAGTCTATGAAAGCTTATACCATAAGAAACATGTTCCAGGCATGCTTACATTCTGGTATGCACAAAGCACTGCAGCTTTAATCCATAACATGCCTCAGTACACTTTTACCTTAACAGACTTAACAGGGCGTCTGGAGATTTTTGTAAGTACTTTACTAACTATTTAAGAATGAAATAAAGAAAGCAAAAACTTGTTTTCAGACGGAATTGAGTAATGTTTACTGAATACTAGTGTAACAAATATTCTTCACAAAACCCAAAATATTTGACATGATATAATGTATCTAATATTCAATTTTGTTTTGTTAACTTTATAGTGTTGTGGCACCCACCCTTTGGAATTCCCTCCCCTTATTAAACATTAGACAGGTGACATCCCTGTTGTATTTTTGGTGCCTACTGAAGACCCTTCTCTTCCAACAAGACTTTTAAGTGGAGATCTTTTCAGGATTTCATCAAGCTTTCTGTGCTGTCTCCTAATATGAGTTGCTGAGTTGCTGAGTTGCTGATTGTTCCCTGAATGTAAGGATCAGACTACACATTGTGTGCAAATATAAATAACCTAACCCAACTGGTCCATTCCTGTATGGAAAAGCAGGTTTGAGAGAGCATGGTGCTTTTCTGTTGCAACAGCACACACTACCGGTACCTACTTCAACAAGATTCCAGATGACCTGTTTCATCACACAAACACACATTTGCAATCTGCAGGGGAGAATTACAGCATGAGGTATGGGAAGCAAAGGAGAGCAAGAAGGGCAGGTGAAGAAGCCACCACACTTCGCTATTCCACCTCCTAGGGCCTAGGCTATCCCTCTCACCCATCTCACAGGGCTAATCACCACCTACTTTCCTATGGAAAGGATCCCAATAAAGCAAATGAGACAAGCAAATAAGACAGCAGGAGCAGATTCCTGTTCCACCTGGAATGTCTCCTCCTCCACCACCTGGCCAGGATCCTTATGGCTTGCTAGATGTTGATATTGTTTATTGTTTCTTTTCTCAAAATAAAAAAAAGTGTATCAATATTAGTTGCAAGCTGCTTGGGAAGCTTTCGTATCCTGAAGGGTGAGATATCAGTGATTCTAATAAATAACCTTCCCTTGCCACTTCAGCAATCTAAATTGCAACCCCCCAAAGCTGTTTTTTGAGGGAAGAAAGGGCCTTCAGGGGGTAGTTATACATTTCCTTTGTTCTGTATCATAGAGGCCACTTTAAATTATTCCATGTGGCAGCTGTCCCTATGTGATGAAACATTTATGTACAGCGCATTGTTGCATGGTTCTAACAATTTTCTCTGAGCCTTGCAGGCCTTTCCCTTGCTTTCCATTTATACATTTGCAACAATGTGGAGAAAATTCAGACCATGTGAAGAACCACTGCACACAAATGGATTCCTATATGGAGGCAGCAGTAAGGTATATAGATTTCAATGGAACTTCCTTCTATGTAAGAGTGCTTAAAATAATATCGTGAGGCAAAATTTGCTTCCTTCTGCTGTTTTTCATTTATAAATCACTGAACATGATAGGTGATAAGTAACATTCTTACATTTTGCAATGCACAATAGTTAACACTAAATCACATATTATATGGGGTTATCCCTAAATCATTCCACAATATGGCTTCTCCACTTGTGCTGTTCTATTCAGCTTTGGGAGCAATTAACAAAAAATGAGAAAAACTAATCATGCAATATTTAAACAATATTCTCCTGAAAATTCTTAACTGTGTGGTGTTAATGCTCATTAAATGGATAGTAATACATGTTTAAACTGATCCTATCATGATATGTAACAAACTTGCATATCCATAACAGTTATGGCACAAAAATATTCTTGCCTTCTCCCCCAACACAACAAAATTGGTTTTTATTCTATTCCAAGAAATCTGACATGAGGAGTGTGATGATCCTGGTGTGACTGACATGGCTGTTGGCATTTTACAGTGTTCAAATTCCATTTTGTGAGCCTGCAAAGCTGTCAGTTCCAATTGGAATATGTGTATATTTAGTTTGTTGTGGCTAAACCCTGTCTGTCACCCACAGAGAGCATACACATATATTCTGTCTAGGCTGCTTTTTACAATTTAAATCTGCCATGTTACCTAGCTGAGGTGCAGTTACTTTGCTCTTATGCATGATATAACTGAATACTTGGCTAGCTCTGATTGACCCAGGACCTTTGAGGCATAGTCGTGAACTTACTGCCACATTGAGATGCCGAAGGTTTAAAAAGAGGGGAATGTAGCTTCTTTTTTGGTAGTGAAGGAGAGATTGGCCATCAAATTATGTTTACAGACTGTAGCTGCCTTTGCTGAGAATCTTATATACGTTTAGTAATATTACACTTTTGCAGTCCATATGTCTAATCTCCACATTATCTGACTTTCAGAAATCACCAAGCTTGAAAACCTGGCTTCCTTTAGATTTTCACCCAGTAAGACTTATTCTTCTAATACTGGTTCTTCTGCTAGATGATTATTGTAATCAAGTTCTGAGAAGGCTATATAGTTAGAAGCAATGGTGCTTTGCAGGCATGTCCATATACCTGTAATACTACTGTATATACAAACACAAAATAAGGAGGACAGAGAAGGGATGAAAAAAAGCATTTTGCAAATCTGTTTTAAAAGTTGTAGTGGCAAGGATATATTTGTAATTTACCTAATTAGCAACGGGACATTAGAAAGAGGAACATGCTGACCTCTTCTCTATTTTGCCTTTGATGGAAGGAAGTTGGGTAAATCTTTAGGATAAATCCAAGCTTTCCCCTTCAAATTCAAGTGGATTAGGAACTTCCTTGGTTGCCAGGAGGAGGTTGTAGCTTAGTTCTCAAAAACAAAAGCCACACTCATTTATTGGGCCTAGAACAGGGGTTGCTAACCTGTGGCCCTCCAGATGTAGAATTACAATTTGCATCATCTCTGAGCATTGGCTGTGCCATCTGACAACATCTGGAGGGTGACAGGTTTGCCATCCCTGGCTCAGGGTAAAATCCCTCATGCTAGGGAAGCCGAAACTGACATCAGGAGAGCTGACAACATACTTGCTACATCACCTTCATTCAGTCAGCTGTGTGTATGCCAGGAATAGGATAATATCTATATAGATATTGAGAGCCAGTGTGGTGTAGTGGTTAGGAGTGGTAGACTCGTAATCTGGTGAACCGGGTTCACGTCTCCGCTCCTCCACATGCAGCTGCTGGGTGACCTTGGGCTAGTCACACTTCTTTGAAGTCTCTCAGCCCCACTCACCTCACAGAGTGTTTGTTGTGGGGGAGGAAGGGAAAGGAGAATGTTAGCCGCTTTGAGACTCCTTCGGGTAGTGATAAAGCGGGATATCAAATCCAAACTCTTCTTCTTCTTCTTCTAGATGCTGATACATGAAGGATGCATTCCAGAACAAATCAACTGGTTAGAGTGGAAATAATAAAACTGCCACACAAAAAATTAAGCACCAAGGTTTACTCATCCATTGATGCGAGGCCCAGCAAAGAAAGGATAAAAGTTCATAAATCTGTCAGACATTCTCAGTGCTAGAGCATCAACCAGGAGCCTTCAGATCTTCCTTTACTCTGCTGCCCCACGTGGCAAGCCAACAACTGTATGGGAGGCTGTGATGTGCTTTTAGATTCTAGAGAGCCACTCCACACACCCAGGCAGGCAGCCTGCTGACTCTTCTTGACCTTGCTTTGTGCTGTTGCCTAAGGAAAAGCACCAACTAAATCATGGGATAACTTAAATAATTCAATGTTTCAACTTACATTCTCTTATATAATACTTTCTAAGTGCTGTGATATATTTGTATACTTTTATGCATTTCAGTCTCTTCACTATTCACAAGTTACCCTTGATTCGTGACAAGTTAAGATTTTTTTTAAAAAGAGGGTGTCTTTTCCCCAAACCAAAGACATAAAGTATATGAGACTAATCAATATTCATTTATTTCATCCCTCTGCCCTGCCTCTCAATATACTATAAGCAAAACAATACAAAATAAAATACCTGGAGCAAAGTTTGTGCATGTACATCACAGTTACCTCCCTCCGACTCCATTGCTCCTTCTGCTAAGCTACCACAGTCCACCACTCCCCACCCTTGAGCTCAAAGAATGATTTGGGTTTTAGCTGGCAGAGGGCAGGTAGGAGGCAGCTGTGATGAACAAGAAAATCATGAAAGTGCAAACACACAGAGAGCCTCATGCGTCACTGGGCTGCAGTTATAATTGTGATGGCTTATATGTGCTCATCAAGCAGAATGATGCAATATTATTTGCAAGTATAACTAGTCATTTCTATCAGTGAAGAAATGAAGAGCTAAGAGTGAAATATGCAATCATTTCATTTGACTAATTTAATATATATGTATTACTGATTCAGGAACTCGTTGACTCCGTTTAAGAACCCTGGAAGACACCAAGTTTATTTGGAAACCCAAGTCACTGTTACTTCACATATAACTGGTGTTTGATTGGAGTTGGAGCTTGGTTTTGGCTGCTGTTTCTCTTTCTCTGTGGTTTCACTGTTAAGCAATTGGTTCTGTGGTTTTTCTGACTTATAAAATCAAGGGGGAAGCTGCTGCTCATACAGAAGTGTTGGCGCTTCAGATTGCAGCGTAGTTTATTAGAAGATTGCTTGAGGAACATGAGCCACAATCCAGTAAATACATTGAATGCACAGAAGATACGCGTGCACACCTTTTTTCACTGGTGTTTGCCACATCTGCTTTTAACACTGAACTCCAACAATTTTACACTACTGTACTTTTATTTCTCTCGTGTGTGTTTTTTAAAAGTTTTAGTTCTTAGTGCTGCCAAGGTAGAATTAAGAACCAGGGTGATGATGGAGGGACAACTATGACCAGGATCCAATCAGGCCACTTCACAACTGCACATGAGGGGGTAGGCAGCCACAGCCCTTTGTGCCAACTTGAATGCCACTCTAGAGGGTCCCCTGACTGTCACCTTTTAGAGGAAAACCAGGGGCCACAATGAGAAGTAGAATCTGAGCAACGTACGTGTGTGTGTGTGTAGAATGCACTGTGTTTAATCCTGACCTGCACTTGAGGAAGGCGGTAGGCAATTTTTGTCAAGTCCTCCTTACCTCTGCAATGCTGGTAAGCCCCTGGAGCTACAGCAGGAACCTGCAAAAATAGCCTCGTGGAGAGTGAGGAGCCTACTGGCTCCCAGTCACTTCCATGAATAGAAAAGAGTTATCTCATTCATGGAAGGCACACCCAAGCATGCAAATCTTTGGATCCTTGCCCCTCTGTATGTGCGCATCTGTGGACTGAAATACTTAGACTGGCATTAATCGCATCCCTGGATACTTCCTGTATTACTTTCTACTCTCTCCAAATTCTGTCAAATAGGAGAACGTATTTCCATCCTAGAGGTTGTGCTGATCTTCTGCCTTTCAAGCACACCACTCAGGCACCTTTGGGAGCTTTCACCTGGTGAATGGGCCTGTTCTTTCATGAACCATGTTGGAGGTGGTCTGAAATGTACTGATAAATATATTTACATTTATTCTCCAATCTCAAACACTGAGATTGCTCTTGTTTGTTTGGAATTTATTAGACTTTTTTTGCCTCTCAGATATAATCCAGTGGGATGGGTGGTATATTTGTAGGGCAATGACTTAAAGGCAGGTACTGCAAAGAATGAAAAACAGAATTTGGCACTAAGAGAGGCAAAGAGTGCCACCTGCTGGGATTTCCTAGGTTTCATTTTCTTTCTTTCTCGGTAATGGCTATTGCACATTTTTCAGTACTAATGTAAAGTACCGGTAGATGAATTTCAGTGGGAATACCACTTTACAGCAAAAGACTAACAATGATTGTGGAACAAGGTTTTGTAGACTGATGAAGTGGGAAGTCCATGAATACTCATGCCATAATAATTGTTGTTAGTCTTTTTAAGATGCATGCTTACTGAAATTAATTGATTTGCAGTTGAAAGTAAAGAGTTAGGTTCATCATGCCAGTCTTATTGATAGTTATTCAAAGGGCAGTTCCACTGAATTCAACAGGTCTTATATCCAAGTAAGGTATTTAATTTCAAATGTATTGATATCCAGTATTCTGAAGGGAGGTATGAAGGTTGGTTTTGGTCAAATTGGATTGGAGACCATTCATCTACTAACAAGGAAGGGCATAGCTATATGACAGAGCATGTAATTTCATGCAGTAGGTCTTGGGTTCAGTTCCTGGCATCTCCAGGTAAGACTGGAAAAAAGTCTGGCTGAAACCCTAGAGGGCCACTGCCAATCAGTGGAGACAATAATGAGCAAGACAGACCAATGGCAGAAGGCATTTTACCCTACCCTTAGCAGTCTGATCTGTGGCTTTTCACTCTACCATCAAAAAATATCTTTGTATATTTAAAAGGATACAAATAAAATGTTATTAAAGGTTGTTGTTGTTGTTGTTTTAAACCAAACCACATATTGAGGCAGACAAGAGGGAGTGGAACAGAGGCATAATAATAAAAATCCTTGGGGCCTAGGCAAAGTAACTGGACTTCATTGTTGAAGAGGAAATAGCCAAGGGCTAAAGATAAAGATAAAAATAAGCCTAGGGCTTGCCGATCAGAAGGTCGGCGGTTCGAATCCCCACGACTGGGTGAGCTCCCGTTGCCTGGTCCCTGCTCCTGCCAAGCTAGCAGTTCGAAAGCACGTCAAAGTGCAAGTAGATAAATAGGTAAGCCTCTGGCGGGAAAGTAAACGGCATTTCTGTGCGCTGCTCTGGTTCGCCAGAAACGGCTTAGTCATGCTGGTCACATGACCCAGAAGCTGTCTGCGGACAAACATCGGCTCCGTTGGCCAGTAAAGCAAGATGAGCGCCGCAACCCCAGAGTCGTCGGCGACTGGACTTAACTTTACAGATAAAGTAGAAGCAACAGGTATCACAGAATGCAGGGTGATACATTTGGCAAACAGTCATGAAAGTGTTGCTGCAAGACATGTTAGTTTGATTATCACTTATATCTCTCTCTTTTCTGTTTTTTTCCTTCCCTCACATTTGGTCAGCCACACTGTCCACCCATCTTTTATTTCCTTGTCTTTCTTTTCCAACTTCCTGTGCTGCAGTCTCACTCTCTTTTCCAACTCCTAGTGCTTGCACACATGCCTATGCACTGTGCAATGGGGGGGGAGAGCTGTTGCTGACGCTGTAAGAAGATGGGCATGCAAGCAAAGAGGGACTACGTCTGACTCCCACTGTTGTTTCCTGGCCCATAGATTGAGAAACGCTGGTCTATAAAGCTAGAACGCTGTTTTAATGGAAGCAGCCAGAGAAAAATAGAGATAGCCACTTGATGGCAGCAGTGTAGTAAAGGAGGAGGAGGACTTGTCTTGGCTGGCTGGCTTGTCTTCCCTCTCACTTTGCAGTCTATATAGCCCTGCATTGTTGCACAAGGAAACTAATTTCACAGTCTTTCTCTCTGTATTTGTTATGTTTGAAACTTGCGAGTGGGGAGCAACAATTCTGGAAATTTCTGCAATAGTTAGCAGGAGAAAGCATGCTTTCCTCTAAGGTTTCTGGGGAGAAGTGGAGGCTATTGTAGATTTCAAGGAAATCAGATATTCCTCCTGTCCAAGCAAATTATCAAAATAAGTAGTGTGGACTGAATCTAGGCAGTAGCAGTGCCCATGGCTTGGTAGCTGTCAAGTATTTCTCCATGAAAATCTCTACTTTGTTCTTGTCTATGTTTCGCCTGTGATGGACTTTGTACTTAAACAGCAAAGTAGAGAGGTGTCAGCTGACTTGAAAAGATAACTGAGTAACATACAAAAATTGTAAGGTAGGGGTGTTGGCCCAATGGGGGGGGCAGGGCGCTCAAAAAGCCACAATAGGGGGATAATCTCTATTGGGACCACCTAAATTTCACAAAGTACCCCACAAGCTTTTGAATTCTGCAGAAATCATCTTCACACTGGATGTTGAGCAAAACAACAAGGAGAGAAAAAATCATGCTGTTTGATCCTAACAGTCTGGGCTTGTGCAGGGCATGTTAGGAAGATGAAGTTTGTAATCCTAACCACTGCTTTTCCCCAAGGGGTACTCAGGGGTACGCAGTGCTGACACCTCTTTTTTGTTGTTGTTGGTGAGTACCGACACCTATTTTTCTATAAAAAAAGGACTGATCCTAACTACACTTTGCTAGATAGTAAGCCTCATTAAACACAATGAGACTTACTTCTGAGTAACAGGCACTGAAAGACTGAAATCCTATGCTCACTTGTTTCCTAGTAAATGAGTACAGTAAGCCCACAAGTTACATCAGGGATCGCACCTAAAGCCAAAATTGCATATGGTCAAAACCCATTGGGTTCAATGGTGGGTGGGATTGCCAGTCATTTTTCCTGGAACACGCACACCTTTTATTTTTTGCAATGTGTGTAAAGTTGAATGTGCACAAGTTAAATGCACTAAGTTGTGGACTTATATAGGATTGCAGCCCTAGGCAGCAAAAACAAACAATATCTCATGCACTGTGAGGTTTTTTTTTGGGGGGGGGGTATTTACGGAAACCTTTTGTAGGTGCCATAGGAAGTACTGGTGGGGACACTGGTGCCCCACGGGTGCCATGTTGGTGAAACCTGTTCTAAGAGCCTGAGGCAGGAACTGAGTCACAAAATATACTCTGCTAGATCTTTCATGCTTTCTTTCATAATTTTGCAGTTTTCAATCTGTGACTTTTGCCTTCTATGCATGTTGAGATACAGACAAGGGCTGGATTATGCCTCTGCCATGGTCATTTCATGATTTTCAGCGGGAATTTATTTGTGATGCTTATGACTAGTAGGCACGTTGCTTCATACTGGAAACAGAGTTTGTATTCATGCAACTACCAGCTTCTCAATAGCCTTCGGCTGAATTTTCTGTTCCAGGTCTCTTTTACTCAGTTATTCTACTATAATAGCAGGACTTTTTCCCCAGTCGGGACTCACCCAAACCGAGTTCCGGCACCTCTTTGTAGCATACAGCAGCTGTTCAGTGGCACGGCACCCAGAGCTGTATGTCGGAGGCTTCGGGTTGCATGCCGCTCGTGGCTTTGTGTCTGAGGTGACATTGTAATGCGGTCGCAGTGATGCTGGCGGTGGGGCAATCAGGCGAAGAAGCATTCCCCTGCAAAAAAGTGTTTCCCCCCTAAAATAAGCTCAACAATTTATTTGTTGTCCATCAAAAAAATAGTGGGAGTTCCTGCACCTTTTTCTGGTAAAGAACACTGTATAATATACAATTGTGCATGGGATGTTAGGGGAGTGGCAGTACCTATGGTGTGGGGGGGGACACATTTTGCTCCTTTTGGGGTAGTTCATCCACTTTCAATTCCCACTCTGCCAGTGGCGTAGCAACCCCTGCTGGCGCCTGGGGAAGGAACTTTGGCCGAGAGTAGTTGAGCTTTCTTTAGGGGATCTGCAAAAGTTTTTGAGCTTTTTTGGGAAACATCACCAAGACTTCCTTAGCTGGCATTTTGAGGGATGCCACCCGCCCTGCAGCGCCCAGCAAATCCCCGTGCCACCCTGCAGCTCCCCTGCTGCTCTGCAGCCTCCAGTGACACCCAGCACCCCGTGATGCCCTACAACCCCCCCCCCGCCAGCCTGCAACCCCCCCCCCCGGTGCCCAGTGCACCCTGCATGCCCCCCACCTTCCTTCACTACTGCATTCAGCTCTCTTCTGTGGCTCCTAGAAACTGTCAGGCATGCAACAGTGGCCACACCCCAGGAAACGTCTTTGAGTTGCCAGCTAAACCAGGTAAGGATAGCCAAAGGGGCTTAAACCCTTGGTGAAGGCAGGTTCCAGCAGATTGAGTGGATGGGACCAAGAGACGGTCCAACAGTCAAGTAGGTGGTTTCTTAAACCTCTGCTGCCTTGTTGCTATATTCATTAATGAAAAATGTTTCAGCAATAAACTCTGAGGAATTAACTCCATCCGTTGCCTTGTAGGACATTTTTGGGAGAGAAAAAGGCCAAGGAGTAAACCCTACACAAATCCAGCACAGAGATCCTAAGGTGGTTGGGTGGCATGTTCTTCTCTACCAAGGCAAAATGGTGAGTATCCTGGAGACAGCCAAGGTCAGGTCACTGGCACCAGCTGGGCTTGATTGTCACCAGGTGATCAGCACTGAACTGTGTTTGTGTTACACGGAGCTATCACAGTGCCCACTGGACTTCCGGTTGGCGCTGCCGGAGATGGCGGTCGGGGGGATATGTCGCTCGTGACATTCCCCCGTCAGGCCGGGCAAAGGGGCGATCGCGCCAGCGCCGCGACCCCCAAAACCCCCGGGAAGGGCGTCCCGGGGTCCGGAGGACCTGCAAGAGCTCGGACGCCGGTCCCGGTCCCAGGGAGCTCTTAGCGGAGCTCCCGGGCGATCGGGCGGCGGAGCTCCAGGGTCCGTATCCAGCCCCGTCTGGCGAAGCTGCCAGACCGCCACAGCTGAGCGCGCCGATTCCTCCAAAATTTTCAATTTGGAACTGTGAGTAATCTACAAGAAAAATCTTTAATTCTAATTAATTTGAACTGGCTTGAGGGTAAAAAAAACGGAGGTCTGCCCCTTGCCATTGTGTAACAACGACAGGGCATTGTTGCACAGCTTGAGAAGTACTGTTTGGAATTTGATACTTTGTTTTGGAGACTTAACCCCTGCGTCTCCCCCGGTCCTAGGGGGCAGATGAAGATCATCTAATTTGTAGGAGCAACTTTGGAACTTTGGAACTTTTTAAAGTTTGAAAAAGTTTGGAAAAGTTAGAAAAGAACTGATTGCTAAAAATGGCGGTGAAACAGGATGTGGATTTGTCAACATTGTTGGAGAAACTGAAAGAACTTAGAAGGGATTATAATGCTGGAGTGAAAGAACTGAGAACTGAACTGGCTGCAGCTGGGAACAGTTTTGCGCCAGAGATAAAGCAAAGCACAAACAATGACCAGATTGGACAGGATTTACAATTAAACCCTGTGAACAGTGTACTTGTTGAACATAAACAGAAAAAGCCTATCCAGAAGAGAATCAGCTGCAAAAGAATCATCTACTACAAGTCAAGAGCTGTCATCATCAGGAAAAAGAGAAATACAAAGAGAAAAGTCAACAAATCACAGCCCAACGACAAGCAGCAGAGGGGAAGTCGGAACAATCTGGATCAACCATGGAAGGAAAGGCCGAAGACACTAATGGATATCGTTTTGGATGTTACTCTGCAGCAAAGACAATGGGTTCCAAAGATGCCTCCTGCAGGAATAGGATGAGCACGTATACGAAGTAACTGATTTGTGGCTTATTGGTTTTTGAACTTGGACATGGCAGGAAATGATTATAGTATGGTTTTTGGAACATAATGATATAAGATATAAGATATAAGATGAATAGCTATTATAAATGATAAGTAATGTTGATATTGAAATAATCTGCACCGGGGACTGGGGGGGGGATAGGGATCTGACTAAAGTAAAAGATAAGAAATGTAAAAGATGTGAGTGGGTGATAATCGATTTGAAATTAAGGAAATTATGGAAATGTTAATGATGTGAAAATAGAAACCTGGTAAGAAATGTACATCATGATAAATGAAAACAATGAGGGGGGGCGTGGGGAAGTCATCAGAGAATGTAAAAATTGTATGTGATCTGGCCCGAATCGGGGCTGGACAAAAATTTGGAAAACCTAATAAAAATTATTTAAAAAAAAAAATAAAAAAAAATATCACAGTGCCCACTGTGACAAAGATTAGTACTTGGCAGATAGCAAGATCCTTCTCCAGTCAAAGAGAAAGTGTGGTCTTAAATCAACACTGCCACAAGAGTCATACCTGAACTTTGTGGATGCTTTTCTGATTCTGTTGAACAAGCTCTACTGCTTGTTGAGCACTAGAGACAGGTTGAAGAAACCACATCAAAGAGGCAACCTACAACATAGCTATGCCTTATTTTGGCAAAAGAGAGCAGCAGAGCCCCAACTGGTTTGAGGCTGGTATAAAGGACCTGGAAGCTGTACGTGGCTCCCTCGGCCAATAAAGCGAGATGAGCACTGCAACCCCAGAGTCAGTCACGACTGGACCTAATGGTCAGGGGTCCCTTTACCTTTACCTTAAAGGACACGGAGCCTGTTATCGCTGCAAAGTGTGAGGCTCTTGTGAACCACAATCATACAACCTGCAAGAAGACATATACAGTACTTGTATTCAAGTAGCATCAGGGATCTGTTCATCTGGCACATCTCCATGCCAAGACAAGAGCGTGGTGGGTTCATATTTGAGAGATGCTGTTTGCAGATGATGCAGCCTTGACGGCACACTCTGAGGAAGCTCCACAGAGAGACTAATCAACCTTTTTGCCCAAGCCTGCAGGAAGTTCAGCCTCACTATCAGCCTGATGAAGACCAACTTCCTTCTCTTGAAAGGAAATTGAGTTGAACACCCCTAATTCTGTCCATACCTGGAGCTGGCCCTTCATTCAGCCTCCTTTTGTAAAATACTTTCCCTACTTCTGCCTCCATAGTAGTTACTTCAGAAGTTTTCTTGCCATTTGCTACTGAGCTGAAAGCAGAACACACACACACACACACACACACACACACACACACACACACACACACACTGTGAGAGAGAAGAATTGCCATTATCATTTTTTCATTCTACCATCACATTTTGTGTACACTTAATCACAAAGAAACCGGTTTCAGATGTTATCAACCATTTGTGAGAGAGTCACATTTTATAGCTGTCAAGTAGGGAATGCTCCCTCATGGATTATTTCCAACTAAATAAAAGTCTCACGTGCATTGTAATCCTGTGCAATTACTGGGAAGTCTCATTGATTTCAATGAGATTGATTACCACATAATTATGCACAGGACTGAAGAACTACAGTGTGATTTTATATTTCAGTGCTGTTGCCTGGATGAGGACAGGATTGTTACAGGAGCAAACACCAGCCATTCTTTCCATTGCTACTGCTGACCAAACAGCCATGGCTCCTTCTGCCTTGGCGCTGGGTAAGAGCATGACCACATAGAGCAGCACAAACAGAAAGAACAGACAAGAATTCCAACACAGGTCATTATACGTTACTGGAAAGTATTATATCTATATATTTCTAACAAACAGAGCTCTGAATACTGGCATTGAGGAATACCACCCAAGAAGTAGGGAGGCGAGGGAAGAGCACTTGGGTGGCAGCATTATCTCAGTTACTTGCTCATTGTCGCCTACAAAGCCTAAGCCTGTTGAAGTTGTTGACTTTTACTCCTTACTGTCCCAGTGTCTCATCTTTCCCCAGGCAGTCTTCCAACAAGGACAGGAGCAAGGATGTTTTCCACTCCCAGTGCAATTCAGAAGACAGTAGACTGACAACTAGAATAACAACAGCAATGGCCAGTGTGACTCCAGCACTTCCTTTGTGGTAATGCCACCTTAATGCTGTAGGCTCCTGTAACTTTGTGAACAGTTTAACAAACACATAAGTATCCTAGCATGAGAATGCCAGGATGCAGAATGCAGGCAGTGTTCCTCTGCTACCACATAGTTTTCACAGGCACAAGAGCCCTAGTGCAACATAGAGCTTGGCAACCCTATTCCTATTTTTAGTTTTCAGAACAACATAATTGAGGCTATTCAATAAGAACATTTGCTTGTTTTACAATTCAGAAGTTGAGAGTGTGCTGCTGCAATCAGGTCCTTCTTACAGGCTTCCCTTAGGCACCTGGTTGGCCATGGTGACAGCAGGATGCTGGAGTGATGGATGATTCTCCTGATCCAGCAGGCTGTTCATATGCTTATGTTATGATTCTCCCATGCACGACACTGGGGGAAGAAAGAAGGCATATCCTGGATAAGACCACTGGGAGACTGTAGAAGCCCCATCATGTGCTTTTCTGTCTATCTCCATGGCCATGCAGTCAAGAGTATTGCTCTGTTGAACAAGAGGACTGGGTTTTATTCTTCATCTCAACAACACTTTCTGAAATTGTTACTTTTGCCCCATGCAGGGCTTGACTTTCTATATGTTGCTGGTGGGATTCATTCCCTGCCTGCCATTTTGCTTTGTGTTCTTCACAGAACTATGAGGTATCTCAGTCTTGCTTCCTGTAAGCTTGCATGCCTCCTTCCTGCAGGGTTGTGGAACTGGATTATTTATGACTGGAACAACATTCATTCAGACCCTGTTCAACCAAGAAAAAATGGCTTATCTGCCAGTCAGGGGATCCAAGCCTGAGGAAGGAGTCCTGGAGCTTGCTGCTGGTAGCATAGATACTTCCTACCTTAGCCAGTGAACTGTGGTATTAGATGAATTGGAGGATGCAATGTGAACTCTTTCTGGATGCATACTTGTGGAATGGTTTCCTGCCATCAGTGATTGGTACCTTCCATATGTGGGTTATTTAATACATTGGTTTCCACTTCTCAGCCCCCACCTCCAAAAGAAAGCATTCTGTTGAGAAACAATCTGTATCTAGGACAATGTACTGAATATTTTTACCTATTTTATGGCTTTGATTGCCTGGAGGATATTAGGTCATAAATGTATAGGGGACCAAAGGTTATAGGCTCAGGATAAGGCTTTTCTTTCTGTTTATTTTATTTCACAACAGATCTAGTTGTTCACTTTCATCAGTCATTCAAAAAGACCCTAGTCTACAGTGTGTCCCCAACCCCCCACAAGTAAGACCATCAAGTCCAGAAATTAAAATTACCCAGCTGTACCACATATTTTCCATACAGGGTTAGGGAATGACAGCTTTTCCTAATTGATTAAGGCTCATGTATACAGTATGTGGTGTCAAACATTAGCACATTATATGCTTTGATAGATAGCCTATATGGGAAGAGATATGAAAGAGTATGTGAACGGATTTTGATAGGATAATCTGCTTACTCAGACTGTATTACGAATGTGTCAAGAGTGTTTCTGCAGGAAAAACTCAGACTTCAGCTAGTTTCACAGAGAGTAGGCACCCTGTATATGTAGCTGAATTAAGCATACAGCTCTGATTATGACAACAGTACTTAATTTCTACGCATGTGCAAAGCTAAGGCAAGAGAATGCCGGTATATAAGATCTGTATAATTTCAGAGGCATACCTAGGCTCCTTTGTGCCCATTACTCCCTTGGCAAGGAGCCTTAGAGTATCTCTTTCCCCATTTTTTCCTGGTTTGGCAAATGTTTGTTTGCTGTGACATATCAGGAATGTAGAATAAGTTATAAAGCATGGAATCATGAGGCAGGAGTGGGGGAGTGGGGAGGGGAGAGGTTAATTCTGTGCTTCACTTCACTTGAAACAATATACACAGCCATAGCAGTGGTGAGGACATTAAGACCATTAAGTCCAGGTTCTAAAATCACTTAGCTGCACCACTGGCACATTCAACAGAAAGATTCACTTCTAAATAAAAATAAAGGAGCATCAAGTGGTTCCTCTGGTCTATGAAACCTTCTGCCCCTGCTCCCTTTCCCAGATACCCTTCTTCTGTTTCTTTGCTTTTTGTTTTTTGCACACATCTTTTTGTTGCTGGATCTCCCTTTCTCATTCATTCCTGTCCTCTTCTCTTCTCTCCCTCCCCCACTCTTTATTTCCTTATTTTTATTTATCCCCCTCTTTCTTCTCCTCTTCCCCCTTCTATTTCAGTAAAATTTGTCACTGCCCTGCCTCACCCGCTGTAGTGCTGCCACCAGGGTGGATTTGATTTAAATCAAATTGATTTAAATCATGATTTAAATCACGATTTAAATCACTAGTCAGTAAGGCTTGATTTAAATCACTAGTCAGTAAGACTGGATTTAAATATATTTTTTACAGAAAGACTCATTCTTGCTGGTATAATCTTAATATTTACAACCATATGAAGGTTTCATTTTTGGAATAATAAATTTTCAGAGTAGTTTTTACAGTTATATGAAAAATTACTGATTTGGTTATACTACTAGAAATACATAGACAGATAATTATGAAATTATGGTGAGGTTTAATAAGTTAACTTTATATTTGGACAACTTTTCTGCTGTACATTATTGGAAGGAGAAAAATAATCATTTAAACAATTTATTTAACTAAAACAATAACATGATAGCATATGTATCCAGGTTTGTTAACTGATGTGGTTAAACATTAAAAAAAAACTTAGACTGAGTTTTAGCACACTTGATAAACTTAAAACAAATCCTTATTTCCTGATAAATAGCCTTTGGACTACAATGTAACTTAAATGGAAGACTATATTTAGAAAGATTTTTCCTCCAAAAGCATTTTATTTTAAAAAACCAATTTAAATCAAAAAAATCCGATTTAAATAAAAAAAATCCGATTTTTTTGATTTTTTTTAAAAAATCTTTGATTTTTATCCACCCTGGCTGCCACCCATAGCGGCACGGCCCTGCCTGCTCACCACCCTGCACAGGCCCCGCCGCAGCTGCCCCCTCCTCCTCGCTAGTGGAGCTGGAGGCGCAGTTCTCTCCTTGACCCTCGGTACACCCCTGTGAAGGCCTGTGAACTCCACTTTTGTGGGTTCCCCAGCAGCTGCTGTTATGACTAAGTAAAGTTGCCTTAAGCATCACAACGGTGTGGTTATTGAAGAAATCCACCACACTACTCTGAGCTTCTTTGAGAAAGAGTGAGATAACATATAATAAATTCAGAAATACTGAGTCAGGAATAATTTCCAACCAAGTTAGAATATACAGTTTAGGGTTACATGAATTCAGCATCTAGCAAAACAGTTGTGTCACTATAAAGTTTCAAAATAGCTTTGTGATTTTTTATTTTTAGTTGCACATGGGAAATCAACTGAGGGATAAAGGTAAAGGTAAAGGGACCCCTGACCATTAGGTCCAGTCGTGTCCGACTCTGGGGTTGCGGCGCTCATCTCGCTTTATTGGCCAAGAGCCGGCGTACAGCTTCCAGCCGACCTTCTGATCAGCAAGCCCTAGACTCTGTGGTTTAACCCACAGTGCCACCTGGGTCCCTCAACTGAGGGATATGTTGGTTTAAAAAACAACTGGAGAGTGTGCAGAGACCTATGTGTAGAGGGGTGTCCTATTTGCCATACTTAGGACTCTTGAGAAACTCACCAAACCTGCTGCATCTGAAACTGGGTGTGGAGAGTGAAGCTGGTTGCTAAATGGGACACTGCTGTGGGCAGCCAGAGGAAGCTCCATCCACCTTGGTGCCTGCCCATAAAAAGCAAGCCTAGAGAGAGTAGTGTGATGTCAGCAGCAACCCTTCTATTTGTGAGACATTTAAAGTTTGTTTGGGCCTTGGGTAAGAGGCATAAGAACATAAGAATGGCCCATCTAGTCCAGCATCCTGTTCTCATGGTGACCAGCCAGATGCCCGTGGGAAGCCTCCAAGCAGGACGCAAGCATAAAAGCTCCTGTGGCTTCCAGCAACTGGTATTTAGAAGCATTGCTGCCTCTGACCATCGGTAGTCTTATCCTCCATTAATTTGCCCAATTCTCTTTTAATGCCAACCATGTCCATGGCCAGCACTATGTTCTGTCACAGCAACTTCCATAAGTCATCACTAAGTGCTGTGTGAAGAAGCATTTTCTTTTATCTGAGAGCTAGGGTGGGTGGGTGGTGCCCTGGGTGAGTCAGGAGGATAAGAGGGGAGGGTATGTCTCTATTTTTTAGTCATTTATATTAACATTTGTCTACAGTAAGCCTTCAACTGGTGCACATTTAACTCATGTGCATTCAGGTTTATGCACTTGGCAAAAAAAAAAAAAAAAAGTGGGCAATCCCACCTGCCATTGCACCCAGTGTGTTTTGACTACATGTGATTTTGGCTTTAGGCATGATCTCTGGAGCATAACCTCCACATATGTTGAGGGTTTACTGTGTATTGCACTGTATAACAATAGCACTTTTGTTGCTTTAGTTTTTTGTAAACCACTTAGTGATACTTTTGTATATCAACTGGCATAGAAATGGTCTAAATAAATAAATAATGTTTTGCTGAGTTGTGAGCTGCGTTTGTGGTGCAGTATGTAGAGAAGCAGTCACATAACCACATTGCCATATGCTGAATTCTGCATGGCTTATTCTCTTTCCTTAGCATGCAAAACTGGTTGCATAAATTGGCCCTCACCCAGGAACAATGAGATGACAGAACTGTTAATAAATGTTTCTCTCAGTGAATGCTAGTGCTGTCAGCTGAATACATTATGTTGCCAATAAAACTAGTACCTAAGGTATGGGCACAGCACACACGTTTGCTCCAATGTTCTCAACCTACAACAATTGCTGCAAACATGTCTCTCATGGAAGCCGGCATCTTGAGAAACCATAAAGTTGATGGGTAAGTGGGTAGCTGGGTGTTTTTTTTCTCCAGGGGGCACTCAAGGGTATGCAGTACTGGCACCTCTCTCTCTTTTCAGTTAAAAAGTGTGGCACTTACTGTAACAACTTCATGGTGAGTACCGGCACCTATTTTTCTAGAAAAAAAACACTGGTTGCACATAATGATTATCTCCTCATCATGAAACATCCTTTGTATCAGCAAATGGCATTATGTGTATGCAGGAGACCCTGACTTCAGTCTTCTCTGAGCCACTTGGTCAAATCATTATCCTGCACGGTTGCTTTGTAAGTTTTGAAATTCATATACAAATGCATGTGCAAACCACACATACATTAGGAACAAAGGAAGCTTCCTTATATCAAGTCAGACTGGTGGTCCATCTAGTATTATCTCTACACTAACTGGCAGCAGCTCTCCATGTTCTAGGTAGGGGACATTCCTAGTCCTACCTGGTGATGCCAGGAGATTGGACCTGGGCCTTCTGTTTGCAAAGCAAATGCTTGACCACTGAGCTACATCCCTTCCGCTATTCTAGCATATGCTACAAAACACAACCAATTAAACCTTCCCAGCTCATATACTACTAATGAATACATGCATATGTAGCTGTCACAGATCAGCCTGTACATTATGGCTATTTATCCCCAGAAAATAGGAAACGGTCTTTTACCGAATCAGACCATTAAGTTTATGTATAGTAGTATTGTCTATGCTGACCAGCCTTTTAGATGGAATATTTCCAGCCTGCTGTGGACATGTGGAGGGTTGAACCTGGGACCTTCTTTAGTGCTGAGCTATGGCACCTGCAAAATGATTTTTCTTTTTTGTAATATTTGAAGCTGTCAGATGAGATTACAATGGTATAATCTGATTTGGTTCACCAAACATCACTAGTGAAATAAGTAGTAGCGGTGGCACTGAAATAATATAGCACCTACATATATACATATACATATAATACATACGTGTGTGTGTGTTTGTGTATTGGGATGGAGATGCTCATGAACCGCGCAGCCACCCTTTCCAGATGAAAAGGACAAGCCAGTGAAGTTCAAGTTCTCAAAGTGATACGCTAAGCACCGTCAGGCCCGCGCTTTCGGAAACAAGAGTCATTTGCGAAGTCGGCATTACCCAAATGGGTCAAGCTCCGAAACAGGCCTTGACTTGCTCCTTGGTTTCTGAGCACCAGTCACTTGAATGCCTGAGGCGAAAAAGGAAGCAGCCCGACCTCGTGATCCTCCCTCGTCCGGCACATTCGCTTCGGCTGCCACTCGTGAGCGTTGCTTCTACTTGTTGGGAATTGCCGCCAAGGGGGTAGAACAAGGCGTGTCTCTCACACAGGGCGGACGAAAAAAGACTCGCTAAGGCCTCCTCGCACTGCCGAGGCTCTGACTAAGAAAAGGCGCTCGAGCAGCCATTGGCTCGGATAAAGGGGCCGAGCCTTTTCTCCGCCCCTCTGGTTGGAGAAGGTGGGAGAGCGTCGGCCGGGCGATTGGCCGCCTCGTCTCGCGAAGGCGGGCGTAGAATCCGATCCGAGCGCCGCGATTGGGAGGGAAGAACGCTAACCGGAGGGTATAAGAAAGCGACGCGCGAGGGCGCTGCGGCTGAGGTCGCGCAGGCGCTCCGAGTGCGAGGTTTAAGGTCCGTGCGCGCTGCGGCGGCGGAGGTGGTTCTGAGACGAGAAGGAATATGGCGGTGCAGAAGGCTGTTTGCGTCATGGCTGGCGACTCCCCCGTCAAAGGCGTCATTTTCTTCGAGCAGAAGGCGAGTGCCGGGCTTAAGGGAGCGGCTCCCCGTCCAGCGCTGTGAGGGGAGGGGCTGCCCGGCCGCCTGGTCCCGCTCCAGGCTGCGCGCCGCCGCCGCCGCCGCCGCCGGGCTTTCCCTAGCGAGGCGGCTGGGTTGGGAGTGGGGAGGAGACTGCTGCTGCGCCCACTCAGCTATTAGCTCCCCTCCGGAGTCAGGGCCGCTCCTGTCAGCGGGGTTCGCCGTCGGGTAACGGCGCCGCCTCTGGGGCTGCAGCCTTGGGCCGAGCGGTGGGAGCTAGAGCAGGCTCTGTGGCATCAGGCCAGGCCTCTTGCCTGCGCCGCCCTCTCGTGCGGCCTCTGCCTAGCATGACCTGGCTCCGATAGAAGCGGCGGGCAGGGGTCAGATTAGATAAGAGGTACCTGGGCGAGTTGCAATGAACTTTAGCCTATTTGCAAAACAAAAAAAAACGTAAGAGCTAACTTGTGGGCTTTTTAGGGGATGGAAGTCGTGGGGAAGGCTTCTGGGGAAGGGGAAACAGTTCGTTCCAGTTCTGCATAAAATATAAACCCGCAGGTATTTTGAGGTGCAATAACTCGCTTCCTCCATCAGGACCAGTAGAATGAGTATCTCGGCTATTTCAGGTTGCCAGTTTCCCTTCCCCTTGGCGCCACCGTTGGGCAAACGTTGCCCATAGCTGCTCTGGGGCACCTGTTTCTTTCCCTTCTCTTTATTATATATAGCCAAAGAAAGGGGAATGTGCTGCAAATCAGGTTCTGTCCTCCCTGCCCAAAAGAAAGGGGACAATATGCTGACTCATGGCTGCTGGAAAGCGTGATTTAAGCCAACTTGCTCTTGAGGGAGTAAAAAGAAGAGTAAGAGTTGTGAACTCTAATCTCCTGGGGAAACAGGTTTTGCAGCCTCTGCCTGAATTTACTTAGAAGTACTGTATAAGGTTTTTGTTCATGTGATTTACACACATAAGCTAGGGGAAAATGTAACATGACGTTGAAATGATGTGAATAGCAGGACAGAAGCATAGCTATGAAGTATTTAATAGTGAATGAGGAATTTTGAAAGTATGTGTATATGTATTTTATGTGTTGTAGGTTTTAATAAATGTATTTCTTTTTAAAAGCTGCTATAGATGATAGTATGAATGCATTTAGAAAGATCTGTTACTCTAGTTACCTTTAACTATGAAGAAAGCATGGCTGGTTCAAAGAGGTTTAATAGACTGTATTAGCAGTACTGTAAATGTAATACTGTATACGGAGCAATACGTTATGGCATGTGGGTAGCCAGTGTGGTGCCCCCCCCATCATTCCTGACCATTGGCCAGGCTAGGGGACAACAAGACAGTACCATGTCAACTATTCCTGCCTTATTGACACCATGACTATTTCTAGTTTCAAATATATTAAGTGAGAGAGCACCTGGGAATTTGATAGAAGAGAATTATTTATATATTGTTGCATTTTGCAGTATATTTCAGAACTAGTATGGAATTAATTGAACTTTAACCTTTACTGTCACGGTATAGTTACAGGTAGATAGCCGTGTTGGTCTGTCATAGTCAAAACAAAATAAAAAAAATCCTTCCAGTAGCACCTTAGAGACCAACTAAGTTTGTTCTTGGTATGAGCTTTCGTGTGCATGCACACTTCTTCAGATACACTGAAACAGAAGTCACCAGACCCTTATATATAGTGAGAGGGTGGGGAGGGGTATTACTCAGAGGGTAGGCTCCAAAAGTTCTGATGGTGCTTGACTATTTGAGGGACTTTGCTGTATCTCTAGAAATATTTCCATGGTTATAGACATTTTAATGGAGACTTCACTGACAACAGTGCAGTGCATTGCAAGCAGGATGAAAATGATTTCGAACATTTGTGCTTTTTGATCATTTGATCCTCAAGATAGATTACAACAGCTTACAAACTACAACACAGCCTTTATTCCAAATAACTATATCCCTGTAAAATACTCTTTAATTTTCATGTAATGTATACTGGTGTACTGATTTTGTCAGATTCCATATAATATTTTTTATGTGGCGGTGTGGAAGTCTGGTAACTATTTGTCACAGTTCAAGCTACATCTTGTCATCCTCGGGAGGTTTGCATCCTATGCAATTTCTAATTTAATGTAGCAGTATCCTGCTGTTGTGAACAAATCGTCTCTGAAGTGAGTGAATAACAACAGTCAACACTAATAGGCCCTGGCATAAATACTTGTCTAAGCACAGACTTGCATATCATTCATAGCTAAGTTTATGAAATACTTTGCCCAAGGCTTTTTAATGTGCATGTTTATCTAGTTAAACAGCTAACCAGAAAATTAAAAAACACACCAATGTGCACCTTTGACATGTTGTCTAGATTTCATTGTTTATATTACTACTAACATAGGAGGCCCTGGTTGAAATGGGGCATATCACTTTCTTCCTAAATAATACTGCTGTTGGACTAAACAGCTATGCCAGAAGACTCTATAGAACAACAGAGGGTTATGTGGATCCACTGTTTCACCGTCAGCCAACACCTGAAATACATTAGCAGCTTTTTCTGCCCCCTCCCTTTGGAAGAAAGAGCCTGGAACCTGAGCGGTTATTGACTGCCAGGGAGCAAGAGACTCAAATCATATGCATGCCCTCAGGTTCTTTCTTAGAATTGTGAATTGCAGTGAATAAATATAATTAACTATCAGCCGTCAGTTTTAACCATTTTATCAGGGAAATGCTTCATTTCTGAATGCATTTATTAAAATGAGATTGTGTGAATCCAATAAGATAAAATGCTACTCAAGCATTGTAGCAAATCTAATCAGAAACAAAATGTTGATTTGTATCTTCAGTTTGAAGTTTATAATGCATCCTAGGGAGTAGTTTACGAAATGTACACTTACTAAGCAACTTGAATTGCTGTTGGTTATGGGCGTTACTTTAGGAGCAGCTTTAAATGTCAGGCATCCCATCGAGGTCACTAAAAAGCATTTAATATGTTGGCTCTCCATATAGCAGATGTAAACCTTGCATTCTTGGTTTTGGCATAAGTGCATGCATCATACCCTTGTCTGTCACTGGAGAGACACTTATCTGAACCAAGGTGTGCATAAGAAGTTTCCAAACAAATACACCTGTTTGATACACTACCAAAATCCAGTTGTGGGACTGTAGGCACCATGATGAAGACAGTAAGATTTTCTAGGTTCATGCTGAGTACTATGCCAACATTCTACTGTAGGATCATACTTAAGCATGTATTGCTTGAAGAATCAGTTCTCTCCTCTGTACAATGTCATTTTCCTTGGAGATGGAAGGACTTTAAAATGGATGGTTTGTCTGAATCTTTCTATTCATACTAATTGTTTCAGGGTAGCGGACCTGTAACTGTTTCAGGAAGTATTAGTGGGTTGACTCCAGGAAAACATGGGTTCCACGTCCATGAATTTGGAGACAACACAAACGGTAACATTATTGCTTTTGCTCTTACAACCTACAAAATGTTTTCTAACAACAGAAACATATATGGCCAATAGTGTCTTAAGAATGCAAATATTAGATTGCTAAGCAATAAATACACTTCCACTCTTGGGGAAGCAGTTTGTTTTGTATTTAGCTTGTGATGTGCATGATACTGGCCTAGGCATTCAACACAGGAACTCTAAGGGGAGGGAGACAGAAGGTTACTTTGACAATCTTCTCCCTCACACTTTTATTTTAAGTTGTGTTAGATTATGTTCATAAGCGTCCTGATAAAATATCTTGTTTTTAATAGATAAAGAGAGTTTATGACTATTAAGTCCTGAGAGCCATCATATATAGATTTGCATAATGTGACACATGTGAGGAAAAGACTGACTTCGGGTAACTTCTTATAGGATGTACCAGTGCAGGCCCTCACTTCAATCCTGAGGGGAAAACTCATGGTGGACCAGAAGATGAAGAAAGGTTTAGTATAAAACAGTTTCCTATTTGTGTATGATCTTGTAGTACCTTCTACCTTCTAGTATAATGGCTTGCATCCCATCAAGTAACAGCACATTCATTGTATTATCTCCCAACACAGTGAAGAACCAGGATAGGGTCCTGTGCTGCAGACAAATGTAAAACTGTAGATACGACCTACAATTCTGTGTATTTCAATTTTGGGGCATCCCTTTTTTCTATTTACTGTAATACTTCTAGGATAACTATAGAAACAACTGGACTGGAAATTAAAAGTAAGTGAACTGTCATTTATTCAAGCAATAGTGTTTAAAAGGACTCCTAGTTGAGTATGTACTAGTGCTGGAAAAATTAAGGGCTAATGCTCATTTTTCTTAACCTTTTCTTATTTGTTGCTCTCTTTAGTGGCACAGTCTGCTAGTTGTGTATGGGTATTACTGTTCTACTGCTGGTCCACACCTCTTTCGGTTTGTAGACACTGTGCAAGGCTTCCTGTCTCTCTGTGGTGTCCTTTTTCTGTCACCTGCTATTCATTCCTCAGATCCTACTTCATAGTTCGTCCTTCCTGATGCCTGTTTGGCTTTCATAATTTGTGGGCATTCAGCTCACTTGATTCCTCAGCTCATTCCTGAAGGATACTTCTGTCCATAGACCTTAAAAATATAAGTCAAACTTGCCTTGTTATGCAGCTGCTCTGTTGGTCAATCATTTAGTGAACATTCAGTGATTTTTTGCTGCAACACAGAGTGGTCTGATAGGGGTGGAGGGCTTGAAGGCAACAGTTAATTTTTAGTCTCCTGAATTGGTAAAAAGGCAATGAATAGATGTGTCGAGTACTGCTCCTTATTCAAAAGGGTTACTGATGTGTTCTCAAATAATTTAAAATAAAGCACAGAAAACATTAAGGAGAAGAACCCTATCCCGTGTTAAATTTCTAAATTTAGGGTGCTACAGTCTGTGTCACACTAGTTCGAAGACAGAAAGATTTGTCCTGCATATATTTTATTCAGCATTGCATAAAATAAAAATGTTAATACAGGCACTACTAGAACAAGCAAAATACAGCCATACAATTAGAGGCATCAATAGTTGTGTACATTTGAATTACAATTAAATTTCATTTTTTTAAAATGGCCACTCTAAATTACATATAGGACCCCAGCTGAACTCTTCAGAATTTCCTGGAATTTTGTACGCTTCTAAATCCCCTCTCCTTGTGTTGCCATTACATCTGAAGCTATTGGAAGCACATGGGTCGAAAATTCCAGTATTTAGACCATGATAAAAACTCAGCAAAACAATGGCTTTAACAGGAAAAATTAAACTGTCCAGTATTAACAATCACTCTATATAATTTTTTTTTACTAGTGATGGCTTATTGTCAGGTAGGAATAATGTGGTTTTAGGCATAACTGCATGTTACACTGGTGGAAGTTTTTACAATTAGGGTAGACAGCTTGAGCTGACTAATATCCTCTTAACACTTGTCTATATATTTCAAGTACCTGTTATTGAAGCTGAAAAGCATCAGCTTCATATGTTTGAGCAGTGGTGTGTCACAGTCAATTTGCATTTAGCAATTATTACAGGTCATATTTTTGCTTATAAAATCAAATCAACTATTCCAGGCATGTTGGTGATCTTGGAAATGTGACTGCAGATGGTTCAGGTGTAGCAACAGTATCAATACAGGACAAAATTATTTCTCTCTCGGGGCCACATTGCATTATCGGACGTACTATGGTGGTAAGTATTTCTTTGAGCAACTTCCCTACAAATTCTGGAAAAAGACACCAATATAATTTTTTACCTGTGGATGGTTTGCTTCAGTACTTAGACCTAGAGGTCTTGGCACAGAGTTGCTGCTTCTGATTCTCCTTAGACATGCTTGCTTACATAATGTAGGTGTGTTGGGCATCACCAGCACCAGAAATGGGCTAAAGCATATTGGAAGCCTGGATTTCTTCTGAGCATTACTGCACATGATCAGAGTCTTGCTATAAATTCTGAGGTGAAGAAATATCCCAGGTATTTTAAGGAGCTCCTCACTTTGCTCCAAAGCTTCATTCTCAGCCTAGCTTGAGAAGCAGATTGTTATAATATTGCATGTACTTGGGCACAGATGTTTCTGCTGTAAAATTATCGCTTAAAATATTTGGCTATAAACTACTCAGTTCAGGCTTTTGGTGAGGTGCTGGTTCTTTTCAACTGCAAGTGCAAATTCGGAAGCGTTCTGTCAACCTAATGGAGAAGCTAGCCAGATCTGGTTGACTAAATGTAGTGTGTAGAGTACCCATAACAGAGTGGCAACAAGTATTGTGGGAATACACAGCCACTACCCTAAACAACTTATTTCCCAATTTAGTTATTTCTATGATGTTTGTCGATTACTAATTATTTAATGTATAGTATTTATCCTGCCATTTGCACCATGCGATTGAAATTGACTTTCCTTCCAATTATTTACTAATGTAATAACCTCCACCTTATATTTATCTATCCCTTTTTAGGTTCATGAAAAAGTTGATGATCTGGGTAAAGGAGGAAATGAAGAGAGCAAGAAAACTGGAAATGCTGGTGCTCGTCTAGCTTGTGGTGTGATTGGACTGGCCAAGGCTTAAGATCTTTGACAGTGGCACTGTATACCAAAACCTACGTGCAGAATGTAAATGTACCTATAGAACTAGCAATTATTTGGCTTTGTTTAGGATAAAAAGCAACTGTTTAATCTTACGGCTCTGTTAATTGGGGTGTAAACCAATAAGTTGTCTTATTTTGTATACCTTGTAATTAAAGTGGCAGTAGAACATTAGTTCAAGAATTTTTGCCGTGATGGAGACCAGGCACCACCAGTTCACTTTGACAGAGGTGGTAAAGTCCTCTGCTGATTTCATCATCTAATGGCATCTGGACAACTGAAATTACCTGATGGTGGGGTAAACAAGCTAGCTTGAGAGAACCCTAGTCCTGAATGCTTTGCACTAAATATGGTATAAATCTAGTGAGTTCTCACATCAGCGTTTCCAATGGGGAGGGGTGAGTTCTCATCAATTCCAGTACATCAGATAAGTGTAGATAAGCCCCATCATTAAATGAAAAATTGCTTCTGAATTCTTCTGTTACTGACTCCAATCAAAACTAATCTGTGACAAACTAATTGCTGCAAGTGAGATACCCGAGTCTGCCTTTCTTGTGAGCTGTTGGGAGAGGACATAAGAGAATGCCGTGGCTTATTTAAAAGATCTGCTGCATCTTGGGACTGTGAGTTATAGCTACACAGAGTAGGCATTCCTACTTCCTGTAGAAGCCAGGTTCTAAATCTTTATATTCTCCCTTATTTAGGCAATATAGAATAGCTTGGGTTTCATAGAAAACGTATAGGGAGACTGATAGTGTATGGTCTTACAGGAGCAGTCATGTCTCCGCAACAACCACATTGAGCTATCTGAAATAGCTAAACTGAGCTTTGTATAGTGAGCTACTCCGCTGCATAGCTGTAGAGGGCTACTGTGCATATAGAAAACTTGTTTCCACCATGTCTAGCTATTGCTATACATATTTGCCATATTCTATTTGCCATTTTAACAAAAGTTCTTAACCTTAGTAAAAATTCATACCAACATCACTAAACAAAGTGAGAGCGGTAGATATTGCAGATGAACATGCTTAATAAATGGTAAATGCTATGTGCCTAACATGTCAATATTAATGTGATTGCCTGCTTTGGAGAAGGGTATTGGCTAAAACCCTTTAATGCAAGAGGCACACAGAAAGCACATTTTTTTTCTATATAGCTCTCGAAGGTTTGACAATTGTTTACATGCTTGAGTAGGCTCACCAAGACTGAAAATCTTACCTGAAGCCCTCTAGGTTGCAGCGTTGCCTTGAAATAAGCTTGGCTATATTGTACTTATTTTCAAATAAAACCTTGACAATAGCTTTGTCAACTTTCTAAAAACAAGGCAGATGACATACTGGCTCTCAAAGCAACAGTGACAACTACTGTCAGTAAAAATGGGGATTAAATTATATAATCTTACTCACTTGGGCGTTACATTCTAACACAGTCTAAATTAGCTCTCCATAGAATTTGGGGGAAGATATTATCTACCTAACCTGCATAATTTAATTATAAAAAGATCATGTTCAATCATAGCCATAGGTGTTAAGAGTTAAATTACTGGTGTCAAATTTCAAAAAGCAGTTGCAGTTTCATGCCTGTTCAGTTTCCTACTTCGTGGAATAGTTAACTAGTTTTTTAAAACTGAGTGTTGGTGCATCTCCTAAGCTGCTATTAGCATACAAACAAGGTCAACGCATGGAAATTGATGTCACACGTATATGAAGTTTCTCTTTATTCTACCATTGCAAGATAACTTACCTACCTCACATTCCACCTCCAAAAAATTTAGGGGGAAAACGTTATCATCTGAATGGGAACAGTAACTGAACTGAGCCATGTCAAACCATGGGGGGATGTAATTTTTCAATTTGCCAAGTACTGCCCGCATTTCAGAATGCAGCAGAGGGGCTAATAAGTCAATACTTGCTCCTCTAGCTTGTTACAAGCAATTTGACAGTAGTTATGTAGTAGACAAAACAGGAGAACATTCAAAAACAGATTGGAATATAGTGGTAATTTGGTGCCTTACCTCCCTCAAAAACACAATGAATTAAATTACAAAAAATAAGGTGTGCTTTCCACAGGACCCAATGTTAAGCTTTTTTTTAACAGGGAACTTTTTAGGGCAACATTTACCACAAAATCTATTGGATGGTGAGGAAAAACAAAAACAAATAAAAGTGATTTCACTGCAAACACTAGGTTTCCTCTTGAAACATTTAAGAGCTATTTTTCCATCTATAATAGTCATGTTAATTAAAATTCAGAAATCTATGAACATAACTACCACATATACTTCATTTTTGTGAACTGTTACACAAACATGTTTTAACAGCTTTAAACAAAGTCTAATTTAGACTCCAGTACAGCATTAACAGTTCAAACTTTAAGATGTTGAACAATCCTTTACCACTTCAGTGCAGTGTAGGAAGAATAGCACACATTAAAGTTTGTTATGAAAATAGAGTTTATTAAAAACACATCCCTATTTGTTTTTAGGAGCTTTTACCCTTACCTTCACTTAAATTAAAAAAAATAGCACTTCTAATTCTGACTTGTAAACTTTTTAAAGTCAAAACTTTTAAAAAGTTACAGCAAAAAAGGGTAATGGTTTATTCATTTCTTTTGTGTTATTTTTGTAGCTATTTAAATAGAAGGGAAGCAATCAAATTGCTTACATATCCCATAAACTATGGAGGAGTTGTGAAATAGCAAAAGCAAATATACAGCATACTGTACAACTCTAAAGCTCTACACTCCAATGTCACTTTTTTTTTTTTGACAAGTATTCCAGTCTAGCGAGGAGCCTCTGTGACTGAGCCAGTAGACTTTTCAGGTTGTTCAAGAGATGAGGTAGTCTCAGATGTTAACTCTTCAGCAGGTTTTGCACCTGTGGGTTCAGCCTCCCCCTTTTTAAGTTCTGGAACAGAGTCTGTATTTTCCACTTTGCTGCTCTGGGGTTCATGGTTTTTAACACCATCTACCCTGTCTGTCAACTCTGGTTTCTCCTTTCCTCGATTTTCGTCCTTTTCTCTGCGAGATTCCCTATCTCTAGAATCTCTCTCTCTCTGTCCACTGAAACGCCTATTTCTTTCCTCCAAGTCTCTGTGTCTATCACGTTCAGGGCTTCTTCTTCCCCATTCTCTCCTTTCACGATTACCAAGGCGTTCATGATCTCTGTCGTCATTGCGGTTACCATAGCGGTCTCGTTCATTTTCTATCCGATTTCCAAAAGACCTCCTTCCAAACCTATCCTGGTCTCTATTTGGAGTAAACGGCTGCCTATCATTCCTGAACTGTCTTCCATCTCGATCATCGGGTCCACCAGGCCCCCCTCCAGGCATTCCACCAGGCCTTGCAAAGTGGCCAGGTGGGGGGAAAGGGCCTTTCATCCCATGAGGCGGAGGCATCCCAAAACCTCCTGGGCCTGGAGGTGGACCTCTGTGCATCATATGGGGAGGCATATGCCGAGGTGGCATCATTGGAAACCGTTGCAGATGAGGCGGTGGCATTCCTGGGGGTCGCTGGAGTGGTATCAAACCAGGCCGTGCACCCAAAAGGCCCGTGGAAGGTGTCTGTAGCCCAATCACAGGGCTGGGTGTAACCCCTTGAGTACCTGACAAACCAAAAGAAAAAAAGTTATAAATGGATGCAAGATACATTCAAAAATATATACAAGTCAATGTGCCAGAACCCCTATTTTTCTGCTGCTCCAGCAAGCTGCAACCTACAATCCCCCAACCAATTCATACACTGCAGGACTTATTCCTGATTACCTCAACCAACCTTTGCTCCAACACAACTGCCTTCCCCCATTTAGTACCAGCATTTTCACTAAATATTAAGCTCATTTAAGTCCCATTTATTTCAACACAATATATTTAAACAAGTAAAATTTAACTCTCCCATTGCATTTGGTAGGTTTGAAGAGTGCTCCAGTTTAGATGAATCATACCCAAATATAGCTAAAAGAAATGCAACAGGAGGGTTTTTGTTATAAATGAAATACTTCATCACAAATAAAATTTAACTCCCCTGTTTGTGTAAACAGTCCAAAGTAGCTTTCTGCAGCTTCCCCCCAAAACTTTTTATACTGTAGTCCGACAAAGTCAGTTCTGCATGTTATCTATATGGCACAGCACACACATCTTGGGTTCGTATGAAGCTCAGTCAGATAAAAAAACTAGACACACGTACAAATACCAAACACATGTACAAAGATGAGGATTAGTGTATTCAGCTCAAAGGTTGCCAATATGGTGGGCATAAACACCAGTGTGCTCACCATTACTGCCTATGGCACCTGCGAAAGGGCTCAGTAAATATACAAAATATTAATAATAATCCACAATGCATGGCAGGCTGTTTTGCTTTCCCTGCTTAGCTCCTGTTTGCACTGGCTTAGCCCCCTCAAAATGTCCATATTTCATTGGATTGGGTATGTACCCTCCTATTAGTTCAGAACAGAGGTGCAAGAGAGCACAACAGTGGCCAACATCAGTTCCTGTTTCCTCATTGCTGCGTGGAGGGGGGCATGCCTACAGCATTTTGTGGTCCTATTTTCAGCTATTCTGGATATAGCACTTTTTATGTATTTTTAATTGCTGGCATAAATAAGCCAGGTGGAATAGAAAAAAAAATCTGTATTTGCAAAGCTTGAAACAGAAGGTGCCTGCTGAATCTATTCCACAGGACTGGACCAATGACAGTAAAGGCTGTGTTGATGTCAAATGAGCCTGGCCAACCTGGGAGACTACCAGCGGCAGAGGATCTGAGTGACTGCACTGGGTTATAAGGCATTGGGCAACCCACAAGATGCCCTAGACATAAATGCAAGGACCTTGAACCTGGCTCGGTAGTAGACAGGCAGCCAATGCAATGGGCAGAGAACAGGCAAATAAATTTGTATTTCTTCTAGCAATTCCGAGAGAGAGGTAACACATGAAAATATGAGTCCCCACTCCCTCCCCAGAATAGCAACTACCTGTATTTTATCCTCTTTTAACAACAAAATCAGAGTTGACTAAAGGAAACAAACTTTGATTAGACCCAAAATGGTCTCTCTCCAAAATGGCCTTATGTTTCATCTGACATGTATGCTCAAAAGCATAGTAGTCTTTTAGTCCTGCAAATTTTAAACCTTTTTCCAGGATCAAGACTACATAGAAATAGCCAATTATTCATATTACCAAGAGAGTCTTCCAGATGGGTTGATAGTAAGCTTCTAAAGAATTAAAGCTTCTAAAGAATTGGTAACTGTTCAGCTTCCTGTCACCTTTAAGTAGGAACATGCTTGATAAGTATTTTTCAGAAGAACCATGGGGATTTCATAACTTATCAGTGTCATCATTCTCTTTAACTGCAAAGTCAAGTGGTCAAATGCCTAGGGAAATGGTAAATGACCTCTGGATGGTTAAGTCCAGTCAAAGGCGACTATGGGGTGTGGCACTCATCTCGCTTCAGGCCGAGGGAGCTAGTGTTTGTCCTGCGACATCTTTCCAAGTCATGAGGCCAGCATAACTAAACTGATTCTGGCACAACGGGACACTGTGACGGAAACCAGAGCACATGGAAACACTGTTTACCTTCCTGCCACAGCGGTACCTGCCCAAGAGGCTCAGAGGTTGAGACCACAGTAGTCAAATGCCTATCGGTATGGAAGCCAAAGGGAGCCACTAAAAATAAGGAAGTAGCTTGTATATATATTCTACCTAGGTTTAAATAATAATTAAGATTCTAAATATTTTTGAAAAACATGCCTGCAAGAACATGTGAGTTTCTAAGTTTTATGGAATGTTCATGACCATTAAGCCTGCAGAAATAATATTGTATATTCCTGCGTATAAGATTACTTTTTAACCCAGGAAAATCTTCTCAAAAGTCGGGGGTCGTCTTATACGCTGGGTCGTATTTCTTATACAGCGAGTATATCCCAAACTCTTTATTTTAACTGGAAAAGTTGGGGGTCGTCTTATACGCCGGAAAATACGGTACTAAAAACTAGGCCACCCAGTTTTAGGGGTGGTATTTCCAGTTTCACATGGAACACCCACAACAGTAACTTTTCTTCCTTGCTACAGCTACTTTTGGGAGGTGGGAGCAGGAAGCCAAGCTACTACTCAATCAGCTAAGGTAAAAATCTGAAATTTTCCACCCGGGAGGAGAGAGGGTTTAAATCAGGCAAGGCTAGTGTGTGGAGCTCCAGATATGAAAACTGGAATCCAACAACGAATGAGCCAAAGTCATCTATTAATTCTGTGGTTCAGGGTAACTAAGACAGAGGAAACCAGAGAGAAGATTAAATGGGTTACTCAAGTCCCCAAGAGCTTGTAAATAGTATTCTAAAGGGACGGAATAGGGTTGGGGATTCATGCTACTTACTTTTGGTGTGTGGATGTGTTACATTTCTCCTTGCACGATCCAGGGATATTTTATGAGGAAGAAAAGGGGGGGGGAGGCATATTTTCCCATTTTCTGCTGTCAAAAACCATCCAACTCCTCCCACATTTGAGCCAGTCTCAAACGGAAACCCTCTAGGGCCATACAGAACTGCTGGGAAAGGCTAGGGGTTGCGTCTTTTTCCCATCCCCTCCTTACCTTACAACCACCCCCTCACACACAGACCCACACACAGTCTGAACAGGACTGCAAGGCACCTATTCCAGGCTGGCTGAAGCAAAGAACACTCCTTTGAAGGGATGGCAATACGCTGCAGAATTATCATATAAGTTCCTCTTGCACTTGTCATATTAAGATTTGTTCCATGAAGCGGAAGCTTCTTATTTTCCCATGTACCGGTAGCAATATATACCACTTACTCAAGAGTTCACTAGTAAACTTCCCTTAAGAGTCATTTTCAGGGTATGATAGGAAAAGTGACAGCTAAATGGCATTTACAACATAAAGAGTTCAGCAAGTTTTCATGCTCTATCCTAAAGATATTGAAAATACCTGTAGGCTTAATGAAACTAAGAGATGAAATATGCACCAACTGTTGTAATACCACCAAATATATGAAATGCAACAATGTAGTGAATCCAAACAGTTCTTGAAATATCAAGAGCAATGCAGAAAAGATTACGAACTAGGCAACAATTTATCCTAGCACAAACCTAGTTCTGATTTCTGTCTTTGGATTAAAAGTTCACTGATTTGAAAGCCATGCCAAGAAATTAAAGTTCATATACTTGCTAAATAGAAAAGGTAAGCGGTCCCAACCCACTGCTAGTTAATGTTTCATAGAGCAGATGTTTTGTAATTATTTGCTCGAACTGAATATATCTGGCACAAGCTAGCTTAGCTTTTTCTCCAGCTGAATTTTAGCTTGGTTTCAACTTGGCTGACTTGGCAAGGAAGTTACAACTTGAAAGCTTGCACACCATTCTTACCTATTTTAACATTCCTGTGCACTGGCCATTACAACAGAAACCATACTTTATACAGTGCTAATACACTCATTTGGACCAAGTTATTGTTTTCACTAAATGTGGTTAGATTTGTGTATGGTTTTTTTAAATTGTTAACTGATGGAAGACTATTAAATATGCTTTTGACACATTAAAGATATAGTGGTGATGACAATTTGATTTGACAGGGAGAAATACTACATTCACACCTGTTCTCTATTCCAGAGTTTCCTGTTAATTATAAGACTTGTAGCCAGTTCTCATAAACATTGTTTTGAGAAGTCATGGTGCATTCGTTTCACTCTGGGGTACCGGTAAGTGCACAGCCCATATGCATTTTACACAAGCAGGTTTTCTTGAAGTATCCAATACAATAGTATTTTCCAGCTACACTTTCCAAGAACTTCGTAATCCTGCTGTGATTTGGTTGGTCAAGCACTTTGAACATTTTTCTGTAGCAGACTGAATCCCCTGTCGCATTGCTACAAGTTTTTTGGAGTTGGCAAGTAATTTTTGTGCATTTTCAAGTCAGGGTCTCCTACCGCTAAACTTACGAATGTGTTTATATAAAATTTCCAACTCTTCAGGGATCAGCAATCTTATATTCCTAAGGTGTAGATGTGCATTTTCAATTCCCCAAGCTCAATTCCATATTTCTTTAGCAATACACAGAAACCTAGACATATGAACTCATTTCAGTGTTCACCTATCTCATGAGATGGGAGTGAAAAACAGCAGCAAGATTACCCACCTTGCTAAAGTGGCAGTACTCATGTGCCACACAGAGGATAATATGCTAACTGAACATTGTACTGAACGTGGAACACAGGGGTGTGAAAATTGCAGAACACATAATATGTGGTTGGGGAACCCTTGGCAATTAAGTCATGGAAGAATAAGGCAAAGAACCAGTTCTCTAAACAACAATTGGGGTATGAAAAGTGGGGGTGTATATAAAATACAGCAAGGCAGAGGTGAGCAGACATCAGGTTTGCAGGACTGACTTTGTTTTGTACTAGGACCTCAAGTTCCACCAATTGGTACCTGGTGCAAAAGACACACTTAGAATTAAATAATTTGGAGCCCAGGAATTTGTTTTGAGTATCAGAACTGAACAGAGCTCGCAGTCCTTCCACACAAACACCCACTCATTACCTCAAGCTATCCTCATTTCAGCAATATACTATGGGGTGAGGAGAGCCATTTTGCAGTGGCTGTTATGAGAGACAGAAATCTTAGCCAATCTACTGCAGTTCACATAGAGATCTACCTGTGGATCCCAAACTATTTCTTCCCAATCCTGGACTGATACTCAGATAATAATAGGATCAACATAGTCTTCTGAAATCTTCCTCCCTGTTACTCATTTAATAAACTTTTAGTTTTAAAAAGTCAACAAAATTTAATTACTTTTAGTGCTGGCTTAGAACAAAAACTTTTCCATTTCACTGTAAGTCATTAAGTAACAAGCAGAACATAAATGAAACACATTTCACAAGTAACAGAAAAGATGACAAGCTAAAAAGAAAATTTGTGGAAATTCATAATTAGAATGCAACCAGAAGAACTGTGTGTTTCTCTCTCCCATGAATTGCCTGGTGTGAAGCTTGGTGTTTGCTTTGACTTTCCAAACTCCAGACCCTTAACTTTTCTCTCTCCCGTGTGGATTATCTGATGAGAGATGAGGTTTGCTCTACGACTGAAGCCATTACCACAGGCCAGTGGTTTCTCCTCTGTGTGCACTCTTTGGCCAGAGATTTCAGAGATGTCTATACCTGTGTGTTATATCATTTGATATGGAATCTTCAGCTAGCAGACTGATAGCTTCACAATTATGGGATGTCTTTGACAAGCTGAACAAAATAATCACTGAGTAACTGAAATAATTCCCCCCTCCCAGAGTGCCTCATCATTTATCTTAAACCTCTGAATGTTTTTAAAAAGAAACACCTGACCAACAAATTAATTAATGTAGGCTGCTCAAATGAGAAAACATTAATAAAAACTCAGATATTAACCCAGAAACAATTTGCAAAAATCTAATAGTGTAATAATGTAATGTTATCAGTCACCTTGAGTTGGAAATTGTACTGTAACTGAATTCCTATCACTTTGAACAATCACAGAACTTTTGAGTGTGTGAAAAGCAACAGGAATCTTAGAAGATATACTTAAAATCTATAGAGGATTGTGTGCATGCTGTGACTCCATTTGAGTGCAGGGGGGAAACCAGAATGTGATTGTAGGCACAGAATTTAAGCTTCCCAAGATTATCAGCTTTCATTTAAAACAAAGGGGCGGGGGAACCTAGGCCTTATGCTTCCCCTTTCGGGTCATGAACAAAATAAATTATACAAAATTGGTTTAGCTGCATAATTCATGCAGGTTGCAGAGTTCATATTTTCTTAGTGCAGACTTTCAGTTACTTCCTGTCAACATTTACAGAAACAATGTAGTATTGTGAACCAATGTTTATGTATATTTCAATTCAAAGTTACATCACACACTTGTTTAATCATTTAAACTCATAAAACTGTGAACTATTTGTGATTCAACTTTTTAAAGCTATCAAATCCGCATCCCCATGTGAAACATTACTTGGGGGATCAGCCACCCCCAACTTTTCTGGAACTGTATCTGTAAAAATGGCAGCAATCTAGGACCCTTTTTCCTGACGCATCTGGAAAGCATTATAGTCCGTATGTCACAATTCTACATGGCAGAGCTGGCATGTCACTTGAAAATGCTTAGAATGTTGCCAGAAATGTGTCTACATAAGATACTCCAAAGCAAAAGCAACTCTGGGTAGTCTCCTCAGAAGAATCTTCCTGTTTTCCATTCATGTGTGATGCATTCTTCCATGTTGTTCTCTGTACAGAAGATTCTCTCCCCCCAGTACAGTTTAGGCAGCTTTCAGATTAAGTTATGTGCCTCAAAATTTCCTTAAGCTATGATTTCATAGCCTTTAAAACATGATTTTATATGCTATTTAAAATCACAGGAACTTTAAAAATCTGAGAAAGCTTTTCATTAAAATCACTGCATAGAACTAGTTTAGCTTTCACAGGCCTTGAATGAAAAACCTAGCAGAAGCCGCTTCCACACACCTTTAGGTATTATGAACCTATGTTGTTGGTGGCATCCAGAAATAACCACACAATATACATAGCTTTATAGAATCCAGTTGCTCTTAAAGAGGATTCAAGTATTCTAAATGCGAGGATACTGCTGCTAAAAAACCACTTTTGAACTGGGCTGTCTCCAAACCACAGGCTCATTTTCAAGAGCAGATATGTAGATCCAGCAGACTGTATAGAGGTTCCTATGCCAGTAAAAGTGGCAGGCTTCCAGGCGTACTTTGCTAGCACAGGGACCACATAATATGCCTCAACCACATCAGTACTTTTCAACATTGGCGCAGCATGCGGCTCCAACCATATAGCAGCAGCTGTTCAGCCATGCCTCACTTTGTAAAATCTGGATCAAGTCCGAGTTAACATTATTCAGTATGTATATACAACTTCATTAAATGGCAGCTGGTTGTCAACAGTGAATATTGCAAAAGACCCTGAAGGAATGGGATTTGCTTTCTGAAACGTCAAGACATTCTACACCTCTTCAGACTAAGAGCAGAAATTAAGACCGACACATTTGGAAATGTACAATATCCTCTCATGCTCTGCTTTACACCAAACTGTATGTGGAAGGCTCAGGTCAAAAGTGTTTAAATACATCTGTTTCATTTAGTATGAAGTCATGCAAGCATTTGTGCACAGGAGTCAAGACTCATATTGACAGATGAAAACCAGTAATTAAGAAAGTAAAATCTTGAGTGGATTCTCTGCATTTTTATTTTTCACTTAAGCAAATTCCGTCTCCCTTTCAGGAGACTGCTAGCTGGTGGTGCCTTTGCAATTCATATACTCTTGCGCTTCATCCAACTCCTGAGCAGAACTTGATATGACACTGAGATTGTGCCCTGAGCCACCATTCATGTTAAGGAATCAACAGATTTGTGTTTTAAAAATTTCTACTTCAAAGACCACTGATATAACGATCGAGTGAATACAAGGTGTCATGAGCATGAGCCTGCTCTGAAGTATTAATCACTGCTTTTTGCAAAAGACTTCTGAGAGGCCCGAATAATGTACTTCTTGTTGGTATCACTACTGCAGTATGTCATATGACCTCCATTATGTTCAATGTGTGTAAGATGCCAAAGCATTAGATAGGTGTCAATTTTGAAGAGCGGTACCTCCAGTATATGGATGACACCCAGTTTTCTCCCTTCTTTCCTTCAAAGCCTGCCATGCAATTTCAGAATTTATATAATGCTTGCAGGAAGTAAGCAAGAAAGCTGATAGAAACAGTCTGGAGAAAAATGAATTGCGGATAGTTGGTAGTCCTTATGTCTTGATGACATCTATTGCTGATAGCCTTCCTGCAGTTCTTAGCCTTCCTGCAGTTCTTTAAGCTCAAGATGTTCGGGTATTCTGAATTCATTGTTACATGTCCGATTCCATGCAAAAGTTAGGGATATTTATCTTACCAATTTCTACCTGCAATGCCTCAGAACTGTGATCTGTCAAGCAGGTCCTTATACCATTTCCCATAAAACTGAACGCTACTTTAAATAAACTTAGATATGTTGATCAAGCTTGTGTAGAATGTAGTCACCTCAATTAGAGAAATAAAAGATTGTTAAAACACTTGAGGTCCCATATCTCAGCCGGATAGCTATATAGCTTTCCAGGCATAACTGCACAGATGTTTTTTATATCAGTCCCTTAACTGCTTTGCTCCAGTACAGTTTAAAAGGAAACATTTCAATTCCCTCCAGATTTTCATGTATCACAACAGTACCAGGGATTATAGAATTTGTCTTCCTAGAATATTTCCTAAGACCAGGCATTGTGACATTTGGGTAATCATTTTTTACATTTACAAAAAAATATTTATTTTATCTCCCCCCCCCCAACACAGAATCACTGATGACAACAATTATGTTTGTACAATTATATGTGATTTCCAACCTTCTTGGCTATGAGTCCTGGAAGACCTGCTCCCTGCCTTGCAGGCCTTTTCTCATCTGGCCTGGGAGGGCAGAGCCTTGACTGACTCCAGCTACAAAAGCTGAGGCTGCTGAACAGAATCTCAGGCAGAGGTACTGTTTAAGGCATTTTATTGGAGGCAGGGTTGATACTGTTGTTGCTCTTTATTCTTTGTATCTTTATTTTGGATCTTGATTTACATGGAAATTATTCAATTTGTTTGTGTACTTTTGATGTTTTGTTTATTGCTTATGACTCCTTTTGTTATGTTTGTAGTGATGTAATTTTGTATATGTTGCAAGCCACCTTGAGCATGCTTTTGACTTTGAAAAGGCGGCATACAAATAAAATTATTGATTGATTAATCATATGTATATGGCATATAAAGACAATATTGTGCTTGGAATGCTATATATACAACCAAAGCTGTGGAAAATATTCACAATGGGTTGTCAACAGCTAGCATATTCCAAAGTGGAAATAAGGAGGTTTTAAACCAAGAGAAGTGAAATTCTAGCAAAGCTTTCCCAAAAAAAGTTGTGGAAGCAATAATTCAGGTGATTTGGGAACTGATTGTGATACATTTGAGAGTTGTGTGATAAATGAGGTCTTCTAGACAGACAGTCTGGGCCAAAAAGAACCCCACACTCAATGCATTATCCCCTTTTCTGGAAATGTGGAAGAGTATGGAATGCAAGTCTGCACTGGTGAGAAATTCAGGAGACAAAATGGTAGACAATTCTTACATAAGGAAACAGATGAGGAGTAGGAGGAAAGAAAAGGTAGCAATGGCATTAGATGGTTACATATTTCTTGTATGCTCAGGTTCAGACCTCTATATTAGGATATGTACAGATGTACCTAATTGTAGCTGTGAGCACATTCACTGCATTTGGGCAAACGTACAAGTTACTGCTTGGAATTGAGCTCAGGAGAAACCTGTACTGGGTTTCAGGAGAAGATGTATTTGCACACTTGCCTGATAAAAAGTGCTAAAAAAATAAATTTAAAACTCAAAATGCCATGTAGCTGAGCAGATAAACATGCTAAGTGTCTGAAAACAAAAATCAAACTTATGCATACAAACTTACACATACCAATATATCCTGAAACATGGAGGGGGAAGGACCTAAGTGAGAGGGAGGGACCCTGCTTCCAATCTGAGGGCTGAATTGCTTCATGGGCAACACTCTGGAGGCTGCATGTGAGTGGTTGGGGTCAGAGGCAAAAGTGGGTGAAATAACAGATGTGACTCTTACCTTGATATAGTAAACCTCATTCCAGCTATACAGAAGTGAGAGGTTTCTGCGTGCATGCACATATACTTCTCTATCCAAAAAGAGTCATTACCATAGTTTAAGGACAGACTCCAGCAAGCCAAAAACACTGAAGGAGGGCATAAAGCATGGTCAGAGAGGGGTGTGGCCCGAGGAGAGAGAGAGAGAGGCCTGAAACACGCATTTAGCCCCCAGTTCTGAGGTTACCCCAGAAGCAAAGGGGACAGCAGAAAATCCAGATGATGGGAATGAATGTTCTAAGGAACAAAGGCAGGGAGAAAACAGCTCATCTTCAGGGTCATCTACACACCTACACCCACTCATGGTTTCAGGTATTTCTATACACAGCCATAGGTGACCAGGGGGAAAAAATCTCTGACAAAAGTAAACCCAGAACGCTGAACCTGCTTATATACTTCCTGAGTCCCCTGGATTTGTTTTACTAAAACGTACCTAACATAATCATTTCACAATACTGAATCACTGCTTCAATCTTTCATTATTTATAGTGGCACACCGTTAAATGCTTTACTCCCCCACCAAATTACACAGGAAAACACTTTGTTTTCTAAAATTTTGACTTCCTAAAGAATGAGTATTTTTGAAAGAAAGAAAAAGCACATATATATCCAGCAACTGAAAGGGGAACTTACCAAGGAGTGGAACTGGTTGGGTGACAGAAGCTGAGATACTTGTAGAAGTTACAGGTGGCAGAGCATTTGGATATCCTTTGGAGCCATCTGCATTTTCAGCATTTCCTCTAGGTGCAGAAACTACTGTTGGAATAGGGTTTCCCACAGAAGAGTCTTTTGTAGTGTCTTCATTTATATTGGCCACAGTAGCTAGAACAGTGATGTTAACAGAGATATTTTAAATGGCATACACTTGCATTACCATCAACTTTAATAACATAACAAATTAGACTTACAGTTTGGGATGTTTACTCCTTGAGAAGGAGGAACAGAGACCGGAGGAACTGAAACTGGGGGATTAATAGGTGGCGGTGGTCCAGGAGGAAGGAAACCTATGAAGACAGAAATAACAAAGCATCACTACAACCGAAATTCTTTATATTTATCCTTAAAAGGAGCACCTTTCCACAACTTGATGCCCTACATATGTTTTGAACTACACATCCCATCCACCCCAAGCAGCATGGCAATGGTCACACATAATGGGAGTTGGAGTCCAAAACATCTGGATGTCACTAGGCTGTAGTAGATTCACAATTCATATGTATGAAAATTATGAGAATGTTTAATTACCTGGAGGCAAATGCATTGGGTTGAAGCCAGGCCTCAAAAAAGGTGGAGGTGGAACTCCAGGACCAAATCCTGGAGGTGGCATTCCCATGGGAGGGGTAAATGTAGGTGGTTGAAGTGTACCAACCATTGGAGGTCCTGGCTGATGTGGTGGAACCTACAGTGGAATGAAAAGATTTACTCACCAATTAATTCTACAGCTTTTTACCCATAGATATTGACTTACAGAGCACAAAGACTTTGTGTAACATTTTAACAGAGCCAACTATTAGAATTCTCTCTTTCTCTCTCAAAATAATGTGTAGATGCTGTATCTTACTACAACTCTTTTTGAGTGGAATCATTTACATGTGAGATAAGGAACCACAAACGTTCACAAGGAGCTTTCTTTGTAGTTGTCATTTCGGAACCTGCCATTAGCTAATGAGAAAAGTTGCTTTTAAAAATGAAGAACGGGTTTGCATTGTTGTGTGCTGAATAAAAAGCAATACAGAAAGCTCCAGCAGCATTTAAACCAGCCTTTCTCACCCTGATGCCCTCAAAACAATTTGGGTCACAGCTCCATCAGCTTCAGCCAGCACCACCAAGCTGGCTGTGGCCGATGGGACAAACAGTCTAAAACATCTAGAGGGTAACAGGTTGGTGAAAGCTGATTTAAAGATTCCCTTGCTTTTAAGTAGTATCTTTAGATTGTACAGTTAAACTTCACCTCTTGGCATCGGATCTTGCATAAAATCTTAGAGCAGTTAATTTATCAGATATTATGCACAATTGTAAGAACTGTTTGAAAGTGTTTTTGAAGTGATTTCAATGAAGTTTGCTTTTCAACTAATGCAATTAACACATAAATCAACAGTTTCAGTGCTGATGGCCCTGCATGTTTTGCCATCATTTAACCAATTTGTCAACAAGTTATCAGGTTAAGTTAAACCTATAGTCCTTATGTAATCAATCTAAGGCTAAATTATCCCATTGTTTTTTGACACAACAAAGATACTATAGCAGGTTGTACCACGTGATTTCTTCATTTGAATGCACCTTCAAAGCAACAAATTCTGATATTACTTCTGTATCAGGTACACTTTTAGTTAGTACTAAATCTTGCTGTGTTTCAAATGTGAATTTTCATCATGCAAAAGCTGTACTGTAATACCATCATATGGTATGTGTGTCAGCATGTCAAAACAGTGCATGAAATTGCATCTTACTTCTCAATAACAAGATGGACCAAGCTTTAAAATTTTCCATGTGCAGAAATGAGAAATCAAAAAGAGAAAAACAACTTACCTGTGGTGGAGGCACTGTTATTGGTGTGGGCATAGGAACAGGCATTTGAATGGACATATTTTTAGCAACCGGAGAAGTTTGTTCGTTATGTGCAGCGTCTCCCGCGCCTCCATTCTGGGCTACTTGGTTTTCTGACTTTTTGGGAATTCCTTTCCATTCTACATGAAAGATATAAACATCAATTACAAGAATGCAAAATATTTAATCTCATTTTCGGCCTTGTAATGCAAGTGTGAAGTCTGCATTAATTTAATTAATGCATTAACTGATGATATGTATACATCATGGCCAACCCACTTATCTGTCCCAATGGCAATCACAAATACTAACTGAATCAGTTTAGGGGTGACAAAACACAATTTTTGGAATGTGCACATATAGTTTGTTCAGCAAAAGCACAGATTTGTTTGAAATGTTTATCTTGCAGCCCCATTATCTATCTTTATAACAGGCACATAGAGTAGAATTCAACACTGCACAAGCAGACTTCCATTCACACAACCAAATTTTCACCTTCCTCTTCCTCCTGCAGCCCCTCATAGGTCCCATTCAGCTCCATTTATATGATATATTTTTTGAAAGAGTGCACACAAAAAATCTGCATTTAAATTTTATGCACTTTGTACATAACATACTATTTTTATGTAAAATACGAATTTCCTCATATTTAAAAGAATTTGATAAAATGCATACTTTATAACTATTTTTGTGCACATTGAAACTGTATTGCATTATCTGCATATGTGTGTAATCGGACTAGGAGCTGCATTCCATACCACAAACAGGTACAGAAGCAACAAATCAGGTAAAAATTGACTGAACAAATACCTCCACTATCCCTAATTATCAGCCCTCTTTCACACTACCAAGTAAATATTAGAGTATCATAATTTATGTTTGAATTAGATTTCACGCTCCAAGGGGATTCACATTCAAGTGAAGTTCTACTTATAAGCATCTCCTAAAGTTCCACCCCAAAGCAAGCAGAGTAAAACAACTGACTTTTTTTTTAACAGATTCAAATTATTTCACTTGTAAGACTTTTCCTTAAATAAATATTTATTTTGCATATATTTATCTCTTACCAGGACTAAGTGTTTCATTGTCCAGCATTCCTCCTTCACAGAAGCTTTCCAGATCTTCAGGCTTAACTTTACCCCATGGTATGTAGGTAACGCCTAATTCTACATCCCAATACTGCTTATAGTCTGGTTTAATTCCTTTATTTAAAGCCCATGCAATCTGAAGGAAAACAGCAACATACAGTGATTTCCTTCCTACAGTGAACCTGTACTTGTTCAGCACAACTAAAGTCAGAAAGCAAAACGTTTTACCCAGTAGACCCACTGAAATGAATAGACCTAAGTTCGTCATGTCCATTTATTTCAGCGGTCTACTCTGAGTGTGACTCACATTTGACACAGCCCGCAAAGAATAACTTATCTATCCCTGCGAAAAATTCTTGCAACGAGATGACCAAAGACAGTGTCACGTAATTAAGCAATCCTATGCAAGCCACATAAACTGCCTCCAAATAACATGGTGCTCCGTTCTGTTTGTGGGAGCTCACCATGTGGCTCATCCACCACATAGAGTTATCATAAATAAACATTTTCCCCACCCCGAGCTGCATGGGGTTTTTCTTACCGCTACCTAATATTTTTTCAAAAACCCCTCTGGATTAATTGATTGCCATGTATGACTGACAATGGTGTCTGCAGCAAAACCAATTTCTGTTTGCACAATGAAAGTGCTCCTTCCTCTCTTCCCTCCTGAAAATATTATCCCACAGAAATCTTATTTGGGGAGGGGGTTGAGGGACAATGTACATTTCATCCTATAAGTTTAATTTTTATTGAAAATATATCCAATACCTTTATAAATTTCTGATTCACTTTAAAGTTCCCACGACTCAGTTTCTGAAGAGCACGGTATGCATCTTGCCTTTCCACCATTACAATATAGGCACATCCCCTTGGTGGTATCATCTGTTGTAAGCATAAAAACATTGCACTACTATTAAACAGGAATTCCCATAAATTTTGCAGGGGGAAAGTGCAAAGTCACAAGAAATTTGTTTGAATGTGCGCCTTATTTCCTTTTAAGGCAGAAATGAGTGGAGAGAAACCTTTAGCCCTCAACCCTGATTGCCAAAGGTCTGTTTGGTCTGCAAGGCCGTTTACCACAAACCATGTCCACTCGACAAACACATGACATCATATGTGAGCTCCCTGTTAATAATGATAAGAACTGACAGGGAGCCTCAATGATCCCAGGATGCTCAGGAGAATTTCTCCACTAGAAACTTCCTCATGGTGCAGCTCCCTCTTCACTTGTAGGAAAAGGTTTGACTTCAACTCACTACCTCCAAACAGAGCAATTTTCCTCTGCAACAAGCACCTTTGAAGTCAGTCTGTGAATCCAAAGCACTTTCTGAAAATGGAGAAAGCACCCCCCCCCCAAATACTCTACTCTCAGCTGATCTAGGCAGTTTCCAACAGGGAACTCACCAGTGCAGCCAATACCAGACATCTGCAGAGGAAAAATTCTCCATTTACGGTTTGAATCCAAAGCACTTCCTCCAAATATACTTCAAGGGAGCTGATTGGCGATTATAGCAAACTCCTTCGAAGGCATGCTCCCAGCACCAATTAGCACACCTACGAAGTAGGTTGCTGTAACCACTAATCAGCGATCAACTTTAATAATTGCCCATCACCTGATTTCCTGCACATCTGTCAAAGTTGGCCCATGGGAGTAGGGAAGTTAAGCAACCTGCCCACTGGTCAGATCCAGTTCTCTACTCCTGACATAAACCAAGATACAATGTCTGTACAGCAATAGAAGAACTGGGACTTGCGTGTTTTTAATATTTATAAGTTATTATAAGTTTCTGAGGAAATGCAGCAAACAAATAAAGTCCATAATTAACATTCTGTATCTATTACTAGTATTCAGTACTGTTTACAGCAATTTCTCACATCAGAACATTGAAAATGTTGGCTTTTAAAAAATAATAGCCCTCACAATTTTTGGATACAAGTTTTCAATTTGTTTTTAAACAAGTATAAAAAATTGCTAGCACGTGTTGCAAAAAAATACTACATGAATCACTCAAAATGGTTTCAGCTGGATGATTTTATTTTCTTGTAACTTGTATTTTATTTCATACTCACATTTATAGATTCAATTGGTCCAAACTCTTCTAGCAGACCTCCAACATCCTGCTGTGATGTTCGTTTATCCAACTGGCCTACCCATAGTGTTGTACTGCAAACTAAAAATGTGACAAGTCAAAGGTGACTGGCAACTTGAATCAGGTGCTAGCAACAATTTGAAAAATATACATCAATCTGAATGGGTGGGATCTAGAGTCCCTTGAGCAAATGGAAATCTCTTCCAGGAGACATCTCTCATTCCCAAACTCAGGATGAGAGGCTTGAGCTTGTCATCATCGCCAAAAACAGGACACTACTAATCATGGTGAAATTAATAAGAACATTTGTGCATTTCTGGCCCATCTTTTAAAAATATATACTTAGTTTTAATACACTGGTGGCTCTCAAACTTTCAGAGGACTGCAGCTCAGTAATAAAACGGCACTGAAAAATTGGATTTAACACAGTGATGCAGAGTATCAGTTTGCCATTCTGACTTTGCCTACTGTTCCGAAGTGCTATCTTACCGGAAAAAGAAAGCAAGGACAAAAACACATTTGACAGCATGTGTTAATACTGTTCCATCTTGCTAAGAATGACAGAAATAATACTCACCACTAACAGTTTCTGTTTTGATTGGAGGAAGGCCTTTTGCTCTGCGCTCTTTCTCTCTCTCCCTTTCACGCCTTTCTTGGGATCGGGATCGAGGGGAATGGCGGCGCCTGTCCCGGGAACGGGAACGACGATGGCGTGATCTTCTAGTCCGAGAACCAGACCGTGATCTTCTCCTTTTGGGTGATCTAGTATTTAAGGAAGATATTAAAAATACAGAGTAAGTTTTGCCTTTGTAGGTAACTTGCTGGCTGCTACTGAATTCTACCCATCCCCAAATCTGAGAATTGTTGTTGTATAAGTAAGGCTTGTCCTTTAAGTTCTATAAGTGAAAACCTACCCTTTTAAGATCTGTATTTCTGGCTATCACTGCTCCAAAATGCAAACAAAACACCTCTAAGAAGCCGAACCTGCCTTAGAAAAACCACACCCCATTTGTCCCTATGTATGCCTTGTATGAAATCACAGAATGCAAATGATCTATTCTTTAATGTAGTAGTTCTGAATGGCAAAGTATAAAACCATAAATAACAACACTGTAGGATAAGAGATTAAAAGCTTGCAGCTTTGAGGTTTTCACATTATTCCTGTATCTGGATACACTTTAGTATCTATTAGTGGATTATAAATGTACATGTAATTGCTACTTTTTACCTTGATGCAGATCTAGATCTTGACTTTCTGCTCTCATGCCTCTTTCCTTCGTGAACAGGAGGCTGATCCACTTCCATTTCCTGGAAAAAAGGGCAAAGATTTATTACCACAGCTGTTCTTCAATTTCACTTTTTGATCAGTTTCAAATTTAAAACTAGACAGCATTTGAAATGTAAAGATTTTCATTTGGTTCAAATTACAATTCATATTCACTTATACGTACATAAATGTACAGATTTTAAAAACATGATTCCTTAAGAAAATGCTGTTTAAATGATTTAATTAACATAGTTAGGGATGTATATGACAAACAAATCCAGATAAATTAAAATAGGGTAAGAAACAGTGACCGAAGCATACGCTATGGAACTCTTGTGAACAGTCCTGAGATTTCTTCCTGGGTGCGACATATGGCATTAGGGCTGGGGGGAAAGATAGCAAGTTATTTACCTGCTGATGTGTATGTTTCTGTGTATGTGGTTCACTTTGTGCTGGAAAAGAAGGCTGGAAAGGTTGTTGCACCTGGGGTGAGGGTTGCATCCCAGGCTGAGCCATGGGAGGAAACTGTGATGCAGGTAGAAGTCCATAACTTGGCATTTGTCCATTTGGAGGAAGTGGGACCTTATAGAAAAAAGAATATATAGGTATTTTCCATTAATTTAAAATCAAGAACAAGCTTTCAAAGTACTGCATGTCTAATTATTAAGTACTGCGCATAAGGGAAATGTTTCCAATACCTGGTGAAGCATAGGTTCCTGCTGCATTCCAAGCACTCGTTGCTGATACTGGTCTATATTTGGGAGCTGGGCATAAACTGGCTGCTGCATACTTTCACCCGGAAAACCACTGAGCAATAAATATGAGATTTTAAAGCAGCATTTTAAGGACATAAAATTTAGTACAGTAACCCAGGCTGCCATCAGTGCTTCCCTCCCCATGCATTTTTCCCCAACTGAATACAAACTTCCCCTCTTTGCTCCACTCCTTCTGTTACTTTTCTTTGTCAAGACTCTAGACTGCAAGCTCATTAGGATGGAAACAGTGTTCTAGCTGTTATAATGATGGCACTATTTAAGTATTTTTTAAGCTGAGGTGGTAATATTCACTTGTAACCGCAGGATAGGGGCTTTTTGTTTTGCTTAGCGAACTGATGCATATCAAATATTGCATAATAAAAGAGTTCAAAACAATGAAGTCTGATGAAGAGCACCTATGTATGCAACATTAGGCTTCTACAATGTCACCTTAAATTTTAACATCTACTGGTCTGACTCATAAATCTTACAATGTTGGTTGAGAGATTGCAGGAGGTGTTGGTTCCTCTTTCTTGGTGTCTTCTGCTGCTTCTGGTTCGTCATCATAGTCAAATCGATCCAACAGCTTCTGAAACATATTACATTGAGCCAACTCTATTTTCTTCAGTAAGTAATGAAAGACAAGTAAACAATATTAATACCACTGAGAATGTTAGATCATTTTAAGTTTTTCATACCAAAGTATGGTTCACCAGAAACCAGAAAAGGGGGAAGGAAATGTCATATGCAGTGGAGGTGGAATCAAGGCTCTATGAATACTTGTTCTCATCGCATGAAACAATAATTTGGCATGGCATTCCACAAAAAAACAAAGCATTGAGTAAATTCCTTTTCAATACAAGAAAAATATTACCTTATCAAAAGATGTCTTTTGCTCAGATGCTGAGAAATCGTGTTTTTGTTCTGATGGTTGCGTTGCTGTAGTCTGCAGCTGGGCAGTAATAGCATGGACCTGAGCCATTACATTGTTATCTATCACAGGAGATTGAGGTTTCGGAGGCTGCTGAAAAGTCTGAAGAATCTGTTGCAGCTAAAATAATGAAACTGCAACTATTAATATCCTCTTAGGAATGACCGTGAAAACATCAGGTGTAATAAATGTACAACAATTGATGCCTTCCAATGGGTGGATGTCTGCTCTCCCCACCCACCAATCAGGCAGTAGTTACTGCTATGCCTGGTGGGTATTATGGTACAAGGCAGCTGCTCTTGTGGCTCCTCCTCTGCTCTGTGTTCTTAAAGCTATAAGGGAGCACAGAGGTAGCCACAATAGACAGCCACAAAAGAGAGCTTTGCATGGAAACCTAGTAAAGCACTGATTATCAAATCTGCATATTCACGCTCTCTCTTCTGCACTTAAAAGTCTACTAGTCCTCAAGAGAAGTGCTTGTGCTATGCAGATGAGTAGACAGCTGGCAAGAGTATAGAAAGGACATTTCTTACTCAAGCAGACAAAGGTCAGACATGTTATACATATGCATGATTTATTTTCAGACCAGATGTGATCAGTAAACAGCAGAAATATTGATTTCACTATTCACTAATGCAATTCACTAAAAAATGTCCACTAATGGTTTTAAAACAAAATAATATATTCTGCATTAGATAACCATCTTATTAGCTTAATTTGAATTCTGTATTTTTGAACAAACATTCTCTGCTTACCTGTTGTCCTTGTGTTGTCTGAAATAACTGGGCTACAGCTGCAAAGGCATCAGAACTGGGCAATTGCGGCACAGCAGGTACTGAATTAGAAGCAACTTGAAGAGGCTCAGATGGAATTGCTGTGGCAGGAGGTGGTGAACCTATAAAATAAATTTAAATGCAACATTAAAATTTTAACAATTCCCATTTATAGCATTGCACTTTTACACTATAAGGTAAGTTTTTAAAAATCAAAACTTGGATGGTCAGTTTGCTGGCAAATATGGCCAGCAAGTTGTTTTTTTAATTCCACAGGCAGGATTCTCAAAATTAGACATCATGTGGCCAGCTTCAATACTTCATTGCCAAATACCCTCATGCCCTGCATGCCACAACACAAAGTATGTATTTTATTGTATTTTTAATATTTTGTTGGAAGCCACCCAGAGTGGCTGGGGAAACCCAACCAGATGAGTGGGGTATGTATGTATGTATGTATGTATGTATGTATAAATAAATAAATAAATAAATTATTATTATTATTATTTATTATTATTATTATTATTATTATTATTTTAGGACTAGGTGAATATATGCCTGTAAGTATATGTTAAATATTCTTAGGGCCAAACTAAACTTGACAATAATCATGCAAGTGGTAGTTATATAATTGCGTTCGATACAGTAAACAGCAGCCACAGGTGAGTGGGGGCAATGATTAGGACTACAGCAGAGGCAAAGGTTTAAACTTCCCCACCAAAGCCTCGGTCTAATTCTGAGCCCACTCATGGCTATATTTTGTGGTGCTGTTTCTTAAATCACACAACTTCTTTTTGCATGATTATTGTCATGTCTAGTCTCATCCACAGTCCCATATAAACTCCTATCTTTTTCTCTGTATTTCAGTAATCATACGTCTTGGTCATACTTCTGTATGGAAAACCATGATGACAGTTGATTGATGACAATGTTCAGGAAAGCCTTTTGTAGCTTAACGAGCCTACAGACTACAATTTTTTTGGGGGGGGGGAAACAAAACCTTTATAAAGAATATTGATGATTGAATGGATATATGGAGAGCTGCTAGACTGTTTAAGGTTAATATACTATTACACACACCAGTATTATTAATGTATTTGCAGCAATTTGTATACCACAACATATAAAATACTAGAGTTATAGACATCCCTAGAGGTGTTTTGTCCATTAGCATTTTTAAAGTGCTTACTATTTAAACATCTCTAAGTGGTATACAAAAATACCATGAAAATAAAACAGTAGCAAAGCAGTATTAAAACAAACACAAACAAAAGGAAAAAATAAAAAAGAATTTCAGAAATAACAGGATTCAATCTTATGGACCAGGGAAATCCTGGGCAAAAAGGTATGTCAACACAAGATGCCAGAAACATGTAACAGTTTATGCTTCACATATGGCAGAGGGAAGGACATTTCATTCACAGTGGTAGAAAATACTATTTGAGGACCAATAATTTCCCTGTGATATTCTGTAGTGTGTTGTGCCATGAGTGAAAATTTCCCTGTGATCCTAAATGTGATATTGTGATACTGCAAGAGCAAGTGATATTGCTTAACTACTGAGCAATCTAAGGGGTGCCCCACTTATACATGGATGCCTAAATGTCAAGGCAAAATGACAAACCATTTCTGGTAACAGAATATGCTGTATATTATCCAAATCATTGTGTATTTTATTTGTTAGGCCATCTTAATATTTTCAGCCAGACTCATCAAGAACACAGCAATGGGTAGAAATAATTCTATTCAAAACATGGGAAGAACAAAAAAATGTTTTCACAGTACAATCCTAGACATACACGTGAATAAGACAGTCAACCAAAAGGCTCTTCACAGTGCTCTTGTTCTATAATACAATCACTTAGCCAAAACATGAACGTTATCATATTTTTAACACCAAGAGTTACCGCAAAAAAAATCTCTCTCCAGCTTTTGCTTGCAATTAATTCAGCCCATTCTGTGTAGATTAAAGCAAATAAAGTCTGAGTTTGACAATATAGGCCCATAACAGAAAATAATGCTTTAACTAAGATTTCCTACCTTCATTATTAGTAGTATCTTCAGTCATTGAAGCAGTACTGCTAGCTCCTGCTGCCATGTCGAGGAGAGGTTGAATTATTTCTATTTTAAACACTCCATTTTTCTGCCATAAGTTGAGGACACGAACTATCTTACTCTGTTCAAAGAAGAGATGTGTAAGTACACTTTTAAAAATCTTCATTTGCTTAATCAAAGCCTAGGCTGTGTTCAGACAATACTGCCCCCCCCCCCCCGCTTCAGTTTTACATCATGAGATCAGGTAATGGACGCATGCACTTTGTTTCCTATCACCTAAACAAATGTGAGACATCCAAGTTCAGATATCTTCTATTCAGAGGGGAGACAAAACAAGGTGCAAGTGCATGAAACCAATCAGTCTCACAATGCACAAAGATGAGAGCACAAAAATGCCATCAGAACAAGGCCCTAGTCCTTGCATGCACACACAAAAAAAGAAATATTAGTACAGTACAAAACTTTTATACTTTGTTTACTATGCTTTGTAGCATTTTGTGACTTCTCCAGGAAATGACTGTGGACATGAGCAACAGTGAGCAGGAACGGAGAGATCAAATACCATACAATACTTTTCATGACACACTTTATGGACCTCCGAACTTAGTAAATGATGGCTACTTTATTCTATTCTAGACGTGGGAACCAGTTTTGTCAGCATAATACATACAAGCAGCAGGAACCCAAGCCTGTTTTAAGTCACCAGCCACATCTAGTTTGTGTTGCAGCTTTACTATTAAATAGAATAAAATCCAGCTCACATGGCTTTCTACACAGAAGAGAAAAGTTCCTCCATAAGAGCTTTTAGTCACATGGCTTTCTACACAGAAGAGAAAAGTTCCTCCATAAGAGCTTTTAGTCATGAAGTGGTGAGGAAGAAGGGCCTCAAAAATTTAAAAGCCAACTAGAAAAGAAACATTCAACATCAAGGCCTCATTCAGAAATAGTATCCAACAATCAACAATGTGTGTTTGTACAGGGTAGACCCAATATAGCAGGATCAGAAGATATTCATCTCTCTCTCTCTCTCTCTCTCTCTCTCTCTCTCTCTCACACACACACACACACGTCAAAATGCTACAAGAAATTGAGTTATACCTTGTCTTCTGTTGGACAGAGATATAAATACTGGAATGTGGCAGTTATATTTTTACAGAATCTTGGCCCAAAAACATCCTTGTCTGTTCCAAATTGATGACGAGACTGACGAACAATAGAGTCAATAACATACAATCCAGGAACTTTGTATTCTGGTTTACACTAAAGAGAGAGAGACAGAAAGTCATATAAGTAATATACATTTTATAAATCCTAACAGTAAGCTCTGTATGATCATAAAACAGGCATATCATATTAGCATGAAGTTAAAAGTCCAGAAAGGGGGAGAAAGGAAAACAAACTAGCAGGTGCCATACAACACTATAGACATTCCAATATACTTTCCAGGAATTTGAACGTAAGTGCTATTATCTTTTTAAACACTGATCTCAGAAATCCAGTCACATATCAGGCAAGACATGCACTTTAAAAATATGCCTATGAATATACATTAATTTGACTCAGTGATGGTTATTTCTCATAATGATGTCATAACTACGATTGTTTTAAAAATTTAATGAAAATTTGATGTTTTAATGTACATCACCAAATGTTTTTGAATGACTTGGCAGTTTAAAAACTCACAAAAATAAATAATCAATGTACAATAGGACAAGCAGACTAAGCCTGCCCCAACATGCCCTGCCTCCATATTAGTTGCATGTTACCTAGATCATAGGCAGAATTGACACAGTTAAGGTCAAGAATGTAGGCCCCATGTCAGTGATGGCTAACCTTGACACTCCAGATGTTTTGGAACTACAACTCCCATCATCCCTAGCTAACAGGACCAGTGGTCAGGGATGATGGGAGTTGTAGTCCCAAAACATCTGGCGTGTCAAGGTTAGCCATCACTGCCCTATGTCCCAAAAACTCAGTAACATCAAAGTTTTCTGGCAAGAGATGCAAGAAGGGGAGATCCATACACAAGCTTTGCAATTCGCTTTCCAGCTCCCAATGTAGGCAGACTAAACTTCCTCATCTCCTCTTATGCCTTTTGTGCTTGCTTCTTCTTGCAGGTGTGTTGTGTATTAGTTTAGTGGTGGTTAGAATTAGCTAATTCTCACATACATACATACATACATACAAACAAACAAACCCAAACAGCAAAGTTGCAACCTGTGCACATTTAACTTGCATGATCAAAACTTTACACGCTTGGCGGCCAGCCAGCTGGTATCACACAAGTTAAAGCACACAAGGCAGAGAGTCTTGCTTACCAGGCTCTGGGAAGATCTCGCGCTGGGAAGCGCCTGCAAGATCTTGCCTTGGGGGGGGGGGCAAGGCCCATGCTTCCAAAAAGTACAAATGTTCACACGGGGAGTGGTTTTGTGATTTTAACAACTACACAATTTTGGGTTTACATACAATCCCCCAGAACAAATCCCAATGTAATATGCTATCTTTCTGCAGAGCTATGGACCTATTACCATTGCCATAATTAATATATGCAGTTGCTGAGTGATTTCCCATAGAACTGCTAGATGCGCATATTTTGATTGTGTGCTCTAAAAAAAAACCAAAACCATTTTTGGGGGAGAATGTAAATTGCTGAATCATCAGTATATACAACTTAATAAATATTTCATTTACCTTTTTTATAAACTTCTCTACAATCTGGACTACGTGTTTGTAAAGCTGTAAGAGAATCAAAGAACATTTGAAATGTTTAACTCCATAGTATGTTTAAGAAATGTGAATTTGTTTACCTTGAACATTAGCATATAAACTCATATCAAACTAAGCAAAAGGAAATATATCATAGGTCATTTTATTAAACTAGTCCCAACCTGCATTTATAACTATCTCAAAATCATCTCAAAGGGGTGTTTGAAATGGAGTTATTTTTAAAAATTACTTTGACTGTGATAAAAGTATACATTAAAAGCATTATAATTAAAATTATTCCGTATCTGTGAGAATGACTCTCAGTCCATGTGATCTTTGAAAAAACACAAAACATGCTAAAAATATTCAAACCTTTTAAAATTTTGTACAAAATAAAAGAAATACTCTTTACCATCTCACCTTAATAGCTTTGATGGCAGCTTTAGTAATAAGAATCATCTTTGCACGAGAAATAGGAGGTTTCATGTCCATCAATGAGAAGAGCTAACATGGTGGGATGGAGAGAAGAGAGAAACCAAAAATAGTAAAACACAAGTACTGTAACTGAAATGCAACTTTGTCACTTCACACAACCTTTTGTTCAACTCTTTCCATCCCAGTTAAATGCTAAATAGCTCCAGAACTAAAAACTAATTAGTTCAAATAACAGAGCAAATTGTAAAGCTATTTCTGAAATTATGTTACACTTGTAAAGTGGCATATGTTCCAAACTGCACCCATAAAATGTTATAAAAATGGCTGATCAGACTATTCTGTGCTCTTCGTATGAAGCTGAAACCTGTATCTGAGGCAATCTCCAGACTTTTGTAGTCAAAATGCACTCTAGTCTCTGCCACCACTCAGGGGACTGCAGGTTAACACCCGTTGTCCATCATGTTCCTCATCCATCTGCCTAAGAAGCAATGACAGGGAGCATGTTTCCCCTACCCTGCCAAAAAGGACACTCCGCTCCAACTCCCTGTTTACCTGGGACTGCAGAACTAAAAAGACGCACATTCTGGCATTTACCAGCAGGCAGGGGACAAAGGGCTGACGGGTTGTGAAGGGTTTTTATCTATATGTGTGCATGTTTTATTATAATAAACTATAAGCTGCTTTGAGGATCATTCAGTTGAAAGGCAGGATAGAAATCTTGTAAATAATGAATTAATAAAACAACAGGAACTCACATGAGAGGGTGCAGGAGTCCCAAAATATATTTAGGGGGGGGAATTAAGGAGGCAATCTCCACCCTCACCCCACCCAAAAAAGGAAACACAGCTCAATGAGGACTGAACATGCTCAGTTGCCACAGAATGCTGAGGGGGAGTGTTGTGAATTATGTCCAAGTCAAGCGGCTAAAGCTGCTGGCTGGAATGGTATAGCTTTTATCTCTCACACAGACCCTTGAGAAAGTATGCTTTGTTTACTTCCTGCTTAGAATGTACTGTTGTAATCTGAGCCTGCGAGCTCACTTACTTTTTACTTTACTGCTTGTCCTCAAGCCAGACGGACGGCGAAATGGCAGCACCGTTTACACAGGCTGGCAGCAGAGATGTCTCTGAACAATTACTTGGAATAAAATAGATTAGCCTAAATATCGGCTAGTGTGTATTGTTTCTTTCTATCTGGGAGCAATCGCATATTAATAGCACTCCGGACTCTCTGTAGCCGGGGATGTGCTAAGCTGATGTGCTCTGGTTCTTGGGCAGTCTCACAACTTGCCCCAGGCTGGGTATATCATAACAGGGAGTAGCTGGAAGTCTGAACAAAAGCACTCAGCACTGCAATGTTTTGTCCCACAGGTTCCCTCAAATAATCAAGTGCCTATCAGTTTGGAGGTGAAATGGGACCAACCAAAAACAAGGTAGAGGTTTTTACATATTCTGGGGACTCCCTAGGATCACAGAAGTATTTAAGTTTGTAAACTAAAATAACAACAAAAATAATTCAAAACCCACAAAACAGGCTGCCAATGGTTTCTGAGCTTCCAAGATGTCCAGAATGCCAAGGTGGCAGGTGAGGAAGAGAGAAAGGAAGGGGGTGATAGATCAGAAGAAGCGTCAATTGACCGGCTCAAGTTCCTAAAAGCTTTGTCTTCTGGGAGTGGGGAAGACTAGGGTTGCAGAGCTTGTATGCCATGAGGTGAAAAAAAATTCCTCCCTTCCCTCCACTATGTAGGGATGTTTTGTAACTTTTGTAATATAGAATGCCGCAATATAGAATGGAAGCACTAGCAGGCATTTAGGAAAAAATGAAGACGGTAATGATGCTAGTTTCCAGACATGCTGCTGTATATCCTCTTGGGGGAAAGAGGCCAGCTAACAAGAAAACAATCTCAGAAAACAAATAAAGAGATTCAACAGAAAGAGAGGCACCAAATTTCAGCAGAACAGTTAGAAGCAGGACTAGGATTTAGACAAATCACCAGTTATAACTTGCCAGTCTAAATCCATAATAAATATTGATACAAGATCCTCATACACTGTAAATAATTAAAAAGCTACCACATTGTTAGACAAAAAGTTTACTTTAATAGCTTTTTATTCATTCACAGCAGCACACTAGAATCAAAATAGCCTCAATAAATTGTGTCCTTAAATTTGTCCTCTAAAACTGCCTAAGGATTAAATCAACCAAAGCTTTCATTTATACATTTACTTGTTAAAGTTTGCAGCTTTTTTTTTTGTAATATCCTGTTCGTATTTAGAGGCTAGAAGAACAGTATTCAATGGTTTTACATTAATATACAAATGCCAGAGTAAAAAAGCCATGTCGTTAAAAGACATCCGCCTTCAGCTAAGTAAGCGATTAGTACAGGCAACTCTCTTTTGTGTGCATCACTGCAAACACAGAAGTAGCAGAAAAAGGGGGCATAATGGGGCAGGGTGGCCAGAATGGGGCAGGGTTATGTGTACGCCACCAACATGCACAATGACTTGGAACTGAACTCCCGTGCAAAACAGGTGTTGCCTGTGCTACCTATGTTTGTGTCCAAAACCAGTCCACCATCACATAACGGCTGTCAGTGCAAGTACTTCACTCCTAAACCAAGTTTAAAAATCAACATTCCTAATAGCAAACTCAGGTTGCTTAGTACCAACAAAACAGGAGCCAAAACAGGACCACTGAGAAACTAGAGGGAGGTTATCAGCAAACTGAGGTAAAAACCAATGATCACAGAAGTACATTTTGCGCAATGGGGGAAGGGGAATGACACAACAGCCCAACAGCAATCTCACATTGTGTGCCGTATGGGGACGGGGGAACCAGAGAACTGGGCAGCAGGAGTGAATTAGCCTACATTTATGGTATCCAGATGGAGAACATGGTTGGCCAGCCCCTGAACAGGGACACTCTTGTTAAGGGCTTAAGACAAAACAAAACATTTGTAGGTCTCACTTGCTATGCTCAAAATCAAACAAAAAGAAAGGGTATATCCTTGGCTTTCTAGAATATCGAACCACTGTTGAAAGAATAAAGCCAGGATAAGATCACATACTTGTATAAAAATTAAGAACCTTACCATTTTAGGATCAGATTAAAAGGGCCACGTGGCTGCTTGTTGAGAGCTACATCCCCACTTCTCCCCAGTAACATCCTGTAGATGAAGATGCATGACATCATCATGCTCACATTTCCTGCCCCACTCCACTAGAAGTCACACATCTTCAGCAGTATACAGGCAACCAGTACAATTCTTGTAAAACCAGAGTTATACGGTTACAATGGTTACACTGTTCAGCACTCTGAAGGCTGAATTCTGCAATAGTTGCAACTTGCAAAGTTGCAGCTTCTTCAAAAATAGCAGCAGATACAGAACATAATACAAACAAAAGATTACTAATGCATAGGTTAACATAAGAACACAAGAGCCTGGAGAATCAGGCCAATGCCCATGTAGTCCAGCATCCTGTTCTCACAGCGACCACCCAGATGCCTATGGGAAGCCAAAAAGCAGAACCTGAATGCAGCAGTGATCTCTTCACTTGCGATTCCCAGCAACTGGCATTCAAGGTCATACTGCCTTCAACAGTGTATGTAAGTTACTGTGGCCAGGCTACCTCAGTCCATAAACAGCAAGACCTGACAAAGCAGCTACAGCTGGAAAAAGGCGCCACGTGCCGCCAATGCCACCCGGCATCAAGTGCCAATGCTAGAACCAAGAGTACCTCAAACTATGAACCTATTCCTTCAAGGTGATTGCAATCAAATCTGTAACAGGTTGTCTATCTACTTCCCATACACATGAGCTGCCTGCCTGCCTACACACACACACACACACACACACACACACACACACACACCCTCCATCTCAGGATTCAGTCTCAGTTTAAAATTACTCACTTTTATTAACATCACAGAATAACCTGCAGGAGTCAAAATCACTATATAAGCTTATAAAACTCCAGTATATACATAACTTTTTTAAAAAAACTTTCTTTTTCAGTTGTAAAATTCCGTTACCCAGCAAAACTTAGTTGTTTTAATCACTGGTAAAATTTTGCACAAAATTTACAAATTTGGCTTGGGGGCTCTTTGTGGCCTAATTTCATCTACAAAATACATGCAAACCATCAGCAACCTCACACTGAACAAGAGGCCAGATTTAAGGGTAAATATCAAATAGCTTCCTTCAAAAAAATCAATAAAGCCCTGACAGCCCCCAATTACCAGTGTTAGAGAATGTGGAACCTGTGTGTGTCCTGTAGCATATGTTTACCAAAATCCTTCCCATAATGTTTCATGTTTCATGCCATGAGAGTGTTGCAATAACAAACAATTAGTTCTATTCAGAGCAAGACATCCAATGAGGCAGTATATACCATCCAAACCCAAGCATTGCATAAAATTCTGGTTATGAGTCCACCACAAACTAACAACTCATTTACAGGGTTCTGCATGGAATAAAGTGAGACTTTTTTCACCAGCATGCCATTAGCAAAGGAATTAGCAATGAAAAGCTTAGGTCTGACTGGTACACTGAAAACCAGAACTCTCTCTCTCCCCCGTCCCCACCCCATTCTTTCTCACTGAGAATTGTCAACATCAGCAATTTTAATGTCTGTTAGGACCGTGATTCTCCTTTCTTCAATGTATATTGAGCAATCTCAGACCAGAATGCCAAGCCTGAGATTGTTCTTTATTATAATAAAACTAAAGGTGACATAAGATGGTTTTCATACACTTCCATGATCCAACTGTAGCCAAAGATGGGTTTGTTTTTCCAAATATAACAGTATGTTTAAATGCACATTTTAGGAAAGCTGAACCAACCACAATGGTGTGAACATCCCAAAAGATGTTTCTTCTCAGTAGGCCTGACCCCAAGGTCAATACCAACTTTGGGGTGTGTCTAGAAATATGGTCAGCTTACCAGGCAGCCTCAGAAATGGAAGGCCTGCTTTCCACTGCTAGCATCTACAGAAAAATGTGTCATCTCTGGAGTCAATGCAATGACAGAAAATCAGAGCCACACTGTTTTATGTAACTTTTTTTCTGTCCTACACGTGCCATTGCAAAACGCGATGGTGCATATATTGCTCAAGTAGTATGTACTATGACTGCCAGTTCTATAAAATGTTTTTGTGATTACATGTAATTTGTAATTACTACTTATTGCACTATTGTTATGTATGTATGCATACAATGGTACAATACTGAAGTTCTTAAAACTGTGGGGTTACTTAGTTCCAACATACTGTCAGGTTTTGTATCTTAAGTTATAGGGTATCCTTCACCTTGATGACTTATGTGCAAAGTTTTTTACTTGAAAATGGTGTCATGCTTAATAACTTCCACCAGGTTTATTTGCATCACTTCCTAGATGTACATTTAATCTCAAACCCAGATTGAAAGTCAGTATTTCTATCAATTGAGGGTTAATAATCTGCGTTCCCCACTAAAATTAATCAAGATAAAAACCATACTGCCAGTACATATTCAAGTGCAACAGCAATACTGAGTTAGTTTTCACTGCTATGACTTCCACACATTTTTAGAAAATACTCTTAGTCAAAGCTAAACAGACTAACAACATTCCCTAAGTGTCTGTTATGGTATCAAAGGTATGTTCCTCCAGTGAGACTAATACTTTTAAGATAGACTTCCATTTCTCCTGCTGCTGCTCTACTGACAGTGAAGTCTTGCATTGTAATAGAAAGCTTTCAAGAGTAAGAAAATTGCTATATTCAGATGAGTGGAAGATGAGGGAAATGGAAGAAGTCTCCTCTCTCCTATGCAATGCTAAGGCGGCATGAAGGAAATCTCTTTCTCCTCCCTCCCTATAACACTAGGAATGAGGAGAGTGAGTCACTGAGGAGCAAAGTATGAGATGCAGAATCTGGGGTCATCCAGTGAAGCTGAGAGATTCAGAACAGACAAAAGGAAGCATTTATTTGTACAGCAGATATATAATTTGTGGAATTCACTACCAGGTGTAGTGATAGCCACCAACCTGAATAGCTTTAAAATGAAATTAGATAAATTCATGGAGGATAAGGCTACGAATGGCTACTTGTAGTGATAACTATTACCTCCAGTCTTGGCGGTAGGTAAAGGGACCCCTGACCATTAGGTCCAGTCGCGGACGACTCTGGGGTTGCAGCGCTCATCTTGCTTTTACTGGCCGAGGGAGCCGGCGTACAGCTTCCGGTTCATGTGGCTAGCATGACTAAGCCGCTTCTGGCGAACCAGCGCAGCGCACGGAAACGCCGTTTACCTTCCCGCGGGAGCGGTACCTATTTATCTACTTGCACTTTGATGTGCTTTCAAACTGCTAGGTTGGCAGGACCTTCTGATCGGCAAGCCCTAGGCTCTGTGGTTTAACCCACAGCGCCACCCGCATCCCTAGTCTTGGCGGTAGCATTTATATTAAAATCAGTTGCTGGGGAACACGAGTGGAAGAATGTTATTGCACTTGTGCCCTAATTGTTGGCTTTCCATAGGATTCTGATTGTCCATTGTACAAATAGAATGCTGGTTTAGACTGATACAACAGGGCTCTTACGTTCTTTCGAGGGCAAGCATCTGAGTCAGGGATTGTTTGATCTGAGTGGAAGAAGCAGCTGCAGAAAAAGAATTGTCTGGAGAGTACATTTAGGATCTATTCAGACTTCCTTGTTGTAGAAGGAAGCCCTCTGGTCTGTGAGCTGAGGAAATGTGATCACAGCTGGGGAAGCTTGCCTCTCAACTGTACGAAAAATGATATGATGTGAAGATTGAAGCTCCTTCCACTTCCTGGTTCAGCCCTGGGTGTCCTATCTTCACAAATCCAAAAGAGATACAAGACAGAGTAATGTTTCTAAGGTAATGATATGATTTTTAAGGCAATATGGATTTGCAAGGAATCCCTGCTCTTTTAATACTAAATATGAAAGGACAGCTGCAGTAGTTCAGTTTGGGGCATGCATGGAATAGATTTAGTAAAGGAGTATCTGGCAACCTTGAGTTTTCAGCTATATGATCATAGAACAGCATACTGGTAGTATGGGCAGGGCTTGCATTGTCCAACAGGGATTTACAGAAAAAATAATTCCCACTTCTGGTGGCAATACTTTCTTTTTGAAGAAACTTGGAAGTTTATATCCAGCCAAGTAAATTCCACTGGTGCACACCACTCCAGCCTCATAGCCAAAGTAGAATAAAACTGCTCATTTTTAGAGCTTCTGGGTACCGGTATGTGTTTTTTTTAGTGTGGAACAACCTGTAGCAACAACCAGATTAGACTGGCATCATGGACATCAGAGAAGTCCCGTGTGTTAAGTTGAATGTGAAGGAAATTAAACAACACACATTTTAGCACCAATTTTCCGTCTTTGCTAGCTCCTTGTGCCTTAATCCATGCCTTACACTGTTTTGTATCTTTTTGCACACTTATGATTACTTCATTAGGACATTTTTGATGTGCTTATACACAGAACTACAAGTCGTTTATTAGTTCTATTCCATTTAAGGAACACACAAGATAGTTTACATCAGGGGTGGCCAAATTCCAACTCACCGAAGGATCCCTGGGGGGAAAACAGCCTCGCTTTGTAAACTCTGTCTTCCGTTCTCCAACAGTGGAGGGCGGGGCAGGGCCGGAAGGGGGCCAGCGATTGACCGTGATTGACCAAAACCTCGCAGGGATCGACCAGTAGATCGTGACCGATCTGTTGGACATCCCTGCTTTACAGTATTTAAATTAAAACAGCAAAAATTGTACTAAAAAAATGAGACCACCTCCTCTTCAGTATATTAATGAGTGAAGCAAGACTCCAAACACCCTATAAAACCTTTAACTACCATAATGCAGTCTATGTGGAGCTACCTTTTAAGAGTTTGGAAACTGCAACTGGTGCATGGGTACTGACAATGACAGTGTCCCTGGATCATTTACAGGCATCCCCAAACTCAGCCCTCCAGATGTTTTGTGACTACAATTCCCATCATCCCTGACCACTGGTCCTGTTAGCTAGTGATGATGGGAGTTGTAGTCCCAAAACATCTGGAGGGCCGAGTTTGGGGATGCCTGATTTAGCACCTCTCTTGAAACAATTGCACTGGCTACCTATTTGTTACAAAGTCTGATGATGAATTTTGACATATAAAGCCCTAAACACTTTTTAAACAGCTTTGAGCTTTTTGAGGTGTGGTTTTTTAAATTAATCAATGTGTATAAATTTTATGATTTCAAACTAGCTTGGGGCTCAACTACCTGAAAGAACACCTCTCCTGCCCAATTATATTCTGTTCTGGATCTGAGATCAGCAGGCATACTGTTTTATGTCGCAGTATCATCAGTGGACGTTTGGTTGGCTGGAAACCAGATTAGGGCTTTCTCTGCAGTGGCACCCTGGTTCTGGAATGCTCTCTTGCCTGAATTCAGGCAGGCTCCTACACTGGGCTGTTTTCAGTGACAGTTTAAAGCATTTCTGTTCTTCTAAACCTTTGAACAACAGCAGTGAGCTTTTATTTTTGTTTTCAGATGAGAAATACTGTGGGGGTTGTTGTTTTTTACTATTTATGCTTAAAGGTTTTTTATTCATTTACTGTTGTGGTTATCTATTGAATTTTTTTGCACAGGGTACATATTCTGTAATATTAGGGTAAGGGGTTAGATATAGGTTTTATATCTATTTTTCTATAAAAATAATAATCTAGGACTATTGGCATAATCAGAGCTAAGCTATGTTCAGAAGTCCCTGGTTAAAATGTCACCTGCCCTGTGCCATAATATTCCCATTCATCCTGAGTGCCCTCCCCCCTTTACAGTTTTAAAGGATTACATAAAGCAAGACATATGTAGTATTTTGAACAGTCAAAATTAGTATACTAAGAGAAGATACACACTATATTGTAAAGTCCATGCAACACACGACTTTCGCAAAAGAATTTTGGGAATTGTAGTTTTGCCCTACAAAACTAGCTAGAATTTCTATCACCCTTAAGAAATATGTGCATTGGATGTGCTTTAAATGTATTGTGCAGATCTGCCCGAACACATAAGTACAGTATTAGTATTGGTTCAGCATCCTGTATTCAAGCATAAACAACCAGATACTTCTAAACTATCAAGCAGGGCTTAAAAGCTACAGCCTTAACCCACTGCTCACCTCCCCAGCAACTGGTATTCAAAACCACACTGCCCATAAATGTGGACATGTCATTTATTTATTATAGCCAATATTGTTGACAGACCAGTCCTCCATAAATTTCTCCAATGCCCTTTTCAACCATCCAAATTGCTGGCCATTTCAACTTTTGATAGCAGCAAATTTAATACATTAATAAAATGTTGTGTGAAAATGCACTTCCTTTTGTCTGTTCACAATCTACTGTCAATCACTTTTACAGCTAAAACTCTAGTTCTATTATTATGAGGGGGTAAAGTGGTCATGCTGGCCACATGACCTGGAAGCTGTACGCCGGCTCCCTTGGCCAATAATGCGAGATGAGCGCAGCAACCACAGAGTCGGTCACGACTGGACCTAATGGTCAGGGGTCCCTTTACCTTTAAAGTTTCTATCTGTTCTCACCAAAGCATTACTGATGTTTCAGAAAACAAACCACCTGACATATTTAGTAAGCCCTAAGAAATGGAAAATATCACTATTCAACAAAGATTTTCACTTCCTACAGGACACAGGGTACAGTTCTGAAAACAGAAGACCGTTCAAGACATGTTGACAAGCTGGAGGACATTTAGGTATGAAAATGGTTGAAGTTTTTGATATTTATTTCCTGTGCTTCACCCTAAGGTCCCTGGTCACATCACATTAAAACACAGTATTAAAAACAGCTTAAAACAGCTTACAATAACAATAATAAAGTGTGTCCAAAAATATACAACTCATGTCAAAAGCCTGGATAGATGTGGCTCTTTAGCATTCTCCAGAAGCTGTATAATGAAGGTGACAGACACACCTCTGTGGGGAGAGTTCCACAGCTTCCAGGCCACCACCATCACCCTGCTGATCTCAGCACCTAAGAGGCCCTGTAAGGAAGGAGGCAATCTTTCAGGTATTTAGGGCCTGGGTCATTTAGTGCTTTAAACACTAATGTGAGTGCCTTGAATTAGGCCTAGAAATGAACTGGCAACAAGTGCAGCTGGCTTAAAACAGGGGTTATATGAGATCTAAATGGACCCCAACCAGTAATCTGGCTGTTGCATTTTGGACCAACTGAAGCTTTGTGGTCAGCTTCAAGAGCAGTCCCATGCAGAGCCAATCAGGAAGTTACTAGAGCATGAAGTACAGTGGCCAAGTCATCTCTGTCTAAAAAGGATCGTAGCTGGCAAACCAGCTGGAGTTGAAAACAGGCATTCCTAGTCTCCAATGTTCCCCGAGTTGAATCCAGGAGCACTCCAGAACTGTTAATCTGTTCCTTCCAGGGGAAGCCACTTCCCCACCTCTTAGACAAAAGAACATGGGGCACAGAACACCTTACTGTTTTCAGGATTCAGTCTCAGTTTAATAGCCTATGTCCAACCCATTACTGCCTCCAAGCACTGGTCTAACACCTCAGCCACCTCTTCTGATTCAGATGGAACAGAGAGCTAGCGTTAGATAAGAGCTAAAAGAACAAATCCTAACAAACAGAATGACGGATCTTCATTCTAGGGAAAAGAAGATGGAAGGCAAGTGTAAATAGGCTGCTAACAGCTTCCAAATATTAAAAATTATAAAACTATTTTTTTTTTAAGGAAAAGAAGGAAAGAAGCAGAAAATGTTTTATTTTTTTATTTTCTTTATTAAATGTGTATACCGCCCTTCATCTGAAGATCTCAGGACAGTTCACAGAATAAAACCACAAAGTACATAATAAAAACAAGAACAAAGCAAACCAATACACCCACAAACACAATAGAGCAAATATAGGAAGAGGTTGCCATTAGGAAATAGGTTTTGCCTTCCCCACCTTGCAATACCACAAGTGCTACACCATTTGTGTTAATTTATCTAACAACTAATTGCCATCCATATCCTAACTATATTTATCCTCAGCACAAAAATGTTATCTATCGTATTAACGAAAAGCACTATTTATAATACCACAGATATTAGGTAAAGGTAATGGGACCCCTGACCATTAGGTTCCAGTCGTGTCCGACCCTGGGGTTGCAGCGCTCATCTCACGTTACTGGCCGAGGGAGCCAGTATACAGCTTCCGGGTCATGTGGCCAGCATGACAAAGCCGCTTCTGGCAAACCAGAGCAGTGCACGGAAACGCCTTTACCTTCCCGCTGGAGTGGTACCTATTTATCTACTTGCACTTTGACGTGCTTTCAAACTGCTAGGTTGGCAGGAGTTGGGACAAAGCAACAGGAGCTCACCCCGTTGCAGGGATTCGAACCGCCGACCTTCTGATCAGCAAGCCCTAGGCTCTGTGGTTTACCCACAGATCCACCACAGATATTACAGCACCTTATATTGACTGCTGTCAGCAGGAAGTATCCAAAACCAGTACCTTCGGATATCACCATTGGAATACCCACTGTTCTGTTACTATTGTGTGTTAGATACGAGCATCCCCAGAAGCATCCAGATTTCAAGTAAACTATCACCTAATTCTATTTCTGTTACCCCAAGAGGAATATAGGGTCTAGATGTCAAAAGCTGAATACACTGTATTGGAGGGGATACTATCAATGAAGATTTCTGGTGTCCTCCAAATGTTTTAGACTACAGCTCTAATCAGGCCCAGCCATCAGATCCTATGTTCATGAATGATGGGAGTTGTAGGACAGCAACATCTAGAAATGGGTAGGGGTTCAAGCCCTTGAATCACTGGGTGTCTTCCAACTTTAGAATCCCACAATATGTAAATAAATTTCACTTTATGGAAAAGAGAACACAAATCCACAACAGATGCTAGAATATGTATGTACTCTGAATTATTTGAAATTTTAAGACCATTACTGCTCCATTTTATTTTCAATTTATACCTTATTTCTCAGGGTAGAGCCCTTTATGAGCACAACACAAAATATGTGATTATGGCATCAATATCGGCTACCATACGTCCAGATTTTCCTGGACATTTAGTCAATTTCCACCCAGACACTGCTTGCGGCTCCAATATTCTGGATACGGCAACCCTTGACAGAAAGTTTTCCATAAAGTTTCTACGGCTGCAATCCAAGGCACAATTAGAATTATACTCCACTCAAACCAGTAGGATTTAGGTCTAAGAATAAGTTACCAAGCATCACTATTTATTCTGGACTTAGGAAACAATCATTTTACTATTTCTCTGAAAGATAAAGCCTACACAATATACGTTCAAATGTGGGTATGTAAAATGCCACGATGGCTTGCATTTTTCTTGTCTCTCCTTTTCTTCAGTGCATTTGTACTACAATGATGCTACACAGGTCTCGTTCTTCCATTTATATCTAAACACGGAATATCAGAGCAGTACAGAGAACTCTGAAGATAGCAGCCACACACCTGTACTATGATCTCTACCAAGGTGAAGCAAAGAGGTCAGCATAGCCACTTCCTAGCTTTCTGCCATAACACAATGCATGAAGAAGCAGTAGCCATTCTAACACTTAGCTGAACATTTTGAGTAGTTCCTCTCAGGAGCTCACAAACAGTAATCTTAGAAAACACTCTGAAATAATATTTACTAACCCCAAGCAATTAGGCAACTGTTCATTCTCTTTATAGAAATCTTACGCAAACTATGATGCCTTTTCTAAAGTTGATGATGATAGCATTTATAAAGTTTTACATACAAATACTGAAAAGAATCCATTTGTTAAATGAACACATCCCATACACACCCAGTGCATGCACTACAAGTTCTACTAAAGTTACCCAAAATACTTTTCATGCAACTGAGCATTTAGAGATCCGTGTTAAGACAAATTAGTAGTACTGGACAAGCCCCAAGTGGCAAACTGAACCTGCCACTTATGCATAGTTGCTTTGGTATTTCGTATAGGGTTGTGTAGGACCCAAAGAAAGACAACCAGAGGTGTGTATGGCTGTCATAATGCTGTGCTTAAATGAAGGACAATATTCTGAAGCTTAATGTACTCTTTCAGTTCTGAACATTAAGTTTCGTAACTGGATGTTTAACTGGAAGACCATTGATATGCCCAAATATAAAAGCATTTACAGTGAGCAAAACTCACTGTAGTTTTCTGTTCTAAAAGCATATACATCAAAGTCTACTTTATGTCCATGTAAACCTGCATTTATGCACACTTTGATTTATCTGGTTATCTGCAGCAGAAATCACATTAAGTTGTAAATCTGCTGCAATCTTTATGTAGTTTAATACCACTTGCATCCATTTTCCAGAATACCATACAGAAACCTTTTAGAGAGGTAGCAATGTTAGTCCGTTGAAACAGACTTTTATGAATGTCAACTGTTAATACACTAAAACACTAGCAGCAGCCGTTCAGTTTCAATGTGATTCACCAGACACTTCAGCTTGGAATTCTTCTGGCATTCTGTTGTGAGAATGTGCCCAATGTTACCTTTAAAAAGCAAGTTTCTGATGTTGGCTAGGAACTCTCTGCTCCTTGAGCTCAATTCCCTCACTTTTCCTGCCCACCACAACCAGTCCTGAAAAGAAGGGGGAAATCTTCCGGATTTTCTATTCACCCTCGCGCAATATGCACGATAATTTGAAAACTGTGTACATTATCTAAGATCAGTGTTTTTGCAGTTGTTTTATCTTTGCGTGGAGTGCCCTATCTGGGTGGATGGAGCAGCCAAGTAATTTCGTTGTCCCCAAAGGGGACAATGACAATAAAATCTATTCTATTCTATTCTATTCTATATAATCAGTGGGATAGCTTTTATTCATCGCTAGATTCTGCAACGCAAGAGGTTCGCACAGTATCACAGAAACAGTTGGGATGGTAACTTTAAATGCAAAACTTTTTGATGGGTCGCATAAGAGGGCTGGAAATAACATGCCCTCGAGACGCCTAATCTCTTCGCACGCCCCGGATCTTCATCATCAAATGGCTGCAAGAAAAAGGCCAGAAACTTCCTCTTCACTCGGCCGCCACCCCGCACCGCGATCTCCTCGAAGTGCGCACTCGCCGACACACACACACACACACACTATATACGGTACATAGGCCCTCCTCCCCACCTACCAGCGAAGCGCGACCCGGCACGCGCGCGTTACTTCCATTCCCGGCCTCTCCCTTGGCCTACAGGGCTGACCTTAAGCAGCCCGGCCGGGTCTCCCCAGCAACCGGACCCGGGATAGAGGGCCTCGGAAGTGTGGCGAAAGTTCTTAGGCCCCCTTCGAGCTTGAGGGAAGTCGCGTGTGCCACGGAGGGGAAGGGGGCTGAGGTAAAAGCGGCCCCTGAAGCCCCGCGTCACCCGACGCAGCGCCGCCGCCCACACGCCGGGCCCAGGAGAGGCCGCCGCACACCGAAGGGCGCTGGCAACTCTTTCCCGTCGGCTGCTCCGCCTCAGACCAGGCCTACGAACTCCGGCCTCCACAGTCCCAGGCTCCAGAGCGGTATCAGCGGTCGCCAGCCGCTCCCAACCCCCCACCACCAACAGCCGGGGCCTACCCGTCCCGCGCTCCCTTGCCGGGCCCCGTCCCCACCTCTTGGTTGAAAGCGTTCACAGCCTCCATGGCTGTGGCTCGGCGGCCTCTCGCTACCGCGCGCGGAGGAGCCCCGAAGGAAGCGGCGGGACGTCGTTCTCGTCGGCCTCCCGCCTTCAGGGCCTCGGCGCTAACATGTCCGTTTGGCGGCAGCCCGCAGCGCGTCTCGTTGGCGAGGTAGCCGCGCAGACTGTCTCCCCCTCAGCGGGACGGCGGCGCCCACGCCGCGAATAGCACCCTGGGATAGCGCAGGCCTCCGGGCTGCGCGCCACCCATCGGAAGAAAGGAGAGCAGCGGACCAAACCCCCGCCCCGCCCCCAGAGACGGGCATATTAACGAACGAGCGCGTGCGCGTGCGCTTGAGGGTGGCCACGTGACAGCGCTCCCCCTTTTGCCTCGCGCCCAACGCTTTCGTCGCCTGTTTCAGGACACTCCCCCCCCCCTCCCGGACGTCGACCTCGGGAAAGGCAGCGAGTGAATTCTCCGCACTTTAACTGAAAAGGGTCTGGACATTGTGCCAAGGGAAACGTGAATGCAGCCTCAGTGTGTCCCATTTCATACCGCCTGCGCCATAAAAGTCAATATTGGCTAGGGTGGGTTTTAGAAGCAAGCAGCAAACGTGGTTTCCCAGGTATCCTTGCAAGCATAACAAGGCAACGTGAGGGACTCCACATCAAGGGATCCCATGGTGCCGAATAGCACTCCTCAAGCATCATCCGTTGAAGACAATCAACCAAGTAGGATTGGAACCACAGCAAAGCAGTTCCTCCCACCCACAACTCGGATAGGCTTTCCAGGAGGAAACCACGGTAGATGGTATCAAAAGCCACTGATAGTATGAGAAAGATTAACAGAGATACAGTACCCCTGTACTTCTTCTGACAGAGGTCATAATAAAATAAATTAGTAGTAGTAGTACTGTAGTAGTATTTGTACCCTGCCTGTCTGGCTGGGTTTCCCTAGCCACTCTGGGCAGCTCCCAACAGAATTAAAAGCATAATAAAACATCAAACATTAAAAACCTCCCTAAACAGGGCTGCCTTCAGATGTCTTCTAAAAGTCAGATAGTTGCTAATTTCCTTGACATCTGATGGGAGGGCGTTCCACAGGGCGCGTGCCACTACCGAAAAGGGAACCAGGGCAGTTTCTGTGCCAAAAGCAGGCCCACATTAGTCTCCTCCACAAGTGTCAGGGGTGGAATCTAGGCACATATAAAAAACGCTGTGAAGATGCTTTTTTAAAAGGGGTTTTGAAAAATATATTGAATTTCCCATAAGCTCGCCATTGCCATCTAGTGTCACATTTGTATAATGCACTTAAAACACACTTAAAATGTTATATTTGTTGCTGTATAGCTGAGTCACTATCTGATCAGCAAGCACCTGCTCAAGAATCTTGCTCAAGAAGGGGACATTAGCAACTGGCCAGTAGTTGCTTAGGTTCTCAGAATGTAGGGATGGTTTCTTAAATGCTTAGTGCTTTGGCAATTGATGTTTGTAATTTATTCCCATTATATTTTCGTTTTCCTCAGGTAACTTTAGTTTACTTTCCTTTTGTGCCTGGGTCCATGTCTGTAATCCTGTTACCTCCAAAAGGCAGTTTATAAAGCTAAAAAAACAAGCTTGACTACAGTTCTGCAAGCACCTAGAAGAGTAAGAATACACTTTATTACTGAATACACTTTATTCAGGCTGGAGATTCAAGCCTGGAAGAAGTAATTCCTCTGCTAATCTGCTAATTCTGAAATTTGCAAGCTATCAAAATAGAGACTGGAATAATTCTATAGAGATTTGCTACTTTTTGAAGTGATCTTTTGAGTGAGATGAATCAGACAAAAAACTGAGGGACAACTAGCTGTGGTTCACTATGGTTGTCTTGGGATGAAATGATGTGGATAACCTATTAAACTGAGTTATTCCCATGAATTCATACTGTTGCATGCCTCCCAAGCACTGAGATTCCAGGGGTCCCAGTCACTTACCCAGGGTTCATGTTTCCTTCAGAATGTGGGACAGTGGAGACTGTGGTGTCTTTAGGATATATGGTCTACTTGCACTCTCTCACACACACATATATATATATAACCTGAGCCTGCGACAGAGGGGTTCACAGCATTAACACCCCAAGAGGGCCTTGCTTCTCTGATAGAATCCACAGTCTTGGATTCCAACAGAAATTAGGTATAACCCTGTCTCTTAGCTGCCCAGCCTACAGCTTGTCGGCTTCTAGCTTTTCTGCCACACATACACCTCAACCCTGGCCTTTGTCTCTCTAACTACCAGCGAGTTGAAGGAGGAGGCATTTGTCATCTGCCATTTGTCATATTAACACTTGCTGGATCAAGGAATTAGAAGGGGGCTTAAGCATACAGCCTAACCCCCCCCCCAACTCGTAACAATACACTAACATGTAAGTATATGAGGCGAAATGTTGGTTTAGGAATCAGCTCAGAATTGTTGTCAGCAGGTATAATCCTTTATACCCTTTACCAGCAAATATAGAAAGAAAATCTGTATTTGAAAACAGGAAGTTTAGATTTCATAAACAGGCTCAGACTCGACTGCTGTGAAGCATTTTGTTACGAAGACTGTGATACACACACAGGAATAATACTGCTACTTATTAACTCATAGATTTAAGGAAGTGGATACAAGAAGAAGAAGATGAGCAAAGAGGTTAAAACATCTGAACATATTTGAAGACAACACACATTTAGATATATATTTGATATATATAGATAATTCTGTTAAACACTTATAAGTAATCTGAAAGGTTACTATTGAGTTGGATCAAAGTGATTAACAGTGCACTCCGATATGTGTCTACTCAGAAGGAAGTTTCACTGAATTAAATTGAGACATATTTCCATGCAAATGCAGAAAAGATTGCAATCTTAATCCCTTATAACATCTTTTGTTTCCTTAAACACTTTTGTTTTTTATTTCATTTTATTAATCACATTACGGATAATATTTTGGAAAATTTTGCATACATTTTATGCTATACTGATGTGCTTTTTATTGTTGTTTGAACAAAAGAATAGCAATGGCCAGCTTGTTAAATCAAATTAATGTACAGAAAATACATACTGAAGCAATATTTAAAAAACACCACCAGATGGCGCTTATGTACACACTGACTAAATCATCACCGAATATATTAACTTCTTTGTACAATGATCCTCCTAGTGGACACCCATAAAACATGTACTGTATCTACCATGCATGCTTGGAGGTGTAATCTAGATCTGAAATACTTGGTTGGCTCTTGCTGTTTTTGTGCAAGTGTGATCTAGTTTGTGATCTTTGCAATTCCAACCCCTCACACACACAAACACACACTCTCAAAAGTCGCATAAGAATTGCAGTTTAAAACATCACAGGTTTCATGTTTGTAAAATAATTATTTATTCATTCTTATAATCTGCCTTTCACCAAATGGTTACCGCATGGGTTATAAAAATAGTACTATGTACATTACAATCATAAAATAAAAACAAAAAAAATGTGCTTATCCCTACTCATATACTCAGTACAAGCAAATCATAATGTGGAATTCAGTATGGTTGCTTTGAGCAAAAGAAATACTAGCCCCCCCCCCTTTGGTGGGGGATGGGTTAGTAATCCAATGATATTTCTCAAGTTCCTTTGTCCTTTATTCATGAGAACTGTTTGTGGCCATCAAATGTCCAGTCTCCTCTTCCAGGGGCAACCCAAGATTCATTAAACTGAAGGAGCTGTTGCTTGTCTAGCAAACCAAAATCAGTCTTCAGTTGAAATCACATTCCTTATGCCCTTGGAAAGGTGCAAGGGATGTTAGACCCTCCCAGTGTTGCTGAACTACCATTTCCATCAGAAACCAGCAAGCAAGGCCAGTGCCCAAAGACTTTGGGAGCTGTAGTTTAGCAACATCTGGAGAACCAAAGGTTCACCACACCTCCCCTAGAGAATATAATCTAGAATCTAGAAACTCCTATATGTATTTTCTAGGAAGTGATCTTGTAAAACAGCTAGCAAAAATGATCTATGTCAGGGTGATATTTGCAGCTTTGCAGACAAAATATATTAAGTCAAGTGGAGGAATATCAGCAATTTGCTTGAAAAAAAATATTCAGTCTTCGCATCTTAATTTCAGCAGTTCTGTGCAAGCGAGTAAGAGGTCTCTTAATACTTCAATCAGCCTTGTGCTTTTGGGAAACTGCACAGAAATCTCTCTCTTCCATAAATATACTTTGGTATATTTCATCCCCATAGTTACAGCAACACTTAGGTGACGAGTGGTGCCAGCACATTGTGCTCTTCCTTCTCCTGAAAGCTGAAGCAAATGCATCAAGCCAACAAATATAATTCTGACTGTAACCAGGTACTGTACTGTGCCTTCATTTCTTAAATGAGCCTTGTCAAGCAGTGTTAATAAAGTGACCTTGCATCCAGTTCCGCAGGCTTTGTCTCTTTTCCATCACTAGAGAGCTACATTTAGGCCTACTGTTTCTTGGAGGCTTGTATAAAGTGCAGAGGGGCAGAAACAAGCAAGGCTTCCTGCCAGATTCCTGTCCAAAGTAATTGGCTTGACAAGACAGCTGCCAGAATCTGTCCTGGAGGTCAAGGGGAAAAGAGAATCAGGGTGCAGTCAACTGCATTGGCTGCTGCAAGAAAAGACAAGTGATGCAATGGTGGCTCAAAGCTGATGGTGTAGAACAGGAGTGGGGTGCCTGAAGACCTCCAGATGTTGCTGGACCCCAACTCCCATCAGCACCAGCCAGCATTGTCAATGTAGTCCAAAAACCTCTGGATGGCCACAAGATTCTGTTACTACCTCCAGCCATCATGTGCCTTCCTTCTGAGTATTTGTATAGAAGGACATTTCCAACCTACCTATTGTACATTCATCCTTGCACTAAAAAATAAAAAATGGTGCAGTGGTTCTAGAACATTGCCTTCACGCAGTAGTTATCCCACACTTCCTTTTTCTCATCACTTTGCTTAGTGCAAAAAAGGTGTGATTTGGGGAGGAAGTGAATTTGTTACACCAGAGCCTTGCAGTGCCGTTCCTCTTTATCACAGTGGTGGCTGAACCTCTCAATTTCGGTTTCATTTTTGATTCCCACATCAGTATGTGAATGTTTTTTTAAGTTCTCATGAAAAATTGCCAATGTTTTTAGTGCCAATTTTTCCTACTATATAGATGTTTACAAGCAACTTATCTTAACATAATGCAAGTTTTTCCTAATATGCATTTTTAGGAACACCTCCCCCTAATATGCACATTTTTATCCACATTTATCAGTTGGAGAACTACATCGTAAAATTCAGACAACTGTGAAACTCAAAGGAGAGCTGCAGTTCAGTTTGCATTTGGTTTCTAGAAGTGCAAATTAGGTTGGGTCACATTAAAATGTCAACCACACTGAAGTTCTCCTTAATCTCTAATTTAACATACCCGCTTTCTTGGGGGTAGATGATGAAGGCGTCCTCTCTTGTGCAAAGGACATATTCCAGCATCTCCCCAAATGGGTGAGAGATCCATGCAAGAGTCTGGAAGTGACCTAAGTCTGTGTTATTGTTTTTAATTTGCATATGCTAAAGCTCTAATCACGTACAGGATCACTGTGGTTTGTCTGATCCTCCCCCTGCCACTGCCTCCCTATGAGCATTAAGAACAAAAAAATTCAACATGCATATACATGGCTCCATTTTTACACCTGCACAAAAAGACAGGACATAACAGGAGTAAACAATAGGTGCACAAGCATAGCAATATTGCTTGCTTGCTGCCTGTAGACAGGGGCATCATGGATGGGAGATGAGAGCTTTAGCCCTAAATATTTCTCATATTACAATTTTCAAGGAAGTAACTGTGTTAGTCTTTTGCAGCAAAAAACAAAACAAAAAGCAAAGTCTTGTGGCACCTTCAAGATAAACACATTTGGGAGGGCATAAATTATTACAGTATTTGTCATGGCATTACCTATGAGCCCATTCCCTTGAGGAAAATTTGTAAAATCAAGAGAGTCTCAAAATATCTTTTTCTTTTTTGGGGGTCAACCCTTTTAAATATTTCAGATTTATGGAGTTTCACCAGTCATACTATAGGCTTTGTTTCAAGCTCAGCATGGTAGTGTAGTATGACAGTACTTTGTTTTCAGTACTCACTGTATAGTTGCTAGGCAACTAACCAGTGGCAGCAATTTGCATGGCTCTTTGTTTGGATTTTAATATGCAGGCATTAGAGCAATCTGATGCTGGCAATATAACCAGTGACAAATAAGTTCCTCCTGCATGTCAACTTCTTCTTCCATGGTGTATGTGTGTACGTTTGTGTTTTAATTTGTTTGTGTGCAAGTTACCATATATATTACTGTAGTGTATTTTGTGTTGTAGCTTATTTGTTCAGGGTTGTTGCTTTTTTTAAAGGGTATGACATAAGCATCTGTCACTAAATTTATATTTAAAACATAAAGGAAAATGATTACATTATAGGCAAGGCATATTTAAAACATCTGCAAACCTTGTTTGCAATTCAAGTAAATTACAGGAACTGGTTTGTTCATAGATATAGAATAAGGAGAAATTAGTAGTTCAGAGAGAAAGAAATTGAATTGCAAGCTGCAATTATCATGTGAGGAAATCAAGTTTCTCACTGATATGTAAAAATCTTTCTATTATCATAATAATGAAATCTGTTTCCACTTCAGAGAAATATCCCTGTCTGTCTGAAAATCAAAGAGTCAGTAAAGAGTCAAGAGTGTAGACAAGGAGTAAACGTTTTGTTGAAGTGGCAGCAGTCAGTGATGAATTAGCATCACTTTTGGCAATGCTTTGCTTCAGACACGTTTGCAGACTCGTTGCTCCATAAACCACAGTGTGGCAGTCTTGGTAACTTGTGCTAAAAAGTTGAAGTGAAGGTGAATTGAGGGCTGTGATTAAAATAGATCTCTCATGAAAGTGTGCATGCAGACCAAAATGGAAATTCAGAAGATAAGGATGAGTCTCTCGGCATGTGAAATGTCAACTGGCACTTCTGATTGGCATAAATAAAGGCACAAATGTACCTGAATAACTGGGGATTTTCCTACCATAGAAAATGTTCAGCTATAATAATCAGCATGCGATGGGAAAATTCCAGAAGGGTAGCCATGTTAGGCTGTTGCAACAAAACCAACAAAAAGTATTAGGACATCTTCAAGACAGATTTATGGTGGCATTAGCTTTTGCAGACTAGACCCATTTCATCAGACGCACGAAATATCTGTAATCGCCCCAAACCCAATATCCAATCATAGGCACCCATTGAAGTTCAGACTGTCCCTATTCTCAGAGGGGATGGGTCTAAGTCTGTCACATCCTAATTCCAGGTCAATTTTAAAGGGGAAAACCTTAAAAATCCACCCAGGAACACATATTGTAAATATATATTTAAAACCATTGAAAATATATTCAAAACAACTTACAAGGTGGTCCAAGGGTTGTGCTCTGCCTCTGCTCCACCCAGGGGTGCCAACTTGAATAAAATATTGGGAAAGGGCAAGTAAGCCTTGCCCTGAACCGCATGCTCCACATGCCACCCTCAACATCCCAATCTCTCCCTCATCTCCCTCTCCAAAATGGCTGCCTCATACACCCTTATACACTGAGAGGTCTGCCCCCTCACTGTGCTGTGAACCTGAGGGAGCAGGCAATGGAGGGGCAATTGGTCCAGAGCCCATCAAACTCATGCAGGGTCCCTTGTGACATCCGCTCCATCTTAGGAGCAGATATATAACAGATATATAAAAATGGAATATATCAAATGAACATGTATACAGTAGAGCTAAATGAAGCAGTGCTCATCTGCACCTTAATTTTGTTTTATACTCTTATTTAATCATCTAGCTTTATTTCAAAGCATATTGATTCCTCCATGCATTCAGAAGTCTTCACATTTGATAATAAAGCATGTTCTTCATAACTGAATCCCTTAGCAGTTAATCTCTGGTGTCTTCATTAGTGATGAGAATTGCACAGAGACTCAACTGCAGCAAGTAAACTGTGATATGCCACACAATTGCAAGTCTCTCTGTATACAAAGGAAGACAGAAAAAATGAAGTTTCCAATTTTAGAGCTCCAGATTAATACAATGGGAAAAGGTTGCATTTGTTATTCATTTTGCTTAACTAACACAGTACGGTATCTTATACATCCTCATCATTTAATACTAAATATTTTAATTGGGTTGGTATATGCGTTAAGAATTTTATCAGAGAACTTGTTTAAAAAAAGCACTTAAGTTGCAATGCAACCCTAAATATAATGACTAGAGAGTAAATCCCACTGAGCTCAGAATTTAATGCTGCATAAACATGCACAGGATTGTGCCACAGGGCTGCACTCCTATACACTTACGTGATAATAAGTCCCAACAGCTTAGAGAGTATGCCCTGAGAGCAAGAGCCAGTTTGTTTTCTCCCCTCTGAAAGTTGGCCTAAAGTTGCACCTATACATATTAATGAGCATATGCAAATTTTATGCCTCCACATCTTCTAAGTACCCAACAATGTCCTTTGGCCTGTATCTGTTTCATCACATATCTGAGTTCAAACACCATGTTATTGTAAAATAAATGGCATCCTAATGTAGCTTGTTTCTGCTTGCAAGGTAGGCTGTGTATTTACTCAGACTCCAGTGCTCTCCTACTGCTGGTGTTTGAACCTCAGTACACAAGAGGTAAAGGTAATGGGACCCCTGACCATTAGGTCCAGTCGCGGACGACTCTGGTGTTGCGGCGCTCATCTCGCTTTATTGGCCGAGAGCCGGCGTACAGCTTCCAGGTCATGTGGGCAGCATGACTAAGCTGCTTCTGGCGAACCAGAGCAGCGCACGGAAACGCCGTTTACCTTCCCGTCGGAGCGGTACCTATTTATCTACTTGCACTTTGACGTGCTTTCGAACTGCTAGCTTGGCAGGAGCAGGGACCGAGCAACGGGAGCTCACCCTGTCACGGGGATTCCGGCAAGCCCTAGGCTCTGTGGTTTAACCCACAGCGCCACCCGCATCCCTTTCAGTACACAAGAAGTTAGCCACAATTCATCTTTACTCTGTAGTTTCTTGATTATGTGCTTTTCCTCAACACAGCTCCTAAACCATTTGAAACCATAAGCCACAGTTAAGGTGAGGTGTTTACATTTTAGGCATCCATTGCGGATGCGCAGATGACTGCTGCATTGAATAGGCGATGGGGCTGTGGGCGCAGGAAAACAACCCAGGTAATGATATGCACAGCAATGTAAAACGCAACTTGAAATGCAGTGGGGGGAATGGCATTTAAAGCTGCTAACATTTACGTGCCCCTAGTCAACTCTATTCCTGCCAACCTAGCAGTTCGAAAGCACGTCAAAGTGCAAGTAGATAAATAGGTACCGCTCCGGCGGGAAGGTAAACGGCGTTTCCGTGTGCTGCTCTGGTTCATCTCATAAAGCGAGATGAGCGCCGCTTTCCCAGAGTCGTCCGCGACTGGACCTAACAGTCAGGGGTCCCTTTACCTTTAGTCTACTCTATACTAAAAACCTGTGGTCATTTGGGGAGGGGGGAGTGTCGCATTAATTTCGTATGGGAAATTCTGCTTTTATCCCTCCTATGCCCTTCATATCTTTGGCTTTACTTGCATGCTTGGGTCTCTAAGCAACAGCCCCTCACACATACACAGCTGTAATAATGGTATAGGGTGCAATTAAAAAAATACGTATAAAATTTGGTACCCCTCTTTTTGCCAACATTCATGCATTCTTCCTACCACATTTATTAAGGGTGTCAAAATGTTATATTTATCACCAGTTTCTAAGGTGATTTCCAGTGGCTGAATCGCTGCTGTAATTCAGCTGCAAAGAGGCACACAGTAAGGCTGTCCTGCCTTCTTCGCTTTTTCATTTTAACTATAAAACTCCTGGGGGGGGTGTTGAGTCAAAATCTAGAAATTTAAGGGCTAGAGATTAACAGACTAAATCATACACTCTGGGTTTACATCAAAGATACTTTAATATATTTGTATGAACTGTGTTCCCCAAAGTGAATTACCTAATTAATGGGGCAATCCTATGGCAATATCTTCCAGGATGAGCAATCAGGATACAGTGGATCTCTGGATCAACTGGCTGATTCCTGGCTCAGAGGGTGTTAAGTCCTCAACCTCATCTCAGCTGAAGATACGCCAACATACTGTAACTTGCTCATCCCAGCTTAGCCTGCTGAGCAGAGCCCAATGTAAGTCCCCCAAAAGGGGAATTCTGGAGGTGTGGCAGGAATGGGACCACAGAAAGGGGACTTAGGTTGGATCCCAAGGTTATTCAGCTTGGTCATGTGACTTGATAACATCACCATTTTAAAGACTTGTTCGCCCTCTTCCCAGTGACTGATTTAGAGGAGAGTGACTGCTTCGGTTGCACTGGGTGCGGAGCTTCAGGGGAACCGTAACGATGATGTAGAATGGAAGGGGAGAGGCTGGGGGCACCACATGTTGGCGTTGCACTAGGCACTGCTAAAATTTGAGACCCCAAGGTCGGCCACTGCTCTGCCAGGCTTGGAGTGAGCAGCAGCCCCACTACTGAATGGGTTTTGGATCTGGTTTAACTTTATCTTGGCTTAATTTATACTGGCTTGCTTTATGCCAGCTTCTTCTGCATTGGATTGCTCCCAAAATCAGTTTGGCCACCTCTCTGGGTGCACATACAAACACTATATTCTTAAAGATATCACCCTTGTGTAGTCTTTTTGAACTCATACAATTGAAGCAGTAGTCACAGATTTAGAGCTAGAAATTTTAACTATTAATATAGTGTGTGTATGAATATTTATCAAAGTCAATATTCTCCCCCGTCTGATATGCTTTTGAGTCTGCCTGTTTCGGTGCCACTGATCTGTTTCATGAAAATGGTCCAATGGGCTTTTTTCACTTTCCTTTGGAATACAGAAGGGTTCTATTTTTCATTAGCTAAGGTGTATTTATCTGTGAAATAGTTTTTTAAATTTCCCAAATCTTCAAGACAATCATAACGCACTTATCTTTTCTGATTTTTTTTGTGGCAAATAGCTGAATCCCATGAATGCTATGCTAGAGAACAGAAATGCTGATACCATTACATGTTTATCCTCAGACAAGTCTCTCTACAGTCCTAGTTTGGGACTGGGCAGGCAATTGACTTTTGATCCCTGTTAACACCCTGCGGAAATCCCAGTTTTTAAAATAACTGGAAAACACTTCCTTTAATGTTTTAGGGTTGAAGTTAACATATTACCCTTGGGTCAATGAATATGCCCAGATGATGTCTTTCTTTGATGTAGCAGCTATGCTAAATGAATTGGCCACAATAAAAATATGAAGCAAATAAAACACCTGTTTATCTATTTTTATTATTGTCTTGTGATGTACTCTCAAGCTCTCACTCTGTTTATGGATCTGGAACTAGCCCTATGGATCCCTGTAAAGGCAATGAACAAATTATAGCCAATGTGAAACAGATCTAAGTGCACTATATGAGGCTTGGGATAAAGAACACAAGGCAGATGGAAAGTAGTGCTTCAGTCTATTGAATTTTCGGGGGGGAGGCATATCAACTGCAAAAACTGCACATAGCAGGGAGAGAAATGAACTAGATTTGTGGAGAAGGTACCTTATGGAGGGGATAAGCCTTTTCTGGGGTTCATAGGCATATAAACTTCATTCAGGCTACTGTGCTGTGCTGAATATGGAAACAGGTAATGAGAACCATATTCAGCCTTGGAATAAGATTTAGGGTGATTGGCTTATTAAAATCCCACAATTAAAAGACTTAGAGATAGTACCATTAGCATATGCAAAGTTTTGCAGTATCAGCACACAAGCTAAGGTTACGTTACCATCAGACCTACCATTAGACTACGTTGGGGGAACAAAATTAGATTCTTATATAGCCCAATCCTACGGGTGTTTATTCAGAAATAAGTCACACTGAGTTCAGAGGGATTAAGTCCCGTAAACAAAAGCATATGATTTCAGCTTGTTTTTCTGTATACTTCTATATAAAAAGCTTTTCTAAACTATGAAATTAGTCATTTCAGCAAGTGATCAGGGTAATTGTCACATGGAGTGTATTGCAATTAAAACATCTGCAGAAAGGATTAGGGCTATTGATGCCAGCAATTCCCTTTTTGGTCGAAATGCACTCTGATGGAGATGGCAGGTAGCAGATCTGGGGGTACCATTAAAGGACAGCAAATTGTCAATTGATTATAAATGGCATCCAAAGCTCTGCAAGTAGAAGTCCAGTAGTGAAAGGGGGACCTGCCTGCCTGACCTATGACTGCAGCCTCCTGCATCTCCCCCCCAAAAGGCACCTGAGGATTGGCAGACTCTCAATAAAGGCCTAGGATGTGATTTGTGCACATGGAGGGGGTGATTGGCTGTCTTTATTTGCCCTTGATATTATTTATGAGTTTGTCTCGCACAAGCAATAGTTGTGACTTTCCCCAACTATTCATAGTCCCTGTATATAGTTATATTTACTCAAGTTGTATTGTGGAAGTGTGGAGCCTTTTAAGATAGCAGTTAGAATGAAGGATGTAATGCTTCCTAAAGCTGAGGTTGGGAATTGTTAAAAGCAAGAGGGCTGAGAACATAAAATGGAGGCTGCAGCTCTAAATAAAAATAATGTATAATATAAGGCGGGGCTTTCCTTTGCTTTAAGCTGCCAAGGTAACTGCATTTTCAGCCTCAATTTCTTACAACAGAAAGGGGAGGTGGGGAGCGCTTATGCTTTTATTGGTAGCGCTGTCACGATCTGAGCTCTGGAGCACATGTCACCCGCAAAGAAGTGAAAGCAAAGTGAAGTGCTTTCAAGCACAAAAGGGGCACAAAGCAACACAAGAAAAATATTATCGGGGAAGGAATAAAAGAGATCTTGAGAAAAATAAACCAGGCTTTGCTCCGAAAGGAGTCACGCAGAGCGCCTGTCACGGCTTGACTGCCCTAATTATAGAGAGAAATGCAGCATCTTCGTGAATTGAAGGCGTAAATAACTCGCTGGCAAGGGGGCTCCTCGATACGATTTGGCTTTAGGGTTGAATCTGTATTACACCAAAAACATGGGGGGGGGCAGGGGGAGCTGCCCGAATTTCTAAAGGACCACGACTGCTGTCGAGTTTTCATTGCATCTGTTCTCAGCAGAGGGATCGGATTAAATTACTGCCAATTTAGCCTGAATGAAACGTTTCTCTCCTCACCACCCGCCTCCCCAGACCCCTCCCCGCAAGAGGGGAAGAGAGCCTCAAGCAGCAGCACCAGGAGAAAGAGGCAGCCAGGCGCGGTACGAGAGGGAGGGGGAAAGTGATCGACAGATCCAATGAGGGGAAGGCAGCCAACGGGCTTCCACGGAGACTGGAGACAATTGATCTGCGGGAGCTGGCTCAGGCTCCCTCTTCAACGTGAGGCGTGCGCAGCCTCAGCCTCGCAGCTCGCCGGAGCTGGCTGCAAAGCTGTGCGGCTGTCGTCCGGGGCCAGTTCCTCGTGGCGGCCGAATCGCGCTAGATCTCCACCAAGCCGGGCAGATCCCGTTGGCGAAGCGGGTTTTGTTTCTGTTATTTTGCTTTTTTCATTGCTTGCTTGTTTTGCTCTTTGCCTGACATTTCCCTGAGAGGCAAAGTGCGCCTCAGCAGCCAGCCAGCCAGCCAGCCGCCGTCGGGTCCCCACGTGCGCACGCGGGTGCCGATCACATTGGCAGGCTGGTGCTGCAGACTTGAATTTGGGGAGCAGCGGGAGCAGCAGCAGGAGCTAGAGAGAGTGGAAAGAGAGAGAGGCGAGTTTCGCAGAAGCCCTTTGGCGCGGCAAGGGTTGCAGAGCCGACGAAGGCGAAGGCATTGATTGCACCGAGTTGCGGCGGCGGGAGCAGCAGCAGCAGCAGCAGGATGCCGGCGGCTGCTGGCGACGGGCTCCTGAGCGAGCCCCCCGCGGCGAGCTTCGGCGACGGCGGCGACGAGCCCACGACGCCTCCCCTCAGCCCCGAGGGGACGTTCCTGGCCGCCTGGGTCAACGCGGCCGCGTCCCGGGAGCGGCTCCGCGAGTTCCAGCACACCAAGCGCGTGGGCAATTACCTGATCGGAAGGAAGTTGGGCGAGGGGTCCTTCGCCAAAGTGCGGGAAGGGCTGCACGTCGTGACCGGAGAAAAGGTAACTTGGCTCTCGCCCCGCGCCCGAGGGGGGGGCAGTCTTTTGTTTTCCCGCCATATGGACCAAGTCAGGCTTTGTTGCCCCTAAGGTGGCCCCACATGAAGCCACCTCGCCTTCTATTCCGCTGCCCGGACTGCTTCGGGCAGTGTGCTTATCGCCGCTTTGTCCCACCACCGTCCCAGCCTCCCCCCGCCCCCGCGGCCGTAATTTGGTTGAATGTCCGGTCAAGCGGTTCCTTCTTCCCCGACAGTCCGCCGCCGCCTCGCCCGTCGGCTCTGTGCATTCGCGCGCCGCGTCCCCAAAATTCCCGTCAGCGAGTCGCCCCCCAGGGGCCGCTGTTCGCTACTTTCCCGCTCGCCCAGACGCTTCTCCCTCCGGCTCTCTTCCTATCCTTTGTAATAAGAATGGACGAGAGCTCTAGCGCTGGCTTTTTTGCTTAAATGGGCAAGCGCCCCCCGCGCTTTTCATGTGTGGGATTCTTCCTATGACAAGGAGTAATAATAATAATAATAATTAATAATCAACAAACAAAACACATAGCAGGATGGGTATTCCAGTGTTGAGGTGCACCAAGAGAAGAGAGCAACCAAAGACATAAAATGAGAGGTGGCCGAATGCAGCAACGCCTTGTGGCACTTTAAAAAAAATGACAGCACAATCTTTGCCTGTGTGCAAAGGTTGCTGTATTGTGCCCATTGAACAAAATGGGATTAATCACTGTATAAGCATGCATAGAATTGTGCTTTTTAATGTGACATGTAAGCTGCCTTAAGAACCGAAGAGGAACCCTGCTGAATGAGGCCCAAGGCTCAACTAGCCCCTTATTCTGCCAACCTAGCAGTTTGAAAGCACACCAGTGCAAGTAGATAAATAGGTACTGCTGCAGCAGGAAGGTATACAGCGTTTCTGTGTGCTCTGTTACTTAGCACAGTGTTCTGTTGTGCCAGAAGCGGTTTAGTCATGCTGGCCACATGACCTGGAAAGCTGTCTTCAGACAAACGCCTGCTCCCTCTGCCTGAAGCGAGATGAGCGCCGCACCCCATAGTCGCCTTTGACTGGACTTAACCATCCGGGGGTCCTTTACCTTGTTACCTTCTGTTTTATTACAGTGTAGAGGCTGTTGGTCCAAGAGAGACTATGCCACACACACACAATCAATCAATCAAACAAACAAACAAACACAGAAGTTGTGTGGTCATAGCAAAGTACACAATAATCAGCAGTTCCCCAGGCTTTTGCAGTAGATATGTTATTTGGGGGAAGGATTACATTTTCCCATTAGCAAAAATAAAGCATTTAGTGCTGCGAAGATGCAATAACACTACAACAGAAGCTCAATACAGACTGTCTCTGGATTTGACATAACAAATAGGTGACAACCGCACCTAGAAAGGTTCTTGCTTTTGGCAATATTGAGTGTGTGCTCTAAATATAATAACTTTGTTGATAACATGCAGCTTTGCTCAATAGTATATGACACAAATGACCATGCTTAAACCACTTACACTTAAATGGGTAGTAGTGTAAGGGAAATTCTAGGACAAATCTGAAAAGTGATTTGAAGACGACAACTCCAGAATATTTTGGAAACTCTTACCAAACAGGTATGTGGGTTAATGCTTGACAGCGACACTGGACTCTTGGGTAATTGTGGTGTGTAACCCAGTGATCCAGATATCTTGTATGGCAAAACTTCTGAAGTGTTTCTGATTAGATCACTATGGGATGTCTCTGAAGGTCCAAATAGCATATAACAGCCACCAGGATGCTTTTGGGAGTCAAGCGCTTTGATCATGTACTCCTATTCCCTGCCAGTTGCATTGGCTGTCTATTCATATTAAAGCTCAGTTTAATGTTATGTTCTTAACCTTTAAATGGTTTGGGACCAATTAATTTGAAATACCATTTTTACCTGCCCAGGTGTTGGGACTGACAGTAGAGGCCCTGCTCTGTTGCTTTCCCTTAATGAGCTATCTTGCTGGTGGGTATAAGGGACGAACCTTTCCCAGCACTGACTCCTCAGCTGTAGTTTCTTCCTGCATGAAGTGCATATGACCCCCTCTTTGATTTCCTTTCAGACATTATCTTCATCTTCTCATCATCCTTTTAGTAAAGCTCATGCAGCTAACTTGATCGTTTAGCTCTTGCTGTTTGTTTTAAATTTTAATGATTTTAAGTATTTTAATTTTCATAAGAAATATGAATTTTCTTATGCATTGTGGTAATGCACCATTTGAGGGGGGTCTCTAAAAAGTATATAAACTAAATAAATATGCTTCAGGTTATTAAGTATGCTTAAGGTCACGGTTCACATTACCTGGAAGTAAGCCACATTGAGCCAAGCAAATCCTTGTAGGATCAGGCTTTGTAATCAACACAAATATTATTATTTTAGTTAAAAAATAGTTTCTTTACAGTCTACCTCATTTTTTGTCATTTGAAGGTTCATTTTTTTACTAAACAGATGCCAGTACAATAAGACATCATGTTGTTTCTTTTGTACAGGCAGTCTGGTCCTGTACATGTTTACTCAAAGCTAAATCTCACTGAGCTCAATGGAGCTTGCTCCCAAGCAAACATGCATAGAATTATCAGGTGCAGGTAACGAGTTGTTATTTCATATCTGCTTCATAGTGTCATCTGGTGCTGTGTTCCTAAAACGTTGGGTCATGCCCTTGTTATCAGGAGAGTTGTAAAAGCAGAAGTTAAATGAATAGCAGTAAAAGCAATCTCTTGGGGACAGCAAGAAAAAATAGATTTAGAATTGTTGGTAGAAGAACAGCAACCTTAGATGATGTTGTGGCAGAAATATTTAACCAGTAGATTCATTTATCAACTAACATATTTATGTCAACCAGAAAGGTGCCCTTGATTTATCAAGCAGATGATTTAAAAAATAATAATAAAAACTTTATTTTTATACTACCTACATACTGTAGGTAGTACAGTATGGATCACTGCCTTGTCGTGGCGAAGGGGCTTGAATTACTCAGGGAAGCTATGGACAGGTCAAGATGGACAGGTCGTAGTGGAGAGTTTGGACCAAATGTGATCCACCTGGAGAAGGAACTGGCAAGCCACTCCAGTATCCCTGCCAAGAAAACCTCATGGACAAAGACAACAGGCATATAAAAGATATGACGCTGGAAGATGAGCCCCTCAGGTCGGAAGGCGTCCAACATGCTACTGGGGAAGAGCGGAGGACAAGTACAAGTAGATTCAGAGCTGATGAAGCGGCTGGGCCAAACCCGAAAGGACGCTCAGTTGCGGATATGCCTGGAAGCGAAAGGAAAGTCCAATGCTGTAAAGAAAAGTATTGCATAGGAACCTGGAATGTAAGAACCATGAACCTTGGTAAGCTGGATGTGGTAAAAAATGAGATGGCAAGAATAAACATTGACATCCTGGGCATCAGTGAACTAAAATGGACGGGAATGGGCGAATTCAGTTCGGATGACTATCATATCTACTACTGTGGGCAGGAATCCCGTAAAAGAAATGGAGTGGCCCTCATAGTCAACAAAAGAGTGGCGAAAGCTGTACTGGGATGCAATCTCAAAAATGATAGAATGATCTCGATACGCATCCAAGGCAGACCTTTTAACATCACAGTAATCCAAGTTTATGCACCAACTACCAGTGCTGAAGAAACTGAAGTTGACCAATTCTATGAAGACTTACAACACCTTATAGAAATGACACCAAGGAAGGATGTTCTTCTCATTATAGGGGATTGGAATGCTAAAGTAGGGAGTCAAGAGATAAAAGGAACAACTGGCAAGTTTGGCCTTGGAGTTCAAAATGAAGCAGGGCAAAGGCTAATAGAGTTCTGTCAAGAGAACAAGCTGGTCATCACAAACACTCTTTTCCAACAACACAAGAGACGACTCTACACATGGACATCACCAGATGGGCAACACCGAAATCAGATTGATTATATTCTGTGCAGCCAAAGATGGAGGAGCTCTATACACTCAGCAAAAACAAGACCTGGAGCTGACTGTGGCTCAGATCATCAGCTTCTTATAGCAAAATTCCAGCTTAAACTGAAGAAAGTAGGAAAAACCACTGGGCCAGTAAGATACAATCTAAATCAAATTCCTTATGAATACACAGTTGAAGTGAAGAACAGGTTTAAGGATTTAGATTTGGTGGATAGAGTGCCTGAAGAACTGTGGATGGAGGCTCGTAACATTATACAGGAGGCAGCAACGAAAACCATCCCAATGAAAAAGAAATGCAAGAAAGCAAAGTGGCTGTCAAATGAGGCCTTACAAATAGCGGGGGAGAGAAGGCAAGCAAAATGCGAGGGAAATAGTGAAAGATACAGGAAATTGAATGCAGACTTCCAAAAAATAGCAAGGAGAGACAAGAGGGCCTTTTTAAACGAGCAATGCAAAGAAATAGAGGAAAACAACAGAATGGGAAAAACCAGAGATCTGTTCAAGAAAATTGGAGATATGAAAGGAACATTTCGTACAAAGATTACCACAATTAAGAACAAAAGTGGAAAGGACCTAACAGAAGCAGAAGACATCAAGAAGAGGTGGCAAGAATACACAGAGGAATTATACCAGAAAGATATGGAGGTCTCATACACCCCAGGTAGTGTGGTTGCTGACCTTGAGCCAGACATCCTAGAGAGTGAAGTCAAATGGGCCTTAGAAAGCCTTGCTAACAACAAGGCCAGTGGAAGTGATGATATTCCAGCTGAACTATTTAAAATTTTAAAAGATGATGCTGTTAAGGTGCTACACTCAATATGCCAGCAAGTTTGGAAAACTCAGCAGTGGCCAGAGGATTGGAGAAGATCAGTCTATATCCCAATCCCAAAGAAGGGCAGTGCCAAAGAATGCTCCAACTACCGCACAATTGCACTCATTTCACACGCTAGCAAGGTTCTGCTAAAAATTCTACAAGGCAGGCTTAAGCAGTATGTGGACCGAGAACTCCCAGAAGTGCAAGCTGGATTTCGAAGGGGCAGAGGAACCAGAGACCAAATTGCAAACATGCGCTGGATTATGGAGAAAGCTAGAGAGTTCCAGAAAAACATTTACTTCTGCTTCATTGACTACGCAAAAGCTTTTGACTGTGTTGACCACAGCAAACTATGGCAAGCTCTTAAAGAAATGGGAGTGCCTGATCACCTCATCCATCTCCTGAGAAACCTCTATGTGGGACAAGAAGCTACAGTTAGAACTGGATATGGAATAACTGATTGGTTCAAAATTGGGAAAGGAGTACGACAAGGCTGTATATTGTCTCCCTGCTTATTTAACTTATATGCAGAATTCATCATGCGAAAGGCTGGACTGGATGAAGCCCAAACCGGAATTAAGATTGCCGGAAGAAATATCAACAACCTCAGATATGCTGATGATACAACCTTGATGGCAGAAAGTGAGGAGGAATTAAAGAACCTTTTAATGAGGGTGAAAGAGGAGAGCGCAAAATATGGTCTGAAGCTCAACATCAAAAAAACTAAGATCTTGGCCACTGGTCCCATCACCTCCTGGCAAATAGAAGGGGAAGAAATGGAGGCAGTGAGAGATTTCACTTTCTTGGGTTCCATGATCACTGCAGATGGTGACAGCAGTCACGAAATTAAAAGACGCCTGCTTCTTGGGAGAAAAGCAATGACAAACCTAGACAGCATCTTAAAAAGCAAAGACATCACCTTGCCAACAAAGGTCCGTATAGTTAAAGCTATGGTTTTCCCAGTAGTAATGTACGGAAGTGAGAGCTGGACCATAAAGAAGGCTGATCGCCGAAGAATTGATGCTTTTGAATTATGGTGCTGGAGGAGACTCTTGAGAGTCCCATGGACTGCAAGAAGATCAAACCTATCCATTCTTAAAGAAATCAGCCCTGAGTGCTCACTAGAAGGACAGATCCTGAAGTTGAGGCTCCAGTACTTTGGCCACCTCATGAGAAGAGAAGACTCCCTAGAAAAGACCCTGATGCTGGGAAAGATTGAGGGCACAAGGAGAAGGGGACGACAGAAGATGAGATGGTTGGACAGTGTTCTCGAAGCTACTAACATGAGTTTGGCCAAACTGCGAGAGGCAGTGAAGGATAGGCGTGCCTGGCGTGCTCTGGTCCATGGGGTCACGAAGAGTCGGACACGACTGAACGACTGAACAACAACAACACATACTGTAAGCATTCCCTTCATTCTGAGGAGGAGGCAGAATGCATTTTCTAAGATTATACCCACTGCATCATCTAAAAACAAAAATATTTCCCCTATTTTTCATTTGCAAACTAATTGAATTGAATCAATCAATTAAACAATTAATTGACTAGGTTTCATACCATTAATTAAACAAGATTTATTTGGGCAACAGTTCTATTGGGTGACAACAGGGAGCTGGACTAGGACTGAATAATTTAAGGCTTATGACAGCTCATATATGATTTTAGAGTAGGCACTTTACTACCTCTGTTTTTCTCTTGCCTTCTCACTTACCGGTAAGTGAATCTGCCTCATCAGTCCACTTATCCCAGGACTACACACACACACACACAGTTCTGAATACAACATGCTTTAAAGAAAGCAAGACTTCTTTACACTTCCATGCATCCAAGACTGGACTTCATCTTCAGTAATATAGACAGAAGACATCAGGGCTCATAAGAGATAAGACATACACAGAAATGGCAGTGCTGTACTCTTCCTGGATAAGCATATTTTCAGACTATATATGCTGTAGAATCTTCCTAATCCGTAGCCCTCTTCATGTGTTACTCGCATGTAATCAAGGGAAAGTTGGTCTGTGATGCTGGCCCTTCCCCAAGATTGAATTGTTTTCTCTGCCCCTGGTGTGCAGCTATGCAGACATCCATAGGTAATATCTAGATGACAAGGCAGGGTAAACCTCACAGGTGGGACCTGTGGCATGGTTCTGCTACCCCTTGATTGCATAGAGGCCCCTTTGCATGAGTAGGGCATTACTAACTAGGGTCTAGGTTTGTCACTTTTTCCTGACAGGGCTCCCTATATTTCTGCCTGTCATGCAGCAGATAAAATAGGTTCTGTTTCCCCCAGCCTGGAGATGTAGTGATGGGGAACTGCTGAATTAGGTTGCTATACAGCTGTTAAAAGCACCCACATTCCAACTGTCTTTTTCCAGCAGTCACATTCAAACTGTCACTCACTCTTAACTCCGCCCAGCATTCCATTCCACTCCCTTACCGTCGATCATTCTTCCATTCAAGCTTCCAGTCACATTAGACTTTTCAAATGCTAAGAGCTGTATACAGAGTGACAAAGAGCTTTTTATGTCAAGGATCTCAACTCTGAAGAAATCTACCTGTATGTCTCTTTCATAAATGTGGGACTGATTAATGAGTTTCAGTTCACATTGGTGCAATGTGCAGATCCATTAGTCAAAGTGACTGTCAAATCAAAGTTTTATGTAGGACTACCTCTGAAAACAGTTCAGAAACTTTGGCTGGTGCAGAATTCGGTGGCCAGGTTGCTCACCGGAGCAAGACTATGTGAGCATATCGCACTGATCCTGGCCCAACTGCACTGGCTGCCAATTGTTTTCCAGGCCCAATTCAGAGTGCTGGTTTCACCAATTAAACCTTAAACAGCTCAGGACCGCAATACCTAAAGGACCTCCTCTCTCCATATGAACCTACCTGGACCCTGAGATCATCTTCTGAGGCCCTTCTTCGTGTGCCTCCTCCACATGAGAGGTCTGGAGGGTGGCAACAGAAGAATGGACCTTTATGGAACCTTCCAGCAGAGAGGTTCAGCTGGTGCCTTCATTAAAAACCTTTAGGCGCCAGGCAAAAATGTTCCTCTTCAACCAGGCTTTTGGCTGATTAACATCCAATACCCTTTTGCATGTGTTTGGGGAAGGGGTTATTGGTTTAAAATAAGCACAACAAAATTTATCTAAGCCAATTTTTTTGTTACAGCCAGTGCGTTTTTTTTGGGGGGGGGGATGCAGGGGTATGCATACCCCTAAACATTTTATGAATCTTAAGTTTAGCCTCATTGAGGAGCAGTATTTCAATATGAGTTGTCAGGTTATGGTTTCCTTACCCAATATGAATATAGTGAAGATTGAGGCAGTTAAGCATATATTAGCTGAAAACAAGTGAGGCAAGTTATTTTTACAGTGGTATTAAAGTAATGTAAACTTTTAATATTGCAAATAATATAATTAGCTTTAGTTGGGTTTCATAAGTGCATACGTTCTCTCTTTAAGAAAAGCGATAGCAACTCCGTAGGTTTCCATGGCATTAGTTGCAAAGCTGGGTTAAATGATACAAGGAGCCCAAACAGAAAATTCTCTCCTACCAGAGCTGTGCCATCTGTGTTTCTGACAGGACTGTACAAATGAAATAATGCTTGTAGCAGACTCGTGAATCTTTCATAGCCAAGAGTAATCCAGGACTATCTTCCTCTGCTAATAGACAAAACCCCTGCTGGAATGTAATGGTCTGTACAATGCAGGAACCCCATGTGTCAGCCTTATATAAATCTGCTGATGGGTGTCTCTGGATCTGGGAGGGTTCAGTAACTCTATTCCTTCTAGTCAGCCAGCCTACAACTGGGATACAGTCTCAGAGTGATTAAAATTCATGCCCAACTTAAGCAAACATACATTAACAGCTTTATGTATACCCAGCCGCCCTAAGACCTCTGGGTATAGGGCGGTATATAAATTCAATTAATAATAATAATAACTTGGATCAATTTAGCTGCAAAACTCTCTGCTATGATAAATAGCCATTGTGGTATATATTTATTTCTGGAAGTATTTAAAATCCACACTTTTGTAAAAGTATATCAAAGTTATAATTAATTAAGAGCCTGAGGTTCAAATTCCCACTCAGCCATAAAGTTCGTTGGGTGACGCTATGCCTGTCATTTTCTTACAATCTAACCCTCTCGAAGGGTTATTGTGTGAACGAAAGGGATAATAACTATGCCACCATGGGCTCCTTGTGAATGTTGGTACATACTTGAATTAGAAGACTGTGTTATCCACCTCGAGTTTCTGATGAAAAAACTGAAAACCTATTGAACATCTCAATGCTGCACAACAGAATCAGTAGAGCCTGCTTGGTATTTGGAGAATTGGTTCCTGGGGCTAAATGATGCTTGAGTAGCTCATAGGTTGAAACCAAGGATAAATCTTGCCGTCACAAAGTTTGCCTTGATTTCAGCCCACTAAGAACTCTGTTTATCCATTTCATTAATGGTACTACAGGGCTTTAAAAGCTTCATTCTTCACTTTTTGTGTGTTTGTGTGCATGAGATCAGTTTTGAATTACAGTACCTGGTAGTCGGTGTGAAACAGCTGCTAAAGATAAGACTTTCACAGGTTGTTGTGCAACAAAAATAGAATGACTAATAGTAGAAGTGGTCTTATTTATAGAAAGCTCTGTTTTTAGACTATATTTCTAAAGCAAACAGCTGCTACTCTGTGTATTTTAGAACCTTGGAAATGCAAGGGTGGCTTGTGTGGGAAGAACAAGCACTCCACAGAAAGCTAGAAATTCCTGTTAACCTTTGACAGGTTGATGTTGAATGAGGCAAGCAGCCTCTAAAGACAGCTGTGTAGCAGGTCCTGTTGGATCTGTCAGTGACCAGTCATTTCGCATAGAATTTTTTAAAAATTACATGCTGCCATAGCAGGCACATTTCCTTTGAACTGTGTGCCTTGCTTTACCTTTTGAATCACTTCTGAGGGGCTGAAGTATGTATACAAATAGCAGTGCAGTTCCAAATCTTCTCAGCAGGTGTTGAGTTTGGCTTTCAGGGAACCTTAATAAGATTCAGTCCTAGAAATAGTTGCAGGGTATATTGTGTGGTTGTTCCAAGGCAACCGAAAATGCTTTAGTGGCTAAATTAACAACCATTTACGTTTAAATAGTGAAAATGCTGAGAGATTACATTTGCAGGAATATGGACATTTCCCCCACCCTAATTTGCTTTAGTTATCTTAGTAAAAATGCTGGCAAAAGTGTAATCTTCCTCAGATGTATTTCTCCTGTAGTTGCTGTGTTTGAGATAATCTAGTCTTGTGCACTGTGATTATTACATGTGCTTGTTTATATGTGTGTCAGACCCAAAGTTCAAGTTTCCATCTAGCCATGAAGCTTGCTGGGTGACCTTCAGACAATCCCTGTTTCTCAGGCTAATGTACTTCATAGTATTGTTGTCAGGACAAGAGGGGGAAACTATATTCAGGGGTGGCCAACTCCCAAGAGACTGTGATCTACTCACAGAGAAAAACTGGCAGTGATCAACCCCCTTTTTTGGGTTCAGGTCAGAGTTGTTGAGCTTTCTTTAGGAAGGAGGAAGGCCCATTTTGGGGGGATTCGGGTCAAAGTTTGTTGAGTTTTTTCAGGGAGGATGTAAAATGTTGAGCTTTTTTAGGGGAGCCACAGTTGTTCAGCTTCTTTGGGAGGAGTCAATGATCTACCAGTTATCTACCAGTAGATCACGATCTACCTGTTGGACATTCCTGCAGTATATATGATGCATCGAGGTCCTTGGTTATTATTGGGCTTTATGTGTATTATCATTAAACCACTGTGCTATTGATTATCCCATCATTAATTAGCTCTATGGTGGCTTTCCAGGACCTCACCCAGCAGTGGAGAATGCATCTTTAAATGCACCTGGTCAGAGTGAGGCTGCAGAGTCTTGGAGCTCCCACATGCTTCTTCCGTCAGCCCTCTTGCCCTCTTCCTGCCTGCTGTAGTGAGCAGCACTATGTTTTTGTATAGCAGCAACCAAGGGAGAATGGCGGGCAAGGGGACCGGCAGAAGGGCAGCAGCAACTACATTTCAGTGTGTAGATATTGGTGAGACCTGGTGATCCTCAATATAGTGGCCTGGGCCTTACAGTGGATAATCAAGCTAGGCAGGGTTTCTATGACAACTTATTTTGGAGGTACAGTACAGGCAAGTCCTGAATGTAAGAAAGAAACTCCTTAACTAAATTGGATGGTATGAGTAACACTGCAAAAATGGTAATATTGTGTCTTTGCTCCTTTGTTTTTGTTTTATCGGATAAATTTAATCTTTCCATGTTTTCCTTTTGTAATTCCCTCCGAGTTATTTCCTGTACACACACTTTTAAAGAAAGAAAGTGTGATTTTCTTCACCATCAGTTTAAAGGGAAGTGTTAGGCACAAATTCTTTGTAAAACATATAAAACAACCAGTGGAATTTTTCCTCTCTCCTCATTTTCTTACACTAAATTAGGATAAAGAATGGTATTAGCTGCCATCCCTCTGGCTGGCTAATGTAGGTGAGGAACTTGATCACCTGTCTCAAGTTTCCTGTTACAGATGCTTAATCTTTTGATAGCACATTCCTCCCATCAGAATAAATGAGATGAATAACTTTATATCACAGTAAGTATTGTCATGCCTCATTGTAACTTCCTTTCAGTCCTCATTTGCCTGTAATTTTATCATTAACCACAAAATCCAGTCTGCAAAAGTGGGCTTAAATCTGGCCATTGATTCTTTGTTCATTTGTAAAGATACTGTGAAGTTTGTAAAATGTGAAATGTAGCTAAATATTTTTATGCTGCATTTTGTTTCCTGTCTAGATACTTGTTTGGTATATAAGCCTTGACATAAATAAAAACACCTTTTTATCTTTTTCTGAGACCTATTAACAATGAACAAACACAACAAATTTGGATTAAGGGAAAGAAATCTCAAGTCTGAATGTCTGAATGTTGTTGTTGGGATCTAAAGTACATTATCTGTGCATCCAGAGGTTTTTGCATTTGAACCAGAGCTGCCCCAGTTCTGCTTTTCAAAGAAACTTCACCTGCTGAATCAAATCAGAGTTTCCTACCTGTGGTCTCCTAAGTTTGGGGTACAGCTTGTTCAGTTGCATTGGAACTCTGACCAGAGTGTGGGAAGTTCTACAAAACTTTTCTGCACAAGCAATATTCCCCGTTCAGCCATTTGTGTTTTGTAGCCTTGCAAATAGGTTCACAAATGCTTTTACTAGCCTGCCTGGCCACACACCTGTACCAGTCACTTATGTCACCCTGGTGGCCGGAATCGGGAGCAAAACCTTCCAGTGCACAGCAGCATCCCTGCCTTTTCAATGGGAGGCCATTCTTGTTCTGAAAACTTGACTAACTGCCAGAATTAGACGGATAGAACCTTGTGGCAGAAAATAATTGTCTAATATGGCACAATTGATTTTGTATTTTTTATATATATTAATGTCATATTTCAAGAAAGGTCATATGTTGTTTCGAAACACATCCAGTAGTTGTATGGTGGTGGTGGTGGGGGGAATAGGGTTATTGCTTTGGTAAGGTAGCATGACATAACACGTGCAGGAAATTTTAAATAGCTTAATGTTTAAGTCAGGATAAGCACCATGCTGCTGAGATGCAATCACCTGTGTATTATTTGTTACATAATCAGTTCTTTCCTTGGCTATTCAAGTAACAAGCCTATTTAAAATTGTCATCCTACACTGCATGTTTCTAGAAAGGGAAATGGTATTTACTACTAAAGTCTGTTGTCTGCAAACCTAGCCTGGATTCTAGGAAATTCATATTAATGTTTTTCCGTTGAAATTTTCAACGTGTTCTGCAGTAGACTGAATTAATGCACATGTGGCAGGTACTTATCCTCTTGAGATAATCTGCTTTCAAATTTACAGTATCTTCAGCAGTGAACATTGGTAGAGCTTCAACCCCCCACCCCCGGCGCATATAATCATTTCACTTGTGGATGGCCGATGGTGGAAATATATTCCAGTGTTTAGGTTAAATTGACACCAGGTGAATTCTTAAGTGAAAATCACATCTGGTTTCTTCTGTATGTGTTTGTATTTCTAACAATTTTATGATGTGTAAGGTTGTATGCCTGTTCTTGAAGTCATGCTTTTGTATATAAATGTTTTGTTAGTTAAAGCATGCCCTCCACTGGATTCGTTTAGGTTTGAAGTCCTTTTGAAGTTACCGGTAGTTACACCAGGGAGAACACTGACATATTCATTGGTCAATTCTGAAATGTTGCTATAAAGCTTCATAAAATATTCTATATAAAGTCACTGTTTTGTATAATGCGGAGGGTGAGAGAGCAAGAACTTTCCTTTGTCCCCCTTTCTCCAACACATCTGCCCAAAGAGAAAAATGAAAGAGAGAACTCTTTTCCTTGCATGGCCTTCTGTATCTCTTTCCTCTGGATTTTCTTAGCTTGGAAGGACAAGATGGAGTGGGAACAGAAGGACAGATTTGTGAATATATGTATAGTGGAGAAGTAAACCTGAAAGAAAGCTCTTTGTTGTGTGCTTTTCGCGCTCTCATGATTTCTTATTCAGCCCAAGCCCTTTTCTGGCTTAGAAATGCAGGAGGGGGGGGGGGGCGCACACTTTACCTCAGTTCATAGAGCAACAAAGGTGCATCATGTGCTCTAATGTCTCATTCTCCATTTTACTTTTCCTGTTGGGAAATGACAGTAAGTCTGTCACATACAGATACCTGGGAAAGTTTAAAGACGGAGGTGTACATGAGGATGAGCTCTCAAGTGCTCTTCTGATTTTGCCGCCTTTTTCAATGGTGTTTCAAATATACGTGATTTCACTTAAACACGTAGTGCCTTGGGACGTAACCCCCACGTAAATTGGGAGTTGCCTATAAAGAGGTGGAAAGGCATTCCCATGTAACTTGGCCCTCATCAGATATTTGAGCCCCATGCCCAAATAATATTTGGACAAAAACAGTGCTAAGAACATTATCAATAGCACACTTTTTTTGAGTGAAACAGGTTAGGTTCTTATAAAAAGCTTAATTAGAACCTTTGTTGGCAGCAGATGTGTTCAGGAAGGTTTGCTTCAACTTGAAACATGCCATTTCAAAATGAGAATGCTACCTCTCGAGCTTCTAATCTGTTCCCTGAGAAAGAAAAAAAATGGGAGCCAAATTAACAACTGGAACATAGCCTTGTTGGCTTCCTTGCATGGCAAGGTTAGCGTCTTCTGTGTCAAGGGCCTAGCTTTGGCCCGCTTTGTCAACAGTTATACTTGTGAACAAATTCCCCAGCTGACAACATGAAATGGCAGCCAGTCTACTTTTATGCAAGTAATTCATGTGTTTTTCTTGGAGCATCTGGATTGTACAGGAGCACACGGGGGCAAAAAGGAGTGAGAGGAAGATTGCTTGTGTGCGCACAATTGAAGCATCCTGCTGTCCAAGTCCATAATTCAGCATAGCTGGTAATACCAAAACTGAAATCCCCTGTGTGTCAAAAGAGCAGTACTACTGTTTTGGTATGGCATACATTTGCTGTAGAAAAACTATAAAGAACAGTGAGTCATTACTCTTTTGGAATAGCCAAATGTACATTTCATTACCACATCTCAAATGGGAACATTTACATGTATCCTTTCTTATAGATCAATTAATGTTGTTTTCTTATAAGTTCTTCAAACAAGTATTTTCATGTTAGGCTTGACTAGTAAAATATTATTATTTGTCATGGGTTCTCTGCTTTTGTTTTGTCACATGTAATCTGAGAAGTCTCATCTATCTCATTGTGACAGAAGACATTTGCAACATTAAAAAGGCTAGTTATTCTATTATCAGAAACTGCTAGGTAGGACACATTTGTGACCCAGGCATTACTCTTGTTTGGCTTTATTTGAGCTCTATGTTTTCTTAGTTCATCTAACTTAAAAGGACCAGGTTTAACTTAGAAAAACCTCTGTTTTATAGCAGTTGGAAACCTGATTTACTTCATGGGCAGTTATGTACAGCATTCAGCTTTGGTCAACAAAAGGAAACAGACCATGCTTGTCTTAACAGGTATTTCATCTGTCACAGCAATCATGCACAAGACTCCTCATTCATTTCTGCAACTGCCCATTGAAATTCCTTTCCTCTTTGTCAACTGTATTTTAAGCTTAACCTGGATTTCTAGTTTTTAATGCCACAAGGAGCATGCATGTTTCACATTATTTATGTAATGCCAAAATCCTTGTTTGGAAAATAGCTGGTGAATTATTGAGCAAATTACCTTCCTTCAGATGTTAACTTTCTGTTGCTGATACTGTAACATGAGAAACGTAATTCTTGCTTCAGGGGTGGGTGGGGTTAGTAATACTCCTGTCTCCCACTTTAAAGAGAGAGAGAAGGAATGGACACTTGTCATGAGGGGAAGGTTGTTAGCATAGCCTAGTAACTTACGGTAGTAGGGATTTTTAATGACTTAAACCAGGGATTGCCAACCTAGTGGGCACATTTCAAATTTTGATAGTGATGGGGGCACCAGTAACAAAATGGCTGCCATGGGGACTGTGGCATAACACAAAATTAGAGAGACAACCACCCCCAACAGCCTTATGCTTACCACAGGAAGTCAGCTATATTCTGTTGGTCCTGATTATGGAGATTATCACACACACAAACACACTGATGCTGTTGCGCATGCAGAATTAAATAATATTTATCGGAATAATATAACAACAACAATGAAGTCAGCTATAAAGTAGAAACCTTTGGCTTTACCAAAGATTAATGCTAGAGAAAGCATTGTGAATGCATGCGCTTCATTGACTTGAATGACTATTATTTAGATTTTAGATAAATGATTTTATGGGATGCATGTGTGTATATTGTTGACTGCATATTTTAATAATTACATATTTTAAAATTTGTTGCAATTTATATATGAAAGCAAATGCATTTGAATGGATATATTCTTTATCTGGTATGATGAAAAATGGCAAGTAAGCCTTTTAGAAAACAGGGCTACAAAATATATATTTTAATTGGGTAGAAAGGGCTGTTCCACTCAGTTGCACTGATTCATTGTTCTGTTCCATTATGTTTCTGCATTGAACGGTAGTTTGTTCTTTCAAAAAGCATGAAGGATTCTCTCCTATCTACATATAAGAATATGTAAACGGAACACATTTTGCTTTTAACCTTTAAATCTATTTCTGAGTGTGTTTTCTTGAAATGGTGATTTCTAGGCATTTTGTGAATTTTTAAAGTGAGAGCTGTATCACAAAACTTGGATATGTGCAACAACGGGCGAGGGTAGATTAGCTGTACTCTTGTCTACCACCTTAAAAAAGATATGAGAGTATACACACTCTAGCAATGAGGGAGATAGGCATCTAGTCTTCAGATAATTTTAAGAAAGAAAAAGCAAAAAGCTTCCAAAGTGCCATATATTGTTGTGGTGGAAGTAACCTTGCTGGTGTTTATCTCTTCATTTATTTTTACTTTTTTTGCATGGCTACATAAGCAATCCTACTGTTGTGTGCTGCAGTGGTGGAATGACATATTTATAGGTAAGTGTGGATTGTTTAAGCGTTATCATGTAAAGGAGCAGTAAATAAACAATTCATTTGAAAGGTCCCACGTGATCATGGGTGAGCAAATTGTCACCAATCACAAATGATGTCAAATCCAGCAAATACCCATAATGCTCACACTATCTCATTCAACACAGCAGTCATAGATGCAATAGATACTCTATTTGGCGGGGGGCGTTGAATATAAATTTTCTAGAAACAAAATATTGTAATTGGAGGGCTTGGGAAACATTAAGCCTTGAGGAAAGAAGTCGAAGTACTGTATTGCACAGAATAATCATGTGTTACGGTCGCCAAATGCAAAGAACAAACAACAGGGAATGTTCTGTGTGTGAATTTTGTAAGGGCATCACTGTTGGAGGCAAAGTGCTGAACTTCATTGTCCTTTGTTCTAATCCAGCAAGACATTTCTTACATTCTAACACACATTCACAACTCATCTATTGAGTCATGGGAACTGCCCTTACATAAAGTATGGGAGTCACTTAAATTGCTTCCATTTCACTGGAACTACTCCTGAAATTAAAGTAAGGCTCATATTTAAGTACCTTACCAAATTTGGCTAGTAATGCAAGAAATGTTATCTTGATGCTGTAAAAGAACATTCCTTTGCATCCCACCTCTCTTGGGAACAGAGTAGTTACAGCTGTGTGTACACAGTTCACAGCCTGGCAACTTGCACTGAAGGATTTCCCTTTTTTATTTAGGGAAAGTTGATCTATTTCAAGTCATGGATTTGGTTTGAAAATCCTTTTCTTAAACTTATAAACCTCAGGGTTGGTTTTTGTGTGTGTGTGTGTGTGTGTGTGTGTGTGTGTGTGGCTTTTTAAAAAAATCTTTGTAAGCTGCATTGAAATGTTCTGTTTTGTGTCCTTCAGTCTTTTTACCGGTAATTACCAGAACAAGCAGTAAAGAACAAATACCAAATGAATCTGACACCATCTCTAATCCTTGAATAGTTCCATCCTTATATGATTAAATCTGAAGATGCAGCTTTTAACTATAAGCCTCCACTCACTCAGTTACTGTTTATAATAAAACAGATGGGATGAAGATTGCCACTGCAACTGAATTTCAGTGATTGTGTGAAATTCCGATTGAGAGATGACAATATGTTGTCTAGTGGATGAGAGTAGGGACCACTATCTACCCCTATTTAAAATGGGGCTGGGGGGAAATGGAGTAGAAGTTTGATTAGAACTGGAGAGGGGAAATATGCAACATTCAAACAAATTTCAGTCCTAGAATGGCCACTTACTTGATTTCAGGGTGGCCAGCTATTGCGACTCACTGCAGCGCCTCCAGAGCCTTGCCGTGTTGTTTCAGCCATTGGAAGCTTCCCCGGCTGCCACAGAGCATCATGGGTGGCCAGTATTTCAAATCTAGCCTATCCGTGGTGGCCTGTGGGCGGGGCTTGGGGAGTGGACCTGGAAGCTGCAATCTTCACAGGTCTGATCCAAATTACTATGACTGAGTCTGACAATTTGGCCCAATGTCATAGAAACAGAGCTGTGATGATAAATTTAGCATCTTGCACTATTTGGATTTCTGTCCTGATCTGCTCCTATCAGCAAAAATACTGTATTTACTTGAGTCTAATGCGCCATCAAATCTAATGCGCACCTCAGTTTTGAAAACCTTGAAACCAAAAAAAGTATTTGCTGGTGAATGTAAATGTGTCATCAAATCTAATGTGCATTGAATAATTTTTAAAAGTATTTGATGATATGACATCATTTTGTAAGAGAATCTGGGGGGGGGGATTGTGCAGGGGGAATGGAGTCATTTTATCCTGATGTGTAAAGCATTACAGTCTAATCTTAAAAAGCAACCTAATCTTAAAGTAAAGCATTGGTTTACACTGTCATAAAATCATGAACTGGTACATGGTTAGACAGGCATCTGAGGAATCTGACCTTAGGTTTTGCCCTCAGACCTTAGGCTTCAGGGATTTTCTGTTTTATAACCATAAGACAAAGAATCAGAAAGCAAGAAGGGGGAATCTTTCAATAAGAAGATACTTATTTTAGGTTTCCAGACCCTTGATCATCTTGGTTGCCATCCTCTGTGCACTACCCAACCTAATTTTTACGTGAAAATCTGAAAAAGTGTTATTATGTAAAGTTTCACTGCAGCTGGGAAAAGTACATCTCTGTTGTGAATGGTACATGTATACTCACCCTGCCTGCTAATTATAACATAGTACGCCTGTACACACCCAAACTGGTTGAGGATGAAGCACTAACTCCCTTACATGAAGCAGAGATCTTTTGTATGGCCAATGTGCATCAGTGACAATTCCCTTCCAGCCATTTTTTTTTGTCCTTTTCCCATGTGCTTCTCTGAATCCTAAGTCTTCACTTGATGCTCCTCTACAATGAGTTGTAGGCCCTCAAGCCAGACACAGACTGGAATTTAGAGGGCACCACACTTCACTCCAGTTTCTGGGAAAGTCCATTGACCTACCGGTATTTCCTTGAAGCTGTGGAGAAGTTCTCCCGTTTCTCAGGCTTCTCCAGTGCTACAGTAAAGCATTCCACAGCCCCGGCAACGTACCCTAGCAATCCTTGCTATCCCTGCAAGGTAGAGTCGCTCATGCCCACTTCAGGGCATTGAAAATAGTAAACTAACATCCTGTAATCATTTGAATTTGCCATATGAGAAAATAGCACAGTACAGTACTGGTAAATATTAGGGAGGGTGCTTTTTTGTAAAAGAAGTTGCCAGTTACATTTATATTCATTCAGATTACAGTATACTTTAACTAGAAGACTCTGGGACTTCTCAGGAAAAGTTGTAAAGAGAAATGAACATTTACACTGCAAAAAAACCCAGGTTGTGCATTAGGATTTTGGCTCTTTATAAAGCTCTACTGCTTTCAGTGATTTTCCATACCACTGAAGTTCAGCTTTACAGTAAACTTGTCTTTTCTTTTTAAAACCTTTTCTCAATTTAATTGTGGGAGCTGGTGTTTTGTTTCCCACCAGCAGGATATTTTACTAACGCCAGGACTTGAATTATTTATTGGAAGTAAAACCAGAGTTGCACATAAAGAATATAAGGAGAAGGAGGTCCCAGCACCATGGGGTGTTTACAAAGAGCAGGATTAAAGAAAAATGGTCTAAATAAGCCGTTAAAAAAAAAAAAATCTTTCAGCCTTGCCCTTCCCCTTCCCCTACCCAGTTGAACCTTGCAACAGAATTGAGGCAAAATTAATTAGCTCATGTGCATTTATTATGTACAAGCGCATCATACTTCCTAGAAATAAGTGCTACTTTTAGTTCAGCCCCCTCATCAAAGCAATGTGATGCAGATGAAATAGCTATATGTAAAGAGCAGTCTGGTGGGCACAAGGTTGTATTAGGGTATGATACCATACATGGAAAGTTGTTTCCATTTCCATTGGGGAAAAGCCCCATTAAACTCAGTTAGGCTTATTTTCAAGTAGACATGCATAGGATTGAGCGGTAAAAGAATATAGGAAATTGTTGATAAGCGTGATTCCAAATGGATGCCTATTGTGTTCTTCATGCGTGCAGGTTTTTTGCTGCATCCACATGGCATCATTAGCATTCAGATGCCAGCTCATATTTTTCCGTTTCATCTGCATTTCCCTTTCCAGGCAAAATCCGATTAGTAAAAAAACAACTATCTGTTTGAGAAAACTGAACGATCCATTTGCATACTAAGTCCTCATCTGGAAGTACTCTGAGTGCCATTTTTAGGATGTTAAACTAACAGACCTATGTTTACATGCATTTATCACCTATGCACACATGCTTCAATTTTAGTTGTTATTAATACATTTTAATACTTTGATTTTGCAAAGAATTTTAATTCAGTTAATTGTACTGTAATCATATTAGTAATGAAGAGCAAAAGTTGGTGGAAGAATCCTATGTTGGGTTCTGGAGTTTTGTAGGTGTTAGGAAAGCCGTTGTGTTTTCTCCACTACTTAGCAAATGTTCCAGATGGGTTTAAATAAGGAAACTGCAAGGTTGTGCCTTGAGGTGGAAGACACATTTCTGTGATTATTGGGTCTTACAAACCACCCCGCCCTGGTTGCCTCCACCGACCAGAGCCAGTTGAGCTTCCCCCCCCCCCATCAAAATTATTTTATTAATTTATTGCTGTTCACTTAAGTCTTGAGGCTATTTAAAATTGTACAATAAGAACAACTGTAATAGGTTTTAAAACAATGTGAATGTTAAGACTGCTTTTCATTTAAAAAAACTGTCAGGGCTCTCTTTGTTGCATGCATGTAACATGTAGTTCACCTCTTAGTGGTGTTCAACAATGAACTGTTATATTCAATGAGGCAGGGATGACTTGTTGGTATGGGAGAGATGTGATTCATAAAGCACTTCAAACAACAGATTTCTGTTTCTTCCTGTGTCTTTCAATCCTGGGGAAAACCAACACTACTTTTTCTGTTTCCGCCTGCAAGTGGTATTTCCTATTCTGCCAACAGGAAACAACCTTTCAATATGCATGAATTAATTTGTCCTCAGCAGACTAATCCTTAAGGATGGCTTGTTTAAACACATTATGCTAATCTGAGTTACTGTTCTAACTTCATTGGGAGAAAAGCACATTCAGTTTTTTGGTTTGAGACAGAGTGGATTCAGATGACTGTTAACCATGTGGGATCTGCTTCAATGCCTCTCTATGTGAACATGGGGGTTTAGTAGTTCCTGGTTGCCTGAATCTACCCTCACTCCACATTTAACAGTGCAGAAGAAGTTGTGATTTTCAGTGTTTTAAGTTGTAACCAAACTACCTTATTTCAACACAGTGATATGCTGCTTCCTGGCATTTTTGCAAATGTTAATGCACCAACATGCTGCACAATTCCATCGTGCAGCTGCCTTGCGAGCATTGCTTGACATTTGTTTTATCTAGTTAAAACTAATTATTGCTCAGTTTTGCAGGCCTTGCATCCCCTTTCCATTAGTTTCCCCCAGGCAGCTTTTCACACTGGACATAGAAAGATTCTCATTCTCAGGCATAGAAAACTGGAAGCACTGGGAGTGTAAGCTGCCGTTGGGTCTTCCACATCAGCAACTCATCAGCTCCTTTTCTGTCAACTGTATCCTGGAACTAATGTTTATTGTCATCACCTCAGCAACTTTTCTGGAAAAGGCTATTGAAATAAGGGTGATCCTGTAGGTTGGGCAGTGTTATTAAATGTAGATATAGTGAAGGTTATTGTGCTTTTCAAGAGATCTTATAAGTTGACATGGTAAAGAACGTTAGTGTAATGTAGACTTGACATTGGAATGATAGATTTGGCCTAAAGGTGTTATACTTGAAGAAACGTGTAATTAACAAGAATTCCAAGAAATGCCTCGTGTGACTGAATCCAGCCATCATGTCAATGTTCCACAATGGTCAGAGGCATCATGGGAAAGACTGCTGGCTGCTGCTCGTGAGTGTTTGTGCTCTCCCCTCCTGCCAATTTTACCTGGACTCTGGGGGGTGGGGCCTGCACTCACCTCGACAGCTTAAAGGCCGGCAGAGAGGCCCTGGAACACCACTGCTGGCTGCTGCTCGTGAGTGTTTGTGCTCTCCCCTCCTGCCAATTTCACCTGGACTCTGGGGGGTGGGGCCTGCACTCACCTCGACAGCTTAAAGGCCGGCAGAGAGGCCCTGGAACACCACTGCTGGCTGCTGCTCGTGAGTGTTTGTGCTCTCCCCTCCTGCCAATTTCATCTGGACTCTGGGGGGTGGGGCCTGCACTCACCTCGACAGCTTAAAGGCCGGCAGAGAGGCCCTGGAACACCACTGCTGGCTGCTGCTCGTGAGTGTTTGTGCTCTCCCCTCCTGCCAATTTCACCTGGACTCTGGGGGGTGGGGCCTGCACTCACCTCAACAGCTTAAAGGCCGGCAGAGAGGCCCTGGAACACCACTGCTGGCTGCTGCTCGTCAGTGTTTGTGCTCTCCCCTCCTGCCAATTTCACCTGGACTCTGGGGGGTGGGGCCTGCACTCACCTCGACAGCTTAAAGGCCGGCAGAGAGGCCCTGGAACACCACTGCTGGCTGCTGCTCGTGAGTGTTTGTGCTCTCCCCTCCTGCCAATTTCACCTGGACTCTGGGGGGTGGGGCCTGCACTCACCTCAACAGCTTAAAGGCCGGCAGAGAGGCCCTGGAACACCACTGCTGGCTGCTGCTCGTGAGTGTTTGTGCTCTCCCCTCCTGCCAATTTCACCTGGACTCTGGGGGGTGGGGCCTGCACTCACCTCAACAGCTTAAAGGCCGGCAGAGAGGCCCTGGAACACCACTGCTGGCTGCTGCTCGTCAGTGTTTGTGCTCTCCCCTCCTGCCAATTTCACCTGGACTCTGGGGGGTGGGGCCTGCACTCACCTCGACAGCTTAAAGGCCGGCAGAGAGGCCCTGGAACACCACTGCTGGCTGCTGCTCGTGAGTGTTTGTGCTCTCCCCTCCTGCCAATTTCACCTGGACTCTGGGGGGTGGGGCCTGCACTCACCTCAACAGCTTAAAGGCCGGCAGAGAGGCCCTGGAACACCACTGCTGGCTGCTGCTCGTCAGTGTTTGTGCTCTCCCCTCCTGCCAATTTCACCTGGACTCTGGGGGGTGGGGCCTGCACTCACCTCGACAGCTTAAAGGCCGGCAGAGAGGCCCTGGAACACCACTGCTGGCTGCTGCTCGTGAGTGTTTGTGCTCTCCCCTCCTGCCAATTTCACCTGGACTCTGGGGGGTGGGGCCTGCACTCACCTCAACAGCTTAAAGGCCGGCAGAGAGGCCCTGGAACACCACTGCTGGCTGCTGCTCGTCAGTGTTTGTGCTCTCCCCTCCTGCCAATTTCACCTGGACTCTGGGGGGTGGGGCCTGCACTCACCTCGACAGCTTAAAGGCCGGCAGAGAGGCCTCTGGAACACTGCTGCCCAGGATTCTCCTGCCTGAGTGCCTACAGGACCTCTCCATGCCTTTCACCATCTGGCCCAGGGTAGGGCCTGTTGGCCCTCAAAAGGACGGCTGCCACAGCCCAGGATTCTCCTGCCTGAGTGCCCACAGGACCTCTCCTTGCCTCTCACCATCTGGCCCAGGGCAGGGCCTGTTGGCCCTCAAAAGGACAGCTGCTACTGTTGCCCAGCAGAACTTATAACAGCACCGAGTTATTTTTAGAATGTTTTTAAATGGTTTTTTGTTTTGTTTTGTTTTTAATTCTTTCTGGTAGGGTGGGTGGAATGGATTCTTAGTTGGTTTGGGAATTTGTTTAATTTTGGTATACTTGTAATCTTCATTGTTTTGGTTTATATTGTTTAATTGTTTTTTTTTTTGTTTTGTTTTGTTTTTTTTGCTTTGTTTTTTCTGTTGCTTTTTATATAGGTGTTTGTTCTTAAGGGGTGGGATCAGGGCTGCCTGGGAGTGGGTCCCAGCCAATAAAATGGCTGGGACAAGTTCTACAGGGGGGATGCACTGGGACACCCGATCTCAGTGATCACGGGCAGGAGGAGGAGTCACGCTAGGACCAGACCATGTCATTACCGAGGAGGCAGGCTTAGTCGTTGTTTGAGGACTATCCCTGCCTCCGGGTCTGGCCCTGACTGGACGGGTACTGGAATCAACAAGGGATACCCACATGACCTGAAAGTGTTGCTGTGTAATGCCAGGTCAATGATGAACAAAACCACTGCCATCCACGACCTGATTGTGGATGGGGGACTTGACCTGGCATGTGTGACAGAGACTTGGTTGGATGAGGCAGATGGGCCAGTCCTTGCCGCTGCTTGTCCACCAGGTTTCTCTTACGCACAGCAACCCAGGCCATCTGGGCGGGGAGGGGGGGGGTTGCAGTGATTTTTAGGAAGTCATTAGTTTGCACCAGGCGTCCTATTGGAAAGACCAAGTTTTCTGAGTGCATGTTCTGGAAGTTGGGCAATAGGGGCAGTACAGGATTCCTTTTGGTGTACCGACCTCCCCGCTGCACCAAGGATTCCCTGCCCGAGCTGCTTCAGGTCGTGGCGGATGTGCTCCTGGAGACACCTAGCCTGGTTGTCTTAGGAGATTTTAATATCCACGCCGACACGACCTTACAAGGGGCCGCTCGGGACTTCGTGGAAAGCATGGCCTCCATGGGGCTGTCCCTGAATAAGTCTGGCCCAACTCATAGCTGCGGACATGCCTTAGACCTAGTGTTTACCTCTATGGATGTTGGTGATCTGACACTAAGTAAAAGTGATACAAAAGAAGTGCCATGGTCAGATCACTTCCTGGTGCAACTAGACTTCTCCGCGACCCTTCCCCTCTGCCGGGAGGTGGGACCGATTCGGATGGTCCGCCCCCGCCACTTAATGGATCCAAATGGTTTCCAGAGAGTGGTAGGGGATGTTTTATCCCATGTTGATGGCCTTTCAGCTGATTCCCTGGTGGCCCACTGGAATGTGGAGTTAACCAGGGCTATTGACTGTCTGGCTCTGAAGCGCCCTCTCCGATTGCATGGAGCCCGGACAGCTCCGTGGTTTTCTCCGGAGCTGAGGGTGATGAAACAGTCGCTGAGACGGCTAGAGCGCCGGTGGCGGAAAACTCATTCTGAATCAGACCGGACACGGGCTAGAGCTCAACTTCGAGCCTACCAAGTGGCAATGGCAACGGCAAAGAGAACTTTCTTTGCCGTTTCTATTGCATCTGCAGAAAACAGCAGCAGGAGACTCTTCCAGGTGGTTCGCAATCTAGCAGAACCACCTCCGTCATCTGGGTCTGATAGGGACCCCAAGATCTCCTGCAATGCTTTTGCAAAGTTTTTTGCAGATAAAGTCGCTCAGATTCGGAAGGAGGTAGACTCCACCGTGGGAGCAGAGCCGGGGCGGGAGAGTGCTAGAGCCCTGTCTAGTCATGTTTTATGGGATCAATTCCAATCTGTTACCTCCGAGGATGTGGACAGGCTGCTTGGACGAGTGAAACCGACCACCTGCCTTCTTGATCCTTGCCCATCCTGGCTAATAAAAGCTAGCCGGGAAGGGCTGGGCGATGGGCTCCGCGGGGTGGTGAATGCCTCTCTCTGTGAGGGAGCCTTCCCAGACCCGCTAAAAGAGGCGGTTATTAAACCGCTTCTTAAAAAACCATCTTTGGATGCGGCCAATATGGCCAACTATCGCCCAGTCTCAAATCTTCCATTCTTGGGCAAGGTGATTGAGCGGGTGGTTGCTGAACAACTCCAGGCACGCCTGGAAGAAGCGGACCATTTGGATCCCTTCCAATCGGGGTTCAGACCTCATCATGGGACTGAATCTGCCTTGGTCGCACTGGTTGATGATCTCCGGCGGGCTAGGGACAAAGGTGAGAGCTGTTTCCTAGTTCTGCTGGATCTCTCAGCGGCTTTTGGCACCATCGACCATAACATCCTTCTGGACCGCCTAGAGGGGTTGGGAGCTGGGGGCACTGTTATACAGTGGTTCCGCTCCTTCCTCCTGGGCCGTGTTCAGAAAGTGGTGGTGGGGGATGAGTGTTCAGACCCCTGGGCTCTCACTTGTGGGGTACCTCAGGGCTCTGTCCTCTCCCCCATGCTTTTTAACATCTATATGCAGCCGCTGGGAGAGATCATCAGGGGGTTTGGGCTGGGTGTTCATCAGTATGCGGATGATACCCAGCTCTACCTCTCTTTCAAATCAGAACCAGTGAAGGCGGTGAAGGTCCTGTGTGAGTGTCTGGAGGCGGTTGGAGGATGGATGGCGGCTAACAGATTGAGACTGAATCCTGACAAGACAGAAGTACTGTTTTTGGGGGACAGGGGGCGGGCAGGTATGGAGGACTCCCTGGTCCTGAATGGGGTAACTGTGCCCCTGAAGGACCAGGTGCGCAGCCTGGGAGTCATTCTGGACTCACAGCTGTCCATGGAGGCACAGGTTAATTCTGTATCCAGGGCAGCAGTCTACCAGCTCCATCTGGTACGCAGGCTGAGACCCTACCTGCCCGCGGACTGTCTCGCCAGAGTGGTGCATGCTCTAGTTATCTCTCGCTTGGATTACTGCAATGCGCTCTACGTGGGGCTACCTTTGAAGGTGACCCGGAAACTACAACTAATCCAGAATGCGGCAGCTAGACTGGTGACTGGGAGCGGCCGCCGAGACCACATAACACCGGTCTTGAAAGACCTACATTGGCTCCCAGTACGTTTCCGAGCACAATTCAAAGTGTTGGTGCTGACCTTTAAAGCCCTAAATGGCTTCGGTCCAGTATACCTAAGGGAGCGTCTCCACCCCCATCGGTCAGCCCGGACATTGAGGTCCAGCGCCGAGGGCCTTCTGGCGGTTCCCTCGCTGCGTGAAGCCAAGTTACAGGGAACCAGGCAGAGGGCCTTCTCGGTAGTGGCGCCCGCCCTGTGGAACGCCCTCCCTTCAGATGTCAAAGAGAACAACAACTACCAGACCTTTAGAAGACATCTGAAGGCAGCCCTGTTTAGGGAGGCTTTTAATGTTTAATAGATTACAGCAGTCACGAAATTAAAAGACGCCTGCTTCTTGGGAGAAAAGCAATGACAAACCTAGACAGCATCTTAAAAAGCAAAGACATTACCTTGCCAACAAAGGTCCGTATAGTTAAAGCTATGGTTTTCCCAGTAGTAATGTACGGAAGTGAGAGCTGGACCATAAAGAAGGCTGATCGCCGAAGAATTGATGCTTTTGAATTATGGTGCTGGAGGAGACTCTTGAGAGTCCCATGGACTGCAAGAAGATCAAACCTATCCATTCTTAAAGAAATCAGCCCTGAGTGCTCACTAGAAGGACAGATCCTGAAGTTGAGGCTCCAGTACTTTGGCCACCTCATGAGAAGAGAAGACTCCCTAGAAAAGACCCTGATGTTGGGAAAGATTGAGGGCACAAGGAGAAGGGGACGACAGAAGATGAGATGGTTGGACAGTGTTCTCGAAGCTACTAACATGAGTTTGGCCAAACTGCGAGAGGCAGTGAAGGATAGGCGTGCCTGGCGTGCCCTGGTCCATGGGGTCACGAAGAGTCGGACACGACTGAACGACTGAACAACAACAACAAAGATTACTGTATTTTAATGTTCTTTTGGAAGCCGCCCAGAGTGGTTGGGGAGACCCAGCCAGATGGGCGGGGTATAAATAATAAATTATTATTATTATTATATTATTATTATAGCTAGACCCAGGCACCAGCACTGATTGAAACATTTCCGTTGGAGCTATGTAGGTTGGCTTGCCAGAGGATAGGTTGTTGGGGGTCCATCAAAGCTAGAGCCCCATTTGGAGATGCTGGGGATTAAACTTGGGACTTTTCACATGCAGACTATGTGCTCTACCACTAAACTAAGAGTCTTCACCGCTTTGGATTTTGTTTTGTATGGGCAGGAACCTTTTAAACTGTTTTCAGTGCAAAGCTCAACAACATGAAAGAACAGCGAGTTCCCTTTTCCATTCTAATAAACTGGCAGTAATGAACAATGAGCTAATAGATCTCATTTGCAAGGTATCATCATTTCCTTTGCCACAGAACTCTGAAGAAAGAGGCTGCGAAAGAGGAATGGTTATTAGCATACAGTAATTCTTTTGCAGCTCATACCACAGATGTCATAATAAACATCAGTAGATGCTTGTGACCTAGAAATCTGCTTTTGGGTTATGTAAATACAAATGCTTAGTAATTAAATAATTGGAATAAAGATATAGAAGTCAATTTAAAATAAAAGAGTATTTGTTGGATACCTCACATTTACTTATTTGTGTAAATTAGAAAAATAAAATTCAATAAGGTAGGAATTAAGTACCGTAAGTTTTGCTTTTGAGGGTTCTGCTGACCACCAAATGCTTAGCATTGGATTGCTTAGAAGTCACAAATTCCTTCTTACACAACTGTGTTGGACATAATTAAATTAGTATTGTATTTGGAGGTAGTAGTAGTAGTAGTAGTAGTAGTAATATTTATAAATTTACTAGCCACTTTTCACCATAAGGTCCCAGGGTAGGAAAAACAATTTTAAACACAACATTGAAAACTGTTTAAAGCAAACACCACATATGTAAGACCTTTAGGCATTTCTTTTTAAAAAGAGAGATAATGTTTAAAAGCATATAAGGTGCATCACTGGAGGATTAAGATTCTATTCATATAATTCATCTCTTGCTCCCTGCCCCCCAGTTCCTTCTTTCCTTTCCCCCCCTTTTTTCAGGTTAATGATTTGATTGAATGGTTGGAGTTCGGAGCAATAACAAGAATAGTAATAATAACTATGGCCTGTCTTTCTTTCCCATCAGGTGGCAGTGAAAGTTATTGATAAGAAAAGAGCCAAAAAGGACACCTATGTCACCAAGAATCTGAGGCGGGAGGGACAGATCCAGCAGATGATCCGACACCCTTACATTGCTCAGCTGCTGGATATCTTGGAAACGGAAAACAGCTACTACCTTGTTATGGAGCTGTGTCCAGGAGGCAACTTGATGCACAAAATCTATGAGAAAAAGAGGCTGGAAGAGCATGAAGCACGCAAATACATCCGGCAGCTTATCTTGGCTGTTGAACACCTACATCGTGCAGGGGTGGTTCACAGGTGAATTTGCTTATTTATTTAACACGAATGTTCTGCTTTTGAAGATGAGCCTGCACAGAGATGTATTCACAGATACAAATATCATTTAGCAACTATTAAACAATAGTTTAATAAAAGCAATCTGTCATTACATAAATTAAGCGGTGGCAGTTATAAATAAAACAAGATGGAACTTGTATGTGAAAAGTCTTCCCAAGGGAAATTGTATCATTCTTGTTCAGTTCAGAGTTTCAGGTGGTCAGTTAAAACTTAACGTTTTACAACAGAACTTTTGTGGACTCCGATTTTATTTTTTTTATAATTTACTGTTAATTCTTGATATGCCAGTGTTTTTTTAAAAAAATAAACTCTGGTTAGGTCACTGGTTAATTTTAAGTGTTTAAAAAAATTATATTTTGTTTTAACTATGGGCTGTAATCCAGTTTGAAAGACTTAATGGCAGAAAAGGCAACCTAAATGGTTAAATTACATACCTATCTTTTCTACTTCGTGTGATTTAGTTGACTGGCACAATATCCAGCCAGGAGTGTAGAGAGTTGCTTTATAGGCAGGCTCTAAAAGTGTGCAAGTGCTATGTGTCACCTATCAATTCAAGCAGTTTGCTATTATTTTAATTATAATGGACCCTTTAAAAAGGAGTGCTAAATCCATGTTTTAGAAAGTCACAATTCATTCTTGCCTTAAGTGCAGTTGGCGATGAAAAGTTATTTTAAATCAGCTCTAAAAATAACAGCACTCGCACCTCATCTGTGATCTGTAGGTGTTCACATTCTCTCTTTATGATAAACAGACATGGCTGTTCTTGCAGGATGGAATTTCTTGCCACTGCACCTTTTACAATAAATACTCATGATCTCTGAGCTTGTTTAACAGAACAGGTGAGGACTTCCACCACCACCACCACCACCACCACCAAAATCAAATTCATTAGAGATATTATTCAGCCGGCTTTATCACAAATTATTTGTCCTTGTGTGGTAAAGTAGGTAAATAATTAGATTGAGGGAGAAGAGTGATTAAATTCAGTCATCTAATCAACATGAGTCATGTTATTGAAAATTGATAATAGTGAATTGTAATTATTGAAGAACCTTAAAACTTTTATGACCTTGAATTCAGCTATAGAAAATTTTACTGTCATATGAAAATACTAGGTATTTTAAGGTTAAAAGAAGTGCTCAAGGTTTCCAACTCTTTGGCTAAGGAAATATTTATTCTTTTGTCCTGCCTGTCATTTTCAGTACTTGGCCTAAAAGTGAAACCTCCTTAACCTTGTGAGCTATAGTAGCCTGGTTCACATGTCACATAGAAAGCTAAACTGTGGCTTATTGAGACTGCCTGCACATACTGATTCACCTTTGTTCCTCCCTAGTCCTCTTAGTTTTTAGTGTGCTGTGTTAGTTAAGTCGAAGTTTGGCTTAGTATGTCATCCAAACATGGGATTTTGGTTAAGCTCTCTTCTTAACTATGATATCTAGCCAAGGTTTGTTCTTGGCTGCAGATCATGGTTAAGGAGGAGAGAGTTTAAGCACAGTCCCATGTTCAGATGACACACTAAGCCAAATCTTAGCTGCCGTATTGTGTTGAGCTGAAAGAATTGAGGAGGAGCAAAATGGAAGCATCTCCCTGGGAGCCAGCACATTCATGCATTCGTGTTAAACCGTGGTTTGACCTAGAATGATGCGTGAACACAGCCTGTGTTCTGTAAACTCCCACTTATGCTACCTAGTAGCCAATCCACCAGTATCCAGCAATCTTCTGGGTGGTGAGCTAGTCATTTCAAAGCCGCTGCTTCACATAATATGAATCCTTGTTTATCCTGTGAGAGAACAGAGAGTTGCCAGAGGAGAGTAAGCTCTTCCTACACTACATGAGCCCATTCCCAACAACTCAAGGGACACTTCAAGAAATTCATAGGTTCCTGTCATGTGCAGTTTGCCCCATGGTTTGTTTTTGTTTGGGTTCTGTGTGTTCAGTGTGGATAGCTTTGGACAGCTTTAAAAGGGGGATAGGCAGATTGATGGAGGATAAGCAGAGGCTGCTAGTAGTGATGGTAGTGTTCTGTGCCCAGTGTTGGAGATGGAGGGCCTCTGAATACCAGTTGCAGAGTGAGAAGAGTGTTTTTATGGTTCAATTTGTCAGCTTCCCATAGACATCTGGTTGACCACTGTGAGAATAGGATGCTGGACTATATGGGCCTTTAGTCAGCTGCAGCAGGGCTTGTTATGTTCTCAGAATCTGTTTTGGTGCTCAAAGTGCCAAAGCACTAGGCATCCCAGAGGAGGTCCTCTTATTTATTTCTACCCTGCCATTCCTTCCAAAGGAGCCCAGGGCTGCTCCTTTTAACACAGTCACCATGCCCAGTCATTTTGCTTGGGAGCTATTGGCCTCCCTAGGGTCTTCCATCATTGATTGGACTTTAAGGCATGTAAGATGGGTACTGTAGCCTTCTTCACGCTCCTTTGGATTGCTTGTTGCCAGATTATAGTGTAAAAGATGATTCTATGACTGTCAGTCTGTGTTTGTCTTGTCCTAGCAACGTTTGAGGAAGCTTGGCTGATTTTCCCTTGACCTCATGAAGTTTGTAATGCCAAATTGAGAACCACATTTTAAGAATACTGTACATCCTTTTTATAGCCAAAAGCTCTTGCCAAGCAGTCATTTCTGATGCCTGTCCTGTCTCTGTGGGGTCATTTTGAGAAGGTCTGTAAACTTTGGCCTGTGGTTTGTTCATTGTTGAAGCCATAGAAGCATCAATCTCAAATCAGAATTAGATAGCAGTCATTGTCTCTTTGTCTGACAGCAAGAAAACAATCCCAAATGGCAATATATGGGAAGCTTTTTCTTTTTAGAAGATATTTACAGAGGCCTTCATGCTGTCAAAAACAGGATGAGCATTAAGCCTCCTCAGGGAGTTAGAACAACAAAGACAATGAAGTTAAGGCTTTGGTGCTTGCAATAGCATCCCACAGGAAATTCTCAACAAACCTTTTAAAGTAATTTTAACCAAATTCAATCCTATTCAGTGCAATTACTGTCAGAATGTCAGAGAAAGGAATTTAATAATGTACCAGTGGCAAAGACAGCTTCCTGTGTATCTGTTTTTTCCACTATTTCTTTCAATGTGGAACTAGATGCATATCACCTTGAACATGGTTATTAAGCAATGCTTTGGGAGATGGTAAAATACACACATTTCTGTATTTTGTGAGCTATAATAGTATATGGATGTAAGAGATCAAAGTCTGAATGCTGTACCTCCATGGTATCACCTTGGACAAGCCACTATCGCTCCGTCTTCATTTCCAATCTGTAAAAGGGACTAAGAATTACCTTTTCATATATCATTCTCTGCATCATAGGTGCTGCCAGACAGCCTCTTCTGTCTGGTAGTAGCCCAAGTTTTGTCCGTTGGGCCATGTAATGGAAGACTTAGAGGACACACCAGTTGAGAATGTAGGCAACAACTAGTCATAGGACATTCCTAATTCTTTCCAAATAATAGGTACCGCTCTGGCGGGAAGGTAAACGGCGTTTCCGTGCACTGCTCTGGTTTGCCAGAAGCGGCTTAGTCATGCTGGCCACATGACCTGGCTCCCTCGGCCAGTAAAGCGAGATGAGCAGTAAAGCAAGATGAGCCCCCGCAACCCCAGAGTGGACTTAACAGTCAGGGGTTCCTTTACCTTTACCTTTACCTTTACCTTTACCTTTATTCACCTCTGAAGCATTGCTGAGGTATTTACCGTAAACCATACTGACTCTCACTTCAAAAAGTGTGAGACTTTTTGAAGTTCTGAATCTCAATGAGTGGCTGTTTACAGCTGATGAAGCCTATTTGCAGGTACTGGTAGAGAAGAGGGTACAACTTCAACATAAATCCTCTAACTTGCAAGTGTCTCTTCTGAAGTTGCCCCCAATGAGGGCTTTCCTTCTAATGCACATAGCAACTTCAGAAGAGATACTTTCCTTTGGATATCACCAGGGGAGGAAAAGGTTAAATTTCCTCATCCATGCCTGGTGCAATCTTGATAGTATCTCTCCCCCCCCACCCCTCCCCGCAGCTGTTGCTATATGCATTTTTAAAAGTTGATGCATTAAACCTCTACAACATTTAGTTTGGCCTTGCTCCTTTTTGCTATGTAAAACAAAGTGTTAGCAGGACAGTAAAATGCATAGGCATTTTTGGCAACTTGTTCTGTTCCAAGAGGTAACATTAATAGGTCCTCAGGTAGGTTGTTACAAGGATGACAGAGATAGTGATTGTAAAGCATTTTGAACATTGCAGGGCCTATGGAAATAGAATGCAAACAATGACAAAAACATTTGAAAGTCTCTGATAGCACCCTTCAAGTACAGTTATTCCAGGCATCTTAGATTTTGTTTCTTGGCACCCATTGCTTGATCTCTAGAAGCATTCAGCCAACTAATTTTAAGTACAGTCTGATAGCTGGTGCAATATTTATGTCAGAATTCTGCAGCACTGAGATTCGCTTCCTTTTGAAATGCAAAGCTGGCTTTTCTTCCATAGGTTTGCCTTAGGAATGCAGTTTAACTGCACAAGGCCACAAATATCCCACACTATGGTTTGAAGTCAGTGAACCATTTTCCTTCTTCCACTTGCGTTATGGTGATATATGTTTTTCAGCCTGATTGTGCCTGCATTTCTTTTCCATGCAGAAGACTAGACCCAGTTAATATCATTTGATAGCATAAATCAAATAAACATAGCCTTTAAAACTGTTTTGTCTGTACAAAAACTGTCCTCACTTTTTTTTCAAATGGAACTGTCTAATATGGTTTCATAACACATACTACAATGCAGGAAAATACCACTAGACTTCCCAGGCACAATATTCCGGTGCAACTCTAATTAATTTCAGTCAGTTTTGTGGAATAGAACTGTTTGATGGATTGTACCCCAACACATATTAGACCAGGTGTACCCGCATGGTAACTACATTGGACTTATAACTCGACCATCTCTAGATCATAACATTAAGATCCTAATAACAATCTGATGCAAGTGGAACATGACAGTGGTTACTGAAACTTTGAAAATATCAAAAGCTTGATGGCCTGCATTCTCATTAAACATGTTTGTTTGTTTCAGAGATTTGAAGATAGAAAATCTCTTGCTTGATGACGACAACAATATCAAGCTTATTGGTATGAAACTCGTATTGCAATTTTGTTTACTGGTATTTTTGTTATAATATAAGGGGAGCCTTAGATCTCCCGTAACATTCTGTGTGGCAATATATAGCAGTGCTTTTTAGAGGAATGTGGCAAAAGAAGTTGCAGTCTTCTAAGCGTATAGAATTTTTTTCAATGAGCACTAGTAAGTAGCACACAGCCCCAAACGTGTTACTTGCAAGTAAGACACTTTAAATTGATTTGATTTCATTTAATTTCACATCTATATGCTCCTTTAAAAAACAACAACGCAGTTCAGTAACAAAGCATTAACAAATTAAAACAATACCTAAATGGAATATTCAACAAAAATACAATTTATTTATATATTACTATTAGATTTATATACCACCTTTTCTTCCAAGAAGCTCAAGGTGGTGTACATGGTTCTCCTCCCCATTTCATCCTCACAACAACCTTGTGAGGTAGGTTAGGCTAAGAGATGTTGACTGGTTCAAGATCACCCAGTGAGCTTCATGGCTGATTGGGAATTTGAATCTCAGTCTCCCAGGTCATAGTCCAACACTCCAACCATTATTGCATATGGGAAAATTACAAAGAACAAATCAATCACAATGGATGTATGTTAGCAATGTCATTTCACCATATGACAAGAAACAGAAAAAGCATCCATCAAACCACCTCTATCTATCACCTAGAGTGTATACACTCCCCTCCTATCTCTCACTCGGGAGAGAGATTCCACCAGCACGTTTTTACCAGTTGGTGACTTCAGTAAGCTATACTTCCTCATAAAACTGTGGTAATAAAAGCCATTTTCACAAGGGATATCAACATTTTTTTACAAAACAATGGAGAGGTTAAAGCAATATGGGAAAATGCCATTTTTAATATGATTAACAGTCCCTGAAAATTAATCAGCTGAAATGGTTGATGATTGTTTTCCTGTACTTGCATGCAAATGTAGTCCTAATAATGTGTATTATCGGCTCCTAATCACTACTTTTGCCACAGACAAATGCAGCACCAGGGCTCTGTTCCTGGAAGCTTGGTGTTTTTAAGAACAGGGAATCTAAAATTTGAGCATGCATAATGGCAGCCAATGTGATATCATTGCAAATATAGTTGGAGTGTGAGCATACTTCTACCACCGTACCATTGCTTTTTAATGTGTGGATTTGAGAGCTTCAGTTCCAAGAAAGTTTTGCCTTTCTGTTTTATTTGCAAATGGATTTCTTTCTGGAAGTCAATTACACATAGATGAGTACTAAACTTGTGCTATATTCTGTTACATTTCTGGAAGTGGCTTTTACGTCATGTGAATGCTCAAATATAATGCAGCGATTAACAATTAGGTAACGTTGTGGAAATGAAATACACTGTTGTGTGAACACAGCCTTAGTCTCGCAGCATCAGGCAAAACCCCACCCACTCCATATGATTGACTTACTCATCTGCAGAATTAGAATGTGAAACTGGTTGAGAAGCCTTTTATATTTATATCCAATTTGTCAATGGCCCATTGATTCTTCAACTGCCTATCAACTTCATTCAGAGCGCTGTTCATCCACATTTTGCAGACACCATAGATTACTCATCTTATTCTACTATCTGTTTATAACTCCCATTAATGCTAGTTGTGGGCATTGATAGGAAAATATTCCCCTTAGCAGAACATCTGTTTATGTATTTAATTCTGTGCCTACACATTTTCTAGCAGCAATGAGTCTGGGTGCACAGTAGAAGCCAGATGATGATGATTTCATCAGAGAGGCTTCATCACCTCTGAGGTGATGAAAATTGCTGCCTAAAATGGGACCAAAAGTAAAAAGCGAACAAGACATTGTGAACTACACAAAGCTCTGTGTGAGACTGTTTCTGAATGTTTAAGGCATATACAACCTTTAAAGGAGATATACACACATATGCATACATAGAACTACCATCCATCAAACTGAAAAGTGTCACGTGCTGTGCCCCCTTTTCACTGTAAGCCCTGCCCCCCTTTAGGATTGCCCCTGAAAATACTATATTGGGGGGGTTGGGGGTGCATTGTGACCTCTCTGCGCGATCATAGTGTTACCCCTGAATGGGTCTCTCCCTTTGACCCAGAACCTTGGGAGCCCCAATGACAAAAAAGATTGTTTCATGATATTGTACCTCACGGTGTACTCTCAATCTAAAGCACAGGTTTCAAGTTCCCTTAGCCTTCCTGATGTCCTTAAGAACCCCAGGGCTCCAATGATGGAAATACTGTTTTGGCGTTTAAATCCTCTATATGTCTATCACTTCATCCTTGATCCTAAGAAATAGGTTTCAGGTCCTTACCATGCATCTGATCAAATCCTCATGATGTTATAGGTAGGGCTATACTCAGTTCTGTAGCATGCAACCACATACTGTTGCATAGATGCAAGGAGAGCAGGGCTGTACTCTTAAGATTCCAGCCTCTCAAATAGTTCTGCCAGGCAAGGAGAAAGCTATTTTATATACATTTACTTAAGATACTTGAGCTCATACTGTCATCTTTTCCCCCCTCATAAGTGTTATTTCAGTTTCCTGACTAAATTTATATTTAAATTTCCCCTAGACTCAAATAAAAAGCTCTTAACTAAAAAGGAAGCCTTTAACTGGGTAAATGAAATCATGCTGATCGCAGCAAAGTACAAATATTGCGAGGTTGTTGTTTCTCCTGTGCAATGTTGAAAGCATTACAGTATTTATTTTCTTTTTCACAGACTTTGGCTTGAGCAACTGTGCAAGTATCTTGGGATACTCTGATCCATTCAGCACGCAGTGCGGTAGTCCAGCCTACGCAGCACCAGAGCTGCTTGCAAGAAAAAAATACGGTCCCAAAATAGATGTTTGGTCCATGTGAGTTACTATAATTGAAAAAGCTACATACATGCAGGGGGTGGGGGTTGACTTCTCTTGCTTGACTTTTATATAAGTTCTAATTGGAGCTGTTAGTAAACAAAAATATGTAACTTTTGGAAAAAATAGTTTACAGTGCTGAGGATTGTAAGTATTAGCATTTACAATGTCAGGATTTCAATTTACCAGGAATTTCCAAATGTAAGATGATACAGTTCATTCTCCAAAGTAATTGCTGCCTAGTGTGTTTAGTTGACCTTGGCCATTGGGATTTACAAACTGTGGTTTACCTGTACAGCTGTTTGTGAAGCAGGGACAGAAGTTACCCAGAACGTTGTTGTCAGAAAACAAGGAGATATGTTTGGCTGAAGAAACTTGTCAAATAATTTGCTTTTATAGGAACTGATATGAACTTTTCAGTGACTGCAGTGGAAATCTTAATACTCCAGGGTACTACAAGCAAACAAAGATGAATGTGTTTCAAGAAATGTTCAGACTTCCCTGTCTGGAAATTTGAATTAATTCCATTGATCTCGGTGCAGTTAAGAGCATATACAAGTTTCCTTCTTTGGGATTTTTTGTTTTGCTTTGTCCTTTGTTTGCAAGCAGCTAGTTCAGAGAGCTTTATATGTTGAAGCCCAATTTACAGTGTCTTTGCTTCGAGAAAATCCAAATCGAAACTGTCACACTGCTCCTTAATTGGTTGCTCCTACATAGGGTCACCCATCCACAGCAAGCTGGAGCTGCTGAACGAAGAAGCTCTTACTGTGACATGATTCAAACAGAGAATGCCATCGTTCTTTTTTCTTGCCCTTTAACCTTCTCAGGCAATAACATCCTGCACCATTTAATTTAAGGAGAGAGACAGTTGACTCATAGCTTGTTCGTCTACAGGGAATGCTGTATTATAGGATATACCTTATAATGCACTTGCTTAGTCCTTGGGGTTTTGCACTTGCTTGGTGCATGGAAGCAGCATAGTGTGAATCAATCCTATGTAGGGTCCTTTTGCACATAAGCAAATCCTATTTCCATATAACCAAATCACCCCTTAAAACTGTGACCTTTTCAAATCAGAATTACCAGTAATTCTTAAGTAATGTGACCCTTCATGCTATGAATGGTTTTATCTCTCAAGAAACTGGTTGTGCAGATACTCTGAAGGGAGGCTAAATGCTACTGGGTTGGATTCAGACTTAACCACACTAAAGTTCCATTGGTTTTAGTGGGTCTACTCTAAACATGACTGAGACACAAGATCCAGCTGACTGTTGCTGCACTTCTAGAGAACATTGTGTTATGGCTTCTATGGGAAGAGCTCAGTGATAGAGCATGTGCTTTGGGTGCAGAAAGTCCCAGGTTAGATCCCTGCTTCTCCTATGAAAAGGATCTTGGATACCAAAGCTGGAAAAGACCATTGCCTTTAAAGAACATTTGAGACCTGCTGTCAATTGGAATTAACTGTGGTGGGTTAGATGGACCAATAGTAACATCATATGTTCATGTATGTTCCATAAGTGTGATAAACCATAGGCTAGTAAACTTAATGCATTCTTGCATGCCTTGTCTTGTTTCTAAGGCAGTGTTTCCCAACCAGTGTGCCTCCAGATGTTTTGGGACTACAATTCCCATCATCCCTGACCACTGGTATTGCTAGCGAGGGATGATGGGAGTTGTAGTCCCAAAACATCTGGAGGCACACTGGTTGGGAAACACTGTTCTAAGGGAATTGTTTCTCTTAACAGTTTCCCCCACCACTCTTCTTTTACAGTGGTGTGAATATGTATGCAATGTTGACTGGGACACTGCCGTTTACTGTGGAGCCATTCAGTCTGAGAGCACTGTACCAGAAAATGGTAGACAAAGAAATGAATCCTTTCCCTACTCAGCTCTCCACAGGTAAATAATGCAGTTACTTAAGAGCTACTCCATTTAAGTCCATGCAGCTTTCATAATTAATGTTGTACTGTACATCACAACTTTTGTTTCTGGTGGGCAGAGTGTTTGGGCAGAACTTTTGATGGAATTGCTGAATGAACCTATTTGGTCTGTAATTTCACACGATTTGTGCTTTCTGTCTCTCTCCCTGTGTTGGTTTAATCAGAAGATGGAAGGGCTACATTCTTCCCAAGAGTAAGTTCTATTGATCTTCCTGAGATTCCCTCCTGGGCAAGTTTGCAGTCAGAATGATTTGAAATTCACTTAACCCAATTTACTGTGGAAGTAATAAATCGTATTACGGTATTCCAATGCATTAGGAGTAATAAATAAAAGCCTAAATAAAAAGGTTCCTTTTTTACATTCCAAGCTTGGTTTCAGTATAAGATGAGAGTGAGAATTACCCATAGGATTTGTTTGAAGTGTCATTGGTGTGTCAAGCTATAAATTAGTGTCATAATGGTTATGAAGCTCTGTTCCTTAATGACCAGTTTTGTACTTTAGCTGCAAGTGGGTTAGAACAAACATAACTTTGCTTGCTTTGTTTCTCTGTCAGAACTATTGAAACTGTGGTAATCCAGTTCTTCAAATATTTGCATGCATGAGTAGTTTTCATGTCCCAATGGAGTAAATGGAAAGTTTCACTTTTGCTTCAACAGCACGTTTGGGGCGGGAGTTACTGCTGTTTTTTGTTACTTTCTTTGGTTTCGTTAGGTGGGGTATTTTATTACTGTTACTGTTACTGGTGTCAGGAGTGGTATCAGAAGATTTACACTAAAAAAGGAGAAAATAATTAAGCGTGGCATGTTGGCAGTAGACTCTTTCTACAAGTTTATGTTCAGTATTATTGCAGAAATTAAACTTACTTCACTGTTATGCACTTACTTCTACCTGTTCACTATTGCAGCAGTATTGGCAATATTACTTAATAGAGCAGACCTAAGGTTGCTAGCTTTTATGCCGTGTTACATAACTTTATACATCAAACGTTGATTAAAGTCACATTCGGTTACTACACATTTGGTGACTCTCCAAACACTGATTTAATATGACATTTCTTGTTATCTCTTTGTGCTTGTAACAGTAGAAATTCTTTGCAATGCTTCACAATTGCTGCATTCGGGAAGTTTTAGAAACAGGGTGAAAGGCTTTATATTTATTTGATTGTTTCTCAGTGGATGATGACACATTGCAAAGTTTAAATTAGCTGGTAGGCTTCACCAAAGGATTGGTGTGCAGTTGACCAGGCATTAGAAAATAAAAAGAACCCTGCTGGATCAGTCCAGATGTCCATCTAGTTCAATGTTCTGTTTCCCAATTTGACCAACTGGGTGCTTCCATAAAGCACCTAAGCAAAAGATAGGGAGGCAGTAGCCCCCCGCCCCACCCCCATTACCCCACTGACCCGTGGCATACTGGTTCTGAACATGGAGTGCCAAAGACAGAAGGCCAAGTGCCTGGTATTTATATTGAACCTGGCCATTCTGAGGTTTCAGGTTGCCACCTGATCACAGGGGTTGATGTTCCCTCCTGGGCTCAGATAGAGTTCTGAGGCTTGAGCATGTAGGAAACTCCCAGCAGATCTTCATGGTTTCAGACAGGGGTCTTTCCCAGCCCTACTTGGAGATGTCAGGAATTAAGCCAGTCTATGGTAGCTTATCAGGCTATATACGCCCAGAAGTCGCTGACCATTATACGTCTCCCCTCCCCCAGTCCCAAATAATATGTCAAATAAATAGCAACATTTTCTGTAGGCTATTATGAAGAAGACTTTCCACAAAGCCTTTCAGGAAATATTGTTATTCTGTTAGTGATTTTAAATGGGCTGGATTCCAGAATTGTGGAACTTGGCAGAAACCTCAGACTAATTCATGGTTTCTCTTTTTTATGACTGCTGAGCTTCAGATGTGTTCCATCTGCAGAAAACTTGAGGGTTAGTGGAATTACCTCCAAAAGGATTGTTCATACAGAGCGCTGAAGTTTTAACTGTGTACCCATTTTATTCTGAAGCCTTCCCTCTTCCCCATTTCAAATTGCATTGGATGCAGAATTTATTGAAAATGCATATGCCACAGATTTATTGCTACTGCATAGTTGCTTGTATCCCAGGGATCAACTATGAAAAATGGTATATTGATGGTAGGCAAATGCATGGTCCATTAAGCCAACTTCATGAAGAATTAGGTGCTTTTATAGCACCTAATTAGGCATTTATAGCAGTTTACAGTGGAGGCTGGTCCATTAGACCAAATGAGGTGCTGCCGCACCAACCCCAGTCTGCCCTCGGCCAACCCCCACCTGCCTGTCTTCTTACTTAACAGCAAGCCCAGGGGTAAGGTCTCTCCTCTAGTCTCATTGTTACCCTTGTAGAATTCAGCAGGGAGGAGAATGGTGGGACAAAACTAGAATTACCCAGCTCCGCCTGTCATTGACTGTACCTACTGTTGGCTGCCCTACCAGTCCTAATAAGCACTAGCTACCACTGAGTTTATATATAACACTACAGATATGCATAGCTGTCAACCTTTCCCTTTTCTCGCGAGGAATCCTATTCGGAATAAGGGAACTTCCTGCAAAAAAGGGGGAAAGTTGACAGCTATGCAGATATGTTATTCATCTTATAGCAAACTTGGTAAACATGGAAGCTAAATTAAAATGAGGCTTTGGCTGCTGAGTGACATTGCTAACTCATTTCGTATAGACAGGCAGCCCAGACAGCAATTATGCTAGATCTTCCTGTGAACAATTGCATTAGATCAGAGCTAGCCAAAGTGGTGTTCTCAAATGTTTTGAACTACAGCTGTCTTTAGCCCCAGCTGGAATGGCCAATGGTCAGGAATGATGAGAGGGCGTAGTCCACAATATCTGGAGGCCACCACAGTAGCTTGTGATATACATGAGAATTTCCTACACTTCTTGTTGATCATCACCTTAACACATGTAAGTGCAGGAGGCAATATGCAAGCTTTCGTGTTTCCTGGGTCCTGTGATCATGTCATGTTGTTAGGAGAGGGGGTAGCTGTGTTGATTACTGTATTATCATTTATTGGTGTGATCACTGGTATAGGCGGCTCTTACTTTGTGTAAAATCTTACATTTTATGTGATTTTTGTACTGATGCATGCTATTTTTTATTCCATGCCACATTGAGACAGTTTGTAAGGCAATTAATAAGTTTAATAAAGAATAACAACTAGCATGTCTATCCCCAGTGAAGGCTTCACCACTGTCTCTGACCCATTGGTGGATCAATGGGAACTGTATACAGTGGTACCTTGGGTTAAGTACTTAATTCGTTTCAGAGGTCCGTTCTTAACCTGAAGAGTACTTAACCTGAAGCACCACTTTAGCTAATGGGACCTCCTGCTGCCGCTGTGCCGCCAGAGCACGATTTCTGTTCTTAGCGGAGTTCTTAACCTGAAGCGTACTTAACCTGAAGCGTACTTAACCCGAGGTACCACTGTATTGGACTCATGCGTGTTGGCTTTTGTTTGCTGAATGCTCTCAGGGTGCCTTTTTGAAATACCCTCCGTTTGGCAGCTGTACCATGCACCAGCCATAATGTGCAGAGCTGCTAATTTTATGGATAGGTCCTACTGTGTACTTTTCTACACTCATGTAAGCTGCCAACAGGAATATCTGATGGGACAGAAATGCTGTGCAAGGGTATAAGTCACTTGCTGAGCTGTTCTGCATATTGGGACCACCATCTTCACATTAGGGATTTTAAAGCTGAGAATGGATGACCTCTTATCAAGGATGCCATAGCAGTAACTTCCCTGTGTTGCACAGGGGCTTAGATTAGATGAGCTTTGAGGTTACTTCACATTATGTGATTGTATGAAGAACAAAACGTGGTAGCTCACACTGGATCTAATAAGGAAATGGAACCCAGTGAAGTGTTGCAACAAAAGGAAAGCAGGAGGAGAACACCAAACTGACAGTAGAATTAAGAATGGATGCCTGCAGTGGGCCAGTGCGTTGGGCTGTTAACCAGAGGGTTGGTGATTCGTGCCCACTCAAGGACAGCTGTGGGCATGATTCCTATATTGCAGGGGGTTGGACTAGATGACCCTTGGGGTACCTTCCAGTTCTACAATTCTATGATTCTAGAAAGAGAAGGAATGAAGCTGAGAAAAGGAACAAAAGCAACACACTCGGGTTAAGAAGGGTAAACACCAGAAAAGAGTTAGTGGTTAAAAATATAAAATAAGGTAAAGGTAAAGGGAAGAAGAGTTTGGATTTGATATCCTGCTTTATCACTACCCGAAGGAGTCTCAAAGCGGCTAACATTCTCCTTTCCCTTCCTCCCCCACAACAAACACTCTGTCCTTCCTTTCCAGACTTCAAAGAAGTGTGACTAGCCCAAGGTCACCCAGCAGCTGCATGTGGAGGAGCGGAGACGGGAACCCGGTTCCCCAGATTACGAGTCTACCGCTCTTAACCACTACACCACACTGGCTCACACTGGTCAGGGACCCCTGACCATCAGGTCCAGTTGCGGATGACTCTGGGAAAGCGGTGCTCATCTCGCTTTATTGGTCGAGGGAGCCGGCGTACAGCTTCCGGGTCATGTGGCCAGCATGACTAAGCTGCTTCTGGCGAACCAGAGCAGCGCACGGAAACGGCGTTTACCTTCCTGCTGCAGCAGTACTTATTTATCTACTTGCACTTTGACGTGCTTTCGAACTGCTAGGTTGGCAGGAGCAGGGACCGAGCAATAGGAGTTCATCCCGTCACGGGGATTCGAACCGCCGACCTTCTGATCGCCAAGTCCTAGGCTCTGTGGTTTAACCCACAGCGCCACCTGCATCCCTAAAATATAAAATAGCAGTAGAAAAAATACACTTTTATAAAGAGGATAGAACAGGTTCAAGCACACAAGAATGAGTTAGAAGAAAAGAAACAAAGATCATTAAAAGAAATTGGAGTAAATTATAATGAGAGAAACTGACCCTTTGGTACTGGTGTTGCCCCTGCAGAGACCATAAATTGGCTCTGGAATTACGGACCTCTCTGCCTACTGAAATCAAGTTGACATTGTCTGTAATGAGCTTCTGGTGCCAAATTAAGACTTTGTTTTTTCAGCAAGCCTTCTTACGAAAATGATTTATAGTTCTTTAGCCTCCTTTCAGATGACCCATTTTTGTGTTTACGATTTCTGTTTCTTTAATGTATTCTGCTTGCCCTTAAGTGTTGTGTTGTTTTGGAATAATTGATAGATATATTCTTAACTCAGTTTATGGTATAGAAATTCGTAACATATGTGATGATATGCTTTGATCTTCCTTGGTATCCTCTCCTGTTTTTCCTGGCATGATGTCAACCCTCTTTCACGTGATTTATTTTGTTATTGCTGTATTTTATTTTGTGTGTGTGTGTGTGTGTGTGTGTGTGTAACCTAAAATGTGTAAACCCCAATAAACACATCTAAAAAAATAAATGGGTCATAAGTAATAAATTGCAGCAAAAAATGAGACATACTTAATATGGTACAGTTTGCCAAGATATAGATACATGGGGCTCCATTTCCAAAGCTGATTGATCTATGGCACACTGGTTGCTTTTTGCATCCACTTTTTGACAATAGTTTGATTTTTCTGATGATTTGCATCCCAGCTAAGCGGCAAGTTGTTCTTTTATCCTGTTGTGTTGCACAAGCTTGGAGAAATCGAAGTGGTTCTTATGAAGAGCACATATGCTCAGGAAGTTTCTCAGATGTTGGCTGTGCATCTGTTCTCTGGTTTTGTGATTCACGCTTGCAAGTGCATTGTGCATGTGGGAAGGACCAATGTCAGAACAGGATTTTTCAGTGACACATCATTCCCACCCCTAGCAGTACAGTTTCTCTGTTTCTGCCAGAGCAAGAAGCAAAGAAAATACCTGGGAAGCTATTCCTTGGTAAAACTTGAATATAACAAGCCAAGCATCCATAAAGGAGGGGCCTGTATTTCTGGATTTATTTTTTTGTTAGCTGCTCGGTCACTTGCCAGAATGGAGCAAGGGTAAATTATTGCAGTCTTTTTAGACACGAAACTGGTCTAAGTCAGGGCCACTTTCCATACATGAGGCCTGTGGCAGCAGTTGCAGGCAGGATCTGTATCTGTACATAGGCTTACTTTGTGAGCGGACCTAAAGCAGTGGATTTTTCTTTCTGCGTGACAACTCAGAAAACTCCCGTGAATGAAAACTCATAACGTAGGAAGTGACCTTTGGCCATTTTGCACACCGAAACAGGAAGCTGATCTGGATTGTTTGGCTCCATCTTGAAACACTTGCAGCTTAATAAATGCATGCCAGTCATTCAGTTGGTTCTGAACAGTGGCTCCATATTTTGCCAAAGTGGTTTCAAGAGGTAGACTGAACATCTGTTGTATGTTTAGCATGGAACAAGTGTTTCCAGCTTTCGCTTCCCTGCCTTGCTGTGGGTCAGTTAACTTGAGCGTCTGAAGCTAAGTGACATCTGAAACTAAACTAAACGCCCCCCCCCCCACACGAGTGGGGATTTGTGGGACATTCTTAAGTCTTATTCATATGACAAAGTTCCCTTCTTGAGTAGAGTACTGGTACAGAATATACAGGCCCTGCATCTCATGTGAAATGCACACACATATTTTTTGCTGGTTGCCCCTTTCAAATGCATATGAGTGGCTCAAGCCCCCTCCCATGCTTTTTAAAAAAGTCAAGTGCCCAAAACACATTCATGTGCACTTCACATCTGATGCAGGATGGGTGTGTTTTGCATTCTCTTCCAACTCCTAAAATCCTGTACGGTCTGAAGGTTGTGCAGGTGTGTTGCCTTCAATCTGCCAGAGAAATATCCTGCATGCATCCTCTGGATCCAGTTTCCTTCAGTCCCCACCCCCTTCCCTTTAAGTAGTGAGGAGACTTTCACTGTTGAAAAGATCATAAGGGGAGGGGAAGCTGGGATTTATTATGACAGGAAGGAAGGGGATCGTCAGTCTTCTTCCTAGCTCCAGGACAGGATGCACCTGTGGTTCCATATGAGCATGGGTAGACAAGGAGCAGAAAGGCATTAGATACAGGAGGTCAAGCACTAGATTAGGCATATGAGGACCAACAGACCAGGGACAGTTGGCATGGTGGTCACTGGCAAGTTAAGTGGACATGGATCAAAGATCAAGAAGTAAGTATGGCGCCAGAGCAAGACAGAAAGGTGAGTTCCAAGGCAGTAATAGAGGGGCAGAGAAGGTAGAAGCAGGCACAAGGTCAACAGCAGGCAAGGGTCACAATCTGTGGCAGTCAAGAAAAAGCAAAGCAGGAGAGTAGGCAGAATAGGTATGCTTAAGACAAGTCACTCAAACTGGTGGTCTGACATGGCTGCAAAGCCTTATGGTGTGACCCAGTTGGCTTGCCTGGTTCTTTTCAGGCAGGAGATGGAGCCTAGAGGACACCCTTTCCCTTGTTCTAAACATCCTGGCCTTCTGAGGATCAAGAGCGCTTGTGATGCGGGAAGTATTGGTATTGGCTGAGTTTCAGACCTCTCCCCTTTGGTGCCTTACAGGGAGAAAGGAATCAAGATCTCATCCGTCCCCCCAATCACACACAGTCACTTCTTCATCCCCCTCCCCTCCCAAAAACCCACCAACATGAATTATTTTCAGGTCACTGAATATAAATCTCTGACATAATAAATGCCTTAAATTCCAGGCCCACTGCAGGAAAAGTAAGATTCTTACAAAATGTTTAGTTCAGACTAAATGTTGTAAAAATCTCGTTACTCTGATTAGATACCGCCCAATCCTGATTTATTGGACAAGCCTTTTATTTTTTCTCTTCCTGGCACCCTGATTTGTTGTGGAACATGAGCATGTACGGTATTTCCTTTTCCTGGCTTCATGTGGAAAGTGCCTGACATCATTGCCTGGTGTGAATATGGCTAAGGGAATGCCCTTGCATAGTGCTGAGAGGGTTGGATGACAATGTGGCTGAATGAAGATGGTAGCCTTTTAAAGGCAAACTTACCTTCTCTTTAGTAAAGGAAAAATCACAGACTGTTTGGGCTGCTGCGAATCTTCCCTGTGAACAGCTCTCTTTACACGTGAGGTGCAGAAATACATGGAACCTGGCACTTTTAGTTGGATTGATGTTCTTTGTAGCAAAAGGGAGAAGTATTGCTGTGGTCACGTTTCCCAAGCACTTGTTGTGGAACTCAGCCAAGATTATTTTGGCACCCTCTCCAAATGTTTCCTCTAGTCACTAGAGAATGCACCAGATGGGCCACTCAATACAGTTGCATGTGACGGCTGTTTTGGTACAAGTGACATGCAAAGCAGAAATTAGTTGTTATGCTGAGTGCAAAGCCTCATTAATTTCTTGTGGTGCACACATTTAATTATACAGTCAGAGAGCAAGATTTATCCCACTGGATTTAGAGATCACAGTCTTAGGTTTTGTACTACTGAGCCTTTCTGTAGCTCAGATACCAACTTGGTTTTTTATCTTTCTTTTCGTTTCTTTTTTAAAAAGAAACTTAAAAAGGCACATGACCCTTTTAAGATTGGGTTTTGTGACCATCCTTTAAATCACAGAAGAAAGTGCCAGACTCTTGATTTAAGCTTAGGCATATATAAACACACAATTAATTTTAAAACATTTGAAATAAATTACCATGCTTAAAGCTGACAATGTACTGATGGTGTGAGCAGTTTGTATAAACACAGAGCTGTTCTTGGCATAAATCAGACTGATGAAACCACACAGAAGTAACTGTCATTATTTCAATAGGAGTTAGAAGCCAGATTCATCAGGGTTGCAGCCATAAGTGTGTTTAATTAATTTATTTGTTTCAGTATTTAAAGGGGTAATGTAGAACAAAGCCTTGTTCCTCATGTACACTTTATAATTATAGTGAACTACTTCACAAAATCTTTGCAGCATTAAACTGGCTAAAATTATAATTTGTTGTACATGTTCTTTATAAATTATGAATAATATATCAGATATTGTTTTGTTATATCTGTCTTACCTACTGAAGTGATCACTATAATGGACTTCTTTAGTTGATCTCAGTTTGTTCACGGTGCATCTGATTTGTATCCATAATGCTTATTTTGTCATGTATAAAGTGCATGTCAGTTTACCAGGATCAACGCTGCAATCTCCAATTAAAAGGGATAAGGAAAGCGTGAGACCCTGGAGCGATGCTGCCAGTCAGAGTAGACAGTACTGGGCTATATAGTCCAGTGGTCTAACTCGGTTTAAGGTAGCTTCGTATGATGTAGTCTTAGAGCTATTTACACCATTTCTGTAAAAGATACAGCCCATATTTGCAAATTTCTAGAGGTTGTGTGTCCTCCATTTGGAAACCATGTGGTTTTCTAATTCATACTGAATACCATTCATGTTATGTTTGGGGTAATAGCTGATACGTTTTTGGTAAAGTTGCTTTCTTGTAATTACTCATCTACAAAAATAATTTGCAAAAAATTTGACACTTTTTTTGGCCTTAATGTCTTTACAGCGGCTGTGAACTTCCTACGATCTCTGCTAGAGCCAGATCCTGCAAAGAGGCCAAACATCCAACAAGCCTTAGCGAATCGTTGGCTTAATGAGAATGGAAAAGTTCTGAATAATGTCACATATCCAAACAGGTAAACTGTGCAAGATAAGGCTGTTTTACCAACATGATAAAGTTCCTCTGAAGTCATTAGGGTTGCTTGAATGAGGAAGGGCTGCTTGAGTGAGCCAGAGGAGGGGTGTGTGTGTGTTTTCAAATGTTATCTCTCACACTCTGTTCCTGCAAAATTCAGCATAAGCCCTAATGATGGGTGAATTCCCCTTGGCTCACTTCTGAATTAGTTGGCATTTATGAGCTTGGAGAATTCTTGAGAAAAGCTTGTCTCTATTGTCCAAGAGATCTCTCCTGTTTTGAAATGTTGGTACATGTACTGTGATGATGCCAAGCACGTGAGTTTTATTTCTCCCTAAGAACTGTAGTTCCCAGAGCACCAGTCATGATCAAGAACGTTACCACCCTCCCAAAACAAAAACACTTGGGTACAAGAGTATCTTCAATCTGGATGAGGGACAGCAACATAAAACATTTGCAGGAAAAAGAAATCAAGAGAGTGGACTATATACTGGTTAAGTGGTTAAACCATCTGTCATGGATGCTTTAGCTGAGATCCCTGCATTGCAGGGGGTTGGACTAGATGACCCTTGGGTCCCTTCAAACGCTCAGATTCTATTATTCTAAGTGAAAGGGTGAGCATGTGTTATTTTGCATCAATGTGGTGTGTCTGCAGCTGCAGGGAAATTTGGATTGAGGACTCTCTGGCTCCAGTAGTGTTTGGCAGGGCAGCACAGACAGGTATGTTGCTCACCTGCCTTCTCAACATGAGCATCACTGCAGGTTCCTGAAACAGGTGGTGCATGGGGAGCTCAGCCCACTGCAGGTGTGGTGGCAGGTGCATCAGACTGGCTCTGACATTCCAGGCTCCCTTCCCCTCCTCCTTTTGCTCTCAGAAACCAGCAGTGATGGGAAGGCAGGTGAGTAACACTGCCTCTGCACCATCCCACTGCCTGCTACTGTCTGGCTTTCAGTTCTCACCCCTTATTTGCTTTACTATGCCAGCTCTCACTTTTGATTCTTCTCCGTCTCTGATATTGCCTCAGCAGCAGGGAGCGAGATGGTTTTAGGGTTGCTAGGACCAATTCCTGGATCAGCCCCAGATCTCTGGTGAAACCTTGCGCAAAGTCACATTGCTTCCCCAGTGCCTTTGTCCCAGCCCTGTAGTGCGGAGGATTATATTTCCCAGCCTCAAAAAGGGGTTTGAGGATAAAAACCTTTAATCATCGTGAGGTGCTAGTTACTATGGTAATGAGGGTTATGTAACACATGGATGGATATTAATACAGCAGAGGAGGCTGGTACCTTTCTAAGCATCTACTGCAGATTTTATGTGATGGATATAAGCCTTATTGTGGCCACCCAAGAAATTCATGGGTTGGCTGCTTCTAACCAACAAAAGTTTGCAAAGTATGCAAACTGCAAGAGACAAGTGACTGCTTTAGTAGGTGCGGCAGAGGATGAAATAAATCATTGTTGAAACGTTGTTCCACTGCCTGTTCTCTGGGCCACTTTAGATGTTATGAATTTTCTACACAGTATATCACCTGCAGATAGGAATTACTTAAAATACTTAATAGAGGACAGGGAACCAGAGATTACCTTAAAAGTGGCTAAATTCTGTGCTGCTGCTATAAAATTAAGGAGACAAGCTTTGAGTGAATCAAATGGCCAATGTCTTAATATGTTTTAAATTAGCGATTAAGGTTTTAACTTATATATTTCACCTGTTTTATATCTGAATTATTTATTGTCTATTATCAGACATAGAGCTTAATTTTATCTGTTTATGTTTGTATGCTCTCTGTTGTTGTATATGTTACACTCTGGTCTGAAATAAATGGATTCATTCATTCTTGCAGATAGGAAGAAAAAGTGAATAGTGTATGTAGATCATCACACATGATGATCACGCGTAAATCTATTTCATTGCATAAACATGGATGCAGTCAGAATACGTACCAATCAAATGTGTTGGCCCAGCTTGGTTTTCAAGCGTTTTCCAATGTGGAAGTGTTTTCTATGTAAGAAAATTGTAAATTTTTCAAGCAGTCCTTGGCTGGGGTGTGTATGTTTGTTTTTGTGTGTTATGTTGAATGGCCGGCAAAATGTGTGAAGCAGATGAGTCATTTAATTAACCTTATAACCTAAGGGCCCTATTGATCATTTTAACAGCACAATCCAGTCCATGTCTATGGGAAAATAAGCACCTCTGAATTCTGTGGGGCTTACTCCCAGGCAAGTGTGTGTAGGATTGCAGCCTGAAGTTCCCTCCTGTCCATTGTCTTGTCTCCAATAGCAGCCAGCCAAACACTTCTAGGTATCCCCAAACAATGATGTTTGACCTTCAGCAACTGGTATCCAGAGGTCCTCTGCCTTTGTACAAGGGTGTTCCATTTAGCAATTACTGATATTTCATGAATTGGTCTAATTGCCTTTTATAGTTCCATGTAAACCACTGTCTATCACCAGAAGGTTTCCTCTCTTTGCAAATGTCCGCTTTGGAGAAGCCATCTTCATCAGGGCTGGAGCTGGGGAAGGAAAGGATTAAACCCCACTCCATCTGCTGTGATTCTTATACCGTAATTACCAGCTTCCACAGTGGGTGCTATTTGCATTTAAACAAAACAAACAAACACCCACATGCATGTTAAATGCAAAGGCACATTTAACATCACTTTGAATTTGGCCCAAAGTGATAACAAATCAAAGATAGGTTCCCAGGGAGACTGTCATTCATGATGTGCTACTTCTAGAGCACTAAACATTATATATAGTACTTATGCTTACTGTTTAGCACCTTTATTGGTCTTGCGGGTATTCTGAAGCAATGAGAAGGCACAGCAGAAAAAATATGAGAGGAAGATGCAATAACATTTCCCCTCAAAATAGTTACATATAAGTTTTATTTATGTATGTATGTATGTATGTATGTATGTATGTATGTTGTAACTACCGGTAGATGTTTTTTATATTTCCAGCGCTATTTTATACGCACATCATTTTAACAAAGTGCATGCAGAATTTAAAAATAACAAAAAATTATTCTGTCTCAACAACTTTGTTATCATCAGTTTGGTTAAAACAGTACATAATATAGTTCTTGTTACATGGTTGCCGTTAAGGTTTATATAGCATGTCTGTTGCCACCTCTCCCTGGTGATGGGGGAAAAAATAACCCCTTCCCTTTTCTCTTCATGTAGAATCCACATAGAAGACATCAGCCAGAGTGTGCTGCTCTACATGACTGAAAAGCTTGGCTATAAGAACAGTGATGTGATCAATACCGTCCTCTCCAACCGGGCTTGCCACACTCTGGCCATCTACATCCTGCTTAATAAGAAGCTAGAACGCTATTTGGCAGGCCTTAGAGTAAGCTTGGTTGATCCGATTTACATCCTATGCCCTTTTAAAATGTGTTTTTTGTGTGTGTGTTGGGGGGCTATTGGGTGGTTGTTTTTATTTTTATTTGGTATTTTATGGTTTTATATCTTGATTTTATTCTGTGAACCGCCCTGAGACCCCCGGGTATAGGGCAGCAGTAGTAGTAGTAGAAGAAGAAGAAGAAGAAGAAGAAGAAGAAGAAGAAGAAGAAGAAGAAGAAGAAGAAGAAGAAGAAATAATAATATATGGCTTGAATGACCATTCCCCAAGTCAAGTAATAGCTTGAACTCGGGTGCTGAGTTCTGAAGGCAGTGTAGTCTAAATGGGGGCTACTGAAAAACAAGAGGGAGCTTACCAACTTAAGGGGACCCTCCCCCCCAAAAAAGAAGAAAACCCAATGGCCACAGAATACTGAGTGTCTGTTGTGGGGTGCAGGGAGGACCAGACAACTGCGTGGGGAGGATGTTTAGAATGGAGTATCCAGAATGAAGGCCTGGCTGGCCAGTGCACTTGCGCAGGAGCAATGATAACAGGCTGCAGTCCTCGTTTCTAGTGAGAGCTAAACTGAAAGATAGATACTTGACTGGTGATGGTTTGTCACATGGACATTTGCAAGGAAGTTAATTCAATCAGAAGAAAATGATCTGCATGATTAACTATTTAACGATGTATTAAAAGTTAGGAGGAATCGTGTTTATATTTTTCATTAAGGAGATGACACACTTTGATTAATTTTGCAACAGAAAAGAGTTAAATTTTATAACCTTGGAGAAAGAGCTCACTCCAAGCAGGATCTCGAAGCATTATAGTGTCTTTATTTTGATACCAAAGGTGTAACTCTATTTTAAAACCGCCCTTAAAATGCAGGAAGTAAGAGCAAGGAGTAAAATGATGTGCTCTGTGAGTTGGGAACAAGTCAAAACAACCTAGTGATTTTTAGTTTATTTGTTATTTTTAAAAGTGGCACTGGAAAGTAAAAGCGTGTAGACCATTTCTTGACCTTTGTGTGCCCTTTTAGCTCACAGCACAAGCCACTTAAACAAAACAGTTCTCGCCTATGACCTCATGCAATAAATCTTTATTACTTGTTTTCCTTCAGGACATATATCTTTGCATTCACTTCCTGCATAGAATTCCCATGGACATCAGGGGGAAGTTTCATGGTGGTGGGACAGAGATTTTATGATTCACCACTGACTGTTGCTTTAACAATGCATATACAACAAAGTATGAATTTCCCCCTAATATAGGGACCGTTTTGCTAAGTTAGGTAAATTGCGTTCACACTATGCCTTTAAAGCATGTTCGAAGCACATTTGTTCCCTTCAAAGAATTATGGGCGCTGTAGTTTACCTCTCTCAGTTGAAATTCAAAGTACCGGTAACCCATAGCAAACTACAGAACCCAGAATTCTCTGAGGGGGGAAATACCCTTTGAATGTGCTTTAAAGGCATAGTGTGTATGCAGCCTTAGTTAAAAGTGGGGTCTGCAATAGCTTGCTCCAGTGTAAGAGGTGAGGAGGCAGAGCCAGTCTCTCGGCGGCAGCAGTAGCATTGCCATTTACCAGGGCAGAGCAGCAGCAAGGTCAGTCAGCACAGGCTCACCAACAAAGCCAGTCCCAGCACTCTTGCCAGTTTGCCTACACTGCCTTGACTTCACTTGCTGCTCCTGCAATATCCAGGTAAGTGGCAATGATGCACCTGCTGTCAACCAGGTAGCCTTGTCCTCCAAGAGATTATAAGCTATAAAGGGCTGAAACAATGCATCCCCCTCTACACTCCCATTTTTTTAAAACAGTTGTATTTTGTATTTCTGCAAATGTCACGAAGCCTTCTGATACCTCCCTCTTGTTTCTCGGTAGCCACGTCATTTTGGCACTCAGCACCTGAGTTTACTCCTAGAGGTAGCAATAACTCATTTTGGGGCTGTCCCCTATGTTGGAAACAAAAACCTTAATTCATCATAAAAGTATTAGTTGATCAATTAGTTTAAAAAACTGATATAAGTTTAAATTTAAGCATAAAAGGGGGGGATTGTACCTGCCATTCACAGGGTTTTTTTTGGTCAGATTTTTAATTGATATAGCCGTTTAAGCTACTGAGGCCAGAATCCTAACCCCAAATGTTGTTTGGGGTGTGTGTGTGGTTAGGATGGTGCGTCCTTGTGTTTCCTCTGGTCTCTGCTGGCTGAGAGGAAGGCTACTAGCCAGGTAGAAAACTCCGAAACTAGATCCAAAGCCTTAAGGATCCACGAGTGGTCCCCATCCTCAAGCCCCTCAGCTGTACCAACATGGTGCTGGTACAACAACAGTAAACAACAACAACCCAACACTCCACCCTTCCAGCAGGGCTGCAGATGTATTGTTGAGTCCATTGCCCTGCACTACCTGGGCTCTTTGTTAGAATTGCTCTTCACATGTTGTTGTCTTATAGTCAAGAGTTGCATTGGGGGAGGGGGTATTGATTTTATTTTTGCTAGATTCATTCCTTTTTACATTTACTCCTCAGAACATCTCGGTTTAAATAATCTTTTTTCTTCTGCATCGCCATCACACCCAAAGTATCAGAACTAGTTCGTAAAACTAATTTGGTGTACCAGAAGCTGGTTACAGTGCTCAAAGTGAAATAGCTATTATCTTAATAACTCGCTGTGATACCAGGTTGCTTTGTGAGCCTGTAGAAAATCGCTCTCCAACCTTCTGTGATGATGATAGATTTCTGTCAGACAGTGAACACCAGCACAATAACTCAGTTACTGTCACCTCAATCTGAAACTCCTAGATTAAAGAAATGGATTGTAGCTGTCACCTGTGACACACTTTGAGAGGACCCAGTCTTTATCCTCTTCCATACGAGGAAGGTTCCATCAATAATAAAGAGCACTTTCCTCTGTTATCTCTGTCTTCTTTGAAAAGTCCAAACTCCCAGCAGTGCTACCTCAGAGCTATATAAAAGATTATCAGGAATGAATTGTTATCCTGTCCTTTTGAGCTACATGGTGGTTGACTCTTCTGTTAAAGTAGGAAGAGGTGTAATTAATGAGGACGTTGCTTGTAAGCCCTGTGCCCTTTGGGTGTTTCTTGTTTAAACAAGAATTTGGACGCCCTAGAGGCTTTCCAGTTTAAGCATCAAGGAAACTGGTTGTATTTTAAGAATAATTTAATTCCCATGTTTAGTGCTTGTTTACCAACATCTAATTGGTTTCCGTTTTACCTGAAGGTGATTATTTTTGTGAGTAACAAGAAATGTTAAATGCATCCCTGGTTATGATTATATTTGGGAGGGAAGCATGTTGAGATGATGTGTAGCTGGTTATTTATTTACAGCAATTTCTGAAGTAAAATAATTGTGAGATTGAGACTACAGTTCTATACCCGTTTACCTACCTTGGTTATTTGGACTTAACCTGTTACTAGACAATTATGAGATTGTAATTTTGTTAGACTGTCAAATAATAACTGAGGAGGGCAGACTTCAGGCTTGTGGGATCTACTTTATTTTTCCCCACTCATGCCCTGAGGAGGAGGAACCACGTGCAAAATAGCGACTCTAGGAAAGGGCATATTTTCAGAAAGCAAAGTAGTACTAACCACATGCTCAGCCCAGGTCAAAACTCCACTCTTGGCTTTTTATCAATCATTCTTTATTTCAGCAGCCTAATTTAGAATAGGAAGCCTTTTAGATGTTGAAGCTCTTAAGAGAAATGGGAGTCAAAACCAACACTTGCCAAACTATGCAAATCACCTACCTATCCACCAGTAGATCCCAGTCTGGCCACCCCAATATTTAGAGTGGAAGTAGTGATTACAATTCTGTTTAACAAGTATTTGAACTAACCTGTGCTCTAATTCTCCCCACAAATACCTCATGGTTATTATTTATCCTTCCAGAAGACAGAAGCTCCCGATAATGTGTACATGAACCATTGGTGTCGGATAGAAAAATACAAGTCAAACAAGGACACCTACGAGGTAAACCAGGTTACAATTATTTGGAACCAGGCAATATTTGGGCATTTCCCTTGACTGTTATTTCAAACTACAAGGTTTTGGTTCAACAAAGAGTACAAACAGAAAGCCATGCCCAGAGGTCTCATGAAGTATGGCTGTGCAAGAGAAACTTACCATATGACTCACTGCAAAAACATGCCAAAGCAACATGGGGTTATCCAGTTTGGCAAATGCTGAATATATCTTCGGGGAGGAAGAGTGGGATATAAATTCAATAAATAAATAAATAAAGGGAAACAATACTATCCCCATTTTTAGAAACAAAGTCAATACAAGTCGACAATAGATGCTGTTGATATCTTCTTCTTTTTTAAAAAGCAACAACTGTTAAGCTGTTGCTAATGCTGCACCACAGCTTGTTATTTTCATTTAGAGCTGTTTCAGCATTTCCCAAAACAGATTCTGTTTAAGGAATAATTCAATGGCAGAGAACACTTTGCCCAACATTTGCTGTAATGCCATGTTCCCTAATTGCCCCCTACTTACCTAAGTGGAACCATTGTATTTGATGCCATGTATTTATCACAAGAGCCATAATCCAGCTCTTCGGCTCCAGCTCAGAGAGAGTGTGCTGGTCATACGGGGCAATTGTACAGAGGTGCAAAGCTGATGTAAGCATACACAGAGTTGCTGGTGCACACATCCCAGGGGATGGAGTCTATATCAGGCAACAGGTTACTTTGAATACTAAATATTTGGACAATATAGCAGGGCACCAGAAAATTTTAATTCATGAATGTAATTATTAGCCACCCTTTCATTTTTTGCTACGTTTGGGAATTGCCCCTTCATTGTTTCATAGAAGTAATACAATAAAAAGACCTTATAAACAATGAACCGTCATAGCTCATTGAAAAACAAGATAGATACTGTATTCTGCTTTAGAAGGCAACCTCCAATTCGGTGTTGTTTAGCAACCAGGTTAGGACATAGCTTCTCTCTGGCAACAGTCCAGAAATGCAGCCACTTTCTTCCTTCTCTGTTCAAATGCAGCCACTTTCTTCCTTCTCTGTTCTTGAAGGAGAGCAGTTTAGTTAGCTCATCCTCCTTCTGCTTCTGTAACTCGACTGATGTGAACATTCACAGCTGTAATTTAACTTGCAGCACTTGCAAAAAAAAATACTTTTCAAAGATTGCTGTTAAAACCATGGTATTAATTGTGACGTTGTGTTTTTATTAAATTAATTGGGCAAGTAAATATTCCTGCTTCACATTTGTTCAAAATTATTTGCAGATACATACAGTACATACAGAGATACATACATACACACATACAGCAATATACACCTCAGCCCAAATGGATAGAATGAAAAACTAATAGAAAGTGTGTGACTCCTAAGATATTTGATCAAATAAAGATTTAATAATTATGCCGGTGGTGGGGAATCAATTTCCATTGTGTCTCTTGTTCTGCAAAACTTTATCATCAGCACATGTATGTAGCTGAAACCAGCAATTGTTGGTAGCATGTCTTAAGGGCCCCTCGATAATTTCATTTGATACAGACATGTGAACAAGACACACATCTCAGTGTTCTTCAGCTACTACAGTCAGACAAAACATCCTTTTCAGCCGAGCTTGCAGCTACGGACATCCACTTGCAAAGAGCTATTCTGAATGTAAGAGATACATTAAAGTGCATCAGAGTGTTACTATGGAGATGCAGCCAGACATCTCCTAGGGTCCTCCTGCACTTTGCAGAAAATTCTTCCGCATCATTTTAATAATGGGAAAAACAAATGCAAAAGAAGGTTCTGTCCAAAGTGCAAGTGGTTTTGGTGAGACATCTCTGTGTCATGGGAATCATAGTGACCAATATCCAATACTTATCATGAGAATGGATTGGATAAAAATTATAAAGCATGCTTTACATTGAAAGTGCTACATAAAATATTATACCAACTGTTATTAATCCTAGGTAATTCTTTGTAATGCTGTCATAGCTTCTTGTCAGACAGCTTGGTGAACTTCAGGTAGCATCCTTCCCTGTGCAATCAGAGCTAGACACAGCAGCTTCACATAAGCTGATAACATGCCAATAGCTACCAAGTGCTAGAGTTCAAGGCTGTTGATGGATGCTCCTTATTTTCATCTCGGAGCATACGAAACCTGGGGATCCTCTTCTATAAATCTGGGTGTCAGGGTAGAGCAGATTGTAACCTTGGTGTTCTGGAATCCTTCGATTTTCAATAGCAGTTGGAGGTCAAATAGTTTTCACTTATTGGCCAATCATTTACGATGATTAGCTTGATACACCATCAATTTGTGTTAATCCCTGTCAGTGGTGGGTGGTACAGCCCAAGACCTGAGGTGCTGTAAGTCCCACCAACCTCCCAGGACGTTTTCCTTCTGCTCCACCCAACCAAAGCTGCTCCTACTTTCCCATCCTAGTTCTGTTCCTGGCATCTCCATGATATGAAACCTCCATGTACAGACACATGAATTGCATTTTGGGAGAAAGAAGATATAAAAAAAAAGTCACATGGGGGCAAATTACTGGAACTGCACTACTGGCAGGAAGGAGAGGGATCCAAAGGGGACACAAGGTTGCTAGGCTCAAAACAGGGCTGGGGTGCCTTTTCCAGCCTGATGAACTTGCTTCCATTAACTTAATGCTGCCTTTTCAAACTTGGAATGCTGTTAAGAAGCAGTGTTTTTACTTCACCTGTTTTTGAAGCCACCTAAAGCAGATTCCAACAAACCAAACCATTTTTGTTTATGTGCTTTTAAATTTGAAGGACAAAAAGGTCAAGGAACAAGAAACGAAGGAAGAGCCTCTTCACCCGCTTCTGAAGAAATCTGAGAAAAATTCCCCCACCTACAAAGAACCTCCTACCTGCCTTCTGACACAGATACAGACTACAAAAGCTCTGCTGAATGATCACAAAGCTACCCAGGGTGGTGCACCAGAGAAAGGTAAGTGGAGCCATCTTTCCAGCTCTTGATGTGATCTAGACTTGCTTTGTAAGTTGCAGATCAGAGAAAATTAGGGCATATCACAGACTTTCACTGCCATCCTGTACATATCTGCTCAGAAGCTGGCCCTGCTGTGTTCAGGAATTAATCCCAGGTCAGTGCATATAGGATTGCAGCATTTTAGCGTGACTCAATTCATCTTTACTCAACTGTATGTCCCACTGTGTTCAGTGGGATTACTCCCCGGTAAGGATGCATAGGATAACAGCCATTTACTTGTTTAACACATATTATCTCTCCCTAGGGAATGCTAATTGTGGCAGGGAGGTGGGGGTATAGAATATTTGAACTCTGGGAATTATAATCTGATGAGGGTGATGATATTTTCTCAGGACTCTTACCAGGCTAGAATTCCTTGAGGAAGCCATGACAGGAGACCTATCATGTAAACTGTTCCACAAGTGGCATGGGATGGCATTTAAGTTTGGTCTTGCCCCACACATACCGGTTTCTTTTTCTGCCATTTGATTTTATAATTCATTTTAGTACTGTAGGCCGTTCACAAACATAACAAAGAATAGTTGTTAAGAGCGTGGTTTTAGCAGAGGTCCATTGCATATTTTACATTTTATGTACATACACTTAATATTGTCTACATGTAAATATAAAACTGTACATTATAAACTCAGAAAGCATGTATTTGTAACTAGGTGTATTGCACATATCAATGAGTCACATTTAGCCACATCGAGCTTGGGCAGTTTTAAATATGCATTCACTGCTGCATAAGTTGTGAAATAGCAGTTGACCTATAGCACTTGACATCAAGATGCATTCCACAAAGACAAATGTGTTTGGGGATAATTGCATGTTCTGAGTTTCCTGACTTCCAGTATATTTGAATCATCACTGGCTTTTCAGATAAGATTCCTTCCTCTATTCAAACTTCTTAGTGCACAGTTATCTTTCTTTCTGTCCCGGATGGTGGTTTAGGTTTGATTAGCTTGGGAAGGGACATGGCCACAGATTCCCTTTGTTTAGCACTTGGAACAGGGTAAGAATTGACTCAAGGAATCCACCAATTAATGTGAGGAAAATCTTAGCATTCAGGAAGGTGTGTGTTGTGTTTGTTTGGAAGAAAAATATGGTAGTGGGACACAAGAAACTGGGAAAAAAGCAATCAAAATACAAATAATCCAGAGAGAGAGAGATGGAGATGGGGGTTGACAGCCTTGACAGAACAGAGAAATGAGAATAATAGAAAGGTTAGCTTTCTGATGGGGCGGGCAGGTGGAGAAGGAATAAGCAGGATAACACACCTTAAAGGAAAACACATTTTGGATTAAACTTGTGTTTACTGTATTGTTCTAGGGGTAGGTATATTTATGTTTAGGATTTGAATTTTACCCAGTTTCTCACTTGATGACTTATAGCTGGCCTTGTCTGGGGGGTGGGAGTGAGAATCCATGAAAGGTTTTTCTTGACTCTTTTAAAAATTGTTTTGTAGATTCTCCTAGTGGCTTGAGCCCCTTCCATGAATCAGCTACAGCCAAGACAGGTTGTGTCACCTCCTATTCTCTGGAATACCTTGAAATCCAGCAACCTGTACCAAGGACCCCAAGGCTCACCAAGCGGCAAGATTCGCCTCAGCAAGAGCCCTCAAGCCCTGGCAGCCAGAATTTGGATTCTCCTTTAATTCTGAACATTGTGCATTCTTTTGAAACCGGCGACAGAGAGGACCAAATAGACCAAATTTCTCCCACGCATCAGTATCGAATGCTAAGCTCGCCAGTAAATTTTGGTCGGAGAACTTCCAGTGAAAGGACATTGTCTCCGCTCTTCCAGCCAGGGGGAACTTCTCCCAGTCCTACTAAAAGTCCAGTTCATCCTACTCAACTGTCCTTCACATATGACGAAAAGAGCAGTTCTTTTAGAGAGGAAGCTGTGTCTCCAACCCAGCTAAATAATGTCTCTAATCCTCTGGGGAGCCCTAACTGTGTGAAAAGCAGAGGTCGATTCCCCATGATGGGTATTGGACAGATGATGCGGAAAAGGAATCAGTCAGTAGGGTCACCAACAGAGAAGACGCTGGAAGCAAGAATGCCTCAGCTGCAGCAAATGAGCCCAACGCAAATTTCATTCAATATAATGGACCCTATAAATGGCCAGTGCTGAGGTGACTTTTCTGAAAATCTAAATTTGTGTAGTGCTGTTTTCTGGGACTTTCCCATAGAAGTAGTGAAATGTTTTTTTCTGTGTATTTTGTTATCACATCCAATAAGGAAATCACAAGGCCACATATTTCAGTGGCCTAGGACTAGTGTGATTGATGGGAAAGGACAATATTTCAAGTGATGTAAAGACTTACTCACTTTTGAAGATCTGTGTAATCTTCCCAAGCAGATACTTTTTGGCTGTGTTCTAATAATATTGCACATAGGTTTATGTCAACAACAGACCACTGGACCTAACAACTTGATTTGACAGTGAAAGAAGAATTTGTTGAATTGCCCTCTGGTTTGTAAAGCTGTGGTTGATGTACTTGTCAGGCAATAGTTCTCTGTTTCACAGGCATAAGCACTATTCATATTACTCAAAACAAGTTTTTTCATATTTCTGAAGCAAATGTGCTCTCTTAAGTCATGTACAGATGAAGAAGAAACAGACCTGGACTTGGCATAAAAGCACAAAAACCAGAGCAAGATGCTGATAACTGAAGCAGTTTTTACTGTCTATTAATTCCAAAACACGTAAAATCAATCTATATTTTTCCTAAAGGAAATGTTCATTTGTTAAGAGATATAAAGAGACATGATCACCTCAGAACTAGTTTGACTGTAAGGAAATCTTTGTTCACATTTTCCTCCTCATCATGAGACAATAGCCCATATTTCGAAATGCTGTGCTTTTAAAAAAAACAACAACACCCGGTCATCTGTATAGCTATGCCATTTCTGTGAAACTGCCTTTAGAAAAATTGTATACTTTCAGTTTTAGCAAAACAGCATTGGACATACTTGAAAGTGTTGCTGAGAAACTCTGCACTGCATTCAGAAGAGTTATCAAAGGACACGTCTGCTAGCTCCAGTGCCACTTGGCAAATGGCAGGAATGGTAATGCAGTTGTCATCAAAAATTTAGTAGTGTTACGAACTGTGATTAACTTTCGTAAAAGGCAAACATGTTCTGTACTCTGCAGCTCTTTTTATTTCACAGTAAAGAAAATGTCTGAATAAGAAAATAGGGGTTTTTGTGCAAATAATTTGCTATTAATTTACAGGGTTTTAACCAAAGACTCTTCTATGGTTTACCTGTTCCCTGCTAGCACATGTTATGTATACAGGATTGCTGATAGTTGTTAACATTAGACTAGCACGGTGGCAGACTGTCACTAATGGTTTATGTGCTTCCCCTCTTATTTAGCATACACAGTATCTAGATGTTAATGCCTTTATAAAAGACAAATCAGAATAAGTGCTTTGGGTGGGGGGGATTATTGAGAGTTTGTTTTTAAAGGTGTGTTTCTAAGTCGTTTGATGCCTTCTTTAAGAAACCCCGAGATCAGATAATCAGGTTTTTTCCACTGAGATTCTGTTGATACACTTAAAATCTCAGCTCAGCACCAAATATTTCTTAAAAGGTTAGGATTCAAGAAAGGCAGTGGACAGGATGTCAGGAGCACTAGCAGTTCTTTGGCTGAAGCCATCTTGAAATTGGAGCCACATGCTTTGTACATCCAAAGTAGAAGCACCCATTGGTTGTAACGCCATCTTAGAAATAGGTATATGCATGAGAACAGTTGTTTCTGCTTCAAAGGTAGTGGTACCTTAATCCAATAACGGCACCACTGGCTACCTTGCAGTTTAAAGTCCAGATCACTGAATTTTCACAAGTGCCATGTTATATCCAACTCTACAAACTGACCAATTCACATGTAATGCTAAGCAAAACCATGGTTTAGCACAAACAGGAGAAGACCATGCCTGCTTTTAAGCTCATGCACAGCCTGAAGTTGTGCAAGTTTTAATACATTGCTCTTTGTGAAAACTAGGCCCAAGGAGAAGTATGGGAGCAGGCCAGGCTGAAACAATGTGCAGTGTGCTTGTGTCAAATGAACATCCGCATTGGCATAGGCCTGAATGGCTGAAAATGTTTCAGATTCCTCACCATGAAAGAACAGTATCCTACTGTGTGCCAGATTTTTTTTTTAAGCACATACCATGTGCGGGCATGTTCATGTTCAGCTGGTCTAGAAAAAAACAGGGAGAAATGCCCATATTCTTAGCCAGCACCACCCAATTTCAGCTGCCTGAGATTGTTCTAGCCCTTTTGAACTTGTCTTCACACAATTAAGGGTTTTTCAGACTCCAGAGATGAATTTTGAAAGGTCATGTGTTCCAGAAACTGCTACATTATGAACCTCTACTAACCCTGCCACTGGGTGGTTTCATTTACATTTTTATCCACATAGCCCCCTCTTAGACAAAGCAAGCTGCATTGTAAGTTTAATCAAGTTTACAACACTGCTTAGTGGTTAAATAATGTAAAGAAAAAATATCTTGTTGAAATTGGATTGTGGCATGTTTTGTGTGTGCTTCAACTATGCTTTCTGAAAAACCTCTTAGTATTTCAAGTAGTGTCTTCAAAATAACCCCAAATATTCTGATAAGGACCCATACACCACTGATGTTTGTGAAGTTATAAAATATAATTGGTGGCATTTCTCCATAGAACACAATATTAAGGCACTAATAATCAGCATACCATTCTGTGCATGCTTCAGACTTCTGTACCTGAATGTCCTGCAAATACTAACTTGAACTATCAACTCAGGTTTATTTGGAACCCAATGAAACGTTGGGGGAAGCAAGAGAGAGCTGTATTTTTTGTGAACAAATGGTAAATACATGTAATAGCAGAATGAAATAACATTGTTGCTGAATCTGTTTTTATTCTGAAATATGAGTATTACGCTAGTAAGTATAACTGTTTATGCAACGTATCCTACAAGCTGCTTCCTAAGGACTGATTCACACTTGCTAACAGCCCACATGCAAATGCACTTTGAGTGGGGACACGGTTGGGATTCATAGTTCAACTGCACTCTGACTGGTGCCATTTGTGTGAACCGTAGTGTTCTGTACAAATTCACAATCCATTTTGTGATTACTGCAATTTGCATGACACATTTCCCAAGATGCAATATCACAGCCCACCGTCTTCAGTCCACAACCAAGCCTGAAGCAAAATTACTAGAACAATAGTTAACAGTTCCACATAAAGAACTGCTCCTTCACCAAACTCTTGCCCAATGTGCTATCATCACGGGTGTCTCCAGTCCTTCCTTCTGCTCCATATGAAGGGCACTGTAGGCCCAGTTTGCGGTGGCACTCTGCAGTGTGTGTGGCCACGTGGCACTGCAATCACATCAAGGCAAATCCTTGTGGCAAGTCATCCGTGTAAAGAAGCGTCTCTGTGGTTCAGTTTAGCTTCTGCTGTTCCCAGTTTGAGGGAGGGAGGAGATTTGAGATTGCTAAAATGATTGTGCCATTTGGCAAGCCAATTCACACAAACAGCTTGTATAGCCACCCTTCCACTGTTGCAATTCAAATAGCCAAGCAGATACATTAATTGGACCCTAAGGCAAGTAGGAGGTGAAGTAAAATCTACTTGTGATAATTAATTCCCTAGCACAGGGAGGAACATTCTAAATGCTAGATCAGTAGAAAAATCGCTGGTGGCCAGTCCCGAAGCTCAGGTCTTGTGCTGCAGACCTTTTGTCACAGTTCTTGATGTGACAAAGACTTGTCACCTTTCAGTTTTGCTTTATGGTTCAGAAAGAAACACCCATTTTTTTCCAATTAAAAAAAAATCTCCCTATTCAGTACAATGGAAGAGCATTTCTGCACAAAAGGGCTGTTACACACACACACACACACACACACAATGTCCCATCATCAACAAGCAGTGGAAATAAGCATGCTTCTTTCCTTGCAGCTGTTACAAACAGAATGGTTGGTTATGGCCGGCAACAAGCATGTGGAGGGGAGGGTGATTGACAGCATCCAGCAGAACATCACACTTAAAAAAGATAAAAACCTAACCCACACAAGGTGCTTCACTGCATCTACATTCAGATAACGTTACATTTTATGTTGGAGGTCCCCCCTGCCAATTACTGCATTATCCATGTATCAGGAAAAAACTGAATTAAATGGAGGGAGTGTAGGCTGCCACTAAGATGAGGACATTGTGTGGGCGACACGGAAAGAATGCACACGTAGGATGCATAAAATCTACCTTAAATTGCCATCTGTACATACCTGTTACCTCCTTCCTCCCCTCTTCCTTTCAAAGCTAGGTTCTGAGCTGGGGAGAAGAGGTCGAAAAACTCCAAAACAGTTGTCTGCTTTCTGTCACTGACATACCCTGAACACAACAGCTCAGAGTGTGGCATAGAAACATAAGGAAGCAGCTTTTAAAGATAAAGATGAGCAGCAATCTTTTTTATCTCAATGAGACAGCTCATTGAGTAAGTGGTTTTTGAGGCATGCAGGCCTAGGGAATGTGGGATTTCTTGCATCTCTAAACTTACTCCTCTATCTGAAAGTGAGTGCTTGCTTTTCTCCTGTGGACACTGTTCATTGTTGCTCTTACTGTCACTCTAATTCTAGAACATAACAGAAGAGCTACTGAGCAATGCCATTTAAATTTTCCAGTGTCCCAAAGCAATGCATTGTGGGAAATTAGAATGGAATGTGGGTTACAGGGATGAAGCATGAAACTAAAAATACTGATCTTCAAATCTGATATCAGACATACTTTCTTGAACAAAACAAAAAAATGGAAACTCGTGTATCCTAGACTTAACTGTTTATGTCACAGACTGGTTGGACACAGAGGAATGGTAGGAGGCACCAGCTGGGGACCCCCAAGGAATAAGGCTCAGAGCCAGGGGATTGGTGGTGGGACAATGATGAGTTGTAAGAGGGAGAAGACTGGGAGGACGTTTCAGAAGCTGAAAACGTAACAGGGTTTAGTGAGCAGTGGGAATCTGTGGCAGACAAATCCAGAATCACAGGCAGAAGCTGAAGCAGAAGAAGAGGGATGCCAAGAGGCAGAGATAAGTTCTGCTGGTGAAGAGGCACCGGTTCCTCCTGCTCTGATGAGCTCCCCTCCCCTCTCGGTCACCCAAAACCAGGAGAGGCATGAAGAGGGCAGAGGGTAGCTTCATGCAGGCAGAGTCTCAGATTGCTTGGGGACTGGAGAAGAGGGGACTTAGGCGACTGTGAGGAGCAGGGGGCCTTCAGTCTCAACAACTGCTTCATGGAGGCCAGACCTGCTGGAGAAGAGTTGCTGTCCTCATTAGGCCGAATACTCCTGTGCAGATCCTGTTTTTGCTAATAAAGAGTTAACTCCAATTTGCTCAGTGTGATTTACCGCTGGCTCGCTCCTGTTAGCTTACATGCAGTTGCAATTAACACTTCTTAACTAATTGCTATTGCTTGACAATTTCAGAATATATTGTTAGGAAATAAAATCCTTTAAAAGGTGCACAAAACTAATGGTTTTTCCATTGTGTAAGAATTGTAAAATGTTCTGTGTAAAAAAACTCAATTCTCCTAACTGGTCAGCTAAAGCTAAAGTCCTGTGCACACTTGTCTGAGAGTAAGTCCCCTTTTGTATTCAATGGAGCTTCTTTCTGCATCTGACTAGACTGCCATGATTTGAAGAATCTAAACACATTTGGGAAGGTCAGATTTACCCTGTTTCCCCTTTTTTAATACGTAGTCATAAAGTAAGCCATGGCAGGGTTTTTTTACCTTTGTGAGAAGTAAGATGTATCCCAAAAGTAAGCCATGGTGCTGCCATTGTTCCCGTCGCCTCCTCAGCCCCTCCCGCGTGCGCAGGGAGCCAGCGAACCAGTGAGAGGCACGGGGGGGAAACGTGCCTCTTGCGGAGTTCTGCCCTGCCTGCTTAGCGCTCAGGGAGAGGCGCGGGGGGGGGGGAGATGCCTCTTCCTGCCCCGCCTGTTCCCCGTGCGCAGGGAGCCAGTGAACCAGTGAGAGGCGCGGGGGGGGGGAACACACCTCTTGCGGAGTTCTGCCCCGCCTGCTCAGCGCGCAGGGGGAGGCTGTACCGTACCATACTGATGTAATAAAAATAAGACATCCTCCGAAAATAAGCCACCCTGTGTTTTTTTGAGGGGGAAAAATTATAAGACGGTGTCTTAAAAAGGGGGAAAGACGGTAGTACCCTTTTAACAAGCTCTAAAGACTGTAAAGCAGGAAGTCAAGTTACAAAAATGGGACTTGACACACATGAAAATATGTTTCACTCCCTTCATTTCCTTGTGAAACAATCCCTAAAGGAATTTCCTTTCTCCCCTGCTCCAAGGAAGCAGGTACCCTTAACAAGAATGCCTCTTCTATTTACTGAATGTGCCCCCACCACTTGAAGCAGCACATAGGTACCAAGCAGAAACAACTGGGCTGAAGAAATTTGCTTGGAGCATCAATCAGATGCTGAAGCAGCTTTGAAGGTTTTGAAAAGCTTCCCTGAAGTGAAAGAAAATATTTAGAGCAAGCCACTGTGCTGGAGGCCATCCCTGAGTGTTTTACATAGCAACATGCTGGCACAGCAGGAAAAGCTATATTTATATACGTAGAAGTTAGTTTGCTGCTGCAGTCTGCTGATAAAAGAATGTGATGTACACATTCTGCCTACATGTATACAAATGCTGTATTTCCGCCCCTGCCGTTTTAACTTGTGTTGGATTTTCAGCTGTGTATAATAAAGCCCATCTAGTTCAGCTGAGTGGGAAGGGTGAAAATTTTGTATCCTTCCCCAGTTGTCTCCATGTCCATCATGTGTCCCAACATCTTGGACAGTGCTGCCAAAATATTACAAATGATACAGTAATATGCATTCTGATTTAAAATTTTAACTTTCCTGCCTATGGCTTTTAAAAATGGCTTTATTCAGTTTTACAAAAGTAAACACTGAAATTCTGCTAATATGTCAATAGACATTTAGAATTGAAAAATAAAAAAATACAATCCCGTGCCACCACTGCACTGAGGGAGAACTTGTGTCTGCCGATGGCATTGACAGTGCAATCCTATATCCAGGTCTACTCAGAAGTAAGGCTGTGTACACATTACCGCTTACTCCAGCTCCACTGTGCTCCCACTGCTGGTGTTTGACATTGCTACAGCACGAGTATATCAGTATCTTGTACAGGCATAGGCAAACTCCTATTTTCCCAGCCACTCTTGGCGGCTTCCAACAGAATATTAAAAAACAATAGTCTGTTAAACATTAAAAGCTTCCCTAGACAGGGCTGCCTTCAGGTGTCTTCTAAAAGTCTGGTAGTTGTTTTTCTCTTTGACATCTGGTGGGAGGGCGCTCCACAGGGCGGGTACCACTACCGAGAAGGCCCTCTGCCTGGTTCCCTATAACTTGGCTTCTCGCAGCGAGGGAACCGCCAGATGGCCCTCGGCACTGGACCTCCATGTCCGGGCAGAACGATGGGGGTGGAGACGCTCCTTCAGGTATACTGGACCGAGGCCGTTTAGGGCTTTAAAGGTCAGCACCAACACATTGAATAGTGCTCGGAAACGTAAAGGTAAAGTCGCAGACGACTCTGGGAAAGTGGCGCTCATCTCACTTTATTGGCCGAGGGAGCCGGCGTACAGCTTCTGGGTCATGTGGCCAGCATGACTAAGCCGCTTCTGGCGAACCAGAGCAGCACACGGAAATGCCGTTTACCTTCCCGCTGCAGCGGTACCTATTTATCTACTTGCACTTTGACGTGCTTTCAAGCTGCTAGGTTGGCAGGAGCTGGGACCAAGCAACGGGAGCTCACCCTGTCGCGGGGATTCGAATCGCTGACCCACAGCGGTTTAACCCACAGCGCCACCCGCGTACTCGGAAACGTACTGGGAGCCAATGTAGGTCTTTCAAGACTGGTGTTATGAGGTCTCGTGTTATGTGGTTAAGTGTGTAGAAAATTTCAGTTACAACTGTCTCATCAGTGGGTTGCATAATGAATAACTCCCTTAGGTTGTTTATTTGTATTATTTAAGTGATTCAAATGTTGCTTTTCAGAACCACCGTCCTTTGCAGTTCACAATACAAGATTAAAATATAAAATTAAATCTACTGGGATCTCCAAGGTTCTAATTCTTACAATTTTTGAAAAACAAGCCCTGACCAGAGATGAGTTTAGGGGAGTGCGACTGGTTTGGTCACGCTGGGAGAGCAGAGCCTTGGGGGCGATGCAGGGGATGCTGCAACTATGATTTAGAATGGAGTGTGAGGTGGGGGGCAAATTTTGGCATCACACAGGATGTCACTAATTTTTGAGACCCCAAGGTCCGCCACTACCCTGACCAAATCCCCAGTTGCCAATGTGCGGCTTCCTAGCAATTTGATTCATTTGACATGGCCTATATATGGTCCATGTAAAGTCCATGCCTGAATATGGTGAAGAGACAGGTGAAGCTCAACCTTAGTAAATCTATTTAGAATCTCCAAAACTGCTTCTCAGAGGAAATTAAACTGAACAGAAACTGCTCTTAAACATCTTATAATATTCCCATTGCTGACTATGTGCATAGAGATCACTCCAAGGTATGGAACTTCTTTGACACAATTACAGGAATTATATGTGCATGTTTGTTGAATTGTCCTAGAATAGATTCCGTGAAATGTTAGAATATTCCACAGTTCAATATTACATATATTTGTTCAGAATGAGCCAAGCTGCTATATTAATGCACAGTATTAGTATTCAAGTTCACTGTTGTCGTAAGAAAACAATCCATAACCTAGCAACAGAGCTGTTCAATCTCTTACACTCATCTCTGGTTTCCTGCAATCTTTCAAGATGGAACATCTCACTTTCCCCTTTCTTTTCTCTCAGGCATCATCAGAGATAGTTACAGCTTGAGACAGAACATTTTCTCCTGGTGATGTTCAACCAGTGACACAATACGTGAAAAGCGCAATGTATTTATAGATTGCCTGGCCGTCCTGCCATTATACCTTTTGGCCACAATGGTGAAGCACATTTAAGCCCACTAAATCTATTGCTTCAGTTAGAGCCATACATGCATAGAAGCAGATTTCTGCATGTGGGTCTCTAGCTAGATGAAATTCCTGGGGCATATCTGTAAGAAAAGCACCGGGGCCTAATTTGAATAGTAGAGTGCTTGGTATCTGGTGGGCGGGGCTTGTGTGTTTTGCTCCAGAATCAGCCCCTCGCTTCAATGTGTGTTCCATTAAGAATGCCAGTTAAGAGGGACCAACTGCCTCTTCTTGCCTCTTGCCTCAGACTTGCCTCATGCTGCCATATTTAGTTTCTCTCATTATGTTATTTTGTTACAGTATTATTAAAGCTTACTTTACATATACGTAAGCCACTTATTTTTCTCAAAGGAAAAGAAACTCTGCTGAAGAATGGCGGAATATCCTAAACTTGGGTGAGGGGATATTCCCAGTTTGCTGGGAGGATTGATTATGTTAATCATTCCCACCTCCACAACAAGATCAGTCTACTGTTGCCCTCCAACTTCCCATCAGCCTCAGCCAGAAAAATCAATGGTCAGGGATGATGGCAGTTGGAGTCCAATAATATCTGGAAGGCCACAGGTTCTCTATCCCTGGTCTACACCAAACTAAACATCCAAAGTCCAGCAGATGCAATCTGATTAGATTTTTATAAAAACCATAAAATCTTCCTTATTAAAAAGCTGGGACAGCATTTCATTGCTCTTTGGAGCCTAAAGTAATCCCTGATGATTTAAGACTACTGGAGATTGCATGCGTTTCTCCTTAAAAAAAAAAAGAAGTATTAAATCGGATTAACTTATGTTTTCTCTAAACATCACCCCTGTAGTTTGTTTTGTTTTGTTTTTTTGTGACAATAGCAGCTTATCAGAGAAACAGGCAAACCAAAAAGGTTGATCCACAGTCTTTCTCCTAACAGGCTTGTTTGCCGTGGGGCATTCCTTTTACCCAAATATTATACATTAGGGAGAACATTGAGCCAGCAGGCCAAAATGGATGTTGTATAAAAATGCTATTTTTATTAGATACATATTTTTATTTTTTATTTCACATAATTTATATACTTCTTGATTGTAAATAGAATCAATTGTAAAGAGATTTCTGTTAGAAGAGGTTGACATAGATGGATATGATCTTACTATCTTTGCTGCTCCTGCAGCAGCTATTCTTTCCTATTAATGATCAGCTACTGAGGTACAGAAAAACATGTGCAGGTACAGAAAATCCCTACTTACTATTCCCTGTGCTGGTGTTAGGACTGAACTATCACATTTTCCACACATCTATTATGCAGTCGCTCACCTCAAGTTAACCTTTCCAAGAGGTTTTTGGCATGATGGATGGAGCAAATGTTCCAGCATGCGCTTGTATCTTACTCACAGTTGCCACATCCAGTTCAACTGGGAAGTGGACCAGTGTGATATCCATAATGCATGAAAGTATTCACAAAACTCCTCTCCAAACACCAAATGAGTAAGTCTAGTTATAAAGTGGCTTCACCATGCAACATCTGTTGTTGTTGTGGTGGTGGTGGTGGTGGTTGCTGTTGTTGTTTTAAAGAGTGCTATAACTCAACCTGTATGCTCTGCTGGTGGATCTGTACCATACTACTATTGTTGCTACTGAGTAGGGGCAGCCCTACTATTAGGCAAAGCAAGACAGCTGCCTCAGGCAGCAGACCCTGAAGAATTGGGAGTGGCTGTGAGAAGTTGAAGAATAGAGCTCTGTGGCACACAGCTTGCCCTGAACCTCTTAAGCCAGCCTGCAGTGAAGGACACTGTCTCATCACCAGTATTGAAATAAGGTTCAACAGCCTGTCTGATCAGCTTCTGTCCATGGAAGGGCATGGATATAGGACAGCATAGATGAGTTCAGTAGCCACCCATGATTTGTTTACATGAACAATCATTGTAAGTTAAAAAGTGCTTAACTGACTCAAGCCTCTGATTTGTTTACACATTCAAGAGATGATAAAGATGCTGAAGTGAGATGAAAAGAGAAACAAAGGAAAAACCCCATGCAAACTTGGGTCCTGGGTAAGTGATCACCATGTACACAATTAGCAGGATTGTTATCTCTGGTATGCAGAAGTGAGCAGAATTTCCCCTCAAAATACACAATGACCTTTGAATGACCTGAGTTCCCAGGGAAGTACGTAGGGCCTGCTCTACTCCTTATCCATCTAGACTGGGTCCTTGATTCAAGACGGCAATCTTTTTTATTCAAACCCTCTTGTTTGTCAACCATTCTTTCGGTTTTTACAGTTGTATTGTATTGAATTGCCTTAAAGCAATTCACTGAAGCCCAACGTTTTAATGAACTGAGAGTCAAAGGATTTGAGGCATTATGAAAGAGCAGCAAATGGTTAGGTTTGATTATTTCTGATAAGGAGAAGGAAAGCTACTTGTGCAATTTTCTGCCTCAGGAACAGGTACCAAAATCACTTGGTTTGCCTTTGGTTAATTTCCACTTTGCCTCAGGCAGCAAAATGTTTTGGGCCCACCCTAAACAGGAATTAAAATGGTGTGAGATGTAAAGTAACAGTACACCACATTTACCTAAAGCAGTGTTTTTATTTCCAAAAGAATCCTCTCAACCATTAACACATTATGCTGCTGTAGTTTCCCCAGTTAATTTCCAAGCATGCTTCAGTTTCATAATATATCAAGAAAAGCAAATGGAGGGCAAGTGGATGACTGAAACACTGCTTGGAGTAGATCCTGCTACTTGATGTAGGATCTCTTTACAAGCCCTGTCTAAGTGGGCTGTACACTTTAAACAGAATTGGGTGGCAAAATCTAGAGATGGTATATAATATTTCAGAGAGGAGGTGGGAGGAATCACATTGTTCAAAACTTCTTCCTTTAAGAAGAAAACTAGCACAGCAGGGAATGGCCTAGGCTGCATTCTTCCTCCTTATTATGCTAGGTTTTTACTTGCAGTGAGTGACTAGTTGCAGTTGTTGCTTGCTTTTTTATTTTTTCCTTAAGGTAAGGGGACCTTACAAAATGGTTCTCTCAGTTGAAGTGGTGCAATCTGCTACATTCCCTGATTCCACTTCATATAAGCCAGGCTTTAAGGCAGGGATGGACAACCAATGGCCCTGAAGATGTTGTTGAACTACAAGTCCCATCAGCCTCAGCCAGCAAAGTCTGATGATGGGAGATGTATTACAGCAATATATGGAGCCTGCAGGTTCTCTTTAGTTCTTTCTCTGTGCTGGGTGTAATTCTGAAATGAAAGTGCATTCAATAGCCAATTTCCTGCTAGCTGACAAGTACACTTTGACACACCACTGAGCATGTGGGGTGTTGGTGCCAGGCAACATCTCCTCTTGCTCGTTGCTACTGCCTTCACCACAATTTGAGCACTCAGACAGCCATTTTGCTGGTTTGGAGAACAAGGTTTACGTATAGTTTATGGGCTTCTAAACAGGCATTGTGTCAGCAAAATGACATTACGCACAGCTTTCCAGGTATGCTGAATGCACACATACCAAGTCTGGAGAATACTCAGAGATTTCATCATATATAAACAGCTGAAAAGGCCATGCTGGCAATACACACGGGGCTTTCTTGCACAAATGAACTTAATTGCACTTCTCTTACCCCTGCTCCCCTAAGACATACAGACCAAATTATTTTTTTCATCAGGGAATTACAGAAATTTACAGCAGAACCAGTGCTGAACAATGCCTGATGACTCTTTATTTCCTGCTCTACAAACTGATGGTGCATCTCTCTCTTGAATCCTGGATTGGGATGGCAAACAGGGAGCTGCTGCCTATCTGGGCTAGAAAGTGAGATGAGGGGTGGGGCTGGATGCAGCAAGCAGCAAGCAGCACTAGTGCTGCTCAGAGCTCTAGCAGGGGAACCCAGCACTGAGCATTGGTCCTTAATGATCAGCAGGTTTGGGTTCTTAATGGCTCCTTCTAAGCCCCCAGCCCTTGGCAAGTGCCCAACTATGCTGACCTCTGATGCTGGACCAAGTGGTAACAGCAACGATGAAGTATGTGTAATCAGGCAAGAGGACCACTGAGAGCTTCTTGTCTACAGAGCCAACACTAAGAAAAAAATTCAATTTAACAATTTAAAAACACAAACACACTTCTCATAGTCCATCCTGCCACTACTCCAATATACCTTCTTATTCTCGTGATTTTCAGCTGGTAAGTCTCTTACACACATACACAAAATTTAGTATTGGTCTCCAGATGTATAACATATGTGTTGTACTATCAAATTTCTTTTACTCCAGTTCATGAGATCATCCAATTCCTCCTACATAACTACCAAATCTGTCTCTTTATTAACAATGCCTGCAAACTTAGTGTTATCTGCAAATTTCATCAACTCACTTCTACTTCCTTTCCCCTGGTCACTCATGGGGAAAAAACAACCACAACTCTGCTTGAAACAGCCCCAAGGCCTAATCCCTGAGCACCTTCAGTAGTTATTTCCCCCTAACTTCATAGTTTGCTTTTTCACAGCAATACATTTTATCTATTTAACAAAGCATCCTGTTTAGTCGATTGACTTTCTCATCTCACACACCTTATCCAGAACTTCACAGATGCTCTGTGTGCATAGGGCTTCTATGATGAACACTTCCCATTTAATTCAGTTGAGGCCTCTTTCACACAAGCTGTTTATTGAGCATTTGTCCTGATTTGTGGTGTATTTTCCTGTCCTGGGGTTATTTGTTGTTTGTAATCGGGTTTTGCACAAGAGCACCAAATCCACTTAATTGTACAATTGAACCACACCCACAAAATAGGAACAATCTGGAAGTGGCCTGAGGTAGTAGCTCAGTTCGTAGCATGTTCAAAAGGATGTATGCATGGAGCTTCTGCCTCTGTTTTTAATGGGAAAACTCCTGTTCACAGGATCTCTGTGGCCAAACCAGAATGTTCATCCTTAAAAAGCAACAGAATCACCAGTCACGCCAGTAATAATTTCCTATGTAGAAATCAAGGTCTTTCAAGTGTTTTGGATTAAATAAAATTAATGCAAATAGGTCATTTAATTAATGCAGGTTAATGCAAATAGAATAGGTCTACTGAAACCTCTGTTTCCAGGAAAAAAATCAAATTAAGCAAAAGGTTAATGCTGTGAAAGAACAGTTTCACAGCTTTGGTTGAAGCAAATGTGCTAATCAGAGAGAGTTGTGTTTCAAGGTCTCAGGGAACTTATTTATAAGCTTGATTTTGCTTTTAAAAGCCAAATGTTAATGTACCTAGTGTATTTGGAAGAATTACCGTACATTTATCTAGCCATGGAAGAAGCTAGTTAGATAACAGGTAGTTTATTCATAGTGTCTGTACAGGCACATACGTGGTCTGCACAGCGACAACAGTTGCCATTTAATGCGTGCAACTGACCTTGGGGTCCATCGCTTTGTTACTAGAGCAACAGAGCTGATGCTTCTTTGCTGTGGCTGAATCTCATGTCGCTCTAAACAGAATGACTGAAATCCTACAGAGAACACAATCTCCCAATTCAGACCCTTCAGGCAAAATGCATGTACACAGAAATAATTCTGGGAGCAGGGTGCAAGCAAGGTCTATGACTTGTAAACTACAGGTTGGTGACTTGTCTATTTGCAGTCTTTACATGAGTGAAACACTTCCCCCCGCCCCCAATTACATGGTGCTGAAGAGAAGAAATGAGAAACAATGGTAGCCTGTGTCTGTTCGTAGTTTACTGAATCGTGCAGAATTGTAAATTTCAGAACTTCAAATTCCTTTACTTTTCCCGTGAAGCTGTAGTCCTATGCACACCTTTCTGGGTTAAGCCACACTGAATAGTGTGGGACTTATTTCTGAGTAAATATGCTCTAGGATTGCACTGCAACTTTGTAGTGTAAATGAAATATTTAAATCTCCCAAGCAGTCTGATCCTAGGGTTTGGTGATAGAGTCACTGTGCTGATGGGTTTGTTCTTGGAGTTAATACCTGCTCTGAAGTGACACTGTGATGATTGTACTAATAGATGCACAACACAGCAAGGCTGTAAAGTGTGCAGCATTCCTCCAAACTATTTGTGTGTCATTCATTGTTTTGTATGAGCCCACTGGAGCTACAAAAGCCAGCTTCAATTGATGGTTGGTACTCCAGCACAAGGGACCCAGGTGGCGCTGTGGGTTAAACCACAGAGCCTAGGGCTTGCTGATCAGAAGGTCGGTGGTTCGAATCCCTGCGACGGGGTGAGCTCCTGTTGCTTGGTCCCTGCTCCTGCCAACCTAGCAGTTCGAAAGCACGTCAAAGTGCAAGTAGATAAATAGGTACCGCTCCAGCGGGAAGGTAAATGGTGTTTCCGTGTGCTGCTCTGGTTCGCCAGAAGCAGCTTTGTCATGCTGGCCACATGACCTGGGAGCCGTACGCCGGCTCTCGGCCATTAAAGCGAGATGAGCGCCGCAACCCCAGAGTCGGACACGACTGGACCTAATGGTCAGGGGTCCTTTTACCTTTACCTTACTCCAGCACAAATATAGCCCTGGTAGACAATGATTTAAATGAAGCATATATTTTTAATATAGACAAATGTTGAAAGCAACAACTCCCAGAGCACCAGTCCTGTGGGTTAGTGGAGACTGTTATAAGAATATAACAAGACCTACTGCATCTCTATGTGTGTGTCATTTTGTAAATTGCCAGATTGCAAAATAAACTATTTCAGGCACAGATGAAAATTCCAGAGCTAACTCCTTGGGGTTGCTATTGAAAATCTTGAAGGGTCTCCCCCTGGGTCAAGATGCACACAGATGAGTATAACCAGGCCTTGTGCTCTGCACTGAAGCCCTTAAGCCTTTAAAAAGTTTGTGTAACCCTGAGCAGAATGCAGACAAGTCAGATACACACCTGGAGTTTGGTGATTTGGGACAGGAAGACTGACAATACCAATGCAGTGATATAAAACAGAACTCAAGACAGTTCAGCTGGAGACACAGCTTGGCAGGGAACCAAACTGTCTGCAAAACCAATAGCTTTTAAATGTAATTAACATCACAAAATGTTTAAGATCTGGAGAGCTCCCAGAGCACACTGCTTTAAAGGCCTACAAACTTTCTGACAGCAAATGCAAACTAGATATGGGGAAATGAATATCTCCTTGGCCATGATCCTATAAACATGTATATGCATATGCTTAACATTAAGTACCCAGCACAATTCCTTTTGGGATCAGCTCACATGCAAGAAATTAAAGAAATACACAAGTATTTGGAAGATGATAGCTTTGATACAGAATTTCCTTTTGTTTTCTTTTGATCACGAGACAGGATCCAGAATCAGGAATGACAAAGCAGCGTTAGCCTGTTAGTTAAAAGCCTAGAAGCTGCCAGTTCGTTTCATCAAAAGATGTAGATTTCAGAGATGGAGTACAAAGGAAATAGGTCTTAGGCTTTAGATGTCTTTAAAGTTTACTACAATGTCATCAAAATGTGGCACACCACAGGGCTGTATATTCAAAATATTTTTTTTTGTTATTTCTAACCAGCCCCTATATGAGAAACTGGCGCCACTGCAAAATACATTAATCATGTTTTAGATAGCGGAAAGCCACTCTTGTTCCCCGAGCACCAGTGTCCATTGTGGGTAGTAGAAACGCTTGGTGCCTGCCCCTTTAAGAGCTCTGAGCCAACCTCTATTCCTGTCCACCCAACCTCATATCCTACTCACTTTAGGGCAAATATTATGACTTGCTATAGGAGGTGAATGAAGGGGCTAGCAGAGCAATGGTATGTGAGTCACAGCAACTGCAATGTCCATTGGTGCCCCAATGATTTTTAAAGGACAGGACCAGGATGAGCCCCCAAACAAATGTTGGAAAACAGCAATACAGCTTTCCTCCCCACTGCAAGGCTGTTTCCTCCAAAGCGAATCAGTTAACAAAGCTCTGCTGTGGGGGAAATGGGCCTTTCTGGGGAGAGCTAGATGAATACTTGCAGACAATGGGAAACCCTCAGAGCCTCAAAAAAAACCCCAAAAGAACTTAAAATTAGTTCATAAAATGTTCTGCATCTGTCTGGCTTGTCATCGGCACCATCTAATAAGTGCTCATGAAGATGCTTCTATGATTGCATCACACACCACACTTGTCACATTTGTCACTCTAGCTAAGGGGGAAATTACACATTTCCAACATAAACATTTTGTAATTTTGAGTGTTGCAAATGTTTTCTTGCAACTGGAGTGTTTTGTGGAGAAAAATGCATTTGAATCCCTCATCGTTAAAAGCAATAATATGGAACAGGCGAGCATCCCAGGGCTGTTGGTCCAGGCGAATCTGTGCTGGCACAACGGCAAGAAGAGCTAGACAGCAGAGGATGGCAATCATTGCCACCATCTGCTCAGAGTCTGGAACAAACCCCACACATAGTACCCCACCCTGCCCTGTAAGGCCCTTCTTTTCAGTTGCTACCATTATCAAGGAGGCAGCGGTGAGAGGGTAACTTTGGAGATTCAGCAGCATTTCCCCATCACATAATAGAACCAATTATCCTTTTTTTAGGCTGCAAAAGGACCACCACTACACAAAGGAGAAAAACCATCCACTGAGCTATTTCTAAAAAAAAAAAACGTTGAAAGACAAAAAGCTTTTGAAATGAACTTAAAAATAAACTGTCATCCTGAACTGCCGAGACAGAATAATGCTTTGCAAATGTTTGTATTTGGCTCAAGATACTTGTTTGTTAAATTTCAAGTCAGATGAGATTTGAAGCAGCTGGAAGATCCAAGCCTGTGGTGGGACTGGCCCTTCTCAAACCAAAGCTTTCAGCACCTCTGAGGCCTCCTGGGGCCCACAGAACTACTTGCTGCTAGATCAAAGGGAGAGACACAGGCCTGCAACCAGGGCTGGAGAGCACAATATCCCTGTAGACTTGGCAGCTGTTCCGTTGTGGGAGAGGTTGACCTGAATCTTCCTTTCCTTTACCACCACCCGAAGCTTTCCCTCTGATTCCAAAGGAAATTGTGCAGCAGAAATTATTTAAACAGCCCCTTTTGTCATGACCGTGACAGGAAACGGGGGACATCCCTCATTCAACAATTCTACACTACAAGTCCCTTGGGGTGGGGTGGGGGTGAGCTTTTTTCTTTTTTACTTCAGCTGTACTTCATGTTTATCATTTCTGTGACTGGTGCTTGGGTGGGGGAGAATAGAGCCAGAGGTATTCTAGGCCGCAACTAATAACAGACTGTAGGTTCTGCTTTCTATTTCCATTTCTTCACCCTATGATTCTGTAGCATGGGAGATCTGTCTCATGGAACCAATCAAAGAATTTGAAATAGTACTTCATAGGCCAATTGTGTGCAGACTATTTGTCTACTTGCCACTTGGAAAGCGTCTAACACCATAATGAAGAACACATTACGTATGGAATCAAAAGACAGGAACTACAAATCTTGAGATACATCTGTGCATTTGGGAGAGGGGTTCTTTTAGGGGCTGGATGCACATCTCTGCCGATCATCCACCATGCGCTAAGCTTCAGGCCAGGGTGATCCCCTGTCTTCATAACTCCTCAGAGTGGTGTTAGAAATGCTAGTTAGCTTATTAGGCTCAGGGCTTGCTGATGATCAGTTAATGTTTCATCAATGGGAATTAAGGGCAGGATATATTCTCATGATCACTGGAAAACTAGCTTTCGGAATGTAATCCATGTACTGTACTGGTAAAATCCCTCTATGATGCATTCTGCGTGGGGTCACCTCTGTTCAGGAATTAAAATTGGTACAAAACACTGCAGCTAGAACATTGACGAGGATCAGGTACAGGGAATACCATATATATTTGTCAGTCTTAACTGCAATTTATCCTGGTCTGTTTCTGAGTACAATACTGTGTGCAGGTTCTAAGCTTTAAAGCTCCAAATATACTGGGACCTGTAGGGGTTGCCTTTTTGCATATAAGAAGTGTGGGATGAAAATAAGATCCATGACACATGTGTGGATAATTTTTTTAAAAATCAGCTGGACGCTTGGATTCAAAATGTGGGACTTTGCATACTCTCCAGCAGGTGACAGCCGCCAGCAAAATTTAAACCAGTCTTAGAGTTAAGCAGCGTACAGCATGGAAATAAAGGTTGTTAAATCCCTTTTAGTTTGCTTACAACTCTTGCCCATTTCTCTATGCTTCTGGCAATGAGCAGACCACACCTTGCTAAGTTTAAAATGATTTACTTACAAAACCGAAAGGTCTGATTCATGTGTTGTTCCATGCAGCAGCAAGGAGAACACAGAATACTCCTGGGTTACAAAATACAGAAAGTTACCTGGTATCTTCAAGTATGCAGTCTGAACTCAGGCACATCCTTTCTGGTCAATTACATGGCATGAAGAGAATGAAGAAACAAAAGAAAAGCAGCTTCACTTCCTCCCTCATCAGAAGTGAGGGTGTGTGACCTAACTGAGTCTAGCATTACAACTCTGTGGTCTTAACCCCTTCATGCATTAACAAGCACTCATGCATGGTTATGTTTCACTGCAATTTCCCCACAAGAAGAGCTCTGCTAGATCAGGCCAAAGGTGGATCTATTCCAACATCCTGTTCTCATAGCAGCCAACTAGATGTCATTGAAAAACCCACAAGCAGACCATGAATGCAGTAATATGAGCACACCTGGGTGTGTGGATATCTTTCTCAAAGACATTTCTCTAGACCAGGTAAGCTGGGCAATAATCTGGGCACTGATGAGGCACTGTCACTGGAGCTGCTGCAGTCAAAAGTTGTGTAGTCAAAAGCTTGTGCAACTTGTGAGCCAGCCCCACCAGACACACAGCTTGCCAGTGACTCCATATGCTTTGTTTTCGCTGCCTACTTAGACTGCAAAATTGGAGGGTTGCCAAGCCTCAGCTGCCCCCCAAAGCACAGCTAATAAGTTTGATGGGACACAAGTTGTACATGCCTGTATGAAGCCCTTAATAAAGTCTACCTGTGCTGCCCTTCCAAGCATCCCAGCTACACTAAGAAGTCCCCAGCCAGATAAATATTTTCTGGGACTCCTCTGGCTATTGAAATTGTAGTAATCTGCTTTCTTCTGCTAGCAGACTCTCTCCTGGGGGTGGGGAGGCCACAGAGCAAATACATTACATCATACATGCATTTTCCCCATTTTCTCTTGCAATTTAAGCTGGCATTTTGCTCGCTCTAATTCAAATGCTCATCTAAGGATGTCATTTGCAGAAAGGATTTGCTCTTTGCTTAGCTGGCATTAAGCCAATGTGGATTTCATATTAAGATTCAGATGTGACACTTGGGTAGAGCCCGCCACAGCAATGAAGTGAAGCCTTTTTGATGTCACCCGCAAATCTCTATAAAGGATTTGACGCCTTGTTCTGCAACTTTGTAAAGGAAATTTCCATCAGGGCACCACAGAGATATACGCTCAGCAAGAAATCATGCAAAAAACAACAACGAGAGGAAAGGCCGATTGGGGGGGGGGGGACACCCAAGATTCCTACATAAAATATTTGCCGTTTAACATAAAACTGAGATGAAAGCTTATTAGAATCTGCACCTTCCACTGAAATGCAGTGTGTGAAAAGAATAGTCTTACACCAGCAAAAATTGGTTGAATAAGAATCTCTCTGCCTCATTGCTTCTACAGCTAGCAATGGGAAGGTAGGTGCTATCCTTGAAGAGTTATTGTCCCCTTTGTTTTTCCCCCCAGGCAGAGTACTCTTAGAAACATTGAGAGGCAGCCATGCCTGAGACTTCATTTGCTAAGCATGCAAAAAATGAGAAGAAAGAAGTTTGTTTGTTTGAAGCATTTTTATTATGCTTTTCAGCTGGAAAGGCTTACAAATCAATTTTTAAAATGAGACAATCCCTGCATTTAGACTTACAATCTGAAAGACACAACACCAAAGGAAAAAGGGATGGGGAGGGTGAAGGGAAAAAACAAACTCAGATACCAGTTATTAAAAGTTACAGTTCCGATAACAACTGGTAGCATGGAAACAGTTCAGGATATCTGACAGGATGGTTACTGCTCGGTGTCAGATGTGGGAGAAATAGAGCCGAAGGCAGCTAGTCTCTTAAAAGAGCTGATAGAGCAGCCTTGCTTCCATTCTCTTCCTCTACCGCAGCCTGATGGAATGGCTGCTGCTAGGTTACAGTTGAGACAGGCAAGGCAGTTGGTCTGTCAGCAGAGCTGATGTTGAGAGTTAACCATCACAGTCTGTTATGTTATCTCTCCAATGTCATCAGTGATATGATGTGCAAAGAGTTTTCTAATGGACACTTAGGCACTCACATTGCAAACTCATTTATCATATTCATAAAGTCAGTCACAGTTCCAGATTGGCATTTTCTATTTGAAAAACTGATCTCTGAAGCTTTGATTAATTTCCTTACTGGCAGCACATGCTGGCAGAGCGCTAATGGGAGTTGTAGTCCAACAAAATCTGCAGGGGACCAGGTTGGTGAAGGCTGGTTTACAGGATTAAACTGCAACTTGCTTATTAATATAATATAATTTTGCACAATTTTGATTTAAGAAAATTGTGGAAGCTCTAACAAAATTAGGGCTACTGAGAACTTAGAGTGGTGGTGAGTGCATATGCCCTGTTTTCAGTAAATTAAGTTAATTTGTGTTTCCCAGTCTTCTCTGTCATTCAATTTCATTTTAAAACATCATCCAGGGATCAAATGACTCCATAATAAAGTGCAGTGCAGAAGCATCAAAATCGTCTGACTTGGTATAAGGCAGCTTCCTATATTCCTATGATCAAAGCACACAAATTGTCTGGAGGAAATAGGCTATAGACAGGCACAGAAAGACCCTTTGTTGAAGTCACTCCCTACTTATCCAAGCATGTGATCTCAGCTGAGTCCTCCTGAGTTGGTTCTAGACTCCAGTGTTCCAAAATTATCCAGTATGAAAAGTTAATAGTGAAAGCTCAGCTCCTTCCTAATTGTACAAAAAGTTCCTTAGAACTTAGCAACTGCAGGTAGGGCTGGAAGGTATCCTTGTCTGAAATCCTAGGGAGCTACCACCAGTCTATGTAGACAATACTGACGTAGATAGACAGATGGACCCACTCAGTATACGGCAGCTTTCTATGTTCCTCCCAATTTTATTTAGTGCAGGAACTGCTTCCTTCTTTGAAATAAGTGACCTCACTACATTTATCCACCATCTACATGCACCCATGTAGATTAGATTACTGTAATACAGAGATACTGAGGGAGCGCCTGTTGATGTCACTATGTTGGGTTTCTTTATACTCTTGTGCTTTGTTCTCTGCTGTGATCATAAGCAAGATATGCTGCATTGAGACTTTCCTCTGAATGACCGTATGTAGGATTGCACCACTGCTTAAGCAAAACCATAGTACCGTATCAGCTTGCCTGTCACAAGTCCAACTAACTTGAGCTGGATGAGATTACTGTAAATGCATTTAGAATCAAGGTGTAAGAAAAGCCCAGAGCTACATAAATAACTTTCCTCACCAAAATCATTTATCGGTGACGATGGAAAAAGTGAATTAAAAGTTGGAACTGAAAGATACAATGCCCAAGAAAGAACACCGCACAATATATTAAATTACACTAATTCGTGTGTTTCATTTTCCTGGTCATAAAATGTCAGTTCCCAGCAAAGGTTTTACAGTGTCATGGTGTGGAATTTCAGCAGCATGAACACCTGCTTCACAAGTTGGAGAGGAATGTTTGAGAATGGCTTTTTCTGCAAGTGGCCTGAGCAACACATGGCAATAGAGGTGGTGGGTGTAACTCACCAAGGACTTCTCCAGCACAAGCCTAATTGAGATGAACTGGAATGACACAACTATGCTCTTGCCAATTTCCATTGCAAAGAAAAGTCTTCAGTAATATCTCCAGCAGCAGTAGCAACAACAACAGGGATGGTCCATAAAACATTGTTTCTAATAAAATGAAAATCCTGTTAATACAAACAGCAGATCATAAAAACAGAAATCATGATCTGCCAGGCTGGATTTGTATTTGCTTCAGAATTCTTTTCCCAATCCAACAGTCTTTTTTACAATCCATCCTTTAAGTTTACCCAAACCTGGAATATGGGACTCGCTTTTAATTCTTTAACTGTGTTTCATCTGTTCTTCTTTTTCTGCTGCTATTAATTCTTTATCTCTTCTCCTTTCCCTCTGCCTCTTCTTCCCCAACCCCTTGCCTCTCTCCCCATCTCTTAAAATAGTTTTAATTTGCCACTAAAAGACTTAGCAACAAAGGTAACTCATGTGTACCTCTCCTGGGAGAGAGTTCTAGAGCCCTGGATAGCTAATTTCAGAAGACAAAATATTGAGCTAGTTGCTGTAGGATCCATTTCTCTTTTCTAACCCCTTCCTTTTTATAGAAAGGAGCAATATACCTTATGGATCCAGGAGGAAATGTGCCTTCAGTGCCAATGTGGTCTTCTGTGGAAACCAAGAGGATAGGAAGATAGGAAGCTGCCTTCTATTGAGTCAGACTATTGGGTCCATCGAGATCAGTGTTGTCTGCACTGAGTGATAGCAGCTCTGCAGGGTTTCGGGTCTCTCGCAGTCCTACCTGGCGATGCCACAGATTGAATCTGAGACCTTCTGCAGGCAAAGCAGATGCTCTGCCGCTGGAAAAAGTCCCGAGGACGAGGTTTCCTCTGATATTCTGAAGAACTGAAGCAAACTCAAACTTTACATAAATTGTAACATATATAAGCAGCCTTCAGGGCTTCTAGCTCTGGTGAGATACGGATGGATGGTGTGGTTTTATAATGTACCCTGAGAGATTTTCTGTGCGTATAAATTAAATGAGTTGTATGTACTTATGGCTGAGGAAATGAAAATGGGCAGGCTTAAAAAAATAAATAGATACAAATGTAATCAAGCCGAGGATGAACTAACTTTTTCATTTCCAGCTTACCCAAGGGACTGACATAATTGCCTAATTGCTGTGATTTGGACCTTAGAGACAAGATGCAGGAAGTGCCTTTGAAATGTCTGTTTGACATACATGCTTTTAATTGGAGATGCACAAATGATTTCATAATTCCAGTGCTGTTTATATTTCCTTTTCCTTTTTAAAAAAAAAGCTGCTCAAAGGCCAGTCGTCATGTGACTGTATGCCAGATATATGAAATTAGGTGGTGATAAAGCTAGCAAGAGCAGGATGTGTATGTAACATAGGGAAAGGGGTTCTTTGGCCTTCCAAATGTTGCTGGAGTATTGCCTTTGACCATTGGTCATGGTGCCATGCCGATAGGAGGAGACAGATACCAACAATATCTGTAGGGCCACAGGTTCCCCACCTTTCATTTGATGCCTTTGAATGACCCCTGCCAGAATGCTCTGTATGTCCTACCCTTATGCCTGGGACAAGAATCCTCCCTCTGCACAGAGAAATTTACAGAACAGTTCTATAGTGTCTACTCAGGTCCCATTAAGGTCATTAGGGTTTACTCCCAGGTATACGAGTAAGGATTGCAGCCTTAAGCCTTGTTGATGCACTCACTGATATAGGGATATCCAACAAAGAGAAAACGGGTTCAGTATTCTGCATTTGCATATTCAGGGCCGTCTTTACCCAGGGATGCAAGGGGTGTGGTGCACCTGGGTGCCGAATTCTGGGGGGCGACAAATGTATTGGCGGCAGTGAAAAGCAATGGAGCGAAAGTCCCCGCCCACCCCCACCTGCTTCGCTCTTACTCCGTAGTGTCAAATATTCCCGAAGAGTCAGGAAACAAAAGCAGCTATTTCTGCTGCATCGTTGTTACAGGTGAGCGATTTTCCTCCCCTAAAAAAGGTCAACAACTTTGGCTCTTCTCTCCCCAAAAAAAGCTCAACAACTTTGAGTCTGCCCCCTAAAAAAATTGGGGGTGTGGCTAAACTAAATTTGGGGGCACTGGGCGGATCTTTGCACCCCGGTGGTGCATATGCTAAAGACGGCCCTGTGCATATTCAAACACACCCCCAAAACACAAGAGAAGTCTGATAACAGGACTTTGTCTCTTTCTTGAAGCCTGGGATATGAGTTCTGCCTGACAAAGCGCAGATGGGTAGCATGTGGGGCTGTGGGAATGACACTTTCACTTCCCATAGTTGAAGCAGCCTAGGATTGTGAGAAGATTTGTGATGGCAGCCAGGATCATCAATGTGCCACACACACACGGAATGCCCCCTATGCACACTTTAAGAGGATTCCTAGGGTTGGAAACGTATCTACACTTGTAGAAAGTATGTTCTATTTACTTGTACAGAAATAACAATACTGAAAAATTAAACTGCCCTTAAAACAGTGGAAATGGGGGGGGGGGTTAGACACAACGCATACCTTTATTAATGTGTCTAAACTCTGAAATACTAAATTTATGTGTTTGGAAGTTAAACCATTCCTTCCAAAAAACAAAAGGATTTACACACAATATCATCACCACATAAAGTCCCTTTTGTGAGTGCACCTGTGAAATCTCAAGGCTGAGATATCAGCCTTCTTTTTAAATTATGTTCTCACTCACTATGGTACATTTTCTTCATTTAATGCGGATTGTTAAGTATACAGTCATACCTCATGTTGCAAACGCTGTGGGTTACGTTTTTTCAGGTTGTGCTCGCGCCGAACCCAGAAGTACTGGAACGGGTTACTTCCAGGTTTCGGTGCTTCGCCCATGCGCAGAAGCGCCGAATTGCGACCCGCACGTGTGCAGAAGCGGCGCTGCAGATTGCGAACGTGCCTCCCGCACAGATCACGTTCGCAACCCGAGCATCCACTGTACAAGGCGGAGATTTCAGTATACAGAGCAAGATTCTTCCATGTACAGTTTGCAAATCTTAACTGAGAAAATAGCATTGCTGTGTCTGTGTAGAAGGCACACAGAATAACCATTGTGTATTTAGCAGTACTTACACCCTTGAATGTCAGGACCAGGGAATAAATGCTAAAGAAGGTGGTTTATCCCTTTCCTCAATTGAAAAGCTGCCACATTTTCTATAAACATTATTTGGACACCTACCAGAGTCAAATCAAAGACACTTTGGTTTAATGTCTTATGTAAAGATTTAATAGTACTTTGGAATAAAAGCGCTTCTTTAAACTAAACAAACTTTATTGCATTAATCTTAAGCACTATTAATTCATACATTTAATGCCTGTAAATTGGCAGACTGTAAAAACAAAATGTGTATTTAACTGCAAAATAGCCTTGCATAAATCTAATTCACCAAACGTGATGAAAGGGAAAACATAATGGATGTGAAATGCTACCCAAGTAAAGCTTAAGGCAGCGGGTGGGGGTGGGGAGTTGGAATACAAAAGCTTCTAATTCAGGCTTTTCAACACATGTCATTCTTTGGGCTGCAATTAAACTTTTCAACTCTGAAAGCAAACATTTAAAATATTCCTTAGGCTTACTCTGACACATGTGAAAATGTTCCATTGGCATGAATATGTTGACCCCTGACGTTATTAGGCTTAGGGAAGTGTTTCATCCCTAGGGGTTTTTATTTTTAAAACTGTTCATTCATTGCTATAATAATCTGGTCATATCTTGGAGAAGCCAGACTGAGATACTGAAGTCACATGTAGCTTTGTGATAGTTCTGACGTGCTTCTCCAGCTTGTCAACATCCTTCTTAAATTGTGGTGCCCAGAAATGGACACAGTATTCCAAGTGTGGTCTGACCAAGGCAGAATAGAGTGGTACTGTTACCAGTGGTACTGTACACTATACTTCTGTTGATGTAGTGAGTGCACAATTAGCAGGAGCATGAACGTAGCCTAATTGACCCATTGTTAGGGGCTAACACTGCCTGCCAGTGTGCTTGCTTCTGCTTCCTCCGTAATATTTGCTCAGCCTGCACATTTGAAAATGACTGAATTATTGCAGACACTTTACATCTACAGAGAAGTCTCGTTCTTAGGAATCTGGCCTTGCAAAGACTGCCATAAACTTCCCACTTCTCAGGAGACAATGGTCATGAGATAAACATGTGTTTACAGTTCTAATGAAAATGTGGAGTTTAAGGCACATCCTTAGCAGAAGTAGGTGACCGGCTTCTTTTACTGGGAGTAGAGTATACTGCACTTCTTCCTAGTGACTTGTTGGGTCTACAGAAAAGAACCAATAAAAGAGCAGTTCCATCAAAGCAAAAAGCCTTCTGTTTATGCAACAAATGAAGCTGTCACTATGTTCATAATTTAGCAGGGCTATTTAGAAGATGCCAGATCCTTGTGAGATCCCCAAGTGAAGTCAAACACAGAAAAATGAGAGAGACTTAACAAAATGTAACTGAAGCCTGTTGGCTAAGGAGGAGCAATACACACACTCTAAAAATATCCCAACTTTTATTTCTGCCTCTGATTTTAAACATGAGCTTGATTTTAAACATGAGCTCGATGGTTATTTTTGTGTTAGTGACAAGAAAATGTTAGCGTTAGAAGTTTTTCTGACAACAGCTGGGAAACAGCAGATGTCTGCCTATAAATTATCAGATATCTGGTAGGCCATACATATTTGTCGGATGAAAAAATACAGGTGCCTCCCTTCTGTAGAAGCCTGGAGAGAAGAACAGCTGCACCACAAGCAGTGAAATACAACCCATACCCTCAGTCGATATACCATTATTGTTCTGAGAACTCTATCTTAGCTCTTACAATGAAATCTTGGCCTCCAGTGTGGAAAGCACTGCAGACGTAAAACAGCAATAGTAGTCACAGAAAAGGGAATTCAGGGTACAAACTACTTGTCAAGGTTGCTGGGAACTGTAGATCTGTGTGGGGTAAACTACAATTCATTGAGGGAAGCCATATACTTCAACTGTAAGATGTGGGTGTAGCCTTGTGGCACATTTCAAAGCATTTCCATTTTAACTGGAGCAAGGGAGATTACAATTATTTTATTGTGGTTGCCATATATACGTTTTAAGTACAGAGAGGGAAGTGCAAAAGTTTTCAGTTTAGACCGAGTGTCAAAAGTTGCAAAGAGAATTGCAAGCTGTCATTTAAATGAAGTTGGCACTATGGTTATTTCACATGTTACCAGTAATTCCACATTTTTCTTGAACTCTACATTTCATTGTATATCTAGTGATATGCTCTGCCTTCATTTTTTAAGCTTGTTAGGGCTTTAAGGTCAGAACAGCAACAATGCAAAACTGATTAATAGCAGGTGATCAGATTAATACCACAATAAGACTTCGTCTAAACTCACTGACAATATGATAGGCATAACGGGGCCCATTAATACCTCCTGGCAGTCCTTAAAAGATGAGACAATGCAGCTGGCAGCTTGAAATGAGAGCAGCTGGGAGAGGACAACTTGGTTTTCTACATATTTAAGCATTTGGCATTTGGTAGCTAAAGGGAACACTGTTCAGCAATAATAAGTAACACATCAACACTAACAATTTGCAATGATATCTTTTGTTATGGCCTGGTTAATCCTCAAACTCAGCATAGCTCTTTGGGGCCATCTGTTGTGTAACTTGCTTTTTATTTCTTAAAGTATTTATTTATTTATGCCTTCTCAATTTAATCATCATATGGGTGCAACATATCCAAAGATGGACTCCAAAGAGAATTCTTTTTAAGATATGGGCATTGCAAGGTGCCCACGTCGCTAAAGATTGATGCAATTTGGATCTTAGACATTGCATGGGAATAGCTACCAATGTCCATTCTCCAACAAAGGTTGCTGGTATCCATCTGTCTTGATAGACAATGGAGTGCGCCTCCAGGGGTGAAGTCAAACCGTTGGAGAATCACATCTGCCTCCCACATTGTTTTTGCTGCATTAGTCTAGGCAGTGTGTATGGCAGTCCTGGGCTTCCCAGATGAAAAGACCCCACTCTCGGCCTCACTGATGTGATCCAAAGGAAAGCAGAGGAGTACATTTGGCACCAGCTTGGCTGTAGGAGTTGCTAGAAGGAGGCGTGCCGTACAAGGCACCACCCAACCTTCTTAGGAACTCCACTCTGGACTTGTGTAGGGTTACTCCTTAACCTTTTCCTCTCCCAAAAAATGTCCCACAAGGCAGAGGTATGGATTTGTAGTTTACTCTCAATGCCTTTTTCATGAATGAGTATAGCTTCAAAGCAGTGGAGAACCTGTCAAAAACTCTGGAAGGTGGGCCCAAGACTTTTGTTTGGAAGCAGATACGTCTCTGCCTTTCCATGTGGCAATTGCGTTCATCTTGAGACATGGATGTATTCATCTATGTTCTAAAAAAGAAGACAAGGATACAATTCATTTATCAATCCCAGCAGAAAAACTACCAGAAATCATATGTGCCTGGATATTTACGGTACTCTGTTTATATATGCTGGATTGATGTGGGCATATGTCCAGTTGAATCCCCTTTCCCTTGGACATTTAAAGGTGAAAGTTTGAGCAAATGTCACCCTTTCCCATTGAGGGACTGTGGTAGTTCTGCTCATGAAATGTGATGCTTCTGTCATGCTTAATGCCTAACAAAGATGTGTCCAGTTACCAGCTTTCAGTCCAGTGAAACTTAATTGCAAAATGAAGGCACATGCACACTAATTGTTTTTTCCTGAGATGTCCAAGGAACAGCTGTTCCAGTCAGCTCCTCATCCCAATTACTGGTCCATTCCTGTTATGTTTGGATTTTTTGGGTGTGTGTTTTTCCCCTCAAGGGAAGTATCTTTTTAATGAAGTACTCCTCTCCTTGTTACAATCCATCTCGATAGAAATCCTAGGGCAACAATGAAATTAATACTGAGCGAAATACAATGCTGTAACTTGTATGGAAGGGTCTTATCCAAAGGATTGTTGTGAATTATCACAGTACCAAGTCACCAAATGTCCATACGAAAAACTATGTTTATTTTGATTCCTGACAAATAACAATTACAGTCCATGTCGAGTGGCCGTCTGTGGTGGCTCTGGTGTCCAACGGTACACAGAGCAATCTTCTGTCTGATGGGTTGACAGAAGAGCAGCGTCTGTTTAAAGGAGTGCCCTGTCCATATCTCATTTCAAGATAAATAACTTTAGGAAGGGATGGCGGAAGCCTTAGTGTTGCCCATCAACCACCAGCAGACTGAGCAGGCACACAGGACACCTGGCCAGTGATCACAGTCTTCCCCACTATGGCAAGATGTATTTCTATTTAAAATTTAAATTCAGCACCAAATGCAAGCTCACTATGTTCACCTGCACTTGGGCACTTCCAATGTGAGCTCCTGAGTGGAACCCATCTCTGCCACAAGCCAGGCTAAAGGCAGTGCCTCACTTGTGTTGTGGATTTTCCTTTGCAGACGTGGTTCAATCCAAGCCATGCACAGTTTGGATGTAAGCGGCTCCTGCAAAGGACCATTTTCCCTCCACAAGTGCAGCTTAAAGCCAAACCACACCTGCAAAGGAAGAGAGCAAAGAAACAGGAGCACTGACATGCCTCTTTCCTTGAACAGAAGTAACCTGACCCCCAAGTGGCATCAGGTAATTGACAGATGGGCAGGAGTGGGTGGTCCCATTTGCAATTCTTTATTTAAACAATAATGAAGACTTCTAAATGCGCATACGTGTATTTTTAAAAAATCGGATATGCAAATTTCATTCAAATTTGCATCCTTTTCCTTTTGGCGATGCTTTTCCTTTAGAGCCTATCCGATGGCATTCTGGAGTCCTTCCCGTCATGGACAGAATCTGTGATGGAAGTTTAAGACAGCTCTTTCTCTCAAGCACACCTGCTTTAGAAAAAGTGCTTTCATCCTGCCACTTTATACAGCAGTTATTTTGGGGGGGGAGTGGGGTGCTAAAAGGAATTCTGGTTGCAATTTTCATGGGTTATGCCTGTGCTGCATTTTGCAATAAGTACACTATGAGCACTAATCATTATAGGTAAAGAACAGATCTGTCTACTGATCATGCATTTAATTATATTTAATAGTGACTGAATATTTATCAGAGAGAGAGAGAGAGAGAGAGAGAGAGAGAGAGAGAGAGAGAGAGAGAGAGAGGAGGATTATATGCCCATTAGCCTTTCACACTGTAGGTTTGAAAGCCATGGCCAGATTATAGCATGCAGTTATAACAGAAGTCATTGTAGATGCTGAATTCAATCAAGAAGGATACCTAACCTATAAAATATGTTACTGTGTTCCAGTAACAGTCCAGTTAATGACAAGTAATTCAAAACCTGTTAGAAATAGATTCACATTAGGCAGCTTTCATTAGACAGGCGTATCAATCATTATGGTTTCAGGGTGTGTGTTTTAAGCGTTATGGAGACACATTATCTTTTACATTGAGACCGATTAGATTGGGAACCTGCCAGGTCACCTACCACATGCCTTGCCATCAGCTGTGAGAATTTCCAGAGCTGTTACAGCTTGATTACATTCAGCCCACACCAGCACAAGGACTGGAGACGAGCTTCTTTTGTGCCAGGAGACCCTTAAATCAGCCAGCACACACAGTTTCCTGTTAACGTGCTGCATTCACCCTAGTAGGCAGACACTAACCATATTCCCACCATGCCATTAGCCACACCATCTGCTCTCTGGAGCAAGAAACTGAGTCACCCAGATAATGATAGCTATATCTCAATTTTCTATTAGGGAACTGCCACATTAATTCACTATTTGTTCATGTATAACACATTATAATTTCCGTATATATTTTTTGAAAAGGCCAATATTGTTAGCCTTCCTATCTCTAGCACTATGCAGTCATATGCCATGGAGGATGATGCAAGCAGAGAGCTGATCACAGCCATGGACCCCTGTGTTTTATGGGTAGTGCACTTCGAAAGGCTAAGTAAGGTGTTCTCATCACCATCCTGTACTTATCCCTCCACTTTCAAGCGGGTGCCAGAATGTGGGAGGAAGCAAGGGTCTCTAATGCAACAGATGGTTGGTAATGTTTATTACAGCCATTGGCAACCAAGGAAGGTGGTCATGCAAGCTACACCCCTCTTCATATTAATTACTCAACGCTTGGCAAATCAGAGTACTAGCACTGGCAATTATTTGGTCCTGTCTCATAGCAGCACCATTGACATTAGTCTGGTCCTGGAGAAACCCTTAAGGTTCTTAGATGTCAATCTAAGCTAAATTGCATCCTGGTGATATAGAACTTGATGGAAGGACAATGCAGCTGAACTTTACATGTGTTATCCTCTTAGACCAGTGATGGCTAACCTTGACACCCCAGATGTTTTGGAACTACAACTCCCATCATCCCTAGCTAACAGGATCAGTGGTCAGGGATGATGGGAGTTGTAGTCCCAAAACATCTGGAGTGTCAAGGTTAGCCATCACTGTCTTAGACAGTGTCAGGCACCACTGTGGCAAGACTTCCTGCCTCTCTGTGGTCTTGCTTGCAGCACTGAGCTGCACTGCATTAGTCATGGCGTTCACTGTGTTAATATCTGTGGGAGTCAATCGCAGCCGTGACAGCTCTGTTTGCTTCTGCAGCTGATGAGGTGCACTCAGTTCAGGTGTGATCAACAAAGCGACAGTTTGTAGTGAGCTGGTGTCTAGTACAGTTTGGGCTTTTCTACCATTTTTGATGGCAAACCAGGGTCAAAACAAGGCCACCTGGCACCCTAGATCTTCCAGACGCTGGTGTTTTTTTCCTCCCTCCATCAGCTCCCCCAGAAGAAGCAGGATTCCAAATTCAGTTGTCTAGTTGAATCACATCTTACACTAATCTGTGTTTTGAGCAGAGGAAAGAGATACAAAATAATATTAGAAAACAAAAACATTTCAGATCCAATCTGATCACGGCAAGCAAAGCCAGGAAAACAAGTGTACGTGGTGAGTGAGGAATACTCTTGCCTGAGGCACAGTGTTTGCAAGCAGCTGAATATGGAAGGATGGCTTGTATGTCAACAGAAAGAAAAACAAAGTCGGCATTCATGAAAACTGCAGGATAGAGGCATTGTATCTTTTTTTAATTGAAAAGGTTGTATTGTGGGTACTGCTTTATTAAAAGGCTTGGCCATTTTAGCAATATAGTCAATTACGAGAACCTAATAAAAGTCAAATGCAAGAATTATATTTGTATCTCCTTCCCTCCCCTCAACTGTGTCCTCCCCACCTATGCTGTACGTTAAAATTACCCCTCTAGTCACATTTCACACACATGCTATGGTTTTGTAATATCTAGGTTGCCCTGCTGTTGGTTCCAGAACTACATTCTTCAAACCCTGAATGTTTTGTGATTAGCCAGAAATATGTAATTAGGATTTTTGGTAAAGCATTAGCAATCAGCCAGAAGTGTAGTTGACTCACTGCTAAGCTATTGAGGAATAAACTCTACAGCAGGGGTGGCTAACACATACCCTGTGGGTTGTATCCAGTCACCAGTAGTTTTTTTGAGGTCTCCCTAAGTTCTCCCCCCCACATTGTCATCTTATAAAAATGTAGGGATTTTGATGTCTGTATTTTTTTAGTTTTCTAAAGAAGCATAGACTGTTCCCTATGGGTCTCCTGATGTGAAGCCATTATCGCCCTCCAAGCCCCACCTATTTTCCATTAAAAAGAAATAAATATTTTAAAACATTTTTACTGAATGCTCCCACAGGTCCCCCGTTGTGATACCAAAATGCCCCCAATTATTTTTTTTAGTAGGTTCACTGCCTAGCCCAAAATTAATTAATTAGAATAGCAGCAATACAGTATATTGTGATGATATTATTAAAAGTTGTATCAGTTAACCATATTGCAATTAGGATATGAAACCAACAAAGAAAAGTTTATTAATCGAAACCTAGTCTAGACCTAGCATTAAAGTGATCTCATCTTATCCTAGTCTATTGTCTTCAGTTCAGCTTTTGTTGTTCCTGCAATGTGGGTCCTCTGCAACCTTCTCCATCCTGGCTTCTTATATCAAGATCCAACATTAACGTCAGTCTGTCAGTTGGAATGACATGACAAACTTTGGTTAACAAAAAATGGAAGCAGAAGCTTCTAAAATTCTCAAACCCAAGCTGGGAGAGGGGAGGGGACAGCAGGGACAATGAGCTTGAGGCTCATCATGTTTCATTCATATCACACTAAACTGTGGTTTAGCATGGTGTCCAAATGCGGCCAGTGAGAATGACTGAACTTTAGTCTAGAAGAGGACAAAAAGAGAAAGTTTTCTAGGCGCAGTCACTGGTTTCTGTTCTCTTCTTTCAAAGAAAGTGCCAATTCATAGGAGCACACTTGTCCACTTGGAAGTAAGCAACTCAGTTTGCTTAGCCCAAGCTGCGGCAGATGTGACCTATATTCTGTGACACTCCAGAGCAGCAGACAGGAAATTTGGAAGTAGCTCCAATAAATTAATAAAATGGGGGCAGAGGGTTTATTGAATTAAACATGGAAATGACTAGTACAATCAAATCATAATCATTCTACGTCTCACTTAATGTAATTAATACAACCTTGTCCCTAAATGTTCAGCTTTCAAGATGCTGCAGGACAGTGTGTTGAAAATGGATAACCACACTGCACTCTGAAAGGATGATGTCGCAGCCTTGAGAATCTGCCCATAATTCAGAGGAAGCACCTGTTTCAGAAAATGCTGTTGTTGATCAGCAAAAATTCAGTAAATAATATTAAGCTTCGGGATGGGGGAGAAATTTAGCTCAGTTCATACATTAATGTAAATCTACCTAATTTACACATCATGATACAATACACAGACTAAAATGTAGCTATTCTTCAAAATTCACACTTGCAATGTAGTTCTCCAAAGGTAAAAGTATGCATAATAATGCATATATTAATGAAAATAGCAAAACTGCATTATACTGGGGGAAATTGCTTGCAAAAATGTGGCTATTAGGCAAAAAGTCATACAAAAATTTGAGTATTAGGATCATGTGCAGTAAATGCAAGTGAATTCTAGAGATGACTTTAAAAAAACAAAACAAAACAAAAAACTGATGCAGAAATGAAGAGCCAAACTTAAGACTGGAAACGAGAAACTGAGAGATTTGTCCAACCCTGAGCTCTCATTGTATAACAACAATGAGTTGGCTCCAACACTCAGTGGGGAAGCTGCAAGGTTAAAGATTGTTGTTTAATTGTCTGTAGTTAGAGAAATATTCAGATTATTGTACTTCCATAGTCAGGTACTCTGGTAAGATAATCTGATTTGTTTCAGAGTAATCGAAAGCAAAGAGAGTGAAAATCAAGGGGGGGGAACAGACCCTCCTTAATTAAGGATCTTGATTTGCATTAATCAGAGTTGTCGGTTGGGGATTTTTTTGTGTTTGTGATTTATTTTCTTGCATTTACAGTATATCTCGCTTTTCTTCCATCATGGCACCCAAAATGGCACACAGATGGTTTGCCAGCACTGACCAGACCCAGACCTCCTTAGCTTCAGCAAGGTGCCTTATGACCAAATGTCATCCAAATGGCCATCAATAGGAGAAATATATATAACAGACTTTCAGCAGCTGACATAAGATTCATTTCTCTTTCAACAGCCCCCTGTAGGCCTCTAGTTATTAAGAACTGCAAACTATTTACCATAATGTAGTTCCTCACCATGTCATGTAGAGGTATGCCAGTGTGAAAAGAACTGATGTTAACTTGAATATATGTTTACATAAATATTTTGCAACCCCCTGCTCCCTGTAATACTATGTTCTGTTTCTGAAAGCCTCTTACTTTAGAGAGATTACTCAAAATGAAACTGCAAGCCTAGCATCAAATTATTTCAGCTTTGAGATCTGACGGCATATTTTATACTTATTGTGTGTACTTTACTGCCAGGAGAGAAGTGTTGAGAAAGCCATCCATTAACTGCTTCAAATACAGTTCTTTCTTTGCTCAAAAAGATCAGGTCAGCCAGTTCAGGCCATTAATGTCTGTTCTGATAAATTTGATTCAGTTTGCATTTCAAGGCAAATCCACTTAAATCACACTTTTCAAAACAAATTGAGAACCAGAACACAGGCATCTCTGGAAGATTCACATTTCTTTGAAACTTGCAGTGCAGCTTTCCAGGCAAGGAATATATACAAATACAGTGGAACCTTGGTTCTCGGACTTAATCCGTTCCGGAAGTCTGTTCGACTCCCAAAACTGTTCGAAAACCAAGGCGCGGCTTCCGGTTGACTGCAAGAGCTTCCTGCACTCAAGTGGAAGCCGTGTCGGATGTTCGGCTTTTGAAAAACGTAACTGAAACACTTGCTTCCAGGTTTTCGGCATTCAGGAGCCATTTTGTTCGTCAACTAAGCCGTTCAAGAACCAAGGTTCCACTGTATGGTTACATGTCACCCCCCAATCACAGAGTGGTGTGAAATTCCAGGGAGTTCCAGACACCTTATCCAGGGTCTGTGTTTCCTTTTGGAAAATGAGGCACAGCTGTGACTGTAGTGTCTGTATGATATATGGCTTATTTACACATATATACAAACTGAGCCTATGTAGGAGGGGTCCACTGCATTACACTCCAAGAGGGTATTGCCATCTCCACTGGATTCAAACAGATATAAGCCATTGCTCTGCCTCCTGCTTTCTGCTTGTCACATAACTTCTACTCTTAGCTTCTAACCCACAATGCTTTATCTATGATGTGAAAGGGGCCTCACCCCTTTGTCATCTCACACAGAGTTTCCTTTGATGCTTCCCCCCCCCCCGGGGTCATTACACCTCATCTGTGATTTCGTGATCTATCCACTGTAGACTCATCTTGGACCATTGCCTCAATTCCTTAAGATTTGGTTATTTGGTACCTTATTTGTACTAAATGGGAGGAAATGGCAAGCCTAGAAAGATCCCTCCTAATCACTTGACACATCTATTTATCCTAGGATGGACTTTGAGATTGTAGGCTTCTCTCACCCTCATCTCTTGTTGTAGCGAAGCAGGATCAGGCAAGTGAGTTTGCTTATAAGAGCACAAAAAAGTCGGCCTTACAATGATCAGTAATGGGTGATAAGGCACGCATTGACTTCACTTTCAGTTAGCTCTTGTAGCCAAATGTTTTAGAAATAATAGTTTTCAAGAAGATGATAATTTTAGTCACAGTCAATTGTTATCTTGTGAATTCTTGAGTTATGTTCCTCTTCAGTCATTTGAAAATAATACTATTTTGTAAATGTGCATCTCAAGCATTCTAACTTCCATTTCGCTTCAAATGTTAATTGTTCATGCAACATAGGAGCTTTCATTTATTACATACAGACATGGATTTATTAAGCAACTGAAAACAAACAAACCACAGTGATCTGGTTAGTGTCTTCTAGTAGCAGAGAAAAATCAAGAAAATGATAGCCAGTGGTATACAGTAAGTAACAGTGGCCCAATTTTCCATTAAGACATGGGTAGGCAAACTAAGGCCTGGAGGCCGGATCTGACCCAATCGCCTTCTAAATCCGGCCCGCGGACAGTCCGAGAATCAGCGTGTTTTTACATGAATAGAATGTGTCCTTTTATTTAAAATGCATCTCTGGGTTTTTTGTGGGGCATAGGAATTCGTTCATATATTTTTTTCAAAATATAGTCCGGCCCCCCACAAGGTCTGAGGGACAGTGGACCGGCCCCCTGCTGAAAAAGTTTGCTGACCCCTGCATTAAGAGAACAAGCCTGATTTCAGAGATATGGAGTTGTATCCTACAAAGTGCAAATACTTCTGCCTGTGCAATGGGACTTTCTCTTTCTCTACCTGTGTCCCCCCCCCCAAACACCTGTTCCCTCAACCATCTCATTGAGATTTGGGAGGGGAAGGCGGAAGCATTGTGTGATTGTGCAGGTGGCAGTCCTTGCTCTAACAGGGTGACTTTGTTGAATACAGTCCTGTATCTCTGATATCAGGCTTGCTTCTCTTAATGGGAAACTGGTCCCATGATGTTACGAGTCTTTCTGATACCTTTTCCATTCCTAAACCTGTCTCTTTTTCAAGCAAGTTATAAAGAATGAGAAAATGTGCCTTTCATGTTTAAGCAATGATCTTCATTCTCTCTAATAGCAGCTGAACGGAACAATTTAATGCTGCACTATTAATAAGAGCAAACTGCATTGTCAATTATGCATAATATTTGTTGCAAACCCTGGCATGGACTTAGAATGTGAGGAGCTGAATAACTAAAATACTAGCCTGCAGCTGTCGGTTGAGAATCACAGCAGTTTGGTCATGGTAGTTCGGCTTGGACAGAGGTCTGTCCGTAAACAGCAAAGAAATTACTTTGTTCCCAAGAAAGGCAGGATTGTTCTTTCATTCAAAACTGTGATGGCTTCTTCGCTATGCTTGCCGGTAGGACTGTATCATGTACAGCAAATCTAAGAGAGGAATTGTTGCCTTAAAGCAAGCATCTCAAAGGAACAGTGGGAAATCTTAAATCTTGACATTTTTAGACAGAAAACACCACCCCTAAACCCATGTGTATCTTGTCTCAATTTATGTTTTTTGGGGGTGGGGTGGGGAGGGGAGGGGAGGGGAAGGACACCCCAGTGGAAATTTAAAATATTTCTTTTGCTTCTTTTAAAATTGTCTTTCCTTGTGATGGAGAAGGCAGGGCAGGCCAGGGCCCAATTGAGCTTCTCAGCCTGGGGAAGGTCACAGTAATTGTTTTTCCAGCTGACTTGCGCTGGATTATCAGCTGCACCACCCCCACTGCCCTATTGATGGGAGACCTTTTGTGTGAAGCATCTAAGCTTCTTCATTTAATAACATGCCTTAGTCAAACAGGAAAAAAACAAAAGCATCAACATTTCTGCTGGTAAACAAGATCTGCCCTACTTCCCCGTGAAGTGATGTCCCATATTGAGATGCGCCTTTAGAAATACAGTGAGGAGTAGATGCTAATCTGAACAAAACCACGCAGTGCCCTTATTTGGTCAATTAAATGAATTCACCTACTTCTTTATTTCATGTCCTCAACGCAATGTCACATTTATTCATTTAACTTACGGCCTTCAGGAGAATTTATCAGCAGCTGGTATAAGAAATCCCATTTTATTTGCAAGCTGATGCTAATATGACATGAAAGGAGAGGGAAGAAAAGCTGATGGGTGGGGGAAACCAAGGACTGTGCAACCAATTGCAAATTACTATACAGAAAAAGTATTTTATAGTTTTTAAAAATGTTTAAAATGTTTGATGTTTTATTATGCTGAGGGCCTTCTGGTGGTTCCCTCGCTGCGAGAAGCCAAGTTACAGGGAACCAGGCAGAGGGCCTTCTCGGTAGTGGCACCCACCCTGTGGAACGCCCTCCCACCAGATGTCAAAGAGAAAAACAACTACCAGTACCAGACTTTTAGAAGACATCTGAAGGCAGCCCTGTTTAGGGAAGCTTTTAATGTTTAATAGACTATTGTATTTTAATATTTTGTTGGAAGCTACCCAGAGTGGCTGGAGAAACCCAGCCAGATGGGCGGGGTAGAAATAATAACATATTATTATTATTATTATTATTATTATTATTATTATTATTATTATTATTATTTGTTGGAATCCACCCAGAGTGGCTGGGGCAACCCAGTCAGATGGGCGGAGTACAACAACATCATCATCATCATCATCATCATCAACAACAACAACAACATACATCCTGTGTCGAAAAAAACTATGACTGAGACATTGATGTAAGAACATGTTGGTTTATTCAGTGAACTTGTTTCCACACTCTATTCTTATGTCTATCTACTCCCTATAGAACAGACTTTAAGTTAATTTTAAATTGCCGTCAAACTTAGTGAGACTGTATCCTACTTTCACAGTGAAGTGTATAAAGAGAGGGAAGTTGGCTATTCAGTCCCATTTTATGGCCCATTGCAGCCTTTCTACATGACTAATGTTTGCCTCAAGGCATTACTTCCCAAGGGTTTGCTCACCAGGGCTAGCAAAATATTTGTGCTATCTACTGAGGACGCAAGGTTCAAATAATAAGGCCTGTTTTCTTCTTCTTAGCTCTCTTGTCGCTTAGTGCTTTCTTTTGCTTTGTATTTCCAGCAACAACAAATTTATTCCTTGCTTTATTTTTAAAACTTCTTTCCCAGTATGGAAAGGTTACAGATACTGTAGCTGCCAACATGATAGTCATCCGAACTGAACTACACATTTAAAGCACTGCCAACAGTCATGGCTTCCTACAAAGAATCTTGGGAACTCTGGCTTGTAAAGGGTACTGTGGAACGCCCTCCCATCAGATGTCAAGGAGATAAAGAACTACACTACTTATAGAAGACATCTGAAGCCAGCCCTTCATCGGGAAGTTTTGAATGTTTGACATTTTATTATGTTCTTATATTTTTCTGGAAGCTGCCCAGAGTGGCTGGGGAAACCCAGCCAGATGGGTAGGGTATAAATAATAAAATTATTATTACTATTATTATTATTACTACTACTACTACTACTACTACTGAGAGTTGTGAGATGATCTCTATTCCCCCCACAAAGTTGCAGTTCTCAGAGTGGTTTCACACTAAATCTCTCTTCAAAGGGAGCTGGAATTGTAGCTGTGTGAGAGTAATAGAAATTGGCATGGATGCAGCCAGGGGCAGCGGGAGTGCAGCTGCCCCCCTAAATGAAGTAAAAAAAAAAAATACTTAATTAAAAGTAGAAATTGTAGAAAGATTTTGACAGACTTTTCTGAGTACTTGGGGTCAAAATAAAGTAATTTAAAACAACTGTTGTTGAGACATTTCATTCCGAATCTGCTAGAGACCAGGGGTCAGCAACCTTTTTCAGCTGTGGGCCGGTCTACCGTCCCTCAGACCATGTGGTGGACCGGACTATATTTTTTTTTGGGGGGGGGGGAATGAACGAATTCCTATGCCCCACAAATAACCCAGAGATGCATTTTAAATAAAAGGACACATTCTACTCATGTAAAAACACACTGATTCCCGGACCGTCCGCAGGCCGGATTGAGAAGGCGACTGAGCCGCATCCGGCCCACGGGCCTTAGGTTGCCTACCCCTGTGCTAGACAGAGCCTAACATAAATCCGGTGTGTGTGTGTGTGTGTGTGTGTGTGTGTGTGTGTGTAAGCTAACGATTCTTCAGCACCCTAAGCAAACTACAGTTCCCATGATTCTTTAGGGGAAACTGTAACAATTAAAATGGTATGATATGGCTTTACATGTGTAGTCCAGATGAAGCCATAGAATTAGAGAGTTGTAAGGGTCATCAAAGGCCACGTAGTCCATGCCGGCTGAAACAGAAAGACTACAGGATTCCTGCATATGCTTAACAAAGTCCAACATCTTCTGAGGCAGTCTGTATCAAGAAATCCATTCTAATTCTTCATCAGAATCCTTTTTCTTGCAATTTAAGCCTGTCAATTTGGTCCTACCCTCTGGAGCAATGGAAAATATATGTGGTCCATTGTCACATGTTTGAATTTTGTAGACTGCTTTCAATACTCAGATGCAAACATGTATGCTCTGTAATATGGAACTGGATACACCATCATATCCTTTTATTAATAGGCAAACTGAGAAGCTGAATCAATACCAAGGTGAAAATATACTACTGTATATATTTTGGTCTGCGTACAAAAAGGCAGAGTGAGAATAGGTCTTTCTTGCTCTCGGTGTGGATTAAGAGAAGCTAGCGAAAGGCTCTTTGTCCTGCTGAAAGTGTGCAGGTTATGGATGAAAGGTGTCCATGTGCACAGGCCTACTTCTGTACTGGTGTGAAATGCAGAGAGCTGAGAGGTCATTTTATTTCAAGCAGCTGGGGTTGATGTGGAGTCAGACAAACAACAGGAGCCTCTATTCCACCCTAATGGACAAATGAGGTCAGGAAACTCCTCCCAGGCCCTCTGCAGGACCCTTTCGTTCACACAGCATCACCAAATACATATCCCTCTTCACCCACATCTACTTGACGGGAGTGTCTAACTCTTTCCATATGAGCGCTATTTATTTAGCTTACTGACTAAACCAGCTGCTTCAGCTCATAGATACGAACCTTTAAAGTTGGGGGTGGGGAGACTTCCCTCCTCCTTGCAGAAAACATAATACACTCTTTGTGAAAAGGGCTAACTTGCATTACACTGGGATTATGGAGCCGCATAAATGGGCATCTGAAGAGGAAATGAAAGTGAGCTCCTCTTTGAAAGGGATTTCCATGGGATACTTTATTTTTAAACATGGAATTCTGTCCTTTTCTTCTTGCCCACTATAGGGTGGGGATGGGGGTGGAAAAGAAGGATAGTATATATGGGATGATTCGTTAGGGTGGCGGGAATCTGATTTGTCGCAAGAATGAAACAATAAATTATATGGTTGTTCGTATTCTACAAAGATCCTGCAATGTAGCTTCTCAAGAACATCCACGTGCATACTTAAAAAAAAGTTTTGTCCCATGCTTTCGAACACATACATAGAGACAAGGAGCGTCAATAGTGAGCAAACCAGTTCCTTCCGCTGTAACAATTGTAGCTCTGGTTGCAGAGTGTTGGATGCATAGGACACATAACCGTGATTATAAGTTTGGAAAGCTGTTTAGAAGTCAGCATATGCATCCACCCACCAGCCCACCACAAATCAACTTGGAGATCACAATGTGCCTCAAGCAGACAATGGATGCACCAAAGAAGACTACTTTGTTTTGAAAACAGCTCCATGTGGCTCAAAGAAACGAGCCAACCCACACAACAACAGGGGAATTAAACACAAAACAATGGTAATTACCATTCTGTCTGGGGGTGGGGGGCACCAATATAGGTCAATGAATGAGGCCACAGCTGCACAGGCCCTAGGTGTGGCTGAAAGAAGCACAAGTGGTCTCTAATGGAAAACAAAACAAAACTGCATTCTTATGGGGCCTACCCATATCTTCCCTTTACACACTCAAGAGTTTAAAAAGTTCAAAGAGTTACAAAGGCGTATACAACATAAATTAAAAAAACTATCCCCCTTCCCCAAGAATCCTGGGAAACATAATTTGTTAGGTTGCTAGGAACTGTAACTCTCTGAGGGGTAAACTATAGCATCCAGGAGTCTTTGTGGAGTAGTGGAGGAAATGTGCTTTAAATGTATGGTGCATATGCAGCATTTGTTAATTGTAATGCAATTTAATTACATTTCAAGTGTTCAGATGGCTTGGCTTGGCTTTTTTTGTTTTTCGTTTTGCCCTTTGATCACAATTTAATAGTTTTAACTGAATTGCTCCAGTACTACTTAACTGCTCTAGTACTTTTTTTAATGAGTTTCCAAAGGCTTGTGTGAGTTGTATTTATTCTTGTCTAACAGCTGCTGCTCCCCAAGTGCTGTAAGCTGCCTTTTAAACTTGGGGAAATTCATACAGCAGTTCCTGCAGTACTGAGTACCCCTGTTCAACAAAAGTACATATGGCGTCATGGACCTTTTACTTGGGTCTCCTCTGTCATGAAGTCGTGATCCTTTGAGCAGGTATCGCTGGGTGGGGCCCCTCAGGCAGGTGGTAACAATTAGTCCCAAAGTGGGAGCATGTGATGGGGCTGGCTGCATTCCCCAGCCCCTATAAACCTGCCAGGGAGGAGGGAAGAGAATATGCTGTGTTTTAGACTTGCTGTTTGATGTTCTGTATCTGGTGCCAGAGAAGAAGCCAATAAAAGCTGGTAACCCATTGGGTGCCTGCGTGTGATTGATTAGTAGCTTGAAAGTGACCCTCTCCTTGACCTCCTCCCCTCCCAATAATAGCTGGGTTCCGATCCATCCACAATTAAGACTGGTGTGAAAGTGGAAAGCACTTAATCTGGCTGCATCGTGCCCGGTGTTATTATTTCAAAAGGCTTTATCTTTCTTCTCCTAAGTGCTCATTAGGAACATCTAAAATTAAAGATGCCCCGTGCTGTACTTTTCTCATTCCATAGACTGCCACAAAGATTTATACTAATGTGTAGAAAAATACATTTCCCACGTGATCTGGAGCCAAGCATTGTGTTGGTAAGCTTACAACACAGGGACTGCTTTAGGAAATCAATACATTTCACAGCATGAATGAAAATGTGTGGAGGGTCAGATCTGACCCATGGACTGCTGACTCGCCATGCTTGCACTAGAGTAAGAGCCAAGCTACACAAGAAATGTGGGAGGCCCGTAATTGGATATCCTGACATTATTGCTTACGTATCTGCATGGGTTTGTTTGTTTTTATCAGCAGGACAAATGGTGGCTTTGGGTGGGGAGGAAGATGGTGTGAGGAAAAGGTTAAGCCTTCTCCCCACTGGTGAGGCTGCAATCGGTGATGAGTTTGGTGTATGTTCCATGTCAGCCTCTAGGAAACTTTTCTTTTATCCATATGTATACTGTATATTGGTTCAGAACAAAGCAAGCTGGCAAGCAGGCAGCATGAACAGAAGCCCTGAGTTGCACATGCTAGCCTGCCCACCAGCAATACCCTTAATCTTCGCATATTGAGCAGGAAGGGAAATTTTCATGTGCTTGGCTTAAGGTGCTGAGAATTCACCACAGGAGCCTTGATCACACAGGGTTTGTATATGCAGGGGGGGGGATCTGAGCATGTTCAACCAAACAATGACTATTGCGTGAGGCTTTTCTGCTCCATGAGTAAATGTCAAGGGCAGAGTCTTTGCTCAAGTGCTGCAACATCTGCTCCCTGCTTTGCTGGCCTATTTCCACCTGCTGCTGAAGGGGACAGCGATCATATTGGTGTTAGTCCGAAAAGACCTGCTGCTGTTGATATCTAGAGGCATTAATTTAGACATTTAATTTTTGACGTGCATTATTTTAGATGTTATATCCACAGACATAACAGTGAGCCCTACACACAAACAGAAGGAAAGAGAGAGAAATGTCAAAAGAGCAAATCACAGATCCCCCACAAGTGTGGTGTAGTGGTTAAGAGCAGTGGACTCGTAATCTGGTGAACCGGGTTCGATTCCCTGCTCCTCCACATGCAGCTGCTGGGTGACCTTGGGCTAGTCACACTTCTGTGAAGTCTCTCAGCCTCCCTCACCTCACAGAGTGTTTGTTGTGGGGGAGGAAGGGAAAGGAGAATGTTAGCCGCTTTGAGACTCCTCAGGGTAGTGATAAAGAGGGATATCAAATCCAAACTCTTCTCTTCTTCATCATCTTCAGCGTTTTACTCCTTTAGAACCTTGCGCACCCACTGAGCTATCTTAATGAATCCTTTCTATTTTGCCAAGATCTGTCCTGAGTGATTGTGTCAAAAACTGAAGGTGCAAAAGTTATTTTATTAGTTAGGGCACATGGCATCAAAATTTCTCACCTGTGTCTATAGTAGTGATTCATGGTTTGGTAATAATTACAATCTGTATTCACTGTTCTAAGAGACTGTTCTTCCATGTCAATCTGTACTGCAAAAAATAACTATGGAAAGTTAAGACAAAGACTTAATTTGAGCCAGTGTTCACCAACACTCATCAGTTACACTGTATCCGTTTTCTTGATGTCAGGTCCCAGCTGCAGACATTGCCTCTGAATATTTGAGAAGTACAAAACCAGCAACACTTCCTTCAGTACTGAATTACCAGAACTGCTCCCTTCAATCTTTCTGTTGAACCAAGAACCATTAGGTACATAGAGGTTACAGTAAGCTCATACTTAAAAAAGCTAGAATGAAACTGGCAAAGATTATCATTCACAGGGTTCTTTAAATCAGAAATCTGATGCAGTCAGCTGAAATAACTATGAAGCTTATAGGAAACTGGATTAGCAGAAACTCAAAAATGAAAGAAATACACATTTTCTGGTTTAAAATTGTGTCTAAATTTATCCCAGTAAGAGTGGCTGGTGACCCTGAAAGAAATGTGGCCTGTGTCCCACAGGATTATTCAACAGTGGTCATTTGGGGCTGATCTAAGGCTTTTGGAATATATTTGGTTCCTTTCCTATGCGCTGTAGTATCTTTCAAGTGAAGCAGCACAAGTGATTAGTTTGGAATGTTGATTGAAGGCTCCTATTTTAAGAATGGATACTGCAGAATTTGAATACTAGTGGAGATCAGCACTCTGCAGGAAATAAAAAAGAAAAGCTACCCACTTCTAGTCCCTGGAATTTGGCTTCATATAAAAAGGGAATTATTTAGAGACAGAGGAACAAAACTCTATACGCCCAGTCTTACAACACTTTTAAAAGGATACATTTTGGAAATATATGAGCCTCAAAATGCTGAAGAGTTCAAAATTTACTTTTCTTTTTTAAACTTGCAGTTTAAAAGATTTGAGGGTAGTGCACAGCCATATATCACTTACAGAAAGAAAACTTACAATAAATGTGTTTTTTAACTAAACACCAAACATTTTAGGAAGCAGTTAATTTGATAGCATAAGCTTGAATCTGGAGCCTTGAAAGACAGTTATATCATTCATAGCTACAAGCAGTACCCTGCGTAATTTTGAGATATAGGTCAGATGAAAAATGCAAATGCACGTGTGCTTGTGCCTTATGTATTGCAGTGAGGGAAGCAGCACCTGAATTCCTGTGTGTATGTGTATAATGGGGTTGTAACACTTTACTGGTGTAAGTCAGCGCACCCATTTTCAAATTACTTTCCTGCTGCTCCTGGGAGTTGAGAGATCCTTCAGAACTGTAGGGGATGTGGCAGGGAGATGCTAAACAGTTTTATAACATCAAAACATAGCAGGATCTACAGCAAAGGGTGCCTATAAATAAGGGCCTTTTTGCACTTACTATTTGTAAGTGCAGAGAGGCCCTTAGGATTGGTACTAGGATGCAAGTGAGAGAATGCCTTAGTTCAGATACTTGATTTATTTATTTCCTGGAAGCATTTTCACCCTGCTCTTTAACTGAAAAGCCAGAAAATACATTGAGGCACTAATGAGAATGACTCAGTTTTCAGGGATCATGCTATGGTGCATCTTTGGCTTCCTTCACTAGACTTGGTTCCCTACACTGGAAATGTTCATAAAATGATTAACTGGCATTAACATATTCACCCTCTCCTCCATTTTTTGCTGTGGTGCAGAGTATCTAATGTGTTTCCTGGCAGTTTAAGCTCTTTTTTGCCACATACTGAAGTAGCCCATTTCTCAGGGTCAGTCTGCTTAATTATATGAGCTCCCACCCACAAGCTGGATGAAAGTCAGAAATACAGGCTTCCCTCTTCATCTGCTATCTGTGACAACTAGGCCTCAGTCGCAGCATTATTGGCGTCTAGACTCTTGACAGCATGTAGCCTAGTAACAGAGCAATGTATCTGGGAGCCTACAAATAAGGGCCTTTCTGCACGTACTATTTGTACAGTTGCTGGTTTTGGGGGTTCTTTCTGGGTTTTTCTTTGGCATGCTGTCACAGTCACACGTTATCATTATTCAGCTGTTGTTGTTGTTTAGTTGTGTCCGACTCTTCGTGACCCCATGGACCAGAGCACGCCAGGCACTCTGGTCATTATTCAGTTAGTATACTAATATTATAGTATTATTCAGCTAGTATTCTGAAATAATGTACTAAATATACATTTTCTTCTACTACAAAAGTCCAACTTTTGTGAAAGATTCAGAATGGATATCATTCCTCAATCAGTGGTACCTGGGTTCTCAAACTTAATCCGTTCCAGGAGTCCATTATGAAAAGTCTCATAAAGCTGAGTTGTTATTATTTATTTAATTAATTTGTATACTTCCCTATACCTGCAGATCTCAGGATGGTTCACAATATAAAATAACAATATTAAAAAACACAAGTTGTGGCAAGTTGTAATGAAACAAACAACCAAGACCTGCACCCTTCAAATTCCCTGTAATTTTGTTTGTTTTTAAATCTTTATGATTTAAAAAACAGGTCAAGTATGTAGCCTTAAAACAGTGAAGAATATACTGTAGTGTGAAAGCAAACGAGGAAGGTTAGAGGGCAGATTACACCACCATGTGGTAGAAGTGAGAATATAACAAAATACCGTACTCAAATATGAATTTGATATTTTATGGGACACATCAAAGTTCATTGTAAAGTAAAAGCTAATCTGATCTACTCCCAAATCTGTCAGAATATGGCAACTTGCTTCTCCTTTTCCTCTTCCCAAAATGACTCCATGTAGAGGGCATTATTGTGAATGGATTTGAAGTCTCCATGGCCTCCCCCATCATGTTTTCCAGTGAATCTTTCCAGGTTCATGATGATAGATTTATTTATATTACCACCTGCAGTGTGTTTCCTCCCACAAGGTAATGGCAAAAATAATCCCACGCATATTAGTCATATGAAGTTAACTTGAGCTAGGAAAAACATGAAGCACACTGACAGTGCAATCCCACACGTATTTACCTGGAAGTAAGTCCAGATGTCTTCAGTGGGGCTTGATCCTTAGTAAGCATGATTAGATGACATTTTTGACATACACCTCACTACTTCATTTGCTCAAATTAGGGTTTAGTTCTAACTTTTAGTCCCACCTTTTAAAGTTTTCACCTATGCTGAAAAGTTCAAATGTTAAAAGGTATCTTGATAAGTTTCTAAACGAAAACATTGCCAGCACTTATTTGGTGATATGTCCCAGCAAATGCAGTAAACACACACAAGATTAGGATTGCAAACAAGAGGGTTGGCAGCATAACAAAGAATGTTTGAACTTCTCTCTCGAAGCACAATGCTAATTGAAGTTAATGCAGAAACTTCTGGGCTTTGATTGAACTAAGTTTTATTGAAGTAAATAATGGACAGAAGTGGCTGGACATGTGCTGTCTCTGGGCTTGGAAGATAAGACTCATAGTTCAATTACAAGGGTACTGGTTCAGCGTAATGAAGAGTTGCCATATATTTTATCATTACAGTGTTTATGTTTTCATGAGAAATTGTACAGAATGTAAGCATTTAGTCACTCAGCTTCTGTTCTAACGAGTTGAATCACTAGTTCCACAAAGAATAATTCATATAACTTTCCCCCCTTTCCTTAGAGCTATAAGCTTAAAGTTCCCTAAGGGGAGGAACTCATGTTTTGAACTGTTATCAGAGGGAGTCTCTTACAGGCACACCTGCTTGACTGGAAAGCACAGAGAAGCGGGAAAACATTTTGGGCTGAGGAAACAATTATGGGAGACATAACAAGCTAACAAAATACAGTGGTGCCTTGGGTTACAGACGCTTCAGGTTACAGACTCCACTAACCTAGAAATAGTACCTCAGGTTAAGAACTTTGCTTCAGGATGAGAACAGAAATTGCGCGGCGGTGGCGCAGCAGCAGTGGGAGGCGCCATTAGCTAAAGTGGTACCTCAGGTTCAGAACAGTTTCAGGTTAAGAATGGACCTCCAGAACGAATTAAGTTCTTAACCTGAGGTGCCACTGTATGCCTTTGCACTCTTGGGGTGGGGGTATCTCAACGAAGTATTTTCACTAGTGCAAGTACTTGTGGCTGTGGAATTGAACTTCTATTCTCTCTTCTTGTACACCCTCTAAATCTGTTCTGGGTTCCCCCCCCCCAACCCTCCATAGTAGATTTGGGGAAAGCATGGGGGCACACAGGGAAATTTAAATGTGCAACAATTAAGGCAAGAGTGGGCTGCATTCAGTTAAGGTATATTTTTAAAATGGCTACTATGCCTATTGAGCACTTTCCTGCACTGTGCTATATGGAATTGGGCAATAATTCAATGTGTTCTTACCAGTGCTTGGTCAGCTTCAGAGCGAGCCCTGCGCCACCGGCGCTCATCTTCATCCAGCCTGTTTCATAGTCCAGAGCTCCTCAAGGTACCAAGGAGGTACTTTGAGCTCCAAAATGCCAGAGAGGATGCTCAGGAGCAGTAATTGTCAGTTTGCATTTCTTAGTACAGAAAGTATTGATCTGATGTGTAGACATCTTTCCTATTCTACTTAATTCAAGAGAGTTCTGGAAGCTTCTCTGTGTGAAAGAAACAAGCAGGTGATTTGTGATGTTTGGGTTATTCATTCAGAGATGAGTACAGCTGGCTGTTATCTCTTCTGTCAAGGTCTGGCCGACTATAATAATAGGGTTTCACTTTCTCTTTCTACTCTATTCCTTCTGGTATGGTATTCTGTACATAGTGGGATGTGGGTGGCACTGTCGTCTAAACCAGAGCCCCTTGGGTTTGCTGATTGCAAGGTCGGCGGTTCGAATCCCCGTGCCAGGGTGAGCTCCCGTTGCTCTGTCCCAGCTCCTGCCAACCTAGCAGTTCAAAAGCACACCAGTGCAAGTAGATAAATAGGTACCACTGTGGTGGGAAGGTAAATGGCATTTCCGTGTGCTCTGGTTTCTGTCACGGTGTTCTGTTGCGCCAGAAGCGGTTTAGTCATGCTGACCACATGACCCGGAAAGCTGTCTGTGGACAAACGCTGGCTCCCTCAGCCTGAAAGTGAGATGACGAGCACCACAACCCCAGTCACCTTTGACTGGACTTAACCGTCCAGGGGTCCTTTACCTTTACCTCTGTAGATAGAATGCTTAGTGTTAAGGTTTTAGACTTATTGTAAATTTAAGTTAAGTCTGTTGCAACTGGATTTATTATGGACAGTGCCAATCCTGAATGTATTGGATTTGTGATCATTATGCTCATTTGCCTTCAGTAGCAGTAAAGCTCAGCTGGATGAAATACAATTGCCTCTGGTATATTTTTTTGGGAATACTGCAACGTGCTTAAGTTTTTACTCTGCTAACTATACATTGGAATCTGCTCTGGATCAATATTGAGTAGAATTCCATGACAATAATATCAACCACTTGTTTCATCTTGCCATTCCATAGTGAGACCAGGGCTTCAACAGGGTTTTATGTTGGATCTTTTGCTTCTGGGACTAGTGGGTTTTTTAATTCAGCCATGGATTTTAGTTAATAGGGGATTTTTATTTCGCAAGCATTTAAATTAACTCACAGGATTTAAAGGAACAGTAGGCCATCTTATTTGTATCTTCTCAACAAGAGCAATTTGCTCTCTATACTCAATTTGCAAGACAATTAGAACTTTGTACTTGCTTACAAATTCATTATTCCACATCCTTCCTCAATGCTCTAACAAGCAAATGTGAGGAACTGCACAATGAGTGTGATCTCACTTAAGAATGTGCAAAGCAGTACCTTATTCCATAACCTTCCAATGTCATTGCATGGCACAGCATCACATCTGCTTTTTCTAATGACTTTAATAAAGCCATTAATTAAAGCAGAAAACTAGTCAGGTTAGTATTTGCATGCAATTTGCAGATTGAAATGAAAACCCCACTTCCTGTAATATAATCTGAAGATCACTAGCCAATCAAAATAAAAGTGCGTACTCCCAAATAATAGAACTGTGTTCCATCTAGAAACAGCAATTTTTGCTGCAAAGGTTTAAAACAAACTCAGGGTAGATAGTTCAGTAGGGTAGATGGAAGACAGGGTGCATCATTCTGGCCCCATATGCACTATAAATTGAAATCAGTATCATGCCACTTTAAACAGTGATGGCTTCCCTTTTAGAATTCTGAGAACTGTTCTTTGTTGAGGGTGTTAAAAGCTGGTTGGAGACCCCCTATTCCCCTCACAGAGCTACAATTCCCATTTCCCCAGGAATACGGATTGTTAAACATCAGGCAGATAGATGCCTTCGCTATACTCTCTTTGGCACCTGCTTAAAACGTTTTTGTTTCGGGAATCCTGGATGTTGAGGTGTTTTAATCTCTTTAGTCTAGTGTTAACTTTAATTATCTTTTAAATGTTTTAATTACTTGTTTTTAACTTTTTTTAATTGATAATTTTAATATTTCTTGTAAACGGCTTGGGGTTTTTATTGCCATCAAGTGGTATATACATTTTGTTAAATAATGATTATTTTTTTAGCTGTAATGATGAAGTAGAGGGGAAAGGTGTTAAATTAGATTAAGGATTTAATGTAAACCTGTTTACCCTTTACCATGAAAGGTTTCCATTCCCCAACTCATATTGCTCCTGTGCATGTAACCTATAGTAAGTTTTCTACAGACACATAGGGTCATCTATCGAATCTTCATGTGACTCTTTATCATTCTAATGCAGATGAAACACCTATGAAATTGTAAATGGCATTATTATTTTTTAAAAGCCCAGCAGACACTGCAGGAACAGGGTAAGTAGCAAGGGCACAGCCTTGCACCCCATTCTACATGTGCAGGGAACTAATGTCACTTGAGATAATTAAGTGATAATGCTCACTTAATGAAGACGATGATACTACCCATTGAGATTTTGTTATCTAACACTACCATATGCTTTATTGATTTATAGATCACCCTGCATTCTCTGCATGGCTCACAAGTAAAACAATTAAAAATTTCATCAGCTCAAAGATATTTAAATCAGATTTTGAGAAATACACTGCAAAATCAAACACTGTTACATATGTCAGACTTCAGTCACAGCCAGGCTTCAACCTTATTTACTTAGAACATCTATGCATACGTTTCAACAGGACATGTGGAAGAAAGAATACTGCTGGCTTGCATCTACTAGTGGCGTCTTTGAAAGAGATGTATATTTATCCAGTTTCTTACCTGCATTTTAGAAGTATATTCATATATTCTAAAACATTACAGCTCTACAGTACAATCCTCTATATGTCTATTAGCAAGTACCGTAAGTCCCACTCGTGGTCAATAAAGCAGTCCTAATAGTCCATATTAAAAAGTTGTATCAAGATGCCAAATGTAGAAAAAGATCTGCAATGGCAGCCATTTTCAGCTTTCATTTGGGTGAATGGAAAGCTGTTATTTCCAAATTTGTTTTGAGATTACAATAAAAAATGGTGTTTTACATTTACATCCGAGAAACCAGCTACCCTTGTTATCCGATCCAAATCAGCATCTTCTTACATTGAAGAAAATATCCGATGGTCATAAACATGATCAGGAAAACTTACAAGCATCTGGACTACACGTTAGTGGTAGAAAGAACAGTAACAGGCACAGCAAAGAGTTGTGGTAGAAGGGGGGAAATCACCCAAAACTAGGCTGAGTTCTTGCCAAGTCCTGCCCCCCCCCCCCGCCTACACCCAATCCCAAATTGTTCAGAAGAGTTCCTCCCGGATTGTCTGGTCATACTTTTTGGCAAGAGGCGATTACAGGGGAGGTAAGGGACAGGAAACTCTCAATCTGCAAATTTCCATAACTTAATGAAGCCAATTACCTTCAGTTTTATTCACATGCCAAGATATAAATCCTACCAAATTAACTTGAAAAGAAATGGTAATGTTTGCTTGAGCTTCCAGCTTCATTGCAGCTAGAATTACTACTATATATAAGCATCTATTTTGTAAAAGCCTTTTCTTGGTGAATGGTGCCTGTTTTCCATTTTTTTTAAAAGAAAGAGAAAATAAGGATGAAACAGCATGATGTGCTGCAATTAGATGTGAACAGAATGTGCTGCAGCATAATGAAAACTCTGTGATGACTAATGGCACCTAGGTTATTTGGAATATGAAAGGCATTCAAGTTTGGCAAACGGCATGAAGCTTCAATTTGGAGGACTAGGTGATTAAGAATGAGCACAAAGACCTGCAATAAAACACGTTTACTGAACAGTTTTAAATTCCAGTTCAGCTGTAGAAATTTTTTAATGAAACGTTTACATCACTAAGTATTTACATTTATTGAAGTGTCACAGTACTAGGAATCAAATCTTTCTAAATAACTTGTACACAATACAGTTATAAAACTGAAGCCGAGTTCTATCATATTTTTTTATTTTATTTACAAAAAGACAATACAGTCAAAGTATCACTTGCTCCTTTTTAACTTCTGAAATTCTCATCAGGCCACTGCTAGCATCTTCTGTGAAATTTAAACCTTATTCTTGAAAATAATAAAGGCAGGTATATAAACATTAACAATTAAATCATTTAAACAAGCTAACAAGTTCCACAGATGTAGGCTCAGCCAACACTGCTCATTATATCAGTACCCACAACTAATAGAAGACTAAACAGCTGCTACTATAAATGAAAGTGTTATTCCATCGATCTATCAGGCAGCTAACACCCTACTGCTGCCATTCTTCTTCAGAAAAAGCAGGTTAGCCACACTTGTTCCTAATCTGCCAAAAGCAATGTGAAAAATTGTAAAAGAAATGTAAATCAAAATATAAAACCAAAAAAGGTACAAGAGAATATTGATAACAATATTTGCATTTCAGTGATTTAGAAAAGATGAGAGTAAAAAAGATGATTAAAAAAACAAAAAAACAAAAAACACATTCATGACCAGAATTTCCAAAGAATGTCTGGCTTTCCATAAGTATTCTCCTTCCTCAGGTGTCTGTATTTTCAACCTCCTGGACACTGGGAAACACTTGTTTTTAACCAGACAACTCCAGCAGTGATTCAACATACTTCAAGCTCAAGTGTCAATATTATTAGCAATATCAGTAATAATTATTCAGCCAAGTTTGTGAAGAGATGCAAAACTTGATTCAACTACAGATAATCGTTGCTCCAATGCCTTCAAAATCGTTTCTGCCTGTTAAGTAAGGGGGGTGGGGCAAGAAACATTTTAGTTTACATTAGATGTTAATTATAAGTTGTGTCCCAAATTCATGGGACCACAAATGAATTACAAGCCAGTACACCTGTTGCTCATCCTGCCTCCTCAGTATGTCATGAGGAGGATCACAGAAGACAGGAATGTATGTCACCCTCCCCCATATGGTAGGGATCATAGAATTGTAGAGTTGGAATGGACTGCAAGAGTTATCTAGTCCAACCCTTTGCAATGCAGGAATCCTGCCCACAGCCATCCCTGGGTGGACTTGAACCACCAACCTTCTGGTTGACTGGCATATCAGAGGATGACAGCACGAACTCTCTGTTTGGGGCTGCATTTGCACATTGATCTCCAGCCAGAACTACATGGAGAACTCAGCAGCTGCATGCACATCTGCATCCCCAGTTGCAAATGGCCATTATTTTCTCATATAAGAGTACAGAAAGAATCTCATGTCTCTTTTCTCCCCTGTTTCCCTTAACAAGTTCTACTGACATGATTACTGTGTTTCTTAAGAAGAGGGATTTTAAGAAGGAACCATCATCACACCATCTTTCACATCTGAAAAAAGTAAAACATAAAACCATCTTACCCTTCCTAGTGACTCTTCTAAACTAGCTCGACTTTCAAGCGTTAGAGGCTCTTCATCAATTTCAGCTTTTTGTTCCGAGGACCCTAGGGTATAACTTGGACATAAGTACAGTTATAAGTACAGTTATAAGTAACATCACAATCACCCAATAAGCATTTATTAACTGAAGAATCATTTTCCAGTGACAGCAGTCATGACTATAATACTCAATAACTGAAATGCACACATTTACAGACTGGTTGGCCCCTTCCCACTATTTTGTTTTAAGTCATGAGAGCCTGCATTATAAGTAGAGCCTTCCAGGTTACCTGGGTGAAGGTCCACCTGAGAATGTAGGGCTATGTACGTAAGGCAGCTGATGAAATTCCAGATAGATGTATGACAAGTGACGATCTGCAGCAACATGTTCTGGTCCATCCCCAATCCCTAACAGGAATGTTCCTCTTCAGCCTCAAGGTCAAGTCAGCTCAGAACAGAATGTATGAGGGGCAGGTTTCAGGAGGGGGATGAAGAGTGAAATGACACCTTTCTCAACCTTATGCAACTCTATGGCCCTGCACAGGCCCTGAGATTGGCCTCAGAGCCTTTGCTCTCTGGTCCCTGATTACGGACCATCAGATTAGTAGGTACCAGGGACAGGGCATTTTTGGTGGTAGCCCTGTATCTTTGAACACCTCCTCACACGGCCCCTTCATAGCTGATTTTAAAGAGGATTTTAAGAACATTTCTTTTCTCCTTGATATTTCCTTGATAGCTTTATGATAGATTCATGTTTTAATCCTTACTTTACTGGTATAATTTGTAATACTGGTATTTGGTGTACAGTTAACTCACAACTTGTGTGCACATTTAACTTGCATGATTGCAGCTTTATGCGCTTGGCAGGTGGCCAGCGGCAATCACACAAATTAAACGCTCGCAAGGCAGAAAGCTTAAAAATTATTTCCAGGCTCTGGGAGGCTCTCACAAGATCTTGGATGGCCCTATGAGATCTTGCAAGAGCCTCCAGAGCCCACACAACAGCCTGCCAGTACCCAGTAACCATGTGGGGGGAATGACCCATTTGGTGCGCCAGCTTCTGGAAAGGTAGGGATGCTTGCATGGGATGTTCTGGGGTCACTCTGACTAGGTGTCATTTTATATACAATCCATGAAATGTAACCCCCACACATCTTGCAAATCATCTATTATTATTTTATTGACTTTTCTTAGCTGCCTTGGGAAGATTTCACCCTAAAGATTTCCCCTTAAAGATATCAATGCATTAAATAATTAAATTAAAAGGGATAGCAATTAGAACTTTACAAGTGCAATGCCTAAAATTAATACCAATTGAACAAAATGGTCAGTTCTTGAAAACACCAAAATAACTTAATGATGCACTGCAATACTTATTACTGTGCTCCCATGCTATGCTTGTATTAATTTGCATAATACTTGAATTTTGAGCAATGCAGATTATTTGTTTACAAGTTTATAATCTGCACTTTCATTAAAAAAATAGCAAAGTGGAACACAACATACCAAAAATAGTAACAGAGATCAATGAACACTGATGGATTTAAAAAGAAAATGCATGTTGTGAAGACAAGCCTAAATGAAAAATACATCTGAAGGAAGGGATGAGAATTACAGTTAGATCACAATCCTCTATCTGCAGTTACCCAAGCAAGCACGCATTCAAGGATAATTTTTCAATGGTTGCTAAGGAAAGTATGGTAATTGGATATGTTTCAGAGAACACAATGCACACTAATATCTCAGTGTTAGAAAATGCTACTTGCAAGCAATTGTCAATGAATTCTCATCTCTGGAAATGACGCGTATTTATTGCACAGAATAATGGTTAAACTTAAAAGGATTGGGAGATGGGGTGGTAGTGGGGAAAGAGAGGAAGAAATTGAGGTTTTCCTCGTTGTTACCTAGCTGAATGCAAACAAAAACGAAGGCCAGTTTTGATTCATTTTTTTTCTTCCATGGAGGAACAGAAAAATATTTGCACTACTGTTCCTCCCCTCCCCGCAAAAAACTTTATGCACATCAGAAATAACCCGGAGTATTGAGGAAGTTGTCCAGTTTTAAGAGTATTTAAATAATCAATTATCATCAGAAGAAAGGCAAACAGAACTATTGCTTTGCTTACCTATCAAGAGAGTCAACATTTAAGCAAAATAAATCTCGTTTATAATCCAGATGTCTCGGAGTGCATCTGTAAATGCTTCCAAGGTTCATGTTGCACCCAGTGCAAAACAAGGTTTCAAGCATGCTGTAAAGCAAAGCATCACTTAGAAAATATGTAACATCATTTTAACATGTTCATGTTGTAATTCAGAACACAGCAATGTACCACTTCCAGTACAAATTAAACAAAACAATTAGCGGAAAGTTGTTCTTTACATATATTTTAAATAAAAAGGATTTATCCTGTCCTCCTTCTGAGGAGCTTCTAGCAGCAAACCTGGATTTCCTGCTCACTCCTAGTTATCATCACTAAACATCAGGAAGAACGTTCTGACAGTAAGAACTGTTCAACGGTGGAACGATCTCCCTCAGGAGGTTGCAGACTCTCCTTCATTGGAGGTTTTAAAGCAGAAGTTGGATGGCTATCTGTAATGGATGCTTTAGTTGAGATTCCTACATTGCAGGGGGTTGGACTAGATGATTCACAACACTCCTCTAGGTTGGTCTAGACGATTCACAACACTCCTCTAGGTTGGTCTGTCTTAATGCCTGGCTCCAAAATCACCAACTGGTATTCACAGCCAAGTACGGATTTTGTGGCAATGCAGTCAAGATATGAATTTATTCTGAAATAGTTATTGCAATCAGACAGAATTATTTTATATACTTTGTTGTATTAAATCTGGTTTGAAAAACCTAATACCATTGCAACCTTTTTCCGGTTCTCCCCTTTGCTCTTCAACTTAATTAGATCATAAATCAAAGACAGCCTAGAGTGTGACTGTGCGTGGGTGACCTTCCTTTACAGGGAAAGCCAAGAGATAACCACAGGAGTCAGAAGCAGCTGTGCGTGTGAAGTGCATGTGAAGGCCACTTCACGATAAAGACACAACAACCAAGCAAGTCTGGGCAAAAGCAGTCAGTCAGGCAAAATGTAACACTATGTGATGCTTTGTAATACAATGCTAGGCACCCTGGAGACAGGCAGCTTGGGGGCCTATTTGAGAGGTAAGCGATAAGGCAGAAGCTGAACTGTCTTGGTTTGTACAGGGGCCCCTTGTTTATGGTCTCCAGAGGGATAAACAAGGTCAGGCATCCATGTTAGACAGGACAGCCAAAGGTGTTAGAGGGATCACCCTAAAACTTGAAGCAGGTTGGAAACCCACTCCTTTTAGAGCCTTCTTGTGCTTCTTGGGTGCTACCCAGCAGAGTCCCCAGCCATGGTCTGATCACCCAGACCTTCGTGCTTTTGATAATAGCTGATTCCACCACATTCAAGTCCTTGCTGGGTACTCCAACCACTGCATTACATTTTAAGAATCAGTCCTTCCGAAGCTCTGATTATGACTCAATTAAAAGGCCTGTTGACCAACACATTCTTTATTTATAAATAAGTGTTAAAGGCAAGTTGTATATATTTATATTTATCGGACTGAAAGTAATATTTTAAAAATGCTTTTCCCAGGACTGTATGGGCACTTTTTTAAAGGACTTGGTCAAAAAGGTGCAAATTTCCATGTACTGCATTCATGCAAGTGCGCAAAAAACAAAACAAAACAACTATTCAGAGTGATGGTTAGCAGATGTGAACCAAACTCTTAAACCAGTTTTAAGGTAAAGGTAAAGGGACCCTGACCATTAGGTCCAGTCGCAGACGACTCTGGGGTTGCAACGCTCATCTCGCTTTATTGGCGTACAACTTTCGGGTCATGTGGCAAGCATGACTAAGTCGCTTCTGGCGAACCAGAGCAGTGCACGGAAACGCCGTTTACCTTCCCGCAGGAGCGGTACCTATTTATGTACTTGCACTTTGACATGCTTTTGAACTGCTAGGTTGGCAGGAGCAGGGACCGAACAATGGGAGCTCACCCCGTTGCGGGGATTTGAACCGCCGACCTTCTGATCGGCAAGCCCTAGGCTCTGTGGTTTAACCCACAGCGCTACCCGCGTCCCATTCAAAACCAGTTTTAGTCTTAGTCAATAAGCACAAACAATGTAGCTTGAATGTTCAAACAGATTCAAAACTCTGTGTGGAAATTAATTTTCTTGGAATACTTGTAAATATTTTAGGAAGCGACAACTCAGTAGCAAGCATTGAAAATCATTAACCTATGTATTTTTATTATGTATGCACACACTTCCCAAGGAATGTCTCCTAAAAAATCATGAAAACACTAACGTAATAAGATATGCATCCCATACTTACTCAAAGATTCAGTATGAGTAACAGGCTTAAAACAGATGGCTTCAAAAAAATAAAAATAAAACTGCTCTAAAGTGGCTTCCTTTTCCCCTTTCTAATAAAAAGGAGTCAAAACATATTGTCTATTAGCACATATGGATACTTTTAGGGCAAACCTTTATTTTGACTTTCTTTAAGATAAGGCTCTATTGTGAGACAGATCTGTTTCACTTTGGGATTTTCACTGCTTACCAGCCATATTCGCCTGCTCGGCTTGAAAGTTTTTGTTCCTTGTCCACTGAAACATTGAGCGTAACATCTGAAAATCAAAAGATGTAAGATCAGTAGTAAACTAGTGTCTCATAAGTACTCCCAGCCCAATTATGCTATTTATCGCCAACACAGAATGGGAAAACACTGAAGTGGGTTGGCAAAATCCTCTGTCCCAACTAAGGGGCACAATAATGCTCACATGCTTTGGTCAACCGGGTGGCAAGGACTAAGTTTAATGTAGATTCCAAATCACTTTGGAAATTAAAAAAGTGGCATATACATCACTAGCACTAGAACTGAGTCCCCTGAATTATCTTTGGATGCAAGTTTAAGCACATTTACCTGGGCGAAAACCCCACTGAAAATAACTGGACACACACAAATATAGGATTGCAACGTCAGCACTGCAGCAGCTTTCCCCCGTTCTCTCTTTTAAAGTGTTTTGTTGTTCCTTCTGCAGCTTCACCATATTCACGTACTTTTACTGCAATGCCTTTGCTTTTAATTTTAATTCCCTTTTAATTGCCCAGATAATTTCAAGTGATGGCGCAGCCTAAAACCGCCTCAAGAAGGGAGACTTGGGTCCTACGACCTACGTAAAGCACACGAGAAGGGCGCGAGCAAAGCCAAGAGAGGAGCCACTGAATGCTGGTTTATTTGCACGCGCACGGGAAGGAACCGCGCGAGGGAAAGCGCCTCGTCGCTCACTCTTCAACAAGATGCAGTTGGTGTCCTCGTCGTTGAACTCCCAGCCGAGCGTGTCTCCTACGGGCCGCTTGCACCCAGCGCACAGGAACACCATGGGCAGCTCCTCGGACCCCGCTTCCTCTCCGTCTTTGGGCCCCGGGCTGCCAGGGGACGCCTCCGTCAACGGGAGAGAGCTGTCTTCCACCGGGAGCGCCGCCATTCTCTTTCAAAGCCGCCCGCGCCGCGCCCCTCCCCTCCGCTCCAGCGCCGGAAATAACAGATGCAACGCGGTGCCGCTCTAGCACGCAAACGGAGTCCTTCTCTTTTGCCTCTCCGAGGCGAAGGGGCGGAGCCGGTGGCCTCCGCGGCGTTGGAGAGCGTGTAGGAGCATGCGCTGTGGCTCTTGGTGATTCAGCACCTGGGAAGGGCCTCGGTCGGGCAGGTGGCGTAGTTCACCATAGCAACGCTGGGGAAGCTGCTGCTTTGAGCGCTCTGAGGGTCCTTTGCGAGGTTGCATGGTAGTGATTTCTGAGAGTAGTTATGAAAGAATAAAAACTCCAAAATACAGATTCCGAAGATTATTTAAAAAATAATAATGGGGGGGGGGATTCTCACAGTCTTTTCGAGACACGATTCTCAGTACCACCAACCAACCGTGAGAGCTGCAGCTGCTAGTGATAACAGCAAGAATATGCGCACTGTGCAGGTTTTGCTTCAAAAACCTGCTTGAGGTGGCAGTAGGAAGCACACCACACCCAGCAGTGGCATCATTGCGCCTGCAAAACTACTGACTCCAGTGTGGTGGAAAAGACATTTGCTGTTGCTCCTTTGTGGAGTCTCCACGTGCCACCCGTTTTCCACATTCGTGTTTGTTTCGTGGTCAGTTGTGGGAAAGGGGGGTGGGAGGTTATTGCTGTGGATACTTGTGGGCAACGATGGATACTCAGGGTGAGAGTCTGGATGCATTGGAGAGGATTGAAAGGTGGAGTCGTTCATTTCCTGCAGTGAATCACCCTGTTGAAACGGGGAGTAAGTGGGCAGTGCTGTAGGTGAAAAATGGGGTGCCAGCTGTTGCTAACGCCATTTGCTTTATTTTAGTGGGCCATATGCCCTGTTTGTTTACCTTGGTAGTGTGTTGGTTGTCCTCCCTGCAGTTTGGTTTGTTTGTTTTATGACAGGGTTCTTATTTATTTGACTTTTTAATTAGTCCTTAATTTTTGTATATTGCCATTTTCCCTGCTGTGGGGTCAAATAAAATGATGATGATAGCCTGTCACCTGCTGGCATGGTTTTCTTTACCAACTTGGCTATGTGTCTTTTCTTATTACTTAGTTCTGCATTAATGATAACATGAGTTCACGACAGCTTGTACTTCCTGCAAGGAATGTTCACATTTGTCATTCTGGCACCAGAGACCATCGTCATACACTGACCTTCATTTCTGCTGATTGGGTCTGGTATCTAAGCATTCCTCAAGGATGTCTGCTCAAATGAAAAACTACACAACTACAGAATCTCTTTATAGGAACACTTAAGTACAACTCATCATAATTGTTGGTTAGGGTTAGATTTGGCTAGGAGGTTGTACTGAGATGGCCAACAAGACAAATTCATCCAGTTTTACTTACGATTTTGAATATTACATGGATTATTTAGATCTACTTCCAGTTGATGCAAGAAAGTTGAAGGCAAACAGATGTAAGTATTGCTTTTCTTGCGTTATGTGAGCAACTTAAGCAAAAACAACAAAAAATAAAACTAATCCTTTGAAAAGTTTAATGTTTTTGTAAACACACTTTCTGCATGTAAATTGCTTACTTAGATTGGGGTTTCTGACTACTGCATAGTAATTTGTTGACTACCAAATTCAGTACCAGTCTTGTGCAGGTTGTCTAAGACAGTCCACCTACTTCATTGAAACTCTTTTCCAAGTATGTATGCATTAAAATTGGATGGAATGTATATTTTTGTTTTCAAAAAGTTTGAATTTTTATTGTTTGCTTAATGACTTAACTGCTGGAATACATTAATATGTTTTGAACATTGTAGTAAATGACAGCTTCCCTCTTACTGTTAAATTAAAACTGAGAATATAAGTCATGCACTTCAAATGCTATACTAATGAAAGCAATGTTTTGCTATTAATTTTTAAGTATTTGGAGTTTCAGGAGGGTGTACTCACTTAAAGCACTGCAGCCCCTATTACTGTACTTGGGAAAGAAGCCTTCCTTGAGTGGACATAACATTGCTTAGTAAGAAAATCTATAATAAATGCCTTTAGGATTTGTAAGGTGTTATAAATACTGTATTTCTTTCCACAGATTCAATTGTCATAGCCCTTTGGATTGGGCTTGCTTCTTTTGTGGCATTTCTTTTCCTTATTTTGTTCTATATATCTCGGTCTGGTTCTACACCCGTCAAGTAAGTACAATGCTTTGTGTTCTGTAGATGAAAGGAAATGTAAGGTTGTATGCCCCTATGAAAGACAGGACTTGGGTGCAAAGCAAGCATCCTAGATTTATATCCCTAAGCATCTAATTAATGTGCGCTTGGGCTATGTCGCTTCTAAAATTCTAAAATACTGTATCATACATTCCCTGCTTCCATTAGGCTCACAATGGCCTGGTTTGGATTACTGCTCTAGGCTTCCTACTGTGTCACTTCATTGCAGCTTGTATTATTTCTGAATCAGGGAACTGAGGCTAAACGTTCATTAACAAACCAGAATCATGATGACGTATTAGCTGACATTAAACCTTAGTTTCCCAGATCAGATGTAATACAAGCCAGAAACCATTGTCTGAACTGAGTGCATGTCTTGCCTGCTATAACCCATCTCACACTATTTCTCTGAGGGGGTCCCAAATAGGAATTGCATGTTAGTGTTCCCAAAAGTATCTTCCTACTGGCCCTGGTGTCTATGAAGCCCTAATTCTGCATGAGTATTTTAAAGAAGTAAAGTGAATGTAGAAAATCAATGTAGGGTGATGGCTTGAATTTTTTTCTCTTGTCACCTCTTCAGTTTGTTTTTGAGTCAGCCAACCATTCTAGCTGTGAGTCAGGTATTTTGGTTTTAGTAGGCGGGCATCTTAAAACATAATACATCAAAAGCCTTAAAAATCAGCTTTCAAAAATTCTGAAAAAAATAACAGCAAATATTTATTCAAAATCCAGCTTAAAAATACACCGTAACTTTCGTGATACATAATTACAAATAAGTTATGAGTTCTAAAATAGTTCTCTTTATGGCAGCCCCCCCCCAATCAAGATCTGAAAGCATGACACACACTTTACATTTAAGATTGAAAGACAGGGTGATGAATTAAGAATGGGTAAATGTCTTTGCAGAGAGAAGCTATAGCTTCTTCAGGTTCCCATGTTTTTTTATCATCATTTTTTTGTTTACCATTTGCTGCTCCATGTATCAGTTTAACATGGGTTATAAATGTGTCTGGTTGTTTTGCTCCCAGCCAAAGGTCTCCAATGTAAACAGAAGTGAGGAATATGCTTGCCCCTAGGAAATAAGAAAATAATTGTCACAATCAAGATCTTTTCTTAAATGTTTCTTAAAAATTGATCTATATCCTTCATTTACTCTGCTTATTTTAAATGGCAGAGTTTCCAATACATTTTTTTAAATGGAACATTTGATACTTCATTAAGGGAACATTGGTTTTTGATGTTAAACAGCACTTTATCCCTTAGAATATTCCTTAGAATATTCCTTAGCATACTCAGGTTTATTTAATTTCTCAATCAATTTTAATGTCACCAGAATATCCTATTCTACATTACTAGTTAATCTCTTAGTATCTTCTGGAATTACCGTATTATACAGCAAAAGGCAAAATTTCAAGAAGTTTTATGGGGGAGAGAGAAATTATATGCTTAGTTTCCCCTCAACATCCTTGCTGAAAATAACATTACCTTTCTTCGTTCTTTCTTCCTCTGTTACTGCCGAGAAGCAGAACCTTTCCACAGTCTCATGAAAAGCATTTTTGGTCAGGTTCTGAGAATCTAGTAGGTGCAGCATGATTCCATTAAGCAAAGAGAGATCACTCAGTTCCATCGCCTTCTCTTCACAGGCATTGTAGACAGTACTGTAAAGCTTAAATATACCACTTTTGAGAGTTGCATCTTTAAGAATCTCATCTACCACAGTGCTGTTTTGCAAAGCACTCTTTTCAAACCACTTGAAAGTCAAAAGTACATTTTGCACGTTGAAGCTGCTGTCGAGAAGAGACTTCACTAGCCATCTGAATACTAAGTAAGCAATCTTACACGTAAGACCAGGATTGTCATCTCCATTGTGCTCTTTTGAATGCTTTGCTGGCATATCCAGGAATGCAGGTTCCCAGTGGAAAAGCACAGATAACAGGACAGATCTACATTCTTCTAAATATTTCTCATCCCACTCAGATGCTGCTTCTGCTTCTATTTCAATTTCATTCTTCTTCCGAACAAGTCGGGATGATGTTCGAAAAGGTGCTTGTGCTTTGTTTTTGTCTTTAATGTTTTCTGTAGTAGAAAACAAACAAAATAATTACAACAATTTAAAGAAAAATGAGAAAATTTGAACTTTCTGAAAAGTATTTGTTGGTCTTATTGTGAAAAATGTTTCTCAGTGGGTACTTGGATGTCTCCAAGTTGCAGTGAGCAGATGTCTTCACATTGGTACAGGAGGTTTCAAAAGGTGCAAACTGATTTTTTCTCATCTGTGCGCAACCATCATCTTGCACCTGTCTTAACCTCTCCTGCACTGCTGTGAAGACATATTCACACCTAAGGAAGAATGGTAATAAATGAATCAATTCAGTATTTATTTAAAAGCTGACAGTGAGACAGAAGGACAGATAGAACCTCCTGCTGAATTGTGCTTATAAAGTTGGAAAGTAAAAGGTTAAAAGTTCAACCAAATCCCAACAAGATAAATAGCTCAGTTGTAAGAAGCCCAGACCTGAACATCTGAGATTATTATCACTCCATAGATTTTGCATGAATGCAGCAAAAAATATTTTCTCTAAGCAAATCTTATTATAAGCCTTATCTTTTAAATCTACATTAACAAAAGCAATTTCCCACTTTATCTTAAAAATGAGAACTCTTTCTTTGATTTAGCCATCTCAGTGCTGTTTTATGTGTGGGATCACACAAACTAAAATGGTTTCTGCTTCCACACAGGTCTCTGCTCCTTAATTATCCACCCCCACAAAGGCTCAGGAAAGGGAAAAGTGATTAGGTAAGGGCTTGACTGTCCTAAGCAGATCCTGGCAAACTGACATGATGAAAGTCACTTACACTCAGAGCTTCATTTTATATAAAGAGCATATGGTGATGTTCTATGAAGTTTACCACTAGACAAAAAATACATAGTGCAAGGGAGATATGAAATCCTTTTTTGTGGATCATGTCTTATGTTATTAATGAAGTACATATATATTTAATGATTTCTACTCCCTTTTCAAACTTCCCGAGGAAGCCTGCCTGGGGCCAACGATAATATCTTTTCAGTGTGAGGTTAAGGGCTTCCTCTTCTTCCATGCATTTGATGAAAAATGATGAGCTGGCTGTTGTGTTCAGTATTTTCAGAATTCAGCAGAAAATAGCCGACCTCATTTAAAACACATGATGTGTTTTAGAACTTACTAAGCAATTCTTTTGTTTGGTACTGTTGAGCAAATATCTGAAGAACATCTTGAAGTTCCACATCTTTGCCAATTATGCTCCACTTGTGCAAGAGCAGCAGAACATCTTTGTTTGAAAGGACATGCTCATTCACAGTGAATCTTCCCATTTGTCTGAAGGCCTCAAAAACCACAACGCGGTATTCCAATACAGAACTCAGCGTGCTGAAAAACTGAATCAATATGGCAGAATCCAAGTTGGTCCTATTTGGCAGGAGATGGAGGAAAAAAGGTTACAATGCTCAACCCAAATGGTAATTAAACTCAAAATTTGCTTTTGTTTGGAAACAAGTGACGGTTTATTTAATTTTTGTCTAACACAAAATAAGAGTCTGAGGGAGATAAGATTGCAGCAAAAAGACAGCAGTGAAACATGAAGGCTACTGATTTGAGTTATCATTTGTTATCAGGTTGCATAATTTGCTCTGGCTTGCATGCAATATTAAACTGTAGTTTCCAAACATGCGTACACTTTTCAGGCAGGGCTACTCAAGTGCTTGATGTACATAGCTTTTAGTGCAGGGGTAGGCAACCTAAGGCCCGTGGGCTGGATGCAGCCCAATGGCCTTCTCAATCCGGCCCGGCTATCAGCATGTTTTTACAGGAGTAGAATGTGTCCTTTTATTTAAAATGCATCTCTAGGTTATTTGTGGGGCCTGCCTGGTGTTTTTACATGAGTAGAAGGTGTGCTTTTATTTAAAATGCATCTCTGGGTTATTTGTGGGGCATAGGAATTTCCCACTATTCAACACATTTCTCCCCCAAAAATATAGTCTGGCCCACCACATGGTGGGAGGGACAGTGGACCGGCCCATGGCAGAAAAAGGTTGCTGACCCCTGTTTTAGTGTATGTCTTTCCTGAAAATGCTGGTACACAGTAAACAAAAATGAAAAGCTAAATTTGTTTTACTGGTTGAATGCATTGTAGTGAACTCAAGTAGCAAAAATTACACAGTGTAAGGGTTAGGTCAAATGGAAAACTGGTCGGTGAAAAGAGACAAAATCAGGCATAATATCTTGTTAGGGGTGAAAATGACTCTAAGGGTTAAGAACTGCCAAAATTCACAGAGAACTAAGGCTCTGAAGAATTGCAGTGGCTGAAAAATACCATATGCAATAGTTTTGAGAAGGCATAGACTACTGAATGCTAAGCAGACTTCAGCAGTGCTTCTCCATGGCCCCCACTCACAGCCTTGATTACAATTTAGAAAGGTGAGAAAGCTATTCTGGAAAATAAATAAGAGCGAAATGTATTGAAGACAGGCTCCCACTGAGCAGAAATGATGAGTGGGCCACTTAGATATTACCAAGTACCAACCAAGGCATTTCAGATCTCTGCAGATAAGCTAATTTTTAAAAAAATGATTGTTGCCATTTACAATGAAAAATAAAAGGTGAATTTTGAGATATTACAAAAACTCAAGGTTCAACGAAATTTAATTCCAGCTACATTATACTCTTGAAAACAGAAGGAAATACATACCGAATGTGTTTAAGAAGCATTAATAAAATGTGAAGAAATTCACTGACAAGCTGGAGAGGAAGGAATCTCTGATTCTCTAGTAGCTCCTTTGTATCAGGTGTTCCAAGTGACTTTTGTTTATCTCCTAAATTGGTTACCCAAAGAGTATGGACTAAAGAGATGACACTGCTTAGCATCTTGGATTCCAGAAACCTAGAATGAATGAAAAAAAAAGTTAAAATAATAAGAAATGTTCCATGTTTATTTTATAGCAAACCAGATTACAATAGTGCACCAAAATAGCATTTTAGAAATACTATTTCTCAACCATTATCCACCAGTCCCATGAGCTGGGTGCACAAAATGTTACCTTTAATATTGTCTTTCACCTGAGGGGAAAAAAATGGAAGGGGAAAATCCAACACTGAATCCAGAGTGTACGTTCCTATTGATGTATTTATTTGAAAGTCACTGTAGGATTTAAACCATGAATAGACTTTGAACATGCATTTAGGAAATTCACATTTCCCACATCAAACACTATAGTGTGTGTGTGTGTGTACTGAGAAATTGTGTGAAAACAGAAACTTTGTTCAACAGTTTTTCAGAGATGAACGCTGCAAGCCAAAAATAGGATCCCATTTATTTTAATTCATACCAGTTTAATATGGGACCTAAGCTGAAGAGTGCTGAAGTTGTTAAAGGCAAAGCACAGTAGCAGCATCCATGGGCAGAACAACACAATGTCATTTTCCTACTAACAGCATAACAATCCTCAAAACCTCTTCATCAATCCCTGGACAATTTAAGTTCAGTTTCAAGAACAGGAGATTCAGCTTTTAAATAAAACATTGCTAAAGCCAGTTTTCTGACTATTATTCAGTTACATTACATTTCAGGAACATATTAGAGGCCAAGTTTTCTTCAACAAACAAGGATGACAGAGTATTAATAAAATGTTTTCTCCAAAGAAGCAATAGAACACTCTGTTAAATTCCAGTTAATGAACTCAAGTCTTTGCAGGCACATGGAGTACAGCCTTAGACTACATGGCAACAATAGTTAATAATTCTTAGCTAAGTTGATAATTGTATGTACAGGCTAACATTTTAACAGAATCAAAGTTTTTAAAGTATCTCTAAGTAAAAGGATTTAAAGGGCTTAAGCTGTTTCACTGTGCAACTGTATGCACGTTTACTCAAAAGTAAGTCTGTTCAATGAAGCTGGCATCCTTGTAAATGTTTTTAGGATAGCTGCCTTAGTGGCATACCATGACCTCTATGAGCAAAAATCCTTATCCTAATTTCTTGCTCTCTCGCATATGCACATTTAAAAAGGTGAAAGAAATAATTTATTTAGCAATCAATCATGAATAGTCTTCTATGCACCTTTTATCTAGTACAGATATTATCCAAGTTAATAGGCTGTGATCTCTTATTAGCTGATAGGCAGCTTTGGTGATGTATGCAGCATTTTGAAGTATTTCCAGAATCTGATGCTGAAAGACAAAATAAAAAAATATATTATTTAGTTACATAAGATGTCCTTAATAACTTTCACAGCTGCAATTTTAAGCCTTTGGGAATGAAACAAGGGGAAAACAACTAGATCTAATTATCTGCAAACACAATAAAAGAGTTCTGTGGCACCTTTGAGACCAACAGTCTTTTGGAGTGAATACATCAAAGATGGCGTCACTCTGGAAATTATCTTCTCATGAGTGTGGGGGCAGAATCTACAGTATCCACCTGAACATTGTCTTCAATACTTTGCCTTAAAATGCATGCAAAATGGTACCATGACACCTCCAGAATGCAGGCAGATATTCTAAGGGTACTTGGTGACCTATATCTTGCTTCCATGTGTTAATATAAAGAGTACCCCAATATTTTTGGTTCTAGTGTTTTCAACAATTTTACAATACTCCCCCCTCCCTTTTTAGCACACTCCTTGGTCTTAGGAGATAGCTTGTTATTTTCAATTTTGTCTCAAGCTTTCTATTCATACATAATGACTAACTTTTATAAAATCTTACTAGCAAATATTGGGGCGAGGGGGGAAGAGAAACAGTGGATGAGATATAAAATAACATACAGGCAGCAACTGATTGATGCACAATTGTGCATGTACACCAAACCCAGAAGTGACCCGAAAACGTCACTAAAAGGGTGGGGCGAGGGAGGAAATGCTTTACGCAGGTCCCACAGACTAGCGTGGGAGTCTGGAATGTAACCCCTGCACAAAACAAGGTTTGCTTTTATCGTCCTAAATTGTGAGTAATTCTATGCACATACACTCAGAAGTCAGTATTGTGCCCAAGCATATTCTCAAGTAAGCAAGCATGGATTGCAGCCTTAGAATATTATTACTGCAGACTATGTTGAGATCCAAAGATAGCCACAGATGTTACAATTCTTGACACATTAAAGACTTAACTGGATGTTTTACTTTAATATATGACTGCATGAGAGTAGTTCTTAGAGGAAAAGTCTTCAATGTTTTCTTTTTGCTTTAAGTTAAAAGCTTTTAGGAGTATCTGTATGTGTTTCAGTTGTATTTTACCTGGGAGGATTCATCACACAGTGGACTATGGAAGAAAGACAGAATGACGTGGAAAATTCTCTGATAATCATATAGTTCATAGCAGTGTTTGTCTTTGAGTCCTTCCCCAATAATTGCAAGAATCCATTCACGCTCCATTTTGTGCTGGAAAATAAAAAGGGAGCATAAATTACTATTGTAACTTTTCAACTCTATTTCCACCCTATAGGAATGTCTCCAACAGAACTGTTAAAGATGAACAAAGAAGGGAAAAAAACACATGATGCCGCAAACAGAGACATAAAAACCTAAATTCCAGATATGCCAGTATTTTGTGATGCTGCTAAATATAATACACATTTCTTACTTTAAACGGATTAAACAGTTTTCATCATTTTTCTGCATTCAGAATGTGACTTCTTATACAGTCACAAGAAGTCACATACTGAATGTAGAAAAAAAGATGCTCCACTTGCCTGTCTGTATCTTATCGCAAGCACACAGATAACCAACGTCACTATTTTTTCTTGTGAATGTAACTTCCCATGCCAGCCGTGGTTAGGTTTAGTTTTATGTGTTTTGTTTGCTGTATTTTGTTATTTGGGTTATATGGATAAAATTTAATAAAAATACTTTTTTAAAAAAATGATGCAAATATGGAATTTTGAATGTGTTTCAAAACCAGCAGCTGTGGTGAATGGCAGAAGGAAAAAATAAAGCGGCCATGCATAGACAGAATTGCATAACAGGAAGAGGCGGTTGCCACATGGACACTAATCTCAGTGTCTGAACAATGACTCTTTTACCATGCTCAGAGTTTAGAAATGAAGATCCTGGTTGCTGCAATCAACTATAAAGACTATTTACATGGTAATTTGGTTGCAACAGACAGGAAAAGAAAAGAAATGAGATTCTCAGAATTACTTGACAGGTACCAGATTTTTGTGTACAGAGAACAGAAAGCAAACAATTGTGCTATTCATGAATGACAGTTTACACTACACAGATTTCTATTACCTCTGAATCAAAACTGTAGAAAAGCTGAAAAAATCCAGGCACCTTCTTCAAATCCAAATACTGATGAGATAGAAGGAACTTGTTCAGCTTTGTGTACATGTGCTCCTCTGGGAAGAAAACAGAATGGTTATTGTAGCATGAAAAAAGCCCTTATCATTTCCATTATTAAACTCAAGAAATTTCTATACATCTTAAAAATCTCTCATTTTACAGCATGACAAGTCTGACACACATTTCATGATCACAGGGATATCTAAAATGGCCCAATTTGACTAAAAGCCCTTGTTTTTCATTCTGAAACAAAACCAACCAAAATTTAACACAAACAAAATGGTTATCTTATGAATTAAGAAAGATCAGAGAGCAGGTGTAACTTATTCTAGAATACCTGGCTTTAGCATTTGGTGGGCTACTCTTGAAACATATAGTGCCAAAGGGAAAGTAAATCTGAGATTTGGTTGTCTGATTCCATTCTGCACAACATCCATAAGGTAAACCAACTGAAGCACAAGACAAAAAGAGAGAAATAATTAGGAAATTGGTTGTATGATCCTATCAGTAACTGCTCAATTGTACACACAGTATGATTTTCATCAGGAACTGCAGAAAGTATATGTTAATCATAGTATAGAAATTATACTCAATTGAATTAGAATACCTATCCTAATATAACTCAATGGAAGTGATGAAGAAATTATTACTAATACAAATGAATGAGAAATAATAAGTTCTGTATTTCACTCGTGGGTTGAGTCCTATACATAATTTGGAAATCTGGGAGGTGGGCAAGGAAGTTACATAGTACCCTGAAAAACAGAAGCATATTGACATCTTTGGCAGTTAGCAATACAGTTATCCTAGGTCGGAGATGCTTTCAGAGCAAGTTTAGTCCTAGTTAGACATGTTTTCAAACCACTACATACTTTAGGAAAACTAAAGTTAACTCCTTACCTGCTTCTGTTCTCTAAACCGAGCCCCTTCTAGGTGAGAGCGGAAAGAGCTCAGGACATAGTATGCTGCTGCTCGCATGCTACTGTCATAGCTGCTAAGGGCTGTTACTGCCAGACCCAAGGCATTGACGTCAACAAACTTATGATATGCTACAACACATTCTACATAGGAAAAAAGAGGGGAAGGAATGTTTTAAAATGTTTGTAAAATGGAAACTCTAAATCTTTTACAAGGTAATTTTTTAAAGGAAGACTAAATTATAGGTATGCACATTAAATCATAGCAATTTCTATAAGAAGGGTGATTGAATGCCTGATTAGAAAATTGTCCTCTTCTATTCTTCTGCAACAAAGAATTCAAGATCTCTCTGCATTGCCTCTGCTTAAGCCAATAAAGACACAAACCCTCTTGCACCTGAGTTTCTAATGAGCCTTCCATTCTGGCACCACCCAAACCACATCTCTTTGTAGCCCTCCTTCCCCTACACCAAGGTGCACATACAGAGTCAATTAAAACAGATCTAATTACTCTTTACCATGCTTCTGTTTGTACCATGTGGTGTTTGATACAGCTTGGTAATAAGGATCTCTATTTCTGTTTCATCAATGCATGTATATTTGTGGAGCAGTGATTCTACTTCAAGCTAGTGATTGAGAGTTTGTAACTAGAAGGCAGAGAAGTTACAGCTGAATCTTTTTCCCACGAGCCACCCCTCTCCCCTTACTAAAAGCGAGATTCTGCCAACAAGGAATCTTGTTTTGTATTTTTGGGGCTAGCCCTAAATTTATGGAGTGAAGATTAATCTGGAAATAGGAGTATAGGTCATGGAAGGAAACATCAATGCTGGACCTGGCCTTGGCAAAATGAAACTTGACAGATGACATGCAAAACAGCAAGTTTAATTTATGTTGAACATACAGTTTTGTTTACAAAACCTTGGAAAAATCAAGGGGAAACGGCTGCTGAGATAATGATCAGTTCTAGAGGTGTCTTTTTTTCCTTTTGTATTTCATTTGGGGCTTTTACGCCTAGTGAGAAGCAATTATGGAGCATTTATTCACAGGAGACTGTTATAAACACATGTAGGAAGCAAAAAATATAACCCTTTCGGCCACCTGCTGTAATAGCCCAGCATGTCTGGGGATGTTCCATAGAGCATGTTCAGAGTGAACAGCTGTCAAAAGATTCCATGGAGACAGCAGGTTCTTAAAAGATTTTTTAAAGCATAAAAAGAAGGATTGTGTGATGCAGTAAGTGGGAGAAAGCCTCAGGGAACTGAGGCAGCAAGAGAGGCAAAGAGGAACCAAAGCAAGATCTGCAGCTTGGATGGTGTTAGTGAGAAATACAAAAATAATACAGGAATCATAATGGGGGAAATATCTGGTTTTGACTGTAGTGGGGTGGACAGTCTTTAGCTGGGTGCTCCCATGTCCTAAGCCAGGCATGGCCAAACTTGGCCCTCCAGCTGTTTTGGGACTACAACTCCCATCATCCCTAGCTAACAGGACCAGTGGCCAGGGATGATGGGAATTGTAGTCCCAAAACAGCTGGAGGGCAAAGTTTGGCCATGCCTGTGACCTAAGCAAATGCTTTCACACATTCACAGAATGCCTTGCTGCCACTGACCAGAAAATATTTTCTTTCTGTGGTAACGCAAAGTCTGCAAGCTAAGAGAAGCTATGGCAATGAAGCCACAAGGAAAAGGAAACAGAGTTGGTGGACAGGTGAGGTAACAAATCATCCACAAAAACAGAGAATCAAAACAAGCAGTGCTTTTCAAAACAATATTGTTTCTGGTGGTGGGGAGAGGTTGCCATTCCAAAGATGAAAAATTGTCTTCTCCCACCCAAGACTAAAGACGAGCTCTGCTTCACCCTATTTAAATCAACCTACTTACTCCCACTACCACATACCCTTCAATGCTGTACTCACTACACAGTCTCTTTTTCTTCTTTCAAATTTGATTTGGAAATCCTGCCTGCTGTTTAGCTTTCTCAAAAAACAAAAACAAAACACCTGTTCATGTGGCCTATCTGTGTGTAGCTTCCCAGCCACTAAAATTTCCTTCTATGCCCCCCTCCACCCAGATTTCACATAATCAACCCAGCAGCAACCAATATTCCTCATAGCACTGACAAATCTAATGATTCCAAACTCCTGCAAAACAACGTAACAGAATACATGACAGGAGATGCTGTGGGGGAAAACACCCACACCCACACACCCCTTCACTATTAAAAAGAAGCATTAAGTCTTTTTTTTCAATTGTTGAGTGAAAAATTTTGGTTGGGAAAATGGAGACGGGTAAGTGGCAGGCACCAAGACGATGCATGCAAACCAAAAATGGTGACTGCCAAGTGCACTGGCGGCCCTTCCAAGCCTGCTCACGATGCAGAATCACAAAACTGTGTGTGGTGCAGTGTCAGATGATGTTCTTCCTCCATCTCAAAACCCCTTCTTGTTTTCTTTAAAAAGTATAATTAAAGCCTTTGGGGTCAATTGGATATCTGATGTCTGCTCTGAATGGAAGAGCAAATAGTTTAATGAGCAATTACATCATCAACTAGCCACCTGTTTTAGAAGATGCCATGACTCCTGGGCAAATACAAACCAGATGCCATAATGCAAATGAGCTCTGGATTTTGAAGCATTTTATAAACAGGTAAGACATATAAAGCATACTATGTTAGCTCAGCAGATGTGCATAAAGAGCTTGTGTCCAATTACACAGGTCTCAGACTAAACCATGAACACAAATAAAAAGCAAAGGAAACAGCAAGAAATATGCCAAAATCCACAGTTGGCAAACATATGTTAGAACCAACCAAAATGTTGCATGCTTTGGGTTCTGTCAAAATCAGGCTGGAGGTTATATAAAGCAAGGACAGGGGGAGGAAGAAAACTGACAAAATAACCAACAAAAAATGGCTCAGTGTAATAGCCTGCCTTGTCAATATAAAAACTACCAGCTCTTGTATTTGTGCTCTCTACCTTATTGTTTTGCTTAACGCTGCAGAAAGATCTGGGTAACAGACTTTATATTCTCAAAAATGGAGATCACCCATTGCCTTTTTTTAAAATCACAAAAGCTTAGCTGCAACCTCAGACCTGCATAGCAAATCTTTGATAGAGTTTTCAAGCCATAACTTTTGGGGGTCTATGTTTACAGTTTCACACTAAATGCTTCCCAAAATACAAGAAAACCATTTCCTATACCTGGTCTCAACAATTCACTGAAGAGATGAAGGAGAAAACAGGGGTCATAGAGATCTTGAAGAGCCACTTCACTTTTGCCTTTCCTTAGGAGCATCTGTTCTTCCTAAATACAGGACATAAAATAAGATATGACTGAATTTTAATTGACGTGTTTTTTAGCTGCCGTGAAAGCCTTCTCATAACAGTCATCATATAAGCACTGCTGGGCATCCTAAAGCTGGGTGATAGCTGTGTATACTGCTTTGGGTTGTTTTTCTACAGCTTTCCCTGACCTCAATGACTGCTGTGCAATAGGAAACTAAGAAGAGCCTGCAAGTGAGGCTTGAGCACAACAGAGCTCTCCTTTCCGCAGTTTTCATCAACTGGTTTTCAGAAGCCTGCTGCCTCCGACTGTGGAGGTAAGACCATAGCCTACTAAAGGGTTAGAAGCCACTGATCCTATGCATGTCAACGCAGAAGTACCGTATTTTCCGGCGTACAAGACGACTTTTGAACCCCGAAAAATCTGCTCCAAAATCGGGGGTCTTGTACGCCAGATACTGCAGCGTGGCGCGGGGACTTGCCGAGCAGCGCCGGAATCGCGTCCGTGGCTCTGCAGAATCGAATTCTGGCGCTGCGGACATTTTGGATATGGGCAGCGCAGCACCAGAAATCGCTTCTGCGCATGTCCAAAATGTCCACAGCGCCAGAAATCGCTTCTGCGGAGCCGCAGACGCGATTCTGGCGCCGCTCGACATTTTTTGAGTTAAAATATAGAGTATATCCCAAACTCTATATTTTAACTCGAAAAACTGGGGGTCGTCTTATACCCCCCGTCGCCTTGTACGCCGGAAAATACGGTAAGCCCCACTGATTTCAGTTTCCAGGTAAGTGTGCCTAGGATTTGCAGCCTGACTGCTTCTCTCTTTTGCAAGAAAAACCTTTACGTTTCCTCAATAGCTGCTACAATTTTGGCCCCAAGGGTTTGGTGCTTAATTCTTAGATCATAATCAGCAACCAGCTCTGAAACCTCACTGAACTGAAAGGATTGCAGTTTTGCAGCTTTCAAGCAGACTATGCAGTCGTTACATTAAAAAAAAAAGAAAACCAAAGAGGAATAAGGCCCTTTAATATAAATCAACCAGATTGCTATGACTGCCACTGTGAATATTAACAATGCCACTTTCAAGATAAATGACCTAAGACTAAAATGGTTCTACTGTACATTTGTTTTTAAAAGGACAGAAATCTGCAGTCAGATTAAGGCACCTCTGTGGACAGGAGATGCCGATGCTGTGGGAAATGGAGAATGGTCCTCATCATCATTTCTCGGTCTAGCAGACACAGAATTTCTTCCATGCTTGGCTGCTGCCACAGGGACTTTCCCAGGCTCTTGCATGTCTTATGGTGCTCCACAGCAGCTGGACCCCAAAGCAGGATTCTGGAATCATATTAAGATGCTATGTGTTTTCCAACTTTGTATATGAAGAGAAGATAGCAATTACACAAAGCAATTTGACTTGTAAATGGTAGAACAATGTTTTCCTTTTCTCTTCACTTCTTTATTTATTACCAGAGAAACCAAAGGTAGGATGTGTTTCCTTGACAACCTTAGTTTTCCTTTCAAAGCACTTTGAAACAAAATTAAACTACGAAGCAACAGTCACTCTGCTGTGTTCCTTTTTAGCCATCTTGGCTCTTAGAGAAAGGCTGCAATACTGCCTCCTACACAATATCAGCAATAAACAACACAGTTGTTTTTGGTAACCGCCGCAATATCACTCAATGAAAGAAAATGCTTTTTTCTACTAAAAAAAATATTAGAACTCATTTCCAAGTGTTCCATCACTAAAGAAGGTGGGATAAACCTCAGGAGGTGGGTGGGTTCACAAGAGGAAAGAATAGATACCTTTTTAAAAGAATGTACACTACGATGTGAACAGAGAGGCATACTCTTGGAATAACCCATAAATGATTCAGGGTGAGTTGAAAGAATCTGTCAATGTTCAGATTCTAAAATGGATCAGGTGAGTCAACTTTGGAATTGCAGTCTATCAGATTCCATTCCCATCCCTAGTTTTAAGTAATATCTGTTCCTCTGCACAGGTCTAAACTCCACTCAAAACGCCCTTTGTGTATGCAAATACCTGAGGCACGTAATCCACAGGAAGGCAAACCTGACACACACTGTACACACTATCTACCCGATACACTGACCAACATGGCAGTCAACTAACCTGAAGTTTACAAGGCTTACACCATTTTTTTCATACAATTTAAGCAGCTGCAATATCTTCTGGTCTAAAAATAAAAAAGAGAAAAATTAGATAGATGATAATAGATAGATAGATAGATAGATAGAGCGCCAACCTTTGAGCATGTGCAGCTTTTGATTTCTGCAACATTGAGTAAGAACTTTAACCTTAATCAAGAGAGGTTTTTCACCTGACATTATTTTGAACGCAATACTTTGCAATGAAGGCAGGGCACATGTTCTGCTGCAAGTTATCATCTAAAGGCACAGCAGATGACATATGAATGCCTGTGGATCAGTATTAAGAGCCACATACTGAAGTCTTTGTGGCATTCTGTTGTACAAAACACACAACACCCTACTCGGTTTCCCTCAGGCTACTGCTCTGTACTTCCTTTGCCTAAGCCACAACCCTCAGACCCACCAGTCTCTGAACCTCCAAATACAGTTTGCTTCCAGCTACCACTCCTGCTACTTCTTGACCACTACCCCTGTCTCCTAAGACACTGTTTCTTTCTCTCCTTTTATCTTTGTTTAGTCCCATTTCAAATAGTTCCCTTTGGACAATGGGAACAAAAAGAGGACAGGAAAATTACTTCACTTAAACTCCTTAGAATGCATGCATGCACTTACTTCTTTGGTCGTTTTCCCAAACCACTCAGGAACTGCAGGATTTGTCTGAGCTACTACATATGACACACATGATAGTTTGGCTGCTGCATTTTAAGAAGTCTCCTTTTTAAAAAAAAAATTAGGTCATGCATCTCTTTCAACTGCAAATACACTTACCTGTAATGCTCAGTGTTGCACCATAGGCTCCAAGCAACACAGCAAAATGGTTGCTCTCACAAACTGCAGGGCAGAGTTTCACTAGAGTCAACAGGACATCCACTAATGCCTCTAAAGCAAAAAGGAAAAATATTGTTCTCCCTCTTCCAAATGACTTAGCCCCTTGTCAAGCAATTTGAAAATATTACGGTTGCTCGGGCGCTTCCTTGCAACAAGGGTGCTGGTCACTCACACTGCTAGGATGTTCTCTGGGGCAAGACCTGCTGAGATGAATGGAGCACCATGAGAGCTTTCATGAAGCTCCCATTCATTTTAGCCACGCAGGAGAACTTCCCAGCGCATGGTGACTGTTGCCAACAAAATGGAAAACACATTATGATATAACCTTGTGAAATGTTAATCGCTTTCACATAGGGTTTTTGTTTTTGAAGAAAATTAAGGCCTTTTTCAATTCAGAAAACGTGTTCCAATATGAAGGGGGCCTTGAAAATATCATTTTATCACGCTGCCTTTCTGACACCAATGTCCCTGCCTCTTACCAAGACAAAGGTAAGGGGTAAGAACGAAGTTTAAAGGGAGCACCAGATTGACTCTAATGGTGCACCCATGGAGCCCTGAACTCATTTCTGCTTTGCCCCCTCGCTGCATAGTCCAGGTAAGCGGCACTTCTGTAGCACTGATCCACACGGTTCCAGCTGCTCAAGCTTCCCACACATTCCATTCAAGTTTTGAGCGGAAATTAATTGGCCCATCCTTCCTTTCTCCTCTAATCCCCATCCAGTGTAACATGGGAACTTCTGCCCTTGTGCTAACTAATGGGTCGCGGGGTTAATTAAACAACATTTGCATAGGTTTTTCCAGGGTTCCTTTTTGTAAGCTCTTAAATGATGCCGTGTAGCCCAGATCCTTTCAGTTTGCATTACTCCACCTAATCCTGCATCTAGGATAAATTCCACTATGTCACTTCCTAAGAAAAAGGGACAAAGCTGAGATTCTGAGGATTTCAACTAGCACTGTCAATACCCCAGTAAGACCAGGTAACCCAAAACAAGCAGGCTATTTTTAGCATGCTTAATTACAAAACAGACATAGCTGTATACAATACTGCAATAACTGTTTCAGAAATATATAGCCAAAGAGTCAAAAATAAAGTAAGAAATGCTAGGTTCAATGATAAATAAATGCAGTCCAAATGCAAATAAATAGTAAGAAAAGGCACTGGAGCTGAAAAAAATATAGAGAAAGGGGACAACGCAATGGTAATGGAGAAGAGTTAGTAATATGTTAAAAGGTAAATGCTAAAATAATTATGTTCTAGATATAGCAGCTCTGAAAACATCTAGGTGGGCTGGCAAGTGGAAGGATGAAAAACAACACGTGAAAGACACTTGGGTTATATATAGATACACAAGGAAACAAATGAGAAGGTGATACCTCTTTCATGAATGTTTGTGTCATCACCTTCTTGCGACCTCAGCATAGTTGACAAAAATAAGGAGTGCTGCGTGATCATCATATAAAGTACCGACAGCTTCACTAATCTCTGAGCAGCAGGGATTCCTTTCTGGTACAGCAAATTGATAGCTGCATTCAGAGTTTTCAGAAAGCCCTGGTCTTTATAACGGTACCTACATGACAGAGATTTAAAGAGACGTTGAGATAAAAATCATGCACTCTGCCTGCAAAGTGAATGAAAGAATTATATCCCAGGTGTTGGTTTGGTCTGTGAACCAACTTGCCACACCGTTTTAAAAGTACTGCATATAATATCGATTGGTAAAACATCTATTAACAGAAGCAAAACTACGGTCCAGCGAGCCATAAGTGACCCTAACCTCAGTGTTGTATGTCATTGTAGCAGCACAAAATACTCTTAGAAACCTAAACTTGCTTACTTGAGTCCCATCTTCACAAAACTGTGCCAGTCTTCTGGAGCCACCTCAGTTACTGAGTTCTAGGTAGGTAGGAAACAGCAAAACAACACTTAAACATATGGCAGTGGGGATGTGGTGGTGCAGGGATAACGCTTCGTGGGAATGCAAATTGCAATATTAGAAAATACAAGGAAAAAAGCAGCACAAACCCCCCAGAATTAAAAAATAATACAGCATCTAGCACAGCACATTACAATGGCTACAACAGGCTGAAAAAATCATTAAGCTGCCTGTCAAGGCCATCAGCAATTTTCAGGTGGTCCATGGGAGGTGAGGAACCACTGAACTAAAATCATAAACCAAAATACTAGCATGAGGAGCCAAGACCACAAAAAAATGTCCAAGCAGCAGTCAGAATTAAAACATCAAAATACAACAAAGAGAGAGGAAATGCTCAGCCAAAAGCAGTCTTGATGCAGCATGTTTAGCAATGTGTTCCATTGGGTGAGTTCCCTGCAGAAGAGGCCCTGGTCACTGCCAAGCATTCTTCATGGGATCTGGAGGAAGGCCTCAGATGATGATGATCAGATGTATGGAGGGAGGCTCATGTGGAATCAACTATGCAGATCCTAAGCTGCTTATGCCTTTAAAAGTTAAACAGACCACCTTAAATTGAGCCCAGAAGGAAACCTGCCATCAATCAGATCTGGCATGATAAACCCAAAGTGCCTAGTTGAATCTTGCCCTGGCTGACATTTGTGAACACTTTTCAATGGTGGCCCTATGCAGAGCATGTTGCAATAGTCTAGCCTGCAAGTCATTGGACTATGGATGTCTGTGGCAAGGTTTGGTTTTGTCAGGAGGGTCACAGCTGAAGCTGAAAAAAGGTAGAGAAAGGAGGTAGAGCAAAGAATAATCTTCTAAAGTTTGCACTTTCATGTGCAACAGCCTGTGCATATGCGCCCTCTAGTGATAGATAGATAGATATACTTTATTCGGCTATAAGCCCACAAGGTAAAACAAAGCAAAAACAAAACAGTAAGTAAGCGACTATTTGTACATTTCGGAATGATATCTGAGTAATTCGTCATATATCTCCTTCGCAATACATACAATCTCTGGATAAACCAAACTTACGACCTTAAAATAGAATAAAGCATAAAGCATAAAATTTACTTGTCTATTAATAATCCTGGAGCCTTCCATGAAGTCTTTTATAGGAAAGCACTGAAACCAAGAATCTGGCGACCTGTAATGTTCTGTGAGAGTCAATGTCCTGGAGTAAGTAAGCTAGATGTTGTTCCATTGGTATGGCTGTGATGTCCCGCATAATTGGACTCAAAATCCTAGATCGGGAAACACTGTATAGGGGGCAGTTAAACAGGATATGGTACAGGGTTTCTATTGATTTGTTGTCACATGAGCATAGAACAGAGATTTTCCCATTAGAGAATCTGTTGCTCAAAACATTTGAGGGGAACACATTGAATCTAGCTCTAACAAATGCAAATCTATGCGACGCTACCGAAAGGGTAGACAGATATTGTGGTGATTGGGGCATAGGAGTAATGCCCAGATTTAACGGAGAGCACGTGCCACCGCCTGTGGATGTGAGGGCGATCTGGCTGCGACATCTGTCACCCCATTGATCGCCAGGGTTGATTCGGCTGATCTGGCTGGCTAGGCGGGTGTCCCCTTCCTCCCTCACCGCTCCATGTGCGTCCCTCCCGAAGCTGTGCGCTCGGTGGAAGAGGACGACCCTCCCAGATTGCGCCCTCTAGTGGTCACATTACTCCCCAGCAGTTGTGCTTGATATGCCTTCACCCTGCTTAGAATAATGTCCAACAACTTGGGGGGGGGGGGAATCCCCTAATTCTCACCAGTAGTTTCTCTAGCCTCAACAGCACGGCACTCTCAATTTCCGAGCGGGCTTCTTGTTCTCTGTTACTGCTGTACGTGAAGATCAACCACTTCATGCAGGCAACCAGCAGGCGTTTCCTCCATGAATGCAAATTCTCTGCAGAGCTCTCCAGGGCTCTGGATATAGCGTCAGCAATCACCCAGCTAGAGAGGTTTGGAAAGAGTAATGAAATGGTAGCTTTTGTGTTCATTTCAACTACTGCCCCCCAACCTTAAGCTCGAATTGCTGGGAAATGGAGCGTTTATTAGTTGCTTTCTAGACTTGGAAGGTCTGCTGAATCAGGAGAGGATGTAAGCGGTGCCCTGAGTTCTCAGAGAGCCACGAGGATAGTCCCCCTATTGAAAATACACAGTCACTGATTGGTCTAGAGTGACTTCTTAGGCATCATGGAGGGTTGCAAAAGTCTTATGGATGTTTTGCTAGACAATGGGATAGAATACTTTGCAGATCAGGAGAGTAATTGCACAGTGAGTCATCATGACCACTACACATGCTTTCTCTCTTTGTGATAAAATGTCCATCGCTATCCTGGTGCAAAAGAAGCTTCATTTCTTTGGCCCAGTTCACACAAAATGCCAAACTTCATTTGATGGTACATGGATGAGCCTTTTGATCCCTCCCCTCCCCTGCTCTGGTTTCCTCCTTCAGTTCAGATTCAGCAGCAGACAATAGTTTGTCATAACATCTGAATCAGACGAACAATGGCTTGCACAAACCCATACTCTGCCTAAAAATCAGGATTGCAAAACAAGTCGAAACCATGGTTTGTGAACCTTGTTTGCAAGCAAATGACAATATCAGCACATTTCAGATCTAATGGTGAACTATGGATTAATGCTGAAGAAATGATCCACAGAGCTGGCAACTGGCTGATCATGGCAGGGAATGACGGAGTGTATGGGCAGAGTTCATTCAAATAGCATCAAACAGGTTTGGCGTCATACTTGAAGCAACTCTTTCTCTCTGATAACGGACACAGATCAGTGTTTAAAAAAGAAAAATGCAACAGGCATTCTGATCTAGCCAAGCTGCAGTAGTGAAGCTTGCTACATTTTTATTGAAGTTTATCACATTTTAATTTTATCTTGTGTAAGTTTCTAAAGTGTAGCAGTCATCACATTCGCCCAACATTTTTATTTTATCTTATTATTAAATTTTACATTTAATTAATTCTGATTATTAACATTGAGCATACCCCCCAACATTGATGTTCCATCTTGTATTTACCTCCACTGATGTGACTCAGCAAAAGGTGCTATACTTTAGATGATTTCTTTCTATTTGAAGTATTAAAATACTACCTCAGACTGACAGCAGGTACCTGAGAATGGAGGGCATGTGCTTGTGTTTATTGTAATTGACTGGCCAATATGGAGAACTGGAACTAATAAGCAGAAAATAAGTAGACTTACTGTTCATGATTTCCTGTCGTCTCAAGAGATAAAAGTAATTTCTCTGTTAAATTAGTGAATGGCTCGGTTTCTGGAGGCGGCAGTAACTTGGAAAGAACCTGACACTGCTCAGTGAACGGCTGTGATGAACCACTATTCAGAAGAATGCCCAGCAGTTGTGGCCACAAAGTTTCTCTCAAGATGGACGTAACAGCTGAAGAGACTGTAGGAAAGGACAACGCAACAGTCACAAAGGTGGATCCGTCAGCATTTCACAGGCCCATACTCTAATGCATGTACCAGAGGCCACTGCACAGTCTCAAGTCCTTGGAATGACATACTAGAACTACTGGCCTAAAGAGAAATCACAGACTCTAAGATCTTAGAAAGGGACAGCCATACAAGGTTTACACCAGGCTGCTCCAAAACTGGGTCCTGGTTAAGAGTTTCTCACATAATTTTGGTTACATAATTTTATAATATAGGACCATGGAAGCAAGGTAAGATCAGCAGAAGAACTTGTAAACAAAATTTACAAAATTTAAAGGTAGAAAAAAACAAATCCCCTGGTAATAAAGTTGTGGGGAAATTGACATCTGAACCATTAACTGACCCACTTAACAAACAGGGTTTGAAGATTTTAGTCTGAAAACCACCAAACACTGTACCACTGGCATTTACAACTTGATTTTTCAAAATCATACTCTTCATCCAATGGCACTAAAAAGTTGCAACCCCCTTTTTAAAAAAAAAGCTGATCAAGAGTGTTATGTAAGTTGACCATGGTTACCTTCTGGCAGGTGGCTCAAAATGTGCTGCTCTCGGCAGTCCAAGTATGCATTGACAAGTGGCAGAAAGAGGTCCACCTCTTTTCCCAGAAGCTTGCCAGTGTCCTGCTTCAGACACCAAAGCTCAAACTGCAGCAAGTGAGTCCGACTGTACCGAATCAGCACAGCCACAATGGAAAGGGACGTTTTCGTTGAATGCTTAAGGCAGGAAAGCTGCACATCCACTCCAACTGCCTGGGCAAAGACAGGCTCCTTCTGTATCGCGTGCAGGAAGACCTTTTCCAGCTCTTCTGTGACTGCTGTGGACAAGAGAGTCCCCATCCCTTGAATGTGCTCTCTTGAGAGGAAGAGGTCTCCCTTCAGGGATCCCCTTTGGTAGCTGTCTGTGAGCAGCTGCACCAAAGTCTCCCCGTAAGTGCTCAAATAGGTTTCTTTTCCAGAAGTGCTTTCGGCCGTCTTGGAGGCCAGCATCGCCTTGGGAAGCTGCAGCATAGCCAAAGTGACTTCCTTCAGTTGTTGGCTATCCATGTACAGCTGCAGTTCTTGCAGTGCCTCCACCCGCTGCGACCTTTTGGGATGTAACTTGCAGACATCTTTTCTCCTGGCATGCAGTTCTTCCAAGACAGTTTTCGTGACGGCTTCGAAATATCTGGAGAGCGTATCTAGCTGGTTCCTGGCTTGCAACATTGGGCAGCCCACCTTCAGCAACTCAAGAATGCCACGGTTTAGGTGAGCAGCAAGCAGCTTCACTTTAACTGGGCTTAAACTATGAGGAGGGAGGGAACATTGTTCTACAGCCAGGAACCAATTCTCCAGCGTAGGGTGTTTGAAGACCAAAGCAAGCACTTCTTCCAGTATCTGCAATGGAGATGGTTACAATTAAAGACATCACCCAGCTGATTTAAAATCCCTGTAAGCTGCCCAGAGACCCAGGACCTGTCAGAAGCAGAGGAAGCTCAGAACCCATCATGTGATAGGCAATCAGGACTATGGCCTATTAATATTCTATGGCCTTTTAAATGTGTTTGTGGGAGGGAGGCTATTGTGTTTTTGTTCTAACTATTTATTTGTGCTTTTATCCTGGATGGCCCTTGTGGTCTCTTCCAACTCTATGATTCTATGTATTTTTATCTTGTGAACCACCCTGGAATATATATATTATTTTTATTAATGCCCCATTGAGGCAGGAGAACTTCATCAACTCCAGTGATCTGTCTGGCCCTTGTTCCTGCAAGGGCGCAGGTGCAGCAGTGGCTCTGTCCTTTCATAACCCCCCCACCCCAAGCTTGTCAGCTGGCTGTGAGTTTGGATTGCTCCCTGAGAGATGCTCTTGTTATTTTATGGGTCAAGGAAGTTATGGTCTGGAATGAACTGAGCCAGCTCCCAGACAAATGGCCAGTGAATGGAAGTGAAGGTGCATGATTAAGAAACACTGCATGACTAGGATTTTATCTTTATTCCATCTAAAAATACCCAAGTAACAGAAGAATCAAGTCATTTTCCCCCTTGCATGGCTTTCCACTTCACTGAGGAAACGTAATTTAAACAGAATTTTTTGTCTCACAACAATTGCCTGCACCTGTAAACATTTATGCATAATTGCCAGAAGGTTTTTCCCCACCCCCTCCAAGGGCCAATTTACTAGGATGACATTCATAAACAGTAACACAGAGAAAAGTTATTACCTTGTCGTTTCCAGTCTCTGCTGCCATCAGACACTCCGCATTCACAAAGAGATCAGATTCGGTTTGTGTATTTTTCTCTTTCTGCTGACTACACAGTTCTATGGCGTCCCCCCTGTGCAACAAGCTCTTCAGCAGATCCACAAACAGGGTGAGAAGCGAGAGACCCAAATTTTTGCCAAACTGTTAGAAAATTAAGATACATTTCAGAATAGGGAAAACTTGGGGAAATGACTAAGCAGAGAAACTACATGATTACACTGCACTGCAGGAGGCATGTCAGCACATACACAAAAGTCTATGATTTTTCTCTTTGTAACACTTTAAAATGTTGGGTTTTTAAAAAAACCCAGATCCATGCAACATATTTTGTGAATATTCTTAAAACTGTGACATTTCCATAGAGCGAAAGGTTCATTTCTGCAGTGCCTACCATGCAGGCCTAGGAGCCGAAACTTGATACACTTCTCAGGTATGTGTACCTGCAGTGGCCAAGCACTTATTTACTGCCACATAATCTGTAAAAGAGCTCTTGGTGTGGGAATAAAAGAGGAAGGGATTATAACCAACAATCTTAGAAAAGGGTGAAGGAGAGAAAACAACATTTCTTACACTGTTGAAATTCTCCACGGTTGTTTTTAGGCAAAGAAGGACGTGCTTTGAAGCTAACAGGAACTGCTGAGGCTGGAGTTGGGAAATAGCCTCCCTTAGCTTCTCTTCAAAACCCTCTTCCAACAGAATTGCAACACCTTTCTGATAGGCATTCTTCAGCAGAGAGGAAAAGGAGGAATCCGGCAAGAGGCAATCGTCTACATACTCACTTCTGCCTTGCTGGAAATGTTTAAAATGCATTTCATGTTTTCAGAAAGCGGGGTCGGGGGGAAGAAAGAAACATCATTACAGGCATGTGTATAGAAACCTCTGCCTTTCTGTGGCTGGAATGTAGCCTATTGTACAAAGTTAACAGTTGCACCCATTGCCCCACCTACTTCTGCTTCTGGCGCCACCCACCGCTACCAATGGCCACTGGAATATTGCCCGGCAAGGCACATAGCTGTCAGCCTGAAACAAGTTTCCCCACCCTGTGCTAAACCACAATTTTGTGTGACAAGAACAAACTGCAGCAAGCCTTGAACTCCCACTCCACTGTGGCAAGAAGGAAGAGGTTTTGGCTAATCATAGCTTGTTGTACCATCCAAACTAACAGGCCATGTTAATGTTAACCATGGATTCTGAGACTGGTTAATCTACCTTAACCACAGTTTAGGATTCAAGCAACATGCTAAACTGTGGTTAGTGGAAATCAGCACAATCTTCTGAACTCTTTCTTGCTACTGCACCAGAAGCACCAGGGTTGGGGTTGCCATCATGAGGCTTGCAGAGGCTCACTGTCAACACACCAAACAGTGGTTTAGTGTGACATCCAAATGCAGTCAGTGTGAGCTCAACATCAAATTAAGCAGCTGAAAATACTTGTTGCCTTGCTTACCACAGTTTCCTTAGCTTGCTCTGGTATCCAAAGACTGTAGTAGTGGTTGAATTGACAGAGTTGAGGAGAGAGAGTCTGGAGTTCTTTATCATAGAGCTGAAACAGCAAACAAAGGGCTAAGGGGTCTCTCTGAGAATGCAGGAGGTCAGTGAAAACGGTGATGAGATACTCCACTATGCTTTCTCCTAAAGACACAAAACAAAACACAGATTGAATCTGATGGCTTCTTACCTTGAAAAATCAGTCCTCTAAACTATTGGTTAGCACACTGAAATACTTATGAGCATTTAAAAAGTACATGTAGTTGTTAAAAAATGGGTAGGCAAGAAACTCAAATCAACAAGAACCCCTGTTGCTTAAGAACCTTTTCCATGACAGCTACAACTAAAATTATTTTGTCAGAACTCAGAGGGCAGCTTTGCCGATATTATTAAGAATTAAAGCATGCAAAAGAAATGTGGGAAGGAAATACCTCTTGCATTCCCATCAGCCTCGAGAAGCAGCTTGTTCCTGGCTTCCAAAGCGGCAGGAACGACAGCACTAAATGGGAAAGTGCTGACAATCATGTCTTCATTTAAAGTAGATCCAATTTCTTCATTTAGACTGTCATTGCCTTCCACAATGACATCGATCATATCCAGAACATCTAGTTTGAAAGGGGGGAAAGCTTAGCTTAGATGAAAGTTGTTTCTAGAACCCAAACAAATGGGTCAATAGTCAACAGCAGCAGAATAACAGAATCTCAAGTATTAACATTACTCAAAAGGAAACATTCAGCAGAAATAGCAAAAGACAATCCTGCGTAGATCTTAACAGAAAAAAGTAAAATCTACTTCCATGATTTTCAAATAATATTGTGTGTATAGCATGCCATTTAGGCTTTTTGGTTCATCCCAATAAATCTGCTATATCAAATGCTGGGGTGGGAGACCTAGAAACTCAAAAGAGGTGCCTAGTTTCAGATCTATTAACATTTACTGTGTTCAGTGAGAATTCAGTGATGATGGTCTATTGTTTCTAAATGATTTGAGTTAGCAACTGATCAATGGCTTTATTCAGACACCATGTCAAAATTATGGTGGCTTGGTGTAGTATGTGAACTGACAAACCATGTGTTGCAATCAGCCAGCCTATCAGTATCAGAAACCATGGTCTGTGTTAACTCTGATTTGGTGGAGTACCTAGATTGACAAACTGTAGTAATAACTGACAAACCATCTGTAGTATGAACTTCTGTGTGTATGAACAACAGAAGGGTACAGAAACTGTGATATAGAAATCTGACCTTAGTCCTGTAATTCGGAAGCAAAACCAAATCCAATTAATTCTCTGGACTAGTCTAGGATACCGAAGATAAGCAAAGATGCAAAATCCCATTTGCATTTAGAAAAAGCTGCAAATCTATGTCAGCAACAGCAGTGTAGCTTGAGAAGGCAACGAAGGCTGCAATCCTACACACACTATACTCAAAGGGTCTTGCTTCCAAGTAGACATGCACAGGATTGCATTGTTGTTGTCATTTAAATTTGTATACCGCCCTTCATACGAAGATCTCAGGGCAGTTCATGGCATAAAAATAAATAAAGAATAAACACAATAAAACAACAAATACAGAATAAAACCACATAATAAAAAGAACAAAACAAAACAGTACTGCCCCCCTCCCGAGTTAAAAATTTCTGCCTGTTTCTAAAATGCTGGCTACATGTAATTTCCCAGAAAAATTGTGGAAGATTTGCATAATGACCCCCCCCCCAAAGCGAACATACCGTCAATGTGAGAGATGGGTATGCTGGCATTATCAACATCTTGCTTAAACAAGTTGACCTGGAGAATGCTGGCTTCCTGGACAAGGTCTGCTGCTTTATCTGTGTATGGATAGGGGTTGGTCACCAGTTTTACCAAGATCTGCAATGGAAAGTGAGCTTTCATTACAAACGTTTAATCATAAAGATAGTAAGGGAGCAATGCTATTAACTGTAAGCATAAAGCAGGTCTGGGGAATCTTTAGCCCTGCAGATGTTGTTGGACTCAAATTCTCATCAGCCCCAGTCAGCAATGCGACATTTCATGGCAGCCTACAGGATTTGGAGCAGAACCTTGCATACATTGAAACATACCCCTGAAAAAATATTTTGAGAAATCTAGCAGGGAGTATGTACTTTAGATGCCAAAACACATTTCCACACATAATGGCACAGGTGTCAGCCAAAGATATAATGGGGTGTCCTGGAGCCTAAACATTTCATCTTCTTGTATAAATGAACAAAAGTCAACCATCACAGTGGCTGAAAAACAGATGCTTTATCATTGTGTACATAAAACCAGCAGCATTGCATGTATTTTGGTACCTGAGCTCATTCAAACATATACAAAATGTGAATTAAACCACTGAAGACATCTTTTTAAATTCCTCCTCCTTTTATAATAGTGTATTCTTAAATATTTAGGGTTGTCATTGAAGAAAGCAATATTTTTTTGGGGGAGGGTATAATATGGATTCATTTTGATTCTATAATAAAATTGCATTCCTAGAACCAAGTATTACTTTTATTGTTCAGTGTACTGCCTGTGAAGTGATCTTTCTAGTCCACACCATGTTTTTGCTGCATGCTACTAACAGCTTCCACACAAAAAAGGATAGCATTGTTGGTACGATTAAATCATGGTTTACATAACTTTGCTGCATTTCCTTCCCATGTCCTTTGTTCACTCTGCTATAACAGTAGATGCTGATATAAAACTGATGGTGAAAAACAATCTTTTGTCAATGCCACCCACTGTAGTGGAAATCTCTAACAAAAGCCTTTTCCTATCACTCATTTCCTTTGTTCCCTTCCGTGTCTAGGAGATATGAGTTCTCAGAATTCATTCATGATTTCTCAAAACACTTTCCTCTTTAAAACAACAAAAGGTAATAAGTCCCCACATATGCTATTCTTGGCATTGTTAATCTGGTTAATTTGCACATTTATTACCCTTTCCAAAAACTGAATCACTGCTTCCTTTTTGCCTTCTGCTGTGTTATCCAAGTGTTCAAGCCACAGTTCAAGTTCCTTCCAGGTATACTCAAATACTCCACTGTCGTGCAGAACCTGTTAAAAAACAATTATCATGCAAAGCTTTCAGTTCTATTTTTGTATGTCAGCTCTCATTTTGGCTGTCTGATTTAAAGAAAGAACAGCAGCAGATGGCAGAGTCATTTTTACCTTGACCCCTATTTAAAAACATACCACAATTAATGGAAAAACAGGTTATTTAAAAGTATATAAGCCTCATGTGTTGCTCCCTCCTCAACCACTTTCCTTTATCAATGCCGGCACAAAAGGCCAATCTTGCAAGAGCCTTCCATTCCAATTCCATAGCATACACCAATAGCGCTCACGTTAGTGTTTAAAGCCCATGTAACTAAAATACTGTCTCTATCCCTACTGATTTTCTTGGGTGTGAAGGTCTGCCGAGGGAGCACTTTCAGCAGTACTGCCCTGCCCTCAGAAGGGGAAACCTGGGAGTGGGCTTTCTTTAAGGCTGTCCATAAATTCTGGAATTCCCACCCCATAGAGAAGTGTTTAGCATCTTCTAAAGGCAGCTTCTGCTGTATGCTGGCAACACACCTCTTTACACCCTGGCCTTTGACAGCTGCAGTATTTTGTTTCATGGGACCCACCTCTTGTGCTGAATTTATACTGTTCTGTTCCATTTGGAACGATTTCATGTGCTTTGAAATTATGTTTCTTTCCTGTTTTTATAATATATATATATATATTCTTATTTCTGAAAAAAGATGGAACTATTAGTCCAGAGAACATTTTGTAAGGATTCCTTTAGTAAGGATGATTCAAACATGCTCTCGGGACCCTGAACCACTCTGCCAAAGGGTAGATCAAACCCTGTCTCTCCTTTATTGTAACGCAGACAGCATGGGAATAGCCTGTCCACGGGTTGCGGTGGAGAGTTTTACTGTACGCACCAGCTACCAAATTCAAGCCTATGAAAAGAGGCAGGAACCTGTTTGGGGTGCGTCCTGTTTTTATAATTGTACATTTTATCACTGCAATCCATCCTAGGATCTTAGGGTGAAGGGCAAGGAGGAAATTTTGTAACTAAATAAAACACTAGCATTATGAATAATTGAATTATAAACATTTATATGGAAACAATTTTATCCACCTCAGCCTACAAAGGGACCACAGACTTCTCACACACATGAACCCCTAGCTTGATGGGGAATCACATTCACAGTTTCCCCAGCTCATCCAGCAGCTAGGGTCATGTGTGTGTGGCCCTGTATAAGCCGCAATCACACCAGTCAGCTGTTCAGAAGGTGAAGTGAGGGGCTGGATTTTACTGCTAAATCACCCAGTTTAGACTTCTTCTTTTTTTAAAAAAAAAACCACTACTGCATTAAAACATAGGATGGAAATCAAAACTAGGGAAAGCCCAAGGGGAGTTGTGTAACATTTGGCAGTGCTTTTTCTTGTCAAAGGTGCTCAAGTAACACACTGGAGGTTGCCTTGCATCTACCAGCATGAAGTCTAAACCTCCCCACACAGATTTCATCAAGTATCAGTCCACTCATAACATCTGAAGGAAAACTTGATTTCCATAAGCAATATATTTTGTGTCCTCAAAGAGCAGCGTATGAGTATTCACAACCTACAACCAAATTCATTGCCATAATAGACACTTGATAACAGAGACTTGAATAAAAAAGTGAAGTAACTAAACTCATTTCCTGGGAATACAGCAAACAGGCCACAAGAGGTATATTCTATGGAACAGAGGGGCTCTAGCCAGCCCTGCAGCTCCACTCCACTCACACAACAGACTTATGTGTGTGCAACCAATTTTCCTGTCCCCTCCAGCTCCCTGCACACCCTAAAAATCAACTCTGAATGATTTGGGGGGGGGGGTGACAGTTCTGTTGTGTGAGTGGAATGCCATTCATGCAATGTTGGATACAATTCAGGGTGTGAATACAGTGTTCATGCTTATTACTAACCCTAAACCCAACTTTCTAAAACAGGCTTCCTCAAACTCGGCCCTCCAGATGTTTCGAGACTACAATTCCCATCATCCCTGACCACTGGTCCTGCTAGCTAGGGATCAAGGGAGTTGTAGGCCAAAAACATCTGGAGGGCCGAGTTTGAGGAAGCCTGTTCTAAAGTGTCTTCACTGTGAACAACTTTTCTGTGGGCACAACAAAATTTTGAAAACTAGATAAAAAAAGCTCACCTTAATAATCAATTTCTTTGTTGAGGTTTTGAGGTGCAAATGATTGCTTGTTACGAACATTTTCATCAGCAAATAAAATACTGATCTTTCACCACAGACCTTCTCGGCTTCATCCTAGGAGGACACACTTTACTGATTACAATTCATAAAATTGTTTTGGGTCTCTCCACAGAGACTGATGCCTATAACCCTGTTACTGACAACCTGTGCCAAGTGCCAACTCTGCTTTCACAGAGCTTGGGGGACAAGGTTGAACAATTCATTCGGAGTTCCACCGCTTCACTTGAACACAAAAAACAAAGTATATCTTGTTGGTCCATAAGAAAAATTAAACACCCACAGTTAAGCAATACCTTTATAGGACCAACCAAAGTGCCACAAAATAGTAACCAAGTTTTTTAAGTTCTATCAGGCTGGATGTTAAGTCTAATGTTAAGAGACATGGGGGAGAGGAAGGAAAGAAAAGTATCTTGATGTTCAAGCCACAAAGCCTGCATTTGTTTTTGTATACCCTGGAAGCTCTGATAAATAAAGAAATAAATTCATTAAAAAGAAGAGTTCAGTCATAAGTTGTGTTCATATGTAATGGTAAGCCAGACTTTATGGCTTACGTGGTTAATCGGGGCAAGTGGTGTGCTGGTGGACGCATAGCCCAGTTGCATCCACTTTTCTCCTTTCCTGATGTGAGAAAGCCTTGACCTCTCATTACATCCAAGTTGCATATTCCATAAGCAATATATTTTGTGTCCTCGAAGAGCAGCATATGAGTATTCACAACCTACTGTACAACCTAAAGTACGGATGGGGAATCTGTGGCCCTCCAGATGTCACTGGACTCGGTTGCTCTCCCAGACTTTGGAACTCCCTTCCTGAAGAAGCCAGATTGGCTCCCTGCTTGTTGTCCTTCTGCCAGCAGGTGCAAACCTTCTTGTTCTAACAGGATTTGGGGGACTCACTGCTTTTGACAAAAGGGCTGGTGCCTATATCTCTGGGTATAGGGCAGTATATAAATTCAATAAATTAAATTAAATCCTGTTCTTATTGTAATTATTTGTATGGTTTTTAATACATTAGATAGGGATAGATGGTTTTAATTCTATCACTGTTTAATTTTTTAAAAAATGATTGATCCCCTCTCTGTTTCTAGCTGCTCTTATTCTTATCTGTAAGCTGCCTTGAATCCGTCGGGGGGAAAGGCGGGGTATGAATAAATATATAATAATAATGATTCTTATCAGCCACCAGCATGGCAAATGGTCAGGGATGTTGAGACTTGTAGTCCAGCAATACCTGGAGGGCCAAAGGTTCTCCATCCCTGCCCTACGGCATGCTCAAAGCTTTATTGCTACCTCTGAGAACATCATTTGCTACTTGTATAATGTGAATATAATTGCTCACAACACACAGGTCTCTTGACAAAATGGAATTTAGGACTGCCTCACAGAGAAAGCAGATTAGGAAACCAATGAGTAAGACAGCTGGTCTTAATATAGGAGACAAAAATAACCCTCATGTTCCTACCTGTATTTTGAACCAGGAAAACTTGTTTGCAGGCAATTCTAGAGCCACCTTGATAATGTGATATTGTAGAACAGGAGGGATCTCCTGTCGCAGTCCTTTTTCAGTAATAATGCCTGTGGTTGGAAAATAATAATATTTTATTCCATGCATTATATTTCCAGAACTTACATGATTTCAATAAAAACATTAAATTACAAAGGAAAAAACCTAACTAAAACAACAAAAAGGAACATAATAGATCAAGGAGTTGAAAATGTTTAGGCACTGCAATACACAACAAATATTTAAAACCCTGGGAAAATAAAGAGGTCTAACAGCAAAATGTTATGCTAGGGCTATAGCTCAGTGGCAGAGCATTGCATGCATACATATCATACAAATGATTTTCAATGTGTGCCTTACTTCATAATTTGAAGACACTTAAATTACCTTTTATTAATTTGCTAAAGTCAAAGTTGCTCTGTGCTACTAAGTGGGGAACAGCTTGCTGATAAAGGCAGATCACGTGGAGTAAGACAGCTTTCAAAAGAGTGGTCTCTGCATCATCTGAGCCTAAAGTAAATATACATATATATATATTTATAATTAACATATTTTAAAATAATATCATTATTATCAAAGACATAATACAATTCTGTGAAATAGCAGTCAGGACCAAGGGTAATTTAAGAAGTAACCAAGTTAAACCATAATCATGGAGTTAGGTTTATGCATTTAACAGTCTAAGCCTGGCTCCCTTGTTTTGGTGCTTGGAACTGGCCCTGCCCCTTGCGCTTGTGCATCAGCCACCACAAACACTGTTGCGTTAGTATTGGCTAGCAAAACCCTACAGAGTTAAGTACTAATGCACTGAGGGTAGGGATGGGTGGATATGGCAGTCACAGTCAGAGCTATGGAGAAATTATCATTCTCATCCCTTCTGTGATAGGAAAGAACTGCAGAATGGAGGGGAGTGGCCATGGCGAAAAGGAAAATGGTGCACATCCAGACAACTTCACCTGCCCCCGTTGCAAGCCTTTGTTTATGCAGCAAGAGCTTAAGTTGTGCACAGGATACGAGTGTAACTTAGCTCTGGAAACCATTTCGGCAGAAATGATAACACTGAATTTTGTATCCAATCTGGCACTTGTGGAGTCTGCATAGGCTGCACCGTGACTACCCCAGGATAACTCAAGACGTTTCTTGAAAACAGGAGCTCAGATTCTTAGAATTATATTAGATGCCTCTAAAAGCATCGCTCCTATAAGAGGCCGTTAACAGGGGTTGTCAAAGAACAGAACAGAGCCAATGTGACTCATCAGATATGAATCATTGTGCGCCACTGTTCACACGCACATTAGATAAGATGACTAAGGTTTTCCTACCATGCTCTCTATTTGTTTCTTTGCCTGCTGTTATTTCCTCCGCAACAGAAGAAGCATCTTCACCACTCCCTTTCTGTCCATCTTGGCCCTTCTCTTGCTTTAGAAGCGACTGCCAGACTGCTACTATGGTAGTCATATCTGGCAAGAGCTAGATTTGTTAAAAAGAAGACCAACATTAGCCACTAAATATTGTTATATAATTGTCTTATCACTACATGTCTATAGAGAATTTTTTACAAAGCCGGAATGGAGGAGAAAAGGGGAAAGAACATCCTATGCAAATTCATACAAAAATTTACCAGTCATTGGTTTTTTGAGAAAGTCTGAATTACAAGATGAGAAGTATTTTAAAACTGAGAAATAGTTTTTGTTGTGCAACTGCTAATTAAGCCCACTGTTGACTGTTCACCTCAGTTGGTCAGAACTAGGCTTAAGTGAATTGGCCTACAGTTTTTAATACTAATTCTCCCACTAATTATATTATAGCAGTTCCAAATACATGCATATCACTATGGTCAGTGTAAACAAGCAAGACAATGGTATAGGTTAACCACAGTTTATGGTTTGGATGACATGCTGAACTGCACTTAATCTAAAAACTGAAGCAGGGGTTTCCAATATCCCCCTCCTGGCTGCATTAGAGAAGGAAAGGGGAGCATACAAGCCCAAGAGGAGGATCAACTTACTCTCAGTTTTGCAGAACGTCCCAACATAGCCAATGAGATGCCTCAGTTGTGAGAACTGGAAAACTATTACCTTGGCTCTATTTGTATCAGTCTATAGCTGTTGCCCCTTATCTTTAGTATCTGTTGAAATGATAGGGGGCTGATATTCCCCTAACCTGGAACACTGATATGCGTTCTTCCCAGTCAGGTTTACACATTCAGAATTCCAGAGTTATTGAAACTCTATTTTACTGTCTCTGCTAACTGGTTGCACATATCTTGCTATTCTAAGCACCATTACTTAAAAATTGCAACTAGTACCTAACACAGAAATTATTTCAATAAAAGCATGTAAGAAGTTTAAAACATTAGTATCCCAGCATTCAGCAATTAAGCATTAATTCAGAAAGTCTTAAAGCATCAAGAAATAGTTAGCATATAAATAGGAGGGGGAAGATGTTAAGAATCCATTAGAAATACCTTTGGGTATTTTTAACTTTAGCTGTCAGGATACAGAAAGTGGAGGAAGAAATCCTCACTGAATGGACGTATTTTCTGCTGCACAAAACTGCAATTATACACCACACAGTTTTATTACTTTTTACCTTGCCAAGTGCTTCTCTGTATTGCTGGATGAATTCTTGCATCATAGATGGTGTATAGATTTCGGACTTCTCCCATAACTTCTCATTTAGACAGTGCTCGATGTTTTTCAGTGCTCTTTTCAGAACAGTTGATATAAGTGAAAAGATTGTATGTTTCACTGTTTTATTGGCTATCTAAAAGAAAAGAGGAACAAACCGTTACTGTGCTTCTGCTTCATCTTTCCAGGAACTGCTGGTGCATCACTTTCAATTGCCAGGATGGGGCCAGGCAGCATCAAGGTTCCATGTAAGGAGAATGCCTCTCCATGCCTGAACTTTCTCAGGAAGTGAGTCTGAGGAACTGAGGCAAATAGCAGTGACAAGAGTTTGCCCCCCCCCCAGCAGAAACAAGATACATTTTTCTACCTTTGCCTTTAATCTGCACAGCTCCACATCAATTATCACAGAGCTTCTGCTAAGTCAGACTCACTACTTTGAAGGAAGAGAGGGAGAAAAGGGCCAGACAGAGCACAAGTAAGTCCCACTGGGTTCAGTGAGACCTACCCTCAAGTAGGTGTGCACAGAATGAAAGCCAACAGCAGCCCTGTAAAAGGTAAAGGTAAAGGGACCCCTGACCATCAGGTCCAGTCGTGTCCGACTCTGGGGTTGCGTGCTCATCTCGCTCTATAGGCCGAGGGAGCCAGCGTTTGTCCGAAGACAGCCTCCGGGTCATGTGGCCAGCATGACAAAGCTGCTTCTGGCGAACCAGAGCAGCGCACGGAAACGCCGTTTACCTTCCCGCTGGAGCGGTCCCTATTTATCTACTTGCACTTTAACATGCTTTCGAACTGCTGCAGCCCTGTAAAGTGAAGAGCAAACCAAGCAGCAGCTCTTGCCCCAAGGAAGCAGCCAGACTGGAAAGGGTCAAAGCATTATGTGGCCAGACAGAGTTTAATACAATCTGGGTACTTTGGACTGGAAAGGTTCTCCCTGCAAGACCTTGTAGGCATTTACTGAAGAGGGGATGTAAGGAGAGATTGGAAGGGTAACAAAAGATGCTATAGCTCAACTTGGTGCGCTCCAGATGTTTCGGACTATAGTTCCCATTATCCCTGATCACTGGTTATGCTGGCTGGGGGTTGATGGGAAATGTTGTCAAAAACATCTGGAGGACACCAGGCTATTTTAAGCACTGGAGAACAATCAAAAAGCAGGCAAATAATATTGTAAAGTGGGGTTGCCACACACTACTACAAGACACTGAAAAATCATGATTTACTTCAACTATTTCACATATTTAGCTCATATCAAATGAGCTATGCTAAGTTTACTGGCCTTGTACCAAGAACTGTTTCCCTTTGATAAATTTCATGTTGCTACAGTAATGTTTGAGAGGTGGAATCTAGTTGGGTTGCCAACGACACTCCATTTTTTACTATTTGTGCCAACATTTTTGCCATCCAGACAAGGTGGCAGCATCAGGACAGACCTTTGAGGCAAAATAAGGCTCACATGCTTCCCCTCCTCTTGTACACCCATAGGGAGAAGGGGATTGGAAGCTTCCACTTTAATTTCTGATTAACCACAATTTAGGGTTCAGTTGTAATACTAGAATTAACGATCATAACAAGCCAGATTCAGAAACCACAGACTGAAGTTGCCCTTGTTTTAGTAAACTACGGTTAAGTTTACTAACATAGTCTGTCTGAGTGTAGATGCAATGCAAAGTTGTGGTTAGTCAAAATCATAGCAAAATCTTCCTCACAAGCCCAAGGCATGCACAGGCTCACTCCTATAACATGAAAATTCAGCCACTGAGTTCTTGCAACTATTAGAACGTTTCATGGAAGATAAACTTTAAAAAGTATAGTGCCAGCAAAATTGCTTAGTGGAACAAAAAACCTCCCCATCCAGATTATAAAGAGAAGTTCTTACATTTAATCCTTGGGTAAACATGACTTTGTTGCAGACAGCTGGAATGGTTGTTACCATCACCATTGAAAGCAATCTTGGAAAAGGAACAAACTCTGTTGTTTTAAAAGCAGTAGAAATCTCTGGTTGAGCCTCATAGATCTGAAATGTTTATAGAAAACAGATATTGTTAAGACAGTGCTAATGAGGCCATGGCCCCTAAAGCCAATTCAACTGAACATGTACAAAGGTTATTATATTACTGTATAAAACAGTTTGAAATGTCTAATTCCCCATGAAGAGAAAGGTATTTGGGGATGAACCCAACTGGTGTCCATCAACTGTTTATTTGATAAAGCATAGCTTTCCACCAGCAGAAGAGGGATTTAGGAGAACTTCAGCCGTTTCCTGCTGTAGCCACCTCAAAACAAAAATTCGTGGAGGGTAAGGATATCAATGGCTACTAGTCACGATGGCTGTGCATCACCTTCAACAACAGAGGCATCAAGTCTCTGAGTATCAGTTGCTGAGACTCCTAAATAGAGAGTGATATTGCGCTCTCTCTCGCTCTCTCAGCAAGCATTTCATTTCTATAGCTTATCTGTTGTTGTCAATATTAATTCTTCCTGTTTAAGACACTTTATCAGGATGTTGCCGAGTAACAGAAAAGCTATTCATAAGTGTTCTAATCAAATAAAAAATAAACTGCCATCTAATTTCTCCATCACTGATCTCATTCTTGGTTAATATATTCTATTACTTTCAAAAACATTTTTCCCATTCATGAAGGTGATATACCAGGAATAAAGGATATGTATTAATCTCTCTCTAATGCATTTTAGTAAGAAGTTTCAAAAACCCCTCGCCACATTTTCTATAAATAACTAGGAAGACATGGAGCTAAGTCAACTCACACCAGCTAAATGATCTTTAGCTTGAAGGATGGCCAATATCTTTTTGGCAACTTATAGCTCAGGGTCCCTGGTACAGAACTCAGTAAGCACAGAGGAAGATAATAATATATTGGCTCCTATTTAATCACCCGTTTTGAGTTGATAATGTACTCTTTCTAAAAGACTTAGAGCAGATAACAGCAATTATGCCCAGAAAAAAGGTACGAGAACAAACTTAGCAGCCCACATATTACCATCTTGCCTCCTGTTTATTGTCAGAGCTGTATACATGTCATAAGTGTTGCAGAAGCATAGAATGTGTTACCAAGTCCAAAATTCAGTATCCTGGGAATCTAGGCTTATAAACCACTCTGGCTTATAATTGTATTGAAGGTGTATTGAATGAAGGCAATGCCTGGCAAAGTTCTCGATGCGAGTACCGGTAGGTGTGAGCTGGTATTTCCATTTCTATTCCAGGGGACAGAAATGGAGCTTCCTTATACCTTCTTTCATCTTCCACGACTGGCAGAACAAACACTTCAAAACCATTAAGAAATATATGCAGTAGTGGATACCAATTTGCATATTTGAATCAAATATGATTTTGCATAATTGGTACTGATCCCAGAGCGCAAAGTCCCATTGAATGTTGATTCTGTATAGATAGCACAAAATGGCAGACAGTTATGGTCAGATGTGGTTAGTTCCTATGCAAAAAACATTTCCAAACTCAGGACCTGTTCATATGTTACAATGGCAAAATATCAACCTAGTAAGTAAGAATCTTGGGCTTTCTATTATCATGCTCCTATTAAGTAATATCGTTTCAACTGTGTGACTACAGTATGTCCCTTGCATTCTTTTCAAAGACAGATCTGGAGGGCAGATAATAGACAGAGAGGTATCATGTTCAGATAAATATAGTAAAGATAGACATTATTTACTCACATGGTGAGGTGTGGGAGAAGAGCAACCCAACCCAAAGGTGTTGGGATTTCTCCACAGTAAGAAATGCATGAACAGGCCCTTAACCAAAATGAATCTCTTTGCTACTCCCCCATCAAATGTAACTACAGGGGGGAAATAAAGGTGTTTACTGTGATCCTAACACAGCAAAAAAGTTGGTAAATGTTATTTTCATGTACGAAGGGTATACTTTTCATAAAATTCTTACCTTCCTCAGCAATTTCATATTGTCTAGCCAAGCTGATTTCAGCCTGGGAACAAAAGAATACTGGGACTCCTTAAAGTATCTGTTCAGTAAATCTGGGCACACTTTGAATATGTTCACCGCAAGATCAGCAACCATCTCATCTTCTGCAGCAGTCTTTAGATTCACGAGAAAGCGCAGAAGAACCAAATTCCCTCCTCTAGTAAAGAAAGATTTTGAAAAACAATCAATATGGCAACATATGCCACCATACAGTTGAAACCAATTCTAACAGTGGCCAGGATCCAAACAGCTGCTCTAGGCATGTGCAAGGGGGTCTTGAGCATGCCCAGTGGAATTTGACTTTCCCCTGCCCCCACTTTGACCTCCCCATCTGATTATCAAACTGCTCTTGTAACATTCCTCAGTTTTAAAAGGTGTGCCATGGAGCAGAAAAAAACTGCTATTAGACAAACAAAACAAAACAGCACCCCCACAAAGCTCCCTTGGGTGTATGGAATTAGTAAAGTGGCTCTCTGGGTGCGGACAAGATGGTAAATAAGGCTCTAAATTCTGCTCAGTTTACTTTTGACAGAGAGTACCCCAAACAATAAGCTACTGAAATCACAGAATTGTAATCTAATTTAGACGCTTTAGCTAGTGCATTATTGTTTCAATTTCATTTGCGAGAAACAGTACCAGCTGAGAATTTGAGCAGGAGGTAGGATGGGAGAAATGACAGCCTAGGTACTGCAAAAACTAGCTAAGCATAGTAAATCAGTCAAGAAATTCTTAGGTGGTTTTTATTCACCTTTTTACCTCACTAGCAGGGCTACATATAAGCCTTTCTCTTCAACAAAAGGGGTCATAGGACTGTTCATAAAGGAAGAAGCTTATGACAGAGAGGCCATTCTTCCAGACAGCTACTGCCTGCACACGTAAACCAATCTTTTCACAAGCAAAGGCCAATGCTTCACAGAACTTTCAGCTAAGCAGCCTATATCATATGATGGCAACAACTCTCTAAGGGAAAACATATTTTATTTTTTAAAGCTCTGTTTAGGCTTCTCACTAAAAATACTTGAAGTATTTTGTTCAGCCTTGTCTTCTGGGAGCTGTGGAGTGTTGGGGCTCCACCCTGTGGCCTTCCTTTAAAAAGGAGATGGCATAACAATTGTCAATGTTTCTGCCTCATCCAGAATCACGGTTTGGGACCTACACCCCAAGTCCACTCCCACCCCTGATGCAATGGACTAGGAAACATTCTGGGGTTTGGGGTAGCTTCCTGGCTGCCCTTCCAATTCTATCTTTCTTCATTTCCTCAGGTTCCTGACAAGTCTGAGTTCCACAGTGGGGAATACCTGCAGTCTACATACGAAACCAAAGCAATTTTTGTACGTTTGGTTGGTCTTGTTGAAACTATGAGAATCTTTGATTTAAACAGAGAATAGCTGACAGAACTAATTTCAACCACCGGAGTAACTGGGATAACTTACCTGCCAGATGTGCCCAGGCTTGGATCATAAAAGTTAATGCCATGTTTCAGAGAACAACAGAGATCCAGTAAAAAATTATGGACAAGTTTCCTCACTAGGATCTTTCCTGCCTCGTCAGGATCCTGAGTAGCCTGCGTAGAGCACAAAGATCAATGTTTACTAGAATTTGTTTATTTGACCATAGCTCAGTGGCAGAGCACATGCTTTCCATGCTTCAGAAGGTCCCAAATGCAGGACCCAGCATATCCAGGATCAGAGAGCAAGTGATGGGGAGGGCCTCTGCCTGAGAACCTGGACGGCTGCAGTCAGTCAGAGGAGATGAGCAACGGGGAATACAAATCAACATTCCCTCTGGCCGGGAAGTCAAATTTGAGGGGCAGGAGGAGGTGGCATTTATGAGTAGGACATGAAAAATGGAATCCCAAGACCTAGCAGCAACCAGCAGATTCTCAGAGGAGAAAAAAGTGAATGGTGAGACACTATAAAAAGCTGAAGACACTGTCTGTTAAATGTCTGTAAGCTGGATTAGGAAGGATCAGAGAAGACTTTTCTTCCTCACTTCCTTTGCTGTTTTCAGCTGTGCATACTAACCTTCCCCCAACCTGGTGCCCTGCAAATGTTTTGAACTCCCAACTCCCATCCCATTTTGAATTTCTGCCAGCCACCCTCAGACCTGCTGGTGCAGGGCGGGTAATAATAACCACAATAATAATCCTTATTCTAGGCAAAATAAATATTGTTTTACTATACAGGGCCAGATATAGCTTTCCACTTTTTCTTGGGTTAGTATAAAGGCAAAACCCTTTCTGCTGAGGTGAAAACAGTGAAGTGAAATAGAAAAAGATGAGAAGAAACTGCTGTACCGAGACATCTTCTGTGCTGACGTCAGTAATTCCATTCCAGCGGTAGAGTGAGGCAATGTGGTTCAATACTTCTACAGTAAAAAAACGCACCTTCTGGGTCTTGCTAAGATTTTTATTGTGAACTACCTAGAAAAAAATACAAAACATACTCAAATTTCAACTACAAGGCTGAAAAAAATCATCTTTTATCCTGATAAATTTATAATTCCGCATTTTCAGGCTAGAGCCTACCTTTGAAATTCCTTTGCTCAAGAATGGTCACGTTTAAGGTCATTAAGTAAGAAAGACTGAAATGTTCTCCCATGCATTTCTAAATATTGCCCTTTCTGATGTCAGATTGTGTACATTTGTTTTATTTTTAGAGTAACCTGTTTGTCCTAGGAAGACTGCAGAGTGGCATTTCTGGTAGATGATTGCTTATACCACACTGGAAGATGAACAAGTGAATGAACTCTTGATTTTGTTAAGTCTTTAAGATGCCACAATACTGTTGTTTTTGCTGCAGCAAACTGAAACAGCTGCCCTTGCCCCCAGAAATTGAAGTTTTAAAAGGAAGCCATAAGAATCTACCGGTAGTTATTTTTACAGGATGTATAAAAGATTTAAAACTTCCTAACAGCTGCTTTGAAATACTATTTTCTTGTTTGTTTAAAAGCTCAGCAAATTACAGGCTCCAACTCTTAGGGAATATTTTATGATCAAACAAAAGCTCATAACAGAAATGCTGACAAGATCTAAACTGTAGCCAAACATTAAGGGATTGGTAATTGGAGAGTCTTTGGGAAACCACAGCAGAGTTATTTTCAGCAAATAAGATATAAAGAGTAAAGTCACGTCAAGGTCATACCTTAGTTGACAATGTGGAAAGTAGAAGGCTAACTGTAGAAATTCTATCTTCCTTCAAACCGGTTCGAAAAATATCTGGGATGAAATCTACAAACCATTTTAAAATGTTAAAAACATAATTGGAAGATGGAAAGCATTTTAAAAATGAAATCAATTTTATCAAGTGTTGCCACTGGTGTTTAACAGAATGCTTTGGTCTACAAGGTGAACCAAATGTGAATGGACTCAGAATAAACAATGAACTTGTACCATGGAAGAGGGTAGCTGAATTCTGAACTCTACAGTATCTACAGTAAGGATGGCCAACTATGGGGGAGCAGGGGAAATCTGGCCCATAACATTGTCCCCAATCCAAAGACTCAAGTTTCTCGAAACAGAGCTAAGACATTGGCAAAGCACTTTAACTTTCCTTTGCTGGGATAGAACAGTAAGGGAATCTTGCTCTCATTAAACTCAGCCACTTACTCAAAAACATGAGCAAAGGGTTCTTTAAATCTCCGTCTTCCTCTATCAATACTATGTGAAGATCACAGAGGTTTTGCTAAGTCCTCCCCATTATGTATCTTGACAGCTAAATGCCTTGTGCAAAGAGCTCACAGGCAAATGAAAGTGAACTGCTCCTTCCTAAAGCTTGTATCCAATGAATTTAGGTACTCGTAACATCCAAACATGGACATCTCACTTCACAAATAAGAGGGAGATATTAATGCCTTTAAGAAACAATATTTATAATATACCTTTTAACTCCAGAATGTGGACAAGGATTGTGTTATCACCAGCAATTAAAAAAGAAACAGCATACTGGATATATGCCATACGAACATCAGGCTTGCCCTAAATAAATGTTAAGAGACATTCAGCAACTTATAAACCCAAATGCCAACTCATTACAACAGTTGTAATATGAGGGACTTAATACATATTTAAAAGACTGCAATTTTAAACAGTTCAGAGTCTTTTAACTAGCAGAACCATTTGTATGTTTATCATATTTCGTAAGGTGCACTCCATCAGAAACTTAGGCCCTTGGTTTGCACAAGAGCCTAGATATGTATAACAACTTCTGCTGTTGTAGTTTCCTCACATGTCTACATAAAACAAAAGCAGCCAAAAGCCCAAGGGCCCAGGATTATTTATGCATTAAACATGGGAGGATGACGAACAATGTCTTTTAATGTACCTGGAACAATGTAAGAACAACAGAAGAGGTGCTTCACCAGTCATATGAATGAATGAATATAACATACGCAAAACCTTCCTATACATGGGAAGCTAACACATCTTCTTGATGTCCCTGTTTTTATCAGCAGAATTCTGGTGTGGAACAGCAGACAAACATGTTGCACTTCCATGCACACCTGCATTTTGCAGTAGCATAATCCTAGGAAAACTGTACAATGTGCTTTTACTAAACTTTGGAAGGAATCCACAGCTTGAGTCACACATGACTGTATGTGTTTGTGTACATGAGAGCTTGCTTGCTGTGAAATTCTCACAGGGTGACTTTGTTACATCATTTTTATGCAAGAAGGCATTTGTGTAAAACAGCCCTCACATGAGGGGGGAGGGGGGAAACCTGACAGTTACATCCATGTCATACAAAACATAGGTGCTATTTCATACAAAAGCTCCCCCCCCCGAAAAATGATGTAGTGAAATCATGTAATTTTTTTTCAAAAAAGCCTAAGTAAATAAATAATCGAAAAATGTTTCCCCTGTGGATCAGTGACAGTTTGAAGCAATAAAACAATCCACATCAATGATGCTCTGCACATGATATAGAAAGAGACTTAGGTATCCCCACCCCCAATTCTAGCTTTACTTTTCACACCACAAAAAACAAATACGGTTAAGCCATCACTTACACTCACTGCATATTTCCTCCTCTTACCTTATAATCTCTCCTCTTCACTAAAGTAGGAAGGAATTTATTATTGAAATCAAAGTGGCTGTAGACATCCCTGGCAGCATCCGGCCCCTGTGACACCATTGCAGATAACAGGATGAGGCACTGGCGAGACAGTCTGTATAAGCAACACAGGAGAAGGAACAGTACATAGGCAAACCAGTCAATGGAAAATTAAGAACTGACACCTTTGAAATAAAAATAGGCAGGTTTGAATTATGTCAGCTAAGAGCGGCGGATACCAGTAACTAGCACGTCATCACTAGACGGCAGATTTGTGGAGGGGAGAGAGGAATTCCCATTGTGGAAGCCAACATCCTTGTGGCAAGGGGAAACTTTGCTGCGTGCAATGCTCTATATTTTTTATTTCATCACTTTTAAGATGATTGAAAATTATATAGGCCACTTCTTTATGAATAACTCTACCAGGCTAAACCCTGTTAAATTATGGTCCCAAGGCTGGCCCTATCATTAGAAATGCTGAGGCACATCACAGACTGAAGTGTTTGCCTGAAAACCTTAACAATTGACTGAAATTTCCTTTTTCAAGTGAAATCAGTTATGATTGACTGGGGCACAACATAATGCTGAAAGATTGGGAAAGGTTGTGGAAGAAAGGTTTAAAATTTACTGCATGTACTGTTTTGAGAGAAAATATGATGAAAATGATGTATAGATGGTACTTAACCCTGGTAAAACTTGCTAAAATGTATCATACATCAGATAAACAAATGTTGGAAGTGCAAAGAAAAAGAAGGAACCTTCTTCCATATGTGGTGGACGTGCCCCAAAATAAAGGACTTCAGGGAAAAGATTTATAATGAAATGAAAAGGGTGTTTAAAGACACCTTCTTAAAGAAACCAGAAGCCTTTCTTTTGGGAATTATAGGGGAGGAAATCCCCAAAAAGGACAATATCTTTCTGTATGCCACAACAGCAGCAAGATTATTAATCGCAAATAACTGGAAGAACCCGGAGATACCAACAGTGGAAGAATGGCAGATGAAAATGATAGACTTTATGGAACTTGCCGAGCTGACAGCAAGACTGCGCGACCAGAGAGGAGACAGTGCAGGAAGATTGGAAGAAATTTATATTTATATGAAAAAATATTGTAATGTTTAAATTTACTGAAATCCTAGGGAAGTAATTAGAGGTTTCTGGCAAAAAGTTGGGTAAAAATGAGTTAAATTATGAATTGAAGAAGTGGTATTAGATAACAAATTATTAAGTATTTAAATATGATTATGAATATAGATTTAATTTAAGGAACTGCTAAAAGAAGAATTGAAATTGAAACCCAGAATGGAGAGGTCGAAGGAAGTCACCCTAAGATGTTAATGGAATAATGTGATGTGGATATAATAATTATTTGTGTTGTGTTTTGTTTTTGTATTTGTTTTGTATGTTTTATATCTCATAAAATGAATAAAAATAATTTTTAAAAAAAGAACTTTCCTTTTTCTTCTTTACCAATAAGTATCTAACCCAAATTTCCTCCCCTTTTGTTTTTGTTTGAAATTCATTGCTGTAGCTTTTTGTTTACGATTCTGAAGTTTGTAACTGAAAACAAAAAACCTAAAAACTAACACTATTGGCTGAAAGGTAGATAGCCGTGTTGGTCTGTCATAGTCAAAACAAAATAAAATAAAAAAAATTCCTTCCAGTAGCACCTTAGAGACCAACTAAGTTTGTTCTTGGTATGAGCTTTCGTGTGCATGCACACTTCTTCAGATACACTGAAACAGAAGTCACCAGACCCTGATATATAGTGAGAGGGTGGGGAGGGGTGGGGAGGGGTATTACTCAGGGTATTACCCCTCTGAGTAATACCCCTCCCCACCCTCTCACTATATATCAGGGTCTGGTGACTTCTGTTTCAGTGTATCTGAAGAAGTGTGCATGCACACGAAAGCTCATACCAAGAACAAACTTAGTTGGTCTTTAAGGTGCTACTGGAAGGAATTTTTTTTATTTTATTTTGTTTTGAATATTGGCTGAGGCAGTCCACCTCAGCAGAAGATTTGAGGTCATATGCTAGTGTGGTTTTATAAGAATAAAACGTAGTAATATAAATGTTGCACTATTTGAATTTTGTACCTCAAGAAGCAAAAATGTCTTGTGGCATCTTGGCCTGGTCTTTCTGCATCTGTAACAGCTCACTTATCAGAAATATGTTTCCAGATTCCTTGCCAAGGTGCAGGAGAGAATGTCAAGATATGGGAACATATCCCCATTTATGGTGGGAATATCCACAAGTTTAATTGTTTTTGAATGCTGTGGTTTGTAAGAATGCACTCAATGTAAAAGGCAAAATAATGCCATCCCCACAATTAGCCCTTGTAAGCCTCTTTACATAGGAAGAATCTGTTCCGTATAGTCAGTCACTTACCAGACCAGGCTTCCTCAACCTCAGCCCTCCACATGTTTTTGGCCTAGAACTCCCATGATCCCTAGCTAGCAGGACTAGTGGTCAGGGATGCTGGGAATTGTAGTCTCAAAACATCTGGAGGGCCAAGGTTGAGGAAGCTCTACCAGACTAACAATTGCAAAATTCTGGAGAGAGAATTCTGGTATACAAAAGTGTAGGATATTGAATTATTAGAAAAATTGTCTCACAGAGTACATAAAAGTGGTAAGTTTATTTTAATTTGGTATTATTTTGTCACTTATGTTAATATCCATGACTATGGCCAGGCCCTACCAACAGCTTTTAAACATATGCGGCTGATGTGAGTAACTGCTATTTTAATACTTTTCTTCCTGTTGATGTGTCTTTTTTTATAGTGGACCCCTCCCTGCACTCTGTAATGGATGCTGCACATTATAGTTTGAATTTTAAAAAATGTGCCACCACATTTTTGTAACTATGCTTTGAATCTATGCTGGTGGAGTAGAAGTGTCAAATAAATAAATAAATAAACATGGAAGCAAAAAGAAAGGAGGAAGGCCATGGCAAATTGAGGTATTCTCCTAAATCAAGTATAAAGAGTACTTTGTGTACCATTCCAAGATCTGTTCTCAGGATTAAAGTGGCATGATCCTGATCGATGGAAATATTGTTTCATTCAAGTTTTAGACAGATATATACGTCCTTTGGTTTGCAATGAACTTACCTGTGACTCTCAGAATACAGAGCAGCATAGATCAATCTCATGTAGCTATTGATCAGCTTCTTTACTATGTTCATCCCCACCACACTGAAGTGGGACAAATCACTCGCTGTTCGCAGCAAAATGCTTTCTAGAGCTTGAAAGATTAGCAGCATCTGCAACATTTAAATACTTTATTATAACCTACTTTGTTCATTTTTTGGGGGGGAGCAGCAAATATTAGTAGAACAACTCGAGAAGTCATCATACTAAATAAAATATAACATCTAACAATAAAGGAAGCTTCCAAATGTAAAAATATAGCAAGTGCTTAGATCTACTGCTCCCTCCTACAATGGTAATCTCTAAATCAGAATACAAAAAAGAAAGCAAAGAAATATTGCAAATGAATTGTGGACCCAATCTTTGCTAAATAAGGTCTTCAAGGAGACAATTTCTGTAATAGTAAGTCAAAATTTCCAAGCCAATGCTCCAGTCTGTAGTGTAACAAAATGCTTGCAGCCAACACATAATTTCAAAGGAAGATGGAACAACAGTGCACATCACAAACGTGCAGGGCTACAAATCCTACAAGATGAAAATATGAAGGAAATATTTCACAGACTTATTGTGAGGGCAAATAAAATTATCATTTTAAGTGTTTCAATGTTTTCAAACAATGTTTTCAAATGTTTAAGTGTTTTCAAACAATAAACGTTAATTTAACTGTGTGAAGGTTCCAGTGGAACGTTTATTCCTTATTGCTTTATGTTACCAATCAGCGCTTGTTCACTGTACAAACTCATCATAGAATGCTAAATGCAACAAACGAAATACTGACCTCACTTTCAGGCCGCCTTTCGCCATCCAGAAGTTTTAAAATTTCTGCACACTCGACAGAAACTTTTATGTATCCCTCTACAACATCATAGTGTTCTGCTGATGGTAATGATTTCGATCTCGATATGAATTTTTCCAAACCTGGAACAAATCAAGGAATTATTCAACACTTGCCCGAAATCCTTGAGAGATGCTGCCATTCAGTATAGCCAATACTGAGCTAGATAAACCAGCTAAAGAAGGCAGCTTCCTATGTTCCTAGAAACCACCACCAACAAATTGCTGGCATTAATACCTTGCCAATGCAACTTCAGGGAACAGAACACAGGTGCAGACTGACAAACAAATGGTGCAACAGTAACTAAGTGTAAAATAAATTTGTAATAGTGCACCATAACAAAGTTGGAGCAGTGAACTCAGAGTCTGTATTACCTGGGTAAATCTGCAGATTTAAATATTATAAATAAAATCACTGAATCATAGAATTGTAGTCGGAAAGGACCATGAGGATAATCTAGTCCAACCTCATGACACTGAGATTTAGAGTCTCATGCTCTACCAACTGAGCTGTCAAATTATTAAACATGTTGACAAACTTCCCTACCTGGGGACATCTTGCCAACTTTCTACCCCCTCCAACTGTGCGTTTCTAGTGTGATATATAAACAATCAGTCCCATTTTGTGATCTGCATTAATCAATATGCAGATGTTTACCAGTGTTTATCTGCTACAATAACATAAAACTTGAAGTTGCTGCCCAAGAATTGGTGTTAACTTACACAACGGTAAGATGATTTTAGCTATATTTAAGCTAAAACGGGATGGTTACAGGCTGTACACAGCATTGCCATTTAACTCAAATGTTTCCATTTATCCTTTTAGACCCTACTGTAGATACATACTAACAGAGGATTACACTTCATGCATGTGATGAAGAAGGCACTAGACCATCTCATAATAAATGTGCTGAGTCTTTAAGGTGCCACAAAACTCTGTTGCCTTTAATGAATCTGCAATCCCTTGCACAATAAGAACGCAACAAGGGAGCCACTTGAACTAACTGCGTAAATGGAGAAAAAACATTGTTTGACATAACTAATCCCCTACAACTATGCGGATTGCTGCTCTTTTCTTTCAAAGGGCTATTCTGATGGACAAGGGTTGCCGGGGGGGGGGGGATCAATGCAGTTGTTAAAGTTAATTAAAAAGGGAAAGGGACCCCTGACCATTTATGTCCAGTCGCGAACGACTCTGCGGTTGCGGTGCTCATCTCAGTTCATTGGCCGAGGGAGCCGGCGTACAGCTTCCAGGGCATGTGGCCAGCATGACTAAGCCGTTTCTGGCAAACCAGAGCAGCGCACGGAAACACAGTTTACCTTCCCACCGGAGCGGTACCTATTTATCTACTTGCACTTTGATGTGCTTTTGAACTGCTAGGTTGGCAGGAGCTGGGACCGAGCAACAGGAGGTCACCCCGTCGCGGGGATTCGAACTGCCAACCTTCTGATCGGCAAGCCCTAGGCTCTGTGGTTTAACCCACAGTGCCACCCGCGTCCCACCTAAAGTTAATTACAGTGGTACCTCGGGTTACAGACGCTTCAGGTTACAGACGCTTCAGGTTACAGACTCCGCTAACCCAGAAATAGTACCTCGGGTTAAGAACTTTGCTTCAGGATGAGAACAGAAATTGCGCAGCGGCCGCAGGAGGCCCCATTAGCTAAAGTGGTACCTCAGGTTAAGAACAGTTTCAGGTTAAGAACGGACCTCCAGAACGAATTAAGCATCTAATTTTGGTGGAAAACTGAGCAATGTAACTCACTGGGGTGGCGAAGCAGTACTCGGCTATGTAAATCAGCAACAAAGAAAAAAAATGGGGGGGGTAGCCTACGCCATTGCCCAAGGATAGCTGCTTGGCCCAAGCCCAGACAGGGATTCGCAGTGCTTTGCCCCCCCAGGGTGGGGGGAAGCGTTTCGGAAAAGGAGTGGCGGAGGGCAAGCAACCAATGTGGCGAACACGTGGGGGAAGCAGCCGCTGCATCGCCCTCACCCTTCATGGCGGCGCTGGGGTCGCGCAACGTGGACTTGAACTGGGTCCCGGTGAGCTCCGCTGCCTCGCTGCCGCGGGCCCGCTTAGGCGGCGGCGGCTTCTCCTTCTCCTGCCGCTTGGCCGAAGCCGGGCTTCTGCGCTTGGCGCCCATGACCAGGAGCAACCGCGACCAGCCGTCGAGCGGGGCGAAGAGATGGAAGCCCGGCTTTGCCTCGCTTCTCTCCGCGGCAGCCGGAAGCGGTCCGGCCGCTGTTCTTTCCCGGGGAAACTGGCAAGCGAGATGAAGGTTCCGCTTTAGGCCGCTTAGGGAACTTCAGAGGAAGCCGCTGAAAGAAGTCCTTCGCAGCCCAGGGACCAAGAGACCGAAACCGACAGCGGCCCCTTCTGCTTCTTCAGATGCAGCCGCCATCCCAGCTCCCTCTTTGTCCTGCTAACTTGTGTCGTCCCCGCCCGATGTCTTCGGACTCCAGCGGCTGCCAGGGGTGGTGGGTGCAGGAGATCTGCCTCGGGAGAAGCGCAACAGGTTCCCCTGTCCTGCCATAGAGGCTTTTTCGCTGGTTGCTGCCGTATGAAGTGAGTGGTGCACGAGGGCGCGCACGCTCTAGGGGGCCCACCGAACCTAGAAATCTTAAATTAGGATGCGCAAAAAAATCCATTCTGCACGCCAAGTTAGATGATAGCGTTGGTTTGTTTTTGTTTTTTCTCTTACAAGTGTTTCTACTTCCGAAGCTTATTCGCTGTTACGATCGAAAGAGATTCATAGCGGGGATTTCTTGGAGGCTAGTGGTGTCAGCGCGAATGCCATCTGACTTTCTGCTACTTTTGAAGAAATTTCTTGCTACTTTTGTCAACTCTGGTCTTCAGTGATACGCTTTCCTGCACCGGTGCCTGTTTTTTCTCTGTCTGGCAAACGTAGTTGTTTATATTTTAAGAACACAATGGTAACTTAGAGGCTCACCTACGGCTGCTGTGTGCTTTTCGTTTATCATGGTTTCTCAAATATTTGCCTAAACTCTCCAAAGTGGAGCCCTATATGTTTCTAGAAGTATTAGATTGCCACATATAAATGCTGCTGTTAGCAGAGTGAGGTGGCAAATGGGTTTTCTTTACCCTTATGTATGCTCTCTCCTGCCCACATTTGCTTTCCTTGTTGTCTGGGCATATGGTTTTGCATTTAGTATTACATCACTAGTAGTATTTTGTTATTTTTATCTTGCTGCATTATGTCTGATAAAGTAAAAAACTTCCATGCTAGCGGAAATGTAAAAAAGAAAGTGGAGATTGAGAACCCATGCTCCTCCAGATGTTGCTAAACTACAACTCACATGGCCATGCTTACTGGGGCTGATGGGAATTGAAGTTCACCATCATCTGGACAGCCTAAGGCTCCCCAACCCTGGCATAGTGAAATAAATTTGCTAGCAGAAGATGTGATGGCCACCAGTTAGGACATCTTTAAAAGAAGGCTGACAGATTTGTGGAAGATAAGGCTATCAATGACTACTAGGCATGAAGATTATATACTTCTTTCAGAATCGGAGGCAGTATGCCTCTGAATACCAGTTGCTGAGAAATAGCAGGAGAGTGCTATTGCCCTTATACCCTGGCTGTGGACTTCTCATAAGCATCTGGTTGGCTCCTGTGAGGAACAAGATGGTGGCTAGATAGGTCTTTGTTTTGATCCAGCTGAGCTCTTATGTTTGGCCCCTTCCAGCCCCACTATTCTCCAGGAGTATACACAGTCAAAAGTGTTCCCCCCCCCACCATTTACACAAAAGCATACCCTTACATTCCATGTTAATTGTTTCAGAATAACTAAGGTTGCAGTCATAAACACAGCTGCCATGGAGTAAGTCCCATTGAACTCAGATATGTGCTTCTGTTTAGACATGTTTAGGATTGCACTGCACATCCCTAAGCAGCACTCTTCCACTTCAGCACAAATTCTAAACTGTTTATTGGCTTAAAGTGTTCCCTTGAGATTTATTACAGTTGAAAAGGTTAAATTATCATGCAAGCATGATACTCAAAACACCTTTTGAACTTTTTACTGCTAAGAGAGCAGAATGTAAAATTAATCCTTGTAAATGAGAGCCATGTATTTCAAGTTTCTCCTCTTCTTCATCCATTGTTGGTTATAGTTACTTACACATATTTATTTCCTTGTGAAACATGTCTATGAACCTAGCAGTGTTTATATTTTTCCAAGTAGTATTTAAGAGATGTGGTCTGCTAGTCTGTTTTTTGTATCCAGGGTCTAGGAGATTAGTGTATTAAATTTGATTCTGCAATCAAATCGATATACAAAGTGAACGTAAATCTTACTCCAGCTAGAATGTATATTCAGTTGTAGTATCGTTTACAATGCAGTGGGCATACACTTTACATGTTATTAAAACGAATCAATTCCTCACCCCATCATTAGTTATGAGGGACTTCTTCACAAGCAATGCCATCTTGTAAACTTTTTTTATTTTTGTTTACTAATATTGGAGTTAGGTTTATTTCCTTGCTGATTGTGCATTCCTATGCTATATAAATCCAGTATGCCTATCCCACACCACCACCAGAACAGCGAGGCAATCCTGCATAAAGTCTACTTATAGGAGAGCAATAGATTGTTTTACTGGTCCTGGATAACAATTACACAAGCATCATGATAAGGATAATGTGCACACGCATGTTACACACACACTTTCTAATAGTGTTTTATTAATGTGTTTTAAAAGGGAGAAAGATAAAAGATTTGACACTGCATTCCCAAAACATCACTGCATGTTAACACAGTACAATCCAGTCAACAATAAGCACTTTTATTTCTATTGATTTTTGCTTACAGGTCTGCCATTGAATTCAGTAGGACTTAAAACCTTGGTTGGATCATATTCATATAATGCAGCGAAAAAGTGAATAAAATAATAACCTCCAGGAGAAATAGTGAAAATCTTTCATCAACATATTGTCTTCATAAAATAAATAAGAGGATTATTTGTACAGCAGGAAATACAATTAAGATGTGATTGCTAAGGATCTGATGTTGTAGGAAGCTACAGCAGACATAAAATAAAACCTGCCAGTAGGCTAATGTATATCATATTGCTACTTCAATAAAATGAAGAAAGCATCTGGAAACCATAGGGGAAATGTTAGGCTCTAGTAACAGCAGTTGCAAACAGTTAATTTAGGACCCTGAATTATACGGAGTTCAATAAAACCATCCTAGAGTTGAACCAGGCCACAGTCCTTTACAGTAGATGTGCCTGGGATTGTGCTATTAATTAACTTTAAGAACTAGAATGAACAATCCCCTATCCCTCATTATTAATTCAAAGCTTTAACTAAAGGGAAATCTGTTTTTCCTCATTGAAAGATGCAAGGGCATGAAGAACAGGATCACTGCAATTTTTGAAATTTTAATTTTATACAGTAATGTATATGAAAAATAGAATTTGTGGGACTTTTGTTAATAGTTCTGGAATATATATATATATATATATATGAAAAGTCTTGGAATGCTTTGTTTATTCCCATTTCCATAGTAACGGAGATTGAGTCTGCAAACATGGGGTGCCTTGTTTTAAATAACCACCATATAGTGATTATTTTAAACTACTTGCTTTGTTTCAACTAGCCATGACATTCATTTCCATAGAAACAGAGCCTGAAATGGCAGCTGAGTCGTTAAAACTTTTGGGGGGAAGATTTACTTGGTGTCAAAGTGCAGGGAATAAAGTACTTTAAAATGGTCTCACTGGTGAGAAGCTTCTGTAATTGGATTCAGACAAACAGAAATTTATCAGACAAAGGAAGAGACTGAGATGTTTAAGAGAGTTGAAGGCATATCAGCAAGCTTAAAAAAGTAGTGATAGACCTCCATAACTTAAAGTGCTATTACAGTCATGGTGAGCCTGGCTGTAAACTTATCAATAATCTACTATAGTCTACATTCTCAGGTTCCTCTTGTTTTTATGACTGTTGCCTTAGAAAGAAAAAACCAGACAGTATTAATTTCATTTGTGTTAATATTGAGCAAGCAAAGGTTGGATGATCATTGCCGAGGGTTGGACTAGATGACCCCTGAGGTCCCTTCCATTCTATGATTCTATGAAAATGTGACATGAGTTTTAAGTTGGAAGAGAGAAAGGGATTGAGAAAGAGCCAGTGTAGTATAGAAGGTAGACTAGAAGCTGGGAGACCCAGGTTCAAATCTCTACCTAGACCTCACTACGTGACTTAGTCATTGTTTCTAAGCCTACCTCGCAGGGTTGTTGTGAGGATAAAATGGGAAGTATTGTGTATGCCACCTTGAGCTCCTTGATGAAAGGTGGAATAGAAATGCAATAAAGAATAAAAATAGACATAATATGAAACTGGTATTCTGATTATTTTTTATTAACATTTATAGACTGCCCTCAGAGTTCTTAGGGTGGCCTACATCAACAGCACAATATAAAATTCAGTAGGAATGAAAATTTAAAACTGCATAAAAACTTAGTTGCAGAATTTAAAAACTGCTTTAAGACTTAATAAGGGACAAGGGAAATGAAAAACATTGTGTTTGCCTGGCATGATTGCATGCAGAGCAATCATGCAGGGTTCTTGGTAGCAAAGAGGCCTATGTGTGTAGCCTTTCTGTTGTAGATGTTCATACTCAATGCATGGACAGCAGAGGTTGGTGTTGACATCTGTCTGTCTCAGGAGATAGTGGAGGAGTGTGCTTTGGGAGTGAAGTCAAATCATTGGGGAGTTACAGCACCTGTTGTGGCTGTAGAGACCAATGTGGGAGAGACGTGAAGGGACTAAAGTAAAAATATACACTGGTACCATTATAAATACACACCAACTATTACCAAATAAAATCCACAAAGCATTTAGAGGAGGTGCTGAAGAATTGCAGAATATTATACTACTTGTCCAATACTAATTGCAACTATCAAGAATAGTTGGACAAACTTGCAGTACTTTATTAAATGTTGTTAAATTGTGCAAATGTATCTTCAGCATCACTTGCATCAGCAGTCTCCAACGTCATCACGGCCATTGCCACTGGTGCAGGATCATTACATGTTACAATCTACATACCTGAAGTGTGTTAATTCTTACACAGAAATGTTTTCATGATAGGAATTTAAATTTCATTTCAAAGCCGGGAGTATAGGGTTTTGTTTTGTTTTCTTGAGCAGAAATTATGGCTTGTGCTTGTATGTATCCTGGGGAAATGCAGGTACATCTTGCTTCACACAGTATGGTTTTTTTCCTACAGCCTTCATCACCCTACTGGAAAAACTCTACACCACCAACTGTGAAGTGTTGTGCCAATATTTTTATTTCACCATGAGTGACAAAGCAGCACCATGTTCTGAGAGCCCTAGTTTCATTTTCACCTGCTTGCTGGTGCACAATGCAACCCTATACATGTCTACTCAGAAACAAGCCTCAGTGAGTTCCAAGTGGAGTTATGCCCATCCCTTCCTAAGAAGGCCCTTCCTAAACAAATCCCCAAGGTTTGAGCTATCCAGGCTGATAAAGATAAACCAGTTAAGAAAATAATAATAATTATAATAACATTCACACGTGCGCACCAAAACCATAACCTCCCCAGACGTTCGACGCATAAGGCTTTAATTGGCGGCGTCTGCTGCGTGAAAGTTACCAGATCCTGGTCCTCGCTTTCAAAGCAGCAGCAGCAGAATGGCTGTGGCGTTTTCCTTTTATTTATTAGCTGCTGTGCTAAGTGCCTTTCGTGCTAATCTTGCAAACTTTTGGGGAAAGGGGGAAAAAGGGAAGTTGAGGGGCGGGAATGGAAAAGCTGTGTGTGTGAGAGAGAGAGGAATGAGGCTGAGAGGGAGCAGGTGATGTATACTAATCGGGACGAGGGCTGGGAGGTGCTGCGTGGTCGGCACCCAGCGACTGACTGGCTGGCTGGCTGGCGTTGGCTTTTCGACGCCAGTGCCAGCGGCTGCTCTTCCCTTTCGCTGCCACCCCTGCGCTCTCTCTCTCTCTCTCTCTCTCTCTCACACACACACACACACACACAGCGCCTCACTCACACGCACTTCACTTTTCCAGCCGGGGGCCAGTCAGTGCTCGCTGAGAGGGACTTCCTCTTCAGGGAAAGAAGCTGCGCGGGGACTTTTTCCCTTTCCCTGTCAGGAGCCTTGCCCTTTCCTTCGCTCGCTAAGGCGGCGGCAGCGTCCTCATTCCCAGGAAGGACAGGGACGTACACTCTTTCTTTCTCTCTTTCTCTCTCTCTTTCTCGGCTGGGGGCCGGAGCCGTCATGTGACCGGCTTGGGCTGCAGGGACCCCCCCCCCCGGCCTCCCTCCGCGCCATGAGTGAACTGGAGGCTGCTGGGCAGCATCCAAGCCGGCGCCAGGTAGAGCTCAGGCTGCCGCTCAGCCTCCTCTCCTGCCTGCTCCTGGTCTGGACCAAAGAGATCGCGGCGCTGGCGGACTTCTCAGGTAAGGGCAACAACCTCTGCGCCGGGTGGGCTACTGGCCAGCCCCATCTCAGCAGCAGCGCCAGGCCAGCAGGCAGGTGGGCGCGGGCAGGACCAGGGAGGGGAGTCTCCCTCTCAAACGGGCTGGGTGGTTGAACAGCTGGCATATAGGCACACTGTAGGGACGGTGGTTTTCCTTTTTCTCCACCTAAGGCAGGAAATTCAACAGGTGCCTGATTCCCCTTTACTCCATAGTGCAACTACTTAAGGCTCTACTAAGGGTAAGGGAAGATAGATAAATTCTAATACAAAAGTACTGATATATTTTGTTTAATACTTAAACCCGTTCTCAGCTTATTTAGTTTTTTGCAATCTCACTGAGAAGAGAGAGAGAGAGGAGGAGGATTTTGCCAGGTGAACACAAAACATTTCCAAGAAAAACCAACTTCATTAAAGATCTTGAACTTGATAATGCTTTTGAAGTCTATTCCCAAAGCTGCCAGGTTGCTGTACATTACCGGTAGCTAGGGTTGCTATACTCATTACTTGTAGAATTCAATGTCTCTTACCGTAGGCAAAGTAATGTTCTGCCTAGCATTTAATCCCCACAACCACACCTATGGAACTGGAAGTGTCGGTGGATTCCCATTGAACCTGAACCAAGATCCATTTTATTTTATAAAAGGGAGTACTGGATGTGCTTCATTGATAGACTGCATGTTGCGAATGAAGATGAACTCTCTGGAATGCTTAGCTGCTGTGGTATAGGAAAACCCCCATATTGTCAAATATTGCTGCCTACATCATTTTGACAGCTGAGCTTGTACCAACCCGGTACATGGGTCCTATATAAGGAGGGGATGCAGTGAATGAATACATGTGACCTGAAGAAATGACCAGATACATGGTGTGCAGCTGCTTGCTTAGGCGTGTGTTTGCGAGGCTTTAGATTGCTCAAGGCAGGAAGGAAGGCTGCAGCCTAGAATAGTATCACTGTAAGTGGGTGCAGGTTCATGGCTAGACTAGAATGGCTCATCAAGGGTAGAGGATGTGCTTTGAAAGATTTGCCATGCATGCTTAGGAAAGCTACATTCATAAGTACCGTGTTTCTCCTAAAATAAGACACCATCTTATATTCCCCCCCCCAAAAAAAAACACAGTATGGCTTATTTTCGGGGGATGTCTTATTTTAACCACTCTGCGTTGGTACGCTGCATAGCCACGCCTATCCAGGCCGTCTTAAGGGAGAGGCACCGCATCACTATGTCTTATTTTCGGGGTATGACTTATATTTCACAAATGCGTAGAAATCCTGCTACGGCTTATTTTATGGCTACGTCTATTTTAGGAGAAACAGGTAAATGTCCTGGAAGATATAATCTGCAGGAGCCCAGACCAGGAACATATGTAGACAAGATCATGGTGTATGAATTATTTGCTACTGAAAACTCTTCAGAACTAAAGTAGTCAGAAAGCTTTAAAAACCAACAAACACACCAGCACAGAACCAAAGAATGCTATTTTAGTACTTGCTGTTGTGTGCAGAATGAAAACTCTAGCCAACTTAATTAATTTACACTGAAATAGCATCATACTGGTGATCTTGTATATGTGCTCTATGAATTATAAAACTTTGAAATTGTGAATAGCATTGTTCTAAGCATATGATAGAATTGTTATACTGACATTATTGCCCCAATTTAGATACAATGATATATGTATGTTTCTCCGAGTCCCTTTCAACTCTACAATTTTATGACTCTTATGATTCTATGTTTAACTGAGTTGCCTGTATTGAAGAGAATGTGGTGGATAAATAGATACAGTACTCAAGTAGTGCAATACTGTGTATGGTTTGCTCAGAGGTCAGTCACATTGAGTTAAATGAGACTAACACCTAAGTAAGTGTGCGTAGGACTACTGTGTTGATCAGTGAAAGGTAAGCTGTTTTAAACTGGGGTGGGGGTGTTACAGCAACTGGAATACTTAAAACACAGCAGAGAAATAAGGCATTTAGTACTGTTTTGGTGGGACTTGCTGACTACTATTATTATTATTACTATTACACCAAAACAGGCTTCTAGCTAAATTCTAGAGAAACCATTAGCACGGCTTAAATGTACCAAAACTCAGACCTCCACTATGAAGCCAAAGGACAAATATGAGTCAATGGGAATTCAAAGATTTTCCTTACCCACACACTTAAAAAAGATCCATGTATTAACCCTGCAGCCTTGAAAAGGAACACAACTTAATCGAGACTGCTAGATCTGCACAAGAAATGGACAATAAGAGCATGGTTCTTATTCTTCCCCTCCCCCCTGAAAGTAACATTACAGCACTACAAGGCTTTGGTAATTAATAATTCCCCTAAATAAAATATAAAAGAGAAAGCATAAGACACAACCTAGTGCCACTTTTCAAGATTTAGTCTCTGCCTTGCTATGCTGTAGTCAGCTTTTTAAAAAATTACTCCTATGATCGGAGTTTCCTAGCTGGTTGCCAGAATTATACTTATGGCCCACATTAGCAATCTGGCAAACCCTGAAATGAATGGGATCAAAGTTAATTGTAACTAGCTTGATTTCAATGGGATTTAAGCCTAATTTAAGGACCAAACTAGATGTGATGCGTGCCACATAATTTGGCTTTGTGTAGCTGCTTTTTGTTTAACAAAATTGTCAATAGGAACTTTCTTCCCATTGCAAATAGCAAGCAAAGATGGAGGCCGATTCCTATCATGTCAGGGCTAAAGCCAGCTCCCCTACCACAATGCCATGGCCCCAATCCAGCTCAGCCTTCACCCTGGGCTATTTGTTAAAAATAAACTGCACAAGGCCAAACTACAGGACAAATATTACATGTAGTTCTTTTGTACTAAAAGCTGAACTACCTGAACCAGTAACATAAGGTCTAATGATGGGCCAGTGCAAATTTGAATGTGAAATGATCCCTTGCATTGAAAGAAAGGTTACCATCATTTCCTTGAGCTACAACCTCTATACATGCCATACATGTAAGACTGGGTTGTAAGTCTTACTCTGGGGTTGTGGCGCTCATCTCGCTTTACTGGCCGAGGGAGCCGACGTACAGCTTCCGGGTCATGTGGCCAGCATGACAAAGCCGCTTCTGGCAAACCAGAGCAGTGCACGGAAACGCCATTTACCTTCCCGCTGCAGCGGTACCTATTTATCTACTTACACTTTGACGTGCTTTCGAACTGCTAGGTTGGCAGGAGCAGGGACCGAACAATGGGAGCTCACCCCGTCGTGGGGATTTGAACCGCCAACCTTCTGATCGGCAAGCCCTAGGCTCTGTGGTTTAACCCACAGCGCCACCTGCTTACCGGTATTTTACTTGCATATAATTCCAGGATAGAGAATATTGACAACAACACCAGAATATAATCATAAACTATTATGCTATGCTGGCATGCATTGCAGGGTATTTTATTTGGCACTGCACATGGATGTACTAGAGTAAATACTCATAAACAATGTGCCAAGTTTCCCTTCATTCTTTCTTTCTTTTTCAATAGGACTCAGGTTTTGAAGTGCCTAAGATTATAGTTCTTGGAAACAATCTCTGTTTAAATTAGTGGAACTTACCGTTCCAGCAGGGCAGTCCTATGGTCCCAGTATGCTGAGTAGCTACTAAACTAGGACTAACATTGACATAACATTGTCATGAGCCTATGCCCAACTAGCAGCAGAGTCAACACCACAACAATAACTTGAGCAACAAACCCTTAATGTAGCAACATTGACCATAGTAACCTTACTATGTAAAACCCCCATAGTATCCTTAGCAACTCCACAACCAACTACTGGTCACAGTGTCATTCACTGATGACATCCTCATGTGATCCATGTGCAAGGGCACCCACCAGAATGCAGCAACCACATCATCGTCCTATCAAGTATAAACAAAGTGCAGAAGCATGCTCCAAGGAGTAGACAACTGCATAATCTATGGCCCGATTGCCAGGAGGAATGTGTGTAGAATACAGAGGCTCCCCAGGAAAAGAGTTCGAGTGCTGCTGGGGTGCCAATGATTTCATACACATGCAGTTTTAATGTTGCACAGAGCATGCACATGTGCATACAGACACATGGAGCTGAAGGAAGCCTATAAGTGGGATCTAGGAAGTTGGTCAGAATTAAGAGAATAGTGAGTCAGTGAAGATTGTAGTAGCCCAGGCAAAGTCCCAATCTGAGCAGAGAAACCTTGCTATTAAGGCAAATCAAAGGCTAGCCTGGATGCTTGGAGCTCACCCAGTACCTGCAATTGCTTTATTGTTGTGACTGGAGGGGGAAATGGTGGGTATGTGAAGCATTTTTTGTGGGCATAATGCTGTGCCATCAGGGCTTTTTTCATCAGTTCCAGCACCTTTCAGGTGGATGCCATTGTCATTATAAGAGAACAACGAAGGTGTTCATGGTGAGTTCTGGCACCTCTTTTCCTATAAAAATAGCAGGGTATGCCATCATAACTGGTGGGATCAACTACTGAATGAATATAGGATTCTGGCTAAGGTTCATTCCTGGCTTTCTCCAGTGGCCTCTCACACTGTGAAGAAATCACTACACAGACATTACTTACTGACAGCATAGCTTTGTGGTTTGCCAAAGAGCTTTGAAGTATCCTATACTACCCAGGGGGCATAACTTGAAGTTAGGATTGCCTGAGGGCACTCTCAGGCTACTTACTTACTACGTAATGTATAGCAGACTCCCCTACATCAGTGGGGCTATTCTGAAGTAAACATATTGTGAACAGCAGCTTAATGATTTTGAAAATCAAATACTTGTTCCTAAATTATGTACATGCTTGTTCACACACTCTCAGTTGGGGGGGGGGGATTCAGAGTTTTCATCCTGCAGTAACTGTTGACCTATAGAGAAAATAAATACATACAGTGGTACCTCGAGTTACAAACGCCTCAGGTTACAAACGCTTCAGGTTACAAACTCCGCTAACCTGGAAGGGTTACCTCGAGTTGAGAACTTTGCCCCAGGATGAGAACGGAAATCATCTGCCGGCGGCGTAGTGGCAGCAAGAGGCCCCATTAGCGAAAGCACGCCTCTAGTTAAGAACAGTTCCAGGTTCAGAACGGACCTCCAGAACGAATTAAGTTCATAACTAGAGGTACCACTGTATTTATATTTAAAATAAAATGATTTGAATATGAAAATTTCTATATGTACTTGGGGGGGGGGGAGCAGGGGAAGGAGGGAGGGAAGTCCTGTTGCAAGTGGAAATCCCGGCACTGACAGGATAGTTACTTAGCACTGCATTGGATACAAGCCAGTTGCTATAATTAAAAAAGAAATGCACCTTACCGCTTTGAGGAAGACTGTGACTAGGTCACTCAGTCTGCTTCAAGCCCCTGCTGTCCCTCCCTTTAACTCTTGGACTTGGACATGGCAGCCCTTAAACAGAGGGCTGTCCTCTGTGAAGTAGGACATGTGGCCACCCTAATAGCATGCTCAGAAAAATACAGATTGCATTATCAAAGTCAAATCAGCATCTAGACTACATTTTGAAATGGGATACTTACTGCACCAACTATTTTGTGATTGGATTTCATGGGAAAGTCTTCCGTTCCCAACATTTGCTGCTATGAGCCGGTAAACATTGTAGGCCTTTCCACAAGCTCCTCATGTATATGCTGTCCTTACGAAGGCTGCAATCTGCAGACCCATAACGCGATGCCTGTTTGTTCGGATAAAAAATGGTGCGTAGAACTATTGAAGCATTGATCTGTTCAGCAGGAATTAACCTTCTTTATAAGAGAGATAAGTTATGCCCCAAATAGGCATACAAGTCTTTCGGTTATAGGATTATTATTTCTTAAATAAATAAATGTAATCCTTACCGGTAGTTTTAACCAAGCAGAGTTAGAAGTCAAATACTCTTTGCCTCTTAAAGAATTACAAACAGCATTACAGTATTATAAATATTTAGCATCTAAAGCTGCTGACCTGCCTCAAACTTTCTCTTCCTTTTTCAGCAGCAGAGGGTAGATTTTCATAAGCTTGGCTGAGTTTGTGAAAGCAAATCCATTTAAAGAGACAGTCTAACAATGACTGCAGTTACCGTAGTGATACGAAGTGTGATCTCTCTCTCTCTCTCTCTCTCTCTCTCTCTCTCTCTCTCTCACACACACACACACACATGAACAGTAGCTTAATGATTTTGAAAATCAAATACTTGTTCCTAAATTATGTACGGTACATGTTTGTTCACACACACTCAATTGGGGGAGGGGGTTCAGAGTTTTCATCCTGCAGTAACTGTTGACTTATAGGGAAAATAAATACATATTTCTAGAGAACACCATATTTGTTTAAAATGAAATGATTTGAATATGAAAATTTATATATGTACTGGGGGGTAAAGCGGGGGGCATGTGTGTGTGCACCTTTTTTGGTTAAGAAAAACTGTAAAACTTCATTTGACAGCAAAATCCTTAGGTGATGCAATGAACCTGTGCTTGGAAAAAATAATAAATAAAAATTACAGTTTGAGAAATTCAAAGAGTTCATCAATCGTGGAACAGTTATCGGTAACAGGTTCCAATAATGAGAGATTAATGGTGCACATGGAGTTGGGGGGAAAAACCTTGCTTAAGCCCTTTCTTCTCTGCACAGATCTTGAGCTTTCAAATTAAGATTATCAGGTGGCATACTTTCCTGGGTCATTGATTTTTCCACTCTATGTAGTTTTAGCATCAGTACTGTATCTCAGCAGACTTGGTACTGGACTCCCCACCCCAACACTTACCGTCACCACTCTACAAAAAAAAAAAATTGCCTGCTGTGACAGCTGGATGAAATGATTGCAAATTTAATTACCGGTACTTTTGCTCACCTTTGAAACATGTGAAGTTCAACTGTTAGCCTGAGCTGAATGTGATTCATTTATTAAAGACAAAATATCCAATTTTCAGAGGCCTAAGGAACAGATACCATTTACATCACAATTTGCAAATGATGTGTTAAACATGACTATTTAATACTGTACAGGTTGTTGCTGGCGTGTCAGTTCAGAAGATTGAACACATTTTTAAACAGCAGAAGCTGATACAATAAGTTTATTGCTTTCTTTCTATCTCCAAGGCTGCAAACTGTAGATTTTACTTGAAAACAGTAGTGTAATTGAAATCATTGTTACTTAGAGTACATTTTGCATTCTGATCCTAAAACATTGATTAGAAGTAATCCCTGAAGATTTAAACTGATTTTATTTTCAGGTTAAGCACAATTAAGGCCACTTTTTTCTACATTTGTGATTTCCACATACACATACTTTGGAAGTTCTGCTGAAATTTATAGGCTCTATTTCCAAGGATATGTGTTTAGGGGGAAATGTATCTTGTAATGTTTGAAGGGATGTATATGGTTGTTAGGCAGTTTATGACATACAGCAGCTGCCCATCTTTGTACCTGTGATGCACAGGTCATATTCTGCCCTGCATATTTTGTAAAGCTCGCCAGTTTTTCTAAAGAGACTGATCTCCATGAATGAAAAAGTGATCTATGAAGTTACATGGCATCTTTACTTGCAGAACCTACATAAACTACATCCCTGCTAGTTGTGCATTCATATTCTTACTATTATGTTCCACCCAGCTTGCAAAAAATATACATGTGTTTTGTAAGAGGATCATCTTTCTTGCAGTTTGCACTTTTTTGGAAATCCAAGTATCTAACAATTCAGATATTTCTTTAAAAAAAAACGGAGAAAGAAAGCTGGATTCGGATCAGAAAAGGGCTGACATCATATGCATGTGAATAATGAGAAGTACTATTATTCACTATATTTGAATTCCAAAGAAACAAAGATCCATATGTAATCCATACATCTTCATTATTTGTTGCTGTTATAATAATGCATCCCATATGTGCCAGGAATTACAAAATAGTATACAGATCTCCTTTGAAATTTTGTTTCCCATTTGTTGTAATAACGGATTTGATGTGCTTACACATTTTTGAAAGAAGAATTAAATGGTAGAACATTGAGCAAATGCTTGATTCTTAGTCGTTTGCTAAGGCTGCAATATTGTGCACATATAACTGAAATGAGTGGGACTTACTTTTGAGTTAACATGCATTGGATTGCTCTGTAAATGCGGTTTGTTTGTTGAACTCTGTGTTTTTCTCTTTGATCCCATGCCACTGGTCATCTCAAGCACTACAACTAATGCTCTGTGACTCCCATTCATTTCAATGGGACTTCCTTTTGTTTCTTGGGAATACATTCCTCTGCTAACTGCAGCAGACACTATACTGTACTCTGGCAAGAGGGACACATATTACCGGTATGTTCCTGTGTAGAGGCAGAGAAATGGCGGAGAAATGCAATTCAGTTCACATTTAAAGATGAACCTAATTCACGCTTTCCGAAACAATACGCAAACTGAAACACAGACATCCTCTGAAATTTGTACTTATCCAAATTTTGCAGTGCGGTTTCCGAACCAAGAAATGTGTGCAGAAAATACATACACTAAAGTAAGGTGTGCATAAAATGTATAGATTAGTGAAAACAACATGCAAAATGTATTATATTAGGGGAAATTGTTTTGCATAAATGTATGTATTAGGCACAATTGCATATTAAAAATATGCATATTAGGAGAAGCAAACGCTGAAATGCTGAATAATTTTCACATGGACTTCTTTGCTAAAAAATTGCAAACTGTGGGAAAGTAGAAAACTGAACCTAAGATTGGAAAAATGAGAAACCCTATACTGTGCAGGTGGCTGTCATCACATTATGCATCTCCATGATACTGCCTGTGGCCTCTGGGAACCTGAAATGATAGCTTGGAGACTTTCACAATATAATAGTAGCCATCTATGCTGAAAGATCTTCCATACATTACAATTGGCATCTGGGTAGCTCATCACTATTTTCAGTGGCATTCCTGTAGCCAGAGTAATGTATAAGCATATGAAGTGGTCTAATGTTGAGTCAGATTACTGGTCCATGAAGCACAGTACTGTCTAGTCTGACTGGTAGTGCTTCTCCATGCTTTGGGGCAAAAGCTTTTTCTTGTGCTACAGGAATTGCGGTGCAAAGCTCTATCACTGAGCTATGTGCTCCATAAATCTAGTATGGAATAATATCCACCTAAAAAAGATTCAGCCTGTAAATAATTTCCCTTAAGGTCTGCAATACATCCTTGCAGGTATACCTGAAGAACTGACCTTTTAACTACTGAGTTATAAGTATTTAATAGATACAGGTTTGGCTTAGTTCAGTGCCACTTCTTAAATGACACTTACACACACATACAGGTATATACTGCCTGTTCTGTAACATACATCCAAGTAGTGTGCAAAATGCAAATACAATATATATATATATTTAAAAATTATAATTAATTTAAACCAAAAACTTAAAATCACTGGCATTATGAGCCACCAAACACCAAGGTTGGTTTTCAGCATGTACCTCAACTGCAGATTCAGCACATGCTTGGTTTCAGGGTGAGGGGTTGGGAAAGGCTATTCCAGAGTGCGGGTACCACCACAGAAAATACCTTCTTCCTGGTTGGTTGTTGCTGGATGCATGTCCTTGGCTGTGGTACACCTGCACACACCAGGAACCTTAGTGGAAAAGGTCCCCTAGCCTTAGCCAACTTGGGCAATATGGGTCAGGTGAAGCACAATTACTTTTTTCATTCTTAATCAGTGTGGTATGAAGATCATCCTGCAAGGAAAGGGACAAAAGTAAAGAGAGGGACAGCATGCAGTAGCTTAGGACATTCTGATTCCAAATGGAAAGGGACGGTTGAAGATGCCAGGAAGCAGGGGATGGAAATAATGAGTCTATAGAATGAGGAAGGCTATTTAAACAAAGGCACAGAGGTCATAATCCCGTCATGTAGTGTCCTAGAGATACTAGACTGTTCCTTTGAAATTTGCAGTTCTGTTCTACCAAGACAAAAGGTGGCATGTGGAACATGCCAAGCCTTAAACCTTGGCTGGGTTTGAAAGAATGCAATGACAGATAACAGTTTGCATAATTTAAATAAATATTTTCTGTATTTAATTTTATCTAGGCAGGCATACCAATTGTATTTTGCCTATTCAGTTCTGTTGATTCTTCCTTCCTCCCCTCCCCCCCCTACTTAGAAGAGGTATTAACATCATATTATGGGGAAAGTGACTGTTAAATGTTCTAAGGTGAACAAAAGACTGGACTGCGTTCTTGGCTCAGGTTCAACTGTAGTGTAATTCAATGTTATCTTTGGTTCAGAACAATTACACCAGATATAGAGACACTTGACTTTGGACATGAGTGTGTTCAAAGGCAATGCTAAAGTAATCCGCATGGCATGTTACATGTGTTGTTCAAAAATTTGGAACCTATAGAGAAATTATATACTACACAGCTGCAAACCCCGCAAAAGAGATGCTAATGCAACATGTTTTATATTTTTCACCACAGCAGTTCCCACTGCCAAAGTGAGAAAAACCACCGAACAGCAGCTTCACTTGTTGTTTGTCAAAGTTGCTGTAGCAAAAGGAATCAAGCACAGTTCTGGTGCGCACACACTGCTTTTTGGATTATGGCCGCATGTGGACTTTTCTGAACTAAAAAAACTACAACTTTTGTTGTCTGTACTGCTGCTCAGCAACAGATATTTGAGAACTGCACATTCTGATGATTGCCATTGAAAGCTAGACTTTCAAAGTGAACATCTATCTCCACATCACAAAGGGTTAAGACAATGCCAGCTACTGGCAAAATGCCTATATTTGAAAAGAAGACTATTGTATAGGAGTGCTTTCCCCTGTGTGGCAATGCTGCCCGTCCTGTTGCCACTGTGAGAATGTGCATTGACAACCCACACTGCAAGAATTTGAGTAATGTTTACAATCCACAGTGAAAACAGAAAAGAAGATGAAGAGTTAGCATTGTGTGCTATTCTTGGCTGGCTCGCTAACAGAAGGACAGAGGAACATGGGGAATATCAGAAAAATTAACCAATGCAAAATTTTAAAAGGGGGAGGAGTAAGTTCATAAAATAATATGAGAAACCATAATTGTAGGCAGAGACTACTGATTGGATTTTCTGAGCAATTTTTTTATGCTAAACTGTAGAGATGGTGTCTCCAGCGTGATGCCCTAAGACACCATGACAGCCTCAAACAGCCACCTTGGTGCCCATTAAGACACCTGTCCCTCCCATTTTTTTAATTTAAGTTGGCTTCTGTTGTTGTTAGGGTAGGGGTTGTCTATTTTTTGTCTGTTTTATTTGCTGTGGGGTATATATAGGTAATTAGTCATTGGCAATTTCTGAACATCAGTTGTTTATCATCTGTGAAATGGGTATTTTGTGGAGCCAATGAGTTTGTCAGATTTCCAAATGTGCCCATAGGCACAAAATGTTAGTGAACTCCTACTCTAGAGAATGCAGAATAGTGGTAGATACTGAGGGTTTCAGAGCAAATGACACTTTTGTACTGTTAATTTGGGTCCTGTCCTGTCTAGTAAATTGTTCTCAACAGCAAAGACACCATTACTGAGCAGAGAGAGCCCACTGGGTAGTATTCAACTAAGTTTTACTTAGAGCAGACTCTCTGAAATGACTAAGTTAGGCCCATTAATTTCAATAGGTCTACTCTGAGTAAAACCTAGTTGAATCCCTCACACTGTATTCATCATCATTCTTTTATTCGACCGTCAGTCAGAAGAATACATTTGTACAGAATTAAAAGCATCGGAGAGAACTTTGAAAAAAGGAAACATAATCCACAATAGAATGGAACTAAACAAATGGCCCCATATTGATACAATCAATTAAAATATTGCGACGCTTAGAAGCTAAAAAAAGAAATTTAGCCACCAGGGAGGCTGTATTTCTAGTAATATTATTCAGTAAATATAAAACCTGTCTTTCTATGGGTAGAAAGCTAGATTGACATAAAAGTGGAGTTATAAGGTTTTGCCTAAGTTCTACATAGAGAGGACAAGACAGAAGGATATGTTCAGTAGACTCAACCACGCCCATAGTACAATGACAGGTTCTCTGGCAGGGGCGTAGCAAGGGGGGGCGATGGGGGTGGGTCACCCTGGGTTCCGCCCCAGAGGGGGGTGACACTTAAAAAAAAAAGTAAAAAAAAGTATTTTTAAATTTTTTTTAAACTTTATTGGAAAAAATAGATAATAGACACACACACACACAACCCCCACACCTCACAAAGTGACACCATCAGAGGGGGTGACACTTCTTTATTTTTTTATTTTTAAAAAATTAAAATTTAACTTTATTGAAAAAAAAAGATAATAGACACACACACACAAAAACCTCACACCTCGCAAAGTGGCACCATCATTTTTTGGGGGTGGGGGTGACTTGCTGTGCCACTGGGTGCAGCTCTGCCAGTGCCCTGGCAAAGTGGTGGTGGGGGTGACAAAAAAAATTCCGCCCCGGGTACCACCTGGGCTGGCTACGCCGCTGTTCTCTGGGCGTATGGAACTCCCTTGTACCTTCCCCACAATACCGCGGAATCAAGGGCGTTTAGTCTAGCTGCTGTAAGAAGTCTGCGGTATTCCACATAGTGGATTTCCACGAGATAGGGGGCTGGTGTCATTTGATATATCTGGTCCCCTAGGAACATCCCTGGTTTCACTTGAGCTATGTCCTCTTGTCTGGCAATATTGCTCAGTCTCCAGGAGATTGCAGTTCTAGCTTGATTATACGTCATGGACTCCAGGTAGAGGTGTGACAATCCACAGGACTGCACCTCTCTCGCACTGTATTTAATTCATTCAGTATCACAAATGTGAGGGTAATAAAATTTATGTTACCATGTAGCCAGACAAGCTTTCTTTGAGGTTGCAGTTTCCCTGCAATGAGTTGAAAAGCAGGGAAAAGTTTTATCACTGGTCTCATCCTTCCTTGCTGAAATGGCTGTCTTCTGATATTGCCATGAATATTTCAATGGTAGTTGGCACAATTATTGGAAAAAAAATGGTAAGGGCTTGATGGATGAGACTTTTAGGAGTATGGCTAACAGTCTATCTCACTCTTCAGTCTATTTTGATCTGAAGTAGATTGGCCTGTCATAAAAAATAGATGGTAAATAGAGTGTGCATATTACAAAAACAAACCACCCACCACAGATTGAGGGCACTTACGTAATTGTCTGTACCCAGCCACATTCATCTTCAGGCCCTCAAAATAAAAGGCTGTGAATGCTTGCTTTCTGTAAAAGTAATCTGTCACTAAGTGGTGTCCTTATATATAGCAGGTACTGTTTATTTACTGCAGTGTACACGGTATTGTGGCAGTCCTTTTCAGAGGGGCAAAGTTAATCTGTGTGGATAAAGAATGCATGCTGTATGTCACTCATAACTCTGTTTTTAGAACATAAAGCCTTTAATTAGTACCCTGGATTGGAACTTTTCTTTTCTTTACTTTGCAAGACTAAGATCACTTCAAAGGGTCCCAGAGTATCCTGATGTAAAAAACATAAAAATGCTCCAAAACCCTGATTTAGAAGGTTTTAAACTTTCTTTATTTAGAAGTAATTTTTGTTCATTTTATTGGGATTTACTTTCAAGTGAAAAATGATTAGGACTGTAGCCCAAGAAATGGCAAGTTGCCTGTCATTTTCCTTTCTCATCCTCACAGTCATGCTTACAGATGGCTGTGTGTACATGCTCGCCTTGCCAATGAAGTATGTACCTCCTTCACCTGCTGTCCTGCTCCCTCTGAGCATTGAGGGAAGGTGAAAGGTGGTTCCAGTTCCTGATAGTTTTGTGGCAAAGCCCTCCCTTGCCGCACAGTGACCCTCACCTGCCCTAGGTGTACTGCTTGCTGGGCCATTCGTTGCAAGCTGAAAATAGGTAGGCTGTAGCCCTTTAAACGGCCCCTCTACTCTTTGCTCTCTCCACATATGGATGGAACATGATAATGGCCTCATCCTCAATGCATGCTATGGGTCTGCCAAAGCAGTAACTGATCTTGGGTGTATTTCCTGTCTTTGAAAGACTTTGTTTCATGCAGAAAAAGTATTGCAGATACTGAGGCTCGGTGCTGGTTTCTGTATAGGATGTTCTTCAGTGCCCTCCCCCACTCCCCTGCCATGCCCTCCTTTGTCCTCACAAGTACTCATCCACTTGCCCAATTGGTACCAACTCCCCATCCCTAGAGAGGGAAAAGGGGGTGGGGACTTCCGGCCCTTGCTCTTCTCGCTGCTTGCTTGCTTGGACTGTGCAGGTGAATGGGCAGGTACGGTAACAGCAAGGAGATTCAGCAGCAGGGTCAGGAGGGTTGGCTGTGGTCCTTTGCTGGGGTGTTGGCCTTGGCAGATGTTGATCATAGCAATATTTGATGCCAGCTCTACTGAAAGAGATTGCCATTATTAACCAGGTCTGCAGTTATGACTGCAGTACTGTCGCACCCTGGTGGGATGCTACTGTGTGTAGTGTTTTGTTTTACTTGCCTGGCATTAAGATTCTCTTTGGGTTGTCTGGTCAAATGTATAAGCCTTGGCTCTCCCTGGCCAGTTCTTCACTCAGGTTGGAATACATGAGTATAAAGCACAGAAGCCTCAAGTCAATTGAGAGAGGGCCAGGAACATGTTTAAAGGTAAAGGGACCCCTGACCATTAGGTCCAGTCGTGAACGACTCTGGGGTTGCGGCGCTCATCTCGCATTATTGGCTGAGGGAGCCGGCGTACAGCTTCCAGGTCATGTGGCCAGCATGACAAAGCTGCTTCTGGCGAACCAGAGCAGCGCACGGAAACGCCGTTTACCTTCCCGCCAGAGCAGTTCCTATTTATCTACTTGCGCTTTGAAGTGCTTTCGAACTGCTAGGTTGGCAGTAGCAGTGACCAAGCAATGGGAGCTCACCCCATCCTGGGGATTCAAACCGCCGACCTTCTGATTGGCAAGCCCTAGGCTCTGTGGTTTAACCCACAGCGCCATCCGCGTCCCAGGAACATGTTTAAACTACCACTATTCTTGGCAAAATACAAAGGAGATGGGAGGACAGGGGAAAGAACAGGCTCCACCTCCAGGTATTCCATGAAGAAAAGTGACTTCCTTCACTGTCATGGGTGTACACCTTTTTCTTTCTATCCAACTACAAAATGTAAAATGAAAAGCAGGCCTCTGACAACATCCCTGTTTCTGAGTGCCTTACAATGCAAAACATTGTTTCAAAATCTACTGACACTGAAGCAACGCTGTTTAACTCTGTTGATGCTGTTTCATTATGTTTTTTAACTTTGTGTGGGAAATAGGAAAATAGCATGCGCAAATTATCAGTGTACAATCTTTCTCCCTCTGTTGAACTCTTGTTATTTGCAAATAAACAAGACTTTCACTGATCCCAGCATGGCCCCTCAAGAGATAGGCTGCCCAAGGGAGATATTTTGAATGAGCTGCCTGTACATCTGTTTTGATCTGGCCAATAGGGAAAAGGGAGAACAACCATTCAAGTTCCCACTTGCCCCTTGACAAGATCAATGTGAGAGGCAATGGAGCCTGAGCTTGCCAAAGAGCAGTTTAAAAGAGCTGCAGTGGCATAATGGGTGGTGCAAGACAGCGTGAAAAGGACCAAAGGGCTGAAAGAATTAGAAGTGTCCTTTTTGATACTCTCCTTTGTCAAATGATGGAGCATGTGAAGGGTGTGTATGTAGCCAATAAATAACTCTTTGACAATATTCTCAGAAAGCTTTTCAACAGCCCCTGCAGATGCAGATCTACAAGACAGAACCTGAGTGGTCTATCCAGGAATTGAAGTAGAACTGCCATCCCTGAAGTCAATGCAAATCTGATGTTTCACCCTAAATGAGCTCCTGTTGAGGCTTGCTGATCTTGTGCACTTCTCCTGAAGCACTGTAGCTAGAGACTCCAGCATAGAATCCTCTGCTTTCCCATTCACTGAAGTTAGCAGCAATAGCTTCTGACAACCTTAGTTTAGGAATTTAACTTAAGGATATGGGAACAGTTTTGCCTAAGGATGTGAACCAGGTCTCTGATGTATTCAGTATGGTCTACCTTCTACACTACATGTAATGTGACATTGACTTCATGACAATGTCAGTGTGCCCCTTTTAAACAAGTTTCTAAGCCTTGTGATTGTTATGGAGAACAAATGTTGCAGGGCTGGAGACCAAAGAGGCATTTGTTGTGTGTCTCAGGAGACGGGACCTCAGCATCCTGCACATCTCTGACCCTCTATAGAACATCAAATTCCCAATCTAGTGTTTCCACAAGCACATTCCTGTCATCCTTTCTCCAACCCGTTCTTTGCCAAAATGTTTAATATTCTGCAAAAACAAAATGTAGATATTGTAATCAGAACAGACACAGTAGACACACTCATGCATTTGAATTACCTTTGAGTTCCTCTGTAAATGACTATGAGATTTTAGCTCTGCCTGCTGTGCATGAAATGTAGAGGCAAGACTTAGCTGTGTGAAATCTGAAAAGCAGAACTCCATGAGCTATTAATGTCTCCACAGAGTACAGTGCCTGAGTGAAGCAATCCACATACCAATACATTGCCAGTTTTTCTTATCAAAATCTCACGACTATTTTTATTCCCTTCGTTGTGTAAAAGTGTGGACTTACCAAAATAACATTACGGATGTTTTAAATGCCACCTGGAGGGATAAAATTTCTTTCCTATCAAGTCTAGGTGACTTATTAAACAAATAAAATGTACCTGCACACATGAAGCAATGGGAGAGGGTTGTTTTTAAGCCATTTTTAGAACTGAATAGTGTAATTGTTGGTGAAACTTGCTTAGATACTAGAATAGGAATTTGCAGGATCAAAGTAGCAGTTAAGATGCTCGGGAACTCATTCAAAAGTTTGCATAGCTGATATTCTCTAGGGAATACTGGGCTTCTTTGTACATGGGAACTTCTGGTTCCAAGCAATTTGAAACCTAAACTGTCACAGATTTAGGACCAAATTCTTCAAAGTCCTGAGGGGATGCTGCTGAGAAGAGTATCTCTAACTATGCTGCCTTTAAACCATGTTGCCAGCACACAGGTGTCAGAGAGTGCTTTACATGCAGACTGTACACACAGAGAATGCTTAATAGATTCTGGTCCTAATTCCAATTGGAGGGAGGTGGATGGGAAAGAAAGGCAAATAGAGGAACAGTTCTCTACATTTTGACAGCTGGCCCTTTTTCTGAAGCGGGCTCCTCCAATAGAAGAAGCTGTACCTGCCAAGCCTTTCATGTCAATATTATATCAACAGTAACAGCACAGAAGCTCCCTTCTTCTGGAAGAACTTGGCAACTCAGTTGTGCACATTTTTTTTGACGGAGTAAATTACTTTGTCTATGCCAGGGGTGGGGGAACGTTTCAGCCTTGGGGCCACATTACCATTTGGGCAACCCTCCAGGGGCCACATTCCTGAGGTGAACAGGGCCAAAGGCGAAAGTGGGCAGAGCAATGAATGTGAATTTTACCTTTTGTACAGTAAGATGGTTTTCTATACACACTCGCACATCCCTCTTTATCCTCCATTCAGACAAGTCAGAAGCATTTTCAGTGTTTGAGGGGACATTCTAGGCAGGCAAAAGTACTCAAGGAAGGTGCAGAGCAAGGCTTCTGAGATGTGGCCCTGTGGAGAGTCCTGAGGGTCAGATAATGAGCCCTGGAGGGCTGCTTTTCGCTCCTTGGGCCTGAGGTTCCCCATCCCTCATCTACATAAACAGCCACATTTCTTCAGGGTTAGCTCTCTCACCCTGGGGAGCCTAGTCATCAGTTTGTCATGGAATGGAAGAGGATACAACTGTGTGGTGCTGGTTAAATGCTAATTTGTAACTAACATAAGTCTTGCTCTCCATGAAAATATAATAATAATGTATTTCTTACATACCCCACTCATTGTCTGGGTTGCCCTAGCCACTCTGGGTGGCTTCCAAGTAAAGTAATATGATTGCTTATCTCTTTGACATCCAGCAGAAGGGTGTTTCACAGGGCAGGCACAACTACTGAGAAGGTCCTCTGTCTGGTTCCCTGTGGCTTCACTTCTCTCAATGAGGGAACCGCCAGAAGGCCCTCAGAGTGGGGCCTCAGTGTCTAGGCTGAGCGATGGGGGTGGAGACGCAATGTATCTTGTTGGGACGACAAGAACAAATTATAATGTTGCGCACCAAGGAATAGTAGACTAGAATGTGTTGTCCTTCTGTTTTATACTCCATGTCAATTTAAAAGTCATGGAAAAAACATGGATTTGGTGAGTCACATCTGGGATAAGGAACAACAGTAAAAAAATATTGATGTTTTCCTGACACACCATAAACTAAAAGGCTTCAAAGTTTTATAATGCATTGTGTGTACAAATTAATGGAAAATATATATCTGTTTTTATAATTATTACTATGAAATTGCCAATGTTGACTTGGTTTGTGCCTTTTCATGGGGGAGTTTGGCTCTAAATATACAAGTAATTTTATGGACTTAACATTGACAATTTGCCATGCTAGTCTAAGTGCGTCTTAAAATTTTACTGATACATTCAAAAGAACGTCGGAGTGGGTGAAAAGTGCATGCATACTGAAAAGGAACATTCCTAGGGCTGATATTTAGCAAACTCAGGCTTTAATTATACTGTACATCTATTTACCAAAAACCAAAACGTAGATGTACTTTTAATTTTTTGTGTGATAATGGCCAGGGGTGGTGCTATTCAATGGCAGTCCTACTCAGAGTAAGCCCATTGAAGTTAATGGATAAGCCTATAATTTCTTAATGAATTTTTGGAATTCACTACCACAAGATGAGATTACCACTGGTTTAGATGGCTATAAAACTGGATTAGGAAAATTCATAGAGGATATGACTCTATTTGCCATGATAGATAAAAGGAAACTTCATGTTCAGAGACAATCTGTCTCTAAATACAAGCCGCTGGTCCACAAAGAGTAGCAGAGGGCTATTGCCTTTGTGCTTTTCTTGTGAACTTCCTGGAAGTTCCTGAAAGACAAAACCATCTGTCTGTGTGCATCTAGTGCAGGTATGGAAACCTCAGGCCCAGGGCTGAATGTGGCCCTCCAGGGCTCTATCAGGCCCTCAGAGCTCTCCCTAGCCACACCCCTCACCAGGCCTACTTTGCCCTCTTTTGGTGTGTGTTTGCCTGAATTGAATATGTCCCTAAAGTCTGATAATGCTTTTTGCTTCTCTGGATGGAGAACTAACCGGGGTGTGTGAATGCATAAAAACTAGCCTAATGTACAAAGACAAAATCTACTTTTGTTGCTCTGCCCACTTTTGCTCCCCCCCCCAAAAAAAAAGTTGCCCAGAAGGGAAATGCATTTCCCAGGCTGAAAAAGGTTCCCCTGTCCTGTTCCAGTGGGTGCAGTTCTATGAATCAGGCACACAGTGTAGAAGCAAAACCCTCTCATTTTAGTGGGCACAATTCCACAATATGTTTTTGGTTAAGCCCGAATACATGAAAATACTAGATGAGTAGAAATGAGTGAAGCTCTTTTTTTACATCCTACTTGGCTCTCGCTCAGCTGGAAAATTACTGAGGGAGGGATATGGTTGATTAACTGATATGAAGTTTAAGATTCAAATAAGCATTGCCACATTTAGCATTCTCTTTCCACAGGCCAGAAAACCATCTAATCCTCTACATTAACCGAGAAAGAAACACTCAGTAGACTACTGCAGATCACATAATGCAAACCAGTGCTTTGCCCTCTGTCTCGCCAGTTTACAAGAGAGAAACAAAAATTAAAATGCTTATAGCAACTTTGACATAAAGCTGTCTTTTTGTAACTTTCTCAGGAAATCTATAGCAGAGCAGAGAACTTAATACAGGCTGTGGTTTATTTATTTATTTTACTTTGGCAAATTTTCTGTGGTAAGGATAAAACTAGATTAAATGGGAGGAAACTACAGGCTGGCATTTTGATGCAAACAATGACAAAAATATCCATGCATGAACAGCTCCAATCCCACATTAAACAACAGTCTGGAAGTGCTCAAGAGTCTTGAGGCATGGCTTAAACCTTTTGTAACCAAGCCAAGCGATGACTGCAGCTTTCATTTTAACATTTGGGGGAAAGCTATTTCCTCATTAAATGTAACATGGGTAAATGTTTTCTAGGTTATCTAACCAAACTTCTGCAAAACCACACTGCATATGCCTGTGATGGTGATCGCTTGAGTCTGCAGTGTCCTCGACATTCAACAATAAGTGTCCAATCTGCATATTACGGACAAGCTTACCAATTGTGTAGTGAACAACATCCAGAAGCCACGATGAAAGAGCCCCTAAACTGTGTGGCATCTACTACTTTGCAGGTATTGCATATTGTAATATTTTTATTTTATTTTTTAAAAAAACAACCTTTCAGAATGTATTTATTAAAATGCAAGGTAAAGGCAACATTAATTGACAGATGTTCAGAGTGTAACTTTTGTAATAGAATAGTTATTATTGTGGGAGGAAGGATGGTTCAGTCGTGCATATGACTAAGTTTTAGTGTTTCTGAAGGTCTAATGAATATGCAGACCATTATCAGGACTCCTCCTCAAAGTAAATCACTCCACCCCTTTGCTCCTGAAGAATATGCAATGCTGATTCATCCTGACATTTAAGAATGTGTTTGGCTACTTTTGAAATTCATATTTTATTGTCACTTCTTAATTGTTGAATAGCAACAATTTAAAGTACATAATTTTAAAATCAGTATCTGACTACATACCATATTGGCCCAAATATAAGCTGCACTTCTTTCCCAAATTCTGTTCGTGAAAAGTTAAAGTGAGGCTTATATTTGCAACCTTACGCTGCCAAAGTGGCTTGGCTCTCCACCTCCAGAAGCAGCCCAGGAGCGCAGGGCAACGGCGCCCATCCCATCTGCGGTTCCCAAGCCTCCCCAAAGCTGCCAAATTTTAAAGGTGCAGCTTATTTGTGGGTGCAGGTTATATTCGGGCCAATACGGTAAATGAAACTGGTTGCAATTTGTTTGCAACTCGATACAATGGCACAAATCTTCCCAAACAGTTCTGACTTAGCCAGCCATGCATGATATATGGATCGGTGGTGCAAGCCTCACAGGACCTGTTCATCACAAGCAAACTGAAATCCAGTTTGGGGGATTGGGAGGCTGGCCACACACTCAGTAGTTGTATGAGCTGTCTGACTTCTCTTGCCAAGCAGACTGGGACAAAAGAGCCATTAACAATGAGAATGCCCATTAAGATTAACACCCAATGGTCCAACTTAATTTGTCTGTGCCAGATTGATGGAGTTGTTTTGGCACTGAGCTTACCGGTATGTCAATGGATTTTCCTGGGAGAAATCTAGATTGCCAGTTAGTTCTGGCTCCAGTTTCCGGTAGACTGCAGTAGAATCTACAGCCTTATTTTGATTAGGATTATTGAAGATTACCTCTGAATCACCGACTTGCCATTGTATCAAATGCCCCAATGATTAATAATATCTTTGAGACCCGTGCTTCATCTCTGTCCCCTTGCCACATACACTGTTCTGATAGTCTTATTCCCTTGCATGTGTGTTTAGGATTGTAGCCTGAGGCAGGAATCCTATACAGACTTACCTTGGATGTCTACTTTTGAAAGGACATCCATAGGATTGCTCTGTACATTTAAAGCTAATGAGCCTGAACTGGCAAGCAAAGGTTATTTACTGAGGAGTTACTAAGGATGATCCTTATATTTTGTTATTTTACATGGTATTATTATTTTTCTTTTTCATGAGAGCGGGTATTCACTTTTCACTATCTTTGATAGAAAGATGGTATGTTTGTATGGTTTAGGATCCACTGGTGGCCTAATTCACAACCACAGTTTTCTCCTTAAGAAGATACATAGGCAGACATACAGTAGACATTAACAGTGCAATCCTATGTGTGCTTACTTGGAGGTAAGATTCATTATGTTATGTTAAATGGACTTGCATTATAATATGAAGATAATTTCCAGACATTTCTATAAAGTGGTGATTTTCCAAGCAGTTGGGTAATACTGTCAGGGATATTTCTATGCCTTTAGCAGGTATATAACCAAAGTGCAAAAGTTTTACTACATATTCAGGGACCTGGTGTTTGTAGAAACATTTTAAAAATCAGTGTCATTAAAGAAGAGATAGGGAAATTGTTGCCATTCAGATGTTGTAGGACTTACACAGGTCACTGCCCTGTCCCTCTATAAAGAAGTTAAATGTTATCATTTAGTGTAATACCCTGGTTTTTTTTTTTTTTTAAATGAACAACAGTATTGCTTGGAATAGTGGTTTTATAAGCATGGCTTGTATGTGCTTTAATGCATCTAATGGCTGAAAAATGATCTTTGGTCCAGCTGTCCTCATGAAAATGGGAGTGTCACCCCTTCTCCTTTGTGTCCTTAACTAGCATGGCACCAAGTCTATATAGTCCTTTGAATCTTTGGGGCTTTAAGCTAGCCTTGCACAGAAAGATTGTTTGAAGCCATCACACATCCCAGCTGCACATAGAAAAAAGATAGAATGTTTTACAGATATGTCCATATAGTGCTCAAATGCAAGATACATGTCTGGCTTTGTCTTCTCTCAAATCTCAGACACCTACAGTAAACCAAATTGTTGGAAGCAAATCTGCATGATCTCATCCTACCTATTCTCTCTGGAATGGAGAGATAATCTAAGCATAGTATTATTTTACAGAAAGAACAAAGAATGCTATACAGGAATCTTTCACTGAAGGGCTGAAAGAAAAATTAAATCCCTCCTAATCTGTGACTGTTCTGACCATATATTAGTTTTGAATATATTAGTGGCCAGATCTTGTTGCACAGCAAATTCAACACCAGCAATGTTATCCTATACATGTCTGCTCAGAAGTAAGTTCCATTGAATTTAATGGGGTAAGTGATTAGGATTACAGTTTTAAGCTTACGTCTCTTATATAACACAGGGTAAAATATGTAGAGATTTTTATTTTATAGACAATGATTCTGGCTAGCATAACTAGAAGTAAAGATCACTAGAATATAGTAGGAATGCATTATTGGCTGCTTTCGAGCATTGGAGATCTGATTTTCCCCCTCCTCTTGGATGCTAGTTAAAAGGCTTTTTATTGTTTACTTGTGTTCTAAATATAGCCTATGAGGTGTTTTTTTAAAAAAAGATATTGGCACTTTTCTCAATCTATTTTGGACTACTCTTTCTCTATAAAACTTTTACTGCTTTGTGGGCAAATTGTAATAGCCTGCCAACTTTTCTAATCTGGAACTGCTGCTTCCAGGAATTTGAGGACAATTGCTAAAAACAAGATGTTTCTTAGTGCTAATAGTAGCAGCAGGCCCATGATGAATCTGGTACCCAATAAACCTCTCATATTGGTTGATTCATTTATGACAGTTAACAATAAGCAATGTAGCATGTAAACATAAATTTTGCTCTGTGTAAACCTCAGTGATTAACACCTTTCAGGGCATCAGTTATATGCAGTGTGATAAATTGGTTTTTCATTTACTGGTAGTTCATGTGGGATGAAAATTTGTAACAAAGCAGCAGCCACTATCAAAAAATTTCAAGCTAGAAAGTAGGTCCCTATGTCCTATTTTCAAAGGTTACATGAATTCTTTATACTGTATTAATATTGCTTCACAGATGACACATTCTGGAATGCCAGCTTGTCATAACAAAATCTATAGTGTCCTATTTTCCCAACTTATCTGCCACCTTGCAACACATCAAACAGCCCTTAAGGGGGTTTTCAAAATAGGTTTCTCACATCCAAACTTGAATGGTAAAACACAGGAATTTTGGGGAACTCAGATCATCCCATAATTTCACACAAATCGGTTTGTCTTGGAAATCATTGTATTGGCATTGTAAAGATTGTTGTGCCCATCTTTCTGGTAACCAGTGGACAACAGCTTATCATATATAGATTTTAAAATGTCAGGGTCTGAACTGTTATATAGTTTGAATCTGTTTTTCAAGACTATGCTTTTTTGCTCATTGTTTTAGAAAGTACTGGATGAATGCCAGGATCTGAGAGCCTGCCAACTCCTTGTCAATAGTCGGGTTTTTGGACCTGATCTATGTCCAGGAATCACTAAATACCTTCTAGTCTCCTTTAAATGCAAACCTAGTAAGTAATTTGTAGAACAGGCAAGTGTCATTTTTGTACTTGTTTTGCTTTTTGTTTTGACTGCAGTGCCGGCACAGACATCTTTGCATGAATCTATGCGAAGCTCTGAAGTGGATTCACCCAGTCCTTGTACCAAAGTTTGTGGGTTTTGCCAAGCATGTTATTTACCACTTTTCATAAAAGTGTATGTGCATGTGCAAGTGAGTTATATCTGGCAATATGCACAGAGATCCTACAGAACCAAAACACTACCCTGCAGCTATTTTTCAGAAGTGACAAAGTATCCCTATCAGCATTGTCAGAGAATGTATGGAAATGACCCTTCACACATGCACATCCATCATAAAAGAGCATAGTCCATCTAGGGAATAAGATTTGCTGTACATATCAGTTTCCGCTGTAGATTGTTGGGGGTCTTAAAAATAATTTATTACAAGATGGGACATAAATCATTAAGGTGAATGGGGATAACTGCAGGTGCCTTTCTAGAAAGGTGGAAACTTCACAGTGCAATCTATGCATGTCTACAGAAGTAAGCCCCACTGATTATAGGATAGAGACTAGTGTGCCTATATATTTTATTTATTTCTCATTATTTCTATTTTGTTTTTTTACCAATGTAATCAAAATGGCTTATTAATATAAAAGAGCAATAACATACTAACCGCCGCCCCCCCTGCAGATCTCAAACCATAGGTTGGCAGGTATAGGGGGAGTTGAATTTTTTAGGGCTTTGTACATGAGTACCAAAGCTTGAATTGGGCCCAGTAATACACAGACAGCCGGGACTGATGATTTGTTTTCCCATCTTACTGTCCCATTTAACAACCTGGAAGCAGCATTCTGTACCAGATATATGATCTAATCTTAAAGGTTAGCTCCATGTAGAGTGTATTGCAGTAATCTAATCACTACTTACAGTAGTCAGTGTTTTTGGTGCAGGAAATTCAAATAACAAACTTTGGGAGTCCAATATAGAAAAAAGTTCATTCCATTATGGGCATTGTGACTTAATTTCTACTTTATCAAGATAGTAATGGCTGGCTTTCTTTCACTAGATTCTGTCACTTTTTTAAAAACAACAACAACAACACAGCAAACCTATATGCCACTGTATTTTATTTAGCAGACTTCTGTCTTTTGAATGACCTGAAGAAAGTGTTTTGGTGAGTGACTAATACGGGCAAGCTAATGCTATGAATTTAATCAGGTTGCACTAAGGTTACCAGACTTCCCCGTTTCCCGGGGACAGTCCCCGGATTTACAAATCAGTCCCCATATAAAATCCATTGAAGTTGAAAAGTGTCCCCGGATTCATTGAAAAAAATCTGGTAACCTTAGGTTGCACTGCATTTGATTTAGATATAGCTAGATTTGCAAGCCAACCTGCTCTACATTTCTCAGAAGTCCTACCAGGTTCAGTGGGATGTACTCACAACACAAATACCAGTAAGTGTGCATAGGGTTTTAGACCTAACAACATTCATTTTTTTGGTCAAAGCCTTACATTTCAGAGTTAGCCTCATTGGAAACCAATCTGATAGTAGCTGGTAGTAGCCGGTACTTGTGAGTGGGATAGAGATACATATTGTGAAAGTAGGAAGTCACATCCTCATGCATACCCTGCAGTACAAATGGTGATTGCATTGGATGCTTTGCATCCAGAGATGCATCACAGTGCAGATGCATATTCTCCATATTCAATCTCTGTTTGGTTCCCAGTTCAGGAAGGGATTCTGTATACAGTATAGATATACACTTTTCCTTAGAGATTTCTCTTGCTGGATCATAGTGTAGATATCAGTCTTCACCTAAGCAAAGCTGGTTGTGACAAAGCCCCAGTAAAACTAACAAAACAAACATGACCAATTTGAGTCCCCTTGCTCTTGATGGAGCTTAGTTTTTCTGTGCTTATAAATAGACCAGGCCAGAGGGGGGTGGGCGCTTCTTCAATCATTTGCTTAATTTCACTTATTTGCTTTAAATCCAAGTAGTAATTGCTATTTTTGAGAATAATCTCATGTTATCTTATATTGCATTAGCCTCATTCTTTTATGTTACCCTTTAGGACCAGAAAATGTGTGGCTTGTTTGTCTGCTGGGCAGTTCAGGCTGCACAAATAATAGGCAGTCATGAGGGAAATGCCAAGGACTTTTGAATGACGTCGTTTCCTGCTGTTGATAAAATGTACTTAAAGTTTTTCACAAATAAACAAAGCCCTTTAGACTGTTACACTTCACATTAAATAACTGATTTTTATGTCTCTGGAAAACGGTTCTTAAAAACATTGACTTGAAACTAAATCCCTTTGGTTTCCATAGAATTTCAGGTGGATGTGTGTGGGATAGTGTCTTTTCACCAGTTTCATCTTAATACTTATCACCTACCGTATATCCTCATTGTGATATGGCAAAAGGTTAAACTCCATATCTGCCTCCATACTCATAGCTCTTCCAGATGAACAAATTCCCTGGCAAGATTAGCACTGCAGGGGAAAGTTTTTTGTGCAGGAAGAAAGCAGAGTTGTCCTCAAAAAGGACATTGAGTCTACTACACCAGCCCCTCCCCATCTTTACTCTTAGCTGCTCCATACAAGGACTTTTGAAGAGCAGGGGTCATCAGATGAGGAGGTAGAAAGGGAGAAGGGCCATCCAAATCCTATAATTTGAGAGTGTCTCTGACAAAACCTTGTCTTGTCCCAGTAAGATTCTTCCCCCGTCCCCAGCCTCTCAGTAGTAGATTGATTTCTAAATGAGGGCCAAAAGAATTATCTCCATAAGGAGATTAGCCATAAAGCTGCTATGTTCAGGTGTTATTTAATCCTGGATACCTCTAAGATTTAGGCACAATGAACATTATTTAGGGAGCCTGGCTATATTATTAGAATTCAGTTCTATCCCAAGTGCATTTTCTGACATTCCTTTGAACTACCCTTACCTTTATTATTAAGACATAAAATTTATCTAACTAAATATTTAAGTTAGATTCAGGATAATATATGTTAAGAATGTAAGAAGAGCCTTGCTGGAGCGGACAGGTTTTCTATCTTGTCTAACACCCTGTTTTCAACAGTGGACAGATAGATGCCTCTGAGAAGCCTAAAAGCAGGACATAAAGACAACAGTCTCCCGACATCTTACATCACCAGCACCACTCGTGGATTTCTCTTCCCCAACCTGGTATCCTTGAGATGTTTAGGATTGCAACTCCTGTCAGCCCCAACTGCAATACCTCAAGGATCACCCCTCCCCATATAAACTGATTTGGCCCTGTGATCATCATCTGAGTCCCTTCTTCGTGTGCCTTGTCCACAAGAGGTCTGGAGAGCGGCAACATGAGAAGAGGCCTTTTTGTGGTTGCTCCTCATTTGTAGAGGGACCCAGGTTGCGCTGTGGGTTAAACCACAGAGCCTAGGACTTGCTGATCAGAAGGTCGGCAGTTCGAATCCCTGCGACGGGGTGAGCTCCCGTTGCTCGGTCCCGGCTCCTGCCCACCTAGCAGTTCGAAAGCACGTCAAAAGTGCAAGTAGATAAATAGGAACCGCTACGGCGGGAAGGTAAACGGTGTTTCCGTGCGCTGCTCTGGTTCGCCAGAAGCAGCTTTGTCATGCTGGCCACATGACCTGGAAGCTGTACGCCGGCTCCCTCGGCCAATAAAGCGAGATGAGCGCCGCAACCCCAGAGTCGGACACGACTGGACCTAATGGTCAGGGGTCCCTTTACCTTTACCTTTACCTCATTTGCAGAATGCTCTCCTCAGGGAGGCTCGCCTGGCGCCTTCATTACATATATGTAGGTGCCAGGTGAAAACATTTCTCTTTAACCAGACCTTTTGCTGATTAACATTCTATGTCCTTTTAAATGTGTTTGTAAGAAGGGGGTTAGTGGTTTGTTCTTGTCCTTGTTTTTATTATGTATTTTGTGTTTCTATGTTGTGAACTGCCCTGTGATCTTCAGATGAAGGGTGGTATATAAAATTAGTGAATATTATTATTATTATTATTACTATTCGGCTGGCAACTGTAGCCCAAAACATCTGGAGGGCACAAGGAGAAGGAAGGCTGGTCATCTCCCTTTCTGCATAGTTTTATATGCATTTTTTGCAAAGGTGCACATTTTTGTAAGCAATTTTTGCCAGTATAATCTGTTTTTCTATGTTGCTTTCACAAATAAATTCATTTAAATGCACACTTTCCCCTAATATATGCATTTTTGTGAATGTCATTTGGAAAACTGAATGACAAAATTTGGATAAGTGCACATTTTGAAGGATGCCTGTGTTTCGGTACTCATTGTTTTGGAAAGTGTGGGCTTGATCAATTCTGCTTTAAATGCAAACAATAGAATTTGTTCCCCATCCCTAACCATAATAACTTCATCTCAAAGGTGGCTATACAGATATATCTGGAAATGAACTCCATTGGTGGAGGAAATGAGGTTTACTTCTGAGTAGACATATATAGGATTGCACTGTAAATGTCTTAAGCAAATCATGTTCTTTAGCTTCAGAGGCCATAAATAGCGAAATGGTTTGACAAACTATTGAGGCACCTATGACTGACGTGATCAGCTCTGCCAATTTGCTAATTTGTTTGGTTGTTTATGTCAGGGGTAGGGAACCTTTGCCTCTCCAGATGTTGTTGGACTCCAGCTGACATCAGCCTCCAGCCAGGCTGGACAGTAGTCAGTGATGATGGGAGTTGGGCTTGAACAACATTTGAAGGGCCACAGGTTCCCTATCCCTCGCTTCTGTTTTTATTCTCCCACAATGGAGGTAGGATTCCCCCCCAAGCCAGCTTACAAAAATGCAACAAAAATAACAAAATATAAAACAATAAAAGAACATACAATAAAACATGGTATAAAAATAGCCACACAAAACACAGAAATCAAATGCACAACAGTAGCATCACAGTAAACAACAACAAAGAATTCTAGCAGCATTTGACAGCCATGTCATCTAATTACGTTTTGTGGGTTGGGGAAGGTTTTCACTGCATGCTCAAAGTTAGCACTGACTGAGTCTGGCAGGGTTCTTTGGGGAGGTTATGCCATAATCACCACCTCTCAACTAAAAAGGCTTTTTGTGTATCCACCTCAGGTCAAATGACTTAGGATGTATGTGATCATATAAAACACATAATTTGAGATATTATGGGGAGTGGGCAGCAGGGAACAACACAAAAGATTGTACTTTCAGCAGTGATCTTAGGTTGTTTTTGTAAATGGACCAGACTAACAACCAGACTAACCCCCCACCAATAAGTGTTTTTCCTTTTCCTTTGCAGCTGAATATAAAACCAGATTAGTGTGTGAGAATGAAGAACTGAAACTCCACTGTAAAGAGTCGAAATTCCTTAACATCTATTCTGCCTCATATGGCAGGGCTGCACACAAGGAGGACACCTGTGCTACAGAAACGGGCCGCTTCCCTCAGTTTGGTAGGTTGACAAAAGAGTATCTGTGTTAGGTCAGATTCACTGGCAATGACCACTGGCACCCCCCAACCTGACGTCCTCCGTATATTTTGGACTACACCCCCACCAGTCCAGCAAAGCTGACTGGAGTTGCATTCTAAAACATCTGGATGGGGAAGGCTGGAATAGACCATATATACAGCTTGAATGTATGCTTGCGAACACAATTTTGCCCTGATTTTTGGACAGGAACTATAGACATGGAAAATAATTATTTTAAAGGCAACCTAGCTAAAGTTCTAACACTTTTGTTTAGCGATGCCAGGGCACTGTCTTGGAAAACTATGGTAAAAAAAAAATGCAGGATTCAGTTCTTAGTTAATATTTAACTGTTTAACAGGATCCAGGATTTCAGCCAGAGTGCTGCTTGTTTATGCCTTAGTTCCAAGTATGCGGCATGGATGCATTTAGTCATATTTTCAGCATATTCTGAGACCAAAATATAGACAAAGCTTGTTCAAAACCATCTGGGTTTTAATGACAACAAAAACCCATGTGGGAATTACTGATGACATAGGCCTAGTTCCCAGGGCCAAATCAGGCCACAGATTTCCTGTTGTCTCTTTACATGTTGGAAAAAGCTTGAAGGCTACGTCTGCATGCAGAAAGTTGTTCTGTGAAGCACCCCTATGTTCCTGCTTTTGCCTAATATAGAGGTTAAGAAGGAACCCCCTTATCTTTTCTCCCCTCTCTTAGAAAATGGCTGGTTTTCAGAGGAATTTGGGGGCAGAGATACATAATGCCTGAAGTTGTGTTAAAGGAAGTCTGTGCCCATGTGGTATTAGTAATAACAATGATCAATTTATTTTCAAACGGGAGAGGGGGATGAAATGATGAGAGCCAAAAAAGAGTGTGTATGAAAGGAACGCAAGCTTTTTTCTTGAGGGTATGATGACGTCACAAAAACATAAGGGAATTATTCTCCAGATATCTGGGGTGGTTGCTCAAGGACATCCTGCTGCCTGAACATTATTTTGACAAAATGTGCCATGTGTAATATTTATAAGTAGGTCCCTCATGCATCTGCTTACGCAGCAAAACTTTAACTACAGTCGTACCTTGGTTTTCAAATTTAATCCATTCTGGGAGGCTGTTCGACTCCCGGAACAGTTCGAAAACCAAGGCGTGGCTTCCAATTGGCTGCAGGAGCATCCTGCAGCCAATCAGAAGCCACGGCAGATGTTCGACTTCTGAAAATCGTTCGAAAACCGAAACAATCACTTCTGGATTCCGATCGTTCAGGAGCTGAAACGTTCGAGTTCAAAGGCGTTCTTCGACTTCCGAGGTTCCACTGTATTTGAGTGAAGCCGAGATGAACATTGAACGTTTGTATGTTACTTTCACCACACTTGCTTGCTATAGGCTCAGCTGCACCAGCTCATGCACCGTGGACAGCTACATCTGTCTATCAAGGTTTCAGTTTCCTTTTGCTGCCCCAGCCTAGCATTTGTCTGGGTAGCCATCGATATGTGCTCATTGGCAAGGCCGCTCCAGATGTTTCATGGATTATTTTCTCTCTATGGACTATAAGGACCATACTTGCCTAGCCCAAAAGAAGATTGTGAGGCTCTGTGCATGAAATGAATACCTTGGAGAACCAGGCAAGCTGGCACATGTGCATATTAACGTATTGCTTATAAAAGTGAAGGGGGAAAATGGAATTCTATGTTAACAGGAAGCAGGGTAATAAAAAATCAAGGCTTGGTTACTTTGACTTCATGGTCTACGTAAATCACCTCCTCTCTATGCCAAACATTATAGCCTGCCAACTGTTCTAAACTTGGCTTGGCCAAGTTCTTGTCTGTTGTGTTCATCACCCTGCTTTCAAACCAATCATTTTCTTTTCAAATTCCCAATAAGGCACAAGATTTAAAAGACAATTTATTGGCCAACGGAAATGAAATACAATGCCAAGCTGAGAGACTGGGAAAAGTTTTAGGTTCCCATATGTTTCCGAAGCTATAAATTGTTCTGGTTAATATTACAAATACTTGAAGGAAAGGGTATACAAAAGACAATATAACTTGTGAAAAGGATCACGTTCGGGGCCCAAACTAGACCTGATTGCATTTAACAAGTATTATTTTATCCTTTCAAATGCCTCAAACATTATATCCCACTATTTGAAGTGTTGCTGTTTTTCCATATTTGATTTGCTTCTTAAAGCTCCCAGGTCCCAAGTATGGTGAGCCCATGAATATGCAAGCTTTTATTTTTATTTTCTAGGAAATTTCTAGCACCAAGATTTAGTCTTAGAGAAACATTTTTTAAATGGATCAACAAGCAGCAAGGAAAACAGTTCAAATCACATGAGTCTTATCCTTCTTTCCAGCATCACACAGTTGTCACTGCATGATATGCAGTGCACACATGTGAATGTGTGGAGTGCCCAATCTTTGCTGTACAGTTGGCTCTGGCTAGTCCATTGAATTGAAAGCTTTTGTGCACTACAGAACAGAAAGCGAAGTCTACCAGTGTTTGAAATGGGAGAGGCTTTCAGAATCGAAGAGAAGAATTGCCAGTCTCATTAAACTCTACACAATTTATGGCTCCAGGAACTCTGAATAATTTGCATGTCAAAACGTGTCTAAAATAAAGCCAATTAGTACCTGAAAAGAACTTTCCTTCAGAAACAACAGACTCCAATCCGTTCAATAGCAGCTCAAGTCAGAGCTGATATTTTACAGCCATGTTTTGGAAATGCTTTTATGACCTCGTCTTTTCAGTGCCAGATGGATTCATGTCCACTACATTAAAAACCACCAGCACTGCTTGGCACCCTTGTGGTTAGTAACCACTGATCACAGAAGCAAGGCAGCAGATTAAAAGAGGTTAGACAATGGACTGTGCTCTCACTCCTGCAGTGATCACAGAAGTCAATATGTTCCTACCATTATTGTGTGTGTATTCTCATCTCCCTTCATTTTGGCATTGAAATAATTACTCTCTGAAACTTACCGGTACCCTGTGAATTTCTGAGCCTAATCCCAGTCAAATCACTTTACTTAATAGATCTCCTCGGCCAAATCTAAGATCAAAGATAGATATACACTCATACGTTTCCAAGCACAATTCAAAGTGTTGGTGCTGACCTTTAAAGCCGTAAACAGCCTCGGTCCAGTATACCTGAAGGAGCGTCTCCATCCCCATCATTCTGCCCAGACACTGAGGTCCAGTGCCGAGGGCCTTCTGGTGGTTCCCTCACTGCGAGAAGCCAAGTTACAGGGAACCAGGCAGAGGGCCTTCTCGGTAGTGGCACCCGCCCTGTGGAACGCCCTCCCACCAGATGTCAAAGAGAAAAACAACTACTGGTACCAGACTTTTAGAAGACATCTGAAGGCAGCCCTGTTTAGGGAAGCTTTTAATGTTTAACAGACTATTGTATTTTAATATTTTGTTGGAAGCCACCCAGAGTGGCGGGGGAAGCCCAGCCAGATGGGTGGGGTATAAATAATAATTTATTATTATTATCTTGTATACAACACCATCAGATCAGACAGGACGGGGGAACCAATGTGGTGGCCTTTAGATGCCACTGACTAAAACTCCTACCATCCCTGGTCAGTGGCCATGCTGGCAGGGGCTGATGGGAGATGGGAGAATATCTGGGGGAGTGGGGAGGCAAAATTTGATGCCTCTCCCAGCTCTCACACTACCTTCCCAAGCTGGCTAAGTGAAGCGCTGGGCTTTGGGAAGGAGGTGTGAGGCTTTGGCAGGGGTCCTGGAGCCCTCCCACATCCTTCCCAAAGCTGGGAAACTGCTTTGGGAAGGAGGAGCGAAGACTCTAGGACCCTGTCATAGCCTTCACATTGAGGCAAGCTATTACTGCAATTAGTAGGTTTCTTGAGTTAGCACTGTGTTTGTAACAGCAAGTATATATTTCCAAGCACACTTGTATATAATAGTTCCTTTCTTTGAACAAGTCATTGGTATCTATATTTGTATGACCATTTTTTTAAATTTCTCCCACATTTCAGATTGCTTTTCCTACTCAGCATTAGCAGTATTATCTAAGATGTGTTATGGGAAACAGAGGTGCAAAATCTTTGCTAACAACCATAACTTTGGAAGACCATGCCTTCCTGGTGTGAAAAAATATCTCAACGTCAGCTATGCATGCGGTAAGAAAAATTACATTACAGTTTTTTTACATTATAAAATAATGCCAGATTGAGAAATCCACATGTATATAAAGATGCATTTGTTTCAAAATCTGGGCTTCATCCTACACCTGTGATCTGTATCATTCCCATATTTTAACACCAGAGTTGGGTACAATCTTACAGTTACAGATTTATAGTACCTAGTTACTATCAATAAAATCTCAAACAGAATAAAAAATGAAAATAAACGTATTAGCAAAAATATTGCCCACCAGCAAAATGTTGTTCAATGACAATTAGTGTGAATGCATGAGTGTGAGGGTTCCAAGGGAGGAGATTGCAGCTGCTGCACTTCCACCCCATCTTCCTCCTGCTACTCTGCCATGAGCTAAGGCAAGGCTTGTCTTGCTCCAAGCAAACCACAAGCTGTAAATCACCCTTGGTTATACATCTTGGCTGGACAGAAGTAAGACACACCATGAACCTGGTTTCAGATGATACACCAAGTCCAACTATAGCTTAGCTCACAGCAGCATTTATAATGTTTGAGGTATTTTGTGTTTGAATATTTTATGGTAGCCGCTCAGTGTGGCTAGGGTAACCCAGTCAGATGGGTGGCTCATCATCATCATCATCATCATCAATTCAGTCCGAAGTGTTCAATTTGTTGACCAGAGGACAATAAGTGTATGTTAAGGGAAAGAGCATGTATTCTGCAGTGTATTGATTTTGCAATCACACCAACAGAGAGACACAGACACAGACACCGTCAATCACATTTCTCTTTCTCTCTCTCTCACTTGATTGATTTCAAATATGTTTCCTGCCATGATAATTTGATGCAGCCTGGAGCATTTGCAAATGATTTGATGCCTTAACTGTTTTCCACATGGCCTAATGGCTTTGGGTAAGGCAGAGTTTTGGAATGTGTGAGATGCCACACACACCAGTGGGGGCTTGTGTTGACAGACTTCCAGGGAATGAATGCAATAATTACTGTAAGCAAGTCTGTTCATAGACGTTTCTGATCATAGTATTAAATTCGCTTTTCCTTTGTTGGTGTCTGCAAACGAAGATTAATGCATAGCAAGTTGCAAGGTCAAGTTCTTTTGTCTCTAGAGTCAGGAGAGAGAAAATATTGAAAGCACTTTGGACTAAAAAGAGCAACGCATTTAAGTATCAGTGCTGTTTATTTTTAGATTTCTTTTCAGAGTGTTATTTATTGTCTAGCAGCCAATTTTCTTCTTCTGTTTTTGAAGCCATATTTAAACTTACCCACCTTTATATGTAATTTTTAAAGGGATAAATAGATCCATTCATCCCAACTTAAGAACTGCAGATTCCAGTGGGTGGGCTGCATCAAAACTGGGTGTGCCGCTCAAATGGACTGTAAAACAGATTATGCAGGGCTGCTGATTGGGCTGAGCCACCTGGATCAGCTGTGGGGCGGAGGTGGGTAATACGGGCTTCACTGTCTACACACACTATAGGCATGATAGATGTCTCCTGAAGGTGTTGAGTCAAGCACAGTTGACATAAACTCTCAAATGGGAATGGGAGGGAATGTTTTCTCTCTAAATTCCACTCCTCATAGCCTTAACTTATGCCAGCAGCTCACCTTTTTAATTACTACAGCTTAGAGTATAGATTCCAGAACTGTGTGTTGCACACCAGTGTATCATGAGAGGTGCTGGAATGTGCCCTGAAAAATTAATCCATTGCACTATTATTATTGCACTCCCCACACCTGACTTCCTACCCCAGATGCTAGTCCAGACTGCCCTGCAATAAAACTAGGACTCAGTTCAATAAAACAACAAAACAACAATTGGAAGTCAAACCAGAATTAGCTTAATTAAATATATTTCAAGACAACAATCTGGATTTACATAATGAAGAACTAATAAGTTATTTATTACAAGCATTGAAACGCAATATAGCCAGAGACTGGAAATACCTTTTGGGCACAACAGACAATTGGTATAGAACAGTTTGGGAAACTGCCCTCCTTGAAAGATTATCCAATAAGCTACTGTTGACACATGGACAGATTAAGGAAGATGGCTTTATACCAGTGTGGATTAATTTCAGAAAATGAACAATCCCCCATCAGCATTTTGCTCAATCTGGTTGATCTAAATTTAAATTTAAACATACATATTCACTTTGAATCCCTCCCTCCATTCATCAATATAGCAACACTTTATGTTGCTTCATTGGTAACATAAGAGGAAAAATGGCCATTACTCATACTTAATCTAAGCAAAACCACAAGGGCTCCTGATTAGGCGTTTAGCTGCTGTGTGATATTGACTGTTATCTGTTAACTTTGCTCTATCCTGTTTCCCCCTTTGTTTTTGTTTAAACCAATACACAAAACAATAACTTACACATTGAACCATATGTTGTAGATATTACTGCAAATTTATTATGCTATATTTGTGAAATACTAATTTGTATCATTTATTATTCCTATGATCCTTGTTTATAGAACCCGATAGAAATTTATTTATTTATTATAAAAAAACACCTAGGATGTAATTCTGTTATGATTTAATTTGTGACTGGATGGCAGTGATAACCTTCAGCTTTATTTGACCATCTCCGACACTCCTTCTTTCCCCTCCTCTCCCTTCTGGTATTTTTCTTCAGGATTGTATGCATTTGCTCTTTCTTGATGAGAAAGCTGCATTTAGTATTAGAACCATATACAAGCAGGGGAAATAATTTAGCTTGGAAAAGAGTGCATGTAACCTAGAGAATCTGTGTGCATTGTCAAATTGTCAAAGCAACTATGATAAAAGATAATGCCTGACTTCCAAGCAGTATGGAAAAAAATCTGACACCTGAAGAGCTATTCATATACATGATATGTGCACCCTTTTTAATCTTTGTTGGAAGAATGTGAAATATTTCTAAATTAACATCCCAAAAATGCATTGGGGCAGACATGGATTGAAGAAAAATGTTCACTGTCTGCTTAGACTGGTAGCTATTCCATTTTTGAGTTATAATTGCCTAAGGGTGTGTGTATGAGTAGTGGGGAGAGGGCCCTGCCGATTGTTAAGTGCCAAACTACATGTTGCAATAGAGAAGAGAAGATGTAGAATTAAACATTAGCTAGCTGAAATGCATGACTCCATTTCTTCATGAGTCTCACGCCTAGTCATTTTATCCATGGCATGCAGACCAGATGTTGTTTTCTTGTCTTTGTGGCCTAATCCACATGGTAAGCCATGAATAGTGCGCTTTTTGGTGACAGCCACCATGTTGACCAATGGCACCTGTAAGGGTCATGTGCTCACTACGTAGATCCTAAAATGAAGTTGGGCTTCATGCTAAATATACACACCTAGATGGCACCACTGAAAACAGTTAGACACTTCTAAGGAGACATGCATTGCACTGTTTCAGACTCGCAGGGTTCAGCAAACTTTTTCAGCAGGGGGCCGGTCCACTGTCCCTCAGACCTTGTGGGCAGCCGGACTATATTTTGAAGAAGAAAAAATGAATGGATTCCTATGCCCCACAAATAACCCAGAGATGCGTTTTAAATAAAAGGACACATTCTACTCATGTAAAAACACGCTGATTCCCGGACTGTCTGCGGGCCGGATTTAGAAGGCGCTGGGGACGGATCCAGCCCCTGGGTCTTAGTTTGCCTACCCATGTTTCAGAGTCTTTAGTATTAGTGGCACCACATTTTTATTCTATTACAGCGTCCTCGGGGACTAAAATAATCCATCTCAGAGCCACAGGTCACATCATAATAGAGGTGTAAAGGCCATTTTAAAAGCATCCTCAATGTGTTTAGCCAAACTAATTACAACTCTTCATGATCAAGTTTGGAGAGGGGAAACATTTTGTCAATTTGAAGAGGAAGCCAGCTGACTGGTGTAGCACTGATGGACTACTGGTAGCCCAGTCTTCACCAACCTGGTGCTCTCCAGATGTTTTGTTCCTATCAGCTCGGGGAAGGCTGGGCTAGGTTATCTGATGCCACCAGGAACACCTGTTTCCCTGCATCAGAGTACATTTCCCCATTTTTAAAAAGTCGCCCCACCAAAAAAAGACAAATTAATTGCTAAACACATGTTGTGCTTCCCCCTCCACAAAGCATGGGAGTTGGGAGAGGGAAGGACTGATTTGCTGATGCAACCTGTCTCTTCAGCTGCAAAGCTGGGAGAAAGCCAGGCTTGTTTGTTGGGTGAGGGATGTATTATGTTATGAGCTCTCTCTTCATATAATGCCTGTCTTGACCCTAACAGGAACTCTTGGACTATTCACAACACAGCTTGTGTTGGAGACAATGGATATAGAGAGTTACTAATAGAGCATGACTATCCTATTGATGGTGTGCTGAAGATGTGGCTCTTGAAACAAAGGCAGACTCATGTGGTGGCACCTTATAATGAAATGTTTCTGAGCTTGTTTCTGTCTCAGTTCAGCAAGGGAGATGTGTGCATGGAAGTGCTGCATGCGTTGTAAGCTGTGTCAGATCAGTGCTGTTTTTGCTAGACTGAGCACCTATTTCGAGAGTGGGGCTGCCTTCTCCTTCCCCCTCCCCAGCAGTTGAGTGTTGCTGTTAGGGTTGAAAGTGCCCACAATCTCTTTCCTTGGGAGACAGATTTGTGTGCAGAGCCTTATGAACAGCCTACAGCTTCAGGCTGGGATTTATGAATCTGCAGGATAAGAACTTTTCAGAGTTGACACCCATCCCTGGGGAAAATAAGCAGCCAGTGTCCTTGGCATATCTAGACCTACGGTATTCCATTGCCTAATATGGAGAATGGTATCTTGACGGGAATATTCAGGGTGGGGAGTGAAATATGTTATTTGGCAGTTAATAATGGTTTGGGTTTTTTTTGTCTTACCTAAGATTGGTTAACTATTTTGCCTCACCCAATGAATAATGCTTCTGTTGATGTCAAGTACTTTAAAATATTAGCATATAATATCTTCTTTTCTTTTCTTAAAATTTGCAGTTCCCAAATTCATATTTGCAGCAGTTGATCCAATGGTTAATCTAAACCCTTCTTGGAAGCCAAAAGAAGGTGAATATGGTCATTTTTATGGATCGCTACCAGCATTTGTCTTTTAAGTAAGAACCTACAATGGTTTGATCACATAAAAAAAATAAATAGAATATACTACCAGCCAAGTGAAATGAGACCTTAGCAGGCATTTCAAATCTAGGTGGCAGAAAACATCAGGTTCAGTTGCTAGCATTGCCAGATAAAATGATATCAGGACAAACACATTTTATCCTAGAGTTAGGCCTCTTGAATGAGATGATTCATTAACATCTTTAAGATAAAGTTACTTTTAAAAAAAATAACAACTCGTATTTGACTTGAGATCACAGAGAATCGTGGGGATTTTAAAATTAAGAGCTCCCTTTTGGGTAAAAGGGAAAAAATCATTTAGTTAACTTACACATTTTCAAACAATTTTTAAAGTACTTTGCTGGCCCTCAACTGTGATCTAATCTAACAAACCTCTCATTTGTTTTTATCAGGTATAAATTTTGACCCAAAAGAATCAAGATTTCCAAAGAAAGAAGGAATTATAGTTAGCAACAGTTTGGCTATGTTTGCTTACATTAAAGGTAGAAATTGTGTGTTTTGTTTCCTTGCATTCTTCTTACCAGTAATCCTGTTGAGTATAATTATACTGTTTTAGTAGTGGAAAATTAAATCCATGTATAGACCGTGGCTGCAGTTTATAGAGTCTGCACATTTAGAAGGACATCAGGTGGACACTTTTTGATATGTACGGATGGGGGAGAAATTCAGTTCAGTTGGTATTTAAATGATAACCTACCAAATGCACATTTATTGAAACAAAGTACAGCCATTTTTCAAAATTCTGAACTGCCAACGAGTTTTGTAAACTCAAAATAGTTGTGTTTGTTCAAAAGCCTCTCTCCCTCTTTTACCTATACCTATGGGTCCCTTGCTGTGGGGCTAAAGGTTTCTGACCCACCCACCCAAGACTCCCAAACTTTTGACATGTTGTCTACACCCATTTTGAGAGGCAGCCCTTGGAGGGTTGACCATGGGTCAGTGTTGTCCTTGACCCAATGTTGCCCTTAGCCACCTCTGTTTTACAGAACTTTGGTTGATTTGTTTTCATTGCTGTTCAGATGTTTTTATCTTTCTGGTTTCTGCTGCTCTGTTCTTTCTTTTAAAATGTTTGTTTATCACCATATTTATATCCCACCTTTCTTCTAAAGAACTGAAGGTGGCATATACACATCTTCCCCTCCCATTGTACCCTTACAATGACCCAGTAAGGTAGGTTAGACTGGGAGATGGGAATTGGCCTAAGATCCTTCAGTGAGCTTCATTACTGAGTGGACATTTGGATCCTGGTCTCCAAGGTCTCACATTGGCTTTAGTGTTTTATTGCATTTTAAACCAATGTATTGTATTTCTGCTCTCCTAACCTGACCCGGAAGCCGCCTTGAACTATTTTGAATGGCAGGAAATAAACCAGAATGGGGGGACCTATGGCTTTCCAGACATTGCTCTAAACTCCCTTCTCCTTTGACCAACTATGGCTGTGGTTGATGGGAGTTGGCATCCAGAGGGATACAGGCTAACTATTCCTCAAATAAATGTTAGTGTTTTATCTATCTATCTATCTATCTATCTATCTATCTATCTTGCTAGGCCCATAAAATCTGACAGCTGTTCATTTCAGATTGTTCTATGGAGATTTGCAATCACATTTTAAAGTAATTTGGATGAAGTTTATATAGAGCTGCCTTATGTAACTTTAATGCTGTTTGGTTCTGGTTCCCTCTGCATTGACCAGAATGCCACACATTAATAGACCAATGTGGTATACAGATGACAGATACATTGTTGTGCCTCTTTCATTGCATGCTATGTGTGTGGGTCAGGGGGGAGCAATAACATGTGGTTATCCCTAATGGCGGGTTAAAAGTGCTTGCTTTGAAGAGGTAAAATGCGCTTTTAGGATTAAGTGCTTTGGGATGATCATTAAAACTGCACAGGTAGGATTTAGAACAGAGATACTCAGATATTGTTGCATGGTCTTTGAAGCCAAACAGTACAAATGCCAAAGGTAAAGAACTAACAATAGCTGGCGAACTTTTCCAGAAATAGGCAGCTCTGAGGCAGATACAAACAGCTTTTCAGTGGCAAAGCTTCCCCTCTGCTTTCCCCCTAGAGCAGCCAGCTTCTTAGTGAGTCACACATTTGGCTGAGGTATGGTACCACCTACACCAGGAGAGAAACACTTGAAGATCTAGCCTTAGGCTTTAAGCATTATGGTGCCCACACTTATAGACTGTTCGGCTGTCTCCCTGTGCCATAGTGCTTTGTGGTCAAGCAGGCAGGATCAGCTAGCCAGAGACAAGTTAGCAGGGCTTGGTGAACCTTGTAGGCTTGGACTGGCACAACAGGACAGGGCCTTTTCAGAAATGAAGATCTTTCATCACTACCCCCTTGTCTGGCCCTCCCTTTATAACCCTTTAGCCTGGGATTTTGTTTCTAATTTCAGATCACCCTGAAAGAGCTGCTCTCTTGTTTGTGTCTAGTGTTTGTGTTGGCCTCGTGCTCACACTCTGTGCTCTGGTGGTCCATGTGTCATGCTCTAATGACCTGGAAAAACTGCGGAGGGTCAGAAAGCGCTTGATACCAGAGGACAAAAAGGCTGATGAAAACAGTGAAGATGAGGAGGAGGAGGAGGAGGAGGAGGAGGAGGAGGAGGAGGAGGAGCAGGAAGAAGAAAGAGAGGAGTCTTCCAGTTCTGATTTTCCCGATGAACTAGCAGGGTTCTGCAGGACTTCCTATTCAGCTTATTGTTCAATGGACCCAGCTGAACTTGCTGAAAGGATAGAGCGGAGAGAACAGATCATCCAGGAAATCTGGATGAGCAGTGGGTTGGATGCATCTCCTACTAGAAGCCTCAGTCCATTTTATACCAATGAACAGCAGTGCATTTGTTTTGGATGAAAAAAGCTATTTTTGCAATAAAAAAGAAGAAGAAAAGAAAGGGGGAGAAATGTACTTTCTGTGAAGGAACATTTGCAACTCCTAGAAATAATTATTTGCAAAGTTCTATTATTAATAATTATAATTAAATGCTTTAAAATATGTGTGTGTTCCATATGCTGACTTTATGCCCCTGATTAATTGTACATTATCATTCTATGTAAACCATTTCTGTTTGAAAATGAATGACTGTATTAAAAACCAGCACAACACAGATTTCCACTAAGGAAATCACATTTCTGAAAGGTATTGAAGATAAAAAGAGAGGCCACTGCAGAACTAAATGGGTCACTTTGCAGACTTCTTTTCAAAATAATCTTTAGAAAAATCCCATATGGTTTAGGTCAATCAAATCTAAAGTTAAATCAGAAATTTATTCCTTTAGAAGAATGTCTCCCACATTTAGTCACAATCTGTAGGGAACTAGAAGAACAAAGGGAGGAAAAATGTCACTTCCTACTTGTGATACTTAGGAGTTGTCCGTTCTTTCCCTATGCAGAACTCACACGTTAATGTAGTAGCATAAAATATACTGGGGTGGAGTGGACTTTGGCTTTTCATTTCCTATTGTTTTAAAGGAAAATTGGAGCTTGGGAAAAATTAATAAAAGGGAACATTTCCCAATTACTAATTAGTGAGCTCATACGGAATCAGAAAACCTTCAGCCTGATTCATTTCCTAGTAAGTCAGGAAGCTAATAAACTTGCCAAGAAGTCCTTTAAAAAAATAGAAGAATCAAATAATTGGAAAGGACAGAAAAGCAGACTACTGCAAGGCCAGAAAATGCATTCATAACCCCCACTCACAATGGACTGATCCAGACTGCATGTCACCAGCAGAGCAGGCACACAGTTGGAAGGTGTTTACTGAGCAATAGCTGGGGGAGGGGGGGGGAATAATGCAAATTTATCCAACAAAGACACAGTTCAAACACTTACTAAGCAAGTGTTATAACTAGCCAGACAAAGAGGCAGAGAAAGGCATATTAGATCTGTTTCTCCTTCTAGTCCAGGGGTCAGCAACCTTTTTCAGCCATGGGCAGGTCTACCATCCTTCAGACCATGTGGTGGGCCGGACTATATTTTTTTGGGGGGGGGGGAATGAACGAGTTCCTATGCCCCACAAATAACCCAGAGATGCATTTTAAATAAAAGCACACATTCTACTCATGTAAAAACATGCTGATTCCTGGACCGTCCACGGGCCGGATTGAGAAGGCGATTGGGCCGCATCCGACCCACAGGCCTTAGGTTGCCTACCCCTGTTCTAGTCCTTCCTCCAACCAATAGAATCTGGGTTGGCCTGCCAACTTGTCCTTTGGTGCTGCTGTTTTGACCCCAGGTCAGTCATCTGTTACCTATGAGGCGACTGACCTGTTGTTTTACTGAAATCTTAGCGGATGAGCAGCGGCCAGGGTGCGCACCACATCTCCACCACATGAGAGGTGCTGCCTCTGGAAGTGCCTAAACTGGCTAAATCTAATGACGCAAGTCCAACCCACAATGTCAGCGACACTAGAAAAGTAACACATCTCAGAAATAAAAGGGTAAGTCAGATTCTTTGCTTGCTAATCTGCTTAAACATATATATTGCTCTACCACTATATACATTTTAAGAGTGTACTCTTATGTCAGTAACGTTAGTTTTTGCAGCCCAGGATATCATTTGATTTACTGGCAAAATTGGTTAGCTGGAATTTAGGTTTCATATTATGCTTACCAGTGGCGGGGCTGGGGAGGCCATAGCCCTGGGCGTGCTTTTTTGAGGGGGCATGACCAGGCACCCCCACAACAGGACCCTGGGGGTGGAGAGAGGCTGTGACGTGCGAGGTGCCCGGCCCCTGACACCCTCAGGGGTGTGGCCCCGAACGTAGTTAGCTTACACTCCGCCACTGATGCTTGCAGTTTTTCTGTTCCAAAATGTCTAGCTCTGAAACTGGAACCTTTTATTCTTTCAAAAAATCTGCCTCATGTAAAATGAGCTTCAGAACTTTTTCAGCATTGCCAAAGTTCATTAATTAGTAGCATGTAGACTTACAAGTTTATCCTGTGTAAGAATGGTTGCATTTTCACTGCCTGGCAAAGTCCAGATTCCCTGGCATATATGTACCCTGATGAGTGGAGGCTGGTGTATTAGGGAAAATGGGGCACTGCCCCACCAACCTCAAGTCTGACACCAGTCAACTCCTACCTGCTTGTCTTCTTCTTACCTGTCCAAGGGGTGGCACTGTCTTCTTCTTGCTTAGTCTCAGTGCCACCTCTTGTAGAAGACAGCAGGGAGGATGGGGACAAGTATAGTTCATTGGCTGTATCTGTTGGCTCTGGCTCCACCTACTGTTGGTCTCCCTACTTTCCACCCTATCAGCCCCAATGGGCACATCACCCTTATTATGCATGTGGTTTGTAGTGTGTACACATTACATTTTCTGGCATAAAGATCAATGGTTTTAAAATGCAATTTGTAAAGAAGTCCCTAGAAGCATTCTAAATTAAAGAGAAAATAAAGGGGAGAGGAGCTGGGCAGAGGGGGAAAGAGGAATAACTTTTATGAAGTGCCCTGAAAAATTGCCAACTTGCAGAAAACGAGAAGCCTGTTTGGAAAGTCCTGCTTTGAATTTTTGTTTTGTTTTGTTACTGTTTAAGCTTTGAGGAAGAAATCTGTGGTAGTTGGATATCAGCAGGTTGCAAATACTGAAACAACAAGAATGATAAAGTTGCCAGTATCTTAAAAATAAAAAAATAAATCTAAAGTCAAAGGATACAGTTGCACAAAGGGGCACACAGTGTCACTCTAAAGGTAAGGACTTCCAAAGATAACAAGAAGAGGCTTAGCAGTGCATTTTGTATGCTCAAATACAGTGGCATTGCTTAAGAAACAAATATTATAAACAGGGCTTGCAAGTTACGTGTGTGTGTGTCCTAAAAGCATCTACCTATTAGGGTCATCTTACATTCTTACTTTATGTTTAATGACACTTCACTCTGTTACAACAAAATAACTTTTAGTATTTGTGGTTCAATGTAAACCTTTTAATGGAGATCAGTTCTTTTTAAAATTATTATCATTTGCCCCTTTGAATAGCTAGGCCACCTAGGAATCAAATGTTTACTATTGGGACTGCCCATTCTAAGGATGAAAAAGAAGTTGAAAATTAATCATTTTTGAAACCCAAGCCTTTTATCCAAACTCATTCAGCTGTTTCATGTACAACATTTCTCTGAGGCCCAAAGCATGCAGCTGCACCTCGGAGGTTTTTCAGGACGCTATTGTGATCAGCCAGCCAAGGCACTGCTGTTTGAAAGGTGTGGTAAAGATGACAATGGAATAGGTGTGGCATCACATTAAAGAAACCTTGAGGTTTCCTTTCACTCAAGTGAGGACCTGAAACAGTTGGAAAAATATAAAATGGGGATGTCAAGGAGGGAGGAGGATTGGAAACGGAAATGCCTTCGAAGCCAGTCAACTGGCTTGACTTAAGCACTGTGAAGTGCCTAGATCTGCCTTGTAACACAATCTATTCTACTGTAACATAGCTGAGCACCATAGACAAACTTGGATGCTTCCATTCTAAGTAACACAATGAAAGCCGTTTGGTAACTGAAAGGACTTGCTCCAAAGCCCCATTGACATTGAAAGGATGGAATGACTTTGATGGTGGTGTTTGTTTTGTTTTTAAGATTACCGGTAGATTCCTTCTATGACTCAAAGTTGTTTTAAATGTGTGTTTTTTTAAAAAAAAAAGTTTACTGAAGTTTTTACTGGTTCTGCTCCACAGAGAATCCTCTCTCAAACTGAAAGAATGTACAGCTCTTAAAGGAACACTGAATTAAGCTGCATAATGGAATCAATTAGAAATGGTGGATAGGAATAGAGGAGAAATTTGATTCAGTTGGTACCGGTATTTAAAGCTGAAGCTATTGAATTCACACTTTCTGGAACAATATGCAAACCAAAACATAGCTATTCTTTGAAATTCACTCTTACCCAAATTTTGCAATGCAGTTCTACAAACAAGCAATGTTTACAAAAATGAATATATTAGGGGAAAGTGTGCATACAAATAAAGGTATCGGTGAAAGTAGCATACAAAAGTGCCTTATATTTGAGAAATTTGCTTGCAAAAATGTGTACATTAGTCAAAACTGCATATAAACGTGTCTGGAGAAATTTGCACAAAATGCTGATGAATCCTCAAAAGCTTTTTCTTTAACTGCAAATTGCTGCAAAATGTGGAGAACTGAAGTTAGGATTGGAAAACTAAGAAACTGAGATATTTCCATACCTGATGATGGATGTGTTGATTGCCCACACAGTAACTTAGTTCTATAGCAGATGGTAGTGGTGATGAGGCAGGACTGCGGATTAGCTCTTTGAAAGAGTCATTAGTGGTACTGTACATCCACTGAAATTAATGGCACTAATTTAATTTTAGTGGGTCTACCCAGAGTAAAACTTAGTTGAATGCAATCTATTGCTCCTATCTGCAGATGGATGACATCCCACTTTCCTGGCCCCACACGAACCTAAATTTTCTTCTCATATAGGGTATACTGTATTAGTATCAGCATAGGCAGACATAGTATAATTCAAATTTCCAAATTTCAATCTCGCCAAATATCCTATGTACCTATAGCACTGAAGGGAGAGTGGAATGCATTACTAATACCCAAAGTCCCCTCATCCCTAAGAGTCAGATGACCACAGGCAAGTAGTTAAAATCAGTAAATGCCCACATGGATTTCTCAGTAAAACACTACTGCACTGAAAAGGTATAAACGGGGAACTTTTTAAAGGAGTTAATTAAACTTCAATTTATTATTTATGTTTCCTTGTAAGTCCTCCCCCCAATATAATCTTGGGATAAGAAAGTAATTAAAGGAGTGTTTTTTTCCTTGTGAGGGAAGTGCCAAGTTTCCTCATTTCTCTGTAAACTTCCTCATTCCAAGTGCCCAAAATTTATTGCAGTACAGCATGTACTTGTTGGTGTACAGTGAAAGGCAAGTCATGTCCTTGAAGCTGACAAGCAGCATTTGTATTGTAAAGTATGTACTAATTCTGTCATGCATGTTTGTTTTTGCTTCATCTCAGCTATGCCTTTTAATAGTATGCTTTTGTCCATAGTATTGTATGGCAGAGAGAGACAGAAAGTACATCAAGAATTAATCTCTAGGTCACTTTGCAATTGATTTTCAAGGGTTTCCAATTCCCTTCTAAATTAGGCTACTTAAATGAAGAAAGTAGGGTGTATGCACAGACCAGGAGTGGCTTTTTGAGTGACAGAATTGGGAGCTGTGCTCAGACACTGTAAACAAAGTTAGAATCCCTGCTCTATAATAACATCAGCTGGCTGGAGCTGATGGGAGTTGTAGTCCAAAACATCTGGAAGGCAACAGGTTGGAAAAAGCTGTTCTACACCTTCCATCTAGTAACAGCAACTTCCTGTAGCCACCTTACCTCTTGAATACCCTCAGGAGGTCCTTGTCAGGGGAGCGTATCACAACCAATCTGCCCCCCTAGCTCTTGATGTTCCTCACTACCCACAGGGCTAGATCATGTCTGATAAATCCACACTTCTTTCAACCATAATTTAAATAATACCTAATAATTATGTATGGCAGGAGTGTAAAAATGACCTAATTCTCCACATGGTTGGAGCTATAATGGGGGAAATAGTTGTTTATCCATTTATCTCTAAAATGGGTAAAGTAGGAATAAACAGTGGATACCCCAGCTTGTGATGAGCTCTCCATTAACGTTTGAATCACGTAGTTGCAAACATGGGGCCAGAACCAGAATTCAACTTCTGCAGATGAAAAGGCTCCTTCTGTCCATTGAATGCTTTGATTCAACAGAGGGACCCCATTGGTAGGGAGGAGGAGAGGACTTCTGGCTATTCCTCTCTGGAACAGTGTGAGCGGTAATGCTGGAGGCTGCATAGGGAGGGAGAAATTGGCACTGGCAAGAGTGAAGTCTGGATCCAACAAATGGTCTACACATTTAAAAAGTGTTGCCTTCTAAAGTAGCTTATATCATTTTGAACAGCTTAATTACAATGGACAAACAGAAACAAGACAGCTGTAGAATGATGACAACCAGTTTAATAATATGACACCCATACTGGTGAACTAGTTAAAAATATAAACATCCAATTTGTAAGTCTATTGTAGTGGATTCACAAAATAAGCCTTAGTTTTTTATTTCTAAAAGGCAAGTGTGCCAAAGAGGCTGAATATATTTTGCAATCAATCATAACAATAGATCACTTCTACAAAACTAGAAGCTAATATTTCACAATAATTATAATGCACATTTTATCATCCATGTTATTTGTAAACCTCAGTGGATTAATTTATCTTGTAAAAATGAAAAAAAACTCCATACATAGCTTCATTTGGGTCTCCACTTAATGTCCTTTACACCATGAAAATGTCTTTTCAAGGCATGACTGTCAGCCCATTCAGAATCTAAAAATGAATCATCATCATTTTCTTCCAGTTTCTGTTGGGGAAATAGCAAAGAAAATGTGTTTAAAACGGCAAAAATGTTTACCTGCATTGTTTTCAACAGCATAAATACCACAACAAACCCTAGATACCTTGAGTTCCTCTTGCCTTCTGTGATAAAAAAGGATCATCTGCTTGTGGTCTTCACCACTTATGACAGGCTCACGGGCTGGAGCTCCTTGTCCTTTCTGGAAAAATAAAGTAAGTTTGTACTCACTGGCACTTTTAACTATTCTGTGACATAATAAACCAAGGTTTAAGTCACTGCCTGCCAATTATCTGTGAACCTGTTGTGACAAGATCCCTGTCCCCCATGACAGCCAGGACCTAAATGACATTTCACAGGAGGACACAACTATGTTTGCAGAGGAACATATGGTCCTTGCCTTCATACATACATCATCTATTATAATGATAAGGATTTTGCCATTATGAAATATAGAATTGAAGAAGCACAAGCAGCAGTAGAAAAAAGAATTTCAATTGGCGGGTTTTAAGGGTGGGTGTACAAGCAACAAGCACAGTAGTATAGGAGAACTGCTGCACAAAATAAGTTATTCAGGTGCTCATTGATAAACAAAAGCCTGTACGTTTATTCCAGGTCTTTTCTGATAGCAGAGACTGGGAACTGCGACCCTCTAAATGTTGTTAGACACCAGCTCCCATCATCAATACTGGCTTGGGCTGATGGGAGTTGAAGTCCAACAACATCTGGAAGGCCACAAATGCCATATACGTTTCTTATAGTCATCCTCAGATGCACTCAAAAAGGCTTCCTATACTTCAAAAACGAGATCAAGTAGTACCTCTCTAGTGCCCCCTGTTGTGTGTGCCTCAAGGGGTGCTGTATAATATAGTAAAAATTAATTCTTACACTGCACCCAGGTTAGAAAAATAGCTATTCTTGGCCCAATGAGTATGGTGCCATGGTTTGTTCCAAGACACCAAAAGAGAAATGGAATGCACTGAAATGTATCAAGTGTTTCACTTACTTTCTGTATCTTCACAATAATTTTGGTTTTCTCATTTTTGCCCACATAGTCAGAAAGCTGCTTTGTTCTCTTCAGTTCTTTTGCTGCCCACCACAGTTGTGCCTCTGGTTCCTCAATAACCTCAAGTGCAGCCTATGACAAATTAAGTCATGAAATGCTTAGCGGTTTCAACAAATATACCAGCCTGATCTCCTCCAGATGTTTTGGACTACAACTTCCATCAGCCCCAGTCAGCACAGAATTATAGTCCAAAACATCTGGAGGACACCAGGAAGGTTGAAATACACAGAGTGCAGATTAAACTTTTTCAGAGCAGTGGGAACAACTTGTCTAACAGACAGATACCCATTTCATCACTAAACAAATATAATGACTAAGACAAACTTTTCAGTGTAGGAAACTGTGTCCCTCCACCTTTTAAAAAATAATAAACAGGTACAAAATCCATTGCTGGTGGTGGAAAGTAAACACCCTCAAACAGTGCACATACTCAATTATTGGTGAAGTACTACTATGCAGAGGGTATAGCCTCACTTAGTATTTTTTAAAGTGAATCATGAACTAAAATAGGCAGCCTCAAGTACAACAGCATCACTGATTTTTGTTTATCAAGTGATTGATTCTGTGAGATGACAAGTACTGGGATCTAAGGGCACACAGATTTCATTGTGATGAGAAATCAGTTCTAATGAATTCATTATATTCTTGCTAAATTTTTATTTACAGGTATGTGTGTTGTTTCATCAATACAGACTTCAGTATTTATGTTCCAATTCCAAATCCATTTTTAAGATGGATCTTAAATAAACTGTGTTATCCTAGAAAAAAAGCTAAATGGTAATTAAAGGGAATTTAATGATTTCTAACAAATGTTTATTAGCTCACCAAATTTTCACAAACCTGAAATCATTATAATACTACCTCCCCCTGCCTTCCAAAAATAAGTCTGCAGAAATGGTTACTTGCCCTGCAGTATACAGGGAAGGAAAAGGACACTTTGGTCCCAGTATCTCTAACCAGAAGAACAACTGCAGCAAGAGGAAAAGCTATTTTAAATTCAAAACATATTCACATAGTAACCTTTGGGATGGAGCAGGATATAAATCAAATAATTGCACGAATAAAACACAAATGACTACATGTTCTGCAAAAGCCCCCACTTTTTAATTCCAGGAAGGGCAACATTTTTAAACCCAAGTAAATCATTACATGAGTTCCTGACAGATCTTCTTTATCTTCAAACTCCATTCTAATTGGGTCATATGGAGGGAGTCCCATTGGGTAAACAATCATTACAGCTCCTCGGAGCTGGTCCAGTGCATCTTTCACCATATCCTTATTAACACACACATTGGCTTGCACTTGTTTCTGAAATACAGACAGAAGACATTTCATTTAACAAACCAACAAAGCACAGAGGAAAGAATGTTTTCCTTGCAGTTCACAATGTGACTCAGCATGACATTTGAGGAAAGCCAAGTAACAAAGAAAGCCACACTTAGCTTTTCTGCCTGATACATACAGGATCAAATGTTTGCTTTACTGTACACAATATTGGCTAAGATAAAAATGAAATCTCTTGTCAAAGATTCTATTTAAAAGATCTGTGGCAGATATGTATAAGACCCAGACTAGCAGTCAATGCAAAATTGGATGTAGAATCGCCTCTTTTATGAAGTATTTACCATTTTTTCCAAAGTGATAAAAGTTTCTGGAGCAAGCCAGCAGCATGGTTTACTCAGAGGACAATAAAAGGCCCACCGACCACTAAGGGGGGAAATCGAGTATGTGCTCCGCTTTCCCACTAAAATAAATAGAATGTATAGATTTACATTATATATTTTAATGGACTTTTAATTCACAACTCCACCCTCAAAATGAAATGTGAAGCTAGGAGAAGAGAGACGCCTTGTGGACAATACCTTTATTTCTACTCCATGAGACATTTTTGATTGGGAAGAATTGGGGGGGGGGGGTTAAACATCTACAAACTGTTTTTTCTATACAACTATTCAAAAGAAACTTAAAATATACAACAGTCAATAAGGTCAAATATTCTACAAAGCTATGGATATTTCTAATCCACACCACCAAGCCATGGGGTGATATTGTTGATTGGCTTGCGATGTGACACTGTCACAGCTACGCTGGAGTAGCAACGATTACCCATGCTGCTGATTTTGTTCACACAGAGATCCTTATGACATTTGAACAGGTAAGTTAACATTAGCTGTTTGATAAAATTAAGTCCAAATTTTAAAATGTTAATTAATTGCCTCAAATGCCATACAAAAATTAGAAATATCTTACCTTAGATATTAGTGCCTTGGCTTCTTCTACTGTTGCTTTTAAAACCTGCTTCATTTTTTCATTTGGAGCTTAAAATAAGAAATCTGCATTTAATATGATATGGTATTATATAAGCATGCAGGCTGACTATATAAAAAGCACTATTTTTACACAAAAAGTTGCCACTGTAAATGTCTCTCATAAGCCAGGCATCATTAAACCTCATATTCTTATTCATTCCGAGCAGACCCATTGATATTACTGACTGGCATTTTTTAATTTTAAAAAATACAATATATACATTTAGTAACTATAAAGACTGCCTTGTATATTAATTTTTGCACCTATTTCTTGGCACAAAATAATCTGAATGATGTCATTTTTGAATGGTGCAGACAGAGAATTGGTTCTAAAGAAGTGCAAATTATATTCTACTCATACAGCAGTGCTTTCCTGATTTCAGTCACTCTGCAGCCTCTGGAAGACCCTTTGAAATGGGGTGATATGGTGGGAAAGCGGTGTGAACAAATAGAAGTGACTTTTAGCTGCAAAGAGAACTTCTGAATCCAAATCATGAAATGTGCAGCTTTTGTTAGAGGAATTCAGGCTCATCTGATGCTAAAAGATTGAAGAGCTCCTTCCCTTTCCTAGCACTACTGCTTCATTTTAGGTAACCAATTTAAGTTTTCTTGCTGGCTGCATGTACTTGCACTTTATAACAGCTCACTTATCCAGAACAGAATAGCTACATTGTCCCACTGTCCATTATAGCATGTATTTTGCTACTGATGTTGAACTGGGGCTTGCCAGAATATAGCGCTAAGCATAAAAAACAGGCACACTTTTTGGATTCAATAGAAAGGTACATTTCTATGCTTAAGGTACATTTATTTACCATGACCATTTCTTCGTCCAATTTCATCTTTTTTAAAGACGCTTCCACCACTTGGAATACATTTTTCTGCCCATTCATCCTTCAGCTTCAGCTCTTCTATTTGCTCATCTGTCAGACCTTGCATGTTAGGAGGTAAGAAAATACCATGTTCTGCCAGTGTTTCTATTTCTATTAAAAAAAACCCAGAGAATGGGATAAGATGATAATATTATGTCAATTACCCTTTATTTATTTAAATTATTTAAGGAAAATCATATACCTCTTGATTTGAATAAAAGCTTCAAAGCAGTTTACAAAAAAACCAACATTACAATTATCAATAAAAACAGTTAAAAACAGGTACAGTTCTCCTTGGAAGTCAAACAGCTTAGTTCCCGAATGTTTTGGCTCCCGAACATTGCAAACCTGGAAGTGACTGTTCCGGTTTGCGAACTATTTCTGGAAGCCAAACATCCGACATGGCTGCAGGAACTTCCTGCAGCCAATCAGAAGCTGCACTTTGGTTTTCGAACATTTTGGAAGTCGAATAGACTTCCAGAACAGATTCCATTTGACTTCCAAGGTACGACTGTATTTAAAAAACATTCAAAACTAAAACCAACGATAAACTAAACAGAGATGAAAACACACATAATTTCTTCATGTCTGGCTAGGTATGCTTAAACAGAAATGTTTTAAGCAGGCACCTTTGGCTCTCTTATTTGGCAGAGATTGCTAAATATCTGAAATACAAAAATTGGGCTGCTGTAGAATTAGAATATTAGCTTAAATTATATCCTACAGACATGATTTAAGAAGTTTATTGTTCCTTCATCTATGAATCCTATGTGGGTAATTCAAAGAACCATTAAAAGGCTTTTATTTTATTTTATTTTCTTAAAGATAGCAATTCCTAACAGAAAGAAACACTAAACTGTCAGCAAATTTACACAGCTCATCAGTACCATCAAAAACACTAACCCTTGCATGGCATAAGTAACCCATAGGGACTAGGAAGGAAGCATTGCCATAGAAAATGCTCATTTTCCACAAGAAAGTTGGGGCGGGTGGGAAGGCAAATGGATACATTTCACACCTGCACAAACACGATGAACTTTGAGCCTTCCATTGTAGATCTTGGTCACTTCCTGTGTTAAATCTTCAATGGAAATGCTGCCTGTTGTCTCCAGCAGAAATTGGCTCTCATCACCATTCTTCACATGGAGCAAAACCATTTCTGCAAAAGCAGAGAAACACAAATACTAAAGAAAATGTGTCACCACTTATCAGACAAGAACAGGAAAAAGGTGTCAAAAACCTTGCAAATAAACATTATGAGAAACTGACTATGAAAGCCAAACACTACAGACAGGAAACTTGTCAGATACCAAGTTTAAAGTTGCACAGTTTCAAAGCAACATAAAAGGAAATAAAGTTCCCTAGCCTGCAAAACAGGACCAGACTGTCCAAGGTTCATTGCAAGGCTTGAGAATAAATAAGAGTAAGCAAGCATAGCAGTAATTAATAGGTAAGAACTTCAGAGTTCTGGGGGAAATAATTTCATTTTTCCTCTCTTCCTGAGAATGTGCCCAAACATAAGGTTTCAGATCCGTTTCAAAAATAAACAGAACCTCTACTATGGGGCACATAGTCCACTGAAGTCTTGGTTGCAGGGATGCTCAGAATCCTGTCCCTCCCTGGAATTCCACACTAAAAGGTCCTACAATGCCAAACCCTACCCTAGACACTTAGGAGGATGAGGATATGGAAACTGTTGTATACCGTGGACCCTCGACTTATGAATGTAATCCATTCCAACGGGAGCGTCGGAACTCAAAAAAATTGTGAGTCCCCATAGGAATGCGTTGGAGAACGCATTCGTACCTCGAAAAAAACTTCGGAACTCAAAAATACCTTATCTAAAGTGGCCGCGGCTTCCGATCGGAAGTCAAAAAAATTCAGAAGCGGCGGCCGCTTTGATCCCTCGTAACTCGAAAAATACGGAAGTCGGGGCATTCGTAAGTCGAGGGATCACTGTAATTATTTATTGTATTTAAAAATCCCACAGCTAAGTGTGAGATTGAGACCATTCCATAAAATGACACAGAATCTGCCCTATTTTGTAGGTTAAGGGTTGTTATTGTTTTTAAATCAAACTTATTGTTACATTGCATGAAGCTGTGATATTCTGAGATCACTTTCTATACAAGATTCCATTTATAATAAGGGTATATGTAGCTCTTAATTTAAGCCAAGACTCATTCTCCAAAGCCATGAACTCTGCCTTAAAGGCTAGGCAATTCCATACCATGAAACATGGAAAGTAAACAGTGCATCTGAGCATATACAGTTTTCTTGTTTAACTTCTTAATTTACACCTACATCCATTCTACATTTATGTCAACCCAGGTGGTAAACTTCTTCCCCAAGGCTGCATATTGTTTTTGTAAAAAAAAGTTCAACAATTTTGGGATCTTAAACAACTTTTGGGGTGTCCTGGTTTTTACTTTTTGAAATATGGCAGCCCTGTTTTAAGGAACTATAACTTCTCTAGACTCAGCAGCCAAACATTACTTTCCCCAATTTTCCTTCATTAATCTGTAAACCTTACCTATCTTCCCTAACTCCCAAAGAACTGCTTGCAAAAAAATAAAAAGTATTTTAAAAGTGTAAATTGGGCTCTTACTTGAAAGTAACTCATTTGCTCATTCCAGTTTACAAAATGTAACCTCCGCTGGCTTTTCTCAGATGCTGAAAAGGATGTAAAATGGCATGTGAGGTTGCTACAGAAAAGTTCCAGCCTCTGATATTTTACAACCAAGGTCTAGCCTTGTGCTTTTTACGCAGCGGGTACCTGTGAGTTCGAGGAACACAACTGGTGACAAGTTACGTGCATTAATATATATGGGGAAAGCAGAACAGTGGATCTTCCAGTATATTCTGTGGCCACATTGGTGCGAGGCTGGGTTAAGGGATTGCAAATGAGCTGGTGTGAGGTCGCCACCTTTCCTATCCTGACAAGATGTAGCTTCTTCCTTCCTTTTTTTTTTTTGAAATCAGCACACGAGTCAGCAGCTGTCCCTTCCCGATCACCGCATCTCCATCCTGGAGGAGGTAAAGTTTCCTGATCTAGAAGCCCTTTAAAAGGCCCAATAACTCTCCAGGTCTTACAGGGCTCTTGAGCCTTTTTAACAGTTTCTTAAGAAAAGAGAAGCAGGAAAACCGCGAGTGCACAAGGGAGGGAGGTGGGAAACCTGGAAATCTAGGAACCGGAACCAACTTCAAGCCTTGCAAATAAGCGGCCGGGTTGAAGGAAACTCTTCGTGAAACAACTGCCGGTAGAAAGATGAAGGCGGGGGGGGGGGGGGAGGAGGCGGCTCGTCCACTCAGCGGCTCCGCCCCTTCAACGGTTCCTTCCGTTTCTATGGAAACCAACCGACGCACGTAAAGCAGCGCGCGCGACCGGCTCCTTCGGCTTCCCGTCTTCCGCAGCGGCCCAAGCTCCCAAACCCCACTCACCTGAGTCACCGCGTAGGAAAAGCCCCTCAAGCCAAATTCCCGCTCTTCGTTCTTCTCCTCCGCCGCCGCCAGGGCTCAACTCGGTGCTCTATACTGTACTAGCAACTTCGGCGACCCAGGAAGTGTTCCTCACCCGATCAATCACGCAACGCGACGGCTCGCGGCTTCCCTGTCACTCAGCACTAGCCCCGCCCGCCCCCAGGGAGGGGGCGTCGAGAACGGGGCCGTTTTTAAAGGGCCCGCATCCTCCTTAATGCGCGCTTTGCTAGCGGGAGGAGGACGTTGAGATTTGGCTGGAGCGCTGAGCAGCACTTGGCCCGGGGGAAGCGTGGCCAGCTCCGCCCAAAGGGAAAGACCCGGCCGCGGAGCGAGGACGATGAGCGTACTTGTGCGTGGCCTCCTGCCAAGGGAGGTCATTTTCTAGAAATATATTTAAAAAAAAAAATAAAATTGTCCAGTAGCGCCTTAGAGACCAACTTCTGTGCATGCACACGAAAGCTTATACCAAGAACAAACTTAGTTGATCTCTAAGGCGCTACTGGGCACTTTTTTAATATATTTCGACTGCGTTAGACCAACACGGCTACCTAGAAAGGGAAGGATATTCAGATGCTCGTTTGCCAAAATGGGGAGAAGTAGGTACCCTGTTTCTCCTAAAATAAGACGTAGCCATAAAATAAGCCGTAGCAGGATTTCTACGCATTTGTGAAATATAAACCATACCCCGAAAATAAGCCATACCCCGAAAATAAGCCATAGTGACGCGCCGCCTCTCCCTTAAGACAACCTGGATAGGCGTGGCTATGTAGCGTACTGATGCGGAGCGGTTAAAATAAGACATCCCCTGAAAATAAGCCATACTGTGTTTTTTTGAGGGGAAAAAATATATAAGACGGTGTCTTATTTTAGGAGAAACACGGGGTGTGTGAAAATGAACGACGGCACGGCTGGGGGGGCGGGGGGCGGAGAGAAAGGGATCCATGGGCATTTCACGTGCGCAGGGTGGTGGTGATCAACACGAACAACTGGGAAACACTGGCCTCTGTCCACTAGTCCAAAGATGTGTGAATTGAGTAAGAATACCTCATGAGAATAAAAGGTTGCCCTCTCTCCCTGGCACCTCTGTTATTTGCTCTGCAACTGAGCATGGTGCAGTGACCCTAGATGTGAGCATCTGAATTAAAAAACAACAAGCAACTAAGCTTTTCTTTGCAGGTGAAATCTGTGTCCTTTCCTAAAGGGGCAAGTTGGCTGCATATTTGAGAATCTCAGGCCACAAGAGAAAACCAAATCTTGACACAGTCAATGAATGGATATTATATTCTGAAAGATTGATATATTTATTTAATTAATGCAACACCACATTTCACAGGATATGTATGGAATATTGTAGACCACTGAGTTAATACTGTCATTTTGCATTGGATATAGTCAAATATTGTGTACCACAAGCAATAATTTGTTACACATTAACAAAGCAACTTGCCACAGGGAACACACTCCATGAAAGATATAGCTTTTTTTTTTAAACATAGTTGGTAAATTTGACACCACTAGTAAATTACTTTTATCAATATATTATGATTGTTAACTATTTATCCTATACTTGTAGATACTTTGTTGCAATTTTGGTGGTACTTTGCTGCCAGATTCTGTAATCTATTGAAGGTGTATGGGGGCTTGTATTTTAAATATGTTATAGAAAAACTGTAATAATTGAAATTAAAAATCTAAACAAGGTCTACATATCACTGAACTGTAATTTGCACTAACTTTCCAGAACACAGTTGCTTTGCTAACATAAGATTATTCCAAAGCACTATCACACAGATGTTAATAATCAGAGTTTTAACGAGTTAAATCACATACTGAAGCACAAAGGTTATAGTACCACTGATGTTTTAAGATGTACAAGTACTTTTAAATGAACTTCACTGTAAAAGCACAATACAGAAGTCACTGTATTTACTTATCTATCCAACTGTAGATAATGGTTATGCACTGCTAGCTGAGATGATTTATAGAAATATGCTGGGATAGTAGTAAATTATTTAGAAACGTAATTTAATTTTTGCTGCTCCATGGAAAGCTGTGCTTCACTTAGATGCTACCAAAAGGCATAGACTTTGCTAACAGAGTCAACAGAAGAACAGACTGGTTTGGAGAGGCCCTTCTCAAAAAGATTTTTCACAAGCTTTTAAAAAAGCAACCAATCAATATAAATAGCTGTGACAATATGTATAAGAGAATCTATAGCTTGGCTAATGAAATATTATTGAAAACACTAGTGTTTCCTTCATGACACCAAAATACTACAAATGACATTTGTTGCAAAAACCATGGGGGACAGGACCATTTGCAAGTTTAGAAAGCATTGTGCAAACAGTAACAGATTTAGCCTCCATAAACATCACATGTGGCATTGACAGCAGCTGTCTGTGGGGAGAACAGTGATGCATCTAAAAAGCTTTACAGAACAGTACAAAAACTATCTGTTGAAGCCCAATTTAAGACACAAGCACTTCTATACATAGTAAGGGAGGATGCAAACAAAACTGAAATGCATGGACCACATAGCAGATTACTTCTTTACTCAGATTTTTGTATCAAAACTGACTACATTGTATTGAGTCATGAAATTCTGCTCTTCAAGTTAAAAAACAAAGATTCATATTTTTCTGAAATGAAAGCTCCTTAATAGTAGTATCCAAAGCAAAAGTTGAATAACTGGATTATAAGTGACCACAATATTTCCCATGTGTGCAAAACAATAGTACATATGCAGTTGCAGGCAAAATATATTACTATATGCTGTGTACTTTTAAAAAAATCTTTCGACTCTTTGTGGAATTCACCATTACAAATCTTCATAAACCTCTGGTATATAACATTTCCCCAACATTACCCTTAAACAGTCATTAATTAAACTTTGGCAGTTCTTTGGTAAATACTTATAAATATACCAGTTTTCGGCTACTGGAAGTGATTCTAAGTTCTACCAGTCAGGAGGGTATTTAAAATAGTATTTTAAAATATTTTGTAATAAATAAATTTATGTGCACTAAAAGGATAAAATGGTGCTCATGTGTTGTATTTAAATTAATTGGTGGGAACTTCTAATTTTGAACTTGAGTCCTGTGGATTAAAATGGGATTTCAATATGCATAAACTTCCCTGCATTGTGCCCTATTAGTAGTGGCATAATAAAATCACATGTGGAATTAGCTTTGTGAAATACCATATATACACACACACCTTCAAATTTTGTACATAGTGACATAAAGTTCAGTGCATCTGACAAAACTATTGCACACAGAATTACATCAATGCCCAATTCTAAGAGACAATACTCTTAGCAAACAAGTTTAAAGAATTTATCTTTCAGTAAAATCTTGTGTTGATAAAACCTTAGGTACCTGGGAAGGGCCTGCAGTTGATTTAGTGCTATTGGACCTGGGCGGTACAGGAGGTGCAGGTGGGGGTCTTGCTGGCAAAGGACAGAAAGAATCAGAGCTTCTGTTCCAGTCATTGTAAATGGTAGAACCTGAGCCAAATATATTTTGTTCAGTGCCCAGTGAACTTGGAATATAAGTTGCTTTCATGGAACTTGCTCTTTTTAACTCAGTGTGATTGTCCGGTGACTTTAACTTCATCACACAACCCTCTTCATCAAATGTTACCCATCCTCTTGGTTTTACATTGTTCGCTATAGAAGATGTGTTTTGCAAACTGAAATTGTCTTCAAATGCATTAACATAAAACGAAGCCTTGCTTTTATGAAGAGGTGGAAAAGGATAAGCAGCAGGTCCTTCTGTTGAACAATGTGAAGTAGCTCCAGATTCTTGGGTTTCTGTTCTAAATGGATTTCCAGCAGTAATAGTTTCTTCAGTGAATGGATTTGTGCTGTTTAGTCTGGGAGCAAATGGATTTGGAGAACTGCACATATGTTCTTTATGTTTACTATATGTTGGAATAAGTGGCATTGCTGGCATGCAATTTATGTTACTTAAAGTATTAAAATTGTCTGTTGCAGAAGGCAACTTTGTCAGCTTCTTTTGGTTTAAAGGTACAACCGGTGACATTCGGACTGATGACTGAATCTTGGATGCAGAAAGCAGCTGAAGGGACAGATCTTCAAAAGGATCATTGTTTAGCTGTGTTTCAAGCTGAATGGCATGAACTCCATTGGCTCTAATCTGAAAAGTAAATAAAGTGCTCAAACATGTCACTTGGCTGTGAAACAGCATTTCTTCATTGTCCATGGCATAAGCAGTGGATCTTGCATTTCCTAATTTATTTTATGCTTGCTTTCTTATTTTAAAAGTCCTGTTTGATTTATTTTATAATCAAAATAATTTTTAAAACCCCCACTGCCCTTTCATTGGCAAAACAGACACATGTAGACCTATAAAGCATTTTATTTATCTCCCTATTAACTGATACAATTGTAATGTTTCAGATTTCTGAACACAAAAGAACAGTACATCTCTACTGGAAGAAAACCATTATGCTTTATTACTTGAAGAACTATATATAAATAATTAAATGTAGTCACTTTCGCATGCAGAAAAGGATGATGTTATTATGAAGTTTTATCACAATGAAAATGTTAGTAACATTCTATGTTTTAAAAATGGCTTCCCAATTTCTATGCACTAGTTTCTTTAAATACTATAAATTTTATGGTTTTTTTTTTACTAGGCCAAAATAGAAATATTTTGGGAGAAATTCAACATTGCGTTAAGGCAGTGATGGCTAACCTTGACACTCCAGATGTTTTGGGACTACAACTCCCATCATCCCTGACCACTGGTCCTGTTAGCTAGGGATGATGGGAGTTGTAGTTCCAAAACATCTGGAGTGTCAAGGTTAGCCATCACTGCGTTAAGGCAATCATTCTGTCAGGGCAAGTATTCTGCCTTGGCAGACTCCATGATCCCCCCTTCTCCCCCCTGTGCTATTCTGGGGATTCTCTCGACACCCCACCCCCAGCCAATGGGGGAGCATGGCAGGAGGAAAGGGGGAAACCCCCATTACACAAGAAAGTCCATGCACAGGGTTTCTGCTGGCAGGTCTCATTAGTTGAATCCTGCCCTGCATTGAACTTCCAGATAAATTTTAAGCACTTAGAAATATTCCTGCACAAGGCAGAGGTATTTTTATTCTCTCGGGCATTTGGATAGTGCTAATGGCCTTGCTTTTGGTCATTTATTTTTGGTGGTTCTTTCTTATGTGGGTATTGTTATTTTATGTAATTGGGTAATTTTTAGAGATGAACACTTAGTTTGTTTTGTTTTAATGAATTTTTATTGCATATTGTCCATGTAAATTGGTTCAAAACTCATTTGCCAGAGTGGACTGGAGGACATTCAGGGAATAAATTGACCTCCTACTCAACTGGATGGGCAGGGCCTTTCAAGTCTTTCCCCTCCTCTTACAGGGAGAGAAGCCATCCAGCCTTCCAGTTCTGCCCTGCCTCTGTTCAGGGCAATCCAGTCAGATGGGTGGGGTACACATAATAAATTTGTTGTTAGGATGGATGGGTCTTTTTCTCCTATGGGAGGAATCTCAGTATTTTAGCTAATATGCACTCAATGTTTTCCAGTTGACTCTTCACCAGAAATTCATAAGACTAATATCTGGTTATTTGTGGGAAATGATACATAAACTGAATAAATCTAATCAAAAGTATTTCTCACCATTTTAAACTGAACTAGAACTTATCAAGAATGGAGACAAAAGAACAGGCCTCGGTCCTAATAGAGAGACTTGAGGATGTCCCCCCCCCCCCAAGTTAATACCACAACATGACATCCACCTGAGGGGTTTGGCAAGTTCAGTACCCAACCCAGAATGCTGCCATGTTGAATCCATTTCCACCAACCTGGTTCCCTCACCCAGCATGGGGATGAAAAGAAGGCTTCCCAACTGCAGGAGGTACCCTTATACATATAATCAAAGTTCTCCTCATATTTAAGACACATTCTACATTTTTCATTTCTTCCAGTAAATAAGACCATAATCCTAAACACACCAAAGAGTAAGCTCCAATGAACTGACTTCTGAGTGCCTATGCCTACTCTAGTGTAAGAGTGAATTTCCATGTTTTTACATATATTAGACATACTCCAATCCTATATTGTTTTATATTCAACAATTCTAAACACACAGTTTTAAATATGAAGATCCATTTTATACTTACCTAAACAGCCTGCTTAAAATAATAATAAATTAATTTTGTCAATGTCCAAGTATAACCATGTTTAATTACAGGAATAAATGTAAATCAAATGCACTTTTGCATATGACACTTGGCATGCTATGTTTATGGTGTAGTTTAAAAATGCCAAGCCCCAAAAGAGCAGCACCACTGCTTTGTAAGTTTCAATTGAATGTGCTTAAGTTGCATTGATCTCAGAAGCAAACCGATTCAAAACTAGCTTCATATTAAAACTAGAACTAGATATAGTTTATGCTCAAAAGGCAGCTTTCATTTCATGAACTTTTGAGTGTGAAAGAGATGAAACCAATGTTACACTTTTTGCCACAATATTCATTTTGTTTCATAAAGTAGTCTTGTTATCAGGGTTGAGCAGTGTTTAAAAGTTTCAGAAAATGGGACCAAATTAAGTACTTCCCATAGCAGTGGTTCTCAAAGTGTGAGGCAGTCCTCTTAGTGAGGTGCAAGTGAGGTTTCCAACTTCATCATAAGGCAATGTTTGTGGATTTTTAGCTGTTTTAGTGTCCTGTATTAGGACCCTCCCCTCTGATTTCTGAAAGCTGGCAACAATCAGACATTTATTTAAAAACTTCTTTATGCTGTTTTCTTCATTTAAGGAGAGGCTTACTTGGCACAGTTTGAGAATCCTTACTCTACAAGGCCATAGCATACCAAGCTAAATAAGGTGCTTTATGTCAATAATATGCTACAGAAAGCAAGAATGAAACTATGGCATATCTGCCTATATATGCAGGCAGGTGATTTCAATGCAAGTGCAGATGTATGAAGCAAAATTGTTCATACATCTTTTTTGCTACAACTTATGGAGAACAAATAATGGATGGAAATAACAAAAGACTAGTAAAGAGTCAGGTACCTTTTACCCTGATGGTTGATCCTGCTTGTGAGAAAGAGACAGACATCAAAGGGAAAATATTAGGAAGAAATCCATGGTAAAATGCTTCAAAAGTGACCCAGCACTACGTCTGTCCAGTTATTTGAGTGTTAGATGTTACTTTCATAACACATACATGCAGAAACACTCTACTGTACTAATTGGATTTGCTATGATATAAAGCAGGGACACTAATCTTGTTCAGGCTGAGGGCCGCGTTGACCCATAGTCAACCCTCCGGGGGCTGCTTGTCGAACTGGGGCAGCCAAAGTGTAAAATGCTTTCCTGTCTGCTTTTTTGCATTAATTTTAATGCATTTATAATTCATTACTAAATTATTTTTTTATAAAATGGACAACTTTGCGGGAGGCAAAGCACATCATCATAGTGGGGGACATATGAGAGCAGTCAATAAAAAGCTTTCCTTTTTTTAAAAAAGTAAAAACTGTTGACCTTGAGAGGTGCAAATTTGGAGGTCTTGTGGGTACAAAAAAACCTGTCAGCTAGCCACCCCTGATATCAATAGTCCAGGGGTTGGCAAGGTTTACCTTGCCTGGGCTGGTTCACTCCAGCGGAAATGCCTCAGTGGGCTGGATTGCCATGTATTAGGGAGCCATGAGCCGGCAGACATTTACTCCGCAGGTTAACGTGCTCCGACTTGAGGAATGTCTGTTGCACTAAATGGTTTTTTTTCTCTCCGCCTTTCCTTTAAACATGAAGGAGGGAGTAAGGGTGGGGGAAGAATGAGGAAGACAAGTCGGACGACCAGCCTTCAGGGTTCCTACGATTGCGGGTGTTTCGCTGAAAGAGAAAGGATTATAACGAGAGAGCCTGATGGCTGCCAAGGGGAAGACGACACAGTGGCAAAAGTAGGACGTGCAACACTGCAGCACGAGGTGGAGCAGCCAAGTACTGCCGCCGCGGCGGCTGAAGTGAGATCTGAAGCGAGGTTGACAGCTTAGAAAACAAACAGCATGGCAGCTCCCATGGATTTATTTGGTGTGCGTTGGAAGAGGGGTAGTCTTATACGGCGAGTATATCCCAAACTCTATATTTTAACTGGAAAAGTTGGGGGTCGTCTTATACGCCCAGTCGTCTTGTACGAAAATACGGTAGTAATACTCTTCTAGCACTGCTCTAAATACCTCTTATATATTCATACCAGGTTATTTAGGGAAAGTGTATAGAGGACTGTGTTTAATTGCTTTCTAACTTCACCAAGAAAATAGATGCTCAGTATTAGACATCTTTTCTAATATTTTGCAGGTTTTTTTGACCCAATTTATAAGATTTAGGAGCAGCAAGACTTTTATCAGCAGTGGAAAGGATAGTTAAGTCAGTTTGAATACATGTGTGACCATAATAATATATTTTTTAGTAAGCTAGTCCAGATGAAACTTGGCCATAATACATGTTAAACCCTATGCCCATGTCTTAAGACATCTGTCTACCACTTAGGCTGAGATATAGTAGCTGCCTACAAGAATAACATCCATCTCAGTCATGTCTTATTACTTATGGAGTGGCCTCCTCAGATGTTTGCGTGACATGTCTTTAATGACTTTTAGACAATCCCCAACCACAGCTCTGCTAACTGGAGTGTGTTAGGATGGGGTGAAAGTGCCTCTTTGCCAGCAGAGGTGGGGGTAAGTTTGGGCTAATGGCACCCAGAAACTCTATGGGCCTATGATTAGGGATGTTCCAAGGGCAGGTCTGAGCCGGTCTAGAATCTGCTGGCTCCAAGATTGCTCTGTTCCCCCCAATGGTCCCAGTACCTAAGTGAACTTATACTGTCTATGCCTTCTAATTATTTGAGCTCTGCAATTTGTTCATTTCTTAGATTATGAGTATTTATGACTTGTCAACCAAAGGTTATACAATTTTACTTTCTATGTCATGAAACACACACACACACACACACACACACACACACACACACACACACAAATGACTGTGCCCAATAACTATCAGTCCTTTGTTCTGGGAAGTTCTGGGTACTTATAGTCATATACATGCTGACATTAGAAAGTAAGAACCTTTCAGTTCAGTAGGATATGCTCCCAAGTATGTCCTATCAAGGAAGCCCTTGCATGGGTACAGATGCAAAGACAAACACATTCATTTTGCACTTGTCTCTTCCCATTTCAATTCTAACCATATATATAATTGTGTAGTGCAGCAGACATGTGGACTGCATGACAACAAGCCTTTGAATTATTCTCCTAAGGAACATAAAAGCCCTCTTTAGTTGCTAATCAACATATTTTGTTACAGGAACCAAATAGTTTGTTCATAAAATACATAAATAAAAAATGGGAAACATGATTTAAACCAGTCTCTACATGATGAATCCATCCCTATTTAATTTTTTAAAAAGAAACTAAGTTTGTAAATCCTATGCATACATGCTTAGGAGTAAGCCTCACTGTGTACAGTAGGACTTGTTACTGAGTATGTATGTATGTATGTATGTATAGAACTGTGCTAAAAGGCTGAGATTCCTAAACACACTAACTTGCATGTAAGTCCCAATAAATTCAGTAGGACTTAATTTCAAAAATATCATAAAATCGTTGAATTGGAAAGTATCCCCCAGGGTGGTCTAGTCCAACCCCACTGCAATGCAGGAATCTCAACACACAGTTCCCCATCCCTATACTAGACCCTGCTTAGCTTTGCAAATGTGCTAGCAGTTTTATTGCTGCACCAATATAAACAGATCTGCAAGTGCCTCAAAGTAAAAGCATATCACGCTAACTAGACCCCCACCTTCAAATTTCAAACATCTGTATGAATTTTAACAACCAAAAAGAGGAAAGTTAAAATTATGTGAATGCTGCTGTTGAGTAAGCCTGTTAAAGTAAGTATACTTGTGCACTAAAAATAAAATATTAAAAAGAATTGCATACATACTTGGTTCTGTGAAGGAACGGGTTCAGAAGGCAAGCTTTGGGATGATTTGCTACGAGGGGGAGGCTGTGGTGGTGCTTCCAGGTTTTGTGGAGAAGCTGTCTGAGATGTTGCTGTCATAGGTACAAGAGGTTCCTGCATCTTTAGGGCAGGGGGCTGCTGAGTGGTGGAATGAACAGGAATGGCAGCCTGTGGCTTAAGTGGTTCAGGAAGCAGAGGGGATCCTACAAATACACAGAAAGTTTATTTTAATGGAATTAGATTTTCTCAGTTAACACAAAGTTCTCTTGACAGTGGTCAGTGTCTCAACCCTTGGATGGCAACCCATAGGAAAAAATGATTATCTGTATATACAGAACTGAACATACCAAAACATGTAAGAGTAACCCCACTTCAGGAAGACTGCCAGGGGCCTGGATTATAAGAGCTGCTCATTCAAGAACTTACACTAATTTGGATCTTTGCCCCCTTTGAACAGCCAGGCCCTCCGCTGTATCACAATCTGCTTTTGAAATTCACATCAGTTTCAAAAGCAGTTTGTCATGAAGGGAACTGCTCCTTGAGAACATCAGATCTAAAGTCTCATTGGGCTCACAGAACTCATGTCACAGTTATTTAGGTCCTGAGCAGAGATAAAGTCTTCACACGTTATGGAAGTAGGAGGTACATATGTTTGCATACAGCATATATATCTGGTATTTCCCATGAGGTTAAGAACCATTCATGCCTTTGATCACACACTATGTAGCCATGCCACAGTAGGGGTGAGAACTATTACCTTTAGCTGTAATACACATCTCCAAAGTAGTCAGCAACAAACTTTCCTTAGGTTGCTCATTAATCTAGTTTATTCTGTTTATTTCATTCTATACCTCTGAAATACTTGTGTACCCATGGGTAAAAGATCTGTAATTATTTCCATTCATATGGATAAGCAGATTCTCTTGCAGTATTTTTAAAACAAAAGCACTGCTCTACAAAAATTCTAAAATCTTCTCTGCATAGCAGACCTATAGTTTACAAAATTGCTTTAAGTGTGTGACTGAGACTTTATTCCATTAGCAATCTTGAACCACCTATGTTTTGTGCTGGTAAGAAACTCACATTAATTCTGAAAGAGGTGCGAACAGGACACTGCCACAGAACCAATTCTGTGAAAGGGGGAAGAGTAGACTGTAATATATAGGTCTCGCCACTAAACTGCACGATAACTACATTAAAGCAAAAACAAACAATTTACCTCTTGGTGATTCTGCTGGCTTGGGTTGGACTTCAGGTGTTTGTCTCCCCACAGGGGGACGGGCGTGGCTTAGTGGTGCACTAATGACTCCAGCTCGAGGAGGAATAGTCTGAAATGCATTAAGTGCAGAGATTCAATTATGGTTACAATTTGGAAACCCTAACAATTGCCTGTGAATGGAAGTTCAGTTCACTTCAGATTGTAATGATTGTGCAATCAAGGTCAAATATTTTAATAGCTTAATATTTAGGGAAATGGGAAAAGCTAAATCCTGAAATCTTAGTGCTGGGATTCAAATTAAATAGCACAGATCCTAGAAGTCTTATAGGGAAAATGAGGATTCCTTGGCTAGTATCACTAAATACGAACAATTATTTCAAAAGATTGCACGATAAAGTTTCATCACACTCTCTTCTACAAACTTTGAAGTTAATAAACCCAAACACAGGATCACAATATCACAACAACATCACAAGCTCTGATTGCCTACCGGTCTACATGTACTGTATCCAGATGTTCCTATGCTTGTAGGTCCAGCTGGAGATGGTGAATGACTCTGAGCTGCAGAAACAGTAAGAAGTGACTAATTTAGAATATATTTCAAAATCCAGATTCTCTGTAATTAAGTATTTAACCTCAATATATAGTACCTATGTCTCTTCTTTGTGGCCCAGGGCTTTTTTGAGCTTTGACATAAGAACAAAAATAAACAAATAAATCAGTTTATACTAGTGAATATTTAGGTTTACATATACGTGATTTTATATTTAGATGAGAAAGTTGCAGACATCCTAATTCAAATGTGTATATTACTGTATCTATCTGTATTTTTAACATTATGTTTTGATAGTCTTTAATGACATAACAATTGCATGCTTTATTCCCTCAGCATAGCTTGATCCTGGAAGAATGAAATGCTCCTAACTGTTAGGAATCCTTTATGATCACCTTAGATGCACTGTGAATATGATAACTGATTTACAGAATTGTTTATCAATGATTCCAGTAAAATGCAAATTGACTCCAAATTAGGCTAAATATCTCCAGTGCTTACAAGGATACTAATCTGACAGTTCAATGCTTAATCTAAACCATAGTTACCGGTATGTAGTTTTCACTTTCTCAAAAAAAAACACCTAGTACACTTTCTGAAGAAATATGCCTAAAGCACAGTCACATTTGCCCGACTATTGACTCAATAGAAAGATTTTGATCTCACACAATTTAGCACTTGCAATTTAGCGCTTTCTTAAAAAAACAAAAACAAATTTTACGTCATTTGTCATGACTGAATTATTACCTCAATAAGTTAACACTGAAAATTATAAAGTACAAATAGGAACCCTCAGGCAAGAAAGTTAGGACAGTTGTGCACGAATATTTGCATATACAGTTGACAGGAGGAAAATTCATTACCTTCTTCTCTTCTGGCTACACTAGGACTTGGAGGAGCACCAAGACCTTATCAGAGAAAAGCAGAAAAGCAGTATATGGGCCATGCAGCAGGGTAAGGAAATGTAAGAAAAAACAGAATTGCAAGGCTTTTGTTCTGAATAAAGTGATCAACTCAAACAGTATATTGCTGCGATTTGAGGGGGAAATAAGCAAGCATGAAGTTCACATTTAGAAAGATTAAAGAGCTTTCATTTTATTTTTCATTGATAGGATCATATTTAAATAATAAAAATACAGGTTTAAGAACTTGTGTTCCTTTGTCAGTACACTAACTGTGAACTAAATTTCAGTATGCCTTTCCCCACTTTCCACAGGGATGTGAACCTGGCACCATATGTTACTAGGCACAAGGCAAAAATTACTTTTTTTCACCCAGGCTTTTGGAACAAACCAATGTACCTCCTCCTGTCCTCCACACATAATCTCAGTTACAGGTTTGTTTACATTTGTAATTCATATTTAATCAGGCATATTACTACAGTTTTAGCACCATCTTTAACATTTCAAAGCCGTAGGTAACTTTACTACTTTTAGGAAAATAAAAGCATTCTAAAACTAAAACTGTGTCCTAAAGCCTTTGTTAAAAACAAAGAGCGATATCCAACTCACTCTTACTCAGAGTAGCCCCGTTTCAAGTCCAATAATTTAAATAGACCGTCTGTGAATATGTATGACTAAGACTGGATATCAACAAAAGTGTTAACGAAGAAATATATTATGGATTAACACAAAATATTTTGCCCACTATTTAAGTCATATTTGAACACAAACATTACCTCCAAATTCTTTTCTAGCAGGGGCAGGACTTTTACCTCCTTAAGAGTAAGAAGTAGACGCAGCAATAAATAAAAAGTAGAAATTGAAAGAGAAGCACGAGACAAAAGAAATCAAGAATCAGGATCAATAAATGCACTGTTTGCAATTATATAGTCTTTGAGAGCTTCATACTCAAAGTTATAGACAGAGAGCTAGTAAAGCATCAATAGATAGGGTAGTAGTGGCTGTATTCAACAGGCTAAAGCATAGTTTAACATGATAAGAACAAATGTAGATGAGCCTTGGGGGTCATGCACTCCCCCCTCCCTTCCTCCAGTGTGGTGACAAGGAAGGAAGCAGTCTGGAAGATTTTGCTTCTCTTTTTCCTTCAGTGCAGGTTATTGTGTCATCCAAACTGGCAAAGCTGTGGTTAATGGTAACTATGGTTTGTTTGAAACCATGGGTTATAAATTATTTCAAACAAACCATAGTTACCATTAACCATGGTTTTGTCAGTTCAGAAGGTACAGCAAGCCGTGGTTATGTACAAACAGAAGACAAGGCTTCCAAAACCCTCTACACAGTCACAACAAAGGTATTCTTAATTTAAGCTACTTTACCACCAACAATAGAAGAACTTTCTTCAGGTATTATTTTCACATTTTACCGGCTTACCTGCTGGTGGAGGTGGTCTCTGTGGTGGAGCAGGGCGAGCAGGGGGTGCTCCGGGGCGAGGTGGAGGCAGGCGTTTGGGTTCCAAACTTTGGGTAGACTCTTTTTGTTGGGCAATTGGTTGAAAATCTATTGGAGAACCTGGCAATAGTAATTTATATACAGAGGTATTTTTTAAAAAACAAAACATTCTTACCTCTAGTTATAGAACAACTATTTTTTCAAATTACATTATTCAAAGTAGCTCAGCACACAAATCCTGTTATTTCTTTCAGGAAAGCAAGTACCATCTCCTCAAGCAAGTATAAAGCTCACACTTCCTTGTATGTAAAACTTGTTTTCAGTAATACTGTTAATACCTGTATTATTTAATATAAATTGCTAAAAACCATTTCCTTGATGTTTGCACACTCTGTATGACTGTAATATGGAATATTAAATCATTATATTAGTGTTGTTTATTTCAGCCAAAAATAATCCCCCAGAGCAGGTTACTATAGCAATAAAATGGTTATTGCCCTCAGGCTCACAAAGTTCTTGAAGACCTTTGTTTCACCAATCTTGGGTACTTTGTATTTGAATATCCATATACATGCATCTAATGGAATGTACAAGTAAGTACATGCACATATGGACAGGATATTGGTAAGATGTGGCAATACCTTGAGAAGATGTAGGTGGTCCAGGAGTCTTGTTAGGTGCTCTGCTTGGTCTTGATGGAAGGGCTGGAGGTGGCCCATCTGATAATGTAGGCGACTGACAAGGGCTTGAACGAGGTGAAGAGGCAGGTGAGGCTCCAAGACCAGAACCTCCGGCTAGCTGTAGATGCTGTGGAAGAATTTCTTCTACTTCAGCACTATAATCATCAACATCACCTTGAAACAAAGTAAAATATTCTTAAGTAAACAGAACTACAAATCTTGTACCGCAATTAATATAGCAAATAAGAGCTTTAAAAAAATCTACTACAACTGCTACCAGTTTCCTACAAAATCTAATCAAACTTTTATAATGTAGGATTATGCATAATCGATGAAACCTAGTTACAGTATAGATTTAAGTTTGAGTTCGACAAACCTTCCATATCATCATAGTCTGCTGAAACCTCCGCATCTTCACAAAGCAAAGTGGAACTTGTTGATAAAGGCAAGCCAATATTCACTCTCTCCAGACTCATCTCTTCTTCTAAGCTCTTAATCCAATCTGGGTTTTTCAAACTAATATTGATTGTCCTCCCAAGCAGCTGAATTTCAAACAAATAAGAGAATAATTAATATAATTATTGATTATGGTTTGTGCAACTACTTCAAAACTATTAATATCAAGATCTACAAATATAAGTCATAATTCTAATTCTAACAGTGAAAACAGAAGTAAGATTCTTCCTCATGATATACGTAATGGGAGGCTGAATTTGCTCAACCTGAAACTCATCCACAGGTTAAGTTTGTGCATTAAATAATTAAAAACAACAACAGAACAGCCCTGTGAGAACGTATTGAATGTTAAAAGGCACAGAGTTAAGAAAATATATTATCAACTCATCTTGTTTCTGGAAAGTTTTGCATTGACTGCCAAAAACGTAACTTGCTTGACAGCAACTTTTTATGGAGGACACATAACATGCTGCTGCTCAAGCATACCTATGTAAAAAAAACCATGTTTTTCAATCCTCTGTTGACAGCTCTCACTTCAATCCAGGATGAGAAAAAAATCTATGGTCTAAAGGATTAGGAAGTTGGTCAGACAATGAGTCAAGTAATTTAATCTATGGCTGACAGCAGTTGAACCATGGTGTGTCCATTAAAAACAGGTATCAGTTGGAAACACACACACACAAGGGAATTGGAGAAAGATGGGAGGGAATTAGCCTGGCTGACCTGTTGGAGGTGATCATTAGGAGGGAGGGGAGTCATGAAGGTACAAACATTCTCCTCCATGCAAACTATATTTTCCCACTTCAGCTATATAGAAATAAAGCACTGTGTTTCCAAGCTGAAAGTCCTGAACTTGAGGCTTCTAGCACTATGTAACACAGCAGGGTGGGAAAGAAAATGATTGTCCTCTGCAAGCCCCACAAAGCACTACAAATGCTTTTGCTTCAGGTTGCCTTATTTTTTTTAAAAAATATACATATTAGCCAGACAGTTTACTGATTATTTGTATTGTTTTAATGATATTTTATGTTTCAGCATTGTACACCACCCTGATATTTTATGATATGGTGATATATATAGGGGTGGGTGGGAAAGGAATAAGCAAAAGTTCACAATATGCATAAAACACTACAACTTAGCAGGCTACACAAAAAAGTGCTTATTACCTCAATGTCATTCATGTTAAGAACATTTAAAGCAGAGCTCCCTTCCAAGAATGTCACCCACATTTTGTCTTCTACAAATCTGTGAAATATAGCCAATGTTAAAATGACAAATTATAAAGCAAACATTTATACTCCTGTCACTGAGCACCCACCTTGTCTCCAAGTTTCTATTGTGGTCTCAAAGACAAAGACTGGTAAGAGCTGATTATCTAGTACAGGGTGCATTTGCAGGACTGCTCACCATACCCTACTGACATGCACAAAACAGCATAATGGTCCTTGGTGTCTTGGGCCAATAAGTTTTCTAATAATCAAAAGCTCAAGTTCATGTATCGTGATACAATCAGGGTAACATTTTGCTGTTCTTGAAGGTCCTGACCCTCCAACTAGTACCAAAAAACCCCATCCAGAGTCAAGTTTAATCTCACTGTAAACATGTGGTACAGTGACAATAAAGTATTTCTATTCTATTCTATTCTATTCTATTCTATTAAGTAACCCTTTATTCAAAAAGTCACCATTGATTTCCCCTTTGGTTCACTTACAAATCCTCCTTACATTAACCATGCTGTTTCTGTTTATTCCCTAAGACTACAACTGTTCTTGGGATGTCTGAATGGAACATTTTTCACTTGTCATGAATGCTTCTTTTGGTTTGGGTGCAGGAGGCATCCAGCATGGCTTAACACCTGGTATTCCCCAGGACAGGCAAGGATCATGTTACCTAGCTTTGTAGACTAGGCCTCATTCAGAGGCTCCTCCTCAGTTCTGGCCAGTGGCCAAGCTGAACAATAGAGTACACCCAAGAGTCTGACCCAGGGGTCAGCAAACTTTTCCAGGAGGGGGCCGGTCCACTGTTCCTCAGACCTTGTGGGGGGCCAGACTTTATTTTGAAAAATAATAATGAACAAATTCCTATGCCCCACAAATAACCCAGAGATGCATTTTAAATAAAAGGACACATTCTACTCATGTAAAAACATGCTGATTCCCAGACCGTCTGCAGGCAGGATTTAGAAGGCGATTGGGCTGGATCCGGCCCCGGGCCTTAGTTTGCCTACCCATGGTCTGACCTTATGAGAAGGCAATAAGGGAAAGTGGTATCCGCTAGCACATGTTGGAGCACAGTTGGACTATGGCCAAAATGAGTATCAGTCAGTCACTAGGTTAGGTGAGGAATGAATGCCTCCTACAAACACCAGAAGGAACTTGCATAGCAAGTAACCAACGTTCTCTTCCCTGTTTGTTGTGAAGGAGACAACGAAGATGGGGCATGCCCAAGCTGTCCGCTACAAACGTGTCCTCTAACCTTATGAGTATAACTTCACCATAAGTTGCAAACTTTTGAAGAAGTTCATCAATCAAGCCATCATCAAAATAGTTCTCTTCTGTTGAAGACCCTTTGATAGAGACCATTATAGTGCCATCAGGTGGTCCCTGCACTGCAATCACTTCCTTGTAAATTTTGTGTCGTTCATCTGCATCAACTTCAAAGATATCTATATCCATCAACCCAACAACAGGCCTGCAAAAACATAAAGGATGCACATCAATGGCTGAGGAGCATCAAGAAATAGATTTTTAAAATATTAGAAGGTATTATAAAAGGCCAACTTCAAACCTATGATCAGATGTTTTCAGCTCTGCCCTTCCATAATACAACAAAGTTCCAGGATTCCATGTGTAAATATGTTTACTTTCATCGTGAAAACTGGAATTCAGAAGATCCATGTCTTCCGCTACAAAATTTATATAAGAAATTATATGAATATGCTATAATAGTCAGAATATAAACAAACAAAAGAGAGAAGCAGCCTGTGGGAAGGGGAGATTTACATTTCATTTTATACTCAAATAAAGGTCACCTCTTCAAATGAGAAGATCTGTAAATTTGGATATGTTTCCGTTAACTGCTTGCTGGGAGAATATTAGGCCTTTATTTTGCTTCTTTAAGAAAGACCGTACAAATCTACACATGGGCTGCAGCAAGTGTGAAGAGTGAATATGTGAAAAGTGAATAATTTGTACTTCAGACTTGGCATTTATATTGCATGTTTCAAGTGTTCAAAGTACTTTATATACCTTTCATTAATTTGGGCAAGCATATCCATGTACAAAAAGGTGAAATGGCCATGAATTCTGCAGAAAATTAGTATTCTGTGCATGGCTAGCTACTATAGCACAAATCCTAACAAATGAACAACTTAATTATTTCAGTATTAAATAAAAAACTTGAATGTTTAAAAATCATACTACTGTCCTATCAAAATTTGTTTTATCACTTTGCACCGGTTAATATTCAATATTATTATCTGACCTGATCGGTCAAAAGGCCATTTTCTTCTCCTCCACAGTACACGATCTGTCCAGGCTGGTGTACGGCATTTTTCACTGGTATCATAGTCATCCGAAAATAAGTCATATTTGTATGTAGGAGCAAAGGCTATTTTTCCCTCTAGAAAGCCTCTAAATATCTGTATGAAATTGAATAAAACTTTAGCTGATGTACAGCTTGTAAGGAACACATATGGTAAGTCTGCAGCAACTTTATAATATGGCCCCAACAGCTAAAGCTTCTAACAAGTTAGTCAAAAGACCACACACAGAGAACACATTACAGCAGACCAATATGATAGCTATATAGATCCATTACAATTGATCTCAGCTTTCCTGGTGAAAGACACTGTAGTCCACTTCTACAACATGGACTCCAAATATTGTGACTAATCCAGAATCAAAACAGTGCTACAAAATGTTCTGTAACTAGGAAGACTGCAACCTATGAATTAAAGCAGTTCCTACAAACCTCATCTTCTCTAGGATACACAGCCCTAGCTCTGAATAAACTGTCTGGGCTGTACCTGCTTGGGACTTACAAGACAATGTTTTTCCCTACAAAAATAAAGTAAAATAAAATAAAATAAATCCCTCCAAAGAACGAGCTTGTCAGAGAGAATAGTCCTGACCTAGCCTTTTCAGTGATCTCCTACATGTTCTATTCACATGAGATTATTTGGTGAGAGGATTATGAATGAAACTAGACATGGCAGGGCGGTCAGATGTGCCACTCTACATACAGAGCAGAGTGGTGGTCGTGATGTGTGAGTGCATGAATGCATTTCAAACAGGTAATGGAAGCTCAACCTCCCTCCAGCCAGGAACCATAGGTTGTCAAGTTCTATATCAGGTTCTACATCAGAACAAACACCTCACTAAAGGAAACCTGAGATGTTACCTGTCCAGCATTTTTCTGATTAATAAGTTGATCGCCTGCAATGAGAGCATCCCAATTTTGTTGCCGAATTAGTTCCTTTACATCCTCATTAGGAAGATCTATACGGTAATTGAAATCACCACACCAGAATACATAGTCATGGGAAAACAGCATTCTTCCCTGAAAAAGGAAAAAAAATAACTCTTAACTAAATATAATCATGAACCCAAGTGCTACCCCTAGTTTAATAAAATGACACCTGTATTTACAGCTTTGTAAAAATGAATAAAATCCATATTTTGTCAGTCTTTACCTAAAAAGCCATAGCTGCTATTGTTATTTACATTTCAATACCCCCTAAGAGCTCATCATAATCCCATCATTTCTCCTCAGTATAAACCTTTGAGACAAGCAGGCTCAAAGAGACTGGCATGCAGCCTTTGATGAAGGGGAGCATTAATAAGAATGTTCATTCTTTAAACTCTAGTAAAGTTATTATGTGATGACTCAGACTGCCTCATCAAGTTATAAGGATGAGTGCAATCATGGGCTGCAAACACACTACACACAAAAATGAGTTAGAAATTTATCAAATGCATGTGAAAAGTTTATACTATAGACTTGCATCTGGAAATTTAAAATGTTATCTCTATCATAATGCTGTCACCATTAAGATGAAGTATATTGTTCCAACGTCATAAAAATGATGAATCTTAACTGTTGATCTCACAGAGGTAACAACATAGAGGTAAAACATAATGGATAGAAATTAAATACAACTATGGAAAAGAAGTGGATAGAGGTACATATTGGGAGTAAGTATGTTTTTAGGTATAGGGTCCCTTCCAACTCTAGAATTCTATCTAAAATGAGAGAGAGAATTGTTCCTTACCATTGGGAAGCTCAGTTTTCGACATATTTCCATGAAATCCTCATTTCTTTCTTTGACTTGTGACTGTCCTGCAGCAAAGTGACTGCATACGAAGCAAAGGCTGGAGGTATGAAACAACATTCGAATTGCTACTGCACCCTTATTACCAGTAGCTCCTCCCATGCCAGTCTTTACAGTATCAACGGCAACATCCCTAAGAATGAAACGTAAAATAAGTTCATTTGAGTTTTTAAAATCTTGGCAAGAGCTTCTACCAGCTTCAATTATATTTAAAACAATTCTAATTTTTGAAGACTAAATTATGCTACTTTGCCTGCACATCCCTATGTTTGTTATTTGTGGCAGCTGGAAGAAAGCGAATTATTACCCATTTTTCAGAAGTTCTCCTGCCAAATCACTTATGCATAATTCTTATTTTTCAGACAGGAAGTTGGTGAACTGGCATGGAAACAAATGAGCATGAATCAACAGTCGTGCAATGTACTATCAAGGGATGCTGGCACTGAAGCCTTCTGCCATTTTACCATGGCAATCTGGCAAGTTTAGACTTCTGCAACTGCAAAGATTAACCAGGGAGAAGCAAGTTCCTACTTCAGCTTCAAACCCATATGCTTCAATTAATTCCTGCCAGGATCTTTTGCAACACAATGTCACCAGAACAGCAAAGGGCATGTCTCTATCTGTAACACCAACCATTGTTTATTAGGGTTTTCATATTATAGTCAAACAAGACGGTGCTTCTCCTGCCACTAGCAAAGGTCTTCTGTTATTTTAAAAGCAGATATTAGACATGAACAAATCCATTCTCAAAGAAACATTTGCTTTTGACTATTATTAATTACTATTACTACTACTACTACTACTACTACGATTAATGTCTATACCACTTTATATTTTAAAGAAAATATAGTTTCCTATGTTCCTAAGTCAGACTGTTGGTCCATCTAGCCTAGTACTGTCTCCAGTGACTGGCAGCAGTTCTACAAGGTTTTAGGTTAACATCACTTGTTTCACTTTAAATGACCTGAAATATGTTTCAGCATGTCAATTTACTGACCTGATAAATGGTGCATGTTGAGGTCTGATGAATACAAAAAGGCAAACACCCACCAACTGTTCTGAAGCCAGCAGAACATATTTGCAATCCCTGGAGATGGTCTTTTGCAATTCAGCAGCCCATAATTTTTGATTTGTTGTACTGCCAGTGTGAGGAAAAAAAGTTTTTAAAGCATGCAAGTGCTCACAAACTTTGCCAAAGATAACAAAGAGACTGCTCTTGTATGTGTGCTACAATGAATACCAGATATTGTAAAAACAAAAACAAAAAATAAAAACTATATAGCAAGGGCAACTTGCAAGAACACTTTATCCAAAATGGAAATGAAACTGAGATTCAGCAGAGGGGAAGACTTGAAGAATTTTTTTTTTTTAAATGCTGTTCTCATTTCCTGCTGAGCAATAGAAGGAACAGGAACACACATGGAAACCTCCCACACTCAGGCTAGAATCAAATTGTAACACTAATTCCTTGGATAGCTCAGTTGGTAGAGCATGAGATTCAGTTGGTAGAGCAGGGTTGTGGGTTCGAGCCCCACACTGGGCAAGAGATTCCTGCATTGCAAAGGGGACGGGACTAGATGACCCACATGGTCCCTTCTAACTCTATGATTCTAAATTTATCAGAGTACAAGCTTTGCACTGGAAAATGCTCACTCATGCCTCTGCAGCCTTATAGTACAGTAGGAATAAATATATACCGTAGTTGCCTTTTAAAAATACTATAAAAAAGGAGGGCTGAGTAGTTGAAGCCTAGTTCACAAAATAACCTTTTCTCATTTGACTTACTACTTTGGAGCCAGCACAAACCAATGTAGGGCTGCAATTCATAAGAAAGCATTCATAATGCTAATTTCAACATTGCTTTTCTTAATAGTGTTCTGTCTCTCCCCCTCCCCAGATCCCATCCCCACTTGCTATACTGCAAACTGTTCTGTGATGCTATTGCAGTTTAAAAACTAGCTTGTGGTATGTTGCATATGGGCTGCCAGTAGCAAAAAAGATTAAAACCTTGCTAGACACCCAGACAAATCCAGTGTTCAAGCTTTGATGATTAGGTTTTGAAGTGTTTAGTATTGCAGTAAGCTTTCACATAAATTTTGAAAGTTTGACAAAATCTGATTAACTTGCTTCTGTGGTTTCCATAGCAGTGACACTTACCTTGCACTCACAATGTTTCCTGCATTTAGCTCTACCATTTCTTCAAATCCTATAGCAAAGATGTCAATCGGCTTACTCCGTCGATCTGAATTAACATATGAGGTTTAGGTAATTACTTCAGAAGAACAAAAATCAGAATGGCTAAAAATCCAACCAAAACTGATTAACATGGTAAGGACTCTCACCTTGGAATTCACTGATGCCAGCTACCTTTGGTGCATCTAAAAGCCAGTCAGTGAGAGTCTGGTTTCTAAAGGCAATGCTTCGAAACTGCTTTCCACCATTGACGTTCCATGTTCCAACACAAATGCGAATTTTTTTTGGCTTTGAATACTTATAAAAATTCTCACACATGCTCTTCAGTATTTTTGCTGATGCTACAAAAAGAATATTAAGACTGATTTGCTTACACAGAAGTCAGCAAGTGACAGATAAGATTGTAAACTTTACATTTTAAAAAGTTACTGATCCAGATAGCAATTTATTGAAAAGACACGCACTGCTCAGTTGACATAGTTCCATTCGTTTTAAAATGATAGTTCTCTTGATTATCCAATATTAAGTTTTGCGTATTTTGTGTATATATATATATTGTAATTTTTAGCTGTAAATTGTTCTGTGATCTTCGGATGAAGGGCAATATCTAAATTTAATAAATAGTAAATAATATGTTCTCCAAAACATTTAAGATTGGAATCCTTTTTATCTTTCATTTAGTTCTGTATAACAATAATCAATTCCTAACATGCTTTGCTCCATGTCTGAATTATTCTTTGAATAGATGGGATCAAATGGAGTAAATTTATTTTAACAGTAAGTTTTCAAATTTAGTTATCCATTATATGTAATCAAACAGCCTATTAATCCAACTGTAATTAGTTTAGGTTAAAACTGCTTGCATGTGTACTGTACTTCAAACATGCACTTCATCATTTATCAACGCAATGTTATTGGGACAGTTCTCCTCCCCATTCTTGAGGTGCAAATTGTGCCTTAACTTGTTTTTGAACTCTTAAGGGTTTGTTTCAAGTATATATTGTATGAACCAAGTCTTCTAACAAACTGTAGAACACTAATGAGGAAACGGGTGGCAGCAGGGCTCTTTTAGCTTAATGATCAAATAGCTACTCTCTCTAGATTAATCTGTTCAAGTTACATTGGTAGAAACTACTATTGGTTGAATCCAGAGGAAAGCATGCATAGCTAGGCTGGTTAAATATGACTTTCCTTTCCCCTCCTCACCCCAAGTCTTTCCAGCCCCCTATGAAGGTGCTCCCAAGAGTGCTTGCTAAATGGGGAGGAGTTCCCATGTGTGGATGGTGCCTCCGCCTGATATTCAGATATTCTGCCCCTTTTCCCTCATTCCCCAGCACCGCAATCCACACCAATCAGCAGACGCCCTCTAGGGGAGACAGCTTCCTAGTTCCTTGTGCAGGCTTTTCTCTGGATCAAACCCCAAATGTTTTCTCCATCTGCAGCCCATAAACCAGAATAAAGCTAAACTTCATAAATCAAGAAGCTAAAGCAAATCAGGAAAAAATACCAATAGAAGAAGCATGAACACCAGCTAGGTAGTTAACTCCGAATGCAGTAAGCAGGATCTTTGGGTTTTCTACTATGTCTACAAGTTTATCCCTTCTCTAATACATAAAACACATCAAGTCATTTCAGTACTTTAATATCAACAAGAATGTTCATAGAAATAAAGCTAGCATATAGGCAAAGAGGATATTGTGAACAAGTTCTTACACTGAACTGCTTCTCAAAGAGACTTCAGCTGTTAAAATTTGACAATGTTTTAGGGATAAGGCAGTATTTTTAATATAGCAAGTAAAACTACCATGGTGTATTTTACTAAACATAAGTTAACAGAATATGCAATAACCAGATCCCTTTTAAGGCATTTGAAAATTTTGCAATTATGTTTCTTAAAAAAAACAGCACACCACTTTCTGTAGTTCATGCCCTGTGGCTGTACAATATAGTTATTCTATTAGTAGGTTGAATATGCATAAGTGCATTTCAGTCAATTGGGCATAGTTTATTCTATTTGAAATACATTTGCATAAGGGAAATTCCACCCCTACAATTTTTCTTTAAAATGTTGTCTTGGTCAACAGCACTCAAGTTGTAATGGAAAAATAGGGCATTTCAGAGTTTCAAATATTATGCCAACTTGTTCAATTTTAAGATTTACTAGTGATCCTGTGGCCCTATGAGAAAGCTAGAAAGACCAGCCATATGCCTGAGTGCAATAGCTCAAGGAATCTTTTGAATACTGGCAACTCCATTTTTTCATGGGTTAAATACACACCACAGAAGTTACTTTTCTAAAATCCATACCTACAATAATGTATTTTTTATTTATTTCATCAAATCTACAGGTATATACCACTGATTGCAAGAAAAAAACTCAAAGCGGTTTACAAAATGAATAAAGCAATAAAACTATCAATGGAAAGTTAAACCAGTTACTCAAAGCAGACATTCAAAGCCAGCCTATGATTTGTTAAGTATTTGTGTAATACTGAGAGTAAGTTTTTCAATTCATAACTGATTATGGTCTAACCTGCAGATGATGCGGCACTCCAGATGATGTTGAGACTCCAACTCCCATCAGATCAAGCTGGAATTGCCAGTGGTTAGGGCTGATGGGACTTTTAGTCCAACAATATCTAGAAAACCACAGGTTAGCCCCACCCCCTTCCATTACATTACATCATGGTGGCTGGTGGTCTAAAAATACTGTAATGTAAAGAAGCAAACTTCTAGACATCAATCTGTGCTGCCTCCTCTCAAGGGGGTGCAGGGAATAATGTGCCCAAGGCATCTGCAGAGCATGCGTCTCATCTTTATTGATTTCAGACATGATGGCAGGGAAGATGTATGGGGAAGGACCATAGTTTTATGACAGGCATATGCTTTGCATGCAAAAGGTCCCTGGTTCAATCCCCAGCATCTCCAGTTAGGAATGGTGTCCTGGCTCACACCCTCAGATGAACTTTCAGCTTAGGAAACCCCAAAAGTTTTTTTTTTAAAAGAATTCTGAACACAACTTCTGCATCAGTATGGGAAGTAGGTTACACAGCTCAAAAGGCACCTTGGCAGAAACTAGAATACATGGCTAGGCAGAAAGCAAAGGCATCCCAATGCCACTCCACTCTATTTTTAAAGTAGTGGGACCTGTCACTCATACAGTTCCCATCCAGGCCAACATTTCTACTGTTCATGCCTGTGCTGATGAACCACACCTGGTCAAGTGTGTCCTTCACCCACCTCCCATGCCCTCCAACCAGAATCTTTGGATCTGTGTTGGAAATCAACATATAAAGGAACATGCAAGGGATTTGTCTTCACTTGCAAGCAACCATTTCTCAATGTCTTGCAACCCAATATTTCAAAGCTATTTTCTGAGTTGCGAAAGGTCCCCAGTTCAAGCCTCAGCATCTGCATGTAGAGCTGGGAAATACTCCTGTCCAAATATCTAAGATGCCACTGCCAATCAGTAAAGACAATATGGAGCTAGACCACCCAATGATTTAACTCAGGTGGAATCTGCACCCATGTTTAGGGGTAGGCATACCCCTGCGTACCCCCAGAAAAAAAGCACTGTGCAGGACTATATGAAAATAGGAGGACCCTATTCTCTTTCTTCCTCCTCAAGGCATGCAGAGAGCTCTGACCTGCCAGCAAACCACACTATGAGTGCATAAGATGAAGAATTGGCCTGCCGCTTTTCATTTGAAGTGGCTTGTAGTGCATCTCACTGCCAACCAAATACATAAAACAGATTCTCCTGCATGTATGTATTTCAGAATGAGAAAAAAATTAGAGAAATTTAACATGATAAAATTTCATCCCAAATGGGTGCTATACTATACCTGATTGCAATGATTGCTCTGAAACTACGGATGCATTTGGAAAAAAGAAAAGAAATTAGTTGAGGTGTTATATGCTAACCAAGCAACAGTTTAAGTTTCCAGGACACTTTAGGCACCCTTTTATGTGTCAACTTTGAACAGTTAGATCACGTTGCTGCGGAATTACACCACTCACTCTTAAACATCTAGACACTATGAAGCAGTTCCTAACTTTAGCTTCTCACGTATTATTCCATTACTTCATAATGACTTTGTAATGCCACATGCTCCTGAAAAGAACTGCAAAATTTTGTTTATTGAGCTTTGCAAGTACCACTGAGACTCCCAAAACAGATTATCTAGATGCTCAAGCCTTAAAGTATAAGCATTTAACGTTATACATGTTCTTAAGATATTTAACAATGAATGCATAAAGTAATGCATATTATCTAATAAATCTGATTAGGAAAGTATTCATTCCTTTATCCTACTAGATTCTTCAATAGTAGTAATCCGAAATTGTTAATTTAAAAAGAGCAGACTATTTATAAACAGATTGCTATTAAGATGACATTAATAATAGTTTTACTTGAACACAGAATGTATCAGGATGGATCCAAAAACCACAAGAAGAAAGAAAATGGATGCTAGTGATGGCCCACAAGTGCTAGCAGAAAAAATTGTGCAGTGATGGAACAAGGAGGCTCTAAAGCAGTTCTCACCCTTCTGTAAGAGCCTGCACAAAGAGAAGAAAGTCTTTGCATTTAGGTGCAGTTTTCTTACACAATGCAGCAGCACAAGGTGTAAAACAACTCCTCTGCAAGTGCAGAAGGGCAGCTTTGGATCCAACCACAGCTTTATTAGTACTAATTGTTGCCATATAAATTAAGAACCTAGAAACACATACCACGTAAACTGCCGGTGGTTAAGAGAGCCCGTGCTTTGTCTGCTAAATCACTATTTAGGGTATTTCCCAACAACAAAACGTCAATAGCTTCCTGCTTTGAGCTATCAAAAAAATTATTTTGAATTGTTCTGGTCACTGAACGTGCACCATCCTTCAGCTTTCCAGCCTGTTAGGGAGGAATATGTATAAATATTTTATCAAGTTACTTACAGAACACTGGCAAATAGCATACAGTTTTAGGCTGTAATCTACTAATAACAAGCTGGTATTAAACCCATTTCATTTCTGTTTATGCTGCAGTATAATTTCTTTTTTTTTTGCAGGATGAGAATATAAACACAACCCAAGGAATTTTGCAGAGAATGGGAAGCAGACGGAAGTCACACAGAGCAGCCATGCAATACTTTGCCTTTACCCAAAATAGTGAGGTGTGTACAAGCACCGGACACACACAAGGTATGTATATATTGCATGCAAAGATATTTTAGAAATGTGCTTTAAAAATATCCAGTCCTTTTAATGCTATGTTTTTACAGGAATTGTCACTTCTGGTATACATATGGAGTGAGTAACAATCAAAGCACACATTGAGTGGCAATATACAGAGCTTTATTGACACATTAATGTGTATGGAAATACTATACAGTACACAAATCAATATGCTATGATAATATGTATATTATATGCATGTGTACTGGTACATATCCATATGCACAAAATCAAAATAAACCAGCTGAATAAATTGAAACCATGGTTTCAACTCTGTAAGCAGCTGTAGGTAGCACACAGCCCCTTCCAACATTTTGTTTGAATTAGTGTGGTGAAAACCTTCAAAATCCTAGTTCTTGTTTTCAAAAGGTTCTAGCCCTCATGGCAGAACACCTACTGCATTGAGTTCAAAATATCTACCAGATGTTTCTAAATATATCAGATACAGTAAAATGACAGGTATATCAAGTCAAATGTAAATTATGACTATGCAAATTGTGATCTTCCAGTCTAACATATTTTCAATAGGAACCTCAGTGACTAAATTATTTGCTACTGCATTAAGTTCTGTCAACACAAGCTCCTTCCCATGCATTTCTATCTACCCAATCATGATGTTTTAGAAATCAGGCTAGCTATCCTGTATGCCCAAAAATCTACTTTTGGTTGCCGTCTATTTTGCGGCTGATTTATATGTTACAAGTGCTGCATGTATATTTCGAAACTGAAGACTTCTAGCTCATGAGGACTGCTGCCTGCAATGAACGGGATTTGGGCTTGGGTTTTTCAAACAGTCCGTCATGCCAAAGGACTTTTGCCACTGAAAGGAAAATTCAAAACCAGTTTGTGATATGGCATGGGGATACGTTCAATGTCAAATACTCTACTGAGCATGGCAAGGCCTCAATCCTGCTTGAACTAGTTCTTTAGTTCACAGGCAGTATTTTAAAAAGAAAACCCACACATATAATAACCAATTAACTCTATTAAAATGTCATTAGGTTCAGTATAGGAGAATCTAGTCATTAAAACCAAAGCTTTAGCATTTTGTACCTTCAATAATTTGTGTCGCGATACATATTTAAACACTTACGAATGTTCAACATTTAGCAGTATTTGGGAATTACACTCACCAATTACATATCAGGTAAATAATTGAAATGAACCAAAAGGAAAGCAAAAGAAAAGTTAGTTAAGATGTTAAATAGTAACATAGTACTTAAAATTTGAAATAATCACTGTTAAACACACATTTCAGGTTAGTTGTAGTTTGAAAAGGTGAATACAGTACAATTAAGATTAAACTGCAGAAGTTTCATCCAGTTGAATCACTACATGCACGTAACAACTTCTGTGTGTGCAGTGGAACTTCCCTTCCCACTCTTACTCTTGCACCACTCCCAAATCTGCTCTGGATAGTTGGGGGTGGGGGACCAAAACAGTTATGGGAAGTGCATGGAGAGGAGAGGGAAGCGAAGCACTGCTGCACTTGCAGATTCAGTCTATGGACACAATGAGTTAGTTGGATACAACCCATAAGAAACCACCAATCCCACATCCAAAGTACTAACAGACAAAAACCAGCAATGAAAATATTGTAAAACCTGCTGTTTAATATTTGCACCCTGGAAAGATACAATTCTTCAAGGCCACAAGCAAAATACATAGAAAACTGTAGCTAAGAATATCAAATTCTGTTGTGTGATATAACACACAACCTAGGGCTGAGTGATATATAGTTTTCAACATCATGCTATGTCACCAGCTAAATATCACAATATATTGATATATCGCAATGTCTGAAATAAGGATGGAACTATGTAGAGGCAAACAGTAGGGCTTGGTGATATCTGGTTTCCAATCTCGTGCTATATCACCAGCTAAACAAGGTGATATAGTAATATATCATGATGTCTGAAATAAGGATGGAGCTCTGTAGAGGCATTGGCTCGCTTCATGGGTTTTCCTGCATTGTGATATTTGCTGGTGCCTGCTCTTGTGATTTGCTGCCTCCTGCATGAGGCAGGGGAGAGCCGAGCTGGTTGAGTTAACAGGGGCTGAAGGAATTGAAAGAAGAATTGGCTAGCTTCACGGTTTCCCCCACATTGTGATGTTTGCATAGCGCGCGCACACGCACGCACGCACATCATGATTCACGATATATTGCCAGGTCAAAAAATTATGGAACTGATATCACAATACAGACTTCACATCGATATATCACCCAGCCCTAATACACACGCTACCCAACTAAAGGCAACTTGCATGGAACTCTAGGTTTATGTGAGTATTGGCAACTACCAGCTACTGGTGCCTGTGTCAGCATCACTTTTGCATAATTTGTATCAGCAGAAGATTTTCTGGCATTTGAAATTGAATGAAATAACTCTAAAAGAATAATATCAGGACTAGTAAGTTACTGTGGGGTGCACGGCAATAGCTTCATCTACAAAACCTAGGAATAAACCTTAATTTTGGCTCAGACATTTTAGATGAACTTTGGTTAATGAGTAAAGTTAAATAAAGCACTGCAGGGAATGAAGTGAGTGAAGTTTTTAGTTGAAACATGCAGATTCAACACTAGTAGATAAAAACAGAGCCCGCTTCAACATTCAGTAGAAAACAGTGAGAAATAATGGAAAATTCATACCCAGACACTTAAAAGACACTTAAAAGGAAAATAACAGTTGTATACAAGAACACTATTTAGCCCTTCAGAATTACAATATTCAAATTTTACTACTAAAAACATTACTTACCTTCGCTTTTCCTTCAAGAGCTCCAGTTCCAGCATATATTTTACTGACTGAGTCACCATTAACAGACCACATGGACCGAAAAACTTCCTGGAATCGAGTAACCAATTGAGGCTTTTCAGCTAAACCTAAAACTTCTAGCTGTTTTGTCAGCATCTGCAAAAATATGGAAGGCAAAAGCAAAGGTAAATACAAATCTGTATAAAAACATTTTATTTTTGAAAGCTTTCATTTGGTTTGGTTTTCCCTTTTATCTGGTTTAGAAACTATAGATTATACAATTTAAATTAATATAAAGCTATCAGTGGACAAAGCACTTTACAGAATAATATAAGAAATAATTATGATTGTATCCAACACTGCTGTTCTGCTTGTGCAACCAACTTCCTCTTGTGCAATAAAAAAATTCCCCTACTCTTGCCACCAGCCCCTTGTGTACTCTCAAAATCTGTTGCAGAGGCTTGGGGAACCTTCTGAAGCAGATTTTGAGGACATGCAGGGAGAGAAGAGGAAGAAGAAGTCCCATAGTGTGGAAAGAACACAGATCAGGCAACACCTGAACAGTATGTGAACTTTTCAAATGTCAACATTAAAACACTTCTAAAATATAATACCTTTATATTCTTACCTCTAAGCCAACAAATGCCTGCACAGAATTTGTTCTATCCAGACAATCCAAGCAGTTTGTTCTTATAGTACCACTTTGAGTTCTGTGCCAAGTATACAACAAACACACAATTTTAAAATTGCACACAATACACAAAACTTTTAACCAAGGTACTAAACAGAAGTATGATCATTAGCCAAATAACTATCAACACAAGTTCTTCTCAATTTTACCCACTAGGTTTTTGGAGCTAAAAACAAAAACAAAAAGCCATGCCATGGCACATTCAGGTGTATTTGTTTATTTTAATAAATGAATAATTTTGAATAATGTTCTACTTTTTAAAAAAGAAATGGTATTTTGAAAAAACAACAATGATTAAATGACTTCATAAGAACTCAACTTAAAGGCCAAAAAACACATTGTCAGATTTCACTCCAAGTCACCCATTGCAATCAATGCATTTTAGAAACAGCACAGTGCCAAAAGACTCTTAATTTCCACTACCCCTCTTTCAACTGGCTCTATGAAAATTCAAAATAAATACAAAATAATTATGGCTTGGTAGTAAAAAAATGTAGCTTTTGCTAGAAGCTATGGCTTTATGAAAATATATCAGACCATTCCTAAAGCTCAGCACTTTGGTTTTAAGGCTAGGGTGATCACATGCACCCCTCCCCCCCCCGTATGAATAGCTCCTTTACTTGGTTTTAACACTGGTTTAACATTACTGCACTAAGATTAACCACGTATTAATCAGAACTTTCTTCAACCTTGGTTAAATTTGGTGCAGATGCCTCACCAAACTGATTAAAGCAAACAAGTGAAGGGAGGACAGAATTTTCATTGTGGAAGGCAGATATGCAGTGCTACAGCTGCAGCACTTTCAGTCATTTTCCTCATAAATAAGTAGTCTCAACTTTTTTATTTAAAAAATAGCTCCCCTTTTCTGACTCTTCTTTTATTTCCAAAAGTGCTAAACCAGATGTATCTGGTAACAGAAGACAAGTATCCAAACCTTTGAACTTCGTTTCCATTGAAGTAAAAAAATCCACACTCTAAGAATTTCTGGATCTGTGGTTTAAGAACGCCATGTAGTTTTTCTGCCTTTCCACCTTTGACCATTTGATGATAGTCAAAGTTCACCATTTTGATGTCATCAGCATGTTCAGAAGCTTTCAAATGGCTCTGAGGAAGTTGGTGGAAGAAAGGAGAAACAAATATATTAGCAACAAATGGGATATAGATGCCATGGAACAAGATTTTGGTAGTAGCAAAAAATGTGATACTGCCAACTGGTTTTAACAGCAAAATGTTTATCTATTCTGTTATTGCAATATTTGTAATATGTTAATTTCTAGACAGTACTATGCTCAAAGAAAATTACATTTGAAGTAGTCCTTAATCAGCTTTTGATTTACAAAATCACATTCTTTTTATTAAAAGTCAAATAACACAACATTAATGGAATTACATGTACTTATATACTGAAACTGAGATAATGATTTGCCATCTATGAGACACGATTTTTCTTTACAAAATAGGTCTAGATCATATTTTACCTGAAAGGCTTTGCTGAGCATATGCTCCCCTTCTTTTGAGCCAAGAAGATTCACAATTATTTGCTTGCCATATAGATTTTTAAGGGTATGAAAGTGCCTGCAAGGTGGAGGGAAATCTATTATTATTGGATCTAGTAAATAGCTAGCATCTTTAAATCAATGAATGGAATACATTACACACGTCATATTTAACCACTTATATTGAAAAGGCAAAACAGCATCTAAAATGATGAATGAAATTATGAAAATCAGCCACATGAGAAAACCCAAAACCAGTACTGTATAAGAATTGTGACAACTTACATACAATGTAGAATTCACGCCTAACACAGATGAAGCCCACTCAACAGAAAATGGAAATATGGCTTTTAAGTTCATATAATCTCATTTTAAACCTTTCATTTGTTAACTTTAGTATAGCAATGCACATGCTAACCTTTAGTTACTGGTATTATTTCATCCAGTTCCCAGTGGGTCACTCATGCATTTAAGAACTTCAGTACTCAACTAGAGTACTCAAAATGAATAGCTCCTGCTAGAAGGAAGGAAGGAATTTTACCTGTCAAATGCTGGTGCATTTGCTTCAAATCCTCTTGACATTCTGACACGATGAGATCCAACCTGAGACAGAAGAATGTTCAAGTTTAAAAAAAATTGCATGCATTATTGTTCCACAAACCTTTTGGATGTAATCAAATCTTATTAATAAAGCACTCAAATTATTACACTGTACAGTAATTTTAAAAGACACAAAAGCATAGTGCTTCTGAATCTGGGGTTGTTGGTTTTTTTTTACTTTCCTCACTTCTATTATAACACAGTGGTACCTCGGTTTTTGAACATCTCCATTGACAAACGTTTAGGTAAACCCAGAAGTAAATGCTTGGGTTTTCGAACGCACCTTGGAAGTCAAACAGGAAATGTGGCTTCCGTATTGAGTTTTCCGTATTGAGATTTCTGTTTTGAATTTTCGATTTTTGAAAGTTTGGAACTCAAATGGTCTTCCTGAACGGATTACATTCGAAAACTGTACTTACAATCCAATCCTACCCCCACCCCCTGCTCTAAACGTTGATAGCTAGGTGAGTTAGGATGGTGAGCATCTGTCTCCCTGCTGGCCTTCAACAGTGGGTCCTGCAACTAAAGATGCCCAAACTTTTTGGGGCAGAGAGCACAACCCAAAGTGCCATGGATCTTTGGATCCCTCAGCTGTGCAGCACCCTTCCCCCACTCCAAGAAACTGTCCTCCCAACACACCCTCCCCCCCCCAGGGTTTCAAGTGTGGTGGTGGATCAACTGCTCCCAGCCAGGGTTTTGGATTGCTCTGTCAGGTACATTTCTAATCAATCAAAATAAAGAAAATCATATAAATCTAAGAGCCGACATAGTTTAAGGTAACTTGAGGCAAAAAGGAATAGGCTTGAAGCCACTTTCACTCCTGCCTGACCAAACAGTTGCAATTTAAACAATGTTTTCCTACTATGTCCTACATGACACTGAATTGTATATATAACATGTTCTCCTTAAATTACTGGGCTTTGATTCTTGAAAAAGGTGGAGGAAGACTTCAACTAATATGGGGAAATGCAATTTGAAGAAAGATATAGTCCTCATACTTGTAAGCCAGGTTGCTCCCAAAATAATGGAACAGATCCACGAATTTGTATAAAGGATGATACACATTCATCTAGAAATATCACCTGTTGGAGAAATAATACTCATTGTATTAGTTGCCTTAAGCAATTGGTTACCTTATGCAGAAACTTTGTTCAAATTATTCCATGCCATTTGCCCACACATTAAAACTTATTCTGACCCAACATCATCTATGGCCAAAAATAATAATAATTGAAAGCTTTGCACCAAAGTTGCACCAATACACAGTGATTTTAATTAAAAAAATCAGATCATTTTCTAGCTACATAATCTATGTATTAATCCATATGAAATAGGCAACTGTGTGATGGCTTACAGTATACAGATTGACACCAGACAATTAGTGTAATACTTAATCTGTTTTGTTGGATCTCAGCTGACAGCAGAATATTTTATATTTCATGCTTTTCTTTATGTTATGTTTTGATTTTATGAAACCCCTGTTGTACATTGCTTCAAAATATTTAAATGTGAAACAATTAATACATTTTGTAAATATATAAAAGCTGAGGCTGCTGAACAGACTTTTGGGTTGGGGTGTTATTTAGGGGTTTTTTTGTTGGCACAGAGAGTGTTGCTGATTTTTGTATATTTTGATTTTTTTGTACATCTTTATTTTATACTTTATTATGATTTAATAATAACAACAACAATTGTATGATTTGGTTGTGTCCTTCTGGATGTTTTATTGCTTATGACTACTTTTATGTTTGTAATTATGTATTCTTTCATGCTGTAAGCCACCTTGAGCATGGTTTTAACTATGGAAAGGTGGCATACAAATAACATTATGTATATATGTACATATAATGTATATTTTCTAAACCATGGCTTAGAAAAAAGACTGGGGAAGAGCAAAGCAGCCACCACCACGTCCCTGAGAACCTGTACAGCCAGGCATCCATGCTAAACCATGGCTTGGCTTAGCATGTCATGGAAAATGTGCTAATGTCTACTATTAAGATTGGAAGGATGAGATACGCACATCTGTCTCAACAATGGTGTTTTAATTTTAACAAAGGGGTAGATCTGAATTGTGGAAACAGTCCTTATTTTCACCAACTGAGCATTACCATTCCAGAACGTGGTTATGATAAAAGAAGTGCAACCTGTCTACCACAAATGTAGGTTTGGTAGCCAATGTGTTCAAGACTATTACTGTATATACAAAATAACTGCAGTTGGCAGCAGGTAGAAATCAAGTTAGGATAGCCTTATGCGCTAAATATGTAAACTAGATGTCACGCCCTGTACCAAGCAATGTCTAACCCCTATTTGTATATCCTAGTGAGAATAATACAAAGCAGCAATACAGTGCACAGGTCATACCTGTTCAGTTTCAACAAAATTTGCCACATGACCATCGTCATTTGTTCCTCTAACATTAAATCTGGTCCCAGCTCGTTCACAGCTCAAGCGTGAAATGATGCAAGCCTTTGCTTGCTTGTGAGCTGCATAAATTGTTCTGATCTCCACTCCTCCACACATGAGACGCAACAACCATTCATCACAGTTGACTCCATAATGTTTAAGATGAAGGTGCAGTGATTGATTCCTATTGAAGAAGTGATTCAGGTTAACATTAGCTGCAGGAATTTCAATATAAAATATGAAGCATTGAAGACTAAAATATCATTGTAAACATAATGGCATGCATATATAAGCAAGTATGCTTAAGTGGAACACAGAGCCATTTTAAACAATTCTAAATTATGCAAGTCTTCTGTAATGACTTTCAAAGCAATAAACATAGTTCAGGAAAGATTAAGGTAAAAACAAACATTCAGCAAATTACATTTCAGAAAGTCCAGTTTCACTAGGCTGGCTAACCTGCACATTCTAGTAGCAAAGTGGCAGCATAAAGAGACAGCATAAATTAGAATTTCTCACAGTGCAAGCTTCCAGTTTCAGAGAAGATACTGGTTATTGAACTACAGAGTTTTTTTGGGGGGGGGATTAGTTGAAAAAAGATTTCCCCCTCGATGCCTGTGTTTGACAGTTTCATGTGTGGATGGTACAGAAACTAAATGTCACAGCCCTGGGCAGCAATCCACACCCATCTCAGATAAATCTGCTGCTCCAGATATTGAACAGAGTTCCTGATGTTGGATAGGTTACCAAAAGACCACAGCATTCCCAAAGCAGTACTAAACTCCAGTTCAGAATGTGTCTTTTGGGGAGGGGATCCTTTTAAAAGTGTTTGGGACACTCCAAAAGTAGACAAGGGGCCCACTAGTATTTCTCTATAGAAGCAATCCCGATACTCAAACTATCATGTGATCACAGTTCAAATAAAAGTAGTTTTTTGGGGGGTGGGGTCAGCAAACCCCACTTTTAAGCACAATCTCCACTATCTTTGCCAGCTTAGATAGATCTAGTGTCATTAGTATATTAGAAGCAGCTTGGACAGTTAGAGATGATTCATTGAGGTAAGTAAACAGCTTCTTGGGACTCTGCATGTTTCATGCAAGTACAAGAAATTTGTATTCTGTGCAGAACGTTGAATATTGAAAATGTTTCAGCTACAAAGGCTACTTACTTTGTATTCTGCTTCTTCTAATCACAGGAAGAAACATGGAGTCATGCAGGACTAGAATGTTACTTGGGTTTAAAAATTGGAGGAGTTATCACTGCATCTATTCCTTTGCTTTCTTTATCTTTTCCTTAGGAACCTGCTTTCTAAAAGTACTGAAATTCTTATCCTTTATAATTAATTTAATCAAATTTCAAATTCTGTACTGCTAAACTTGCACAGAAGTTGCTAAATATACACAACCTTGCATATTAGACAAGGCATCTAATAGTTTACACTATTGTAACACCAATGACCATTCTATAGAGACAGAATTATCTGTGTGTATCTGAACAAGCACAAAACAAATATTTTTAAGTTACTAGTATCTGTGACTGTAATAATTTGAACTTAATGCTAATACTGGATTTTCATTTCTCTTTTTAACACTTGTAAAGTATTTCACAGAACAGCTAAGCATGAGTTTGCAAAATTCTTCATTCTGTGTATGTACTGTATTTGTGTGTGTTTTGCCCATATTAATACTTATAAAAACATTAAAAACCATTTTATATGAAGAAGTACTATTTCAAAAAGGTAGAACTGCAAGCGGTATTTCAACACGTGCAATGACAAGAAATTCAACAACTCAAAATACAAAGGCACACTGTATCAGACTTCCTAAAACTTATCAACTCACCAGAAGAACCTGTTATCAGTGCTTTGTTCTTGCATGCTACGGTGGGCATTAAGACTAAGATCTAAACTGACCCCAGAAGAAGACCATGCAAAATAAAAGTTTCCTGAATTCAAAACTTTGCGCACTTCAGAGATGCGTTCTTCATCAGATGGGTCAATTCGTAATGATATTAAATCAGTGGAAGTAACACGAAAAACTTCAGATTCTTGGATTTTTCCTACAGACATACATCCTGTGACAAGAACTAGATAATGTAACAATGTGTCTCCTGTAAGAAACAAATGTAAATGAACAATCAATGTGTTTTAAACTTTTGCAAGGCACACTTTTGCATTTCCCTGTTTTAACTATTAAACTTTTACAGAGAGGTAACTGCATAATTCTAAAGTTTACTTTTGCACATAAGACTTTTCAGAAATTGCTTTTGCATGAACAGTAAAACACCAGTTTTTAAATAAGTGCTGAGCTGCAACAGTGTCAACTTTTAGGATGAGTATGCTTATTGTTTTGTTTTATAATTACTGATAGGGAATGTGTAAACTGAAATGTTAGAAACCTCAATTCCAATGGCATATTTTAAATTTCTCAGAAAAAATGAACTTCATATCTTAAGGAAAAATATACCACCATGCCTCATATGCTTGAAAGCAACGCCACAGAAGAGACAATGTAATTTACTACAAGCCCAACAATTATTTAATGGCCAAAGGCTCATGTATGTCACCAGAACTTTCAGCTTCTGATCCCCAAGGCAATCCAATCCTCTCTTCACATTACATATGCCATGTCATACACATCTAATTGCCTTTGAGATACCAAAGTTTTGAAAGTGATTTGCTGCTCAGTGTTGGAGAACAGAAGAGGCTATTTAGAAAACTCAGCAAGCATCACCAAGGGGGGGGGAAATGGGGGGTGGGATTCCCACTCCACATACAAAACTAATCATCAATTTATCTGGTGTAGTGATCACATACCAGCAATTGTACCGGCAGCAAGATGGCATGAGCATTCTTTTAACTGTTACTGTTTTCATATGAAAAGAAAGGCCACTCCCAAAATGAGATTTACTCACCAAGATTTAATCTCAAAACACCTAGCAGTCCATATGCATCCATCACCTTGGAGTACATGTTCTTGATTGCCTCTTTCTCTGCAGATGCTGTTTATAAAATGTGAAGGATTTGAATTATGGCAAAAGAACTATACTTATGAAAGACTCTTCCACTTCATTCATATATAATCCAAAAAAATGTTTTGAGTTCATTCTTGTATACCCCACATGGTACTTCCATTGTCATGGTGAGATCTGAGGTTCAGCTTTTCCCCAGAAATACTGAGTTGGACAGCATACCATTTTGAGTAACTTTCTGTCTGGCTTGGAAGCTTTTTGTATTTTCATCCATCTGCCTATGGACAGGAAGGCATTAAGAGTACTGCAGCATCCTGTTTCAGCTCCTGCTTTAACAGGTCTTTGCACAATTTCTGGCCATTACAAAGGAATGTATTAAACAAGTTATTGGGAAAATTCCACTTCAGTTCAATTCAAAGAAATGAAGTACTGCAAAACAGCCTGCAGTTATTCTCCTGCTGCCTGTATCAGCGGCTTATATGTATAGTACAAAGATTCTAGAAATGTCATAGAACTGAAGCTCAGTTTGTTGGTGTACATATGGATAAGAGACAGGGGGAAAGGACTTACTCTTCGCAAGCTGAAATTAGAATCCAACTACAGATTACAAACTGACAAAACTCATATTTCCGAAGAACAAATACAGATACAAATTTTAGTAACATCACTAACTCTTAAGGTCCCAAGGGATGTGGGGAAGAAAAAGAATTTCTCCTTGCCCACAACCTTCTATTCAGATATAACATTCTTCTAATCCTTATTACTGCTGTGCTAAGTTAAGATTTTGCAGCCATGACAAATTGATAGCAAGAAATAAAGTGAAAATCCACTTCAGTAGCAGTAGACTCACTTGTATACAATGAAGGAGTAAACCTGTGACATCGTAATCACACAAATTAATGGTGGGTGTCTCTCTCACCAAATTTAAAGCATTTCTAATGGCAATTATTGTTCCTCTAAATCAGGGGTGTATCTCCATATGTTGCTGAACTACAGCTTCCAGAGTTGCAGATGCTGGTCATGATTAAGCAGTCTTAAGAAGAAGGGAAAGATGCCAGTTAAGCTCCATACAGAGCACTTTGATGAACTGAGACATAAAAAGGGCATACCTAGGAGACTGAAAGAGGTATATGTAACCAGGGATGTTTACAACAGTGCACCCCAAACTGTACGAACAGGAAGGATAAGACAAGAATGAGCTGCTGCTTGTGAGGGATAGTAAAAAACAAACAAAAAGGACTATGTCTGGAATAAGAGCAAGGGAATGGCAGGTCTGCTGCTTGGACAAGACAGTAAGTATAAACAAGTGATACAGTGAAAGAAGAACTACTCAAACTCATATTTTGCCTCAATCTTCTACCACAAAACATACTGTGTTCTACCTGAGAAGAGAATGACAAATGATATAAGAAGAGGCTTGAACCCCAAGACATAGAAAATCCTTAGCAACTGTAAACACGTTCAAGTCTCCAAGGCCAAATGAATTAGACTCCATGGTGCTAAATGAGTTTGCAGGTATTTTCTCAAAACCACTGACTAATCTTTTAAGAGCTCTTGGAGAATGAGTCAAGTCTCAAAACACTGGAGATAGGAACGTTTGAGATGGGGCCCCAGGGAATCTGGAAAACTACAGGCCAGGCACCTCAACACAGAACAAAAAAAGGTTATTAAGCATTTAAGGTTATAAGCTTCTAAAAACATTGCATCAATTTCTATGAGCCAGCATGGGTTGCAAAAAATAAGGAATGTCAGATCAACCTTGTGTTCTTTTTGATAAGAGTTTCTAGTCTAGTATGTAATCATGGGAGTGTCACATATACAGTGTATCTTGATTTCAGCAAAGCATTTGACAAGGTCTCCCATGGCTGCCTTGATAACAAAATAGTAAGTGAACTGGGCAATACTATAGCTGGTTGAGCACTTTTACCCAGTGAGCGCTCATTAATAGCTTTGTATCAAACTGGAGGAAAGTCTTGAGCAGAATATCATAGGGCTCAGTCCCACGCACTGTGTTGTTCAGTATTTTCTTAATGACTTGAATGAGGGAAAAGCTTGTAAGATTTGCAAATGAGAAAGTTGGGAGGAATACACAGCAGACAGCATCAAGATCCAAAATAAAAAGAAAAGAAATCCTAAAATCCTGCAACACTGGGCTGCAACAACAGGTGAAATTCAACAGAGATAAATGTAAAATCCAGCATGTAAGTGCAAAAAATAAAAATAAAATCAAAGGCAGAATACGCTATTAAAAGCTAATAAAGACAGGCTGCATTAACATAGTACCTGTATAATGTTCAGATCACAGTTAGTAATCATTGCATTCTATTCAGTACTGATGAGAATGCATCAGAAGTACTGTGTCCAGTACTTGATGCCACATTTTAAGAAAGGCTGTGCTAAAACTGCTTGTGTGTGTCCAAGGAAAGGCGACCAGGGTGGTGAAGGCTCTGAAAACATCCTAGGAGGAACAGTTGGAAGAGCTAGCCTGGAGAAAATGGGGAATAACAAGATAGTGGTCTCCGAACATCTGATGGGCTGTCATACAGGCCTGATCTTTGTTGTTCCAGAGGGAAGGACTAGAACCAATGGGTAGAAATAGGGCTGAAGCAGATTTCAGCTGAATAGAAACCTTCTAACAGTAAAAGCAGTTCAACAGAGGGAAAGATTGTCTCAGGAGGGGTGGGCACTCATCCACTAGAGGTGCTTAAGCAAAGTCTGGATGCCATCTATTAGAGATACTGTAACTGCATCCTACATTGTGGGAGGCTTGCCAAACTAATCTGCAAGGCCCCTTCCAACCCTGCAAGTCAGGTTTTCCCCCTTTTATATTTATTCACACAATGTGACTGACACGTGACATGAATCTCCCATTCCTTCTGCATAATTGCCTCCCCTTCCCAGATTCTGCTTATAGTGGAGTAACTGATCAACTTTAAATATGATTGTGTTCTTTAAGCAAACATGTATCAATACACTTGCAGGAAAACATCTACCATGGTATCAATAATAAATCAAAGCTCAGGTGTATACCAGAAATTTATAAGCAAAACAACATGCATCTGTAGAGTACTACCCAGCTATCTAAACATGACTCAGCTTCCCTGGACATTCTGTAAATCCCAATACACAGTATCTTTGTATCAGAATATCTAATCTTAAAGAATGAAGAAAAACAGAGGCGTGATCAGTAGTTATAAAAGTGGGAAATTGGTAGTCCTTTAAATGACAAGTGATCTATGCTTGCCTTCCTAATAAGGCAATGTCAATTTTGTCTTTATACATTAAGACAGAATCTGATAAGTTTGCCCCCCACCCAAAGAGTAAAAAGGTAGAGGTAAAGGGACCCCTGACTGTAAGGTCCAGTCGCGGATGACTCTGGGGTTGCGGCACTCATCTCACTTTACTGGCCGAGGGAGCTGGTGTACAGCTTCCGGGTCATGTGGCCAGGATGACTAAGCCGCTTCTGGCAAACCAGAGCAGTGCACGGAAACGCCGTTTACCTTCCCGCCAGAGCGGTACCTATTTATCTACTTGCACCTTGATGTGCTTTTGAACTGCTAGGTAGGCAGGAGCAGGGACCGAGCAACGGGAGCTCACCCCATCGCGGGGATTCGAACCGGCGACCTTCTGATCGGCAAGCCCTAGGCTCTGTGGTTTAACCCACAGCACCACCCGCATCCCTTCACCCAAAGAGTAGGAGCTACTAAAGTCAACCAACTGCTCCCTATCTATCTATATTCTCATTCTATTAAAATGTTCTAAAGCTGCAGTCTATGCATAATTACTTGAGAATAAGCCCCACTGAACTAAGTGGTGCTCAGTTCTGAGTAAACATACATGAGAGTGCACTACAAAGATTGAGGTATTAAATACCTACCCTACATGCATATAAATATACCCTCTTTTGCTGTGTTAATACATACAGGCACTTGAACACTTCCATCCCTAGAGATTTTATTCTTTCACTTAGCTACATCCATAATTTAAATCCCCTGATGGTAGATTAGATGGTGTGTGTTAACAGAAGTGCTCAATATACATTTTAAATCTAAATTCCTATTAAGAGCTGCCAACTGTTTGTGCAGCTGTGGCAAAAGCAGAAGTTCATGCTATAGTTCATGCTACAACATCTTAGAACATCTGCATCCTTTCCAATACATGCCAGGCAATGCTATTAAGCCCTATGCCACTTCCCTCTAAATAAGTAGGAATAAATCTTTATCTCAATCTTTACTGGATATGTTGTCCAGCAAAGAAAAAATATCTATCCAGCTCATTAACACATGAAACTGTACCTTACATGCTTATGCATAGAATAACAACTTTGGAGATCTTTAATATAGAGAGAATTGTGTGACACCGAGGTTAGTGCACTATGTTATACCCAAATAATCACAATAATATCTTGCTTTCTTGGAGGAATTAAGAAACAACATATGTTGCTATAAATTTAAATAAAATGTTATTTTACACAGAATTGTGGGAAATTAATAAAATGGTTTTAGAGCTTAAAGTGTCAAGAGAGACATGCAGAATAGTAAATTGGTTAGTTGTTAAAAGTTACACAGGCTACCCAAGTTCCGGACCATAAGCTCAAACAGTTCCAGTTACACAGACAGATGGAGGGAGCAGAGCTTATCTTACATGGAACAACTGAACTGGTCTTTGACCGTAATAATAAATTATTGCTCTTGTTACATGGAACAAATGTGGGTGCTAGGGAGCCAGGAGAGTGGCATTAGAAGCCTAAACACATCTTGGGGGGATTTCAAATACAAATGACTGGGTTTTGAACAATTACATAGACTAAGAGATAGTGAGGTTGCAGAAAAGAGAAAGGTAGAGATGTTTTCCTCCACAGTGTCAGAACAGGGTGGGGAGCAGTCTCCAAGGCAAAATAAGCACCGTTGAACAGCCTCCTGAGTTAAAAACTATAGTTAAGGCAGCTGCCAGTTGTCCAGTTGTAGGAAAGAAGCTTCCTGACAGGAATTAGCTCTAGCGTAAAGAGTTATTATCTTAATGAGAATGCTGGATGGAAAAGGTAACTGAATGCTAATTAACTCAAGCATCAAGTAGGTTACCAGACATCAACACAAATTTCCTCACTACAGAGTGGCACAGGGGTCATGAAGAACCTGGCCAGCCATAACTTAAACCCAGGTGTGACATTTGAATTCTCTCATGGGAAAAGACAGTAATATTTTCCTAAGAAATGCAAGTTTAGGTTAAACTAATTACTGGTGGAAATTGCTTGTTGGAGGAAGCCCCCATTAAATATAGCAAAGATTCTGGATACTAATTAGGCTTGCACTTAGGTTGCAGTAATTGCAAAAGTTCTTTTCTATGCATGGTTGCTATTATGGGAGAATATACTACAGTATTTAAACCAGTGTTGCATTCTCTTATATTGCAATGGCACCACACTAACTGCTCAGAGGAATGCCAAAAGAGACACAGTTCAGGGGCATGTGTAGCCTTCCAGTTGAATTGAGCTTCTAGGTTACAGGTTTGAACACAATGCTGAACTGCCTAGTTAAAAACAGATGTGAAAAGTTCTGATGTTCCTGTAGGCACACTGGATGGTGCCAGAGGGAAGCTGATGAGCCCAAGGCTCATACTAAAAAATGCTAAACAGCCACAGTTTATCTTTACATCTGCTTATGTTACAAATAGGATAAGTAGACTTTTAAGGCAAGTTTCAAGAAATAGCAGTAAATTCAAAAATGTATTACTCTGAAAAATATAGTAGGGCAAAACACCTTTAAGCAAAAAAGACAAGGAAATATTCAAAGGACATTTAGATCACTGACACAACAGATATGGTGACTCAACATTTCTTCATCTGTTTTCATTTTTAAGCATTAGGATTTTTTTTTAATTAAGTTAGCCATCTGCTTGTATTTGCAGAGTTTTGCTACTTACAGAGAACAGCCACAGCACCAGACTCGAACATGAGACATTCTTCCTTGTTTCTGGATTCTACTATCACACTGAATGGCGGTGGGTCCAGCTTATGAAAGATACGATAACCTTTACTGAATGCCATTTTTCCTTTATCAGAGGCAGAACTGTGTAACAAAGTACAAAAAAAGTGTTAGTGAAGGTTTCTCAACATTCAAAGACATCATTTCTAAAGCAGTGTGAAACTAACCTATCCAACTGGCACAGCTGCATTAATTTCTACTAGTGGGAACCCAAGAACTCTGCTGGAATGTGTTTTTAATATGCCTACCTTCTAGCATCCTTCCCATGATGCAAGAACTACATCAGGATTAGTTAAGAGAATCAACTTCAATTGAATAACAGATATATACCACAGGTAAATTGTGATAAACGTTTGCATGAAATATAAAAAGTTATGCAATGCAACTGGCTACAGTCACTCATGCCCTATTCACTTCCAAGTTGCCTCATAGTGGGCTGCCTTCAAAGACAATTCAGGGCTTTTCTGATTTGCCTAGAATGCAACTGCCTGGCTACTGACTGTAACATGACGGATCCATGTCGCTCTAGGAACATAAATGGCTGCTTTATACAGAATCAGACCATTGGTTGATCTAGCTCAGTATCTTTCACTCAGACTGGTAGCAACTCTCTATGGTTTTAGATAGGTGACCTTACAAGTACTACCTAGAGATGCTGGATATCGAACCGGGAACTTTCTGATTGGGAAGCAAATGCTCTGCTAGTGAGCTACAGCCCTTTTCTGATTTTAAATTACCTGCACTGATTACCAATTGTTTCTGGGCTCAATTCAAAGTGCAGTTATAACCTTTTAAACCTTAGCATCTTAGTACCAAAGCATTTTAAGAATCTCCTTCACCCATCATAGCAATATGCCAAATCTTTGAACAGTCTACTACCCTGCTCCATTATGTGCTACCACGGTACATTTGGGAGGGGGGCCATGAGGAGGAAGTCACCAATGGAATACCCTACCAAAGAAAGTATGTTTGGTCCTATCATTAGTCACCTTTTAATAAACAACAACAACATGCCCCCTTTAATGTCTCTTTCGGTTGTTGCTTTTTTAAAAAATTGCTTCACTGGCTACTGTTCTTAAACTGGCTTATTTTTATTGTTTAGCCTAATTTTGTAATTATTTCAATTCATGCATCTGGACAGTGCATATTGTCTGGGTTATTTATTTTTAATACTCATCCATGATAAGTGGCCGGGGTGTTGTTTGGTTTTTTTGGGGGGGGGTGATTTTTGAGGAAGAATACTTTTAGTATTTTTTTTTGTTTTAATGCATTTTATTGCCTATTGCATGCTGTTCACATAAATAGCTTCACTTTGGGATTTCTTGTGTGAGAAGCAGTACATAAATTGAATTAATCTAATATTTTACAACATTATTTGTCATCTTGATAGAATGTTACTGCTTCATGAGAAAAATACGATTCTCATACAAGCAAGCTCTTGGAATAGATTAATGTATCTAAATATTCATCAGATTCTTAATTGCCACAGTGCAACCTAAATGTGCATCTGCATCAGCTGCTTTCTGAGAATATATCCCAAGAGACTCAAGAAAAGTGAGTGTAGTCCATATCTTATGACATTCCTAATTACGGTTGCATATCATATTTTGTAGGAGGATCAGCACCATGCAAAATACATACTAATGTCTCCATAATTTTACAATGGACAAACAGGCATTAAAGAAACATTATTCTTGACGAGCTTGCTATATTTCTTTAAAAATGCGTACTCATGAGGTGATCCACTAATGGCACACACTCCAATTTGCCACTTATCAATTCTCAAGCACATCTATTCACAAGTGCTACAACTTGTCACTGTAATCAGCATGCTGCCCTGCCTCCTCCCAAGGATATCTACTTGCAAGAAGCCATCTCAAACCATATCAAGAGCAGGCTAGACATCTAACAGCAAGTTTTCCTGTGCCTCTTCTTTGATCATATGAGCTGCAAACGCCAAAAGACCATTTCCCAGAAGAAATCTCACAGCAGTGAAGTACCAGCATTAAAAAAAAAAACAGAAATAAAACCCAAAGGTATTGTATGATGGTCTATGAACCAAATGAGACAAATAAGGTCATGAGGTATAAACAGGCAAAACTTATTTTATTTTGACTTTCCAGAAAAAATTGAAGGTATTTTGTTCTGACAGATTTTCTGGCTTGGATAAATGTCAACGTTGTATGTTTTCTGCCTTATTTTAAATGCATTTGTTGGTTTTCTGTCCTTAACTGTTATAAATTATTTTCAGTGTATATTGCCTTGATGGTTATTAGGAAGGCAATTAATTAATCAATGATGATAAAAACAATAAGAGTAACAATAACAATACCTTAAGAGTAAGATTAGGTTTGTTTTTAAGTGTAGCAAGCTTAAAAACACAAACTAAGGGTTTAATATTTCATTACAATTGTGCATTCCACATATAATCAAACTGCTCAGTCAGGGCTTAACCTAAGCTAAGATCATCAGGGCTCAGTTCTAGAAAATGATACTATATTTGCTTCAGTATGTTCTGCTACAGGATAGTTAACAACCACCTATTCTACATCCATACACAGACTTCCTGGCCTCTATCAGCAGGAGCACATCACATGCAATTTGGCACTTGATGTCAATATTCAGCTATGAAACTAGAAGCAACCAATTTAACACCCTATTTCCTTTTATGAATTACATCCCATGTGTATTTTATTTATTCTGTATAAGAAAGTATATCAGCAAGCAGCCTCAACCTCTCCTCTCCGTTGCTGCTTATGCATACATATTCATAAACCCCTAATGATTTCTTTTTAATTGTATCCAAAACATCTTTGTTATAAGAAGAGCGCCAAGCAGTGATTTTGCTTCGAGCATTTCAATGTTTATTCCCTTGTCATCTGTTATCACGGAAACACCGCATCACCGAGTACGGTAATCGGTTGCTCAATAGAACACAACCGAGAGAAAAATGATTAGTAATCATAGCAGTAAGGGGTGGGTGGGAAGAAGTGTCATTTTTTTTTTTTTAACGATTGTCTCGAGCAGTGAAAGCAACACTTTGGGGATGATACATAAAAATACGAAGTAGTGCAGAGACGCTTCCCGCAGCCACCTGCTTTGGCAGTTCCTTCCTCCCCATCTCCCACCTCGGCCCCGCACCCGCTTTAAGAGGAAAAGCGACCCTCCCGCTTCCCCAGGACCGGGGAGGGGGAGTGGCAGTCATGTGAAGCTCGACCCCCGCTTCGCCCCGGAGGAATAGCGCCTGCTGCGACCACAACATGCCCGGCCGCCGTTTCTACCCAGACAGGAACGAGGCTAGAGGGGTTATTTCCCCCGCTTCCAGGGGTAAAAAGAAAAAGAAAAAGAGGGGCGGAGCGGGGCGGGGGCAAAAAGGGGAAAGCGAAGCAAGCGGAAAAGGTTCGCGGTCTGCAGACAGTTATGAGGGAGCAAGACAGACGGCTTGGCTGCCTCGATAGGCACGCTGCAGTAGGTGGGAGGGAAAGCGGGCACCCGGGAAGGGGGAATAATAATGATAATAGGAGCCGAACCCGCGTCGCCCTCCCCGTGACAGACCGAGGCAGACGGGCAGAGAGCCGTGTGGGTGTCGGCGCGGCTCAAGAAGCGTCCATCTTGTGCCGAGGGAGCCGCTTCCCTTCTCCCCTCGCCAGCCCCGCCAAGGTGGCTCCGGCTTCCTACGCACAGCGGGGACTTAGGCTCGTCTACACGGAGGCAGGAGAAAGCGGGAAGTGGTGTCAGGATTTGGTGGGGGGAGGGGGAGAGAGAGAGAGAAATATATATACTGACGTCTCGCCTGCCCTCCTGTTCCGCTCAGCTTCCCTTACCGGCTCCTCCGCCACCTCCAGGGGCGCTTCTTCGTGCCGCTGCCTGAGGCGGCTGCCTCACTTCCTCTCTGGCAGGGCCACCGCTTCCGCATTGCACCGCCCCCCCCCTACACCCACACCGGAAGTAGTGCGGAGGAAGGGGGGGGGAACGGAGGGCAGCGTGGAACATGCGCGAGCGCCGAAAGGGCGGGCGGGTTTCGTGCCAGTCGTTCGCCAAGGCGGCGGCTCGTCTTTGGCGCCTTACATAAGCGCCCCCTTTTCGCCCCTGAGGCTGTGGCTTAAGAGTAAGCTCCACTGAACTCAGTAGGGGCTTACCTCCGATTAGAAGCGCCCCTCATTCAGCTTGGTAGACGCCGAAGCGGCGGGTTTTCACCCTCGTCATCTGTTACCTGTTGTATGACAGGCTGCGGCGCTTGTGCCGAGCCTTGTTCTATTGACTGACAGAAGGCACGACGAACATAAAAATGACTAACGCATCATAATAATAAGGTTCTTACTCTTTAGTTAGGTTGGCTGCTGATGAATCACACCCACGATCGGTTTTCAGCCACAGTCGGTCAAATACAAGGGGCAATTGCCTCTGGACGCGTAAACATGGCATTTCGGACTACCCTTTGCAATGTGTTGTTGTTGAAATATTTGCCTACTGGGAATGTTTGATCTGGCTGTCAAGGCTATATTACTACTATAATCCTAAAAGCTAAGCCAGGGGTCGGCAACCTAAGGCCCCTGGGCCACAAGCGGCCCACGGGGGTCCTTTAAGGCTTAAGCGGCCCACGAGCCGCCCCGAACCGAGCCGCCCGCTCAGCAAGCCCCCATGCGCTGCGCTAAACTGATGCAGTGTGGCGCGGGGACTTGCGCCGAAAATCCTATCTACGCAGACAATCCGGCCCACAGAGGGATCTCCACTGGAATGAACTGGCCCAGGTGAGGTAAACCTTGCCGACCCATGCTAAGCTTTTTCTGTTGCAGTTTAAAACTGCCAGATTTATTTTTTTGCTGTGACCCCTGAATACAGTAACTATTTGAGTAATTCCAGGAACCTGCTTCTGGTTTATTACCCGTTAATACAGGGCGAGTCCTTTAAAAGAGGCCCTGTGGATACAGAGTACACATGTTCCACGGGGCCTCTTTTAAAAGACTCACCCTGTAGTTGCAGACTACAGTCCTTTACCCACTTGCCTAGGAGTGGGCGCCACTGAACTTTTCTTCACAGTAGACGCACATAGGGGTTGAAAAATATTTGAATGTAAGATCTGTACTTTTTTTTTGAAAAGCAGGCTACAAATGTTGCAAATAATTGTCTATCATTGCAGTCTGGCTTTTTTTTCTGCCTCCCCTGCCTTCAACCTTCTTATTGCAAAGGGCTTTAGGACAGTCTTGCTCTATTTTTGGATGACACAAGTTACTTAACACTGTGAAGGTTAGATACAGTGCCAGAATTAGATTCCCCCAGCTGTCTGTGTGCAGTCCCCAGTTAAGCTAGATTGTTGATTATGTTTTGAGCAGTGTGCATACACTTGCTGCAAATTTAATAAATATATAAATGTGCAGCAAGCATATGCACACTGCTGAAATTTGAAGCACTTTACTCCTTCCCCCCACTGTTGCTATGCTGTTGGGGGGGACCATGGTCTGGGTTAATATTACATCCAAACAAACCAAGACTAATAATCAAGTATTGTTCTTGGCTTACTACTTTGGGGTTTTTTTTGGGGGGGGGGGAGATGATCCTAGGTTTAGTGCACTGCTACGCCAGATCACGACTTGTTTGTTGTTAGCAGGGTGGTGGAAGGTGTACCATTAAACCATAGTTTACTGTAATTGCAGTTTAATAAGGCTGTAATATTGCCGGTAATACTATTGTCTGAGAATTTGATGTTGGCTGGCCTTATAACTGAAAATAATCGATGTAATAAATTCATAAAATGATTCAGTGTTCAAAAAGCAGACTGTACATTTAATATTTTCTTTACATCACATGACAGGAGCATCATCAAGTACAATGATCCAAAGTTATTTAATATTTCAATTTCTACTTTTCTCAAGTATAATATACTACACTTGAAGATAAGCAGACTATCTACAACAGTGACAATATTCTTCAGAATTCAAACTAATCTCAGTAGTAGCAAGCCATGACTCAAAAATAAAAGGATTTATTCTTTAAATATTAAACAATGCAACATTTTGGAATAGTCAATATTGTGACCATAGGATATAAACAAATATGTGGACATGGGGGAGGGCTAATAATCTGAATTATTAAATTGTGAGGAAAATATATTGCCAGTAAGAATTAAAGGGATAAAAAAAATTATACAATGAAGTGTCTTGAGTTTTAATTGTGACCATACCATTACCTAAATGCAGTTGTGAACTTTCAGCTATTTTTGTCACCAGTACATACACTTCAAACAACACTGTTACAATTTTGGACACTTCTTTACTCTTACCCATGTCATACTATATTCACATATTTATGACCAATTTCATTACCAAATTATTGAATATCTTACTTTGAAATAAACCATTATTTCAAACATATAATTATGGGAATATAAATATTTGCAGATCAGTTAAATGAATTTTACAGTGTAGAATTTCCTATTAACTAATGGGCAGTTTAGTGACTAGATGGCCACCATGTAGTATAAAAGTTTTGTAAACAAGATGCAGTTTTCCTGGCTTCTTTTTCACTTTGAAGACATCAATACTCTTACAGATGCTGTATATAAGAATGCACTTTGTATTAAAAACAATTGTTTACAATATAAGAAAACTTTACATATGTACAAAATTACACTTCAGGAATGATTTTTAAAGCCCAGAATTAACAGACAAAGTTTTATTTCCCTTCACTTAAATTTTTTAACTCTTTCACATTATGATCATTTGCAACTGTTGCAGCATGGTCCAGTGCTCGAATACTTGACAGAAGTTTTATTATCTGTTTTATATTCTCCCTAGGAAGAGAGGGAAGAACTTTAGTTAGTGCTTTTTGCAACTTACCATCTGTACTTTTCAGAAACAATTGAAGATATTGTTTTGACAAACTTTTCCACCTGGATTTTTATTTTATTTTTTAAAAAAATTATAGCACCCAACTGTAAATAAAACCTCTAAGCAGTTTATGAAAAGGTCTCTGCCTTAGATGTTCATTCTGTATTGTTTTAAATGTACATTTAGGGCATATTTTGGTACTGTTTACCTGTTTTATAGTTTATTTGTAAATCGTCTTAGAACATTTAAAAGGAGATTAATAAATAATCTGCAGTAAAACTCAACTGTCTGATGTGCAAAGATGAGGTACTGAATAAACCAGGACGCTGTACTGGCACACACAAACAGTAGGAAGACACTTACCGGTATATTTTTTGTATCAAGCTGTTTGTGGTTTTTAAATTAAATATATTATACACATGGCTAATTTTCATTACAATAATATTGGTTAAGATCCAAAAAGTCTCATGTACATATCTAAAATACTCTCATACTTAAAAGGATTCTTCAGATTCCCCCCACCCCAGCAGTCATCCTAAACCACCCCCCTCAACTTAACAACAGTTTATGGGATGCACGGGGAAAGGCTCCTGCAAAGCCTAATTTATGGCTTTTTGAATCCTGCTTATATTTTATATAACCATCTTGAAATTCGTGATAAAATTAACAAATGGTAAATAAATACCTAAAATAATACAATAAAAACAATCACTACCTTTTAAACTGAAACAGTGTTAAAGATAGGTTACCTTGCATTTCTTTTTTCTACATCAGAGCTTCCAATGCTATTTCTGTATACTGTATCAGCAAGATGAACAAGATATCTACAGAGGTTTTCTAGATGCGATATTGTCTTACTTCCTTTAAGATTAGTGAACCACTGTTTAGGGAAACAACTGATTACCTATAGAATTGAGAAGAAAAGAGTGGTTTACAGTATAAGGTTGAAGCAGCAATTACTGAGTCTGTTTTTTTGACTTTGCTGTTTTTGTGTTTTAGGTGCTGGTTTGCTGAATTTTATCTGTGCTACAGGAATCTACCTTTAAAGAGCTTACTCTGAAAGGCATTATATATGTGAACCTCTACCATTTTGGCTGGTTTCATTATGATTTTCATCAGTTTATTATTATTATTATTATTCATAAAAGCATCTAATATGCATTCATATTGTACAAAAATATTAACAACAAGTCCTTGGCCAGTCACGATTTAATTAAAATATTTTATATCACCTTTCAGCAACTGTCAATAAAAATCCTTTGATATCAATTTATTTATTTTACCGAAAACATGGACAAACCCAAAGTCTTATGATTGTCAAGTGATCTCTGTGTAAGTGACAATGTAAGAAAGCATTAACATAAATCAGAAATAAAGCCTGGCAGTTTCTGTGGCTGGCTGGTGTGCTAAGCTTTTTGCTGTACTATCATTTTAATTTCATCCTTTCACTAAGTCAAGAAAGCAGGATATGTGGAGTTCTCTATTTTTTTGCAAAACAGTGCTATGTAAATATTTCAGAAAAGATAGTGACTTGGCTTAGGTCACTTAAGCAAGCTTCAGGGCTGAATGGAGATTTCAGTGTGGACTGTTGTTCACTTTCATACCCAACTTTCTAGCCATTACACTGTACAGCATCTTAATACATTTGCAGTATACTGGCCTGGTTCACACATCATATGTAAACAAACTATGGTTTAATGCGATCAAATACTGTTCTAGTGCACACTGCTCTAAAGCTCCAGAAAAGCTCCTCCCCTGCTTCTGCCATATCACAGCTGGTTTGTTGTGTTGTCTGAACTATGACTCAGGCAACTGGGGAAAACAAACCACAAGTGGTCAGCCAAGACCAAACCATGGTTAATGTTTATGATTGATATGGAGAGAAACAAACCATGAGTCTGGCTTCAGATGACATGACAGAACGGACTCCGGCTTCTTTTGTTTGTGACACAGCAGCAGCAAGACTCCATGAACTTTTGAGCAGTGTGTACTAGGATTCTGGTCCTTCATGTTAAGTCACAGTTTACTTTAAATTATGATTTCATGTGAACATGCAAATCAGGTCACTTAAAAAGGATGCTTAACAATAGAAATGAATGATTAAAAGTTACACTTTTACTTACACTTTGAGCTTTCTTAATGCTATCATCTCCATACTCAGAATTCTGGAAAGCCATAAGAATGTATCTATTTAGCAATCCATCTATTGATAACTCTTGTAAGGTTTTGTTGGAAAGGATTCCATGCCACTGCAGAAAGTTTCCTAATAACTGAACATAGATAATAAAAAGTTGAATATAAAAAGCAGAACTATTAAAATATACATCTTTTACATCTGGAGATAATTATCAATAAATGAAAAAATTTCCATTTTAAATACAGAATTTAAATCTGAATTATATGAGCCATAAGTATCCATATTTTCTGCAAAAGGGTATTGTGTGTTATTAAAGAGGACTGCTAGCTCTCTTGCTGGAGCAGGAATTTGTTCTAGCCTGAACGGACAAATAACCAAACCTAACATTTCTGTAGTACAAATCTGTCAAAATTAAGCCTGGATACTACTGATTTCCATTAGAAAATGTTACGCATTCTTCTTTTCTCAAGCAAAATGTACTTTTATCGGAACCTATAAACCACAAAACATGAAATATTAAGTATTGCTGCCATCAGAAAGGTGGCCAAAATTCTCTATGTGGCAGCTACAATGACTGACCAGCTACAGAAATAAATTTGATTCCAGAGTGAGAATACATGCTTTAAGTACTTCAGGAGTTTGAATTAGGCCTGGAAACTACCTGGCAGCCACTGGAGTCGGGTCAGGATTGGTATTATAAGCAACCTGGCCACTGAATTCTACACCCGCTGAAGTTTCTGAACCATCTTCAGAGGCAGACCCATGTATAGCATTGCAATAATCTAACCTAGAGGTTATCAGAGCAGAGACGGCAGAAGTTAGGCTATCCCTGCCAGATAGGGGCACAGCTGGGCCACCAACTGAAGTTGATGGAAGGCATTCTGCACCACCAAGGCCACCTAAGCCTCAAACGACAGCAATAGATCCAGAAGTAAAGGTAAAAAAAGTAAGATCCATAAGTACCGTACTCCCAAGTCAAGTACTGTACCTGCTCTTTCAGAGCGAGTGTAACCCCATCAAGAGCACAGAACCTCCCATTCATCCGGTCTAAGGAATCACCCACTAACAATGCCTCAGTCTTAGCTGGATTGAGCTTCATTTGATTGGCTTTCATTCAGTCCATTATCGAGGCAAGACAACAGTCCAGCACATCCACTCCCAAACTTGCAGGTTTAAAGGATTAGAGCTGTGTGTGGTATTCCTGACAATGTACTCCAAAACTCCAGATGTCCCTACTCAGTGGTTTCATGTAGATGTTAAACAGCATGGGGGATAAAAATGAACCCCGAGAAACCCAACATTGAAGGCTCATGGGGCTGAAAAGCACTCCCCAAACATCACTCTCTGGAAACGATCATCCAAGTAGGACTGGAACCACCGCAAAGCGGTGCCACCTACCCTCAACTCAGACAGCCACTTCAGGAGGATACCAGGGTCAATGGTATCAAAAGCCACTGAGAGTTCAAGGAGAATTAACAAGGACACATTCCCCCTGTCTCTGTCCTAACATAGGTAATCATACAGGCCAAAGCAGTTTCTGTGCCAAAACTGGGCCTCAACCCTGATGAAAATGAATCTAGGAAATTTAGTAACAAACATTTCCCTGGACTTTTATGCCTCGTGAATTTCAAATTTCTTATTATAAACGGTTATTGATGTTTCAGATTCAGAACAAACACTCAAAAATTCATTTCCTTTACATGTAACATTAGCACTTTCAAAAATGCACTTGTCCTCTTATTACCAGTATATACAGTAACTTTAAATATACAACAGGGATGGAGTATGTGTGGCCCTCCAGATGTTGGACTTTAACTCCCATAAGCCTGAGTCAGCATGGTCAATGATCAGGGATTATGGAAGCTACAATAAGCATGGGGGCAGTGGGGGGGGGCGGTGTGACCACACCTTTTATGCCAAAGGGCTGCATTCTGTTACAGGTAACCTTGCAGGTGCTGTATATCAGTAGTGGGTGGGGACAGATACAAAAGTGAGCAGCACAATGGTTGAGACTCTTACCTTTATACAGTAGGTCACAATCCACCCACAAATGTCAGAAGTTAACTTACATTTACATACACATACACCCCTCTCCATCTTCCTTCCAGACAAGCAAGAGACATCATGACAGTTCAAGGACACATACTAGACAGGCAAAGGCACTTGAGGATGTGGCCTGTGGGAGGCTGTGTGGTCTAAGGAGTTTTGAGAGCACAGGGTTGAGAGAATAGTGCGTATGTGGTCTTCCATACACACAGCCTTTGGAATCCAATGTATGCAATGCGACAGCCATGCACCATGATAATCTAAGACAAGTGTTGCCAAAACAGGACCCATGAGCACACATATGCCCACAGTGACCTTCTCTGCAGGCTGGTTGGTGCCCTCCCCAGTTAGACTTAAAATAATTCTACTATACGCAGAACAGGTTGTGGTGTATACATGGTTGCAGGTGTGTGTGCTGCCCACAATTTTGCTGGTTTGCAAATGTGCTCAGGGGGCCAAAAAAAGGTTGCTGACCCTAAGCTAAGGTCACAAATGCAGAAATGCTGGGTTTGGAGTCAGCATGCCTACTTTCTTCCACAAGCAAATTCACTTCACACTCAAAAGTCAGTTACCAGTTATCAAAAGTAAACTTCAGTAGCACTCCTAAGTCTGAAACTTCATCTGTTTGCTAGCTCACCTTCACTGAAGACCAAAACTGCCGCTGGAAAAACAAATAAGGACCAGAGTTCTTGTTTTCTAAGACACTGAAAAATAAAAGTTTTATTTAAACTTCAGTAGTATAGATGTGGTGAACTGTTGGTGTGATCTATTGTCATAATACTAAAAGATTCTGCAAACCAATAATCTTACCTTTTCGGATAAAGTGGCATGAATACATCATCATCTAGTGTTCTCCTCATTCTAAGCAAGAGGCCTTTTAGTAATGTCTGAAAGAGTTAAAATTTAACATAAGATTGTGAAATATTTTTTAAATTTCTTTTTAGCACAAATCTAACCAAATATCCCAGTAGATACTAGTGCTAGAGAAGTCTGTCATGATACCAGATTATTTTTACCAGCTTTATTTTTTCCATTAATTTGAATTATGCAAGTTAGCAGAAATGGGAGGCACTAAATTATGAAAAAATGGGAGGCACTGAATTTGTGTATGCAAAACAGGGTCTTCAGGTGGTCCCTGAAGATCTTTTGTACAAGGACAGGATTTGTTTTCAGCATGTCCTAGAAACAAGTTCCATAAAAGTCACTAAAAACAGTGGTCTGGATGCAATTGACTACAAGAGGATTTTGTTCATCTAATTGTGCTTCTCTGCCTCTTGCTGCAGCCTCCTGGAGACAACGTATTTTCAGTTAAAAGAAGGGATAAATAAGTTTTTAGTTTTCTTTAAAAGCAGACTGATCTATTCACATCTGGAATATGACTGGCAATTTCTAAGCTACGTTTGATTAGGTGTTTCTGAAGGAGTAGCAGCAGATATTTTGGAAATTATCATAATTCAGAGAGTTTAACTTAGTGGGCAGCATTAAGCCATGTGCATAGTAGTGATATAAATATAACTTCTCCTGGTGTTATATGAAAACATTCTATCAGGGACCTTTGTAAACTCTGTTATAATGAGTTCTGCACTCTCATTTGCAGTCTGCTATTTTCATCATTCCAATCAAGCAATGAACAGAGTAGTGATACAATAACTACTGCAATCAACACAAGATAATATTACCCAGGTTAACTATCTGCAAACAAACAATAAACGCCCATGAAAATGGGAAAAGTAGTTTCTTTCCAAAATAGGTTCAATTGCAAACATAGTAAATAAAGAGTTCATTTTTAAGAAACATGTGGTTCAGTGCTTGGACGTCGTTCTGGTAATCCAGCATTTCAACACTAAAGAGCGTAGTCATCCAGCTTTGTAGTAAATAATACAGTAGCACCTCAGCTTACGTTACCCTCGGGTAATGTAAACTTCGGGTTGCGAAAGCGGCAACCCCGGAAGTGTTTCGCCGTGTGCGCATGCGCAAAGCGGTCCCTCCAGTTGCGGAAACCTTGGGATCTGATCGGAGCTCCGGAATGGATCCCATCCGCAACCGGAGGTACCACTGTATACAAGAGAAGACAGTATGTAAACGACTTAAAGCAGGGGTATATCTGTCCCCATCTGCATGTTTCCATCGGGAGGAGCATAAAAAGAGGACGATGGACAGAAACTACTTTTGCCATTTTTATGGATGTTTATTGTTTGTTTACAGATTTTCAACATTCCAGCAACACATATTACTGCGACACACCAATCCCTAAATAGTTACCAGTTACATAACACAAGGGAACTACAACTGCTTCTATTTTAAAACTAATTTAGGACTAAGTGCAAAACATTAGTAAATGTCTTAACAGTAGCAACCAGACATAGCAGTCAAGTCCTACAAAACAGATAAAGAATATTTTTTACCTGTGTGTTTTTGTTTTCTGCATGTACCACTGATGGATAACCATTTACTAGTTTCTGGGTAATGGCTACCATCCTAGATGTCTGTATTGTAGAAAAAGGGTCCCATACATTTTCAGCAAGTACTAACAACAACAAAAAAAGAATTATTACTTCTCTCAAAACTAAGTGTTAAGATGTTGCTGCTAAAAATTAAAAACTGTTCTGTTTTTAAAATGACTGTATGTTTATAAAGTACCTGTTAATTTAGGCAGAACCACTTTTTCCACAATAGTAGGCAATAGTGAAACATCAGCATCATCTTTCTCTTGGTCATATTCTTCACATCCATAAAATAGCAAAGATTCAAACCATAGCATACTCTCAAAGTCTTGGCACTTATCCTATTAAAATAAAATATTACCACTATAAATATGTTTTTTAAAACAAAATACTAATCAAGTGTGAACACTCTATCAATATGTTAGTACAAACATTTAGGCTAGGTGCCTCCTTTTCAGAATGTCCTTGTAGTGCCAGGAGCACTTCATATTTTCTGAGGCTGCGCTGGCACTGATGTCAGCATGTTTTTTTCAGTCACCTATTTGCAAACTACTGCGTCAAGGCTGATCAAGTTGTAGAAGCCACTGTTCTGCACTGCAATATCATCAATATACTGTCGCAGCAGACTGACAAAGCAGCTAGTTTCTGTATGGACATTTATGACCCAAGGTGGCTTCCAACACATATAAAAACATAATAAAACATTAAACTTTAAAAACTTCTGATACAGGGCTGCCTTCAGATGTTTTCTAAAAGTTGTATAGTTATTTATCTTCTTGACATCTAATAGGAGGCCGTTCCACAGGGATGGCGCCACTGCCGAGAAGGCCCTCTTGTCTGGCTCCCTGTAACTCCTCGCAGTAAGGCCCTCAGATTCCGGGCTTCTAATCACTTCTATGTAACCATTTTGCCTTGTTTAACAAACAGAACACAGTGAGCATGTTTCAACCTTCTCTCACCTCCAAAGGGTTCCAGGTAAGTAACTGAAGTAATTAAAGGATTTAATAGCTTAGGTAAACAAAGGCCAATATAAGCATCATTGTAAGAAGATGAATACTTGAAACGCCATGCTTCAAACTGCGACTTAATGGCGTCAATAGATGAAAAGTTTTCTACCACATCTTCAAAAACTTTGCTGGACTCCTTCAAAATGCGATCTAGGATAACAGTATTTTAAACAGCATAAATTAATCTCCTGGTTTATATCTACAATGCAGTTTCAGGCAAACTTTCAAGCATATATATTATAAAGAAATTGTTAATATCTATATTGCTTTGGTCAGATAGAGAGCTGAATGTGCACAAAAAGGCTGGTAGAAGCCAACTTTCTAACCCTTTCTTCCTCATAGCAGTCTCACCATGTCCTCTGCAAATACTCTTACTGAGGGGCTTGGGACCCTGCTAAATGGTGTGGATTATGGTGGTTGCAGAGTGGAAATGGGGAGATGGTCTTTTCCTAATTTCTAGGGATCCCTCCCTTTCCCCCCTTTTCAACAGGATCTAGACCCTTAGCAGAGGGTGCTGGAGCAGGAGTCTACCAGGGGAGGAAGGGACAAAGTCAGCTTCTGCCATCCCTGTGACACAGTTCACTCTGAATCTAGCCCTTTCAATTGTTTATAGTCTGCCTTTTTATAGCAATGGCATAACAAAGTTATTTTTTCTTAAGAAGTTGGTTTTACAACTACAGTGTTTACCTCAATGTCTGAAAGTACATGACTTAATTCAAGAGCGTGCCCGTGGTGATAATCACGTGAAAGCACAGCATCATGGAAGTAGTTCCATGTGGCAAAAAAAACCTGTGAATAGTTCCACTTCAAAGGAAATACATGTACTTATGAAACTTACACCCTGTCTTTTGTCTGTAACACATCCTGAAGGAGGCTTACAAGATCCCATACAATGAAATTCCTGATCCTGACTATTCAGAGAAAACCAGCAGTCAAAAAAGAATAAAGAGGAACATGGTATGAGCCAAGAAGCCTGACTTTTGCTGTGTGTGTGTGTGTGTGTGTGTGTGTGTGTGTGTGTTTTACAGCAGAAGGCTCTCCTTGCTAGTAATATAAGGGTTGGACTAGGGCTGGAAGGAATATCTCCAGCTGCCTGAAATGAATGGCTGATGATGGCAGGGAGCAGCACTGGCCTCTGTCATTCTACAGATGAGATAATAATTCCACATTTAAAGTTGTTTTTAGAGCATGGTTGAAAGTGTCATACAATCTAATCAAATGAAATTTTCTCTACAGAATACTGGGATCTAGATATTACTATGACTTCTGACATTAAGATGAATAATCTGACCTCGTTCCATATTGAAGTTTGTAGTATCTGTTGAAGTTTCTTCGTCATCACTAGAAAGGCCTTCAAGGTGATCAGCCATCTTCCCAGATTGCTCTCTGGCAAGTCTACGACGAGCTCTATTAAAATGAATAGAACACAATGTTGCATTAAAGTTGGAAAACCAAGCTTTCCTGCTCTCCCTTATTTCAAGAGGAAATGAAGCAGAGTTGAAGCCATCTGACATGTTACAGGACATGTGTTATTTGATGACTAGTACCTCAGCCCTGAACATTTTGCTACTTTCCCCTTTGGGGAATTTGTCATATATCTAGCAGCCAGCCTCCACCTCCACTGTGCTGCACTATGTAAGACTCAAGCAATGTTCTACAAGGTGAGTGGCCCATCATTTATCTGCAAGCACCTGAATATGTAGGCTGTATACTACATAGAGACAGCAATCATACAGAACAGGCATTCCAATACATATAGAAGTAACCTAAATGCTGTTGTACCTTCTTGCTTCTCTTTCTGCAGTCCGCCTTTTAACATGTTCTTGGTACAGTGTTCTGTCTCGTCCGAAAGAATCAAGGTTTGGTGCCATCAGTGCTTTACCTGTGAGAGTACAAACACTGAAATTAGAACACCCATCCTCCAGTTACAGGAAGCATAATAATTGCAGTGGTTTTTGCGGGGATTTTTCTCAGCAAGTCCCTATAAATCTGCAATACATCTTTAAGTTTGACAATTATCACCCCCACACACCGCATAGATAAAGTGGCGGCGGCTGAATTATCTTCTGAAGTGATTACCAATTGGGTCAAATATTTGAGTGCCTTCATCATTATGTGCAAAAAAAAAAAGTCACAATCAACTTAGCACTCAGAACTCTTCAGTAACAGTAAACACTTAAAAAAAATTACAACATAAAAAACTGTATTGTTTAAAAAAAAAACATTAGTGTTCAACATTTATATGGAGTCAGACCATGGTTCTATCTAACTCAATATTGTATGTAGTGACTGGCAGCAGCTATCCAGGGATTCAAGCAGGGGACATTTTTAGTTCTACCTAGAGATGCCAGAGATTGAACCTGGGACTTCTGCATGCAAAGCAGATGCTCTGCCACTGACCTACAGCCCTTCCCCTCCATACAAAAAATAAAAAGTAGTCCTTTAGTACATCTAAAACAGGTCAGATTTCTATTCTTGGTGAACAACACTGAAGAGTATCAGGAACTGACAGATTTTCAGTTGGTATTAAGACAATTAGTACTGTTGTAAGCTACAATCTGATACCTAATTGTTGTCATATACTGAACATTTGAAAACAAAAACTAGAGAATTTTTGGGTGAATTTTCCTAATATCTACCAGCTTGGTATCAAAGAGAGAATAAGATTTCACCATAAGTACTTACTTTTGCATAATTTATTTTACAAATTCGTCCTAGCAAAATTGTCTAACACATATAAGACAGGAATGTTAGCACAAGCATTATTTGGTCTAATGCTTGAAGTAATGAAGGCATGCATGGCAAACTGTACCTAGATTGTGTTGGGTGGGTGGGTGGGCTTTTTGTAAGCTGCAGAAATAAATATTATTCAAAAGCTAAACTTTGATCAGAATCGCCTACATGTTTTTTTTAGGTTTAGAGAACATTCTAAAAAATACTTTCAGGTAGTGAGGAAAAGACAACATACAGTTACACACACATCTAACGTGTAAAAAGGGAGATGCTGCGGCTTTCAATCACTGAAACAGAGGAAAGGCACTGTATAGAGTTTGAGCCAAGATTCTTTAATCTGATTTTTTTTTCTACCAGATTTAAACCAGACATGCTTTCTGGTTTCATTTTAAATTAAAACTGCACTATGTAAACAAGGTTGTTTAATGAATAATAAAAACCTTCAAGATGGACTGACTTGAATGGCTTGAAAACTCCGAAGATTCATCTTTAATATCATCTTGTCGTCTTTGGACAAGGCGGGAAGCTCGCTGTTTGTACAGCTGATGCATTGCTGATTCGAGTTCGTTAATCAGGAGCACCTGTAAAAATATAATACTCCGTAATAAAAAAGTCTTCAAGTTTTAACTGTATGGGATGCCACTCTATTCCAAGATATACAGCTACACATTTAGCTGCATCGCTTTCTTTTTACTGTTTTAACAACTGACTGCTATTTAACTCAAGAAAAGTGCATAGAAAAGAATGACAACAAGCTACCTCACGGAAAGCATAAGAACAAACCTGCAAAGAAGTCCACAAAAGTTACTAGTCTATAAGAACATTTACAAAGTTACCCTACAAGATAGATTCATTAGAAAATTATTTCACTTGGGAGTAGGCCAAAAGAAAAAAAGGGAAACTCAAAGCTTCTTTACTTGATCACCTGAGGGCAATTTGGACTTGCCATAGACTAAGAGACATGTGTTTAACTTATAAGCCAAAGAACAAATATATTGTGTTGAATCAAGAGTTAAGCACAGGAATTACCAAGTTAACTTCCCCACTCCCTCCTCCCCATGTCAGCCCTTAAGCACCCCAAAATGCTCCACATAGTGTTGGGCAACTCTGCTGAATGGGGTGGGCTACAGTGCAGAAACTAGGGAAACCCCCCAAAACCTTGTTTTACTAATTATTTTGATTTTAAATTGTTGTAAGCAGCCCACAGTAATGTACAGTCACTAAATAAAATTGGATTAATAATTATATAAACAAAGTGCCTTCGCCTGATTTTAAGGCTTTCCCCACCTTCCCCTTCAGCATAACTCCTAGTCACCTGGATTTGCAGTAATACTGCACAGGCTAAAATGTGCATTCAGAAAGCTCTCCATTTGAAGCAAGCAATCACTGTGGAGTTGGATTTCAAGCTGCTATGGCCCACCTGCTTGTTCATCTGAATCTATCCTTAATTCTTTCCTCTACTAGTAGTCCAAGTAATTCCAAAATTTGTTTTAACTGTTACTTAATAAAAACTGTTCTGGCAGGGACTTTGCAAGAACCTTAGTATTTCATGAGATCATTTAATGAAAAAAATTAATGCACAATAAAAAAGTTTCTTTACAAATTGAGAAAGAGAAGACAGAACATTTCAAGGAAAAAGTGAATTTACATAATAATAATAATAATAATAAATTTTTATTTATACCCCGCCCTCCCCAGCCAAAACCGGGCTCAGGGCGGCTAACATCAAATAAAAATTACAATAAAATATACAGAAAACCATTAATTAAAATACAGATTAAAAAACCAATTTAAAAATGCCACTTCATTTGTCGCCCATACAGGAAATAGCTCTCTTGGAGGTGATATAATGAAAAAAATGTTAAATATTGGACAGAAAGCACAACTTATTCTTTTTAGTAAACATTTTCTTTAAAAAAATAAAGGGCAATTTTTAAAAATCAGTCTTGTAACCCAATGACTGAACGTATTTTCAATAAAGTTCATTAAGGAACTGGAAAGATTTACTTACATTCACAAAAGTCCAAAAGCAGTTACAAACATGAGCGTTCACACTAGACACAAGGTTGGTTTTTTTAACCTATTTTAGTTATTCTACTCTTGACATTTTTCCACCAGCAACTGAGGCTACTGAGTGGCTGCAAGCACTACCACATTGACACAATGCATCCTGCCATCAACATCACTATTTCTCCATGAGCAATGCAGAATCCTCCTCAAAAATTCAAATCTATTCAAGCTTTTATATTCTTTGCCAAAATATTCAATTCAACTTTGCCAACTCAGGGGAAGAAGGAAAGAGGCAGAAGCAAACATGAGAAAAGAGCATAGCCAAAGCAGACAGTTGTATTTCCTGCTTTTGTTTCACAAGTGGGAGCATCCTATGTGAACAAGCAGGGCAAAGCTATCTTGCTCTGCCACACATGCTCATCACAATCCATTATACACAACCACACTAGTGTAAAGTGAATAGGACTGTTCTTGCATTAGTTAAGAATTCATGACTAAAATGAAGCAAAGCCCATAAACATTCAGAGTGTACTGCTAGCTACAATAAGTTCACAGTGCAATTTTCAGCTACATTTAACAAGTTCCCTACCCACCCTACTGAGATCTGAAAACTAGGTTACTGCGACACAATTTTCTGCTTCACTAGTCTTTCCTTGTCTGCCTTCCTATTTAGTGGAAAGAATCTAAGTTTTAGACAGAAGTTTTTTCATCCATACAGAAGAGTTGTTCCAAACCCATAATCATACAGTCTATGCTCATACTTTTACTAGCAGAAATCTGGATTCAGATCGCCATAGTGGAGAAATGGAGTAACCTGAGCAAGACCTACTGATGCTTTCTTTGAAATCTACATTTTGCTCATTTGCAACAGAAGCCGAAGCAAGTTTACTCAGACCTAAGTCCCATTGTATTCAATGAGATTTACTACCTAGCGCCCAAGTTTACCACTGCAGGCTTAATTTATATTTAAATTGTTATACTTCTGCACTTGAATAGAACTACTAGTTTTCTATACCAATATTACTGTTAAATTTTATTCAGAAATACAGGATTGAATCCTACTTTCTATTCACAGGATAGGATATTCCAACCTTCCATTTCCTTCTGCATCCCATGAAAGTCTCTTTATTAAGACTGGGGGAACCTCTGGGACAGTATGGCTTATGATGCTGAGAGTTGAAGTAGGGAGGATGGAAATCCTGAAAATCAACTAACTACATTTAAAAAAAACTTTCCAGGGAGACACAGGGGCAAGGAAAAGACTGGCTGACTGTTGTATACTCCATATCAAATATCCGATTCGCCTCCCTCTTGGTGTCCAAACCTAGTGCTTCATGATTTAACTGAAGGTTTATTGGCTCAGATAGTGGGACCAATCTGTTACAGAATACAGAATGAAAATGGAAATAAAACTTCTAATAAGCATTAAAGTAAGTTATCTGAAGTTTACACTTCCACCAATAACTCCAAAACCACTGCAGCTTACATTTCTACCAAAATCTAAAAACAAAACAAAACATTCTGAGACTTTGATACTTGTTTATTTAAATGGATTGTTTTCTCCTGCTCTGGGGGCTAGGACCCTATTCAAGTTACAAGACAGCAGATTATGACTGAACATCAATAACTTAATGACAGTAACAGCTGTTTTACTGTGGCACAAACTCCCTTTCAAGGTGGCGGACTTTCCTTCATTGGAGGTATTAAAGCAGAGGTTGGATGGCCATCTGTTTTCCTGACTATAATGAACTTGTACAATATTTTCCAAGCCTTGGATTTTCTTCTGGTACGTTTCCTCCAGATTACTGAGTTTCCAAATTACTTGCACCAGGAGGTTTATTATTTACAGTTTAACACAGATAGTGAACTTATTTATTTATATGGTGCCACCAATGTGCATGGCACTTTACAGTGCACAAGTGGTCTCATCCCTTACTAAATAACTTACAATATGACATAACCAATAGCAAATTATCTCCACAGGAAAGTTTAAAAGAATTCTAATTCACTTATGTTTAGTTTTTTAAAAACGAAACAGTAGAAACAGGAAATTCATCTTGAACTTGGTGCAAACTGATGCCAAGTTAATCAGTCCTATGGAATTCCAGGAGGCTTACTCCAGGTTGAATGTGCACAGGATTGAAGCTCAATCCCAACAATTTTTAAAAATGTATTTTTTAAATACATCCTTCCAGTTCTAGGAAAGGCAAGTTGCAGTACAGATTAGTAAAGAACTGCCTGAAATCCAATTTAAAAGTACAACACTTTGTAACAAAAGGGTACCTGGCACATGACATTTATCAGCAAGAAAAACTGCTTTTTTTCAAACCTTGCTTTAAAAAACAGTATATTCTTCCTATGAAACTGGCCTGGGTTCCCAATATGCCATGGGGTAACCTGGGCTTTAAGTGTCCCTTAACCAATCCTGGCTGCGAAGAAACTGGTCTGTAGAAACCTTATGTGAGACTCAGTGTTGTTGGGTTTTTATGCTGGGAACCAGGAAATGCAAATTAAACAACCAGAATCTGAGTCATCATTGAGAACTACAATGGTTTTCAGAAATAAAATGCTTCTAAGAATGAGAAAGGTGGCATCACAACCTGAATGCCAATGCTGTTGTATTCCAACAATGACTTACATTGTTTTCACCACATTTAAAACCAAACCTTCAAACATGTGCCGAGTGTTTCATTGGCATGTACAAGAGAACTGAGCACAGACTAAACTTCGTTACTGAAAAAGATGAATATATTTTGCATTCTTACCTTTTCATTGAAACACTCAAGCAAGTCTTGGACATACCCTCGCATTTCTTGCAGAAATTTATACCGTTCACCAACACCCCCAGAAGACCCTTCCAATCTTTCGATTGCCTTGGTAGACTCATCACGTCTTTGCAGATGCTTCTCATGTTGCTGCTGATTTGCTTTGTGAAATTCTCTCATTGAGTCCAACCTAAATGTCAATGGACGCACGTTTACATCCCAAAGCATACTGTAACCTACAGGTATACATGCACTACTTTTCTTACAGTAAAGAAAACTACAAGAAACAACACTTAAAGCTGTATTGACAGCTTTAAAGAGATGAGGAAACTGTGGCCTTCTAGGTGTTATTGGCCATCTCTACTGACCACTAACCATACACAGGCTGGTAGTCCAAGGAGGTCAGTTTCTCCATCCTCACACTACCCCACCCCAGAAATCTGCGCTTCTCCAACCCTCCCCAACATTCATAAACCCAAAGCTTTCCACCTAGTAGTGGAGTGCATCACATCTTTCTCTACTCCAAAAGCACCCTGCACACTCACTACATATGCTACTTTTATTTCTTCTTCCAGCTGATGCATAGTATACCCAGGGATTGTTGGTGTACCCTCTACCAACCACACACAAAAGTGGCTGTTTCTTTAGTCAATTTTACATCATTTCTGAATTGTGTTTGAATCCTATGTACATATTATGTACATAAAGCACCCTGGTTTATATGGCTCTTTGTGCTATATACGGTGTATTTATTGTCTAACCACATTTCCCTTTGCATACTCAGTATCCTGAATTCCTGCTGCTCTCAACAGAAATGGGAAGCACACAAGAATTTCTCTGACCTTAACATTAAGAACTTGCTAACTCAAATACTTAACCTTAAAGGTGTCATTATTTATCTATTAATTTTACTCACCTTCAAGCCATTAAGATACATACTTATAGTAAGAAGCACATGCAACTGCTCAGTTAATCCATGTTATTTCAAATTTTCAGTAAATGTTACAGCATTTAAAACTTCTAAAAATGTAATGTTAAGCCTTTGTCTAAAATGTTTACCTATTCAGAAAAGAATGATTTATACTTCTCATAAAAATATAATGTTATAAGCTAAGTATTACTGTTATTTCAATCCCTTGGCTACAAAATTAGTTTTCAGTGTCCATTCTTTTCATGTACCAATCTTCAACATGATCAAATGGTCATTTCCAGAGAAGTAATCCAAGCAGCCTTTTGAACAGTTTGTTTTCTTCCTTTTTTAATGAGGATGTATGGGCTTCCATTGATGAAATTCTGCATCTGCCCCCCAGACTGAACCTAGAGGACAGGTCTTAAATTTTAAGAAGTTGGTGTGCCCTACCTGTCTTTAAGCTGTTTCTTTACCAAATCAATAGTAACAGGAGTCATCTCATTACTGGGAGTTTTGAAAGGTATTGTATTATCTGTTTTGTGAGATTTTGTCTCCGATGATCCATAAGCAGCATATGTGTAAGGAATGCCATAAGATGAACCATAAGGCATTGAATGGTAAGTATTCTGGTAGTACAGGTTATTCACTTCAGCAGGATGACTTGCTTGAACCTATAAGAACAAAATATGTGTAAACCTTATTACAAAAGCAAGGACACAAAGCTAATTCAGTCCAGCAGGCAGTTTTTAGAACTTATATATTAAATTCTACCTGCCCATGTATACGTTTCATGTGTACACAAGTGCTTATCAAGGAAAGAAGCACATCAAAACATTCATCACTCAATGATAAAACAGGGAAGATTTGCTTGGATAATTTGTCCTTTCAGCTATGTTTACATCCCTGGTACACAAATTGTTTTACTGAAGGGGCACTTTTATGATGGGAGGAGGAGAATGGAGGTCCCCTCTTCTATTCTTTAAAGTGCACTGCCAACCAATCCCATTGCCGTAACTGTCAAATCCTCTATTTACCTCTCGCCTCTCAGTTGTGGTCCTGACCTGTTTAAGGCTTTATAGGTCAGAACTAGCACTCTGAATTTGACCTGGAAACGAATTTGCATCCAGATTAGGATTGATATTATACGAACAAACCATTTTGCCCAGGTGAGCAACCTGGCCGCAAAATTCTGCACCATCTGAAGTCTCCAAACCTTCTTCTGAGGCAGCCCCGTGTATAAAACACTCCAGTAATATAACCTAGATGTTAGATTAGATTATCAAATCCTGGTCATGTACCAGTAGGCCTGTTCAAGAAGTGAAGAATGGGTCAGGACAAGGTCAGCTCCAGAACTTAGCTGTCGAATCTCTATGTCACAGGTATCTACACCTCTTTTCTCCCCTCTAGCACTGGCAATTCGGGGTAAGATGACAAATCAGGAGCTTTATTTAGCCAAAGGGTCATCATTTGCTACTACAATTTTAGAATTACTTTAATACATGCCTGAGGTATATTAATGCCTTTACGTATCTGTTCTTGCTCCCATCGACTGAGTTCTTCATCCTGTTCCCCAGCAATCAGGGCTTCATCATCACTTCCTTCGATACCTGAGCACAAAAACATAACAATCAGTAGGAACAGCACACACTAAATAATGGCATATTGAATACTGTATTTGAGTTTTCTAAAGCTTCCATGCCTTCAATGAAAAAGGCAAACATGCAGCCCTGTTTCAGAGGGAATCTCAATATGGGGGCATGTGCTGCTACCTCATATTCTGTTGAGTGAACTGGGGTGTACCTAAGTATGTTTGAGGAAAGAAGATTTTTGCAAATTCCTGTACAAAATAACCGGCTCTGCACCCTGTGCACTAATGTGAAGACTGGAACTCAGCTATCAGCCAGATTTTGCACTTTTCCTAAAGTTGCGACAGAGTTCACAGTAGTTTAAACTTATCAAAATATGAATGAAAATACATATTTTTGTATTTCTTAAAATCAAAGATTAAATGCAGAAGCAGAACAAAATTGTGGATAAACACTTGCAACAGTGACATATATCAGAAACAGATATTTTGTCATTTTCAGTTGTACCATGTTTGACCACAGGCTCCTCCTCCTCATTCATACTCAGATAAGCAGCTATAATGACCAAAAGTACACTGTATAACTGGAAAGGCACTTCCATTTGTGCATGATGATTTCCCCAAATCCATCTCCACTCCTGATGCATTCCCCATGCCATATGCTAGACAATACCTGAGCCTCAGCAGTGTTTTTGGAGGTTGCAGAGAGCTTCAGCAAGGAGGCAGTGGGAAAGCCTAACTGTGCAACTGGATTTTCATCCAAGCCAAACCGTTTACTATAACTCCCAATGAATTTATAACATGCAACCTCACTATTACATTATACTATTAAGCCACTGAAAATACAGTTTTTGAAAACAATTTACGCCAAATGCTTTTAATAGCAACAGCAGAACATTTGGAACTTATGGCAACTTTTCATCATTTTACCTATTTCCTCTGCAATTTTTTGCCTTTGGGACTTCTCTTTCACAGAAAAGACTATTCTTCGCTTCTCATCATCATCTTCATCGTCACTGGCATCATTTTCATCTTCTCTAACAAGGCGCCCTTTCCCTGGATCATTGTCAAGTGGCAAAAAGTCCCCAAGCTCACGAGCCATTTGGCGCTTTTTCCTAGCAGCATGAATAAAAGCAGCATCTGGAATTTCTCCTAGAAAAAAAATGAATGTGCTTTTTAAAAGCCATCAGTTATATTCAATCGTGTGTTCACATGCTACAGTTCCACCTGCATTCTAATCCCAACTGGCTGCAACAGAGGCACAGGCAAGACATCATGACCTACTCCATCAACCAGGCTGGGATAATCTGCCATCCAGCTCTCCTCCAAATATTTCTTCCCTGTGGCCATCCCACCTGGCTTTATTGAAGAGAGAGTTAATACAGCAAGGCTTGCTGCGGCAGTACTTTCAACTCCGTGGTTATGTAAAAGTCTAACAATCTCTAAATATTGTATGAGTAGCCACATTGCTGAGTAGTGCTTTATCAGATAAAGACAAAATAAGAAAATGTAAAGCTTTTAACGTGCTTAAGACAGAACAAGATTTCCAAGAAATGGCACATCACATTCACCACAGGCTGCTACGTTCCTGTGATCGGAAGAAAATGCAATGAAGTAGAATCTGAAGTACAGTAGTAAATAAGACCAACAGATTCAAATTTATTAAGCCAGAATTAGTTCTAAATAATTCATGAAACAGAGGTAGACAAGAAAAATGAGATATACAAAATCAATTTGCCAAAGAAGATTAAGATGGAATATGACTTTTAAATAGATATTCAAAGAGGGAAGCTGATCAATTAAATCAAATTTAAATATTCTGTTAAGGTATTAATAAAAAGTGATCTAATTAAGATAATGAATTGGTTTCCCTTTCCCCTAATTTCAACTTAAAAGGCCAGCTAAAAATACCTGGTCTCTGAAGTAGAAAGAAGGAGCAACAGCTCCAAAAAGACCCCCATGCTGTGAAGATAACCGAACTGGAACTGCGATGGGGCGTCATCCAACTACACTGATTGACACAGCCCTGCCTATGGAATGAGAAATGCAAAGAATTCATCTCAGGATAGCCTCCTCCTGAGAAAAAATACACTAACCTGGTCGCAGAACATTCAGAGAAGACAAAGTACTTGAAAATGCTCCTACAGCTTTTGGCTTTTCTTCTTCTTTCTCACTTTCAACTTCCATCTCCTCTTCTCCTTGTTCACTGTTTGCAGCCCCATCTTCTTGAATTGCATCTTTAATCTGTCCTATTTTGTCAGCAGACTGTTCAGCTGCAAAAAAAAGTGTGCTCTTAAAGTATCGTTTTGGAAAAAGTATTTTAAATGTTTTTTAGAAACTCACATTATATACACCTGATACAATAGCCCTGTGCTCTGGTAGGATGCGGGTGGCGCTGTGGTCTAAACCACTGAGCCTAGGGCTTGCCTATCAGAAGGTTGGCAGTTCGAATCCCCATGATGGGGTGAGCTCCCGTTGTTCGGTCCCAGCTCCTGCCCACCTAGCAGTTCGAAAGCATGCAGTGCAAGTAGATACAGTAAATAGGTACCGCTCCGGCGTTTCCATGCGCTGCTCTGGTTTGCCAGAAGCGGCTTAGTCATGCTGGCCGCATGACCCGGAAGCTGTCTGCGGACAAACGCCGGCTCCCTCGGCCTATAGAGCTAGATGAACGGGCAACCCCAGAGTCGTTCATGACTGGACCTAACGGTCAGGGGTACCTTTACCTTTACTCTGGTTGCTAATTGGCAGTGCTTTTTTTCTTAAAAAATGTTTAGGGTTACTCTCATTTTCCTACTAATATTGAAATATTGCCCCTCCATGAGGCCAAACTTAGATTCACAAAATGCTTAGGAGTAATGCATAACTTAAATTTATACTCTGTTCTTACCATTATCAACTACCCCTGCACTTTTTATTCATTTTTAAAGTTAGTTCTCTGTTGAAATCCCTTCCCAGGAAACTTTGCCTAGCACCAACATTGATTTCTTTTCAGCGCCAAGAAATAACTGTTTTATTTTTCCTAGTTTTAAAAGTATTTTAGGCATTAGACAACATTGTTCAACTACTGTTTTTATCCATCAGTTGTTTTTACTATGTAGTTTACTATTATCTGCATATTTTCACTTTGTAAACCACACTCAACTGGTTGAAGGTTGGCATATGAATATTTAAGCATAACATTACCATCTGCTAAAGAATTGGCTTCTGGTTTTGTCTTCGATTTTTCAAGGTCTTCTTTGTATTCTTTCTTAAGAAGCTTTACTATCTTTTTGCTGTAACTTGATTTCTTCACTTTGAAAACTTCTTCTGCTTCTTTAGGAGAAAAAATAAGCATGAATGAGAGAAATTACAAATCGGCAAAATAGTGACTAATGTATCTTCAGCTATATAAAAGGTCAAAACAAAATAAAATAAGAAAATTCCTTCCAGTAGCACCTTAGAGACCAACTAAGTTTGTTCTTGGTATGAGCTTTCGTGTGCATGCACACTTCTTCAGATACACTGAAACAGAAGTCACCAGACCCTGATATATAGTGAGAGGGTGGGGAGGGGTATTACTCAGAGGGGTGGTGGAAATGGGTGAAAGGTTGATAGCTGTGGTAAACCTGTTGACGACTATAAACGGCTGCAATTAGTCTTACAGGAAAAAGCAAGGGGTGAGAAGGTTAAAAAAGCTTTGTCATGTATAATGAGATAAGAATCCAATGTCTTTGTTCAGACCAGGTCTCTCCATGGTTTTAAGCTTGGTAATGAGTTGCAATTCAGCAACTTCTCTTTCCAGTCTATTTCTGAAATTCCTTTGCAATAAGACAGCTACTTTGAGATCTTGTATAGAGTGTCCTGGGAGACTGAAGTGCTCTCCTACTGGTTTCTCTGTCTTGTGATTCCTGATGTCAGATTTATGTCCATTTATCCTTTGGCGTAGGGTTTGGCCTGTTTGTCCAATATAGAGAGCTGAAGGGCACTGTTGGCATTTGATGGCATACACAATGTTAGATGATGAGCAATTAAATAGTCCTGAGATGGTATGTTTGACACCCCTCCCCACCCTCTCACTATATATCAGGGTCTGGTGACTTCTGTTTCAGTGTATCTGAAGAAGTGTGCATGCACACGAAAGCTCATACCAAGAACAAACTTAGTTGGTCTCTAAGGTGCTACTGGAAGGAATTTTCTTATTTTATTTTGTTTTGACTATGACAGACCAACACGGCTATCTACTTTTATATAAAAGGTGTTATATAGTGCATTAAAATATATCAAATCCATCATTTTAACTTGAATTAATCAACAAACCCAGTTTGTTTTTCACAACAGCTAATCCTTACAATGGGGGAACCCAACCCACAGCGCCTGTGCCATCCCAATACCACAAGTCCTAATTTGTTGCAAGAATGAATTCCAAGAGGTCCAATAGCAAAACAATAACCATTGTACACTTTTAATGTAATTCTTTTAAACTCTTTGTTGGATGCTCTTCTTAAAGGCTACATGCTCATAATTAAAAGGCCCTTTTAATAACTAAATTTTATTACTTTACAATTCTTCACAAAGAATCTTAAACCAAATCATAGAAAACAGCACAACAGAATACAAAATAGGTAAATATAATTTTAACTTAAGTTCCAAAATTGGACACCTGCAAATTAATAAGCCTTCTTGTTCACTACATGTAAGGGAAGGCTGTATTGACATGTCCTAGAGCAACGTTCTTCTTTGAAATTAAATTTACAGCCCCCCCCCCCCGGCAATCATTAGGTCAATACATACTTCTGCAAATGAATACTTTTGCTTTCCTAACCCACACCTTACCATTTCTTGATTCTATTTACCCACAGGCTGCTAGACAAGGGCTGAGCTTGTTTCCATAGGAGTGCTCTTTACAATAGTCTTTCAGTCAGTTACAGGCACATGCATACAAAACCAATGCATGTAATGTCACTTATGAAGGATGTATATAAATAGCAAGCTATCCTTTAAAATATATTTAAGTTGTAACTGAGAACCATATTTGTATATATTTTATTAGAGGGAAATATACACTTGACTGCATCCTTCATAACTGATGTGTTCTTAAAGATTAATTCTCAAGTGCAAAACATCATTTTCAAAAAAGTCCTTAAGGAGGTCCAGCAAAACACGCATTTGAAAACTTCTATGTAGATAAACCGAATCAATGTCAAATTGTCCAAGGTTCATGTCTGGCTTTTAGCATGGTAACTTGAGTATTACGTAAGTTATCACACAAGTTTGTTTCAGTGTCCTACTGGTACCTACAATATCACTGTTTATTTTGGAGCTCTGATGAATACATTTATTCCCAACAGTACAAAGAGATTTGATTGGTTAACTCCAAAATGTTATATCAAAGGAAGACCAAGAACTTTCTGTTCTAACAGCTTTTAGTTTTTGAAATCTCAGTTATAACCTGCATTTCCTGATATTCTGATATTTTAGCTGCTTCTTCTGGTGTTTTACTTTTTTTATTTATCCAACTGATTTTCTTTATGTTGTGAGCAACTTTGAATAGTCTTTTATGACAAAAACATAGAATATAAGCCAGGGGTCAGCAACTTTTTTCAGCCATGGGCTGGTCCACCGTCCCTCAGACCATATGGTGGGCCGGACTATATTTTGAAAAAAAAATAAATGAACGAATTCCTATGCCCCATAAATAATCCAGAGATGTATTTTAAATAAAAGCACACGCTCTACTCATGTAAAAACACCAGGCAGGCCCCACAAATAACCCAGAGATGCATTTTAAATAAAAGGACACATTCTATTCATGTAAAAACACGCTGATTCCCGGACCATCCATCTGGCCCATGGGCCTTAGGTTGCCTACCCCTGATACAGTGGTACCTCGGGTTAAGTACGCTTCAGGTTAAGAACTCCGCTAAGAACAGAAATCACGCTCTGGCGGCGCAGCGGCAGCAGGAGGTCCCATTAACTAAAGTGGTGCTTCAGCTTAAGTACGCTTCAGGTTAAGAACAGACCTCCGGAACGAATTAAGTACTTAACCCGAGGTACCACTGTATAAGCCATTGAAAAAGTACACTTTCCACCTGCCTAACTTCCAGAGGGGAGGAAACTCTAAAAAAGATGTCATATATAGATGTTATATAGGTGGCTTCCTACTATAAAGCTATTCTTGAGTATTTATCAAGCAAAGACATTTCATTTTTTATTAGAGGAAAACAAACTGCTCTGGTTTGCCCCAGCAACTATCAAAACTTGCTTCAACATTTCATAGGGTGGCCAGATGAAATTCCACTACAGGAATTCCACATCCTCTTTTCATAGACATTTAATTTTTGTTGGCTACTTTGTTTTTGTGAGGATGGGGTTGGGCCAAGACAGAATATCAAGGAGAAATGAGCAACACTTAAAAGACAAGACAGTGTGCATATTCCTATACTCCATGACCACAGTCTATGGTCATGGATGATGGAAGCTGTAGTCCAGCAACATCTGGAGGGCCTCAGGTTTCCAATCCCTGCTATATTCCCATGCCAACAGCACAACCCTATATGTGTCAACTCAATAGTAAATCCCATTGAATTAAATGAGGCTTACTCAGAGGTAAGTGGTTATAGGATTGCTGCTTGAGTGTCAGCCCCCCCCCCCAAACAGCCACTTATTACTGACTAGGCTTGTATAGAATCACACTGTTCACAAACTGTCATGAGTACGGGTGTAAGACAGACCCCTATATGGGAATGTTTTAAAAACATTCCCTCTATAGGTAAAAAAAATAGGAAAGTACAGTATGTAATATGTATACAGAAATGCAAAGTTTGGTTATACAAACAAAACAATAACTGTTTGTAAATTAACAAGGTCCAGTGATTGGATTTGCACCACTGTCAATGAAATGATATCAATAGGAAAATTGATTTACATCCAATGATTTAAGTAGACTCTTTCTTTTGCTCATTTAAACTCAATACACCTTGCTATCTTTGCAGTCTCTCAGTGCTCCTCTAACATTAATAAGGAAGCAGTGGCACCAAGTTGGCAGACAAAATTATTCATGCAATTAATTTAGTACAGACTGACAGTGTTGTTCTGGGAACAGGACTTGTTGGCTGCAAATTTATTTTGGTCAGAAATAGAACTGCCAGTGATGACTGACATTTATGAGCCAAAGAGAATAGCTCACGGGGCTTTCATGCAAGACCATCTCTGCATGTGGCTTTTCCCTCTAACAATGCATGGATCAGTGAAGAATTAGATCCCCTCCCACTTCTGTACGTGTTAAAAATTAAGAGCTGCAATTGAAACATGTAGCTCTTTCATGCGTGGAAGGTATGCACTTACTGTATTTCATCACACCATGGTACAAAATACCTGATTTAAAAACCTCTCTAAGATATATCTTTGGGGCCTTCCTACAACAACTCAGTAGAACGTATGCATGCTTAATGTAAGTTTACAATGAAGCACATGACTGTAATATGACATATGCATATATGTATGTCGTGTGTGAACGTGGGGGGGGAGGAGAGAAATGGAGGCCATTATCAATATCTCCCGCGGCCATTTTACCGATTTCTCCCCAATATTTCATTTTCAAGCCAACATGTGACATCTGTACCCGATCGGAAGCGCACCTATTTTCTACTCCGCTACTGAATAATCTCCATAATTCTGAGCTGCGACGAATTCCACATATATACCGTAACGCAGCAAGATACACGCGGTGTAGGCACTAACGTGCAGCCTAAGCGGAAGCGCTTTGCCATATGGCAGGTTAGGTTGTAAGCTAGCAAAGGCCGGAGGAGGGGTGGGACGGGACGGGACGGGAAAGCCTCCCCGCCTTAAGCAACCGAGTTTCAAATTACTGGGGAGGCAAAGGGGGGGGGGGTGGAGAAGGCGAACGGCAGCGAGTTCAATGCTGATCGGGCAGTGGGAGCAACTAGGCCTCGGAAGAGGGAGTGGAGACGAGGGCGCCCGCTAGGCTCGCTCACCTTCTTCTTCATCTTGGAAGCTGAGGAGCTTGAGGCTCCCGCGTGGCGGCGGCGGCGGCGGCAGCTCCTCCTTATTCTTGTTCTTGCGCTCCTTCAGCTTAGAAGCCGCCGGCACGAGCCCGTTGTTCCCCGGGGGCGTCTGTTGCGAAGGGGGCGGCGGCGGAGGGGTAAGAACAGGCGGCGGCTGGAGCTGCGGGGCCGTCAAGCCGGCACCGCCGCCTCGGCCGACCGCTTCAGGGCCGCCGAAACCGAAGCCGCCGCCGCCGCCACCACCGGGACAGGCTAGGGGGACGCAGCCCGTCGGGAGCGGCAGAAGCGGCGGCTTCGGACCCGGCAGCAGGTCGGCCTCTCCAGAAGGCCCATCCCCTCCCGGCGGCGGCGGCGGCTGTTGTTGCTGCTGAGGCGGCGACTCGTCTCGCTCTTCGTCGTCCTCCTCAGACTCGTTCCGCTTCCGCACGTTCACGCGCCGCGCCTTGCGGAACATTCCGCTTAGGCCCAACCGACACCGGCGCGCGGGAAAGGACCTGCACAGAAAAAGAGCGACGGGCGCAGAGGCGCAAACCACCGCAGCAGCCCGGAGAGAGCGCGCGCGCGCACACACACCACCGCTCGTTCCTCAACTCGCTCTCCGCAACTGCATCATCGCAGCCATAACCCGGGAGTTGCTCACAGCGCCCTCTGCTGTTCGCCGCCGGCTTGACCCCTCCCTCCTCCCGTCACGGGGAGGAGGCGGGGAAGCGGCCGGCTTGCTACGGCTACCGAACGCTTCCCTTCGTCACCATAGACGCGGCGGCAAGAGCGGCCGCCAGGGTGGTGGCTGTACAAACCCGCCATCTTGAGCCTGCAGAAACGGTGCGGGTGGGGAGAAAGGAAAGGATATTACTGTATGGGATTCTTTCTGCTGGTGAACGGCGGTATTATTGTGGGGGGAGGGGCATTAAAAATACTCCTCTGTCAGTTGACTAGTGCTATGCCATGACTGCTGGGCGCCTTTTGCTTCATCTCCTATCTCCTAAATGTGTTTCATAGCACAGAATGATTATTATGCTTTCAAGTAGGGATAAAAGATCTGTGGTCCGCCAGACGCTGTAGGACTCCCAACTCCCGTCAGCTGTGACCATTGGGCAACAAAGTCCAACAAAGGCGGTGTGTGTGTGTGTGTGCGTGTGCACGGCTTCCCCACCCTTGCTTCAGGGCTGATTGACAGGTGCGTGTTCCGGCACTTGACGGCTGCATCAAGTCAGGACTTGTACGTGCAAGTGGCGGACCGAACAATTACGTTGGCTTTAAAACAGGCTCCGGCGCCTATATTTTAACAGAGACTTGGATTTGTATTAATAATTAGCAGGCGACCAGTTGGGCCCCCGGGGGGGTGAGAGCCTTCAAAATTCTTAATTCTCGGGCAGGAGGAGGGTGAGTTGAAGGTGCCCATTGTCGGCCGGTCAAACAAACCAAATCGGCCCATGGCTTCTCAAAGGGGAGGCAACCCAGCACTGGGGAGTATTCTCATCCGAGGAGGTACAGCTACTAGCTGTTGAAGATGTGGATTATTCAGCTCTTAACTGGCCCTATTGGCACCTTCAAAGGTCTCCTTTAGGTAGTGATCTGGAGTAGAGTGAAGGTGGGCAGGCAGCAGAGCCAGGCACCTCACAGCAAAGGGCACCTCGGGATCTTTCCTTTGAGCAGGCCAGCCACCTGCTTCTCACTATCCTCTCTGCTGCCTGATTTGTCAGGCTCATATTTAGGATGACTCTGTTGCCCTCCAACTACCAGGAGAGTGGGCAAGGTGTCAGGCTGGTTGCCTCAGACACCCACAACTTTTATGACATCAGGGTTTCATGCAGGTGTCTTTCCCAGCCCTAGGATTGAACCTCAGACCTTTTGCATGCTCTACCATTTGAGCTACATCCCTGCTTTGCAAGTACTCATACCTTGGACTCTACTGAGGGGACTTTCTCTGCCTTCAGCTGAGAGGAGAGGTGCATCTCATTATTTAAGGCTGCCTTTTGTGAAGGAAAAGGGCAGGTAGGAAAGGACCTGTTGGGCAGCCACAGAAGCACAACTAAGCCATGAGCCAAGAAAAACCTAAAGGTGATCTTCTGCTTAAAGTTCCCCCTCATCCCTCCCTAGATCTCTTAGCATAGGGGTGAAGATCCTCAGGTCTGAGGGCCAAATGTTGCCCTCCAGGCTTCTCTATCTGACCCTTGGAACTTTCCCCTGGCCACACCCCTCACTTTCTCTGCTTCCAAATATTTTTGCCTTGCCTGTCTGGAGATAGAGAGGGGTGGGTGTGTAGAAGCTAGCCTACTATATGAAGGTAACATTTTCATTTGTTGTTCATCCTGATTTTGCATTAGGTTCTATCTAGATTATTGTATTTTAATGCCCTGTTGAAAGCCGCCCAGAGTGGCTGGGGAAACCCAGCCAGATGGGCGGGGTATAAATAATAAATTATTATTATTATATTATCCAGTACTGGCATGTGTCTCTCAGAAGGCTTTCTAAAAGGGAATGTAGCCCTCTGGCTGAAAAAGTTCCCTAGCCCTGTCTTAGCTGTTGAAAGTGCAAGCAAAAAGAGAGAAGTAGAGGATTAACAACATATTTCTTGCATTTGTCCCACCCCACCCCCTGCCAATTGGTGAGAGCTGGCCCAATATCCAGTATGTTTTGGGGCTAGTTAACTAAAAAGGTTAGGAATAGGTAGAGGAGGAGATAAAAGGGAGTCAGTTTCACAGGTGTGCAAACAGCAAATATGAATTTTTTTTGGGGGGGGGAGCTAAGAAGTCATTCATTCACCTCCTCAGATCCGAATTTCTCTTCATCACCCACCTCTCCCATCTCGTTCTGAACCTCACTCCTCTCCCATGTGATTACATCCACCCATGCAGTCCCCCCCTTTAACATGGTCATATTTTGTACTTGCATGAATCTGTCTCTTGTCCATGGGCTGTGTTGATTTGGCTACATAAGCACTGCACTCTCCAGATTAGAAATAGAAAATGCAAGTGGGGCCCCATAACAAAATATTGCAGTGTTTCTGTTCACTGTTCCAGTCACTCCATTCCTTACATGCTTGGGTTTTCCTTCCATCTCCTCAACAGTCAGTGGCCAATCAGTGCTCATTTGGCTGTGTTGAGGGGTTGGGTTGGAAACAGGAGTGCCCAATCCCAGCTACATTAAAATATTGAATGTGTAGTTTCTGAGATGAGCCATTTTCAGAAAAGGTTTTGCCCAAATGCATTGCTTTTTAAGTTGGCCAGAGTGCTGTTCACAGGTATGTTGTGGTATTGTTTATCATGTCAAATATCTCAGTTCTCTGCTATGGCTTCTTTTCTCCAGATTATTTAGTGTGAACTTCCTGTCCTTTCATATTTCAGCTGAAATGTTACTGCATTGCAATTGTAAGGTTCATGATTTAAAATGTGGTCATTGGTAACTTTATCCTTAAGCCCATCCATGGTAAAGAAATATGGAAACTGGGATCAGCTTTGTTGGAGGATACAGCTGTACAGAACTAGCTAAAACAAAGCTGATCCCAGTTTCTGGATTCATATTACAATTTTGTCATTGCTACTGTCTTGCTCACAATTGTAGTTCAATACTTTTTTGTTAGTTCAATATATATTTTTGTTACTAGGGGGCAGCAGACTATTAAGATATTCACTACAGTACTTTCATCTGATTATACTAGGGCTTCATCTACATATTAACAATATCAAAATATTAAGATTTATATCAGATTTTGGAATTGTGCCAAACCTTTCCTTCAAGGCTATAGATGTGCACAATTTGTTCTTGGAAATATCTTTTGTCTCACTGAGAAATAATATTTAATGAAATTCAGTCAAAATCTAATGTAGACTGTAACTGCTTAGTGCTTCTGTGAACATGTCTCTACATTTTTCTCACATTTTGATATGAATTAAATGTCAGTACTTTTTACACAGGAGTTGGTGTATTCACTAGCAGAACAATCCAAACCCCTCTTACACTGTGCTGAGGTGGGTGGGTTTGGATTAGGTGGAGCTGCCCCTCCAACCAGCTCTCCTGGCTTATCTGAGAGAAAATCCCAAAACTCGACTTTGCAAGGGAAGGGACAAGGCTGAGCTGGCCCATGAGCCATTGGATCCTGAGCCAGTCTCATGGCTGTCGCACGCCAGTGTTGGCCAAAACAGCCTTGCTGTAGCTACAACAGTGTTTCCGCTGCTCCACAAAGCCATTATGGCAGAGTGTGAGGGAGTTACAATTGTCCCTGTAATGTGTTAGTTTACTGAGCAATATAGAGTATGGTGTATTGGGGGTGGGTGTGTGTGTGTGTGTGTGTGTGTGTGAGAGAGAGAGAGAGAGAGAGAGAGAGAGAGAGAGAGAGGAACCCAGCCTATAGGAGGCATTAACAACATCAGGGGGCTACATGTAAGAAGAAACAGGACCTCTGCCACCCACAGCTGTTGCTGAAGTGGCTAAAGAAGGAATGTGCACTGAATTAGGACTTGTGCAAGAAGTCAGTTAGTTGCAATGAAAGTCCCTCAGAGGCATATGTTTTAATATTTCATTGCATACACATATGCAAGCTGCACAGAAGATTCGAAATAGAGTGTACTAGAAAATAATATAAAATACTTCAAAACCGTATTTTATTCAGCATAATCATGTAGCTCAAGCAAAATCACTTGCTAGTTGGCATTAGTAAAAACTGCAAAGAAAATAGCTGTGCTTAGTTAAAACTTGATGTACATAATAAAATTTTCATCTGGTAAAACTGGATACATTATTGTTCACACTGTTTACTGAGCTTAGTATTCCAAATACAAACTGCATCTCAAACAACATAACTCATAAGTAATTATTATCAGGTAGTCAAATGCCAAGAGCTATGGTGTTACAAGGAGAAATCCACATCACAGTTAAATAATATGATCATGAATATTCTATAAGAAAGTCATTTGACATTCAAGTTATTTCCAAAAGTTGCTGATTGTTTTCTTTGACATTTGTGTTCATCTACATTGTTTTTTATATGGTCAACAAGACATAGTAATACGCTCAGAATTTTGCTCTTTTTATTCTCTCTGAGGATCACTTTGTGCTATACAGTAATAAAACATGTTTTAATCTGCTCATACTTACAGTTGAAAACCCCAGCTACAGGTGCATTTACCTGTATGAGGCACGCAACACTGAGTATACAGTTGATGTCCACAATCACTGCATTTTAATGTGTGCATATAAAACATTTAAATGTGTATATTAAATATGTAATATATATAAAGAGGCTTTAAAGCATAAGAATCCAGCACCGCATAAACACTAATAGGAAATAGAGCAGCCAATTATTTGGAGAGCTTTGTGCTAACCACTTGTGTAGTGCTGAGAAGTACACTGAGGGGTAATGTAATTACCTGGAATGAAGCCATTAATTCGTTTATTTTAATTTACTCATACTTAGATTTTGTACTAATAAAATTACAGAATAAAACTTAATTCCTGGAGATCAAGTCATTGAAGTACCTAAATCATTGTCCAGGGCAGTTCTTAACCTTACAGATGCGTATGATTCCTACTCCTTCATGGCTCCATTGCCTACTGCTTCAGTAATACTTGAATGAGGGAAGGTGCCAATAACATGGTCATTTCCTGGGCCAGTAAACACTACTATAACTACCATTTGGTTCTTCCCTCCCCTGAACAGTTGCCATTCCAACTGGTCGCCCTAAGAACACTTGCATAACTTCATTATGGAAGGGCCAATTGCATGGTTATTTCCCATGCCAGGGGCACCAGCTGCCAGTGAGATCATGGCTGGCATAAGAAGTATTTCTTTTGCCTGATCTTCCATGTTTTAAGCATTCAAACAGCTGTTATTTGGCTGCTTCCTTCTCTCCCTGAACGTTTGCCATTCCAGCTGGTCACTCTTAAGAGCAAGTATGTTAAGTTTAAAAATTAGAACCTGAGTTTGCATGTTTTCAGCTTCCTTCCTGATCCCTTCCCCTTTTGTGTTAGACCGTTCTTGGTTGCAGGATTACAGTCTTGCTTTTTAACATTTGAACAGTGCACAGTACATTTTAGTCACTCTTATAAATGTTTACTAATATAATAGAGCATCATGGGATGGAACTTCACAGAAGAACAAGCGCCGTAAAGAGCTGGTACTTATCCATATTTAAGGCTGTCGGTACTTAACACTTCAAATCTTGGAAGTGGTTTTTTGGCACTGCTTCATGGGTTCTGGACATGTAAAATATTTTCCTCAATCTGAATTAGTGTCCCACTTAAGAGCTGAGTCCTATACATGGTTAGATCTCTAGCTCATATTTGATGGGTCTGTAGCATGAAGTGAACAGCTAATTTGTCCCATCAATTTTTTTTTCCATCCAGGAAGGTGGTTTATTATATTTTTATCATAGTGGAATTTAATTAAGCATTTCAGGACGTATGATTAATCCAACTACTGCATGAGTTATGTTTTGAAGCCTCCTGTTTTCAGGATTTGTACCAGTTATTTCTTTCAACTGAAAAAAGATTAGTCATGCAAACTCATCACAACTTCCTGAATTATTCCAACTACCCTTATAACTCTTGACATATTTTTTTCTCTGTCACTGGACATCTACATGTTGATTAGGTGCTTTAATGTAGCTGCTTTTAATTATATGTGATGGCATTATTTTCCAATTTAAAATGTTGGTAAAATAAATTCATATTTGCCAAGCAATATCCTAGGATACCTGATCCTATGGACCCAGTTCAGAGTAATGCTTGGGCACTTTAAGCACAGCATACTTTAAGGGCATACTTCATGATGAATAATGATTGGGAGTTAGTGTTGAATCTATTGAGTTCTGCAAACAATTTTGTTGTTTGAGATAAGACCAAAGGGTCAAGTAGTCAGTTAGCCTATGTTTTGAACATAGCAGGTTGTAGACAGCTAACAGAGGAGCTTTGAATGAAAATGAACTTCCCCATTGTTTACTCAAATAGAAAATATAGAGCCAGTGCTAATTCGGTTTCATTCTACATTTTTATTTGTGTGTGTGGTTTGAAGCAAAGGTGGGGAACCGAGAGCCAATTTGTAGCCCTCAAAGCTCTTCTCAGGCCATGCCCTTCACTGGCCCTACTTCATACCCTGATTGTTTTTGCATGGCTGGCATGGCCCCTCCCATCACTGGCATGGTTGCCCCAAAGTGAGTGCATCCCTTGGGGATTCCATCTACTAAAGGAATGCCAGGAGCTCGTGTTTCTACAAGATCGTATTTCTGGCAACAGCCTATGGCTGCTCTATAGAAACGGCCAAACATGCTGTGTCAGTATATGAATGTTATAATACAACTTTTGTTATTTGTGGTGAAGAACGTGTCCAAATATGGCAGATGTGGAAAGTGGTCTGTAATGTTGGAGATATTTTCCACGCTGTATGATTTTAGTGGAGAGTAGCCATTGAAGAGAGAGGTGTCTAAAACAGCAATGTATGTGATCATGTTTCTGTCTCTGCATGACATCTTTAATTTGCCTTGTGCTTCATTGTCGTGGCTGCTGTAGATAGTTAAGCTTTGTTCTCGTATCTGGCCATTGATCTCACTTTTTATCTGTAGTCTTCGCAGTCCCCAAATGGTCAGATATTTTGCTGACAGAGGAATTGTGCCACATAGTGAGAGCTTCAGGTCATACACAGCTGTAAAGTTCAACAGCATTCTCAACATGGATGTTTCCGTGAACCAAATTGTCAGATTATTGTAGTAGCTTTTGTCTATTGTATAGGGCAAAACAGTCTTGCAATTGCAGATCAGGTTTGCCAGACTGTAATCGCAGTCATTGTCACTAATATCATCAGGACATGTGCAGTTACGAATTGTGCTTTCCTTGGTGAAAATAAGAGTATTATTCTTTTGGCCTTGTACAAAACTATCCAGACAGAAGCCTAAGAAGCCAACCAAAAAGAGATGGTGTCCATGGGCTAATACTGCCATCATTATTACAGTGTTCTTCGCCACAAGAACCTCACTTCATTAAATCAGTAGATCTGATGACTGCAACCTACAGAGAATAAAAGTAAGATGATTATTACCATACAGTACACACCCACAGTTTTCCTACCTTGTCTATTTATGGCTAGTTTCCATCAGTCTAAGCAGGCCCAAATTACTGAGAGTTGAGGGCAGTAATTACTTTTGGAGATCATGAAACCCTCTTTGCAGAACAAGTAGAGATTCGTCCCAGGCTGAAATTCCTGCTTCTGTAGGAATTTGGGTTGTCTTGGTACGTTGCTGTTTCTAGCTGTAAAACTGAGAATAATGATTCATAGGGTCATTGCAAAGACAAATGAGATGGATTATGAAGTACACTGCACATTGAAACTTTGATAAGAAACAATCATATTTTAATGCTGAACTTTACTGGTCCTTACTTCATAGACTTCAGTTTTAATTCTTTTGCAGTCCTTAATGCAATAACCAAAGATGAAGTGTGCCTTGAATCAGTTTTTCAATAACTTCCATAGAATACAGACTGGAGCTTTCCTCTTGGTCTTCTAAGCACTTCCTTTATTCGAGAATAGCTGTGCACAGGCATCAATCAGGACAACATGCAGCTGATTCAGATTTGCAACAAGTTAAGTAAGTTTTAATGGCTTCATCATACACCCTAATAAAACGAGAACAAAATAAAATCCAATAATTCAGAGGATCTGCACTATATTCCAATCCAGAGCCAGATGACAGGCACTAGCACAGCATGCTCAGTGTTATAGTTGAACTGATGTTCTCTGCATAGGAATTGGAATGATGGCAATGTGACATTTTCCTGCTCACTCTATTTCTGCTTGGAGGTGTAAACTGCTTGGCAAGCCTTCATTGCAGAAAAAAGTACAGTCCTTGGGCAAGTTGCCCAGGTGTGGTCTCCCGTAGAGCAGTGTGTAATATAGTAGCAAGTTTTTAATACTGTATTTTCAATTTGTAATCTTCCTGGGACCTCATGGTAAAGGCAAGGTAAGAGATCTAACAAGTAAACCTCTTTAGGTTGGAGAAAGTTGTAGCTGCTTTACTCTATTTTCCATGAGCTTTTGTGCTAGAAGTCAGTTACTTCCAGGGTTGAATTACAATTGTGTTGATCCATATTCTGAGGTCCAGGCATCATATACTGTGCTTTCGCTTCTTCTAGAACATGCTCAGCTTTCAGAGAAGCTGTGCATCCATTCACACAACTTCTCAAAGGGCAGGCAGTCTTCCAGATATGGGGATGTATGAAATAGGGTAGCCCAAAACATGTATCAGGGTGCGGGGACATAGGAATTTTACTTCCTTATTCAGTCTATTCATGCGGTACTGTGTATAGGGAACTAGTAGCCAACACCAGCTTTGTTTCAAGGTACCGGTAGTACCCCAGCATACATTTCAAATCTTCTGCAGCACAGAATATTCTGTTCCTCATGATGATCAGGGTATTCAGAAGACATCATAGACATTTATCCTGTGTTGCCTTGTAAGAATGAAATATTCTTTCAAGGACAGAATAGGATCAGGGGAGTTTAAAGTAGTGCCCAAAGAAGAGTAAACACCTTGTTCATATGGGATAACTTCCAGATAAGTACACCACATTCTTTGGTGGGAGTTAGCTGCTATAGCTTGCTTAGCATATAAATCCATTTGAGGCACTTCCATTTTTAGCAGGGTGAGTGAGAAATAAAATATGTTCTAAAGCTATCTCCACTCTACTCTCTCATATATTCCCCCATCCGAATAAGTGAGAATGGTGTTTTCTACCTTTTAAAACTCAATATTTAGTTCAGACTCTTTGTGGGTATCTCTTCAACAACATACCAGAGATGCCAATAAAATGCAGTTAATTCTAAACAAAGGTCAAATTCATCTCACCTGCAACACTTTTGAGGTTAATTGAGTTACCTCAGTAATAAATCTGGTCACCAATGTCTCTGAGCCCAATCATGCATTAACAAGCAGATCCAATTACAACATTTTTCTGTCAGCGTTTTCTCATTTTTTAGCTTGGTTTCTAGGCTCGGATAAGTCAACTAAATCAAAACATCTACAGTACCACTATTGTGCTATATATAGACTAATCTTTCACTCGCACTTTGTTTAGCTCTGAACTTGTTTATATATTTGCCAAGTAACATGCTGCAACACAACAGTCCTAGAAAATGTTTCAACAATTGCAGCATGAACTGCACTACAGTAATTTTTAATGAAGGAGCAGACAGGCATCACTTGTAGGGAATATTGGAGCGGGGGGGGGGGTATATTTCCATAACAAAGTTTGTGGGGTTTTAGCTCTCACTTCACTTAATTGTTCCATCTACCAATTGGCAAAAAGGCAATATATTTTGGAACCTGCTGAAGCAGAAAATTCAAATGACACTCCCTCTACAGTGAAAATAAAATGGATTAACTTACTGACTATTCATGGCTTTTACAATGATGCCCCAAATCTGCCACCTAAGGCAGCGGCCTCATTCTGCCTAATGCTATGGCTAGCCCAACTGGACAGGCAAAAGGAGTAGCTAAAGAGGCATGCAACTTGTCCCTAGATTTTCTTAAAGAGTGGCAGCGGAAGCTTCTATGGCTGCTACTTGTTTTTGAGTTTGTGTGCATCCTCTCTGGTTGGAGTAAAGGTGATGCTCCATTGTGTGAGGGATGGCATTAAGAAAAAGGGGAGCGAATGTGGCTACTGTTCTGGTTTATTCTATCCAGGGTTGGTACCTTTGCGATACCACCTGAAGCAGCCCATGTATTTGAGTATCATAATCCGCTGTTATGAATAGTAACATCAGTAAAAATACTATATTTAAGAATCACCTTTCTTATATCTATTTACTCACCTTAGCTTTGCTTTGTTCATATCGTGCCTCCAAAACCAGCACCACTTCACATTTGACTTGACTCGCTATGCTTGAGCAGAGTTCTTCCATACGAGCAGTACTCTTATATCTTGAAGTTGCAAGAAGAGTTACTTTTGGAAATGTTTTCTCACCTTTTCTGGCTCTTTCTGCAACACAAACTAGTGTCAGTGAGTCCTGAAGTTTCTCTGTGCTTCAGCAAGTACCACCCTGAGCCACATACTCTTCCTCTGATCATTTTTACCACCCACACTGCACTGATATTTGATCCAAGGGTTACCTACATGGTTGTGTGTGTTTCAAGACTCCTACTCAAACTACTTTACTGCTTGCATCATTCGGCATTTTGAAAAATAGTTTCCCTGTAGCGGTTGGCAAGCTGCTCTTTATGAGAGTGGAAAATCTGTTTGACTACAATGACAAAGTCTGCTACGATCAATCACCGGCTCCTGTTCTTAAATGCATCTTTTGAACGGCTATTAGAATGGGGAATAGAGAATACTTGCTGGAACTCAGACATATAAAAACCAGTTACTTGCCATTGAAGAAGAATAGTTTTTAACAGAAATTGCTCATTATCTGTAACCTATGTACCTTTGAAGAAGTGCAGGAAGTGACTGTCTTTCTTATACAACAATGCTAAAGCATCTACAACACCAGAAAAACAGCAATAGCATCTTTTTTGGATAAATATTCAAAAGATCTGGAGCACTATCAAAAAATTCTCATATCAGCACTCATAACCAAATTTCAGGGGTTTTTTTGACCGGTAATAACACGGCTTGTTATTCTGACATTCATTAACGGATATACATTTGAGGCTTTTATTGGCCTGTATCTTCATTCGCAGTTATATTGATCTCTTTTACCTCCATTTCTTGCTTCAGGTGTTTAGATCCTATTTGAAAACCAGGGGGTATAAAAACTGTTACTATATACATGTTTAGATAATATTTTTCCTTCAACAACCCCCTGGACTGGTTGGATGCAGAGGAATGGTTGGAGAAACCAGCTGGGGAACCATCAAGGGAAGAAGGCTCAGAGATGGAAGAGGGGAACACAATGATGAGTGATCAGTGAGAAAAGAAAAGTCTGGGAGGAGGAGTTATCGGAAATTGAAGAGCTGGGAGAGTCTGTGACAGAGAAGTCCAGAATCAGAGGCAGAAGCTGAAGCAGGGGAGGAGGTCAAGAGACAGAGATGAGTCAAGCTGGTGAAGAGTCATGGGTATCTTCCCTTTCTGCTGTGATTAGCTTCCCTCCACCCGCCTCCCAGAACCAGATGATCCCCGTATGGGACAGCTGCACATTCCTGCATTGCAGGTGGTTGGATGATCCTCGGAGTCCCTTCCAACTCTACAAGTATATGATTCTATGCTTCTCTATACATGCCTGATCTGGCCTTAAGAAAATTCCAATTTCATAATATATTGGGGCAAATTTGTGTTGTGTAAACAACACAATTATAAAAAGCCAGATTTAAGGTAGTAGCCAACATTTGTCATACTCAGAGTAGACCCATTAAAAATATTAGTTAATTGTCCATTTATTTCAATTGACAATCCAACAGCTAGTTCTATGTAAACACTGTGTATGACTAGCACTGAATATTGCCATATTATTTTATAAACAGATATGAGCAACAATAATAAGTTTACAAATAATAAGTAGAGGGGAGGGGAAGGAAACAAACTAAAAAAAGGGTCAAAATACCAAAACCTTGTAGTTGAAATAAAAAGTAATCTGCTTTCAAAGAGCAGTTTAGTTTAGTAGAAGTCTTAAAACAGTACTTTCCCAAGGTTAATATACTGTACATTATTTAGGCCTTGTGATTGGTTCTGTGGTGAAGCATGAAACTGCCTAGATAAGATGGAATTAAATTGGGAGCTTGTTATAAATAACATTCCAGTAGGACTAGATAGTAGTCCCCTGATCCTTAAAAAAAAAATAGAGGGGAAAACCCAACCACTAGGTTTCTGTAAATAAATTCTAGGACCTGTTTTGCTGTCATGACTGCAAAAGCCTCCAGGATGAGTTTGTGCAGATGTTTTGTCTCATTGTTAATTCCACCAGGCCAATGAACATTCTGTTCAGAAACATAAATCTGTAAGGATTTTATTTCTGAGAAAATGTTTTGGTTTTTTAGTATCCCTGGCATACAAAACCCTTTTGGGGTCTCACTTGACAATATACTACACAGTGGGTCAGTTTGAATGAGTTTGTGCACCCCCTCCTCTCCTTGCACACACTGTGATTCAGTATGTCCATTCTTGGTTTGCAGCAAACCGTCACAAATTATTTTGCCAGGTTGGTTGCAACAACAAATAACGGTTTGCTGCAAACAATCATGGTTTGCAAGGCAAGACCAAAGCAATAGTTTTGTTTTGTTTTTGCCTCAGATGTAATTACGGACAATGGTTTGCTACAAGCATGGACATGAGGGGAAGATGCAAAGTATGAGGAAGCCTACAAGCCCAAGGCTTAATCCAAGGGTATGGTGGGGTCTTATGTTTTGAACCAAGCCATTGAGAAAGTTGCTTACAAAGTTATGGCAGTTTGTGATAGAACAGTCCTGTGATATCATATTAACAAGCATCCAGAAAGTAAGTGTTTTAACTCTCACTGCCAAATTCACATAGTGGATTCCTTCTTTCAAAAATGCTTCCCTCAGATCTCCCTGCATAGTTGATGCAAATGGTTCCTTCCTGGTGAAATTTTCTGAGCAAACCCCATAAAATAATAGCTCTTGTAGTTCATCATTTAGCTAGCCACATTCTATTGACTGCAAATAGCACCTTTAGGAACAAATAACAGCATGAGGGGATTTCTGGTGGGGAACAGAGTAGGGCTGAGAGGGTTAAACCTCCCCTCTCCCCATACCATGTCCCATTCTGGATCAGGGTATCCCACAGCTGGTTATTCTAAACAAATAATGTCTAGATGTAAGCATGCTTTTTAACACGTGCTTATTATAATGTGTATTTTGGCCCTAAATCTATGTGTATTGTTGTTTTACATTTTTAAGCAACATCATTGTCATTAAAACAAGAAAAGCTATAGAGAAAGAATGTTGTTGGGGTTTTTTTGTTTTTGTTTTTTAAAAGCCTCCCAGGTTTTAGCTCCTGGAATTAGTTTTCTTTTAGATAAACTTGCAGATGCCAGTGGAATGATTGCATTGCCAATGTTTGTTTTACCCAAGCATGTGGTATCATAGCAGCCTGTCACTCCCACTAAATGTTTCTACTGATACTAGAAGAAAGCATTTTCCTAAAGCGGGACTGAAAAAGATAGGAATTCAAAATTTTAACGGGAGGCAATTTAAACATGAAAGCAAGCATGCAAGGGAAAATATTATCTCCAAAAGAAATAATGATAAACTAAATTTGCCAAGTTGACAACTCTTTTTTGAACTTCCTACATGTCGAAGGAGCACAGTGAGAGTGTAACCAGGTCTTTAAAACTGTTTGAAATCTGAGGTATTAGAATTAGGCTACACCACAAGTTTGTTACTGGCACTGGACTAACAACAGCACGTTTCACATGCCCCCTTTCACATATTAGTTGTATCAAGTTAATCTTGAATACAGTACTCTTTTCCTCCTTGACTTCTGCATGTTTTGTAGCTTTATGCTTTAACTAAATAGCACAGAAGCCTCTTACAAATAAAACAAATCCTTGAAACATATGGGTAATTTCCTAAGGACAGGTTTAACGATAAAAATGTAATTTGATTTTTCCTCTTATCCCTGTACAGTCAACACAGCTCGGAAAACTAGTCTCTATAAACTTGGAAAGTTTGAGACCAAATGAACTGTTTTTCATTTATTAGCTTCATTGCTTATATAAAGAATGTTAATTCAGAAATAATAACAACATGCACACACAGTGTTCTGATATTAAAAGTCTCTGTTTACAAACTTATTCACAGGAAAAGCTGCATGGCACTGAAGTTTGAGATTCACAAAGACACTTTCAGGAATGAAGCTTAATGACAGAGAAATAATGCTGCTGTGGTAGAAAGCGGCTTGTTTCTTGGGCATTAGGAATTACGCTCTGCTCTTTCTGTACCGTAATAGCAGCACACAATTTTGTTTAGCGACAGAGAAGAGTACTTACGCTTCTTGTCTGTTGAGTTATTTGGCGGTGTTGCTCTTCACTTTGCAGATTTTATCTGTGGCCGTACTGGTGCTTTGCTTTCATTTGACAGCCTGGTTAATCAACAAGACAGGGTGGAATGTGTGGTCTTGCACTTACTGTTCTTTTATGTTTTCTGGAGGCTCGCAGCCTGAGCTACCATGACAACCAGGAGAGACGCTTGAGGCCTACACCACTTCATTAACAACTCAGTAAAATAAATACCTGATTTTATTAGCCCCTCTTGCACAGATTGGCAGTTTAAGATTTTGTCTTGGAAATGACAGAAATCATACAGGAAGGCATATGTACAGTTGTAAAACAAAATAGCCACAATCTGTAAGATGTCTGTGACAGAAGAACAGGACACTGAGAGTTCTTCTTTATCTTAACACCATAGGAGCCAGCTCCTACCTAGGGGCTGGGGGGAGGGGTGTTTTCAGACCCCACAATAAAATATTTGATGGGGCTGGGCTCCCCCCAAGTTAATGGGCATTGCCATTCACATGTTGTGCATGATTGATTTTGTGGGTTGGGACTTTCCTGGGGCCCCCCAATATTTTATTTAAGTTGGCACTCCTGCTTAGCACTTCTTTTACAGAATAGTTACAGGTTTGGAACAGGTGACAGCAATCAAGGGGCACTGAGATTGGTGTGGAAGCTGAGAGGGCATATATTCAGAGTTAATTTGTGAACAGATTTTAACTGTGTTGCATATGTAAACTTTCCATAGTTGCTGAGTAGAGTACCAACTTTTTGGTACCTGGACAATGCAACTTTTTGCATGGAAAATGTGCTGGTTATTGTGTTCAGAATCCCCAGCAATAGAACACATTTTGATGGAAGAAATTTGGTACACTACTTGCTTTCCATGATTTCTGTTGTCACGTACACATGGATAATAAATGCTATTTCAGAACATGGGATAGTATCCAACAAAACAGTTCAGTTAGTTGAAGGATTTCTGTCTGTGCAGTGGAACTTCTCCTCCCTCTTCCTTCCCCTTCCTTCGCAGCCCTTACACCCTCCCCAACCTGCTCTGGGGGTTGAGGGAAACCCAATAACATAGTTTGGGGAGGGGCACGAGGAGAGGAAGGGGAAGTTCTGTTGCACAGCTAAGGAACTACTTGGTTGGATAATGCCCACAAGGTTTGTTTCCTTACTTGTGGGACTCATGCTGTGGAGATTAGGGTTCCAAATTGCACGAGGAGCCAGTTTGAATAGAATAGGCTGTCAGATGCAGGCATTCAGCTCAAATGGGGGACTGAAGGGAAGGGCCATGAAGAGCAGAATCTAGGGGATGGCGCCAATAAGCATACCCCTGCTTTCTCGCCTCATGTAGCTGGAATCACCTGAAAGGGGGGGGGGCTGAGGAATTAGTTGGTATTACTTCTCATGAAACCAAATTAAAGTGTTGAACATTAAAGTGTTGAACATCACATAGCCTAGGAGAAAACTCTGTGGCATTTGAGATCTGCTTCCAGTTTGATACAGAACCAATTAATGAGTCTTTGTTGAGTATGGTTGCACAACCATCTGTGGACTGACCTGAGTATTTTTATACCACATTTTTCCATCTTGTCAACAATTAGATCATGGGATACCTTGTCAAATGCCTTTTTTCTGAAATCAAAGTGATCTACTGCACTAATAGCTATCAAAAAAGAGATACAGCTGGCCTAGCATGATGCATTGTTGATAAACTCATGCTGGATCATGAGTTTTCTTTTCGCAGATGAAAATCACTTAAAAATTTGTTCTATAATTTTGCCCACTTGGGCCAACCTGTTTAGAAGTTTACAAACATCAGCCCAACTGGTCTGCAGATTCCCTAATCTGCTATACAGTGGTACCTCGGGTTACGTACTTGATCCGTTCCGGGGTGTCATTCACACCCTGAAAAGTACGCAATCAGAGCGGCAATATCACGCTTCTGCGCATGCGTGAACTGCGCAGAATGTTTCTGTGCATGTACAGACCGCACGGAGTGCTTCTGCGCATGTGCGGCGAAACCCGGAAGTAAACACTTCCGGGTTTGCCGCGTTCGCAACCCGCAGCGGACGTAACAAGAGGTATGACTGCATTTCAGTTGTGAGTCTCATTCCACCTAGTCTCAATGTTACCTATCAGATTAAGTATACAGGTACAGGAAACTCGGAAGCCTCCAAACTAACCATAGTAAATTACTGTAACTACACTATAGGGACAAGAAGTTGAGAAGATAAGAAGGTTGGAGAAGAAAAAGTGTATTAATTGCATTTGTTATAGATGGAAATATGCCATCTAGTGGCTCAGTATTGTTATGATTAAGTGAAATAGATTTGAAAATTCTATACATACATACCCTGTACATACAATCCATGGACCACATTTTCATATGCATGTGTTATTACTGAAGTAAACATTTTACACATTGGGAAGAGATTCATAATATATCTGGAGAGGAAGTAGATGGCACAATACAAATGCAAGGCAGCAAGCAATAGGCAGGAACAATAAAGAAAAAGAGATGTTCAACTTTCAGAAGCTTGAAAATTAATAATATAAAAGGTATCATCAAGGCCCAAGAAGATCATGAGTACAATCCACTGGAACATTCTCTTGGGTATAGCTGCTCCCATTCATTTCATGGGAGAACAGGAGATTTTACTTTCCAAAATGCCCACCGAAAGGGAATATGGTCCAAAGAGGCTCACAATAGGCATGAAAGAAGAGTGGGGACATAAATGTACTTAATAGGTAAAATAAATATGCTTTCCCCTATCTGGGAATAATTGCACCTCCGTTTTTCTTCATTCCAGCAGGTTTCCAGTACTGTACATTGCTATATTTGTGTTCATGTTTGACATCAAGGAGTCAATTCTTTTCATCTTAACATGGAGAATCCTGCTATTCTTTTATTTATTTAGTGCATTTATATGCCTCATTTAGTTCATCATGGGATTCCAGGCAGTGTGCATGAGGTTTGTAGGTCATTTCTCATCCAGCCTTCTCTAAAGATATTTATACCACATGTCCTTAGACCACACAGATAATGGTGTTGCTCTATACAGGCCTCAATTAAGCTACAATATTTAAGAGGAATGCCCATTCCCACAAAACCAATTTTGGTGGAAATATCAGGCTGGAAAAGATAAGTCCTATGCACCCTTACTATGTGTTCCACAGAAATAAAAGGCATTACTTCTGAGTATACATATGTAAGATTATGCTGCAGATTTTGCTACTGGGTAGAGCAGGAATGGCTAATCTGTTTTTCTTAAGGACTTTTAAAAAGAAGAGAATGTCCGGACCTTAAATGCTTTAAATAATGGTTTCTAGATTTCATTTGGCATAGCATCCTGGCATACATCATACTGCTAGATTGGGTTTCTTTTGTAGTTTTACTATGAAGTTTTCCCATGCTTTGAAAAACAAATTAGTGTGAAATAATCCACGTACAATAAGAAAATGATTGAATGATCCTGCAGAACCAGTTAACACTGGCCGTACAGAACAAACTGCCAAATATGCAAATTGAGCAGAGAGGGAAAAGAAAATGGAATTTATATTTTTCTCTAATCCTTTTCTAGGTACAGAGATCTTCATTTACTGTATACGATCACTGCTTAATCCATACAGTGGCTTAATCCATCTCAAATCCAGGAATGGTTTCTTCACTTGTATCCTTCAATTGAAAATACTTTAGAAAAATCAAATCAAATATAATAATGTATTATGGACAACACTGATTTCTCAGTTAGAAAAAGATTACCTTCCTCTCTCAGTTTTGTAATAATGTCTCTCTCAGCCACACCAGCAGATTTGTTCAGGAGAAGGCAGGTAGACAAGCAGGCTCTCACCACCTTTTCAACATTTTTAATAAAGGAATGGACAGAATGTGGGGTTGGTTACATAGTTAAAACGACTGTCACAATATAAAATGGCTTAGGCCAGTCATTCTGAGGTGTGCAGGGGAAAGTAGTGCAATGAGACAAACATACAGTATTAATATCATAAATAAAGAGTAAGTTACAATCATTATATCACATGGAGTTGTGAGCTACAAGTTTGGAACCAAGCCATGAAGGAGATTTTGAGAGAAAAGCAGAAATTGGAAGGAACCCTATGAAAAAAGAGGGAAAAGAGTATGTGAGTGATACTTGTGAGATATTAATGCCAGCTGGCTTGGGGTTCCACAAGGTGGCAGAATTTCTCTCAAAATCTCCTTCACATATTGGTTCCAAAGGTGCGGCTCAGAGCTCCTTGAGATGCAATGACTGTAGTTTACTATGTATGCTAGTATGAGTATATAATTAAATTACAAGAAATACCAGACGTGTTGTACAGTAAAAGTAGACAGAAGTAACTAAAGCTTCAGTCTTACGCACACAAACCTGAGATTATGTCCTATTAATCTCAGTGAGGGTTTTTTTTACTTCTGAGTAGAGATGGATAGGATTGCACTGAAATTTGTGTGCTGTCACAGGAAATGTTATTACATATTTCCTTATGTTATTGTTTGCTGCAAGGAGATTCTTTTTAGGGCTGAAGCATATACCCACTTATTTGACAGTATTAAGCCCATGTGAACTGTATCCTCCAGACAAAACATAATAAACAATACAGTCAAGTCACACTTTTGTAGACTAGATAGTTGCTTTGGTCACCTGTAGATACTGTACTCTATTATAGAGTGGGAATGCAATTAGGTTGCTAAATAAATCAATGACACAACTACCAGTATATTTGTGATATACTTTGCAGGTTGGCTTGAAATAGAAGTATGCTAGAACATTCAAAGAGAAAGTGTTTCCTATCAAATCCTCTTCAAATAAACATATCAAATAAAGGTGACATATACTGTTTTAAGTAAATAAATTGTGAATCACTGGGCAACAACTGGCTCTATTTTTGTACAGTGCCTAGCACATATTAGATGGGTCAGGCCACAGATTCAAACAGAAGAGAAGCACCAGATGTTAAAGGCACCTAACAGATGCCATTGAGCAACTGTAGATATGTTCCACCTCTGTCATTCAGGAGAAGGTCCCTGGGCTTTAGGGGCACCCTGGGGACAAAGATTTATTTGACCAGATGGAGACAATAGGGAGAATTAATTCATTTGTGTTTGTTGAATAAGGCATATCATTGATCAGTTGTGAGACTCCAGTAGCATTTAAGACAAAGTTTAGGTTATAGTGCAGTTTCTATGACATTATGCACTTTGTACAAATTGTCAACACGACACAGTATTATACCCTTTTTACAAATGTGGTATGTGTATTATTTAACTTGAATTTTCCTAATAGACAGCAATCACAATGGTGTGACAATAGGGCTAAACCAAATTTGATAATTTTATTAGCTCCCCAGCAAGTTAAAATAAATGAACTCCCAATCTATGGATCACTATCAATTGCAGCAATTACTGCCAAATCCTAGCCATGCCTAATCATATTGAATTAAATGGGGGTTACTCTCAGGTAAGTAGGAGTAGCCTTGCAGCCTTAGACCCTAATCAAATGTATGACTTTGCAGAGGTGTCTTTAACCAGTTGCCTCAAGCAAACTAACTTTAAACCTAAAGAAGAGGGCCAATATAGGCATTACCATAGATACACAGTAAACTCCAATGTAGACAAGCCTTTAAATGAATGTTATGTGTACTGTTTGTGTTCCCATTTAATTTGCACAGTCCATATAACATTACCTTCAAGCACCAGCCATCACAATGCCTTCCCCCTGTAAATTTGGGTTTACCCAATATGGAGATAATCTGATAAACTTTCCCCATTGCATAAATCACTTCACTTGAGGTTGCAGACTATTTGTTTCAGTGTTTGGGGATGGGTGGAATAATTGCCACTTTCTGCTACTACTGGTACCATTTCCATGCCCACTACTTCCTCGATGCTTTCATTTATTTTCCAGCATGCTTCTAACTATTTCAAATGTGCCCCTGAATGGAGGATCATTTTGAACCCTCAGATTTGCACAAAACCAGAAAACTGCATAAGCAAACTTAAAAAACATTTAAAAAAACTTCCACCCCATGTATATTGAGCAGCAATCTGAAATGTGTGTGTTAGGAATTTACAATTGCTTTCATTTATTTTTCCAGTGAGATAGTAAGGACATGATAGGATCACACCCACCCACCCCTCTTTTGATCTCTCAGATTTTCACAAAGCCAGAAAACCACACAAGCAAATTTACAATTGCCCAACTGGATACTTTTGCACACTTCTTGGGCAGGGATTTATACATACATATACATAAACAAGGTGCACACACAACTTTCTGTGCGCATGCCCTGTCGGGACCTACTAGTATGCAGTTTCAGCACAATGGGGTGAGCTCCTATTGCTCTATCCCAGCTCCTACCAACCTAGCAGTTTGAAAGCATACCAGCACAAGTAGATAAATAGGTACCGCTCCGGCGGGAAGGTAAATGGCTCTGGCACTTGTCACAGTGTCCTGTTGCGCCAGAAGTGGTTTAGTCATGCTGGCCACAAGACCCAGAAAAGTTGTCTGTGGACAAATGCCAGCTTCCTCGGCCTGAAAGTGGAGACGAGCACCACACCCCATAGTCAAATTTGACTGGACTTAACCATCCAGGGGTCCTTTCCCTACCTTTCCCTACTAGTATGTACTGGAGATACCAAAGTTGCTACTCATAGTTACTACAAATTCAAATATGTGTGGGTGTAGTCTACTCTGGCTAAATCTGAATGGGGGGAAAGTGGATTAACACCTAAATAATGCTCAAATGTGGACAAGCCCACAGGCTAATAGGAAGACGTGGGGCTCAAGCTATTTCCCTGAAGTATGAATTGGAGGATCTATTGTTTATGTTGGTAGGATTGTAGGGTAATTTAGGGCACCAAGGAGGAATAGGCATAAAATTAGAACAGCTCTGTGGTGAATGGCACCTCTGATCCCTGCCATGCATAACTATGGCACTGAGGTGCTAGAGTAACTATTACCGGTAATTGTCTGACGATTAGAAAAATGGCTGTAATGACATCATAATATCTACAGATGGCACTATTTGGCTTCCCTTGCTTTAGTAAAAGGTAGATAGCCGTGTTGGTCTGTCATAGTCAAAACAAAATAAAATAAAAAAATTCCTTCCAGTAGCACCTTAGAGACCAACTAAGTTTGTTCTTGGTATGAGCTTTCGTGTGCATGCACACTTCTTCAGATACCTTGCTTTACTTGCTTTAGTAAGACAGCTATGCAAATTTACTCAGAAGTAAGTCCCACTTTGTTCAAGGGAGCTTACTCCCAGGTATGCCTACCGGTATCTAGGATTGCAACTTGAAATAAATTTGTCTGTAGCATCCCTTTGTTAAATTTCAGAAAAAAGTAGAAAGTTAATCTATATATTCTTTAGATTCCCCCCCCCCTAAAAACCAGCAGTAAATACGTACACCTAATGATGAGAAATAGAATGTACACATTTTTCATGTACCCAACAAGGCACTGAGTAAATATGATAAGATGGGAAGATGCTGTTTTGGAAATAATATTAGGAAAATCTTTTGTCAACCACTAGGGTGTTTTTGTTTGTTTGTTTGTTTTAATGGCACTGAGAACTCACATAAGAACTCCAAGGAAAATGTATCTGTGAATAAACTATGAAAATGCAATAGGAAGAAGAGACCGACTGTTAATTTCATGCCTGAAGATAGAAACATGGTGAACTTTTTACTAACTACAAAGCAGGGTGGTACCCACCAGCAAACTGTAACAGAACAAAACAAACAAATAAATTCTAATGTGCTTCTTTATAATGAAGAAAATGAAGGTTAGGTTAGGTTATGCTACATTTCAGAAAATAAAATTTGATCTAGAGAAAGTGCTCTTGCAAAGGAAAGTGGGTTGAAAAAGGGTTTGAAAGTACTTGACTTCTGGATGGAAAGGAACAGAGGAGAAAATGAAGCATTCAGGCTTTCTTTTACAACTGAAGGTTTAGTTAGCATAGTTTATGGAAGATGTGTGTGTTTTTTAATCTGCTTGGTTTATGATGTATTGAAACATGTTACTTCTGTTGTGTTGAAAAAGTTAGCAACAGCAATAATAATGATGATATCACCTAAATATAAATCTGTATAGCTCCCACTACTTCCCCCATTTATTTATATAGATAATTCCCTATTGAATAATATTAAAGTAGCATTTATTGAATGATTGCAACCTTGAAAATCTGGGTGCTGTTACTGCTGGTGCAACAAAGATTCCCCTCAGAATAAACTGAGCTGCACTAAAGTCTTGTCCAGAAAGAATAACAACAACAACAACAACAGCAGCAGCAGCAGCAGCAGCAGCAGCAGCAACAACAACAACAATAATGTATTAAAATAGGAAAAGGTGCCTGTTTGACGTCCACCTGCTTAAAATGGAGTATCACATTAACATTATTTATTTCTAAGTTGAATAATGTTAGAAACCATGAGAGATTTTCAAGAAAAAACTTTCCATTATGGTCAAGCCATATCATCATTTCCAGTAAAGTGAAGTCTCTCTTTCTTTCTCCAGCTGTACTTTTAGAGACTAGTGGGATAAACTGTGTGTATATGACACACACACACACACACACACACACACACACTATTTTAATGTTTTCATTTTTAAACATGTATTAATTGACTTAAGAAAAGAGCCGGGGGGAAATATAATGAAGTATAAAAATGTTGTGAGTAACAAAGGCTTTGAGGATTTGAAAAAAAAAAGGGGGGGAGAGATGATTTGTAAACCTTCAAAGAACTTCTATTTCTCTTGCATGGAGTAATGGTCCCCCAAATGTTTTATTCAAGTAGGCACCCCTGTGTGGAACTATAAAGATTAACCAATTCCAATGTAAGGCTTCATGGAAGCTTTTTCCAAAATAATCTTGTTAGTCTTTTAAGATGTCACAAGACATCTTGTTTATGTTGTAACAGACCAACATGGCTTCCCCTCTGGAAACGGCTTTGGGCAAGGGATATAGAAGCTGTGGCCTTTCGATGTTGCTGGAGTACAGCTGATTATCCCTCAGCATTGGTCATGCTGGCTGGGGCTGTTGGGAGATGGAGTCCGGCAACCTCTGTAGGGCCACAGGTTCTTCATTAGTGGTTTAGAAATGTGTGTATGAGAGTGACAAAAGTAGCCAACCTGCCTTCTAGGTAGGAAAAATGGAGGAACATATAATTCCAAGGGTAAAACAATTCACAATTAACACTCCTTTGACAGGGTTACAACTTCATGAAGGTGTGCATCTAATTACTACAATCAGATATCAATTAACATAGAAATACTCATCAGTGTTCCAATTGCTCACACACAATTGTACTTCTAGTATGCATCCAAACATATGTCCAATCGGTGCTTGGTTGCATCTCAATGTTATGTACCCTTATTTAGATACGGAAATGAAAGATTAGATAGATAGATGATAGATAGATAGATAGATAGATAGATATAATAACATAAACAAAATTATAAGTCATGACCAACGTATGAAAGGCAGAAGGAATCAAGATAAGATTGACTTGAAATTATACATGACATCATTTGAACTTGGGCGCAAACATCCAAGTACAATATCCACATACATTGCATCAGTTGAGAGTGGTGAATGGACTTCGTAATTCTACCACCCTTCTTGGATAAATATATTAAAATGCAGATTAGAGTAGAACCAAGCTGGCTTTCCCACAAATTCTGTTGAGAAATGTAATGATTTATACATGTCCAAAAAAACCCACAAAAAACATTTAAAAGTCTCAGAGAGTAAAGAGTGAATATAATTCAGGTGGAAGAATGGAATCTGCAGGTGGTATATTTTTCCTTAGTTTTTTTACTACTCTTAAATTCAACACTAGATCAGATTACGCTACCTCATTTTCTTTGCAACCTTGAAACCCTTTCTGTAATATTCTACACTTACATATAGCTGCTGCAATTTATTTTATATTTATTAATAAAATTGTCTCTTTTTAAAATCTTTATGGGCCAAAATAACCCTGCAGGAAAACTCTTATGTAACCTAAATTTCAGTGAGTTTTTTTTTTTTAAGATTCCTAAGAATATAGCTAGTTAAGGTTGCAGAACATCCATGATCAGATCTCCCACTTTTTTTTAAAGAGGTAAAACATGCAGATATTTGAATGCATTGCTCCTTGCAGCAAAAGAATTGATTCAAGGGAGTGTGAACGAGTTCTTGGTATTGGAAAAACCGTGCACAGGGAAAGGGTTAACTATTTGTTCGGCACACTATGGGCCTGATCTGAATCAGAGTCCCCAGTGGCTGCATTTTGCCTTTTAAAAAATGCTGGAAGCCTGATAATGAATCTCTCACTGTCATATCTGAGGTTAGCCAGAATGGTTTGAAATTACCTACAACTGGTAATGTCAATTTGACTTTACCAGCAGATATGCAACTGACAATACATTTACTAACAGCCATATAGTATAGCCATATCTTATAACTGGAAAGAATCACCTTAGAAAATGGGAAATAGCTCAGATGGTAAAATTAACTAATGTAAAATTAACTAAGAGAAGGCAGACAGCCTTCTTATTTATTGAAAAATTGAGTAATTGTTGTATCGGTACAAGATGACACAAAACAATAGTTATTCAAACACTCTCTTGGAAACCATTTCAGGAACTGATTGGTGTGTTTGCACTGATGGCTTTACTCAGATACACATGTTCAAATACTTATACATATATAGTTGACATACATTTTTGTATGTATATTTGTTTTGTTGATCTCTTTTTATTTGTCTGTTAACAGATTATTATTAATCATCATCAAGGAAATGGGTGGGGGAGAAACACCCAAACATCACCTGCAATTTACCTATGCACAGTTTTTCAAGGGAAACCCCAGCTAGGGATGGGCAGTTTCATTGTAATGTTATCCTACTTAATTCACATTTCTCAAAATAATATGCAAACCAAGACAGCTGTCCTTTGGGGGGGGGATCACAGTTCTCTGAATTTTGCAACGCAGTTTTCTACCCAAATGAATGTGTACAAAAAGGTGTATATTGGGGGAAATGTGCCTTAAAATGTGTATATTAATGGAAATAACATATAAAATGCATTAAGAGAGATTGCTTACATAAATGTGTTGTTTAAAAGGGGTGTGTACAAAGATGTCAATGAATTTTCGTGATGCAACAGTTTGAGGAACTCACCTTTTCCAAGGCATCATCATCATCCTTCTCTTGTATTTTCTCCATGGTTTTTGTGTCTAAAAAAAAAATAATGGACTAAAAAACTGGACTAAAAAAAAAAAAAATCTCCAGAGTTTTAGATCATGCTAGTGATACTCATTCATTTTTAAAAAACAGGTGTGGTTTTGACACCAGCCATGTGTCAGGTGGGTGATATTGTCACCACCCATCTCCTTATGCATGGTGACACTATTATTTTTCCTGTTGCTGCTGTTTAATCAACATATTTTTATCAGTCTTTTTAATTTGCGCTGAAACATGTTTTCACCTATATAGTTTTTTTAAAAAAAAGATTGAAATATTCATCTAAATAGTGAAACAGCATTGTAGATTAAATTGAAAATTGGATAGCTAACAATAAATAAACACAGCCAAAATCTGTCAACCCCTTCAGCCTCTCACCTTCCGTTCTACTCCATTCATTATCTCATCATTGCAGCGTCCCCTAGTGTGGCAGAACTGGTTGCGCTGCCCTAAATCAGCTTCTGTTTGCACCTGTGTTGTTCAGCACAGGAGCAAAAGATGCCCAAATAGTGTGTTCCCATTCTTATCAAGTGTTACCTTCTGTTGGTAGAACTGGACAGAACACTGCTGAGTCCATGAACAAAGATGTTGCTCATTTATCAATTGCTGTGATTTAGCTGCAATTCTGAGAATCGTACAAGCCTGTAAATAACCAAAAATGTAAGAATGAAGGTGATATTCATAGATATATGCAACAGGGATGGGGAACCTGTGGCTCTTAGGATGTTGTTGGAACTACAATTCCCATCATTCCTGACCATTGGCCATGCTGACTGGTGCTAATCAGATCTGGAGATCAACAGCGTCTGAAGGGCCACAGGTGCCTGATATATAAGATCAACATTTGAAATCATCCGGGTAACTTCTCACTTTCTCAGGATTTTTCACAATAAGGCCAACCTAACCAAAACAAAAGCATATGCCATTCCGCTGCCACGTTGAGAAAAATCTGAATTTCTTAAAATAATATATGTAGGGCTTCAGAATAAATGTTCTGGATTTTGTCAGGATGAAATGCTCCATCAAGCAGCAGTTGCATTTATATAATTTTTAAGAGCTTTGTAAGAATCAGCCATGCAAGTTGAAAATGAAACAGCACAACATGCAATCCGCAATTTCAAAAAAAAAGTGTGGGAAAATGCAATGCTTTGCCCTTTTGAAATTTTAAGTATGAGAAATAAATGCCTTTTCCGTTCCAGTACTACATTAGAATTTATAATGGCTTGTTGCCATGGCAAAATCTATAATCCTTTATTCTTTTGATGCAAACGTGTCTGTATAGGAATATAAGGGGGGGGGGATTTTATACAGCGGTATTCGTTTGCGCTGCTTTGATGACTATAGCTGTACAAGTACTCCAGAAAATAAAATGGGTTTATTCACTGAAGGTATATAGCCACAAAGGGATGTGAGAGGAGTGTCAGCCTTGGTCATGGAGGCTGAGGCCTAGAGTTGCAGATCCCAGCGTTCTGACTGTTTCATCTCAATGACACTTGTGAAGTGAATCTTATGTGGAGTACACTGAGGTGGAATATCCTTGTGAGGCTGACAAAAGAGGGCTGGATATGTCAAATGGAATCAAGCTTAAAGAGGCTGAAGAAGCTGCCTATTGTCTTCAGCTCGTGCTATTAAATGTGGGATTAAAGAGGAAACAGCCTCCTGGCTCATTGGGCCCATTCAGAAGGAGCTTGTTCCGAAAATTATTGACAGGGGTGGCTTCTATTCAGAGCCACAGCTGACATCACCAGTCACACAAAGGGACTTTAGAGGGTTAATTAAAACCAGGTAATGGAAGGAATCAACAAGTACTGACACTGCACAAATGCCACAGAGGATCTAATGCAAGAAAAAAAGGCATATGGTAGGAAGGCCAACCTCCCTGCTGCCAGCTACTCTTGTGATTGACATTCGGTTATTTTTCTATGGAAACTTGGCACATTAGCCGTTGGTTCCCTTTATCTTGTTGTCAAACACATGTATGATTGATTATCATGAAGAGTCTTAGGCACTCGGATCGAAACACAGTATGCGATCAGGAATTCAAAACGAAGTCACTTGGGTTTCCAAGACTTTGTGTTAGGGAATCATGGATTCACCTGAGGTTTTCCATTACTGCTTCTCCTCAGCTATATTTGTCACTGTAAAATTGGGGGCAGGGAGAAGAATCCAAACAAAAGCCAAGATCCAAAATCTCTTGTACATGTCAGGGCTGTCAGAATTTTCTGTTCCGGATGCAGCTTCTTACCCACTATTTGAGGCTGTTACTGGCACTCTCTTAACTTTGTGCATAAGGTTGGTGGTTGTGGTAAGCTGAAGTGAGAAGGAGGCCTAAGGCTGTGTACACACCATACAGTTGACACATTCTGCCACCCCCCTCCAACTCCCAGAATCCTGGAAAATGTGTCTTCCCCCAGAGCTACAATTCCTAGGACCCTTAACAAGCTACATTCCCAGGTGTGTTTTAAATGTATAGTATGTATTCAGCCTTGGACACCACATAGTACAATCAGAGGTTTTCCTTTTTGGATGTGGTTGGAAGCTTTTCGTGTGACAAGCTATATTTGTCGCATTTCGCAAAAGAGGAAGCTACGGTACCTGACTGCTGATAAGAAGGATTACCCCCTAAAGAAGGAATTCGTTATATCTGAGATACATTTCTGCTTGCCTGATGAAATGATCTGCCCTCTTCTTCCTCCGTGCATTGTTCCAAGGGTTCTCCTGGTCCCATCTTCTGAGCCAGTTGGGGGTGGTGCAGAAGGGGTGCAGTCTCATTGCATCAGCAGAAGTCCTTGTCTGGGATTCTGCTGGTAAGGACTTATTAGTTGAATCCCACCTCAATGACCCTTAACAGAACTTATATCAGCTTGCTGTGTTGTATGTATGTATGTATGTATTGTTGTTGTTTTGTTTTTAAATCTCAAAATCCCATAAAAGATGGGATATAAATGTTTTAAATAAACTGTACCACTTGGGGGGCAGTGTTTTAATAACAGGCTAAATCTCTCTCTCTCTCTCTGTCTCTCAACTGCAACATTAACTAGAGTAGTGAACCATTTGTTCTGGATACACCTTTTTGTTGTTTCTGCCAGCAGGTAATTAGAAGCAAAGAGGCATCTCTTGTATGTGTCTTGCCTGTGTCAAATGAAAGACTCTGATGTTGGTCATTTAAAGAGGATTAGTCACAGTTCCAGGGAAACATGGTAAAGACTAACGAAGTGAAACTGAGTTCATATGGTTTCATGCATCGGATAACAGTCAGTGATTAAGAACCTTTCCCTGTTGAAAAAGGGACATTTGATTCATTGGTTGCTGTTAAGTAGCCATTACTTTAATCAGCCCTTCTTGGTGTTAAGACCTTTGTCTAATCAAGATGAAGTTTAATTATTTTCTTGATGGCTCATCCTGATACAAACATTCTGATGAATCAATCAGCAAAATATTATCATTCATATCCTTAAGCTTTTAATTTTATTTTAAGGTCTGGAACTGTCTTATGTATTCAAACTGCATAGAGTTTTATCATACTTTCTCAAATTAATATATATAGTAATACTTTTGTCCTAATTTGTACGCATTCTAATAATATTGCTGGACATCTAGGGATGAATTGTGCAGGTTCTGAAAGGAACATCGGAATAAATTTTGAATAATTATCAATATGTAAAGCATCTTTTATTGTGACTGTTGACTGCACCATTATGTTAGTATACTCATTGTTCAAGCTGGCACTAAAAGAGGATAGGCCACTTTTCCACACACAAAAGTCATGCTCAAAGCAGCTTAAAACAAAGAAACAGCTGGGTGCATTTCAAACAAACACTGCAAAAACAATTTCATAATAACATAGCAAACAAAAAATATGATCAGATATATTAAACCACATTTCAAATTGTAAATATAACAAAATTACATTAAAAACACGCAGCACCTAATAGCAAAAATAGCAAGGGAGTCCATAGTTTCACCTTAGTCCTAGAAACACCCCTCCCATTATGTTACTCCCATGAAGTGAAGATGGCCCTCCCAATGGATTGTGCCCAATACTTTAAAAACCCTGAAGCATGGTTATGTCGCTGCAGCAAATAAATGACTGTTTTCTATTTTCATATTGGATATGTAGGCTATGTGTCCTCCCAGTGCTGATCTAGCTTTCAATTTCTGAAGTCCAACTGAATAGCATGCAAGATGCACTGGGTGTACTCAAACACTGCAGGCCATCACAGTTTATTATACTCGAGTTTCATCATCAAGCAAATACACTAGGCTGCAGAGAACCAAGTTTTGCTCAGAGTAGACCCATTGAAATCAATGGACGTAAGTTAGACATGCCCATTAATACCAATGAGTCTACTGTGAGTAAAACTTCATTGGCGACAACCCACTGTAGGTAACTGCAGGCTAAAAGATAAATATTCTGGTGTGGTCTATTACAATATAATTACAAGATGCAACTTCCATATACCGGTAGATGCATTTTGTGGCTTTCATTCGCATTTTATCTTACAGCTTGATGATCAGCTATGGCAAATGTGGCGTTCCCAAGTTCTTCTAAAATTAGTTGGTTGGTGATGTAGCCAAGTCAATCGTGGAGATGTTATGGCAAAATAGTAGTGAAGGGACTGCACTGTGTCAGGTTTCCTGGGTGAGAGGAAGTAAAAAGATACTGTCAGACTCTTATCCACTGAAATGGAAAAAAAATGTGGCATGGGAAGGAATGAAGTGTTCTGAAACAAACCACGTATTTGTTTTTTAAAAAATACATTTAGCAGAGAAGCTCACTCATCTGCAACACAGAATCTGCTCTCAATTAGCACCTGCCCTTTAGCCATGCTCCTTTTGCCATGCAAGCAGCATGGGAACTTAATTAAATTTAATAGATGCCATCCTTGATTTGAAGCTATCTCTTATTTAAAGCTTCAAGAGGAAGCAATTAATTGCTGTGCAAGTCAGGGAAGTCACTATGGAAAATATGATGCTTGCGCGTTCTGAAAATAAGACAAAACTGTACTTTCACAGAAAGTGCTAGACAACCTTAGTGAAATGAGCGAGAGATCAAATATCACACAAGATGGTTTGCTGTGATTTCAGAACAAGAACAATACTATTGCATGCAATGTTACAAATATTTCATCATAGATATTTGCATATGATTTTAGCCTCTACTGTCATGCTCATATTTTTGTGTGGCGTATTGTTGGATAAGGACTTTAAGGAGATTTTTGTTTTGAACATTCTTTTGATTTTAATTGATTTTATTTGTTTGTATTTTATGTTGCTGTTAAGTCACTTTGAGACTTTAAAAAAAAAATAAAGTGACAAGCAAGTATAGTAAATAAAAAAAGTATTGACTTCCTATCCTATCATTCATAACGTTTCAAGTTCTTGTTGTTTTAAAACCATGTTTATATCAATGGAGATGTTACGATACACCATATGACCAACTATCCTTAAGGACCCTATGGCCTGTAGTTCTTATATTCTGTACTCGTCTACATTAATCTTTATTTTATTTTTATACTGATTTATCCATCCCACAGGACCACCCCTACCATTAGACAGAGTGAGACAGCTGCTTCATGGGGTAGATACTAGAGGGCAGGGAGTGCTAGACAGAGCAGTTTGCGCCATGTGACTTGCCCTGCACCACTTAAGCTAGTCTGCTGCCCTCACGTGTAGTGAAGGATTCTGTACTGTCACCACTGCTAAAGCTCTAAACTTCAAACTCGGTGTTGTAAGCTAGCTTGGTGCAGTGGCTAGAATGTTGGGCCAGGACCTCAGAGACCAGTGACTTCAAGTCCCCATTCAGCCATGAAGCTCACTGGATGACTTGGGCCAGCTACTTATTCTCAGCCCAGCTGACCTTGCAGGGTTGTTGTAATGATAAAATGGCAAGGGGTAATAATAATAATAATAATAATAATAATAATAATAATAATAATAATTTATACGACGACGTGTGCCAGCTTGAGCTTCGTAGAGGCAAAGTGGGATGGAAATATAATAAATAAAATACCGGTAAATTAAATTCTTATCCATGTGGGTAAAAAGCCCACATACCCCTTTTGCAGAATGTTCCTCCCTGCCCACCCCCTCAAATGGGACTTTGTAATGTTGTGCAGTGGCCTTTTATGCTGTAGGCTTTGGAGCATGTCCTTCCAGGTTGAAAGCTTTTGCCTTTCAGCTGGGGTTTTAACAACTGTTTACAAAGCTCTATTTCTGTTTGGTCACAGTGATATAATTAACTCCCTGTTTGCTTTGCTGGGTTAAGGAAAAAAGAAGCCCGGAGTGTCTCCTTGTCTCACATCCGGTCCACATGAGGAGCCATCCATTCTGGCGTTTTCTCCCCTGCCACAAACAAGGACTCTGGCGAGAAGAATTTGTCTTTTCTGGTGGCAATTAAAGCTGACTCTATCCATTACACTTAATTTGTGGAGAGAAAAACAAGTTCATTTGATGTACTTATTCATGTGTTTCATAGATAACAAGGACTAATCAATGTGCTCAATTTGCCAGCTAACTACTTTTGAAGTAGAGCCATATGGTTTCTTTAAAATGTTCCTTTAGTGTTTTAATTTGAGGGAATGAAGTGCCATCGTGTTGGCAAGTCGTCCCATAATTGATGAACAATGAATTGCCCTGATTCTAACACCACTAAATTGTTCCTTTTAATGACTGAATTTGAATTATATTGCAGGATGCACATGATAGGCTAGATCCTAAGCATATTTTACCTAGAAGGAAGTCCCATAAACTCACTGAGGCTTACATCTAAGTAAGGATATTTAGGATTGGGACTAGATTCAGGTAGGTAGCCGTGTTGGTCTGACACAGTCGAAATATATATTAAAAAAAATAAAAAAATTGTAGACCAACTAAGTTTATTCTTGGTATAAGAACACTTAGTTCCTATACCAAGAACAAACTTAGTTGGTCTCTAAGGTGCTACTGGACAATTTTTTAATTTTTTTTATATATATTAGGATTGGGATGAGTTTATTCAAACACAAAATTTTCCCATGTCTAGGAAGCTCATGTAAGGGCGATCTTTTATGAGCAAAGAGCATGATGCCATTCCCTGAACGCATTGTGCTCTATTCAAGGGAAAACTGAAAAGGTGAAGCATTCAAGAACTCTCACCTGCAGTCTGAAATAGTATAGCTCAGGTACAAGGTTACCCCATTGGTCAGAATTAGGTCTGTGCTTGTTGCTAATTCACTCTTTTTTATAGCTTTCTTTGTATTGTGCTCATGGCCATTGAGTGGTTTGGAGTAGCAGCACATTACAACAGACAACGAAGCAGTAAAAAGATGCACACAGTATAATGGGATGGAGTCTTGAGCAGGTCTGATGCAGTTATTGCATCTTTCTTTGGCTATGCAATGTAGTGATAAGGTACAGGAACATGTGGTTATGTGTTTAAAGTGTGTTAAGTTCATTCACACTTCTGCTTCTCTAGCTATGGGACAGCAGTAATGTACATTATTGCTTGTTCTCATACAGTGCTGTAGGACTGTCATACATATACATGCCCTTGGAACATAGCAGAACATATGGTCAAAAGTCAAACTCAGGAAAAGTAGAATTATACCAAGTTTGGAATTTGATGTTGTACTCTATCATCCATGGGTACCAACTAAACTGTACCGAGCACTTTAACCAATGAGTTTTCACTAGCTTAAATTTACTTATGTAGATCCTGAGGGCAAAAAAACAAATTCATGGTCCGGTGTTCAAATGCTTAATGTAACTCCGATCAGGGACGAGACTGAACTCATTGCAAAATTCTAAAGTTAATCAAAGTGTATGTTTGTACAATTACATTTAGAGTAGGTAAAGAGATAATGATTTTGCTGGTGTTCATTATATCAAAATGCTTGCACAATGCTATTTTCTGTTTCTACCTTTGTATCTTTTATGCATGGCTGAATTGATTATCGCAGAAGCATCTAGCACTGGCATTATTGACCTCAAGCCACTAATTGCTCAATTATCTTTCAACTTGGGGATGAAGTGCTGCTTGTTCTTACGTTTGAATTTTGAAACCTACCACTGAACTTCTGTCTACTGTGGCTGAATAAAAGCTCATATTTCCCATTCTCTCATACTAATACACTTTACATCGTTATTTGACTATGCCATCTTCCATTTCAAATGCAGGTAATCTCACACTTTCTCAGACACTTCACTGAGCAGGGGTCTGGGGAGTCGTTTGATGTGAGATGGCTCTCCTGTGCTTCAAGATCAGGGTCAACACAGAGAACATGTACTGTCTCAGCAGCAATTACTTGCCTGTGGACAAACAGGAGAGGAGGGTCTTGTAGAGCTATACGGCCAGGCTCAAATTTTTTACCGGGGGGGGGGCAACTCAAAGTTGTTGAGCTTTTTTGGGGGGAGGAAAATCGCTCACCTGTAACAACAACACAGCAGAAATAACTGCTTTTGTTTCCTGACTTGTCGGGAATATATTTAACACCACGGAGTAACAGAGTGATGGGGGGTGGGGGTGGGTGGAGAGGGACCGGTATACAATAGGTATATATTTGGCGCCCCCCAGAATTCGGCGCCTGGGTGCCCCACACCCCTTGCACCCCCAGGTAAAGACGGCCCTGTATAAGTCACCTTCCTGGCCCTGAGACTTACATGCTAGATGTTTTCCATGGCTGTTAAGAGAAGGGCCAAGTGTAGCTTATTTCTTTATGATTAAATTTGTATCCTGCATTTCCACCAGAGGGTTAATGGGAGCATACATCCTCACAAAAACCTTACCTCAACACTGGCTATGAGCACAAGTTTTGATGCTGCTGGGATGCTGGCTCAGCAAAATGAAAATGGCTGAAGAATAGCCAGGGGCAGCCATTCCTCATCCCAGTATCTGCTACGTGAGGCACCTGCTTTAGTCTGCCTAATGGCAGGACTGGCCCAAGGCTGAGATAGTTAATACTATATAATGTAACTAATTCAGAAAGAAGAAATCAGCTATTCAAAGGGAGTGGGAATGACAGAGAGCAGTAGTAAAAAGGATGAGGGAAAGGTAAACATCCTCACAATTAAGGTTTTATGAGGGAAACATTTATACCCCCTCCAAAGCATCCAGCCCTATTCAAATGCCTTTTAAAAGCGCCATGTTTGAAAGTGTGTGAAGTCTAACATTTTACCCATTGGGTCATACAGGCTTCTGGACTTTTACTGATGGTGCAATACCTTCAAATTTCTACTTGCTTCATAAATTTTATGTATCCAGCCTATTGTATCCAGTATTTAAAAATAAACACATTTAACTCTAGTTTATATACTAAAAAAAAATGCGATACGTTCTCATACCTCTGCACCTTGTGACATGTGAATACAATTTGAAGAATTGTTACTATTTTCTTGAGTTGGTGCTCAAAATAGCTCAGGCGCTCAGATTTTAAATTTAATTTTAAAGGCTGTTTTCCCTGACTTTAGAATGGTTTTTATTAGTGTTTCTGCGGCATTTGAAGGGAAGAGGTAAAGACTGATTGATTTCGCAAAAGGAAGAATTGAGTGCGTTCCTCAGGTGACTAAGATGTTGTACGCCGCCATGCCACACAACTCTCTCCATTTTTAAGACTGTTCTTTGGTGATAAGTGGAATGAATTGGCCTAAAGCAAACTCATTTTTTTTTTTGGCATTTTATTCCCTTTGTAAACAATTTGAAGGCTAACCCATTTGTACTTACAAATCTTTGGCATTAGGAGACCGGGGGTCCCTAAATCCACATGCACACAAGCAGTAACTGTTTGTATGCCAAGCTGTTTGTAAGCCTGATTTGACAGCATAGGGCTATTCATTCTTTTGTCAACCGTCAGTCTAAAAATGTTAACCTGTGTGAGTCGTGGGGTATGGGAGCGCTAAATCTTCCTTCTACAACTGTATAATGAACAGACTGTTTCATTAGGGGGACAATTCACTCTGCAAATCCAGCCCAAACAACTTATTTCACAATTTGTGAGCAGAATTAAATTTAGGAGGAGTTGTCTGGGAGGGAAGGGGGGAAGAGGCGGGAGTAGGTGAGTGGCACACAATGTACTGAGGGATCAGTGTATTAGGACAAGTGCCCCAGTCAATTTCATCAGCGGTTGTGGCCCTGAATCTCGCAGGACTTGCAGCATGCAGATCAGCGGATTAGGGGGTCCACGGCATCAGGTCAAGTGTCTTGAGGGTAGCTGATAAACACCCCAAACCTGACAACAGATTTTTCTTTCTTCCCGCACCACTTGTTAAGTGTCAGAGCAAATCTTTTGAATGGTGCTGGAGTTTACTTAGAGGTCTTTTCTTCAAGAAGACACTCTATCCAGTTTCTGAAGCCTATTTCAGACACTCTCTGGAATAAATTTGCTCCACATCTTGCACAAAAAACCCTCTACAAGCCATTTCATCCCTTCCTTCATCTTAAATATACTCTTTGTCTCAAGGTGTGTGAACTAGAAAAAGAATCCCCTAGCTGAGAACTGCTAAGATTGAGTCCCTATGGATTACAACTTCATAGAATTGGAGCACTTAGAAAACTGCAGGGGAAAAGCCATTTTGTTCATGGTAATTTTTTTAGCCTGCAGTTTCAAAAGTGTATAGTTAAATAACTATAAATATATATTATCTACTAGTTTAACAAAAAGGGCATATTATGCAGGACAGCAAGAAAAAGCATCCAAGAAAAAGCAAAAAAAAAAAAAAAAAGTATTTTAATGATCTACCAAACAAAAGGTGAGTGCAATTTATCCTTTGAATTTAACAACATATTTCTTAATGGGAAGTAGTCACTGAGAATAGCCAGATCAAATTAATGCTACTAAAATGTGCCTAGCAAAGTCATCTGGGACTTATCTTGTATGATACCAGTTAGCTTGCTAGAGGGATAGCTATGCAGAAACTAACATTTTTTCATCTAGGGATTTTATGAGTGATCAACAATCATTATTCCAAAGTCTGAGCTCTCTGTTAAAATGCAACAGTACAAACTAGAGATGGGTAACCATCTTAAATCTTTAGGCTCATCCTCTTGACATTGCTCTCTCTCTCTATATATATATATTATTTTCACTCAGGAATTTTATAGGGTTTGATGCTGGATCCAGACAGAGAAATACAAACAATAGGAAGCCAGTGTAATTTATTCCAGAGTAAATTGTGCTGGTGTAATTTATTCCAAACTCATTTCTAGAGTGCAGAGGGAAAACCCAAGTCTTTAAAATAGTGTTCAGCTTAAACCACCCTTTTTGTCAATCTATTGGGTTACTAGGTCATGTGATCAAGCTGATAGGAGTTTGGAATGGGTCAAGTCTCCCTCTGCTTCACCCCACCACCACCACCACACACACAAACACGAAACACTTTTTTTTTTAGGACCTGCCCTGGCTGAGCTGGTTTCAGATGAGCCAGGATGGAAGATTTACACTGGTATATCTCTGGCTGAAGGGACCCAGGTGGCGCTGTGGGTTAAACCACAGAGCCTAGGGCTTGCTGATCAGAAGGTTGGCGGTTCGAATCCCTGCGACGGGGTGAACTCCCGTTGCTCGGTCCCAGCTCCTGCCCACCTAGCAGCTCGAAAGCACGTCAAAGTGCAAGTAGATAAATAGGAACCGCTCTGGCGGGAAGGTAAACGGCATTTCTGTGCGTTGCTCTGGTTCGCCAGAAGCGGCTTTGTCATGCTGGCCACATGACCTGGAAGCTGTACGCCGGCTCTCGGCCAATAAAGCGAGATGAGCGCCGCAACCCCAGAGTCGGACACGACTGGACCTAATGGTCGGGGTCCCTTTACCTTTATCTCTGGCTGAGTCAGGATGGGGGACTGTGTTCTGGCCATAGCTGTCAACCTTTCCCTTTTCTTGCGAGGAATCCTATTCGGAATAAGGGAATTTCCCGCAAAAAAGGGAAAAGTTGACAGCTATGGTTCTGGCTTAGCCGAAGTCCTGCCTATTCTAAACTCTCATTATCCCAGCAGATCTTAATTTTGGATTGCTCCCTTTGTCTGGATCCAACCCTCTACTTATAACACCCATTATTCCATTTTACCATACTGCCCTCCCATGCAATTTTACCACTAAGACATTTATTTATGTTGTGCCTCCACTGTTGGAGGCAGTATGCCTCAGAATGCCAGTTGCTGGGAATAACAAATGGGTAAAATGCCCAGGTCCTCTTTCCAGGCTTCCCATAAGCATCTGGTTAGCTACTGTGAGAACAGGAAGCTGGACTAGATGAGCCACTGGCCTGATCCAACAAGCTCTACTTATGTTCTTTTTCATCTCTTTCACTTAGCTCTTTTTGTATATTCCCCCCATGTATTGTTCGCTTTAGAGTTAATATCTCCTGTTAGTAGCTTTTATGTAATTATAGCTGTTATAGCAAGCTGCAAATCCAGGAATCCTGCATTGGATTCTCAAGGAAAGCAATTCCCTGTGACCCTGCAGTCCCACTCCTCTCCCTGACTGCTTCAGCTAAAACAACAACCCAGCTTTCTGTCTAACTTGGTCTCTATTTTCAAACTGAAATGTCATTTCTCTTCCCTTCCCAATAGCTAAAAGGTATTGCTTTCCAAAGAGAGGGGAGAGGGACTTCCAGTCATTGGTCTGTTGTTTTGGGTTGGTTTTTTTTTTAATTCAGGGAACACCAACCCATTAAGCCCAGTCTTTTCCCCAAGGCTCTTTACAGATTATTTATTTTTATCCCATCTTTAGACCATCCGTTGTCCAAAGGTCTCTGGGCAGTTTACAAAAGCAAATCCAATCCAATCAATAAAACAATCTAAATATGCAAATGACATGAAAACTCAAAACCTAACATAAAACAGTAACAAAATCAGCATAAAAGCAATGTAAAACTAGCCTGAATAAACAGCAAAGAGAAAGCAATATGAACCTAGCTCTAAATGCACTAAAAGCATATAATAGAAATTAGATTCATCTAGTGCATACCTTGCAAGAGTCATGGCACCTGCACACAGTACATGCTGGTCTTATGTGTATATTTTTGAGCTAAACCTGGAATTAGAACTGTCTGTTCTGACTTACAGTGGCTCTGTAACATTCCTGGCAAATGCCTTTTGTGTTACCTTCTCCCTGAGATCCTTTTAACTGGAATAATAAAATACCAAAAACATAAAAATATAAAAAAGAGTTCTGCTGGATTGGACAGGCTTATTTCTATCTAGATCTCACAGTGGCCAATCTGATGCCTGTGGGAAGTCAACAAGCAGGATCTGAGTGTAACAGCACTCACCCCACTAGTGTTAGGCCAAATGTGTGCATTCAAATACCCACAAAAAGCATGTAATAAGCTCAAGACACTTGATCAGGGACCCTGCCCAGTCAGAGGGCTCCAGTCATGCACAGGGAGCCTATGGGCACCTGGTTTGTGTATATACATTGACTATTTCACATGAATGTGTACAGGGGGAGTGAGCCATGGGTGAATCCCCTTGTGAGTGACATCACAGTAGCATCATTACACCACATTGTGATTGGGATAGTGCTTGGTAATTTCTTTCCTAATTTTTCATGGGGTGTCGTAGTGAGTTTTAGGATTGGCTTGCAAATTATTTGAACTTCTTAAATTATCCAAACTTTCAGAAGTCCCTAGATCATTTCAGTTGCAGATGGAGTCAAAGTTTTGTCTGAACATACCTAGCTGTCATTCTGTTTTCAATAACTTTGTGCAAAGAAATACATTTAATGTTAAGATTACAGATATCCAAAATAGAACTGTTGCTGCCAAACTAAGGAAGTTGTTTCCGTACAACTGCTCGGATTAGGCGGGGGGAAATCTCCATGGATTAGAAAAAAATATTTCATCTAAATTATACCTGTGTTGTGCATCCATCAATTTAAATCCTATCTTTAGGATTACCAGTTATTAAAAACTTTTAAAATAAAAGATATCAAATTTACATCTTGGCTGACGGGGTGGTAACAAGCAGAAAAGAAATAGTATGTGCCCAGAATTGCTAAGTAACAGATAAATAGGCTTAATTTATTTAAAACTGCATCACAAATAGATTAAACAGCATGTTTTGTATCATCTACATTCCTGAATACCTGTAGTATATTTGTAAACATGGCAATCCAACATTTCACTGAGTGGTACATTCAAATTCAAATTAACATAAATGAGGATTTAACAGCCGATTGCACAGTGTGAATGATAGTAACTAATTTTTTAAGTAGTAAAGTTGCACAGATAATGGTGCTAATGTGATCAGTGAGGAATAAGTTGCTTTGCAGTATTGGGTGATTATAGATCTATATGTATATATATGTGAAGTCAATACTTGAATCTTGGGCAGTGATGATAGAGATACTTGATTACAATGTGGGCAAAATGGGCAGTCAAAATGGGAAAGGAGGGAGATGGCGGAGAATCTGAGCTAGTTTAAGGGGCGGTGTGAAACCTTTTTCATGCAGGCCTTCACCTCTTTTATAACCCTGATCAATGGGGCTCGGTGGCTATTGAATGCTGTTCCTCTTTCCAGAAAGCAATTGTTCAGAGGTGTGGCTCATTTCAGGCATTTAATCTCCATTGAATGGGGGCTGTGTTACCCATTTTGTTTTTGGTCCAGGGATCGTAGGCAGCTGGTCAGTGGAAAGCAACAATGACCATGAGTGTCGAATGGGGGTGGGTGGCTGGGAGTGCTTGTCTGCAGATGCCTGCATCCTTCCCCACCATTGACCTTGGCGATTTCCCTTCACAGGGGGCCTTGTCCCTCCCAGCAGGAGCCTAGCTTTTCTAACTGCTGTCATTGTGAAGGAGGGAGAGGCTACCTGAAGTTTTTTGTTCCAGCCTAATAACATTTAGACCCCAAAGGCACACACAACAAGGGATGGAGGCTGGGGCCAATATGTGCAAGGCTGCAAAAAGCAAAACACAAAAACAAAAACCCTAATTTTCCTACTGGGATTTCAGCCATCATTAGCTTCTAAATACATGCAGGTTGGATTCACATACTGCAAGCCAGTTGTGCTCCCAGCCATATGGTGCCCAGCCATTCTTTCCCTTGAATGCCTCTCCTCTTGCATGTCTTTCGCCATTGGGCAGGAGAAGGTGTTGACAGCACCTTCCTCTCGTGTGGAAGATATGTCAGGACAGGCCGTCTGACTGCAGGCTGCTCCACCAGGCTGTAGGCATTAAAAAAGAAAAACCCTCATATATAGGGGACATAGTGTTCATGGCTGTGCAGAAGGCAAAGATGCTGATACAACTTGTGGTCAGCTACAGTCAAAATAAATGGAAGGATAATGAAAGTCAGTTACTATTGCTGCCCTGGAGTCATAAATGGTGCCCCAAAAATTAATATTATCCAAGTGGTATGGCATCTACATGCTTTCACACAAAAATGGAACAAGTCCTAAAAGTTGTGGTCATAAAGAAAATCACACAAACGTGTAGGGATTATCCCGTGTAAGATCTAAATGAGAGAGGCGGGATTAATTGGTTCCAAAAAGCATGCTCGGCTCACTTAGCCACCTTCTTCATGAAATACACTTCTTCCTCATTCAGTACTTATTAATCATAATGGGAAATAATGAGATGTCTACTATTCATAGACTCTGGGTTTCTAAATGTCCATCTCTGAATGACTTTTGTGTCCATTATTTTCAGTATTGACCTCAACCTGTGATGGAACACCATCAGAATTAGTTTGGTCTTTCTTAACTTACCTACCTAGCTGAGAAAATTTCCCTATATTTAGAGGGGCTAACTAGACATGAAGTGCCTGAGGAATATCTTTGTTAAATTGCCTTATTTACATTCTTGTTCTCCCCCCCCCCCCATAGCGCTTCCTCATCTGGAATATACATCATAAGATGCTGCCCAGCTTGTGACTCACCAAGCAAAATTCAGCCAAACCCACCAATAATGGTAGCCTGGCAGTTGCTTGACTATCTCCTTGCCCTCCTGGGCAGGCAGAAGAATGAGGAGAAAGGAGCCTCTGATGAACTGCCATATGTTTGGCCTGCTTCATCGTAAGTTGTGCGGACCTGCTTCAAAAAACAAGTGGCTCTCCATGAACCAAGGGTGCCTCCACACCACCACTGTTTTGCAGAAGGGATTCAAATGCACGCCAGAACCTCAGGTTTGCTTAGCTAAAGTGAATTACAGCACCCGGTTGCCTAGCTCAACAAATCCACATAGACAACAACAACAACACTGAACTTCTGTGGCATGCAAAGTAACAGGTGGATGCATTGAAAAGTGTGAGATGAATGGAAAGGTGTGTAAACACCAGGACCAGCCCAGGCATTAGGTGGAGTGAGGCCATCACCTCAGGTGGCAGAAACCCCTGAGGCGGCACCCTTGCAGGTGCCCTGCCTGGCCTGCCATCGCCGCTGGCAGCAGAGAAGCAATGCCAGCATTGGCACAGATTTTGGGTGGGAAACTCACTGGAAATCAGCAAGATCTCACCTAAAATTGGCACCAGTGTTGGTGCCACTTCTCCGCTAGTGGTGGCAACAGGTTTTGCAGCACTGGCAGCAGTGGCAGGGCAGCACTTCCTCTGACACCTCAAGCAGCAAAATAGGACACACTGACCATGATGAACACTCTGCAAGCAGACTAGGATGGGTGCTGATTGCTTTATAACCAGCCTTTGTACAAATCAAAACGAATGATCAGTAAAGACCATAAACAACCTAACCATTGCATAAGCTTTGTGCAAGCAAATCAGGACAAATGCTAAATAAACAGGTTGTCTGGAGGAACCCCAAGGGATAACAGTGTAATAAATTGGTTCTGTAGGCAGGACCAGTGCTAGGGGTTTTGGCGCCCTAGGCGAGGGGGTGGGGCACGTGACGTCATTGCGCATGACGTGCGGTGCCCCGCCCCTGCCCGCCGGGCGCCCCGCGCCGCCGCGATTTTTGCCGCTGGTTGGGGCGGCGGGGGGCGGTGGCGGGGGGCGAGGGGCAGGCTGGCCAGCGCCCCCTCCATTTTGGCGCCCCCGCCGCCGCGGTTTTCGTCCCAACCTGCTAGCTCCGCCGCTGGTTGGGGCGGCGGGCGGTGGGGGGCAGGGTGGCCAGTGCCCCCTCCATTTTGGCGCTCTAGGCAACTGCCTAGTTCGCCTAAATGGAAGCGCCGGCCCTGTCTGTAGGATCAAGATCTCTAGTTTTTCTGTGGGTGCTTCCAGGTGACCTACATTCATCCTGATTTGTTTCCAGGGAGATATGTCAACACTGGCTATTTAATAATCATTCATTCTTATTTGTTTGTGGGGTGGTTAGAGGACATTGCAACAGAGAAAATGTTGTCTCAAACTTTCCAGTGCATTTTCCCATCTCTTCCCTTATCACAAAAAGTCTGATCTTTTTGAGGAAGTGGGTTTGTTGCACAAGACCTCACGGTCATTTATAATTGTGCAACCTGAATTTGCTGGTACGTGATTGACTACCATCCCCAAAGAGTTAACAGTTTGGTAAGGTGCTAGATGTAGTCTACTGAGGTAAGGGCTAGTTTCACAGGAGTACTTAACTAGTTTATGTTAAAAGCAGAGTTATTTATGTAAAATGTTTAATTTGATGTTTTCTTAATCTCCTTGCTGATTATAATTTCTTGTCTTATTAAGAGCTTATGGCCTTATCTTATTTCTCTCTCTTTTTGGGAAGCCAGATGCCTATAATAATGTTAATTTCTGTGAGTTTCCCCCCAAGCCTTAGTTTTTTTTGCTAGACTTTTTAATCTACCTTTGCATGTATTCATATGGTTTTATTTATCACGTGACTATGCAGAGGATTTATGCCTACTTTAAACATAAGGCTTTGGCGACAATTAACCATGGCATTGCTGACAGACCTACAGTTCTGCATTCACAATGGGCAAATGTTAATTTGGAAGTGAAGGAATGATACTAAAATTTCAATTCTATACACACTTACCAAAGAGTAAGCTCCATTGTACTCAATGACACTTATTTCTGGGTAGGAAGAATTTTGTATGATAGGAAAAATCCTACAGGCACTAGGGTTTAGTGCCCCAAATGACAATTAAAGCATAGCACCAGCATTTTCAACCCCCAGCTATTCAAAGATTCACTTAAAACCTACATTATTTAAAAAAATAAAATAAAATATATTAAAATAACAATGTTGGAAGACTTGCTTTCTGGTTCTGGATTTCCTAAATTGGCATTCTCATGAAATCCTCCTGGAACAATTGAGGTAATGTGCAATGTTGTGCATTTACAATAATGACAGATATTAGAATCTTCATAAAAGTAAGGAATGAGTTATGAACAGCTGTGGAGAACCTCTAGTCTGGTTTATTATTTATGTAGATATGCACACACAGAGTGAGGAGCAGGAGCTTATCTTCGAAGCAACAAAGCCCTGGGAGAGTTTAGCCTCCTTGCCACAGGCAACACTGCACTGATCCAATGCTTGGTTCTTCATGTTTTCTACGCAAGCATATATTGTTCTGTTTTGGATCGAGTCACCTGTACAGACTGCTTAGCACAGGGGTCAGCAACCTTTTTCAGCTGTGGGCCGGTCCACCGTCTCTCAGACCATGTGGTGGGCCGCAGGGGCGTACCCAGGATCAAAACTAGGGGGGGGGCAAGCCATCTAGGGGGGGCAAGCCATGGTCGTTCAGGTTTGCTTTGAATGGACGCTGATCATTTTTGCTTCTAGGGCTGCCTTCTAGGGGGGGGCAGATGCCCCCCTCTGCCCCCCCTGGGTACGCCCATGGTGGGCCGGACTATATTCTGGGGGGGGGGGGAATGAACGAATTCCTATGCCCCACAAATAACCCAGAGATGCATTTTAAATAAAAGCACACATTCTACTCATGTAAAAACACGCTGATTCCTGGACCGTCTGCAGGACGGATTGAGAAGGCGATTGGGCCGCATCAGGCCCACGGGCCTTAGGTTGCCTACCCCTGGCTTAGCACATACTGGTGCTAATTGCCATCGGTGCCAAACTGTTGGGTTACTGATGGCCTTACATATCTGACAAGCAATATTGTCCTTCATATATAGGGAAAAGGTTGTCAAAAGTACTGCTTCAATGAACAGACTTATCTGGCAAGATTTGGAAGATGGTTACTAACTGTCTTGCTTGATCCAGCAAAGGAGAGCTGTGTGCACAAGAGCAGGCTTTCATGTTCACTTCCGCTGCTGGCTCAAGAAACACATCCATGCATGGGTGTTGTGCATGTGGCTCCCCAACTAATTTTGCGCATTCGTGTTGTTAATAAGCTACTTTTAAAATTGTGCATACGGTAAGCTAGCATACCTTCTTTTTATATTATGGTTGATATCAAATTAGTCCAGGAATAATTTGTTTCAGTCAATTCCTTATTGCTTCTCCATCCTCCCTTCCAGTAGACATGTGCTATACTTATCATTCCTCATGTTTTTTCATGTTACTATGCACCTATATTTCCCCCCAAGAGACATAGTTTCAGCATGGTCCCACTGAATTCATGTTTGCATACACATAAACTTGTTAAAAGTTATTTCAAAAGCAGGGCTAGCCCTACCACTAGGCAGAATGAGACAGGTGCCTCAGGTGGGGAGAACAGAGCTGTGTGTGAAACCTGGTCTACTTTACACACCCTCAGCAAGCCTGCTTCCCTCAGATGTGGTGAAACCTGCCACATTGTCAGTGCTGAAGTAAGAATCAGTTGCCAGTTGCCAGGAGAGGGACACCTTGTCCTTCACCTCAGGTGACAACATTTCTTGGGCTGGCACAGCTCAGCAGAACAATTGCCCTTTTCCTGTTTAGGGGAGGGAAGCCAGGAGGCCCAGACCAGGGAGCCCACACACCATCCACTCCTGACAGAATGATCAAGGGCCTGAGAGAACTGTTGGGACAGCCCTGGGGCTGCTTAAAAACCCTGTGCCCCAAAGGAAGGAAGAAGCTAGGATGCCCCCCACCAAGGAGCGCAAGTCATCAGCTCCTAAAGGAGCCATCAAAGAGAGAACTGTTGGGGCAGACCCTCCCGCACTTCCCCCATGTCTCCTGAGGGGAGGCATAAACCTGCAAACCCACACCAGGGACCTCATACCATTGAACTCTAAAGAGACCCCAAAGAGTCAGCTTGAGAGGACTTTGTTGCTCTATATTTTACATCAGTATTTTAAAACTGTAAACTACCCTGGGTGCCTTGGCAGAAAGGCCTATGTAAAGACAACAAATAAAAAAAAAAAACTAATATACCGTACATACAGTACCTGAAAAGGCCTCACCTGCAGAACCTCTCAGGTGCTAAGATCATCAGAAGGACCCCTCTTGGTTGTTCCACCACCCTCAGAAGCTCAGAGGTGGTGGTGATGACACAGAAGAGGGCATTGTCTGCAGCAGCCCCTAAGTTGTGGAATTCCCACCTCATAGAGGTGTGCCTGGCACCTTAGTTATACAGCTTTCAGCAAATGCTGCAGACACACCTCTTTATGCTGGCCTTCGACACTTGAAATCCACCTTTTTTTGTTTGTGAATTGTTTTAAACTGTTTTTAGTATTGTGTTTTAATTGCTGTAACTTGCCCTGTGACCTTAGCGTGAAGGGTGTGTAAATAAATAAATAAAATGAAATAAAATAAAATATAATAAAATAAAATAAGAATAATACAATTAAATACTCTGAATGAATGCATTTCCTTTTACTTTTCCTGTATGAAATCCTTGGTACTTTCATGAAGATGCTGAATTACACTACTGCACCCCAGCTACTTATGCAAGAGGCTATGTGTAAGTACTGTCATTATGCATTCATTTCCACCCTCCAAGTTATGCATTTTAATCAGAAGGGGCCATATGTTCCCATGGACTATTCCCTGATAAGCATTGTAACTTACTACAAAAACTGCTTTGAAATCCTGCATACGAGCCAACACCTCCTACTTGGTATGGTGCCACATCAACTTGCAACACAGACTTAAGCTTTTCAGAGGAGACCTTTAACAGATCCTTGTACAGCAAAAATGGGAAAGTGGTGAAGGAAAATTGGTAATAAGAGATAGGGGATAAGAGGGAAACTCATATGTTTTTTACCTTAGTTGGTGGAGTGGGGAGACCTAATTGGTTACAGAACGCACAGGCTGTTCCCTCTGTTCAGAATAACAATTTACAAGTGGCAGATACAGTGGTACCTCGGGTTAAGTACGCTTCAGGTTAAAAACTCCGCTAAGAACAGAAATCGTGCTCTGGCAGCGCAGCGGCAGCAGGAGACCCCCATTAGCTAAAGTGGTGCTTCAGGTTAAGTACGCTTCAGGTTAAGAACAGACCTCCGGAATGAATTAAGTACTTAACCCGAGGTACCGAGGTACAGATGTACCACTGTATTGTGTGACAATAAAACAGACCACTACAGTTCTAAACACATTTGCTTGGAAGTTTATGATTTAAGGATAATCACTTAAGAATACTTTGGTGTGGAGAATTTTGTGTTACTGCAGAGCTCGGACTCAGTGACTTTCCAAGGCTCTCCAACCCCTTCATTTGTGTTGAATGTTCTTGTTATTAATCATGTTAAATTTAACATGGAGAAGTTGACATAATGAGAGCAGAGCTGAGTACTCGCTGTAATTTCAGCACCAGAGTCCCAAGTCCATATTTCCTGAAACTGTTTACAGAGCAAAGCCAGATATTACCATGAAAAGTGAAGGAATTTCTGCTTTGCATGGGATGTAACAAGCAGAATGCAGTACCGCTTGGATAAATCTGCAGGGTCAGAGTACCACAAGGCATATTCCCATTGCTCAGACGATATTACAGGTTAAGAAGACTTACTTATAATAGTTACACAGAACCCCAAGAGAAAGTTGAGTTCGTCTGTTCAAGCAAAAACAATGAAGTGTCCCATGTTGTGAGTTTGTCACATTTATTGTCTCCTCTTCTTTGTCTCCTGCTCCTCCACTTGCCACCAGCCTCTCAAGGCTCCACTCAGGTGTATCTGGATTGACCACCAATATTTAATAGGTGTACGGAACAGGAGGTTTTCTCATCCCTTCATGTCTGTATAGGAAGCTGTCTCATACTGAATCAGACCATTGGTCCATCTAGCTCAGTATTGTCTACACTGACCGGCAGAAGCTCTATGGGATTTATGAATGGGGACACTTCCAGCCCTACCTGGAGAAACCTGGAATACAACCTGGGACTTTCTGCATGCAAATCAGATGCTCTACTATTGATCTCTTGTCCTTGCAATGCTATAGAGAAGCACTGACAAGAGGCACCTGCTTCTGCATTCTACAGATTCACACTACATATTTAAAGCACATATTTAAATGAGGGGGGCATTTAAAGTACAGGGGAAAACTACAGTTCCCAAGAATCTTTGTAAAGAAGACAGGTGCTTTAAATGTGCATTGGGTGTGCTTTAAATACTGTATATGATGTGGACTCCCTGTGAGTCTGGTGAAGAGAAATTCTTTTCCCCCAGCATTTAAAAATCACACTTTTGGTGCTGGGAAAATGTGATATGCTGGCAACAAAACGGCTTTCCTGGCTGATGGTATCTAAGTTCCCTGCAACAGTAAGTGTGCATTTGTCATACAAAACCAAACTAAATTGGACTCTGTGGAAGGAGTTGTGCTCAGAAATCGGTACATTTTTCAGTCAATAAAATGTGTTTCTGTATTCTTATCCATGTTTTGATCTCATCTAAGCTAAAAAACTGGCCAAACTGCAAGAGGCAGTGAAGGATAGGCGTGCCTGGCATGCTCTGGTCCATGGGGTCACGAAGAGTCAGACACGACTGAACGACTGAACAACAATAACAACAAAGCTAAAAAAAGCCACTCTCTGATCATATCTACCTGTTATACATTAACCAATAGAAAACCTGGACATCTGATTTACATATTCAAATAGATGTTAATTTATGTTGCTGATTCAAAGCCTGTTCATATGGCCTCCCCTCCCCATGAAACCATACTGATTTGACTGTCTCAATGGATTTTGATTGCTTAAACAGTGCTTAACCTTGTGCCCAAGTCCTGATTCAGTACACCCCTGAAAGCAGACCAAGTATGATTAAATCAAGAACCAGCACTGTCATCAATTAGAAGATTACACATCTCCACCCTTTTTTCCTAATAATGCCTAGTAATGCAAGAAGATTGGTGAGATCATAACATTGTGTTTCATTGACTCCTGAAAGTGGCAACCAATGAAATATACCATAGGTAGTGAAATTTACAGTAGTGGCAATGGGCTAAAGTTCCCCTATGCCAAGGTCCCAATCTGGACTGGGGGCTCTGTGATGAAATAAACTTATGTATTCAAGATCAACCCACATGATTGATGTCACATTTAGTTTGGTTCTCGGGGGTAGAACAGATGCTTTGCAGGAGCACATGGTCCTAGGTTCAATCCCTGGTGCCTTCAGGTAGGGCTGGGAGTGCCTCCTGCCTAAAACCCTGGGGAACCACTGGCATTCAGAGTAGAAAATACTGAGTTATAGTCTGACTCTGTATACATCAAGGGTGGGAAACCTCTGAACCCACCCCTCAAAAGTTATACGACTCCAACTCCCATGATCCACGATCATTTACCATGCTAGTTGTCACCTGGAGGACAACAACATCTGGAGAGCCACAGGTTTTCCATCTCTGCCCTATCTCCTCAATCAGTTCAAAATTATGAAGAATGAACCTCTACCTTACACTGGATTCGCTTTAGGCACTGGGCTTGAATACTGTTCCTGTAACTGCATCACTGTCTATTCCAGTTCTGGAGACACATGAGAAGAGACCTACATGAGGTGCCTAGCAGGTGCATCTCAAAACACCAAGCCCTGGAATGCTGATAGGTCTCTTATTTTTGTATAGTCTGTTGGCTGATCCCTTTGCTGACTAGGCTGCCAGCCACAGCAAGCGCCTCAGGGATTGCAAGAAGTTTCTTATCCTCCTGATGACTGGTTTTCTTTATGCTGATTTTTTAAAGGTTTTTTTTTTTAAGCATTAGCTGAAGTTGGCTCCGTCTTTTAAGAAAGCTTCTGTGCAAAATAAGATCTCCCATCGTCTCTTATTTGAAGGGGAGGGGGAGGAAAGAAAAGACGGGAAACCACATGCCCCTGTGTCTTTTTGTAAAGTAAATGTGTATGGTATGCAGTTATTGTAGCTTTGGACTTTAAGCCACTCCATCTGGTGGTGTTATCTGCCTATGACAGAAGGTCTACCTCTTGCTGTTAGGGGGGGAAAAACAAAAACAAAAAAACAAAACAAGTATTTTGATTAAACTTGCATGCACTTAAGCCATTCCTTTGAACCTTTACAATTTGGCACCAGGCTCGCTGACTATGAATGTCCTCATCTGGATTCAACAAGTGGGACAATGTCATGCACTTAAATCCCTTAACTGGAAATTTCTTGCCTTTCATTTGTTTAGCCACAGTAGAGAAAAGACTAGTCACAAAACTTTCCTCTGTGCTTTAGAAGGTTCCCCCTTTGAAGTAGCAACCCACCATAATACTGTAATAGAAGCACAGCCTGCTCTTCGTACCCTAAGCATATTTTCTTCTGAAGAAATGCGTCAAAATTGCAGGGCTGAAGCGGGACTTTGCTGACAAGACCTGCTTCCCTTCTCCCAGCTCGGCGTTGAACTTTTTCCCCCCGGGCAGCCATAAATACAGAGATACCAAAGAGTTAATTTGTGTTTTTAAACCTCCTTCCCAATATCCTCTCTCATTCCAGTATAAAACCCCCATGTCCAGACATCAAATCAGTAAACCCTGTTGCCTGTCAGAGAATACAATGTCAGGCCATTAGTATGTTAATAAGTCCGGAGGGTGACAGGTGGCCTACTAGACAGCTCAATTAAGCTGCTCATTAAACACACGCTAACGAACAGCCAAGGCAGGGCCTGAACAGCACCATTCTGTAATGACATGATGTCAGAGCGAACAAATGAGGAAAAATAACAAAAACATTACAGCAGTGACAGACGCCACTAATAAGGACCCCTTGCACTACATCAGCCCTCAAATCAATGAGCAACAGGGATCAAAAACCTCGACCCAATATTCTCAGGGGACTAAACGCAGCAAGATTTTGGGTCATATTTTTTTTTTTTTAAAAAAGAGAAATAGAGAAACTAGAAATTATTACAGTATATCATAAACTAACAGTTGTAGGGAAAACCAAGAGAAAGTTCATTCCCTCTTAAGACAGTCCCCAAATTTGATAAAGGTGTCTTTGCAGGACTGACAAAGCATGATTTAATGGAACCATCACTGAATTTTGACTTGAATCTCATCTTTGGCATCCCTGAACCTACAGGTATGAACCATTTACCACAGTGCACAGACTACTCTCTTGGTAAAGGTCACACCAACATTTAAAGAGCAAGCAGCTCATTTTTCAAGTGCAGATTGGAGGATGTCTGACAGCTGGTAAAGAATTCATTTTCAAGTTAGGAACTTCCTATGTAATAAATTCAAGCATCGAACCGATACTGATTCTCATGTTGCTAAACTAATAGGCTGCTTGACCATTATAGGGTCATGACCTTCACTTTTATATACTGGATGCAGAGCTGTGTTGTTAGCAATTGATGCCCCAATATGTCACCATAAAGACCAGTCTCTCCAGGTTGACACTAATAATGACAGAAATGCATAGATTTTATATTTACAGTAGTATACTTTCAAGAGCAACCTGGAATATAGCTAGCAGTCTTCTTATTCACCATGCTCTGGAAAGTATAGTAGCAGCTGCAATGGGGAACATGTTCAGGTCTAATGCATGCCATGGCTCAGCATATTGTGGTTCTGTTTCCAATGCTAAGGCTTAGGTCAGCAATGGATTTCCTGCAGCCCTCCATAAGAACATGAGCCTGCTGGATCAGACCAATGGCCCAACTAGTCCAACATCCTGTTCTCACAGGGGCTACTCAGATATCTGTGGGAAACCTTCAAGCAGGACGTGAGAACAAGAACACTATTCTCTTCTATGGTTTCCAGTAACTGGTATTCAGAAGCATGACTGGCTCTGAAGGTGGAGGCAGAGCATAACCATCATGGTTAGTAGCCATCATCCTCCATGAATTTGGCCAATCCTCTTTGACAGCCATCCAAGTTGGTTTATACCACCCAGATGTTGCTGGACTCCAACTCTCATCATCCCTGAACACTGGTGATTTTGACGGGGACTGATAGGCAACAGGAGCCCTACCACAGGCTTCATTCCAGCAGGGTGTGTGTGTGTGTGTGTGTGTGTGTGTGTGTGTGTGTGTGTGTGTAAAATAAAGATGCCTGAGCTGGTACAGATTGTCCTTTCACTACTGAAAACAACTATACCTGACACAAAGGAAAGCTTCTAGGGCAGAAGAAGAAGAGGAGTTTGGATTTGATATCCCGCTTTATCACTACCCGAAGGAGTCCCAAAGCGGCTAACATTCTCCTTTCCCTTCCTCCCCCACAACAAACACTCTGTGAGGTGAGTGGAGCTGAGAGACATGCAGCAGCTGCATGTGGAGGAGCAGAGACACGAACCCGGTTCACCAGATTACAAGACTACCGCTCTTAACCACTACACCACACTGGCTCTAGGAAGACTTGAGCTCTAGCACTTTTTGGACTAAGAATCACTGGTCATCACCTGGTAGGACACAGACCAATCTCTTAGAAGAACCCCGTAACATTTGAGACCAAATCGATCCCAGCACACCCTAACTAATAGGCTGCTGCTGATTGATCATTCTAATAGCATATGCACTAAAGCAAAATGCATATAAAAGGCTATCAAATTACAGGTTATTAACACATGCTTTCCATGAATACAAGTCACCAAGATTACAAAAGAAGAGGTCTAAATAAATTAATGGAAGAGTGTGGGATATAGCTATTAATGATAAATTAACATGTCCCATTAAGGTAAGACAGGGAATACGCAGGAGAAATGATTTTGAGGAGATATGGAAGGTGTTTGTAGAATTTGTACTGTTAAAATGGAAAGGGGTCAAACCATCGCAAGAGGTGTTGAAAGTTTGGGATTTATGATTATTACTTTGTCAAAAGAATAAAATAAAATAAAATAATGGAAGACACAAATATCAACAGGCTATTACAGAGTAGGATTTTGGAGCAACAAACACTCATGCACTAAATGCCTCTAAACCTGAATGATCAGCAGTCTATCTGTGCTATGCCCTGTAACACAGTTTCATTAAAGCATCCAGGAGTATGTAACATGCTTCTCATCATGCCCATTTAATAGATACAACTACTTTTTCTTGCTCTCTGTGGCAGATACTGGGCTGCGCTTAATCAGTACCTAATACAGGGTCTTGAAAAATTTGGTACAATACTGTCTGAATCAAATAACTGGTAGGATTTAAAAGGTATTATCGTGAATGCTTGGTACAAGAGAGTATGGCATATAGCACTTATGGAAAAATTGATTCACAAATTAAGCCTGGCAGGAGGAACAAAGCACAGATACCTTTGCGGGAGAGTGGTGGAGCTTCATTTCCTTTTACAAATTCTCTAGAAAACCAAAGACCAGTTCCAAAAGTAATTTGTGGATCATGTAATAAGAATGTGTTTTATACATGCATACTGTTACAAGTTGTGGTGTATATATGGGAATATAGGTTTTCATACTGTATTTTGGGAGGTCTCAGAGGAAATAAGGACCAAAAAAGGCTAGCTCTTCAGCTGTTGCTCTCCTGTCTACAACACAATGTGACCTCCAGTTAGGTAAGGGAGGTAATATGCTGATGACACCCAGCTTTATCTGTTGATGGATGGCCGCCCTGACTCAGTCCCAGACACACTGACCAGGTGTTTGGAAGCTGTGGCTGGATGGATGCGTGGGAGCCGATTGAAGTTAAATCCTTCGAAGACAGAGGTCCTATGTCTGGGTCGGGACGGTATAGGGTTGGGGGACCAACTCCCTTCTCTTGCGGGGGCTCAATTAGTGCCAGTGCCTTCCGTTAAGAGTTTGGGTGTAATTCTTGACGCCTCCCTTTCCATGGAGGCGCAGGTTGCAGCAACAGTCAAGGCGACATTTTTCCATCTTCGCTGCATCAAGCAGTTGGTCCCTTACCTTTCTCGCCCTGATCTGGCCACAGTGATCCATGCGACGGTCACCTCCAGGCTTGACTACTGTAACTCGCTCTATGCGGGGCTGCCTTTGAAACTGTCCCAGAAACTCCAGCGGGTGTAGAATGCTGCAGCAAGGCTCCTCACGGGGTCCTTGCCATGGGAGCATATTCACCCAGTGCTCTACCAGCTGCACTGGCTCCCGGTGGAGTATAGGGTCAGGTTCAAGGTGCTGGTTTTGACCTTTAAAGCCCCATGCGGCCTTGGACCCTCGTACTTACAGGACCGCCTCTCCTGGTATGTCCCGCAGAGGACCTTAAGGTCCATGAATGATAATAGTTTAAGGGTCCCGGGCCCAAAAGAAGCCAGACTATCCTCCACCAGGGCCAGGGCTTTTTCAGTGACGGCTCTGCCCTGGTGGAATGCTCTGTCCCATGAGACTAGGGCCCTGCAGGACTTGATCTCCTTCCGCAGGGCCTGTAAGACAGAGCTATTCCATCTGGCCTTCAAAGCCTGATTCGTCATTCCGTTTTCCCCTTCCCTTTTTCTTTGAAGAAACCTTTTCTGAGACCCTACATTTAAACCCTTCCCTAGTCTCCTTACTGGCCCTAGCAGGAATAACTTGGCCAGTTAGCCCTGGTGATGTTCATTTATGTTGTATTTGATGCTGTTTTTAACTTTTTCTTTTTAAGTCGTTTTTAATCAATGTTTTATATTTGTTATTAGCTGCCCTGAGCCCGGTTTTTAATCGGGAAGGGCGGGGTATAAATAAAAATTTATTTATTTACTCCTTTTTAAGAAGCTGCACAGAATGGCCCTACAGCCGGGCGGAGACACGCGTGGCCATCTGATGCAGATGACGTCTCTGAGGCAGGAGCTGGTACAAAGAGGAATTGAGATTCCGTCTCATACACGGGTAGTGCTGAGGGGGGATGTGCTATTGGCTGCAGCCACAAGTTGGAGATTCTCAGCGGTGATAGGGCATCTGATTGGTGGTTGTGGCAAGGGTTGTTGGCAATTGGCTGCTGCTGCGGCAATTGGGTGGCCCCGGCGATGCATGTGATTGTCAGCATCTGTGTGGCGTGTGAGCTATTTACGTGGCATTCCTCTCTAAAAAAGCTCAACAACTCTGGGCAATCCCCCCCAAAAAAGTGTCTTATACACGGGGGCGTGTTATACACGGAAAAATATGGTACTCTGTTACCATATATACCTGTTGCACATAGTATAGGGAGAGGGTATTGTGAGCCAACATAAATCTCTTGTTTGACATAATTACACTGAAGTATGCCCCGCACAGTTCTGGAGTTAGTGTATACATTTAGAGGTCTAGCCAATTAATAGCCTTGATATTAGGGATATCACTGATTAACCAACCAACAAAAAAATGACTGCAATTATATGCCAGTAGAGGTGATACTTGAAGATGGCTAAATACATTCATTCATTCATTCATTCATTCCAAATTATTTGAAATGCATTACCTGAATGAAGAGCAGGGACGGCCTTTGCTAATCTTTGGTAATATGGCGCTCTGAGTGAGCCCCAAATTTGTTGCTCCCATATGGATCATCTCAGTTACCGGTATGGAGCTTCTCAATTTCACACCCACTTGGCACCCTGTGCAGAGGAACAGGGTGTGAAGAGATTCCTGTCAGCACAGAATACCCTTTCACACACCATGTTTCTGATTAATATTTGTTTAAAGTCTTTTTACCATACTGCAAAAAGCTCACAGGACGGCTTAGAATTATCAGCAATAAGATGGTCCCTGCCCTCAGGCATTGGCAGATCTTAGGGTCTCAAATTTCAGCCATGCCCTGTGCAACACCAAAATTCAGCACCCCTTCTGTCTCCTACACTCCATTCTAAATAAGAGTTGTGGCACCCGCAAGGCTCTGCACCCAGTGTGAATGAACCGGTCATGCACCCCTAAATCTGCCTCTGCCTCAGGTTTACAATCTAAAATACATGAAACCAAAGGAAAGGGGGATTGGGAGGGAGGAGAAAACAGCAAACACAGGCACTAGATCTAAGTTACAAGGTTCTAATAAATGTCATTTCTGGCAGAATGGGTGGGTCACAAGATCCCTGCAGTTGTTCCTTTTTTGGCTGATGGATGGTATCAGGATGGTATCCCTCCTTGCCATCGTGTTCTTCCTGGGAGGCAGAGCAACAGCCTCCAAGTGGTCCTTAGACCCACAGCCAATGACGGAGGCCACAATATGCTGCCCTTCAGCTTTGTAGTCCCTGGGCAATATCAGTTTGATCAGATGATAATTGCACTGCTTTCAACCACAATCTGTGTCACAAGTCTGATTCGCAATTCTACTCTCATTTCATCTAATTAGCAAGGTGTCATGGAAATAGTGCTGAACGTAAAGATTCCAACGTAAGAATTCCCCCTCCCGCCCTTGCAAATACCAAGTGTGGAATGTACTTTCTTAAAATCAGTTTTAACAAATTCAAAAAGAAATAAAAGAATGTACTTTCATTTCAAACCATCTGGTAACTTGAGTGGAGAAAACAAATGATTTTTCTTTTTTTGCAAGTGTCCTGAGAAGGTGACTCTAGGGGTTCTTTGCTTCTATAAGATTTAAGGTACCGGGTGATCCATCTGTGTGATGTGGGTAATCCATCTCTGCCTGTTACCTTGGAAGAGGCACAGACCCAAAAGTAAGTCTGAGATAATAGGCTAAAGGCACGGTCTTCTTCTCTTAGGAAAAAGTTATTGCCCTTACAAATGCAGTTTGTTTTTTGATTTTCCATGGTCCAGCCCTGCATTTAGAACAGAAAGAGACTTTAGAAGCCCATACAGTGATGATTACCCTGAATATGCACATCGACAAAAGGCAGGGCATGCCTCTCTGGTTGCTACAGGCAAATTATGATCTATACTTTCTGTTGGCGCCATTTTTGTTTTGTTTCTGCTTATTGTAATGTTGTAATGTTTGTTTAGATTCTAGCATGCAATTAGATTCACTGAAGGAAAAGGAGCTTATTTGCTAGATTTAGGTTAGAATTTCAGTCTAAATTGGGACTCCTGTTGGGAAAGCAGTAAAAGAATTGGGGGGGAAATGAGCCACAGATTAGCTGTCTTAATGAAAAGATTTGTATCTCCCTCTGTGAAGCAAGTCCCTGATGGAGGCATGTTTGTTACTTTAGGTTTGCACGAAGTATATTCAATATGCTATATTGGCACACTTTTATGAAGCTTTCTGAAGAACCCACAGTTTGTTCCTTTTTAAGCAAATCTACAACTTTGGATCATAGGATTTTGGGACAGGGAAAGAATTCAGGACTGCTCTGCAATATCATTTTCCCTATTTTCACTTTGTAAGTTAACCAAAACACATGTTCTTCACCTCTTCTTCTTCTTCTTCTTCTTCTTCTTCTTCTTCTTCACATCTGCTTTTTATGTTGTTTATATAGGTCCATTAATGGCACAGGACACTTTACCATGTAGCATAAGCAAAACAAAGGTCCCTGCTTCAAGGAACTTCCAATCTCAATTTTTTGACAGCTATTCAAATACATGTACTTAACCTTAGTTTCTATAGGCTGTTAGGAGTAACGCTTCTGTTGGGGGTGAAGACTGAGAGCCTATGGAAACAGTAGGGTTCATGAAGTAGATTCATGAAGTAGGGGAGAGAGAGAGAGAGAGATGAATCTCTGCTTGGAAAGAACATGTAGCTTGCAAATTTATAAATGACAGCACAACATTATTTGGTTTTCTGCTTTGAATACATATGCTAGAAAGCTGATACATATGATTGCTTCATGATGGCAATAAGTGCAAGAAAATGCAGCAGAAGCACATCAGCCAGGGAGCCAAATGAAGGTGTGTGGTATATGAACAGCTTGGATAAACAAAGTCTGTGGAGACCAGCACCCCCTGTTATGCCCTTGCCGCCCTCTGGACTGCTCATTGATGAGGCACATGAAGAAGGGCCTCAGATGATGATCATCAGTTCATATGAGGAGAGGCAGGTCAAAGCCAGCACCTTGAACTGGGCCTGGGAACAAATTGGCAGCCCATGCAGTTAGGCCAGGATCAGTGTAATATGCTCAACCTGTCTTGCTCTGGTAAGCAACTTGGCTGCTCAATTCTGCACCAGCTGAAGTTTCCAAACTGTCTTCAGAGGCAGCCCCACATATAATACATTGCAGTAATCTAACCTAGATGGTAGGAAAACCATTAGGATTTTTCTATTTCAATTTTTAAAAATTGTATTTATTTATTTGCTGTCTGATCCCACTGGTCCCCTGCTGTGATTCTGTGGCATGAAAAGGATTTTGTGTCCCCTCTCAAACCCTCCCCTCAATTATCCTTTTAAAATATCTGTGCCATGTGGGCCATAAAGGGTTAGCCAGTCCTGCTTTATAGGTTAGATGGACCCCCGACTACCGGTAAATCCCTGTTGCACCTGATCCCTGCCTTGGCTGGCAGCTGCAATTTCTCCTCCTGGCCATGTGAAGCGGCAGTACTCCAGTACAGGAGATACCTGCCTTGAGAAGCTTCTAGTCCAACAATTGACACCGAGGGAGATGGAAGCAGAGGAAAGAGGGAAAGCAAATATATGGCTGTTTCAGCTGTATGTCCTGAAGCTCAGCATAGCCATGCTGGCCAGGGCTGATGGAAGTTGGTGAAGGCTGCAGTAGAGCATGAGAACTAAGGAATTCTGAGTAAGTTTTCACATGAAATGTGAACTGTGAAGTCAAAACATGAAATCATTACTGACTTTTTAATAGGCATTTTGCTACATGTGTGATGGTGTTTCAGTCGGTGGGCTGTATTGCCACGCCCCTAATTCTATTTGCTCCTTATCTGAGCACAACCCCAATACCAAATGGAAGACACCTGTTTCCCCTGACTAACTGAAAGCACACCCAAATTTCAACAACCTGCTTCAAAGGAGCTGTTTTTTCAATATCTCTCCATACTGCAGATGTGGGAGATTACCTGGCAGGCCGTAATCACAGTACAGTACATATACTGAGTTGGTTTTTCTTTTTTTTTTAATGGGAAATCTTGAACAACATCCCTATCTAAATTTTGGAATTTCACTGCAGCTGTGGGTTTTTTCAATGGAGGAATACTTGGCTCTGTTATCAATGTTATGGGGGCCAAATCAAACCCTGTCAAATCAAACAGCAGAACACATAGCAAAATGTTGCTTTTGTGCAAGACCTCAGGTTGTTTTTTATTATTATTATTATTATTATTATTATTATTACAATACAAGGGTTTTCTTATAATAAGTAAAACAACATTGATGACTTCTGAAGCTGAATCTTGAGATTATTGCAATTTGGGGAGAAGGTATTCAATGAAGCTTTACTCAGCACAAACCCATTTAAATTAATGAACATTCCTAAGTTAGGCCCATTAATTTCATTGGGTCTACTCTGAATAAAACATAATTGAATACCACCCAATAAACAGTACTTAATTTTAGGCTTCTTCTATCATTGGTTCAGATCCATTTCTGAATATTAATATAACAAATATTTGAAAAAAACTAAAAGAAACTTGATATTGCCCCTTGATATTGCACCTGTCTCCATTTTGCCCATTTTCAAACATAATGACTAAGAGCTGCACTCCTGCACACCTCTTCTTCTTCCTCTTCTTCTTCTTCTTCTTCTTCTTCTTCTTCTTCTTCTTCTTCCTTCCAAAAGGTGATGTGCTCAAGTACAGAAAGAACTGTGTGAATGCCCAGAATGGAAGAAGGTTGTGGAGGGTGAGAGAGAAGTTGTTGAGGGGAGGGACAACCCCCCCCCACAAAAACCTGGATACATTCCATCAAGCTCTGCTAACTAGTGTGGACATTAAGTAGTGGAACAGCAACAAATACCATCACTGAAAAAATGTAGTGTGTGATACTTAAAGTGCCAATCTCCCCAACACAAATAAGAAAACTGGTCTGGAACAGTTGGTTTGGGATATAAAGCCCCCTTGGTCATTATTAGCTTTAGTGGGATTGAAGCCAATATTGTCTAGGGTGCATAGATATAGATACTTCCATTATACAGTTCCCTTTTTTAAAAAAAGTAGCACTATCTAGTGTGCGTTTGCATAGAATTTAAGCCCCTCCCCCTCCTGACAAGTTCTAAATGAATGTACTTACTGTTCCATTTTGCTTTAATTTACCAACATTCTTAAATATAAGATGCTGCATTTAAAACAGTCTGTTCTTTTGTATGTCCAAAAATATTTAAAATGACAGCCCCAGATAGTGCCCAGGCAACTGAAGGATACACAAGGTGATTAAACCTCCCTCATCAAAAGAAGCCAAATGCATATAATTTTTGCACTTGCAGTTGAGAGACTACAGACTGGGGTCTGGAAGGACTAAATGTCCCTTTCCCAAGACCCTTATGAGATGATGTGCTAGAAACTGAACGCAGCTAACCAAGTAGTCTCTGAAGTTGCAGTCCTTTGTGTTTATACTTTTGAAATATCTCTATTGTGATGCAAATACTCATTTTCAATCAAAACTGGATTGGTGGGGAAAATAGCACCCTGTGAAAAGTGTTGTAGGAAGTAAGCTTAATTCCATCTCCCACCCCCCACCAATTGAAGGTGGAAGGTTCCCTCTCTTCTTTGTTTTTTTTTTTTAATATAACAGTGAAATCAGCTTGAAGGTTCTTCAGTTTCATTACATTGGCTTCACATGGCCAATTTCTCTATACTTTACCTAAGAACCCAAGAAATATTTTCTGAACAATGTGCATGACTGAAAAGTGCAATGAAATTTAGGTGATCTAGGAGTCTTCTGTTGACTGTTCAAATACTCTTCAAGAAATACTCTTGAAAAAATACTTCTCTTTTTGTCTCTTGACTCCACATTAAAATCTTTTCAGGACTATCAAAGACCTTTCTTTTTTCTCAGGCCTTTGAACGATTTTTAATGTGTGTGTTTTTGCGGGGTGTGTGCATGTGCGTCACTGTTATTGCTGGGAATTTTTCACTCTGATTAATTTTAATGTTGATTGTGTTTATGCTACTGGGGGAAAGTGGTTAGAGGTATTGTGGTGATTATATTTAGTAGTTTGCCTGGGATGTGTTTTATATTTCTTATATTTATATCATGGTGTAATGGCTGTTTTTTCGGTTGCAAATTGCCTTGTGGGTTTGGTGTAAGACAACAAATATATTAAATAAATAACACACTACCAGTAATTTCTGCAAATAATTTCTTAAATGAGAAAAAAATGTTTCTGCTGGGTTATCTAAATGACATTCTATACTTACAATAACTTCTGTTTTGGGGTGCTGTTGGTGTTGGCTTAAATGTGGCATTGAAAGTCTTCAGTAACAGAAGCCAGTTTTCTTCAAAGTAGCTAAAACTTTATTTTAAGAAAGCCTGTCCATATGTACATCTGACATGTATTTTAAGATACAATTTTATTTATAATGTATGGGTGGTATTCGACTAAGTTTTACTCCGAGCAGACCTATTGAAATTAATAGATAAGTTTTGAATGAGATGTATGAAAGCAACGGTAGATATAAGAAATATAAGTTGAAATATAGAAATCATAAAGTCGCTTGGAAGGACTGAAGGAAGTCAAGGCTGTAAAAAGCCAAAAAGGTATAAGATGTGAAAAGTATGTGTATGTTATTATTGCAAAAATGTTTTGAAAATAAATAAAAATGATATTAAAAAAAGAAAGAAATTAATAGATCTAACTTGGTTATTTTTATTAATTTCAGTAAGTCTTCTTTGACTGAAACTTAGTTTGCTTCCACCCTTTATATATATATATATATATATATATATATATATATATAAATGTTAAATGTTCAGGGTCGCTATTTTTAATGCCTGATTTTATAGGTAATTTTAAAGTTTATTTTATATTTTGTGTAAACAGCTTATAGCTTTCAGTGATTAAGATGTACCGGTATATAAATCCTGATAAACAAACAAATAAAAGAAGTAAAGTACTACTCTCTGAAAGTCACACTTGCTGCCTTTCATCTGCACCAGGTTGAAATGTTTTTACTGTATCCCTCTAGATGCAGTTCTGAAGAAATGTTTTCTGCTGTCAAAATACACACAGAATGTGGGATTAAAAGGGCTGAAACCTACCACCAAGTTCTTAACGCCCTCCCACAATCATTAGACTAAATCCGCCATCATTCCAGATTCATTTTTCCCTTATTCATCTGTCCAACTAATTCCTGCTGCATTCACCGGGCTTACATCTTAATCTTTTCTGTTACATAGAGAATACATAATGAAAAGCTGCATTTTCTGGGTACATGCACACATTTGGAGCGGATGAACCATATGTGAAGTGACATACAATGCTGAATGGAGGCTGAATGGTGCCCAGTGCTAAAAACAGTGCAAGTCCAGGAACAAAAAGCAGCAGAACAAGAGCCCTGTGCTGGGCCTGCCTCGCTCGAACACCAGGGGATTCGCTACTAAAACATGGGTATAATTTCACTGTTTTCACTCACACAAGCTGTGGGAAAGGAGTCACCATCTGATGTTTGATTGTGCTGGATATGTTTTTGGCAGTGGCCTTGTATCCCACATTGAAAAAAGAGTGGGCATGATTGGGAGGGGGAGAGAGAATACAGCTACATTTGCTGTTTTGAATTTGGCGTCTGGCAGGGAGGCGCAGCTGAAGAGGCCCTGACTGATTGCCACCTGAAAGCAGCGACCTGGACCAAGCTACTGGAACTTTCCTTTCTCTTAAGAGTAGGATACATATATGTGGAAGACGTGTGTTGGCCCGGGATGGAGGGATAGCACGCAGTTTTGGCATTTGTTTACACCTCTGGTCCCTCTCCTTGGATTAGAATGGATATTAGAAAACCAGAAATGCAACTTGGAGAAACCAGAGCATGAGATAATATTAGGAAAGAAGACGCAACGTTACTCAGCTTGAGTCCTTGAAAGAGGAGGGGCTTTAAATAAAAAGAGACCAATGCATATAATAAAATAGATATCAATTTATATAGCACATCTGCCCCTAGAACCACGTGGGCAAAGTTTAATCAGGGGAAGGCAATATACCAAATTCAGTCACAACAGATAATTGAAGACCAATCTTCAAAATATCTTTATCTAATTTATTTAACACATACTTTGCGTGTGTTTTAAACTACCGGTACACACAGGAATACCAAAACAGGGAATGCTTTACTATTCTGTGGCTGATCCCTTATACTGATGCATAATAAAGCCAAATGAAATTAAAATGTTACATTTTTCAAAACGTGTTTTGTAAGACTTGTAGATCTGGTAAGCTAGTGGAGTTCAGTGGACTATTGGACTTGGGTCTGAGAGACCTGTGCATTCTTGGATTCCCAATTGATGAGAAGCTCCAGTTGCCTCTTTGAAATTTGCTGCAGAAGTGTTTACTAGCTTTCATGATATTTAAACTGAACCAATGATGTACACCAGGTGAGAGAGATATGGGTGATCTTTATTGTGATGATTTCCCCTACACACATCACACACAAACAAAAACAAAGATCAGTGTATAGGCCAATATAATTGTGCATTTACCTTGCATAGAAAAAATGAAGAGAAGCCGGTTCAATCTGGATTTGTGTGTTTTTCTAAATTAACACTTCCATTCTGAAAGCATTGCATAAGAAGAACTCAAGAGTATTTGAAAAAGAAATGGAAAAAACCAACAAAGGCGATAGCTCAGCTGGTAGAGCAGGAAACTCTTAATCTCAGGGTTCAACTAGATGAATCTCATGGTCCCTTCCAACTCATATGCTTCTATTCTGGACCTGGTGGTAGAACACTACAGTGGTTAGGCTGCTTGGGCCTAGGGTATTAACACTCCCATGCCCTGCTCTACAAGGCGGCCAGGAAGAGGACATTGCAAACATTCACTTCCTGCTCTGGGCTGACCGTGGTTTGTCACTGCATGCAAATCAGGAGCTGCTGTTGGTATGGGCTATGATTTGTTGAAGCAAACCAATATCAGAAACCATGGTTTGCTCTTGAGTGGTTTGCATGAGCTGCAGTTTGAACTGGTTTTGGTTTGGCCATGGCAGCAGGCCATGGTTGGTTTGAATCAGAATGCTTCTGATCCCTTCCTTATGGCTGTGCTGGAGAAGAAATGTGTGCCCAGGTTCAGGTGGGTTTGATCCCCTGATGTTGGAGTGTTGTTTGGTGTTACGTCAGAACCAGGTAAATATCTGATAGCATATGATTGTATAAAATGGCTATTCATAAAATATTTGTGAATCCCTGATCAATTTTTTGGTTTGAGGGCCTTTATCTGGGTTAAAGGCAAAGACCCCCCCCCCCTGTGTATGAAAGGCATATGTGTGGAGTCTACTGACAATTGGAAACCTCACTCACCAGGCTGCATAACACAAATATCCACCCCTGTAACATTTGCATTTATTACAAGGTTATTAAAAAATTATTGGAATAATAAAATGAACAATGTCAAAACAACAATACTTACAGCACAATCCTACACATGTCTACTTTGAAGTAAGCCTTAATGAAGAAAGGCTCCAATCTGGAGACATTAAGACAGACATAAATTAGCACAGAAAAATATGTACCTGTTGAAATGCTCAGGTATTCCCACGTTCACCTGGTAGTAATCTGTTCAGCAGGGGTGGTCATAAGGGATTTTCAAAGCATGAAAATGCTCTGTTTTATTTATTTATTTATTTGAGGGGTGAGGTTTCAGGAAGATTTGATTCAGAAGCCCCAACTGGTGTTTTATGTTCAGCCCTGGAGATGAATAATTTATCTAGGGTGCTATGTTTTGTGTTGAGGAATGACTAATTTTTGCGCAGGATGCAAGGGTATAATAGAAGCAAATAATTGCTATGTTAGTATTAGGGAGGACGATATCAGCAATAAATTAAGGCTACTTTGCAATTAGAGTGATGAACACAGCTGTGGAGACAAATGGCATATGTGCTAATTAAATAATTTGTCACTTGACTGTTAAATAAACAATACAGCCTCTTTACATTACAAACTACCATCTCTGGAATGGCAGAATGGCCTATTAGCAAAATGGAAGGAACAGATTGCATTGCCATGTTTGCCTGATAGCAGTTGCAAATGCGGGGTAAAAGGTGGCACATTAAAGAAACTAACATTACTTTTAATACATCTCCGATTCTTAGACTAGAACACTTCAGAGCTCTCTGAGTATAATCCTCCTTAATGCATATATGGTTGGAGTAATTCATATTGATCTTGTCTTTGGATTCGTGGAATATATTTTTCTAACTTTTTTCATCCTGCAAATATACCGGTATTTAGTTTTTACAAGACTTGCACCAAAGCTCTAGTCACATCTGCCCATGGAGAAATTTCATTGGATTGGATTTTACTTATTTCTAAGTAAACAAGTACGGGATCAGCCTGTAAATATTTTTTTAATGTCTACAAATTAAAATTACAAAGTTATAACTAGGAGGGAAATACATACACCATATTTGCCAACTGTTTCACAAATTTGTATCAGTCATCATAAGTATCTTGCATTAGATTGCATAAACTCATTTTGCCAAGTGCCATTGACTTTAATGGGATTAAAGGTAAAGGTAAAGGGACCCCTGACCGTTAGGTCCAGTCGCGGATGACTCTGGGGTTGTGCCGCTCATCTCGCTTTACTGGCTGAGGGATTACTTTAGAGTAAATGGGTTGAGGACAGCAGCCAAAGTAGACGCTTCCTGCTCTTATTGTTGTGAACGTTGAGTATTTGTTTGTGCCAAATTGCATAGTTATTTGTTGTATGACACAATGCCTGGTGTGATCATCTTTACTTGCATGCTAAGTGATACCCAACTTTATATTTCTCTGCTTCTTAATATGGTAGCCTTGAAACTTGTGTTCTAAACTTGTGCTTGGCAGGGGGTTGGACTGGATGGCCCTTGTGGTCTCTTCCAACTCTATGATTCTATGATTCTATGATTCTAAATGACTTTTTGGAGATCTGCATCTTGCAACTGACTCTTCACTGCTTTTTATGTCACAGGGCAATTAATTATCCGCACACTCCTTTCAAGTAAGACACCTCAGCTGCAGAAACATATTTTTTTTTTGCTTTGCTTCTAACTATTCCACTCTTCTATTGGTATCCCATCAGTTTTGAAAGAATTCCTTGATGGCCCTCCCAAAAACAGAATTAAACTCACAAACGGAGAGGGGGAGAACATCAAAATCCAACTGCGGTTATTTCAAAAAGAAGAAGAAAGGAGGGGAGGTAAACTCCAGGCGGGGGAAGGCAATACTAAAAAGGCCTTGCATAAGACAATCTCATTTACATTTACATTATAAAACATATTTTTATGTATTGAAACTTCAGAGAGAAGGGGGAAAAGGGCCGTCTACATGTGGAGTAGTTTTTTGTTTTTTTTTTGGTAGTCTTGGTGTCACAGCATGAATTATTTACTAGCACCATCTAATGTGGAAATCTTTTGTGTCTAAGCTTTTCCTATTTCCTTCTTTCTCCAGCTCCACCCCTCCCCTCCACTTTTGCAGGCTCCGTCAGCTAGTTTGTTGGGGCTGCAGGGAGCTGTCCATTGTTAGAAACTGAGATGTGGGTTGCCGCTTTGGATCTGGCCGCTTTTCAATAGAAGGGAATGGTTGCAGGCGGACATTGACTGCTGCAAACTCTTTTGTTTGTAGTCGTCCCCACCCCACCCCTTCCCTGCTTACTGCTCTTATCTAGACCCATTTACGAGCTGTGATAAATATTCAAACTAGCCGGGGTGCTCCATTGCCATAAAACAGGACTGCAAGACCAAAACAGTTCATTGGAGTGGCTTTTTCTGTTCTGGCCAAAAGAACGCACACAGTTTTGGAAGGACTTGTTTTTTCAGACAGGCAGAGTGTGAAGAAGCTAGAGATAGAAATGAAGCAAGTTGTGATTTTCAAATTATGACTCTAATCAGAATTGGGCTAATACTAAAATTTGAATTCATTACATGCAAATTCAGCAAATGTGAAACACCCGAAAGCCAATAGTTTCACTCTGGGGACATGTAACAGGGTGAAGGCTTTTTTTGGGGGGGTCTATATTTCAATTCATAAATTCAGCGCTTACATTGTTTTGGAAAGAGCATTCCATGAACATATGAAAAGCACAGATTCTGCTCCAGATTTTGAATGAACCGTTTTTAATAACTCACTTAACAAGTTTTAATTATGAGAATCACAGGTAAGCGAAAAAACAATAATGCCGTTTCATTTTAATGCAGCAATGCTTCCTTTTTCTGGTTCTACAGTCCTCCTGCTTGAACTAATACCAGATTCTGCTAAAGTTAATTTTGAAACTTACTTCAATTTTCAAATTATTTCCCTTCCTAGGGCTGCTTTGCACACTGATAAACCTGGCAGGAAAAATGCTTCTCACACAAAGTTTGACACCATTATGGATCCAGCTGGTTTTATTGATGTCTTTGATGGAATTTCCTGTTGACATGGCTGCTTGCTCATGTCAAGGTTCTTTGTGGAATACAGAAAACAGGAACTGCATACTGTATAGGATAACTTTTAAGTGCTTTCTTCTGTTGCATTAGATCCAGGGAGCCAGAGGCTATGAAGCAGTTGAGATGGCAACTGCCTGCAAGTGGAAGAAAATTGCAATTTGAGTCCAACTGAACATAGGCTGGAGCTAATCTTAGAGCTTACTGCGAGGGCCACATTCCCTATTGGGCAACTTTCTGGGCAGTGGGCGTGGCCAGAGGCAAAAGTGGGTGGGCCAACAAATGTAAATTTTTCTTTTGCACAATAGGCTGGTTTCTACACATACCTCTCTATCCTCCATCCTTTTATTTATTCAGCTCAGAAGGGAGATATAGAACCAATGGAGACTAAAATCCATTTATAATCTTCTTTGCATTTTGAATAATATTCTAGGTTTGGTTCTCACCATTGAGAGCTTTAAGCAGTCCCAATATACTTCAAGGCATTATGGGATCGCCTTAATTTTGAAGGAGACAATCCTTCTTACTCAGATCATGGTGCTTACTGCTTTGTTCTTTCAATTCTGCCCCTAGGAATTAGCTCCTATGCTGCATACACATGATACCTTTGAAGCACACTTGAAGCACATTAGTTCCCTCAAAGTTAATTCTGGTACTGTAGTTTACCCTTCACTGAGTTACAATTCTCAGTTACAGGTACATAGCCGTGTTGGTCTGTCATAGTCAAAACAAAATAAAAAAATTCCTTCCAGTAGCACCTTAGAGACCAACTAAGTTTGTTCTTGGTATGAGCTTTCGTGTGCATGCACACTTCTTCAGATACACTGAAACAGAAGTCACCAGACCCTTATATATAGTGAGAGGGTGGGGAGGGGTATTACTCAGAGGGGTGGTGGGAAGGGGTGAAAGGCTGATAGCTGTGGTAACCACAGCTGTGGTAACCACAGCTATCAGCCTTTCACCCATTTCCACCACCCCTCTGAGTAATACCCCTCCCCACCCTCTCACTATATATAAGGGTCTGGTGACTTCTGTTTCAGTGTATCTGAAGAAGTGTGCATGCACACGAAAGCTCATACCAAGAACAAACTTAGTTGGTCTCTAAGGTGCTACTGGAAGGAACTTTTTTACAATTCTCAGGAACACTTAACAAACTACAGTGCCCAGAATTTTTTGAGAGGAAAATGTGTGTCAAATGTGTCTTAAATGCATAGTGTATACACAGCCACAAGACCCACTAAACTCAATGCAACTTAAGTTAGTCATGAATAACTTTTGTCCAATTGATTCCAAAGGATCTGCAGCTAAGGCTGGATCTGACCCAATGCCAATAGTCTACCGGCTTTTTTGTTGTGTTTTAATTCCACTTGTTTGCTGATTTTTAACTTTTGAATTTGATATTTGGTGTGGTGTTTTTTTAAAAAAACCTTTTATCAAATAATTTGTGTGTGTGTGTTATTGTTGTTAGCTGTTTTGGGCATGATCTGTGGAAATGTAAATATGTATAATAAATAGTAAATAAAGCTTCCCGGTGTCCTCTTCCTCCTTCATCAGGCCCTTCCCTTCTGACAGATGGGTATAGCACATTTGACAGGATAGAAGGGTCTGTAGCAGAGAGCCTAGTTCAGCAGATCCAGCAGGACAGGGTAGGGAGGGGGGTTCCATAAGAGAATGAGCTGAGTAGTACTGTGGACACAAGTAAATAACAACTCCTCAATAAATTCCATTATGGGGTGAGGCAGAACCGACCCAGCCATTGGGCAGGGTGAGGCCATTGCATCAGGCAGCAGAAGCCCCCCAGGCGGCATGCCCAAGGGTGCCGGTGGGCCCTGCCACTTCCACCAGTGGCAGAGAAGTGGTGGCGCCATCGGCACCGTTTTTGGGCAACATGACATCCGTTTTGGGCAAGAGCACATACAAAACCAGCACAATCCTGTCTGAAATTGGCACTGGTGACAGTGGTGCTTCTCCACCAGCAGCACATGCAGGGGTGTATGGAGGGGGGTTGGAGGGGGTGGGCCACCCCAGGCACCACTGGGGTTGACAAGATGGCCCGCTGCCTCCCCTCAGCTGTAGAGTGGCGGAGGGCGCGCACACAGTTAGTATGGGTGCTGCTCGCATGGCATCCGTACAGGCTGGTGCTCACTCGTGCCATCTGTATGAGCTGCCACGTGTGCACAGTCCGTACGGACGTCGCGTGTGCACCGCCGGGAAATTTGCCCCGCCCCTCAGCGTCCCGCCTCGGGTGCCTGAGAGGGTTCCTCCGCCACTGAGCACATGCAGCAACTCACAATAGTATATTTTGAAAGAGTTCTCTGGTAGATTAACTGATTGATCCACAATTCAAAAACACTTCTGAACCCTGCAGGTCTTAGATTAAGACCATAGGAAGCTTCTTAGGCTACCTTTTCCATCTAGCCCAGTATTGTCTATTTTGACTGTCTATCCAGGTTCTCTGGCTGAGCTCTTTATCATCACCTGCTATCTGATCCTTTTCACTGTATTCAACGAACATGCTTTTCCACTGAGCTATTCACTGGCTAACATCGAAGTAATGCAGCTTCACAGATTTGTTGATGACAGGACTATTTGAAAATGTTAACAAGTAATAAAAATATACCAGGAGAAATCAATATGAAATGGAATGCAGCCATGCAGTTAATTCAACTGAAATGTACTAAATCCACCCAACATGTCTTGTAACAGTTTGTGGGCATTTTGAATGGTGGTTGCCAAATAAAATGGAAGGGCTGATTCATTCAATGGTAAGAAAAGAGTCTTTAAAAAAAAAAATAAAAAGGAGAAAGCATATGGGGAAGGCAAACACTGTGCCTCACATCAGAAGGGAGGAGGTAATCTCTAATGCGACTTTTAAAAAGCTCTTCATGTCATTTAAATCCATAAGAAGCAACATTGGAGAGTCAGAACAAAGTGTTTACAACTCACCTCAACAGAAGCGTTGAAATCTCTCCTTCTTGGGCAAGGTTCTTGAGTGGGTGGTCACAGATCAGATCCAGGTACTGATTTTCTAGATCCATTTAAATCAGGGTTTAGGCCTAGTTTTGGCACAGAATCTGCTTGGGCAGCCCTGTATGATTACCTGCGTTGGGACAGAGACAGGGGCAATGTGTCCTTGTTAATTCTCCTCGACCTCTCAGCAGCTTTCAATATAATCAACCATGGTATCCTTTTGCAGCTGCAGTCTGAGTTAGGGTGGGTGGCACCACTTTGCAGTGCTTCTGATCCTACTTGGATGGTTATTTCCAGAGGGTGATGCTTGGGAAGTGCTCTTGGGCCCCGTGGAGCCTTCAGTGTGGGGTTTCTCAGGGTTCAATTGAATTCCCTGTGCTGTTTAACATCTGCATGAAATCACTGAGTGGGGTGATCCTGAGTTTTGAAGTACGTTGTCAGCAATATGCTGATGACACACTGCTCTACTTCTCCTTTACATCTGCAGGTGTGGCAGTGGATGTGCTGGACTGATGTGTTGCCTTGATAATGGACTGGATGAGAGCCAACAAACTGAAACTCAATCCAGATAAGACTGAGTTAAAGGTAGATAGCCGTGTTGGTCTGTCATAGTCAAAACAAAATAAAAAAAAAATTTTTTTTATAGATAAGACTGAGGCACTTTTAGTAGGCAGTACCCCAGGCCAGATGGATGGGGGGTTGGCCTGCTCTTGATGGGGATATACTTCCTCTGAAGTACTTCTCTATCCATTGCTGGTGCCTGAAGCTCAGGTGATTTCAGTGGCATGGAGTGGCACGAAAGCGACAGCTCTGTGCTTACAAAATGGTGTTTTCGTGAAAATGAACAGTGAAGCTTGCTCATATGGGAAATGATGGAGTGCTCACTTATACAGGAGTCTATGAACTGGGGTGAATATTTACTATGTTCTTTCTCACAGCAACCATTTGCCAACAGGGAGCAGTGGCTGAGAATATGACAAGCCCAAGGCCACCCAGTAAGCCCAGAATTGTATCCTTGGGGATGCTCCTAGATTTGAGTGTTGAGGACTAAATCCTGTTGTGGGAATCACACAAAAACAGTTTGCTTCGTTCTTAACATCACCAACAGCTGTCCAAGTGTGACTGGCCTGAGCAGCCTCAGAGTAGTCGAAAAACCATTCATTTTCAGCCAGACCCCCATAAGAAGGCTTCATTATATTAGGAATGTGACTCTGTCGCATCTGCCAAAATGAACACAGTTCCTCCTCCATCACCACCAGCATCACTACCAAAAGCACCCCTCCCCACTTTTACGGTTTCTTGTGGCCTTTTCAATAGCTGTTTTCTTTCTTAAAACAGGGCAGTTTCTCTGAGTGGAAAAAGGCCTATTTGTGGAGCGCAGCTGCATTTCAAAGGTACATTGTTGACGAGTTATGAATTTACATGCCTTTACTAATGTGTGGAAACAGGAGGATCCTTTTGCTTTTTCTTCAAAATTGATGTTACTCCTCTGCCAGTGGCACCCAAGGAACGGTTTTGTTCCATTTCCTCTCCTTTCATGCCGTCCTATTTATGTTTAGATCTGGTTTGCTGCCACTAAGAATCATTGTCATTACCACCAGTGTCTCTGGGCTCGCCAAATCTAGCAGCTGTGTGCTTAATGCCTGCCCTGGCTATGGTTTATTTCCTTGACAACACAAAGTTGGGTGAAAGCAACTTTCTGTATACATGTGTGCTTAAATCTCCTCGCAGTGTGTTTTAATGGTGCCACTTTGCAGTCAAGTTTTAGTATTATAGTATGATGTTGTTGTTGTTGTTGTTGTTGTTGTTGTTGTTGTTGTTGTTTAGTTTTGCTTTGGAACTTCCCAACTGCCATTGCCCCCTCACCAAAATAAGCTAGCTGTGCCTAACCCAGCATTTCAAATAGAATACCTAGGTGGCCAAATGGGACCCCCTGACCCCTATATCCTGTTCCTTTCTCCGTGCTTTGCTGCCAGTTTCCTTGATAAAAGGAGAGAGTGAGAGATAATTAACAAAAAACATGGCCTCTAGACAATGGAACAACTGGCCTTGGCGAGCAAGAAATTTATCCTGGTTTTCTAGGTGAACTTTCTCCCATCAATCTTTCTTTTAACCTCCATGTTAGTGGAAGCAATAGGAACACCCCCTCCCCTCCCCTGAGCAAATGCGCTCTTTTGACTGAAAACAAAAAAAGGGATCGGAGAGCGCTGAGGTAAAATCTGGGTGGTATAGTGCTGCAGTACAATGCCACCACTGTTCCATTGGCAATGGCTTGTGTTTTACAACAGGGGAGGGGAGAGCATGAATAGGCTGATGATGTGAAACCATTCTCCCAATTCAGGCCTACAAACCCATCTTCTGTTCCACAGAGTTTCTGAACAAAAAAGGGAAAAGCAGCGAAAGGAGGGGAAAGAAAGAAAGAAAGAAAGAAAGAAAGAAAGAAAGAAAGAAAGAAAGAAAGAAAGAAAGAAAATTTAAACAAAATGTGTTAATCTTAACAACAACAACTACTACAACAACCTCCTGGAAACACTTCTGCAAGATTCCTAGGCAAAGGTGGAATCTCCTCCTCCTTCTTCTATGGGTGTTAAAGTTATTGACAAAGCTTAAAGGAGCTAAGGCTTGTGGGGTGTTTTTCTTTTTTCTTTTGGTCTAAAGGATAAAATACAATAAGCCTAAGTGGTAAAATTGCTTAAGTTGCTCGACTTTCCCTCCCTCTCTGAGAACCAGGGCAGTAGTAAAAAAATGATTGGCGGTGCTGATTGGGAGAGCATGTGACAATGCGTATCCACTTCAGGTCCCCTTAAGAGGGTATTATAGGAAGGGAAAATATTTGTGCTCTGAAGATGACACTCTCCATTTTGTTAATGGCTCTCATCTGGTGCTGATAATCGTACACACTGCACTCCTGTCAGTTGTGTGCTTTTTTCCAATTAATGGGGCCTTGGAGAAAGCATCCCTTTTTCTGCAACCAAGACAATTACATTGTGTTCACCTACTTGAGATGAGGGAAAGGTGACTATGAGGGCATTGAGCATTGTAAATTACTATTAATACGAAAACAGAAGCAGCACCCCACCAATAAATCAAGATCCTTGGCTTCTGTTGGGTCATGGCTTTGGGAGGCTTTGAGTGTAAGGAATCAGCACATGTAAACCAGGGCCAAGTCAGCACTTGTTACACCAAATGAGTCCTATATATAGAATCTCAAATACAGAATTTATATATATATATATATATGAGATTCTCAAATACATTTTGTAAAATGGTGTACCAGCCTGAAGAGTGTGTTCATATCAGTCAATTAGGAGGCAGAAACAATATCATCATAAGTCTGTGAAGTAATATCCTTTAAAGAGATTAAATTACTTTGATGGTAAGTGGCAACAACATACGGTATGTTAAGTTGTTGTGTTAACATTTCTGTCCTTTTAACTCTGATGAACTAAGGAGAATGACACCTCAGTTTCAGTGCTTGGAAGGGAGGGAGGTTCTCTTGGAAATCTCCATCTGGAATTTTTTTATTTTTTTATTTTTTTTCATCTGGAAATGTGTTGGCATATTGTACTGCAAGGACAGCCAAAGTGGTGCCCTCTTCCAAATGTTGTTGGACTCCAACTTCCATCAGTCTCAGCTAACATGGCCAATGATCAGGGATGATGGGAGCTGTAGTCCACCAATGTATGGAAGGCCACAGACTGTCCACTCCGTGGTAATGTATAAAGTGGGGTATGAATGCTATAAATTGTTTTTCCCCTGCCATGTTTAATACATATTTTATGTGTGCCTTCCTTTATGGATTAACACTGTGTAGGGAGGGAAATGTAGCATATCTAGATATCTTGCCTTCATGTGGCTTTTTTGGAACGTAAGGTAAATGGTAAAGGTAAACCTCATCCAGATAAAAGCATTGAATGTGTGCTCTAATGTTATTTCAGGAAAACTTCAGCTGAAGAGAGAAACATACCGGTATGTTACCTCAGCCAAGGAACTGCCCAACAGAACAGCAAGAGCAAGGATTCAGTCTAGACAAGACCTGAACCAGTAGGGGAGCTGTCCAGCAGATTTCGGTAGCAGACTTTGAGTAACACAGCTAGATGAGGGAGCTTCCAACAGCGTTGTTGTGCTATCAGCTACGGTAGTGTTGTGGTTCCCCAGCTATTTTTAGCCACTTGACAATCTATGTATTAGACTTTGGCCCATTTTAGCAAGGGCCTTCAAGGATGCTGGACCTGAGCATATTATGAGCATATAGAAATGCGTCCCTAGTTGCTAACATCATAAAGGGTCTCCAAAGATATTTCAAATGCCCTTCTTCAATTCAGGGCATTTTCATGACTGCTGGTATGGCAGAGAGAATGCCACCTGTTCCTTTCTTCCATGTGTTACATTCAAGGATTTTGAATTTAAAACTATTATTATGTGCAGTAAAGTCCTGTAGAAATGATTGCACTGCAATGACAATGATACAGCACAGTGACAAGATGTCCCTGCAGCAGAAACGACAGCGGCAATATGCATTTTCACACAGTCTTCCCATATAAGGTCATGATTACTTGGTATCTGTGCTAACTGGAAAACATGTAAATGGGCAGGATGCCATCTTAACAGGAGTAGCAACCTGCATACATAAATTGAGATAAGAGGCTATGCCCTGAAATCAAATCAATTTGGAGACTTATACATGATGTTGGTCTGTACAGAAAAGATAACGTTATCAGTGGCTGGATCACTTTATTCCCAGAAGTAGGGACGTGGGTGGCGCTGTGGTCTAAACCTTGGGCTTGCTGATCCGAAGGTCAGCAGTTTGAATCTGCTCAACAGTGGTGAGCTCCCATTGCTCTGTCCCAGCTTCTGCCAACCTAGCAGTACGAAAGCATACTAGTGCAAGTAGATAAATAGGTACTGCTGCGGCGGGAAGGTAAACAGCATTTCCATGTGCTCTGGCTTCCGCCACAGTGTCCCGTTGTGCCAGAAGTGGTTTAGTCATGCTGGCCACATGACACAGAAAGTTGTCTGTGGACAAACACCGGCTCCCTCGGCCTGAAAGCAAGATGAGTGTTGTACCTCATAATCGCCTTTGGCTGGATTTAACTGTCTAGGGGCCATTTACTATTTACCTTTACGTAAATAGTAAGTCCTCCACACTGGGGAGGACTTCCCTAAACCAGTCAACCACCACAGAGTCAGATATATTGATACAGCCTTCTGTTGCCAGCTAGTTGGTAGAATATGATAACATCTGGCAGGCAGGACAACTAGGGTGGGCTTTGTACCTATGTTAGTTCAAGTGCTTCTTTGGTACCTTTGTGCTGATTTATATTGAAGCATTTATACCCCGGCTTTTTCCTCAAACTGCTGGAGGCTATTATTAAAGGTGAATTAGAGCAATAACTGAAAAAAGTTTAAAAACAATTAACAATATCTGTAATACACTAAAGCAGCTGCGAAACACTAAAGCAGCAGAAAATGGAGATTAAAAAGAGCAAACAGCTTTCAGAACTAATTTAACCACACAGCTTTTACCAACTAAATCATCTTCAAAGGTCCACCTAAAAATGATAGTTTTCACTCTCTTCCTGAGAGCCATTAGACTTAGCTCCCTCAGGAGAGAGCTGCAGAGTCTGAGCACACACGGCTAATCAGAAGGCTGTGTCCATAGGCCCGATGAAGCACATTTCTGGAAATGGTGGGAGTGGACACACAGGAGGGTCTCTGCCAGTGATCTCAATAGAAAGGCAGGTTTGTATAGGAGGAGGCAGTCCTCCAGATGACCTGGTCATAGAAACCCTAAAGGGCTTTTAAAGGTCAACACCAGCACTTTGAATTGGGTCTCGAAACTAACTGGGAACCAGTGCATGAGCTCCATATATGCATCCCCTGTTAACAGTCTGGCCACAGCATTGTGGGCCAATTGTAATTTCCACGTACTCTTCAAAGACAGAAGAAGAGTTTGGATTTGATATCCCGCTTTATCACTACCCGAAGGAGTCTCTAACATTCTCCTTTCCCTTCCTTCCCCACAACAAACACTCTGTGAGGTGAGTGGGGCTGAGAGACTTCAAAGAAGTGTGACTAGCCCAAGGTCACCCAGCAGCTGCATGTGGAGGAGCGGAGACACGAACCCGGTTCCCCAGATTACGAGTCTACCGCTCTTAACCACTACACCACACTGGCTCACAGTCTGTACTGTATATACAGTCCTGTGTATAGCACATTGCAGTAATCCAGAGGTGATGTAACTAAGGTATGAGTCACCATGGCCAGATTTGCAGTTTCCAGGAATATTTTGGCACAGCAGCCTTGACTGGGCAAAGACTTCCCTAGTTACAGATGCCATCTGGGTATCGATGATCAAACTCAACCTGTATTTTCAAGGGCAGTGCTAAATAATAATAATAATAATAATAATAATAATAATAATACTCCACCCATCTGACTGGGTTGCCCGAGCTACTCTGGGTGCCTTCCAGGATATACACAAACATAATAAAACATCAAACATTTAAAACTTCCCTATACAGGGCTGCCTTCTATCCAGCACTGGTAGGACCCCTGTGTATCAGCCATACAGCCACTGGGCTGGTGAAGGATGTGGTGTGGGGAAAGGCCATAGGGCTGAGTAGAGAGGGACATGTTTGGGGTTCTCCATCCCTGCACTAGATAACATTTCTTGACGAGACCTAGAGTTATGTCATCTGAGGACACGATTCTACGTATTGAGGAAAATGGTGAGTGTTTCAAAGAAAAGCGTGTGAGTGCCTAACTTTAAGATATTCATAGCAGCTAGATTGTATTTACTGATCAAGGTTTTCAAAGTCCTTGCAACCACAGGAAGCAGCATGACAAAGTATAGAGCTTCTGAAGGAGCCCAGAGCACAATGATCCTGATCAAATATGTCCCCGTATGAAAGAAGCGACCACATAGAAAGCAACTTTTCAAAGTTTAAAGAGATTTCAAGATTTATGTGGGTAAGTCAAGGCTAAAGGTTGACAAAGGGTCAAGCGTTGCCCCAACGGCCTGCCCACAACGTTGAAAAAGCTGAGAGCCAGGAAGTGCTCCAATAAATTGATCATTAATTAGAATAAACAGTTTCATTAGAAGAAAAGGCTCTGTCCACCGGCAAGAATAGCCCCAATACTGCTCCAAAGGCAGCTCTCTCACTGATTTCAATAGCAGCAGTAAGTAGGCTACTTACAAATCTTGTAGCAACACATTTTTCTTTTGCAATGCAATCCTAGGCATGCTTATTTATAAATATTCCATTGCCGTTCCATTGCATTCAATGGATCTTATTCCCAGATAAGTGTGCATGGGATTGCAGCCTTAGAAAATTAATTTGCAGAATTGTGAGAGTGATTCAGCTTGGTACTCAGATTTTTCACAGCTATTTTGAAATGCCCTTCATAGCAGTTGCCTTTCTTTGTAGACATGTCATTTCATTAGAACCTAAATACCTACTCAGATTCTCAGGGTGGGGGGTAGTGCAGAGCAATAAGAACAGTCCATAGTAGGGTGCACAATTAGATTTATTTGAAGTTACACAAAACACCAGACAAATCAGCTCATGAAGTCTAATCTGTTTCAGGGCACAAATGGTCCTTCATCAGAAGAACTGTGTATGTTAAGAAGACACAAGGTTTAAATAAACAAGAGAGTTTAAAAAGAAGCTGTGGTCCAAAATGCACTTGCGTTTTGAGCTGATGGTCTCTCCTGTGTTTTGTAACTTCAACTAAATCTGTTTCTGCTTTCTTTTACAGGTTACATAATTTAGGGGGCTTTTTCTTGTTGCATTCTGCTTTAAGTGTGCCTAAATGAAGATTGAATACTCATTTGTTGCGCATGGTTGGCACACCGTCCCTGTTGATCATGTTTCCATTGGAGGTGAGAAGGTTGAAGGTTCGTCGTTTCAAAAATGGTGCTAATCCCATGTGGATGCATTTTGCAAACTAGTTGCAGGTAGTTCTTCATATACCTCCAACAAATCATCAGCTCATAATTTAAATTCCTGTTAACATCTTCGGCATTAATAAAAGCATACTAACCCAATGTGGAAATGCCTCAGCGTTGAAAGATCACACTTTCTCTTATTTTTGCTCCCCATGCACTAGTAAGAGCACCTAACATCTCAATGCTGCCCTAAGTCATCTCAAAGCCATTGAGGGCTAAGGAGATCAAAGCATTTTATCTAAGCAGCATTGCAAAAAGCTGTACCCTGACAGCCACCAGGGCCACTGGCTGGGAAGTCTTGGGGAGAGGGAGGGGTTGTGGGGTTGGATCTTTACCCAATCTTGCTTAATAAGTCCCATACTCATGCAGCCAAGCATCGGGGGAAGGGTGAAAAACGGGAATAGTTCATACACTGGGACATAATTTTAAAATTACAAGTAGCATCAATTCAATTTCTCTAATCAGTTTCAAAGGACTTGTAAGACTCCCGATACCATTGTGTGGCTGGTAATTCTGTGTCACAACTAATTACTGCCTAATAGCCGTTGAAGGGACAAAGTCCCCTGTTTAAAAGAGAAGTCTATTTCATCTCGCATTCAGGCCTAATCTGACCCTGAATGGCAGAGATTACATGAGGTAATACGGCAGTTATTTCTACCTGCTGTAGTTCATAAGCTCCATCTCCAGCTGAGGCAGCAACCCCCCTCCCCCTTTGCAAAGATTATTTGTCATTAAAATGCTCAGTAGTTTCTCCCCTCCCTTCAAATCTGGTTGTTGCCTACACTTTCAGAAAGGTTTTTGAAGGAAGATTAGCAGGATTAGGAAAGGTTCACATATGTTCAACTTCACTATTGGTATTCAAGACATCACAACTGCACCACCACCCAGGCAGCACAAGGGAAAATGAGAGCAGGGAGAAAGTGAGAGGGAAGAAAAGGAGGAAGGAAGAAAGAAAAAGTATGCTCGCTTCCAACCTTGTAGCCACCTGATCATTTTGTTTTGTGACAGATTGCCAAAGCTGGGTATGTTCACATATCTGCAGAAGTGTAATTAAGGTAATTAATATGTTAATATGAATTACATGTATGTACAGGGGGTATTTTAGTTTAACCCCCCCCCCTTAGTTAACAGTTTGCAGGTTGTGCAAATCCCTGTTTGGTTTTGTTCGAATAAATTGTACACACATCCTTTCGCTGGGTTACCCTTCATTTATGCTATTTATTTCAGTTTCAGAATTTCTGGCAATCAAAATGAGGTTGTTAAAATCAGAGTGCTTCAAATATTTTACAAGGACAGTGAACTCAAGAATCTTTCTGTGCAGTTCCTCTTAAAACAGAGAGAGTTTCCTTCAGCACAATACGTTAAGAACCAGACTGTAACTCCATAAAACACTACACTTTAAATTACAACTATGTGCAAACTTAAAAGAGCACCCTCGCTATCATTAGCTCCATTCTGAGTGTTCAGAGAGCCTTGTATACATTAGCTCAGGCATTGTTACAACTAATTTATTAAGCTGGGTTTTATTTGACATTTTCCTTTCCCCTTTAAAGAAGTATGTGGGAGTTGGACTGGTATTTGAACTTAAAACATAGAATGGAACCATCACATTAAAATGAAATGACAATAATTAGACCAAAGTAATCAAACCTTTCATCACTCAGACACTAATTAATGGTTGCTCAGAACTTTTTTTTAAACAAAAGACAGGAACTGTGGTCCGGGTAATATAATTTATTTCCATTGGCTGGCTAGCTCAATTTGTCAAAATATGGTGCTAATAATGACAAAGCTGTGGTTTCAGGGCCCATGTTTGTCGCGCTGGGCAGATGGAAGCCTGTGGATTCTCCTTTTATAAGAGATTGGTAGAATACATACCCTGTGTTCCAATCCCTGATATTTTCAGTTTTATTTTTAAAAAACGATCAGAAAGTGGGTAATAGAAAAAAACCCATCTGCCAGACACCCCAGAAAGCCACTGCCAGTCAGAATAGATAAAACTGGGGGAGATGGCTAAGCAGCCTGAAGCAGCTTTTAAAGTTTTTAATTAAACTGCCTCTCATAGTGAACAATATGGAAAACTTCAGGGAAAGAATGTGATTTGGGTATATAAATCTTCATTGGGCACACTGCTTAAACCTGATTGGCCTTAACACTTTTGATTCCTTGTCTAGATACTACTCTATTTTTTTTAAAAAGTAGTCACAAATATATTCTTATCAGCCTACAGGACATCAGAAGGATATTAAATTTAGTGAATTATGTGACAACACTAACCCACCTCCAACTTTGCCTTTGTAGACTCCTGTAAGACTCAATATCACACCCTTCTCTAGTTTGTGACTCAGATTTCCTTTGCCGCTGCCCAATAGCTCTGCCATCCCCTGGTTTTCAGCACGTGGTGAAATGTAGCCACTTTGCATAATACAAGTCATCTGAAAAGTTCTATAGCATGTGCCTATCGCCACAGTCATATGTGACTGAGATCTTGACATTCTCAGCCTAGCCTGTTCATCCCACAAATCCCTCTAGTCTTCTGCTTCCCAGAAGGTAAGTCAGATTCTAGCTTGCCTCAACAGAGGGAGGAAGAGAAGGAAACACAAGCTTTTTGGCATGGAAGTACAGTTTGAACTCCTCCCACCCACTGGAAGTTCTTTAATTTATGTGGTGTGGTTTAAATGCATCCCAGAGCTGGAGAGGAAGAGAGTATGTATGCAGAGATACTGTCAGGAGCTAGAGTCAGGCATAGGTCAGCAATAAAGCACCCAATGTCAGTGAAGTTCACTCTTTATTCTAAAAACAGCAACACAAACCTAGTGGTCCCAGCAGCCTTTCCTAGTAGGTCTTGCCTCAATGAAGCAGTTGTGGGGACTGGAAGCTCTCTAAGGCTCCTCCTCCTGTTCCTTCCCCAGCAGCCAATGGCTCCATCTTCTTGCCTTTCGTTGCTCCACCCTCTTCATTTCTTTGTGTGTCCTGAGAGACATAGGGGAGGGGAGCTGGTCGCAGCAGGAGGGGGGAGACTCCATGGATTCTTCAGCAGCCTGGGGAGAGTCCCAGTGATCAGACCGAAAGGCCTTCAGGACTGCATTTGACGCTCAGGCCAGAGGTTCCCCACCTCTGCTTTAGAGCAACCATCAACCCTTTGGGCAGGGATGTGGCTCATTGGTACTAGAGCATCTACCTTACGTACAGAATGTACCAATCTGTGGCATCTCCTGGTAGGGCTGGAAGAGGCTCCTGCCTGAAATCAAGAACCGCTGTCAGTCAGTGTAGACAGTACTGGGCTACATGGATCAGGCTTGGTATAAGGTGCCTTCCTATGTTCAGGTTCCTAGCAAATCCAGAAAGAGAGAACTTGCGGGTGTATAGACTCAAAATCTTAAAATGTCATGGACTTAATTGAGAAGGCAAAATTTAATTTACCATATTTTTCTGTGTACAAGACTAGGTTTCCCCCCCTTAAAAATAATGTCCAAAATTTGGGGGCGTCTTATGCATGGATAGATCTTCCCCCATTTTCTTAAATCAGAGTCCCCCAAAATAGGGGCATCTTATACATGGGGACATCTTATAGACGGAAAAATACGGTATATGCAGTAAGCCCTCAACTTTCTTGGGGGCCACACTTTGGGGATCGTGCCTAAAGCCAAAATCGTGTATAAATCAAAACACATTGGGTGCAAAGGCGAGGTGGGATTGCCAAAGTCTTTTTTCCTGGATGCCCGCCCACCCACCCCCTTTTATTTATTTTTACATTTTTTTACCAAGCGCATAAAGCTGAATGAGCACGTTAATTGTGCGTAAGTTGTGGGTTTGCTGTATATATATATTTCTTTTTTAAAAACAACAGCAAAGAAAATCTCTATTTGACAGAAAAACATTGGAGGAGCCCTGCATCCTTTTTTCACAGTCGTCACCAACACTATATATATAGATCTATCTAGATCTATATGCACACACACATATACACTGTACTGTGTATGCAACAATCTGCTACGTGTTGTCCTACTGAAAAGGTACAGCCTCTGCCCAATGGACTTACAGTCTTACACTTACACAGCATACTTCAGGTTTTAAGCAAATTTAATCTCTCTCAAAGGCAGAGAGATGGTTTTGTCAGAGGTTATTTGAAATGAGCAATAAAGAGAGAAGTGGAGAGAAGGGCAGAGAGGAAAATATTGCAGTAATCCATGTGAAGATTTAAGTCAGGTTTATTATTTCTGAGTAGATGTGTGCAGGATTGCCCTGTAAATGGCTCAGTGCTAGGTGTTCTTGCTAGGCTACACAAATAATTGTTAACATATTATTGTTCTATTACCGGAACAGGGAATCCACAGAGACGACTCCCTGCATAAGTTCCATTGAAACTGGAAGTGATCTGACAAATAAGATGCAGTTATCTTTCACTAGGATGCTCTTACACTATTTTTTTTTTAATCCTTCAAAAATTAATAAATTCTAAAAATATTGTGAGGTTCTGCTGATCTATATTTTGTAACAGAGCTTCCCTGGCTTTAAAGAAATTGCATGAAAATGAAGAGGGAGTTTAATGGCTCTTGTGGAATACGGTCTCTGAACTGCTTGAACTATTAGACCTGGCCACATAGAAAATGGAGTGGTCCAGCGGCCAGCCCATCATCTGAGAGGGTCTTCTTTCCTGGGAGATCAGCTGTAACCTAAGGTGCAGCATCTTATGGAAATAGTGGGAGCATCATGTTCAAGTGATTCCCCTTCATGCGTGCTGAAGTGGTTCAGCCTGTAGGAGGAGTTTTCCACATGCCTCCTTTGCACACTTGAATGAAGCCTAAGATCCTCTCATTTGGGATTCATCTGGTTGCTGGAGGTGACTGGGTGTTGCCATTTTTTTAATGATCTGTTCAATTCAGCTGGAACACTTGCTTGTGCAGGACTCATTGAAATGAGCAAGGTTTTGCGAATGAGTACATTTCAGTAACCTGTGTACAGAATTTCCTATGAGATCTTTGCCCCTACAGCCCTTCCTCCCCTCCTTACCTTTCAATAGAGAAAAGTGGCCAGAAAGTAGATGAGAATCTACTGGTAGGTGACTGGGTGATATGTGGGAAACCCAAAAAGGGGCTTTGACCCCCAATTATTACCGCACTTTCCCATGTCTAAGACTAGGTTTTTTTTACTTAAAAATAATGTTAAAAGGGGGGTGTAGTCTTATACATGAGGGGGGCAATCTCCCCTCCCCATTTTCTTAATTTTGAGTCCCCCAAAATAGGGAGCATCTTATACACGGGGGCATGTTATACACGGAAAAATATGGTGTTTTTTTTTACTTTCCCCTCAAGTAGGCTGATATATCCAGTACATTAGTGGTGCCATCTTGGTTTCATATGCATTGGTGCTCTTCCCCTAAAGACTGGAAGTAGAAGAAATGATTATATACTGTTTTATCTTCAGGCCTTTTCCTATTGATTCCCACCACAGAATTTGCCTTTTTCTCTCTTGCTGCTGCACACCGAGCTGGCTAAATAAACCACACGGGATGTTTGCTAGCAGAAATAGAGAAGAACTAAAGACTCCTAGAGTTCCACGAAGTTGGAATGAATCTACGAGAGACATATGGTTCTAGTGCACCACCAAAAATGTAATTACTGTCTTCAGGTTGCACTGCTCCCGATTCCACATAATGAGTAAGATATTTAAAGTCCTAAACTATTTATGTGACATTTCAATAAATAAATGCAGAGATTTGACAACATTTCCATATTCCTCCTTTAATGTCTGAATGTCTCTGATTTAATCCAAGTTCCTTGGCATTTATTACTGTTTGTTACACTAACAAGTGAGATTATGAGAATTCTAATGAAGGCTTCCAGTGGAAAAACTCTGTGATTAAATGCCATAATAACAGTTGCATGCATTTATGTGCCTGATTATCATAATCTATTTAGCACAAGTAAACATACAAACAGAAGGAGAAAAGCAAGCACATTGACACTTCAGCTAAAGGAGAATTTGAAATGAGGGAGAAACAATGTAAATATGTAAATGTCTTTGTGTATTCCTTTTATCTTCCCCCTCCCTCATCCCTGCTTTCTCCCCCTGTTTGCTAATGAGACATCTATGCTTCATCACATGTGGTCCCCCTTTGCTCGGCCGAGGTGTGTTTTTGGGCCATCTGCTGGGGCCAGTACCCCAAACAATGCCTCCCAGAAAGCAAGGGATATATTTGCAGCAACCTTTGACATCATGGGATACAAACAGGAGTGTCATACAGACTACAGCCTTTGATATGCTCATTCTCAACTCTTAGTTCAGCTGTTCCTCTATTAATGCATTTAATGTCATCCTGGACTCCATTAAGTCCCAGTGTGACATGATACCACTACATCCCCTTCCTTAAATCATTATTTATTTATTTATTTATTTATTTTAAAAAATAATCCTTGATTTTCACTGTAGACTTCTTTTGGCTTGTCTTTTTGGGTGCGGCTAACAGCCTGAGGTTCTATTCCCCCGCCCCCCCCCATAGAACTCAATGGGAGTTACTTCCAAATAAACATGCACAGGATAGGGAACGTGGTTTTAGGGTTGGCTTATTGAAAAATCTAGACTACCTAACAAAAATAAATGATTGGCTCTGCTGAGCAGGGGATATAAGCAGTTTCAAATCCAAAAGAGAGGCCTTTCTTCCCATTTTATTTAGGGCTGGACTAGAAAGCAGGAACTGATTTTGGCAAGCTTTACTAAATCACATGAAAATGAATTATTTCAGGTAGAAAATGAGAACTACTGACAGTAGATTTTGAAGGAAGAACGGGAATCTTAACAGAATGGAAAGCACTCAGTTCCTGCCTATGAGCTTCCCATGGACCTATAGTTGACCAGTGTGTGGACAGGATGCTGGACTAGGTGGGCCTTTGGTCTGATCCAGCAACACTCTCCTTGAGTTCTTATGCTATGTCACAGTTGATTTAGCAGGGGGCAGGTGCCACAGGATCGGTTTTCAGAAACCTGGGTGCCTTTTATATCGGATATAGGTAAAAGGGTCTCCAAACTTGCTTCCATCAAACTTTGAAAAATCACTGTGGATTGATGATGTATACCTGCAAGTATGTAGGCAATTCTAACTCAAGGATAATTTTTTATGCATGAAGAGTGTCCCCACAGAATTCTGACCAAGCCTTACGTGGACTTGAAAAATACCTTGTGTTAAAATGGACACTTACTGACATGTATTGTATCCATTGCAATTTTAAAAATTGACTGCGTTAAACAGTTACATGATTGTGAGTATGTTGAATACCCTGAGTTTTTTATCTGTTGTACAGCTGCTCTTTGGGATAGGGAGAAGTGTCAATCCCACTTTGGACTGCCTATAAAGTATTTCAGAAGTCCACACATCACCTGTGCTGCTGAGCCCACCCTGTAAGAGAAAGGAGAGAGCCTTTTCAGTGCTGGCTTCCTTGTTCTGGAATGGTCTCACCAACCAGGCTAACTTGGCAGGTGCCTACATGAAGAACTTGTCCAACTACCGTAAGTTGGATCCCAGTCAGTCACTGCCCTGTGGTGTGGTGTGGTGTGGTGTAGTGGTTAAGAGCAGTAGACTCGTAATCTGGTGAACCAGGTTCACGTCTCCGCTCCTCCACATGCAGCTGCTGGGTGACCTTGGGCTAGTCACACTTCTTTGAAGTCTCTCAGCCCCACTCACCTCACAGAGTGTTTGTTGTGGGGAAGGAAGGGAAAGGAGAATGTTAGCCGCTTTGAGACTCCTTCGGGTAGTGATAAAGTAGGATATCAAATCCAAACTCTTCTTCTTCTTCTTCTTCTTCTTCTTCTTCTTCTTCTTCTTCTTCTTCTCTACAGAGGTCTGTTCTGTACAACATAGAAATCAAACTTCTGTGTGCTGGCACCTACTGTACCTCTTGTAACTCCCATTACATATAAGACAGGCACTGTCTCTGTGGTCTTTCTTTTAAAAATTGCTGTCCGTATCTGAACTGGACTTCAAATCGTTTTTATAGATGTTTTTATTGTTGGAGTCCTGACTGTTACATTGCATTGGGGTGTTTTACAGAAGCTGTTCATAAATGAATACAGTATTAACTTAAATCCAGTTATTTCAATAGGTCCACTCTTTAGATGTTTTTAAATGTGTCGATTGCTTTCTTGCCTGTGTGTTTGCTGCCCTGGACTCCTTCTGGGAGGAAGGGTGGGATATAAATTTTTATTTAAAAATACTCTGAGGAGTTGGCTCCTACCGGTATGTCTCCCACATTGGCTTGACCACCCTTTCAGATGGTGAATCAGATCTGCACTTATTCCCACCGATCCTGGGTTGTTAAGGTAAATAAATACCTCGGTACCCCGCTTCAAATGGGGAGAGAATGGTCCACGGAGGACGTGGCTTTTACCATGCGTAAAGCTGTCTTCTCCGGGAACCATTTAGGGTTCGCTCCTGTGGGAGCCCTTTTGCGGATCGCCCAGGCTGCGGAGTTGGCAACCCAGCCAGATGGCCCGGATTCATCTCTCTTCTAGATGTGCCGACCGAGGACTCCTAAGATGTCAAGTTCCACTGAAAGCGACCAGATTCCCTTCCACGTCGAAACTCCAGAACTTTACGCAGCGCCCGGTTCGGGTCGTTTGGATTCAAGGGGCTCCCGCCGTGTGGGCGTGCCAACGCGCTCCCTTCCTCTAGAAGCGTGGAGAAGGCGAAGAGAAGATCGACTGAAGAATAATACAGTACCCAGTTTCTTGACTTGCTAGTAGCCTAATGAAATGGGGCTAGAAAACAACACAGCAGCCAGTCGAAAGGGACCCGAAGGTTGTGGGATGTATAACACTGGTGCAGTCAATCACAACATTCCTAGAGTGTACACAAAGGGGACTTGGTCCTCCAGGTAGAGTTTCCTGTGCCAAGACTGAAATCACTTCCTTTGTGTGACCAGAAGTGGGAGTGGCCTTACCTGTAGCTATTCAAAGATACAGGTGAGCTGCTACTCTCCCTCTCTTGCCACCAGGACTCCGAGGATGCAACATCTCAGGAGATGCTCTCTTGGCTTCCAGCCAAGAGAGGCCCACATGGAGCCTTTCTCCCTTAAGGAGAATCTCCACATGTACATACATTTAATCTAAGCTAGCCTGCCTTTCTGAGACTGCCTGTATGAGCTTGGAATGTCTGTAAGTAAAAGCTTTATACTTTTATAAGCTTATGTGTCGCGTATTTTCTTTTAAGAGGGAACCAGGGGAAATATGTGCCAGGATCTGCCTTGTTCTAGAAGTTCATAGGAACTTAAACGCCACGCTTTGCTGCGCTTTATTGGGGATGAGAAACTCTGCTAGTTTGGAGCTTGTTAGCACAAGCTGGGATAGGAAATATTAATCAATATTCCCTCATCCACATTCCCTCTCATCTCCCACAAAGGGTTATGGGCCCAGAACTGCGTATTTTGTGTATTTTTAAAGGATTGCTTTGGATTGTGATTTTTGGCAGAGTAGAATTTTTCTGTTTGTACTTCCTGGTAAGCACATGGTCTTTTGTTCTCCATTGTGCTGTGAAAGGGGGATTAGCGACCCCTCCCCTCCCTCAGAGCTCACAGACCTCAGAGGCAGTGAAGATTAGTTTGCATTTTGAGATTTTTAAGTTTTGATTTTTGAATTTTAACCATTTTTGGGAATTTTTGAAATTTTGGAAATTTTTTAAATTTTTGAGGATTAAGATGGCAAGCTCAGGTTTTGATAGTGAAGCAAGATCAAGCTTTATGCTGCTGAATGATCGTAACTTTGTGCAATGGAAGCAGCGCCTTTTAGTGCATCTTGGTGCAAAACAAGTGCTTAAAGCGGTGAAAGACCCCAAACCTGATTTTGCTGATTTAACCAAGAAAGCAGATTGGGAAAGGCAAGATGCAGAAGCTAAACACATAATTTTGAGCAGTTTGAAAGATGAGCATTTATCTCTGATTGACTATGAAAGTGATGCATCTCAGATTCTAAAGGATATTGAGAGGGTTTATGCACAATCATCAGAGAACTCTTATAGACATTTATTGGATAAACTGCTGAAGTTAAAGATGAATTCTAGAGAACAATTTACAGGGCATTTTAAGGACTTTAATGAAATTGTTCAAAGGATTGCCCTAACTCCCAGAGCTTTTGATGATGCAACCAAAGTGACTTTTATGCTAGCATCATTGGGACCAGAATTTGCTTCATTTAAGAGTATAATGGATCACACAAGAGATTTGACTTTTAATGAACTAGCAAATCACTTAAGAGAGGAATGCAGAGATTACCTTGATTCTCCACAAAGGAATCCAAGGAAAATGGACACAAGTTATGTTTCTAAACAATTTCCCAAGTCTAAGGAAGTGTCCAAAGATATAATATGCCATAACTGCAATTTAAAAGGGCACATTGCAAGGAGTTGCCAGAAGCCCAAGAATAAGTCCCGCCCCTTTCAACCAAAAGGTGAAAAGAAGGGGGGTCACGAGCGTACATTTCTACTGCAAGAAAAGAGTTTAAATGTGCAAAGAAATGAAAGGAAAAGTGACCAATTTATTTTAGATTCGGGAGCGACAAGCCATTTTGCGCATAAAAGAGAATATTTCAGAGAAATTAATGATAGTGAATGGACTGAAATCCAGATTGCTGATGGAAATGTTCTAAAATCACAAGGTACAGGTTCAATGCGTTTGAAATTCAAGGTGAACAATGAATCTCTTGAAACAACTGTGCCTAACGTTCAATATGTCCCAGAATTGAATTGTAACTTGCTTAGTGTGTCTGCTTTAGACAAGAAAGGTTTCAAGGTTACATTTGCCAATGGAGAATGCAATGTAACGAAAAATGATGAGGTTTATGCTCAAGGGAAACTAATCAATGGTGTTTATGAGATTAACGTTTCAGAAAACCAATCAGCACAAGTCGCCCAATCCAAGCAGAAGCATGAAGCAGATCTGGAGCTCTGGCATCGAAGACTGGGTCACCGGGATATCAGAGTCATCCAGGAACTGCAGAATGGAGATCTTGTGAGAGGTCTACAGGTAAACAAAAGTAACACACCCACACCAAAGTGTATAACTTGTGTAAGTGAAAAAGGAGTCAAACCTTCTTTCCCACGTTGTGCAGAAAAGAGAAGCACAAAAGTTCTGGACATTGTGTACACTGATTTAGCTGGACCTATGAATATACCTTCCTTAGGAGGAAATAAGTATATTTTGATATTTTTGGATGATTATTCAAGGTTTTGTGTGGGATACCTTCTCAAAGAGAAGAGTGAAACAGTGGAATTGTTCAAGCAATACGTAAGCATGGTCAAGAACAAATTCCATCGAGCACCCACCACCCTAATGTCCGATAATGGTGGGGAGTTTTGCTCACGTGAAATGGAAGCCTTCATGGCTCAGGAAGGCATAGCACATGTGACCACAGTAAGCTACACACCTCAACAAAACTCTATTGCTGAGAGGAAATTTAGGTCCATCCTAGAGATGACAAGGTGTATGCTAAAAGGATCCAACTTGTCGAAGAAACTTTGGGGTGAGGCAGCAAATACTGCGATTTATATACAGAATAGGCTGCCAACAAAAGGCACAGAGCGCACGCCATTTGAACTTTGGCATGGAAGAGTCCCAAATTTGTCACACATACGTGTATTTGGAAGTTTGTGCTATTACCACGTGCCCAAGGAGCACAGACACAAACTTGACTCCAGAGCAAAGCCTGGTATCCTAGTTGGATACGCTTCTGGAGGAAAAGGCTACAGAGTTGTGGACTTACAAACAGGGAAAACAAGTTCACATCACGTGATTCATTTTGAGGAGTATGAAAAGGCTGACACAAGGAACACAGCAATTGACTGTTCCAATGAGCCAGCAACAGAGGAGTTTGTAAGTTTTCCTTTTGAAGCCATACCAGAAACTAATCCACCTCCTAGTATTGTACCTCCTAGTGTTGTAGCACCCCCTACAGATGACACCCCAGAAGACACGGAGGACCAGATGTCAGAAGGCTCCAGAGACGAAGAGGACCCGTATGCAGGGATGCCGCCATTGGAAGGAGATGAGGAAGCTGATGCGGTTCAACAAGAGCCAGAGGTCAGACGTTCCTCCAGGTCCAACAGAGGCGTTCCACCACTACGACTGTCCTACTTTGCAGGGTCGGCGCCACCACAGGAACCTTCCACGTGGGAACAGGTTCAACGGTTGCCAGCTGCTGAGGCCAGTCTCTGGAAGCAAGCCGCGCAGGAAGAGATGGATGCACTGCATCGCAACAAGACCTGGACCCTGACAGAGCTACCTCCTGGTAAGAAGGCAATTGGGTCCAAGTGGGTGTTCAAGCTTAAGAAGGGGTCAGAAGGGGAGGTGCAACGCTACAAAGCTAGGCTTGTAGCACAAGGATTTTCACAACAGTATGGCGAAGATTATGATCAAGTATTTGCGCCTACAGTGCGATATAGCAGTGTTAGATTACTCCTAAGTATTGCAGCCTCTAAAGGGATGAAAGTCCGTCATGTCGACATAGCAACAGCTTTTCTTCATGGGACGATTTCTGAACAGATTTATATGAAGCAACCCAAAGGCTTTATCAAGCAAAATGAGGCACATCTTGTATGTAAACTTCAGAAAGGAATTTACGGTTTGAAACAAGCTGCAAGAGCATGGAACCAGAAATTACATGAAATGCTGGTTCAGCTTGGGTACAAGCAGTCAACAGCTGACAAGTGCCTGTACACTAAGAACAGAAATGGACAATTCTCTTACATTCTGGCTTTTGTCGATGATTTATTAATATCAACGTCCAATGACAGAGACTATAAAGACATAGTCAGACATCTCAACAAAGAGGTGGAAGTAAAGGAATTGGGACTTGTCCAGTATTACTTGGGAATTCAAATTGAGAGAGAAGAAGACGGCTCATTTCTTCTCAGCCAGAAGCAGAAGATAATAGAACTGATAGAAAGTATGCAGATGCAAGGTGCACACCCTGTCGCGACACCCATGGCCACAGATTTTCTAAAGAATCAACAAGATTCGAAGCTGCTGCCAGACAACAGCGAATACAGGTCAGCGATTGGTAAACTTTTGTATTTGGTTACTACCAGCAGACCTGACATAGCAAGTGCAGTGGGGATCCTAAGCAGAAAAGTGAGTTCTCCCACTGAACATGACTTGGGTGGGGTCAAGAGGGTGGTGCGTTACCTCAAGGGTACAATGAATTGTAAATTAAAATTGCCAGCTGTAAGGGACCCTAAGTTGGTTGGGTACAGTGATGCAGATTGGGCTGGGGATAAGGCGGATTACAAATCCACAAGTGGTTATGTTTTTATGTTTGGAAATGCACCTATCATTTGGGGCAGTTATAAACAGAAATGTGTAGCCTTATCGTCCACAGAAAGTGAATATATTTCAGCTTCGGAAGCATGCAGAGAGATCATCTGGCTGGATCAACTCCTGACAGACTTTGGTTTGCCGAGAAAAGGACCTGTCAGCTTGATGGAGGACAATCAAGGCTGCCTGCAGCTAGCGCAAACCGAAAAGTTCCTTGCACGTTCAAAACACATTGGGGTCAGGTATCACTTCATTCGCCAGATGATCCAAGATGGACTAGTAGAAATGTCCTACTGTAATACTCAGGAGATGACTGCGGACATTCTCACGAAACCCTTGCCACGAGAGAGTTTCCAGAACCTGCGTGTCAAGCTGGGACTCTGGGTGGTTGAATAAAGTTGTTTTATGTTTGTTAAATGTTGTTCAGACTGAGAAGGGGTTTGTGGGATGTATAACACTGGTGCAGTCAATCACAACATTCCTAGAGTGTACACAAAGGGGACTTGGTCCTCCAGGTAGAGTTTCCTGTGCCAAGACTGAAATCACTTCCTTTGTGTGACCAGAAGTGGGAGTGGCCTTACCTGTAGCTATTCAAAGATACAGGTGAGCTGCTACTCTCCCTCTCTTGCCACCAGGACTCCGAGGATGCAACATCTCAGGAGATGCTCTCTTGGCTTCCAGCCAAGAGAGGCCCACATGGAGCCTTTCTCCCTTAAGGAGAATCTCCACATGTACATACATTTAATCTAAGCTAGCCTGCCTTTCTGAGACTGCCTGTATGAGCTTGGAATGTCTGTAAGTAAAAGCTTTATACTTTTATAAGCTTATGTGTCGCGTATTTTCTTTTAAGAGGGAACCAGGGGAAATATGTGCCAGGATCTGCCTTGTTCTAGAAGTTCATAGGAACTTAAACGCCACGCTTTGCTGCGCTTTATTGGGGATGAGAAACTCTGCTAGTTTGGAGCTTGTTAGCACAAGCTGGGATAGGAAATATTAATCAATATTCCCTCATCCACATTCCCTCTCATCTCCCACAAAGGTCTGTCTCGAGTCTGCATCGCTGTTCATTCGGCAGTAAGTCCCAATGAGTTCAGTGTGAGGCTTACTCGTTGGCCTCCGAGGCCTTGGAATTTGTAGCCTCAATGTTAGATTACTGCAATGTGCTCTTTGTGGGGCTTCCCTTGGGCTCAACCCATAAACTACAAGCTGGCGCCGAATGCAGCAGCTAGGTTCTTGGCTGAGATACCCTGTCGTTGACACCAAATAACAACTCTGCTGAGGGAGCTGCATTGACCACCAAGCTAGGTGCCACGCCAATGCCCTGATGGAGGAAAGCTTCACCTGTTGGACTCCCAGCTTTCCTGTTAAAAGGAATCCAATTAGATTTGGAAAGCAAAATCTATGCTGCAGTAGAGCCCTCTTTCCCTGGGGGGCTTGTTGCTGCCTTGGCTGTTGCTAAGAGCACCACCCGGCAAGAGATTGTCCCCTTATAACTTTGGAATAGCAACCAGTACGGAATGACCTTGGACCAAGTCAGACCACTCAGCTGTATGAGGTAGTACAGGTACCGGTAGTACCTGGGAATCATCCCCATTGACGAGACGTGCTTGTGGATGGGGCCGCCCGTGCGCTTAGCAGCGACAGTGATCACACCGAAGAGGCTTCTCCCCGGTTGGAGTAGGCCAATTAGAGGACCCTCCCGCAAAATAACTGGCCCGTCCTGAGGAGTTTTTAAAGCTGCTGTATTCTCCAAGGACTGCCGTGCATTTTATTTGAACTCATGATCCTGAATGATTGGCAGCTGTTTAAAACAAGGGGCGGGGAAGGGCGGGGCCCAGTGAGTTGGTTGGGAGCAACTGCCGAAGTTAAGCTGGTGTGGGGGCCAGATCCCGAACAGTCTCATCCCCTTGGAAAGAGGCGGATAAATGCAATTCTACTATTTAAGGGGAATAAATGCGTGATTTGCATTTGCATCTCGGGTTAACAGCACCTTTCCCTGGTAGAATTTCTGTGCTTTGAAGAGCTCAGCATGCCAGGCAGACATGCAACTGGGCAAGCTTTTAGGATAGGTGCTTCGCTGAAGTTCACCAGACCTTGACCGTCTGATTCCTCCGCTCCGGAAAATGGACGCTAAAACGAAAATAACGTTGCGCAATAAATATCCCTGCAAAGGGTTCGAATCCGCGTGTAATCTAAGGTGCATTTTTATCCTCTGTATAGTCAAATACTTCTGTTCCATTCATAGCGTCGGACAGGAGGCAACACTCTTTCGTCGGGTCCATTTCAGTGGGGGAGAGTGACGGTTGTGATCGATGGGATTTTAAACAATGCAATCCTATTCGTGTGTATTCAGAGGTAAACCCCCAGATAGTTCAGCTCCTAATTATATATGTACAGGCTTGCAGTCAAAGTTGCGCCCAACGGCGCACTAAAAAACCTGACGTACAGTGATCCTGTGCGTAAAAACGAAAAGTAGCGTTCATCAAGGCGAATGTCCAAGGCTGGGGCTCAGTTATGAAACAACATGTCAAGTAAAATGAAAGGGAGGGTCACAAATCACGTGCAATAAATCGTTCCCAGCGATCCTGAACAGTCATAGCTCGTCCCCAGAGGAGCAAGTAAATAAGGCGTGGCAGTGGCTTCTAAGGTTTAAAGCGGGGTACTGCTCTTTTAAGAAATCGACCAGTCCCATAAAAGTGAAGGGAGTTAGAAACTGGTGGGATTAAGCCAAAGCTAAGTACCCGTATTTCACTGGATTCGCCTTGTGACACTGCACGTGTAGGCCCATAAAGAATATCCATAGAATTTAGGTCTCTCTCTCTCTCTCTCTCTCTCTCTCTCTCTCTCTCTCTCTCTCTCTCTCTGTGTGTGTGTGTGTGTGTGTGTGAGAGAGAGAGAGAGAGAGAGAGAGAGAGAGAGAGAGGATCCATTATCCAGTTAAACAAAGAAACGAATTTAAAGCTGGAATGTAACCAGGATTTCTATGCTATCCCGGGGACAGCCTAATTCAGACAACAACAACAAAAAAAGACTTCTCGGAGAGACACTTCGCACGATGCATTTCAAGAGGGAAATGTTACAGGTAGATAGCCGTGTTGGTCTGTCATAGTCAAAACAAAATAAAAAAAATTCTTCCCGTAGCACCTTAGAGACCAACTAAGTTTGTTCTTGGTATGAGCTTGCGTGTGCATGCACACTTCTTCAGATACAGGGAAATGCTTATGTTTAAAACCCAGGTGCGGTCCTTATGATCCAGACAAAATTAAGCACCCAAAAGTCCCACTGAACTCGACGGAAAAGATGGAAGCACGTGGTGAAGACTGCGCCCTTCCATCCTTCCTTCTCACTGAACCTCCCAGGACTTGAGCGCAGACGCCGGCGAGAGAGCTCTGCCCGTCTTGGCTTCGGAAGGGCTACATATTTGTTGCTCCCACGGATTTCCAGCGGACAGGCTTCTGAGGAAGCCTCCTTCCCTGTCGAGCGCCTAGAAGTTAGCTTGCAGACGAGCCAAGGTGCGTCGATCTGTTTCATCTCAACCCTCGAACTCAACCCATTTCTCTCCAACTTTCTTTCCAGGGCTGCCTGGCAGACGGGGGTCTTTCTTTGACTCCCTGACGCAGACAGCCAAGCAACGAGGCCGGGAGGAGCCAGCCTGTTCCTGACAGATTTTTTTTTAATCTAATTGCGTTGTTATGGATCATCACCAGAACCGTTAGAAGAAGCACACTTCCACGCGTCACTTCTTTACGATTTAAATGCATCTTTAACGGATGATTGGGGCTTTCTCGAGCCAGCTGGGAAACACACGAGTCTCAAAATTATATAACAAAAGGTGGCCAGGCTTTGGGGGCGAGCCGAGGACGACAATTTGTTCAAATGAGTGGGAAGACTCAGTTAGATCTATAACTGTCTTCCTCTGCCCGCCACCAACCGCCCCCCACCCAGCCTGTCAAAGGCCTCCCACCATGCAAGAACAAATAGGGGAGGCATTGTTTTGTTCTTGACACCAAATTGCGCAAACCACTTTCCAAAGGGGTAGAACGTGCAAGGCTCTTTCAGGAACGTGGATCCTTACGTGCACTTGTAAATTCTGCAGACCCACGAAACTGTAACTGAAACTGGGCCCACTGTGACTTGCTTCCGAGTAGACGGACGCAAGATCCTACCGCACAGCTCGGCGACTCGGGATGAGCGCAGCGTAAATTCCATTTAAAATTCGTGGGAGTTGCAGCCAAGGAAACGCATGCCGTTTCGAGAATTCTTACTTTCTGAATGAAGGCGTAGGAAGTGTAGGAGTAGGAGGTCGCATATAATGCAGCCTTCTAACTTGTCGACACACTAAACATTGATAGAGGTTTTTAAAGATCTAAGCACCCCTCGCCTGGATGTGGCTGTAATAATTCCTACTAAGTTTTGTTTCTTTTTAAAAGGAAAAAAAAAGCCTGTAAAGAATATTATGATCAAATTTATAACGATCATTTGGTTCCTGGTAGTTCAAAAAGTGCCTTTTTCTACTATTTATGTCAAAATATTTAAACAGGGGAAGATATTTTTTAAGTAGCTTAGGTTTTTGATTTGTTCTGTTGTTGCCGTCTGGTCTTTAAAACCACACGTTTGACAAGAGAAAACGCTCTCTAGCCTACTTCCTTGAACAAGCTCTCCTCACCTCCTGGCAGAAGAAGGCGATGCGGAGGGGAGCGGAGCAGGGTCCTGGGCGCATCTTTCCAGTTGCGCGCTACGGAAAAGGCAATCCAAGCGCCTTGGAAGAAAGAGAGAGAGAGAGAGAGATCTGGGTCCCGGGAGCAAAGGGAGTTTGCCCGGGCTGAAGATAAGTGGCTCAGTAAGTGCGGGACGGTGTCGCATTGTGACCCGTGAGTGTTTACATTTCAAGGGAGGGTGGAGAGAGAAGAGACTGAAATGCCCAAGTGTTTGTGAAACCCTATTAAAACTCTCCAGCCAGGGCGGCCAAGTGGAGTGGCTGGCCCCGGGTGAGTTGGGGGGCACCGCTCACCAAATGTTATTGTTGTACCGGGTCCGAGGCTTGTTTGCTCCATCCCCCCCCCTCCCCACTTTCTCCCCACCAGCTGTTGCGAGCGCTGTCATTGTGGCATTTCAGGCGAGAGGTGACAAAGCTCTCCCTCTGTCTCTGGGTCTCGATCTCTCTCGCCATTGGCCCGCAGAGCGAGGAAGGGCGTGCGCTCGCGCCGGTTTCATTGAGCGGAATTCGCGGGCGTGACATCACTTTGCTGCCCCCCCCCTCCGGCAGCGCCTCGCTCATTGGTGCAGCCGCCTGTCCCGGACAATAACATTGTTCTGGCCCAGCTCGGCTGCGCAAGGTGGCTATAAAAACACCAGTCAGGCGCGCAAAGATGCTTCTGTATTCATTGCGCTCTGGGACAGCCAATAACGCTGCTGGAGAGGATCCGGCCGCTCAGAGAGATCCCCCCTGCAAACTGTAAGTGCTTCTCCCTTTCCATCGCGGGGCAGACTCGCCGACAGGGTCGCTTCGGGAGCGCAAATCCCCTAAAGCACAAACCAGGTGCGCTTCGGAGGGTGGAGGCGAGCGAGCACACGCGCAACATTCTCCCAGCGCCCAGAAAGAAGCGCCTGCTTCTTTGGTCGGTTCTTCTCTCCTTCCCTGGACGCGCTGGGCCTGAGCCATGCGCATTTGCTTAGAAGGAAGTTCGTCTGATGGAACTTTCTCCCGAGTAAACGCCCACTGGTCACTTTTGGGAACAGCGGGAGGCTGGCTGTGATTCCAGGTTAAGGGGAAATGGATGCGGGTGGATCTTACATTGTCAAGGAAATATTTAAACTCTCTGGAGAAGACCGCATTGTCCACCTTTAAAGAGGACAAGCGAATTTTATTTGCAGCTGCCCCGAGTTCAGCATCGTGGAGCTTTTCCTCTTCTGCTACTTCTTCTTCTTCTTAAGAGGGACTTTGGAAACAAGCAACACGCGATAAACTTTGGGCTGGTGTCTCGGTGGCCGTTCAGGCATCCACCAGATGTAGGGAAACAGCCGAATAGCGGTGTTGTTGTTTTAAATGATTGCCTGTGATGTTCGAAGTTGGAAGCTCGGGCGGGATCTTGGAAGAACGGGGAGTGCAACCTAGATATGCGAACAGTACCGCTTAGGTAGAAAGGGTCGCATTCAAAGACCATTTGGCTTAAAATGAGACTTCTAAAAACTCGTTTTGGATAGTTTTGGTAAACTGTTCTGAACTGAAGTGTGTGTGTGTGTGTGTGTGTGTGTGTGAGAGAGAGAGAGAGAGAGAGAGAGAGAGAGAGAGAGAGAGAGATAGAGAGAGAGAGAGAGAGAGAGAGAGAGAGAGAGAGAGAGAGAGAGATGAAATGCTTTTGGCTCTAGTTTATGTTGCTTGGCAGGTGTGGGAAGTTAGAAACGACATGGTGGTCGAGGGGGTGCTTTGAGTTTTGGAACAGGATGTTGCAGCCCGATCAGCAAAGCGGATAACCCAAGACGCAGTTTCTCAGGATCCAACAAATGGATTTTGGCACAATATGTCCCACCTTTGCTCCCACAATGCGTTTTAACCAAACTTTTTGAATGCACAATCCGGGCGTTTAATGAGTGCTAGAAACCTGGGAGAGGTTATTTCAATGGTGGTTTATCTGCGAATAGTCTAATTCAGAGTGACCGCGAGTAGAATATAAGAACAGGTTGTCCTGGGAATTTATTGATCCGGGATAAACTGTGATTTGTAGGTATGTCATCATAATTGGCCATAATCCAGCAAAGCAAGCAGGCAAATTTACGACTAAACCCCATTGAGATCGATGGGAATTAACGTCCCGTTGCTTCTCGCGGAAATAAATCCCGACTAACTTTTGCTGAATTGCGCCCGTGCCCGGGTTTAAGTCCCACTGAACTCGAGGGAAGGCACATCTTAAAACACCTTTACCCAGAGGCGAGTTCCGCGGAGCTGCCTTTGGAGGGAGCGTGTTTTAAGACGGCAGCGAGCTATTTCGGAGCTGCCTCTTTCCAGTCGGATCCTGTGCACATTGGCTGGGAGGTCGACCTCTCCAGATTCTAGTCACCGCGCACAGGACCGGAGCTTGGCAAGGCATCCCCTCGATTTCTGGAGCACGCCGGGCCGGCCTGACCCTGACTGACGCCCAGCGCCTCTGTCCTCTTGCTCCCCCTTGCAGGCCCAGCATGGACTCGGACGCGAGCTTGGTGTCCAGCCGGCCTTCGTCGCCGGAGCCCGATGAGCTCTTCGTGTCGTCCAGGAGCAAGAGCGGCGGCGGCGGCTTCTCGGCGGGCGGCGCCGTGTCCAGCTCGACGCCAAGCGACTCTCCAGCGGAGCTGAGCGCGGAGCTGCGCAGTGCCATGAGCGCGGCCGGGGTGGTGATGGTAGACAAGCTGTCTTTCAAGTCTCCCTCCTCCTCGTCGTCCTCGTCGTCGTCGTCCTCTTCGTCGGCGTCCAAGAAGGACAAGAAGCAAATGACGGAGCCCGAGCTGCAGCAGTTGCGCCTGAAGATCAACAGCCGCGAGCGCAAGCGGATGCACGACCTCAACATCGCCATGGACGGTCTGCGGGAGGTGATGCCCTACGCGCATGGCCCGTCGGTGCGCAAGCTCTCCAAGATCGCCACCCTTCTGCTGGCGCGCAACTACATCCTCATGCTCACCAACTCCCTCGAGGAGATGAAGAGGCTCCTCAGCGAGATCTACGGCGGCCACCACGCCGCCGGCTTCCACCCTGCCGCCGCTGCCGCCGCCGCGGCAGTGGCCGCCTGCCCGGGCGGCATGGTGGGCCATTCCGCGCCTCTGCCGGGCCACCCGGTTTCGCACGCCGTGCACCACCCGATCCTGCCCCCCGCCGCCGTCTCCAGCGCCTCCCTGCCCGGCTCCGCGGGCCTGTCGGCTGTCAGCTCCATCCGGCCCAGCCACGGCCTCCTCAAGTCGCCGTCGAGCGCCGCCGCCGCGGCCGCTGCTGCCGCTGCTGCCGCCGCCGCTGCAGCGGCTTCGGGGCCGCTGGGCAGCAGCTTCCAGCACTGGGGAGGGATGCCGTGTCCCTGCAGCATGTGCCAGGTGCCCGCTCCGTCGCACCACCACGTCTCCAGCATGAACACGGCCAGCCTGCCCAGATTAACCAGCGACGCCAAATGAACAGGCCTCGACGGGACGGAGGAGAGGGAAGGTGGGTGGGAAGGAGAGAGGCCGAAGGCGCACAGAAAGGGACCCCGAGGACAAAAAAAAGAGGGTTGTCCTGGACTCCACAAACTGAACCTCTCCCTTCCAGGACGTACAAAACTTGACCCCCACCCTTTATTGCTTCACAACAACTCTCCCCGGCCGTTCCCCCAACTAGGACTCCGTTACTTACATGGAGAGGGAATAGAACTCAAGACCCCGGACGCTAAAGCCCCTCTGCCTTCTCGGCCAAACTCCTGCAGAAAGCTGGCAGGGATGGGACAGGATTCCTCTTGAACTCCATCGCTTGGCTTCACTCTGATCTCAGTCCCTGTTGTGCGTAAACTCACCGCGCGTTGCATTCGGAACCTTGTATGTTGTTGTTCTTTAAAAACGGTAGAAGGTGCAAGTAAGTTTAGGCACTCTCGCCTTCAAACCAGAGGAACTCAAACTGCCTTAGCAGCCTAGCATCTCTCTCTCTCTCTCTCTCTCTCTCTCTCTCTCTCTTTCTGGGTGGGGGGAATATTCAGTCCTGCACACTTTATAACTGGACGTCCAGTCCTTTGGAAATCCGTGGGGTTCACTTCCCAGGAAATGTATCACAGAGGACTTTAATTCCAGAACTTGAGCAGATTTGCTTACAAGTAGGGTCCACTGTTGGTTTAAGTTCCAGGTAGCAGCAACTGAATCCTGAACGCGCTAGGCTGAAGTGGCCACTGAGACTAATGAGTTGTGGTTCCAAAGAGGGGACACGATCCAACCAGAGTCAGGCAGCTTTGAGAGCCAACGAAGAATGTTGTGGCACCTTCGAGGCATTGATTTTGGCATCAGCTCTGGAGGGCTAAAGACTGCGTCATCAGGTGCGTGGCTTGCTACAAGGTTTCGCTGCGCTGCAGCCCCTCTGGAAAGTGTGACTTTCCGTAGGTCTCTAAACCTGATCCTACATGCATGTAAGTAAGTCCGGCGAAATGCAACAGGGCTTACTACCAAGGTCCTTGAGCGTGAAGAATTGCAGCAGAAATGTTGACTGGATCGTGCCCAAGCTGGTTAGGATCGCCACGCTAAAATGCCGAGCGGGATCACTTTGGGCCTGCGTCATTAGGGCGGCCAATCTAAGGGGGAAAGTTATGCATTTTGCTGCTGGGGAGTCGGATTTGTATATACGCTGCCAGATCTGGTGCAAATGGTTCCCTCTTACGCTTTCTGATTGTGAGGGCTTGTTCTGTAAAACCTTTAAGGGCGGGGTGCGTGTTAAGGGCCTTTTCTTCTTTCAGGGCGCATGTCCTTAAGGCTTTCTTGATCAAACTTAACTGGTTTTTCGAAAGCGCCCCACAGACGAGATCCCCGCACTGTTTGGGGCTGCAGTATTGAGACATCCACCCACCCACACCCGGCTTGTTTCTGAATAACCTGTTGTCTTCTTCTTTTCTTAGCGCTGTCACCTTCAAGAGATTTTTTATCACCTGTTTATTTTTTTATATATATTATCTATATAAAATAAAGAAATGGAAAAAAGTTGCTAAATAATATTTATTGTTTGGTTGCAAAAAAAAAGTGATCCACTGTTGACATTTTTAAATAATAATAAAAGAAATAAAAGAAAGAGAAAACACGACCGTTTTGCATTTATTTCCTTTGTGAGATGTTCTCCAGATAGGATAATGAAGCCATTCGGTGTGAATGAGTTTCAGCTGAGGAATCGCCATCATCACGGGATGAAGGCCAGCAACTTGGCGATGAAGTTGAAGACCCCTCGCTTTTCTCCCAGCACATATTCTGAAAAACTAACTCCCCCTTCACTTAAATAGGAACTTTATTCTGATGTATTGGATCGAGCTTCAAGTGCTCACATTATGAGCACTCAATGGGCGCAGGATCGGGGCCACATTATTAAAAGACCAGCAGCTTCCGGCCCTCTCCTAGGCATGCCTACTGAGAAGGAAGCCCCGCGGTGTTCGGTGGAGGCTTTACTTTCCAGTAACTGTGCCTTGGATTGCGGCTCCAAACTATCATCCCGGGTTCGTGCTTGGCTTTGCAACAAACTCTTTCTGTATGCAGCCCAAGCCTTTGCACGTCCGTACGAAAGAGAAGCTGTAATCCTACGAACACTTCACTGGGAGTAAATCCCGTTGAAATCGAAGGCATGGATAGGATTGCAGCCTTAAGGCTCGGGGAGTTATGAATCAGCTATATATCTTAAGGGCCAGACTTGTTTCCAAGGGGCGAAATTGCCACATAGGGAGGACAGAAATAAGGGAAGGTGTCCAGTCCTTTTAAAGAGGGAGGAGGTCAAAGGCGCTCAATCTCAAGTGTGATCTGGGCTGTGCTGGGCAAAGAGGCTCTTAGTTGTTTTAGGACATTTCAGCCCTAGATGCAGTGATGGGAGATTGGTGGGATGGAATCTTCACCTTCACCACCACCACCACCATCATGGTGCACCAACACCAGAGGCGGGGAATTTGCGCATCCCCAGATGTTGTTCAACTCCCAACATCCCCAGCCTGCATGGTCCATGGTCAAGATCTCAGCGATGATGTAAGTTGTAGTACAGCAACATCTGGAGGCCCACAGGTCCCCCTGCCCGGCCCTACAAATTTGCCCCCGGGAGGAGCTAATGCAGGCGACCTCGAAGTTCTTGGAATCAGCGGTCCCAAACGCACCCTCTCGGATCACACCATCTGTAGGCTTATGACTACAGGGGTCCTTTCTGACCGAGCTCAGATGGAAAGAGGATTCCGGGCCGAATCACGGAAGCTCCATTGGATTTGCTTCTAATGAGCTGTGTTTAGGATTGTGTGCTCCGAAGCACCTGCGTGGAAACCTCCAGCCCTGCAGCAAGGAGTATTCCATTGGAATCCGGGGGAATTGACTTCCAAGTGACATGTGCAGCCGTGGACAGTGGCTCTGTCAGCTTTTTATTTTTCCATCCATCCATCCATTCACTCACTCACTCTCTAGAGCCACCAGTCACAGACAGTTGCAAAATGATGGCGCAGATTATTCCTGCTGTTTTAGACTGAAGGGCCAGGGGGTCGCAGGCAAGGGACATGCTCAACCCAAGACTTCCTTTTCGGGATCAGGTCTGATCTCAGTCCTTTTACACACAAATCACTCCTACGCGCACTCCACAAGTCTTTTTTGTTTTTATATTTTCTTAACCATTTGAGCAACTTGATTTGAGAGGGGAGGACGCTTTTCGTTCTTGCTAAATAATAGGGAGTCCAAATACGTTTGCAGATCTATCTACTACAAATTACCCCTCGATCTACCAGTTAGTTGATCGCGGTCCACCTTCTACCCAGCCCAGGACCTGATTCGAAGGACAGGAATGGAAACTGCAACGGGCGGGAGAAGGCGGGGGAAATAGCAATCCTAGGAACGTGAAAACCGGCTTCTTACGATGCCGTCCACGAACAAGACAGGACTTTAATCCAAAAATACTTCTATTTCTGAAAGGCATCCTGGCATATTATACGTTCTGAAAATAACGATTTTTCATCTGACTAGAACAGAAGTTCGAAACTTATCTCCTCTCCTCAAAAGTGGCGCACTGACTGTATCCATCATCTTGGTCCTTCGGTTCACCGCCCACCTCCTTCAAGTTTCTAGGCCTCATTATTTTTCTTTTGTACAATTAAATCACTCTATAAACATTTTAGCGAGGGGAGGGAACCATCCCTCAAATGCTGAGAGGGAACCCGACCCCTTCAAGTAATTTTCCAAAGCAAAGGTTTTAAACAATCTTGGTTGGATTCATACAACGATTTAATAGCTTCTAAATCATTAGAAGACGTGGGAGGAAGTTTACGTTGCAGACATTTAAAATTAAATCTTTGTTGAAGCAAGTAAACAGGCCCTAAGCATCTCTGAGCCAAGTGTTGCTACTCAAACGCTGCCTATCTGGGATGAGTTTGCCAGGTCCCAGAGAGGGTGTGATATCCAGGTAGGCTTAAGTTTCTGCACCGGCCATTAAAAAAGAAAAAAAAGAAAAACCCTGCCTCTCAGGTTTCCATGTGTTAAAGCTCTGAGTTCTAATCCGGGGGTTTGACTAATAGGAAACGCCTCCTTCAATCTGCTCCGCAGGAGGACTCATTAACAGATTTAGCGCTGGAGGAGAGCCGAGGTTCGAGGCTCAGGTCACAGAAGACAGCTGCCGAGTTCCCACCGGCTCGGATTGGTGTAGGGAGACCTAGATCTAAAACATTTTCTTTTTCAGCTGGCGGAAGAAGGTCGACGCCAAAACAGTACATACCGTCAAAAGCAGGCAGCGATCTTTGAAATGGCACCCGATAAGAACGCGTTTCCTAGAATCCGACTTGCTCCAGACAGTCTGCACAGCGCTGGGGGAAGCAGCTGGGCCCAGGCTACTTAATAACTGGACGTTGCTGTCTCCTTAGGGGACGAGCAGATCGTACTTCTCCATTGCTTTCCATACGTATAAATTAAAATTATTTGTAAATCAGAACCTTTTCGAAACAAATTACTGCTGTTGAGATTAATCCAAGGTACTAATTATTCGAAGGCTAAGGCCAAATTCTCTTGTTTGGCCAACCACACTCAACACTCCCTTAAAATGTAGAGAAAGCATTTGCAAACACGCCCAATGATCCCCCAAGTTCAGGACCCTTTCCTGGAAACTGGTCCTGCCTCTCAAATTATAGGGTTGCCCTATAGCAGTGGTACCTAACCTTGGCACTCCAGATGTTTTGGGACTACAACTCCCATCATCCCTGACCACTGGTCCTGTTAGCTAGGGATGATGGGAGTTGTAGTTCCAAAACATCTGGAGTGCCAAGGTTAGCCACCACTGCCCTATAGTTTCGTGGTGTCCTTTTCGGCTGTGCTCCCGTGCACCTGTTAGAACAACCTGGCTTGGAGAAAATCGGCAGGTGAAGCTTTTTTCGCACTTGAACCAAACTTACTTTATTTAGCAAAAAGATATATATACCGCTTGCTTGCAAAACAAACCACTAAGGCAGCGGTTTACAAATTACCCGCTAAGCTGCTGTAGGGTGTCAGGTTGCTGTTGAAGATGCTCAGGTGCAGGGCAGACATAATGATAAGAATAATAAAGGATGATGACGAAGTTAGCAATGGGGCAAGAGATCCTGCCTTCCCCCCTTTGGCTAATAGGCCCAAACGGAGACAAAGGCCCGATCTCGCCTTTTCCCCTGACAATGTTTATGCCACTCGCTTTCCTTTCTTCAGTCTGATCGAGGCTCAGAGCTGAACGCGACAAGCAAATTGGTTTCCTGACCTCAGTTAAAACCCTTACGCACCGAAACTCAGCTTTCTGCCTACAAGAAATGCAGTGATATGGCGGAGGCTTCACCGGTTGAACTGCTGCGGGCCGGGGTGTTCCTGTCCGTCTCTCCGCCTGCTCCGCTCTCCTCGCATCGCCATTTGACCACGCAGTTCCAGAAGCGAGACTCCGGATCAATTCCCCTTAAATGCATGAAATTTATGGAACAAATAAAGGGGAATCGGACTGAGCGAAAGGTGAGAAATAATCTATTTCTCTTCTGTTTAATCTGTTTATAGCGCTTCTGTGGAGAGAAACTGGCGCTTGCAAACGACTGAACTGAGCAAAACAGAAGAAGTAACAGAACTCCTGAGCATGTGCAGAGTACCTGCGATTTTCAAAAGGACTCTGTCCCGCATCGGGCGCGTCTGAACCCGTCGGGATCATCCACCTGCAAAGAGGCGCTCGGCTTCGAGGACAAGGATGGCGCTTTGGGCTTGAAGTTTAAACGCCCCTCTCCTTCCAGCACCCGCTCCGATTCCAATCCGGTCCCTGGCAATGGCGCAGTTAGGTCTCCTTAGGACTAAATGGTCTTACAGGGTGGGGGAGGGGATTGCTCTTTAGATGGATGTAATAAATATAAAATAATAAAAATAAAATATGTGTTTCAGGAGGCCCTCCTGCGTGCTCTTCCAAGTGGGTACGCTCTGCCCCCAAAGTCCGGCCGCTGCTCCCTGGTGATGACAGGACTTCCTTACTCCACATCTCTCGGGGCGAGGATCCCTCAGGAAGGGCAGGAGGGGACTGGGGAGACGCCTCTCTTGGGGTGCTCTTAGGGTCTCCTAGGAGCAATCTGTGCGCTCTGATTCTGCTCGCGGACTTCCTTTACTTGGACATTTATTTATTTGGTTATATTGCGTTTATATCCCACCTCCCCCCCCCCCCGCCCACGGAGCTCAAAGTGGCTTACATGGTTTTCCTCCTCCTCATTTCATCCCAGCAACCCTGTGAGGTAGGCCAGGCAGTGACTGGCTCAAGGTTTCATGGCCGAGTCCGATGCTCTAACCCAGGCAGAGGCAACTTTGGCCCTCCAGATGTTTTGGAACTACAACTCCCATGATCCCTAGCTAACAGGGCCAGTGGTCACGGGTGATGGGAATTGTAGTTCCAAAACATCTGAAGGGCCAAGGTGCCTGCTCTAACCACTAACAGCACCACCAACTGGCCACTGCGAGAACAGCTGGCTGGACTTGATGGGCCTTCGGTCTCTTCCGTTAGCGGCGACCTGGGAGATGCACAGCAGGGTTTTCTTTCCAGGTGGCTTGTAAGAAAGAGCCAAGGCAGGCAGGAGTTCCAGATGGGCGAGATCGTGGGTCGGGGCTGCCAGGCTTCCAGACCTCGTCTGGGTCTGGTCACTCTGGTGGATCTCAGGATTTCCGATCGCTGCCTCTTGGGGACATACCCACACCGTGCATTCAGAGCCCTCTTATACCACTTGAACAGCCAGGACATTGTCTGGGAACAGAACAGTCCCAGAACAGTCTGGGAATTGCATTTTGTTAAGCGCGCTGGGAATTGTAGCTTTGTGAGACAGCGCCCTCAAACTACAGTTCCCGGGATTCTTTGGACGGACCCCGTGGCTGTTAAAGGGTGCATTAAATGTGGCCGTGGGCATATTTCTTGAGAATAAGCAAGTCAGGGCGCAGCTTGAAACTGTCTGTACGGGTTTCGCTTTGTTAACCGGGGAAGAAAAGGACCGAGAACTCTCCAGGCTTTGAAAACGGGGCTCCCATCCGGGCAAAGGTTTGTGCCTTGAGCAGCTGCAGAGGAACTTTGGAAACTGACCTATGCCGAGTCAGACCTGCAAATGCGGATCTTGCGGGAAAGGCAAGCGAAGAGGTGACAGTGCCCAGCCCCATCTCTGACGAGGCGTTAGCTGCGATTCCTGCATTGCAGACGGCATAGGAGCCAACCCCTAGGCGCCGGGATCCCTACAATAAAATATTTGAGGGGGCCGGGCCCCCCACAGTCCTTGGATACACAGCCATACAAATAGCGTGCCTGCACTGCGTCTTGTGATTGATTATTATGCGGGGCGGAGCTTACCTGCCCCTCCCCCCTATTTTATTCAAGCTGGCACCCCTGGCAGGCGGTTGAACTAGATGCCCTTTGGGGGTCTCTTCCAAGTCTACAATGCTATGATTCTGTGTAGTTTCCCTTAAGCCAGTCAGAGCAGAAAGCAGCCTGGTGCCCTGGAAGGAGGCGAGAGAAACCCTGCAGGTGATTTTGCGCGCCTGCTGCTGCCCTGCTCCCTCCTGGCTCTCCCTTGGCTCCTGTCCCTGCTATAGAGCCGTTGGGGTGAGGAATAAGAAATGTCAAGCCACGCAAGGGTTTTCTTCGCCGATCTCATCAGCCGTGTGCTGTTTCCATATGTTCGCCTGCTGGCTCGACATGATGAGCGCCCCAGAGGGACCTGCTTATTATATTTTCCTACCTTTAAATCGGATCGTATAACGTTGCAGAATTAGCAGGGGTAGGGTGTCGTCCGTATGCTTCCAACTGAGCCTAGTTAGTTTTATTTGACATCACTTCCTGCCCCTGCGCCACCCCATTTTGGGAGGGGGGGAACCTGCAATCCGATGCATTGTGTGCACTCTCCTCAGAAAAGTCCCGTTGAAGGGGGGGCGAGGGGAGCTACTTCTGAGCCAACATGTCTATAGGATGCCATTGTTAACTCTTTGCACACTGATTAGCAAGTAATCCTGCTCCTTTGTGGGATTACTTGATGCTATAATATTAAATTCAGCATAATAACTTACTTGGAGGTAAGTCTCATTGAATGCAAGATCCATCGGATTGCAAATGAAAGGGTGAGACTAGGTTGATTTCTTTGACTGATTAATGTCACTGCAAACCCAGTTTGTTTGTTTGTTTGCTTGCTTGCTTTGCTTTGCTTTGCTTTGCTTGCCAAAGGCTTCCGAATGGGCCTGTTTGGAAATGGGGCTTTGGACAAGATGGGCCTTTGGCATCTAACCTGGCTCTTCTTAAATCAACCATTTCACACAAAAAATTAGTGGCAGGTAGATAAAAGAGCAATCCTAGGTTGGAAGGTCACTGGCATAGGACAGTGTAGCAAGACTGAAAAGATCAAGCTAGGGAAGTGAGGGAGAATCTTTCCCTTCAGAAGGCCTGAGCATCTTGGATTACAAATGAGATCTTGAAAGACTGGGGAACACTTGGCCTAGTCCAATGACCTGCTGTCAGGTAGTATTACTGTGAGAATGTTCAGGGAGGCAGGAGAGGATATATTGTTTAATTATATCCTTCCCAACTTGTGTTTACAAGTTCTACAATTTAGCAGAGTAACATTCCTCTTTTAAACTTACACAGCGGATAACGTCTTTGCCAGGCTTGTTTAAGCCTCTAAAACAAGTTTCCTGGCAATTCCCCTTTATTCCCTCTTAAAAAAGAATAGACACAACACAGTCTTGTATAAAAGAGTTTACTCACATTCTGTTCACAGATGGATCCCAGAAGGCAGACTTAGGTTACAAAATATATACACGTGGAATTATCCCATAAGGAGATAGTTCCTTTGTCCTCTCTCTGGAGATGTTGTTTCTTCGAGGAATGGAGTCAGAGAGAGAGATGGCTGCCTCTTCTGCCTTTTTTGTTACCTGTACAGGTGAGGTCACACCCACCTCTAGTCACATGTAGAGGAAGTTTGTCCCAGCCCAGGAGGAAATAGGAAGTTCCGACTGGCTGATCCAGACATCCCCTTTTTATGTCCACTCTAGGAATGTTGTATTTTACTGCTCTGTGTTTCACACCCCACAATTACCCCTTAGGTGAAGATCTGGGTTGAGGAATGGTGGGCAAGTCGCACCAAACTGAAGGTGTCCATAGGGCAAGAACAATTGAATGCACCTTCTGTTCCACATGGCTTAAGTAGATAACCACTCTGAAAGAATGTAGACAGTCTACCAACTTCATCAAGCACTTCCTGCCACTCAAAACTTTCTTTCTTTCTTTCTTTCTTTCTTTCTTTCTTTCTTTCTTTCTTTCTTTCTTTCTTTCTTTCTTTTCTCTCTCTCTCCCTCTCTCCCTCTCTCCCTCCCTCTCTCTCTCTCTCTCTCTGACACTTCAATTCAACCTTTCATCGTCCAAATTTTTATTTGTTCTTGTGAGTAGGATTGCGCATGAATGATTTTTACAACATTTTTAAAAATAAAAAAATCTGGTCAAGGCAAACCCAAAAGTATTTTTGGCAACTTGCATAAAGTATGAAAAACAAGCCCAATGGCACCTGTGCCTTTTGCAGCTGCATGAGCGGGGGATGAAAATTTTCTCCAGCATGAGGATTCAGAGACAGGCAGCACCTGCAGGTTGGGAGTGAGCGGGGGGGGGGGGGAGAGAGAGACCCTAACCTGTTCACTCTCTGCATATCATTTTGTTTAAAAGGTATAGGGAAGGGCTACAATGTTTACTGTGCAATCCACTGTATCTGCTCAGAAGTAAATCCCATTGAATTCTGTGGGACCTACATGTCAGTCATTACGGGATTGCAGTCTCAAGTCAATTAATGGCTTTAGGTTAAAAAAGTCTGCTCTTTAAAAAGGAACCCCAGACAAATGGGACAACAACATTAAACAACAATGTTATTTAAAATATAAATGCTTATCAAAACTGCATATGGTGGTCACTATCTTAAAATCTTATGCTTTCTGTGACATGCATGCATAGTTCAAAAGGAAAATATTTTTCTTTACAACTATTTATGTGTATGCAAAGTTATTCAGATTTAATCAATGAAGGGATAAAATCATACAGTTAATTGGCTGAGATCTCTTTTAATTGGGGATGAGCCCCAAGGTGGTTTTCCTAACAGCTGCACAGAAAAGTCAGAAATAACGGCAGGCTCAGCAAACAAAAACTATAGCCTTGCCTGCACTCTTGGTAGCACATGATGTGAAACTTATAAGGCAAACAACAAAGCATCAAGAAGCAGATGGGTGGAGGGATTAGCTCTCATGCTGATAGCCTTCCACCCAAAGTGGAATAGAAAATCTTGTCGCCTCAGCTGAGATGTGTGCCTCAAGTCTTCTGAGCCGCTCTACAGGATAAGAGAAAGGGGTGTCATGCAAAGAACGGTGGAAAACTGATCTGCTTAGCCAAGCAGGAAGGAAAAGATTTAGCAGCACCAAACCTCCTGTTTGCAGGTAGGGAGTGCCTTCCTCTCCAAAGAAATTGAAATGAATTAGCATGGTTCAGAGAAACTACACCAGTCTTTAAGTTTGTTGTCTTTTTAAGTTATTGATTCTATTGCTGCTGAAGCGGAAACATAACTTGCAGGAATTAAGCATGCAAACAGGGTGACCCGTTTCAAAAAGATGAGGGGGCTCCTGCACATTTAATAGTTGTGCAGCAGAAGGCATATCTGTCAGGGTAGCTTCCTGCTAAAGGTACAGGAGCCCTGCCTTCATTCATCTACCCAGTCAAGATGTGAAGCTTTTCTTACCACCTTTTTCTCCAGGCTAGGAAAAGACTGGGCTGCAATCCCATGCACTTGGGAGTCCACCCCATAATATAGTGGGACTTATTTCTGAGTAGACATTTATAGGATTTTGCTGCAGCACTGCAGCCACTTAACTATCAGTGAAAACCTGAGGTCAGGTGAAAATTTGTAGGCATTGGACCCACACTAAGGGCTTGTCCAGACTTCTACTTGTTTCCTGCCTAGAAAGCGTGGGGCAGAGCTGTTTTCTACTTGTCCTGAGGTTTCTAACCATGGGTCTGAGCAGACTTTTGTTTGCCTCGCCACTTTCCCTGGGAAAACTTGATGATGTTTTCTCCAATTCAGCAGTAAAGATTGGGTTTTCCCGGGGGAAGAAGCAGCGGGACAAGTGGAAGTCTGGTTGAGTCCTAAGGGCTCATGCACACTTCTGTTTGCCCCGCTACTTTCCCCTGGGAAAACTCATGGCTCAGCACTGAATCACAACAAATGGCAATCAGGTTTCATCGGATTGCCATTTGTTTCGATTTAGTGCTAAAGAGTGAGTTTTCCAGGGGGAAGTGATGGGGCAGAGGCAAAACTGCTTGGACCCTTGCCTAGAAAGTATGGGACAAGTGGAAGGCTGCTCAGACCTATGCTTTCTAGGCATGGGACAAGTGTGGACAAACCTTAAGCTTCTCATGTGGGATTAATGTTAGTCATGGTGACTAGCTTGTCCCATTCATTTCAATGGGACTAAAGCTTGACTGGCTTAACCCAGAACCCTGAGCTTGTTTTCTTCAGCTTCTGTGAAAGAATCAACACAGTCCTTCCTGAAAGTGCGTGATGAATCCATTCATGCTATGATCCTCCTATTCATGATGAGGAGACTTACAGCTCAATCCTACAAGTGTCTAAACAGAATTAAATCCCACTAATTTTTAAGGCACTTAATCTCAGGCAATATTGGTGTGATATTGCACCTTAGTTACGGTGACCAGTTACAATAGAGGACAGGACTCCTCCACCCGAAATCTCTTACTCTACACAACTATTAAAGGTGGAGAAGCCTTGTCTTGTTTTGCACTATCCTGGACTGAGCATCAATAGGTTTAGAACAGCAGTCATGATTTTGGACTTTCAGGTCTTCTTTTAAAAATGGTTCAAGCCATATTACACGAAAACTTTCAACAGCCTTGTTCATGACTCTGTTGGATCAAAGCACTTAAATGGAAGGTGACTAGTTCTCACCCTGTCTTGGATTATTTTACATTAGCTGTGTTATGGATCACTCAGGCTCTGCATATGTGACTATGACCCTGTAGAAGTACAACCATTGTTCGGCATGAATACTCTCATGGAGAAGCTGGTGGTTCTGGACTGTGTCTTTATTTGTGTTTAATGGATGGGGAAAAAGAGCCAGCTTTTGTGTTAATTCCGCTGCATGCAATGGACACCATATAATATTTAGACATAGCAGGGTGTTAATGTGCTAATGCAACACAGTCTGCAACAGATGGTTGCAAGAATACTGCCAGCTCTGATGGGCTCAGGGAGTGTTGCTACAGAGTTTCTAGTTTCAGTGGAGTCAATCAAACCTTTTTGCCTCCAAGCAATGGGAAATTGAGCTGCACTGAAGGAGGCCTAAGAGAATCCACTCATATGGATATCTGCATGGTTCTCATATGGATATCTGCTGATTATGGGGGGGGCAGTTTCTGTAAGGCAGGAATAAAGGCCTAATTACAGTGGTACCTCGGGTTAAATACTTATTTCGTTCCGGAGGTCCGTTCTTAACCTGAATCTGTTCTTAACCTGAGGTACCACTTTAGCTAATGAGGCCTCCCTGAAGCAAAGTTCTTAACCCGAGGTACTATTTCTGGGTTAGCGGAGTCTGTAACCTGAAGCGTCTGTAACCTGAAGCGTCTGTAACTCGAGGTACCACTGTACTCTTTGCTGGGTAGGCTGGCTCAAAAAGGAAGACACTGTTTTAAGAGAATTTACTACACTGCCTTTAACAGACAGATGTGTTGACATTTGCAGGAGATACCATGGATCTCAATCCCTGGAGAGTTTCACTTGTCTTTCTGCTGAGCAGCCTGCTGTGAAAGGCACAGAAATAGGTCAGATTATTTTTTTCTTTCGAGTCAGTTGCCAACCCTAGTGGTCCCGCTTGGCAAAGTAAGATTAAAAGCACCTCATGTGGCATCTCTGCCTATGTAAAACATCAGTTGTCTGTAGGCTTTGGCTGGGCATTGTGGTGAGAATTATAACCCTCCATGTTTCAAACTGCTTCCAGACTTCTCAGCAGTTCAGCAGCTAGACCAAGTATTATTATTATTATTATTATTATTATTACTGCTGTTATTATTACTGTTATTAACATTTTTAAACTGCTTTTCACCCTGAAAGATCCCAGGACAGTATGCAAATAGCCCAATAAAATACATCACATAATAACATAAATACAAACATCTTAAAACAAAAAATATTATCACTGAAATTATTGCAATCCTGCAGCAAAAAAAACAGCCCTTAAGCTCATTTACCCCCAAAGTCCAAAGGTGGGAAATATGTCTTCACTTGATATTGAAAAGTTGCCAGGGGGGGGGCAGTTGTACTTCCAAAAGAAGGGAATCCCCCCCCCCGCCCAAGTGGAGTGTAAGAGAGAAGACGAAATGGCCCACAGGCATTTGTGGGAGGGTCTCCACTGCAAATCTTAAGGCCTGGACCAGCAGTAGTCAGAAATGGCAGACTCTCCTTCAAATTATTGAGTCCCAAATTGTTTTTATGATCCATATTGTGTGTTTCTTACATAAAACAGCCCCCTAGCCTAGAGGATGATCTTTTTTTTTTTAAAGAAACTTCTCTTGAAGAGAGAAGTGAAGTGTGTGTGTGTGTGTGTGTGTGTGTGTGTGTAGTACAGTGTAAGTGAATAGATAGTTAGTAGCAGTTCTCCTAAACTGTAAATATTTTGTAAAGCTTATTAATATGAAAAACTTGGGTTCTTTCCAAGGTTTGGATTCCATTCTGCCCTATGTCCTGATCCTAACACACACACACACACACACACACACACAAAATGCAAAATAAAGTTTCCCTCCCCCATCCCTATTCTTGAGTTTATCCATAGAAGTTTTGTTCTGCCATTTATCTTCACTTGTTGGAGATGTCTTGACAAACTCTTGAGAATTAATTTCCCATCAGCTTTTTGCCATCTCTTCTTGAACTGGCAGGTCAGAACTTGCCATGTGCATTTGAAGGGGCGATTTGGATGGGCCACCCAGTCCCATTGTCCCTTCCCATGCATGTCCTGACACCAGCAGGGAGCCAGTAGAAAGTCCTCTAAGACAAGAGACCCCAGGACTCTGTGCCTAAGCAGACCTCAGCTTCCCAGCCATCATCAATCATTGTATTCCCCTGCCAAAATCAATACAATTGGATCAGGCCCAATGCACATGAGTGTTCCTTGAAAGTAAGAAGTGTGCCTTTTAGTTTAATATATTCCCTGGGTTGATCCTCTTGGAAGAGAAAGAAATCCATCAGTGTCACTATACATTATCAGAGTGGAGATTGATCACAGTGTTGGATTGTCTGAGAGTTTTACAGATGCAAAAGCAATTGTTACATTCCTATTTTCAGTAAAAATGTACATCTTTAATTGGAAGCAATGTCAGCCATGCCCTTTTGATTTGGTTACAAAGCTTTGCTCATATTCTACTCACTAATCTGGAGAACAGTAGAGCTGTCAACCCATTACAGCAATGTTTAGTCAATTACCTGTCTTGAATCTAACTGTTCATTGATTGATGAACCATTTAAAATAAATATTATAATACCTCCCTGGCAAATGAAACTGCCTGAATCAAAGTGTGCCTTTAGATGTTCTACCAAAGTGGTCTTTTCAACATCAAACACAAAGCAAATCAGATTTTACTCAGTTGTTACGATCTGCATTTTAATGTGTCATTTCCAGGATTAATTATCCTGATACAGCAGTTGTATGCTTCCAGCACATTGATATCAGTGGGTTTTTCTGTGCTCAGCTTCTACTACACTGCTGACTGAAAGCTCGTGGCTTCAAATATAAGAACATCAGTTTAGTTGTGTAAGGTTGCAGAAGGGCAAAAACAGAGTAGAGGTGCTAGCAAATCTGTGTAGCCCAAAATGACGACCCTCTAGATGCTATCTCTCCTAAGATATCTCTCAAGTAGAAATGGGAAGGGGAAACCTACTTCAATGATGTGACACATCTGTGGTCAATGCAAGCTACAGGGAGCCCTCATGTAGCCTGAGAGTGCACCTTAGCACAGCGATGGTGAGCCTGTGCCCCACCCGTCTTACTGGACTCTAATTCCCATAAGCCCCCCACCAGCGCATTCAATAGTCAGGTAGGATGGGAATTGGAATCCAACTATATCTGGAGGACCAAAGGTTTTCCCCACCCTCACCCTAGTAATTCATAAGAGAACCTGGTGGGGATAATATGGTCAGCCCAATGGAGGGATCCACGCATAGGGAGAAGGACATGAAAATCTGTGAGCAATGCCATCCTTTTGTCTTTTCGGCCCCTATTTTTTTCTCCACCCTCTGTGTTTTGTGCTAAAGTGTCACACCGGGAGAGAGGGACCTTTCTTGAAGACTTACCCATTAGGTAAATAAGAAAAGCGCACATAATAGAAGTGTTCTAACAGGAAACCACCTTCAGTGTGATGCATTGTTTTTCGAACTGTATTCTGGGAAATTTGGGGTTCCTTGGATGCTTAGCAGGGATTCCTCAATGAGGTGATTACAAACAGTGGGCAACCTTTCCTGACGCCTTCACCATTAGTAATCTGCCCATGCAATGTGAAGCTAGAAAGAAGACGTGTGTGTGTGTGTGTGTGTGTGTGTGTGTGTGTGTGTGTGTGTGTGTGACTGAGTACCACGCACTGCAAAGACAAGGCCTAACAGGTGCATAAACTGATGGGGGAACTACCTGAGCACATTTGATGTAATCTCTTGCTTTTTCTAATCCACTAGAAAGCACTATTAATTATACTAAACATAATAAGAGTGACATCATTTGTATTTATGTAATTTAGCGTTCAACTGACCGCTTTACTTGGTACTGTGCTTCTGCTTGTTTTTGATGTTGTATATTTGATGTTAGCTGCCTTGGTCCCTTTTGGGAGGAAAGACTGGATATAAGAGATGCTGATCTCGTCTTTGTTCTCCACAGCTCCAGCCATTCAAGTGTACTTTACTGGTGCGACGATCAACCTTATTTTCTCTTTCCTCATACACGCAAACCCCAGCTATACTCTAGAATCATATGGGGAGACTGTTAAATCAATACAGAAAACAAAACACGCTAGTTGTGTCACAAAAAAAGGGTATATGAAAACATCTGGATACATGAATGTTTCCTTGTGTGACTCAAAACACACCAATTGCCTTTTTGTTATTTCTAGGGTGCTTGACATCCACTGATTTATTTTTTACCTTTAAAAAAAAAATCACAATCCTTGCAATCTGTTTACAGTTTGTTAAGAACACATCACTGTCTTCCTTTGGGTAATGTGAAGCAAATATATATATAACTTTTGTCTTGGAGGGAAAGAGATCAGTGAAGCTTTGTGTCCATATTTTCTTTCCTCTCATTTCAGTTAAGCTTGCACTGTGTGACCAAGCAATTTTAAAATAAAATCCATATGCTCTTCATTGCTGGCGCTGATACAAGCCATTAGTTACTGTGCTAATATAGTGCCATCAAGATTTCACGGCACTTTGTAAGCAAAAGATAGGTCTTTGCCTATCTTGCAAACAATCTATGATTCTATTATTAAGGCTGCCGCCCTATGCACAATTATCTGGGAGGAAGTCCTGTGAAGTCAATAGGACTGAGTAGGCCGCCAGAGGATTGCACTCTAAGCCTGTTTTATTTTCTAAAATACTAAAGAAATAAGTAAATAGCACTGCTCCTTAGGCCTTTTCACAAAAAGCAACACTTTAGGAAGAACAATATGGAAGCACAGTGCATCTTTCGAATTTATAAATTAAAGCATTGGGAGAGTGCATTGTTCACATCACAATGTCCGGAGACTGAGCCAGCCTTCATTTTTTCTTCTTCTTTTACCGTCAACGAAGAGAATGACAATGTCTTGTTCGAAACTGCCCTTGGTATAAGCTATCATTGTGCAACTTAATTGAATATGCTACATGACTGTGCGAGAGACATATGTCTATTCACTATGACAAACATCAAGGGGCTGCCACTAGCTTCTGCAATGCTGAAATAAATGCAGAGCAAGTGCTCGTTCTCCCAAGGACCTGTGGCCCCAAGCAGCTTGAACAAAATCCGGCAGTATTCACTGATTAGTTACAGTTTATTAACAGCCCATACATTTCTCATCTGCTTACAAGGACTTGTTAGGAGTGTCACCTGCACTGCCAAAAATAAAAAAAACACACAACTGATGTCCGAACATATTTTCCTCCACAGTTATTTTAGTTCGATTCTGTCTTATAAGCGATGCCCACACACTGAAAAAAGTATAATATTTGGACCTTAAAAAGAAAGAAGTATTTTAATTTTTTTCATTTAGTTCATATTAATCTGCTGTTCATAACAATGAAACTAAGAGACTTGAGGTTACAAAACAGCACCACCCAAACCCAGCACAATCCACAGTGTACCAGCATCATGAATGCTCAATAAAAATGTATTCTGGAGGGCAGCTCTTGGACTGTGACTCGCATCAGCTCCAGCCTGCCTGTCCATGCTGTAGATATTTGATATGGACTGATATGCTTCTGTCTGCATGCAGATTGTTTAGGAGTTGAATAACTCAGAGCAATATTTCCCTTTTTGTCTGCATCAAAATATTTCTTCTTTTCTACATCGTGTGTGAGGGGGGGGAGGGAGAGGGGGAGAGATTGCATCCCAAATACTTGGGTGAAGGGAGAAGGCTCTGCAGGCTACAGACAACCCTTAGCCACCATCTGCGCCTCACTGAAGCAGGCAGGCATTTTCTCATAGTAACTCCAACAGAGAAAGCAGGTGCCAGGCATGACTGACAATCCCCACTTCACTCTGACATGGACTCTTGCCTTTTCCCCATCTTCAAAGAGCCACTCCTATGACAGAATAAAACTTGGCTCAGTAAGTGGGATCCGATCTGCAACAAAATGTTGTAGCATATAATGCTCCTGCTCAGCCAGGCCTGCCTTCTTCCAGGATGCTGAAGTCCATTCCCCCTTCCTGGTTCACCTCCACTTCCCCCTAGCAGTCAGCCACATTCCATGGTTTCTGAGTATGCCCAGTCCTCATGTATCTGTTGGGGTTTTCTTTATACTTCCATAGAGCTTTGGAGTTTCCCCTGAACCTGCTGATCTTTTCCTCTTGTGAGGGGGTCACGCTCCTTTAGCTACATCCACTCTGCCTAGGACCAATAGATCCCAATCCAACCTTCTGCCCACTGCTGTCTTATGCCACCAGCCCCAACAAGATGCTCAGCACATGACGTGCTATGGCATCTTCTGCCTCCCTCAGTGGCCGCAGTCCTTCAGCACTAGCACAGCCAGGCCTGTTGGGCAAATAAATACAGGGTGTGTTTCTTAATCTTCTCCAAAGGAAGAAAAAGCAGTAGGATAATTGCCATGGATCGAGAGAGGTGATATTTTGGGCCTGGGAGGGTGGGGTACTCGTAACTAGGCCTCGCTTAAAAGCTCCCCAATAACTGCAACCGCACCACACCTATGTCCTGCTAGCTCAGTCGGTAGAGCATGAGACTCAATTTCAAGGTCATGGGTTCAAGCCCCTTATTGGGTGAAAGATGCTTGCATTGCCGAGGGTTGGACTAGATGGTCCAACTTTACAATTCTACGATTTAAAGCACATTGAAAACACACACAACCCAAGAATCCTGGGAGCAGTAGTTTGTTAAGAGTGCTACGGTTCGTAGTTCTGTGAAGTGTAAAGTACAGTTCCCATAATCCTTTGCAGCAGGGATGAATGGGCTCTAATTGTACGGTATGTATGCAGCCTAGTTGGGTAGGTTGATTGCGGATGGCGGATGCATTGGACGTAGCAGTACAGCCTGGGACAAATTCAGATCCCAAGTCCTTTTTCATTAGCCGTTTGCTGCCTGCCTGTCCCCCTCTCTCTCATACCCTGATTGAATGGTGTTTTATGCAGAAGGCCAGCAGGCCTGGCTGCTGCATACATTGATAAGGACTTTGAGCCAGTGGCAGAGGAACAGGGCAAAACTGGGAACAGTATCCCTCTGTGTCCGCTGCAGTCCGTCTGCTTCCAATAAAGAGAGGGCTGCTTGGTCCTATAAAGCACCCCCTGTCTTTGCAGGTGTCCTAGGAACTTGGCCGTGGCACTTCAGCTAGACACATTTATTACCTTTTGGATGTTATAAATTTATCATTCATTCCTTTCCAAGGGCAAAGAATAGAAGCCGGGCATCAAGCTGCCCCTGCCTTCTCTCTCAGGTCCCTCTGCCAGTACATTTGGCTGGTTTGTTCTCTTTCAGGCTTGTTCTTCCTGTTGCATTCTGCCTATTCATGGAAGAAAGAGTCAAACCGGATGGCTGGATTCAGTGCAGGGAAATGACTTCAGAGCTACCTTTGTTCTCCCCTTCGTTCCTTTGAACACACTTGGCCATGTGTCCTTATGAAAGGGTTCGTTTTAACCATTTGGAACATCCCGCAAGCGAAGCTGCACCGGCCAGAATCACTCACATCTTTTGAGTCTGACGGAGAGTCCGAGTTAAACTGCCAGGGTTTTGTCACGCAAAAAACCTGACCATGACATTGGGCACTGTGTTATAAATCAGCCACAGCCGTCTAAGCAAACTGTCTCTTTTATGGCAAAGGGAGAACCCTCTACAGCGTTTGGCTTATGCTACCAACTTTAGAAGGCCTCAAAGAATATCGTTATTTCTTTCTCCTGCAAAGAAAGCCAGCCCTTTGAAATTGATTTTATAGACTTGTGTGTGCAATTTCACAGCACACTGGATCACACTGTTTTAAGGCAGCTTGGCTGTTCTATGCATAAGTACACTTTCAAACCTATTCTGAAGTTTGAAGTGAATGTTTGATTGCCTATCTTAAACCCATTTATAAAGAAAAAGGAAACAGACATCTTTTTCATTGGCATTTCTCTCCCCCCCCCCCCCGCTTCTGTGTCCACAAAAGTATTTTGTCATTTCCCTCTCGTTTGAAACAGAAAGTAGGTTCTTCCATGGGCTTGATAAATCTAAGCACTGTTTTTTCTTTCAAACTAGAAAACTTGACACTTAAGATTCAGTATCCTGGTTTTTCTTATCCTTACCTATTTTAGCCAACAACCCACAATTTGCAATAATAATTTTTATGATAATTTTCCCTCAATAAGTGTGTTTTAACGGTTTTTGTTTAAAGTGCTCAGATCAAAGTGGTTTCCATCAGCTTGAAGAATATGCTCTCTCCCAGGCATCCAGAGTTTGATAAGCGTAACTGTGCAGATCAATCTAAAGAACAACAGTTGAAAAGAAGATTTCTGGGTTTTTTGTTTGTTTTTTTAAAACCACATTTATTTATTTGTTATTAGAAGCATTAAGTTCTTATTATATTAAAATTAGATGCAAACATTGCAAAACAAACAAACAAACACTGAGATTTTCTAGTACCTACATTGCAAACAAAAGTGGAAACCTGAACTATCTAGTGAAAGGAGGGGCCTTGTTTATTTATTTACCATATTTATATCCTACCTTTCCTACAGCAATCTCAAAACAGTGCACATGGACACACCCACATGCTGGAATTTCATCCCCACAATAACTCTGAGATGTAGATTAAGTTGAGAGATAGATCACCCTGGAAGTTGCACATTTTATTGTACATTTGTGATGGTTTGTGCTCAGGATTGTATTGGGGTGGTTATATGCAATCCTGCTTTCCATACTGTTTGTGCCTGGGTGGACACATACTGCTTTGTTTCTATCCAGCGCATGTCCCATAACTTCCTGATGAAATACTGTAAATTTTTATACCACAAATGCTCTGGTTTCTTTCTTTCTTTTGTCCTGGTTTGGTTGCGAATGCCCCTCCCAATGGCATTAATTCATGACAATGGAGAAGCAGTGTAGACAGTCTGGTATAAATCCACCACAAATCATAGTTATTGTATCAATGACCTGTTGCAGATTCCTTTTTTTTTTTAAGGAAACTAGATCAGAGGGACCCCTAGTCTGATACTCTAACCACTGTACCCCAGTGCCTCATCCTTGTGCATATTCCAGTCTTGCCCCATCCTTGCCTCCCATTACAACATGGCATAATTAAGAGTTTTCAGCTCTCAATCCTACCTGGAGTTCATGGCCTATAACTCTGGAGCCCTATCTTCAATTAATGGCTCCCAGCTTTCAAAAGTCAGTGGCAAGACAGATGCTTGGCAATGGCTCTCAGATGATGCTATTATTATTACTACATCATTATCAACACCATCAGCATATTTTCCAAAGTGACTGAGGCTGCAATCCCAATCCCACTTTCCTGGAAGTAAGCCTCATGGAATTCAGTAAGATTTATGTCTGAGTAGACATGGTTAGGATTGCTCTGTAAAATAGGACTGGGAACTGTGCCTTTGTCCACCTCATCACAACAGTGCAGAAAGCTCCATAAGCCAAGCCACACTAGCTTACAATAATGGACTGATGGGAGCTCTGAAAGCTCTTTATTGTCAACTCGAAGTCAGAGGCCATGATTTCCAAGTGGACTAAGTGCATTGGGCTGGGAAAAGAAAAGACCAGAAAAGAAAAAGGAGGCAGTAGCCAGGGCCTACAAAAGCAAAGCACCAAGGTAGAAGATCAACCTGTGGGATCTCATCCTCTTCAGCTAAGGCTGGCTGGAGACATTTTGCTGCCTGAGGAGAAGAACAAGATGGCGCCCTTCCTCAAGGCATATAATAATAATAATAATAATAATAATAATAATAATAATAATAATAATAATTTATTGTTTCTACCCCGCCCATCTGGCCGCCACTCTGGGCGGCTTCCAGTAAACATTAAAATACATCAACACATCACAGATTAAAAGCTTCCCTAAAGAGGGCTGCCTTCAGGTATTTTCTAAAGGTCATATAGTTGTTGATCCCTTTGACCTCTGATGGGAGGGCGTTCCACAGGGCAGGCGCCACCACCAAGAAGGCCCTCTGCCTGGTTCCCTGTAGCTTTGCTTCTCGTAGTGAGGGAACCGCCAGAAGGCCCTCGGCGCTGGATATACAGAAGACAATATGACTGGCAGTTGAATCTTACTCCAATACTGGTGAAAGGACAGGATCTTCCACTGCACCTGAGAGCAGCAGGCTATCATAGGGGGTACAGGGCAGTCCACATGACACTCACACTTCTGTCCACTCCCTGCCACCTGAACCAGCAGGCTCACTCTGCCTCATCACAGGGCTGGCCCTGTTTCAGTCACCCACATGCCAGTCACCATACCCAGTATTTGGACACCAGTCTGCACCGCCATACTTATGAATGAGACCAAGGACAAACTTAGTGAATATGGCTCAAGTGATCACACGTGTGTATTGAAGCTTATGCACTCATATAATGATGTGGATTGTCTAGCTCATGTTTAAAATAGACTTGCCTAGTCTTCTCAAATTATGGACCTACCTTTGAGAACCACTTCTTAATTTTCACCATATATTTGTATGGTGGTTGTGCTGCTGTTGTGACTAACCTTATGTCAGGCTGTGACCCACCAGTGGGTTCCAACCCACCACTTGAAGACTAGCCTGTCACACCACAGGGAAATAGGCTTTCTGCAACATATTCCTTTGCCAAACATGGGGATGGTCCTGCCCCAGAATAATTCTGGCATCAGGAAAGATGTGGGGTCTCAATATTTGCTTATTCCTTGTATAATTGTTGGTTTATTATTGATATAATTATTCTTCATTTTAAAGAGTCAAAAAATCCAGTATGTACACTTAAGCCCTTGGGCATTTTTAAATGAAGCTTCCTTAATTATGGCATAAAACTGTGAGAACATAGGAAGCAGCAATGTAAGCGTGGCATTGTTATTATAGTTCTATTTGTTGCAATTTTATATCCCGTTATTACCAAGGCAGTTCACAATTTTAAGATACATAAACAATTAAAATGTTATAAAATGTAGATTAACAGTGCCCTCCTGGGCTATCTGAGAGTGGATGGCAAAAGCTGCCTTCCCTCAGGTCACACAGGTATTGTCTTAAGCAGCCCCAAGGAAGGCAGGGCAGGGGCTGCCACAATTGTTCTCTCAGGCAATCAACTGTCCTTGCAGGAAAGGGTGGCATGTTCTCATTTCCCCCAGAGTCCCACCCAAGAAAAAGGCAACAACAACAACAACCAACCAACCAACCAACCAACCAACAAGCCAGCAATGTCACTTCTGAGCTTAGTCTTTCCATCAGGTCAGAAAAAAACTTAAGTAGTCCCAGGCACCTTCCACAGTCTGGACCTCTTCCCTTCTATTTTCACTTAGGGCACACATGTCTTAAGTATCTCCAAGGAAAATGGGCTACAGCTTCTGTCTCCAAACCCTTTTATCTAGCTGTAGGGTATATACAATTAAAAATAAGAAAAAACATGGGCCTGGACATTTTGCATCTATCTGATTTAATGAGTTTTAATACCTGAATTACTTTACCCTGCTGTTTTATCATTTTGTTTTATTGCTTTGTATTGCCTTTGATTTTATTGTATTTTTGTATCTCAGTTCAATGTAAAAAAAAAACTTTTTAAGTTGTTCTAGACTTATGGTTTGCAATTCTAAGAACACTTATTATGGAGCAATGTCCATTAAGTTCAATAGGACTTACTTCTAAAGAAAAATGTTTAGGATTGCACTGTTTTTTTTAGTGGTACTGAATTTTACATTGCTTTATTTCATGCTTTGAGCTGCCTTAACAGAACAGCTGAGGAATACTTATAATAAATACCTGAAATCAAAATGAAACAAGGCTGAGACACAGCAAAAACATTTGTGAAATATAAATGGGGGGGGGGGAATCATGGCGAGTAACCACATTAGGCTAGCATAAACAATTAAGAGTCTTGTGGCACCTTCAAGACTAACCAATTTATCATGACATAAGCTTTGATGGACCACAGTCTACCTCATCAGATGTGTGAAGCATTATCGTGAATTATAGGTTATAAATTCACATGGGGGTTGGGGGGTTATAAAACGGTAGGTCAGAGGCAAATGAAAAGGACAGATAATGATAACTGACAGTGGTAGTTCACAAAACAGTGCTTGATGATGCAGACATATTGTCATTGGCAAGCCAATTAGCACATTCAGTGGGCTATAAAATCCTTTGCTGTATGTTAAAGTTGAATAGTTGTAAGCATGTGGGTGTAAACACAAGTCCTGCAACGTCCCATTTCTATATGTGATATCTCAGCTCTGTCTTCTGCTTTATTTTAAAATAGCTTGTTTTTAACCAGTGGCAGGGGGGCCAAGTAATTCTGTGACCAAAACAAACAAATATCAGACGCCACTTTGCGGTCTGAAAAGCAGAGGAAGTGTACTGATCCCAGCCCTTCGGCAGGGATTTATTCCTGCCAGCAGTCAAAACGCAGGAGAAGGAACCAGAGCACATATAGAGTAAACAGAAAAAGAAAAAACAAGCGCGCTCCAAAAGGTGAGCGGAAAGGAAAGGAGCCCTTGCGGAAGTTTTGGCGGCGGAACCCGCAGAGCCCGGAGGCGACAATAAACTTCTTGTTTTGCCCAGCGCAGCGTCTTCCCTCCACGCCGCGCGGAAGCCAATGAACGCCGCTCTTTGCCCAGATTTGCACTCCCATTGGCTGCCGGCCTGACATTCCTTTACTCTAACAACAGAGTTGGATTTAAAGGGGGTTCGGCCGATTATCCCTTTCCTCACATCTCACGGCAAATCACCGGCGCGTTCCCCCCCCCCTTTCCCTTCCAGCTGCTCCCCACCCCCACGGCTCCTTTTTTGTGCTATGGAAGTTTTCTGCCTGCTCTGAAAGCGCAGCCCCGAAGTGATCATGCTGAGGCAGCCGCCCTTCTATGAGCTGGTGGGCTACAGGCAGCCCCCTCCCGCCTTGCTGGCCAAACCAGCTCCTGAACGGCCAGACTTTGCTCCAGAGCCTCTCCAAGGACCCGGGAGTGCCAAGGCGACCGCGGCAGCAGCGGGAGGCCACCTCGCCCCTGCCGCCGGCGTCACGCCCAAGAGTGACCAGAAGACCGAGCAGCAGCAGCTCCGGAGGAAGATCAACAGCCGGGAGCGGAAGCGGATGCAAGATCTCAACCTGGCGATGGACGCGCTGCGGGAGGTGATCCTGCCCTACTCGGCCGCGCACTGTCAGAGCTCGCCGGGGAGGAAGCTCTCCAAGATCGCCACGCTGCTCCTGGCCAGGAACTACATCCTCTTACTGGGGAGCTCCTTGCAAGAGCTCCGGCGGATCCTAGGCGAGATGAGCGGCTCGGGCCCCCGGTTGCTCCTGGCCGGCCTGCCCCTCTTCGCCGCCGCCGCCGCCCCGGGCCCGGTGCTCTTGACGCCGGGGGCCGTGAATGCCCATCACCACCACGCCCCGCACCCGGCCAGCAAGTACCTCTCGGTGGCCCTGGAGGAGCAGCAGTGCGGCCAAGTGCACGTGCCCAGCGGCGCCGGCCTGTGCACTTGCGCCATTTGCAAGTTCCCCCACTTCATCCCGTCGTCCGGCCTCAGTTTAGCGGCCGTGCAGGCGCAGTTCTCCAAGTGACTGGCCCACTCCTGACCCGGGACTACGGCGGGGTGGGGGGGTTAGAGGAGAGGAGAGGCGGAAGATCGGACCTGGAGGGAGGGGCGAGGACAAGGACACGTGCGCAGCACGAGCGGCGGGGGGGGAGCCTCCTCCTCCGTTTAGTCCTCGCCGGTGCCGGACGGCGAGAGTGCAGACAGTTCAGTAGCGGGAGAAAGGAATCTCCGGGGCGTCCGGCCCTTTAAACAGGACAAGTTTGCATGCATTTTTCAGTGTCCTTTCAAATCAGATGTGAGATCGCTTCGCGCGCGCGCGTGGGTAGGGAGGCGGGAGACATTGCCAGGGGAAACGAAAAATAAAGCAGTTGCGCAGAAAACTTGCTTTACAGTTTTATAAGGGGCAAAAGACCAATCAAAGTTATGTACCGTGAATGATGAGAACTTGCGCGCATTCACTTTGGAATAAGCCACGAGGCTTGCTTCCAAAGTAAACGTGCTTAAGGTTGGGTTGCTTGTCCAATTGATGTAGTGCGCATGCTCCACAAAAGTCCGTAACTTAATCATGCTTCTGCAACTGTATTTGTCTTCACCCAGTGCAGTAACAAGCGTGTGTTGTCATTTACCTTGGCAACCCTGAGATGCCACCCGTTCTCCCTTATTGCCTAGTATTTTATTGTAGATCGTATAGTCATTAGTCGCCACTGATGTATTGTTTGAAGATAATACCACCACGGCTAACGAGGTGTGCAGCCCAAACCTATCCATTTTTACTCAGAAGTAAGCCCCACCACTGATTTTAATGGGACTGACGCCCAAGTAAGTTTGCATATCATGGTAGCCCTCAGCACAATCCTAAACTTGCTTACTCAGAATGGAGCTTATTGCTTAGTAAGTGTTCCTAGGATTCGTTTTCCATTACCTAAAAGATAATGATAAATTTGTAACATTACCCTGAGCAGATAATCCATAAACACTCTAGTTTAATGGTGATGAGTGAAACAGGAGAGCCATTGTCTTAGAAACAGAGAACAATTAATAAATAAATGTTTGTAATTTCATTTGATAGCTCCACCTCCTGATCTACTGCTTCTGATTTTAGTACTTGATATATTATATTTCTATCCTGGGTATAAGAGATGATGTTAGAAAAATACAGGTACTCAAAATTGGAATGTTCTAATATGTTGATACCATAATATATTACAGAGTCTGCACCACTGGAAGCTTTCCCCCCTTCTTTTAATCCTTTAGTTATTTATACTTGATTCTGATTAAAGATAGGTATTGAGACAGCCTTTTAAGATATCTTTCAATCCACCCCCCCCCAGTTTTATATACAAATGAAGCTGTATAATTCTAGAAACAAGGGTGTTTTAAATTCACTTACATCTGAATGGTTTTATTCTCCCATTTAGGTAGTTTTTGTTCACTTCAATTATTGTGAGTTTACCATTACAATCTGCACAAATAAACACTAAACTATAATATCTATCTTCTCACATGTCCAATGCATCTGTATCAATGAGAGGCAAAGTATGTTGTCATGTTATAATCCATTTATGCCTGAAGGAGAGCCAGTAATTCACTTCAGTCTCAAATTTGACTAAGCTTAATTAGAGGTAGGAGCAATCTAGTATCAAGGAAAAGAGCCCCAGAATAATTAGGGACTCTGCCTCCAATGGAAGTAGACACATAAGCAAAGACCTGGGTAGAGCCTGCAATTCATTGTAACCATATGGTAGTTTCAGAATGTCTTGTTAGGATTCAAGATGATTAACAAATGGTAGACATAAATTAAGTCTGGAAAGCTAGGTCAGTGAAGTGGGGAAGAGAGGAGAGCTGAACGTGGAGAGTAAATGAAGTCCTTAGAGTTAGCCTCCTTCTCCAGTGTCCAAATCTTCCTTCATGTTGGTTACTGCTGGGGAGTTTTCAGATCTTGAAGCATGCACACCCTTTTCTTGCTTCTAGGCTGAAGCTGGAAGCCTTCTCTCAGGGACTCTCAGCAGGAGGGCTGAGAGGAGACTGATCCCAGCCTGACACCTCAATCCCTAAGCAGGCTAACTCAACAGTAAGACCCAGTGTGTCAACGGGATATTCCCAGGTAAGTATGGACAAATTGCATCTTTGGCCTCCTCAATTCAATTTGATTAGTTCTGCCCAGGTGGTTTTCCCTGTTATTGACTGCTCGGTTTTAATTCAGAAGGAAGAACATCTAATACTCCTGCTCAGAGAGCAGAGCAAACGAACAGCGAAAAAATTAAATGTGATTCACAGTGGAATCCATGTATAATGGTACCTAGAAATATAGGAAGCTGCTTCACAGTGAGTCACACTCATTGGTCTATCTAGCTCAGCCTTGTCTACAAGGACTGGCAACAGCTCTAGAGGTTTCAGACTGGGGTCTCTCCCAGCTCTACCTGAAAATGCCAGGAACTGAATCTGGGACCTTCATTCAAGGCAGATGCTCGTCCACATACATCTATGTCATTTGAACTATTTATTTTTAGAAACATGAGTACAATAGCCTAGGTTGAAAGAAAGAAAGAAAGAAAGAAAGAAAGAGAAAATGGTTAACTTGCAAACATATCTAGAAAATGCTTAACTAATCTAGAAAAGGTCATGAAGAAATCCAGAGGGACTTGGCCAAACTAGTGAAAGGTAAACCTGAATGCAGATGAAATACAACAAGATGAGAGTGAAACCAATGGGTAAGGAAAGCCTCATTTCTCCTGCTTCTTATAGAGAACTTTTGCAGATTGAGAAACACACTTGTAGCCACACAATGCAAAGCTCATGCCTCTTCCATACTCTGCAAGAAAAAGAAAAGTGTAAGGCAATTCAGGGGAGACATTACGATCTGAGCTGAAGAGCAGGTAGCTGATAGCAAAATATAGTCCTATAGGTAGCTTTTGGGGTTGGTTATTTATGGTGTGCTATGGGTGAAAGCATGTCAAGTGCAAGTAGATAAATAGGTACCTCTGCAGCGGGAAGGTAAACGGCGTTTCCGTGTGCTGCTCTGGTTCGTCAGAAGCGGCTTAGTCATGTTGGCCACATGACCCGGAAGCTGTCTGTGGACAAACGCCGGCTCCCTCGGCCTATAGAGCGAGATGAGCGCCGCAACCCCAGAGTCATCCGCGACTGGACCTAATGGTCAGGGGTACCTTTACCTTTTTATGGGAACATTGGTTTGTTTTTAAAAGCTGATTAATGCATTTAAAAATAGATTAACATGTGTGTTTATAATATCATTTCCCCCTATTTATTCCTGCCTCTTTTACACCCCATTTAACTGTTTCAGACTGAGCCCCTGGGGAAAAGAAAATCTATTAACATTTGAGAAAACTGCTGTAAGCCATTCTGAATCCATGGGATTGAGCAGACTACCGGTAGCTATTAAGTCAGTGAGTAAGTAAGTAAAGGGACAGTATCATGTGTAAGTCAGGTAGTTCAATAATGTAATCAAATTCACTTAAATTATTATTTCAGATCTTTGGGGATACAGAAGACCCAGAGAAGTGGAAATTGCCAACAAGACAAATTGGAGGGTGCTTGTGGTTTTTTTTGCCATGGGACATTAATATTTTGGGCTGATGTTTTTGTTTAGAGTTCTCTGAATCCACAGAGAATCCTCCACTTTCACTATGAGAGTCTTCCTGCAGTAATGAAGTATTTAGCTGCCAAGAAACTGCATACTTTATTGTCATTCATAGAATTGTACTTTGAGGCGGCACAAAAACATCTTGCAATACATGCAAAGTAAATTTTGCTGAAGATGCTGGACAGCAACCCACTGGAAATCTAGCTATGTTAATTAGTCAGTGAATGATTGATTGAAAATATTGGCTAGGAACCATGTAATTACCCACAACAAATACTTACATGGGATCTACTGAGAATGATCCATCAGGAGCTCACAGCCATTTCCCAAGAACTGGAAATAAAATAATATTAGTCATTCACCCCAAGTATGCCCATAGAAACACTGACCATTGTAGAATGAAAGCTGAAGGTGTGCCAAATAATAATAGAATATGCAAACTAGAATAAAAATTCAATACAGAGATTAGCTACATTTTGGACTTCATTAAAATGGTTACGTTGCGTTACTTGAGCTAAAAATGAAACTCTCCTCAGGGAGATTGCGTTATACACAGATTATTTTCAATCTTACAGATTAGAATCAGAAAGTAAGGCTGCAATCCTGCACATGCTTACCTCAGAGGAAATCCCTTTGAACTCAACAAGGCTTTTTTCTAAGTGGACATGTATAGGATATCATGTCAGTATGTCTTCAGAAGGTGCAGATCTGAAGATGACATAATGTGAGGCCACACTATATGCAATGCCTTCAGAGGCAGGGGCTCCATAAAAAATAAACAAATGTTCTCTTGGCTTCAATGCCATTGTTTTACTTAAGTGTGGGAGAGGAGATGATATCTCCAATAGTAACTGCTCTTGCTGCCTCAGAGTGGCACCAAGTTATGAGAGTTACCTCAAGGTTGAATCCTGGCATATGGATAAAAGGTTTATTTCAGGTGCCATTGGACCCAACGCTAAGGACAATGGCTTGGAAAGGCAGAAACTTGTTTGTTTATGTAAGTGCTTACCATTATTATCCACACTTACTTTTTGCCCCACCTTTTCCAGGCGCAGGCCGGTGCATTAAAGCTCCTTGTCAGAGTGGGGTTCTTTTTTGCCCCAGAGTTTTTAGCACTCAGTCAGAGCAAATGTCAATTCAGGTTTTTTTTTAATAGATTGACATTTGCTCCGATTGAGATTTAAAGAGTGGGTTTTCTCAGGGAAAGCTCCAGAGCCCCAAAACTGGCACTCAGACATGGAGCTGTAAAACATAGACTATGCCTGTAAAGAGCAGAGGAAAGATAAATGTGGATAAGCCCTAAATATGGTATCTAATCATAATCTGTTTCCGTAGGTACTAAGGGCCAGAATGGTTCAGTTTTGCATTTCCTTTTATATTTCGGTGTGCTTAACTCTGAATTGGTATGTGGCTGTTGTGTGGTGAGGTTCACATAAAAATGGGTTCACTATGTAAGTCCCCCAACACGCCTGGCAAAAATTGCTATTAGCAGGGATGGGGAGACTTCTGTATGAATTAACTCTCATATAAATTAAATAACTGACCAAGAGAAAAGGCAATTTGGATCTGTGCCTTAATGATTATGAGCAAGCCTCCTCTAGGGAATTGGGAGAGACCTTGCATTTCTCTGGCAATGTGATGTAAATCATTCAGTTCTCTTCCAATTCCAAAATGACTGAAGGTACACTTTTAATTTCCTAGTAAACGTTGTATATGAAAGGAATTTCTTAACGGGCATGCGAAAGATCAATGGAAGAACACTCTGGCAATGCCACTGTTCCAGCTGTGGTAATGAAAGTGTAAGTAGAAAGACAGCTGGCAGAAGACCTTGGTTTTTCACATGAAACACACATTTCTGCCTTTTTATTTCAGGTTTCTGAGTAGAAAAACAGCCTCAGTTGTCAATCAGCTAACTTGCAGTGCTAATAGATTCTGATGGTTGGGGAAGAAGGGGGTGGGCAGTCAGTGCAGAATTTAATTTAACAACTTACAATACATCCACATGCCCAGAAAATGTGGACAGCTTGATAGGGTTCACTGAGCCAAAGAAGTAAGACCAAAACAGTGCATTAATGTATAGGGGAAGAATAGTTGCAATCAGCTCTCTTGTGCATTGGACAGAGAACTTGGAGATGAAGCAATTATCAGCCATCGGGGATTAATAGTAAAGTGTGAATGCCAAGCTGTATATGTTAGGGGCAGAATATGTTGCCTATAGAAAACAACAAAGAGCGTTTCTTACTATTAAGTGAGATTAAACGTAATGGCCTGATTTAATCACAAAGGCAGAATTAAATTCAGATGGCAACTTCAAAGTGGACACATGCACACAAGCTACTGCATACATTTACATATAGCTGGCATAGCTTGGCTTGCATCACAATAGGATAAAGTTTCTTTGGCCACTTAAACAATTTTCCATTCTTTGCCTTTCATTAACATTCACTGTATTTATCTCTAAATTGCTTTTAGCTAATAAGATGGTGCTAACAGTTATATTTATTCATGGAAGTCCATGAATAATTCCTCCAAGTAAATTTTTAATTCTACCAAGTAAAAAAACAACAACCCACAGCAGCAGAGGGTCAATGAGAATAGAATAGCTGTAATCAGGTAGTCACAAAAAGCTGCTGTAGTAACCTCCAGTCCTGTTTTTCATCTCTCCTCCCCACCCCAAGGTATCAATATTCCTAAGTATCCATCTGAATTCAATACCTCCCATGAAAAGTGCCTTCTTTTCATTCTGCTTGTAGAACACCCATGTTTTAATGAATGCCAAGCTAATTTTGGGGGTTTTGTTGTTGTTTCTGTTTGAAATTAATTAATTGAGCTAGTTTGATCTTGCTTCTGTGATGCTCCGAGGAGTTTTCAGATGCCGTAAGTTATTTGTTTCCAAATTTAGACCCACTTGGTGCTATGCAGTTTCCATCCCATAAATTAAGAATGTTAAATGCCCTGATCCTAGTCAGATTTACTTGGAAGTGATTCCCACCGATTCCTAGTAAACCCAAGAAAACTTGCTTAGGATTGCTGCCAAAGTGTACAAAGGTTCAAGCCATTATATCTGTTCATTAATTGGTTGCGTTGTCTGCTTAATAGCTCATTAACTACAGAGTAAACTCCTGAAATGAAGGTTTTATGCAGCACATATGTTTTCAAATGAATGACAACAGGTTGTGCTATAAAGGGAATTCAACAGGAGAAATGTTGAGTCCTCCCACACTGCATTCCAAATGCTACTTTTAATAGTCATACATGTATAGAGGAAATGATGGGCTAATGAGTGTTTCATCGATAAAAGTTTAGATATCTAAGCTACTAGCAAAGGCCTTGTAGAAATCATGGTGGTGCTACTACTGCAAAACAAAGGGAGTCCTGACAAAAAAAGAAAAAGAAAAATCAAGTATGTGGTACCCCACAAATGAGGAAGAAGATATACCACCTCTGTCTAATCCACAACAGCAGTGAAGAGCATACAGTGGTTTAAATTTAGCCAATGTGGTGCTCCCCAGATACTGTTAGATTACAACTCCCATCATCTCTGACCATGAACCACACTAGCTGGGGCTGATCCAACAAGCTCTGGTCAATGCCAAACTATAATCCAAAATTGTTGGTATCACTTAGGTGAGATCAAAGTTTGTGCAACAATGGCGTGTGTTCAACTAAATCCTACTCAGAGTTAAAATTAATGAAACTAAGGTAGTTGTGTATATTTAATTAATAGGCTTACTGTGAGTAGGACTAGCATTCAATGCCTGCAAGTTCAATTTTATATACCGGTAAGTCTGCCATGACCCCCATTAACTAAATAGCCCCAAACCAATTAGAGGGCAGTATACAACTATCATGTTCCATCAATACAAGGATTTCTGATTGCTCAACAGAACTTCCCTCTCTTCTCTTTGTGTGTTGCCTAAATCTGTTCTAGGGGTCAACTCAACACAACAGAGCATATGTGGGGTGGGGTGGGTTTGAGATGCTTGTGGGGAGAGGAGGGGAGAGGGAGGAATTCTGCTGTGGCAGTGGAAATCCTTGCATTGATAGAACATATTAGTTACATACCACCCAGAGTAACCTTTTTTGTAGGGGAGTTCCAGGCCTATGGTCATTTTGATTGCCCTTTTGGGCACTTTTTCCAGTTCTACAACCTCTTTTTAAATATGCCACAACCAGAATTGTATCAGTTTCAAAATATCATTATCAAGCCTGATGCCCAACCAACTCATCAAAACAGGAATGCCTCTGGGACTCAGGTTGCTTCCCTGTGGGTGTTAAAAACTAAAATGTTTGTGAGTCAGAATGAATTTTCGAGAGTGTCAAGTGAATAAACTTGCTCATAGTCCTGTCTTCTAACAAGGAGAACCTGCTCTTTTAAAAATTAGTATTTTAAATAAACCACTTCCATTCCATTTTTAACAGCCCCAGTGTTTAGCATTTGACAGCCAATATCTTATTAAATTTTAGGTTAAAAATAATGTATTATCTATTTTGCAGTTTACTGCCCCGGAACTTGATTTGATGAAGGGTGGTATAGCAGTGTTTTTAAGAAAAACAAGTTAAACAATGATCATGTTTTACATTTTGAATTTGCATTTCAAATGTGAAAGAAGTTTATAAACTGAATTTTAAATATTTGAAAATCTTCATTTCAATTCTGCCCCCTTTCACATACTTTTCTCTTTCAATGATTGATTGATTGATTGATTCATGTTGATTTTCCAAGTAGTTTATGTCATGGTGCAGCCAGAACATGTCACCACCTCTGAGTTTACAATATGTTACCTTCATAAAATCAGATAATTCCATTCTATCCCAAGCCACAAATCAACAGATGTGACTCCAAGGTACTCACAGTTTCTACAATTTTTCTATTTTTTTAGTTTATGGTCAGCTGAGTGGTTTGGGGTGGTTGTCTTTTTCGTCTGTTTCAATGATTTAATCATATTTTAGACTTTATGATGTACAGAGACAAGACACTCCCTTGACTCTCCCCATTAAATGTGTTCCAGGGGGAAATGATGGCTGTAACAACCCTGTACAAATCCTCTCAAATGAAAATAGGAAGGCCAATTTCAAAGGACAAAAGACTGAAGTCCTGGTGTGACAGGTCACTAAACACTTATCTGCCACTGCTCCAGGTTAGAGCATTGAAGAGAGGTCCTGCTAAGTAGCATAGAATATGGAACAAGGCCTTAACTGTGTTCTGGGCTTGCGAACCTTGGATGTAGAGGACTAAAGAATTTCAAATGAAACTCTGAAAACAGGAGGCTGGAAGGGTAAGGCCTATTCACGTTGCTTCTCAGGCAATTGAAAGGGGCAGCTACCCTAGCTGACTTTCACCTCAGTAGGATGTGACTGCTGACCAGTGAATTTTGTATCAATAATCAAAGCACAGGCATGAATGTCTTTTCCACCTGCTGTAACTCTGACACCATCCATATTGTTAAGCTTTATTTCTTGTAAGTGTTAAGTTGACTCAAGTAAGCAACAGCAGTGATAGTTCTGTAGTTCATAGTTTCATAGAGAAAGACATTGAAAATAATCATGAGCAAATGGGTCTATCACACTCTTTCCAAGGTGTAAATCTGGATCTGTTAACCTGTGTCCCTCCATATGTTGTTGGACTCCAACTACCACCCATCCCAGCCAACATTGCCAGAGGCTAGGGAAGATGGGAGTTGTAGTCCAGTAACATTTGTAGGGCCACAAAAAGCCAGAGCTGAGAGTTGTGTATGTGATCTAGAAGCAAGGCTGCAGGCTGGGCAGTTGGGAGACAGAAAAGGCTGTGGCTTTGGGAGAAGCAAGACCCTCTTGGTGTGTAGTTGTTGTTGTTGTTGTTTATTTCTACCCTGCCTATCTGATTGGGTTTCCCCAGCCACCCTGGGTGGCTTACAGTACATATAAAAAATTGTAAAACATCAGTCATAAAAAATTTCCCAATACAGGGCTGCCTTCAGATGTCTTCTAAAAGTCAGGTAGTTGTTTATTTCCTTGACATCTGATGAGAGGGCGTTCCATAGGGCGGGCGCCACCACCAAGAAGGCCCTCTGCCTGGTTCCCTGTAACCTCACTTCTCACAGTGCGGGAACCACCAGAAGGCCCTCGGCGCTGGATCTCAGTGTCCGGGCTGAATGATGGGGAGTGGAGACGCTTCTTCAGGTATACTGGTACACAGTATATAGGTATACTGTGTTAATGCTGTGACCCCTATTATCATAGGTTCAGGTTGTATATATGTGTAAATAAACCATATATCATAAAGACACCACAGTCCCCACTGCCCCTTATTCTGAGGAAACTGAACCCTGGGTAAGTGCCTAGAACCACTGGAATCTCACACCCTGCTCCAAGACTGGGGTGGCATTCAACAATATACACACAGGAACAATAAGCAGACCTCTGTACTAGGGCTAGGTGTGGAAGCTGATATTTGGATCTTTTAAATACCTGCACACCTAAATACAACCCACCCAAGGCTCACACTGAACTATGAAGCATGCACTTTGAAGCAAGCATTCACTTTCACCAAACTGGTGGGTCAGCTTTGGAGAAAGCAGCGCAGGCTGCATAGCCGTGAACCTGCGTTAGGGAATCCTGTGGATGTGGCAACCAAAGCAGCAAGTGAGCTCCTCTTCTGTGTCCTTTGCTGCTCCTGAATAATCTGGAAAGAAATTGGCTCCAGCTTTCTGTTAAGGAGGACTGTCAAGGGTCTGCACCAGCATTGCCAAGGGCCCGTTAATGCATATTTCTCGATGAAGAAAAGATTGTCACAACTATGCCTGTGAGTAGATTTAAAAGGGAAGGAGTACAAGGCCGTTGTTAACAATTGCTTTGCAAAGCAGCAGCAGCATCTCGATTTCATGAATGGTCATTAACACAAAGCTGCACTTTCTTTCCCATCTGGCTTTGTTGCTGTAAATACAGTCCATGCAACATCTTGATGGTTTCTCTTTCCCAATAGGTTGTTTCTGGTGTTTTGCCAAATGTGTCAAACAGAACCATCTGGGTTTGGGAAGGTTCTGCACTTCCCCAGGCTTGGCTCCATATGCACAGCGCTGCTGGCCTCCTCTGCCCTCTCCAGGCCTGCTGTGAATCAAACTGATTGTTATTCAGGTGGGATGGCCCGGTCATGAACTGCGCTAATCAAAAAACAAACTGCACCAAAACACTGAGGCTCACACGCTGGCGAAGGCCTCCCCCTGACCTCTGTTCACCAGCCCCTTCCAATGGAGGCGGATTCAGGTTGTGTTCTCATTCTGGATTTCTGCACCTTCCACAGTTACCAGACATCTGTGTAAAATCTCCATCTCCATCCAGCCCCTCCCCTTGCCTTGTGCTGGGCACTAAGGTCAGTTAATGCTCAACAATTCAACGTGGGAAGTCTTCCTGAGGATGTACCAGGCCATAAATTTCACCTAACAAGAGCCACTTATCAAGTTTGGCCTTGTTAAAGAGCCTCCCAGATATTAATCACAATAAAGTCTACAGTGTCTGTAGTGTGGTGTAGAAAGAATGAAACAGTTGGAGGGTGCAAAAATGGAGAGGTTTTGTTTTGTTTTTTAAAAGTGTAGTGTTGCCTTTATGGTAGTCTTGATGGGAGGCAACATTGCTGGATGTAAGCTAAGTAGCATGAGAAAGTGGGGTGTATGTTATGGGCATATCCTATTTATTTACCTACAATAGCTCTGGGTGAATACCAAGACCCTTGCATCTTTCCTTACCAATGCATACTGGGATGGATGGTTTTCTGTGGAAAATTTAAATAACTTCTCAACCCAACTGAGCAACAGTGAATGACATCAGTGGGACTGATTTTTATTCTCTGTTTCAGTGGTTGCTAATCAGTCTTTTGAATGCTAGGTATGTTTCTATATGATAGTTCTTCACACAAAATAATATCTGGTCATTTTCCTTTTAGTTTATTAGTGCTAGAGAATACCTATCAGGTCATTCTAAAATTCATAATTAAATGGAACTCATTCCCAGTTAGTGGGCATAGGTAGTAAATATTGTATGCTTTGGACACATAACATTGATAAAGAAAACAATAATTTAAGACATAGTGACTATGAAATAAATTGTAATATATTTAAGTATACCATTTTTAGTAACATTAATAATTAAAATGGAGTCACAAGCCTTATTTAAAATGCTATTAATATATTACAAACTACTAAGTTATACTATATGAAAAATGTGTTAGTATTTGGGCTGTGCAGCTGATTTGGATGAAGCCTAAATCTTGAACCAATGAGGGATTCTGGGCTTGTCCAAGGTGCAGTGAGATCTGTTCAAAGCACCCTGAACTGAAGCAGGGACCTCTGTAGTGTTTCGTGGTTGCACTGTAGGTGGACAGTGGACACCCAGTTAAAATTTCTTAAAAATTGGCTTGGTTAATTTCAGTATGTATTTGCAGAATCAAAATCTAAGAACAGTGTTCCTGTTCAGCAACAGAAGGTATGGGCACCACAGAATTACAGGGGTTGCCAACCTATTTTGCAGCCAGTGGGCACATTTGGAATTTTGAGAAAGTGCCATCAGTGTCAGTCACAAAATGGCTTCCACAGAGTATGTGGCAGAACACACAATGGCTGCCAAATCCAACAGAGCAGAAAAATTGCACCTACATCAGCAACTGCCACACTTGCCCACATGGATGGATGGGGTTTTTTTTGCACCTCTCCTTTGTACAGAATGGATGGGGGAGTGTATGAGTCCAATCCTGGCATGCAATTAAATGTGTGCATGTTTAAGGAGGTGTTCAGTGTAGGAGAAACTGAGACAATGCAAATAGGAACTTAGCAGGGTGCCAAAGGTGGATTTTTGAGTGGTTGTTGACTGGGGCTTTTTCCAGGCCCCATAGAAGGCACTGGCAGTCACACTAGCATCTGTAGGCGTCATAGTGATAACTCCAGGTTTAGGAGCTGCCACCCTACATGTCCTGCCATTAGGCTTATGGTCATCCACAGGTGGCCATCTGGCAGTACTTTCTTTGCTGCGCATTCATGCAAAGCGGTGCATAAATAAATGCATTTGTTTCATTTAGAAACAGACACAAATAGCCAGACTCTTCAAATACAAGCATGCAGAACAAAGCAGACGTTGAAAAATGAGGCAAGTATCTAAAGCCTGGTCCAAATGCACTAACAGCCACCCGGTGCCCCTTTGAATCCAAATCAAGTGAAGGTTGCCCTACATTGTAAGTTGATTGTGTGTTCCCACTGGCCAGAAGGATCCACTGCTTTGGCCATTTCACGACATCACTGCAAACTACTTTGATGCTGGTTTCCAGCAAGTAGGATGGAGAAATGGATGAACTCATGCAACAATCCATGCGCATCATGGGCTCACCACTTGGAGCAACCTCCATTTACTTTGGTGCTTGTTTGTATGATTTAGGACTCTCAATAAGAAAGCATCTATCTCTTGTCATTGAAGTTAATGAGACACACTCAGGTTTTTAAGACTCCCGGTACTAGATCTGGGTATCTTGATTCACAGTTATCATCAGAATAGCTAGTAAAGTTGCAAGACTTCTCAGCCTGTTCAGAGCTTGCAAAAGCTAGTCTTGGAGAGAGGCTAGTTGTCTACAAAAGCCTCCTAGCTCATTTGTTCTTGTTGGTGGTACAGCACCCGGGGTCCATTAAGGCATCTGCCTGCCTGCACTTGCTGCTTATCCCTTCCTAATGTAAATCTGGGCATTGCCATATAAGGATGGCATATCCCCCAATCCCACCAGCCCCTGTGAACGTCAGGAGCAAATCTCCCACACTGAGATTTCCCATGATGCCGCTGGTCCAAAGAGAATGGAGAGAATTAAAAACCTTTCCAGTTTCAAAGAGTTTAAAAATCTGTTTGGTCTCCTTAGGATAGTTTGAAGTGAATGGGGGGTGGGAGCGGGGGAGACAGAGTACGTGCTGTGTGCTGACAAAGATTTGGTAATTCTCAGGATCACACTAATACCAGTTGTTAAGACACAGGTTGCTGCAAGCTCTTAATTGTGTTTGGTGTGATGTACAAAACAATATGTCTTGATCATCTGAATGGCTAGCTGGTGTTAGAATATTCCTGGCACCACTATAAAGCAAAGCTTTCCTTTTAGTTAACCGGTTAAGGAATGTGGGTTAATGCAGCCTCCCCTTTTTACCCCCACAGCTCTGTTTTTCGGAGGTTGGCAGTAACTGACACTTTTTCTTTTGCTTAATTAAGTTGTTCAGAAGAAGGCTGGTCAAACAGTTGCATCTACGTGGGGAGTCTTGAAATGAACAGAAAGCCGTGGGCGTTGCCAACATAGAAAGGGGGATTCTGTTATTGTTTGGGTGTAGACGGGTCATTTTTTCAAAGTTACTGCTGCCTGAGTGACCACAGCCCTTCAGCAACAGCAGCAACAGCAGCAGTGAAAGCACATTCAGCTGCTTAAATGCAACTACCTTCAGCTTCACAATGTGTGTGGGGGGGGGGGGAGAGAGAGAGAAAGAGAGAGAGAGAGAGAGAGAGAGAGAGAGAGAGAGAGAGAGAGAGAGAGAGTCAGCATCAAGAAACATTTTCTGTATCTTCTCCTTTCTTCCCTTTTTAAAGGCAAACAGTGGGCTCTCTTAAACCGTATTTGTCAATAGATGGTGAAGAAATTCAGCTGGTAGATCGGTTCTCCCTCCCAGTTTGCAAAATGAAAAGAAAAAAAACACACAGCAAAACCCGATTTTCTTTTTTAACTGCAAAACTCTTGTTTATTGGTTCAGTCAGTTTACACCTGAACTGATTTACGCTGAATAATAAAATGTTTCACACTTTAGAACTGACGCGCATTGAATAATGCCATCTTTAGAACTTGCTTTCTTCATTCTCTGACACAGGGCTGAATTCCAACAGTGGCCGTCCTCCTGCAAGCAAAGCAGTAAATTGACGGCCATGTTTTATGGAAAGAATGAGAGAGAGTCCACGCCTGGACATGTGCATTCTTTCAAGGTTTTCTTTGTCCTATGGAGCTTCTCAAGAGTCCTCTCAGTCTCAATGGCCTTGTTGAAATTCTGCTGGGCCACTTTGTTTGCATAAGGTTAACATCTGTCTGTCATATTGCCATTCAACAGGGAGATCCTAAACTGGAGAAAGGCAATTTTACATCACCTTAAGATGGGGACTGCCTTCTATTAGGGAACATTCCCTCCAACTGCTAAGTATAGCTACCCGACTTGTTTACTTTTTACCTAGGCACAGCTACCAAAATTACTTTGTGCCTTTGCTAATATAAGGACTAGTTAGTTTCTCTTGATGCTCATTTTCTGCCTATCAGAGAATCTGTATGTTTTGCCTAAGGAAGGAGATAGACTTGGGTAGCAACCAGTTCTTATATTTTCAGAGATGGGGAATCAGCCATTGTTATACAGGAGACTCCTCACTTACACGTGGGTTATATTCCGGGTTCCTGAACGCATAAGTGAAATGTACATAATTGGGGAGCACAGGGGAGAGTCCTCGTGGCGAATGAGGAGTCCCTCCCCAGATCCTAAAGAAGATGTTTTCTTCAGACTCTGGTATACAGTATATAACAGGCTGTCTCTGAGGGGTAGCTGACTTCTAAGCTAAGGACTAGGGCTGGTTAGCGGCCCCCCCAAAAGGAAAGCATTTTTTAGAGCATTACTTTAGTAAATGTGTAGCGAGTCCTAGCTCAAAACCAGACCATTTCAAGGTAACTCTCCCTCAGAGCTTGTTGGACTAGTGGTTGATAGTTTTTTTATTATTATGAAATTAAGAGGGTTCCCCCCTTAAACTCTGATTCAAAGAAGTTTCTGTAATTTGGAGTTGGGTTAAATAGGGGTAGGGGGGAAATTGTTTCAGTTTATATTTAACAATGAATCTATCAAAATTGTTGGTAGGCACCCATCTGTCTCGGGAGACAAGCAAAATTGCACTTTTCAAAACAATATGAGCACTGAAGCACAGCTGTCCTTTGAAATTTGCACTTGTCTGAATTTTGCGATGCACTTTTCTAATACAGGTTTACAAAAATGCATATATTAAGGGAAAGTGTACAAAAAAAATTAAACATATATTAGGGGCAATTGTTTGCAAAAATGTGTACAATGGTACCGGTACCTCTGGTTACGAACTTAATTCGTTCTGGAGGTCTGTTCATAACCTGAAACATTCTTAACCTGAGGTGCCACTTTAGCTAATGGGGCCTCCCACTGCCGCCACACTGCCACCGCACGATTTCTGTTCTTATCCTGAGGTAAAGTTCTTAACCCGAGGTACTACTTCCAGGTTAGCGGAGTCTGTAACCCGAAGTGTTTGTAACCCAAGGTGTTTGTAACCCGAGGTACCACTGTATATTGGTCAAAACTGCATACAAAACTGCATTTATTATAAGAAATTCACACTAAAATGTTGATGAATTTTCAATATGATTTTCATTCAAAAATATCACAAATTGTGGCATAAATGTGAAGAACTGAATTTAAGATTGGAAAAATGAGAAACCGAGTGGACCGAAATTGACAGATAATTAGTTACAGATAATTCTCTAGTTTTTCTCACAGTCTATTCATAACACATGTTACACTTTTGATGCCATTTCAAAGCTTATTCTTCCTTTTTGGTACATTTTATCTGATTTTCCTCCTCTCCTTTCCGTCTGTTGTCTCATCTGCATATTTACATTTAGACAACAAAGTCCTCTAACTTGTCTTTCTTGCTTAGGCTACACACTGTAAAGCACTGTGTCTGCTAGTAATGCTGAGTAATATTACTTATATAATATTACCAATGATAATAATAATGGTCAACCTTCTTTTATTGCCTTTAGTAACTCCCTAGATGTGTGACATACACATACAACATTAATCTCTGTGTATTACATATTTTTAGGAGGGCAGAGTTAATTTGCAATTAACATTTCTAGGCATCCAGAGGTTGAGGTTAAAATTGTATTTAAAAAAAAAATCAAAGCTCTTTTACAATGTCAAGAAATCCATCTGTTATTAATTAAAACAACAACAACTGTGCAGATACTACCAAAACAATTCCTGGACAAAGTATCCCTAGATGACAAATTGTTAAAGATGCAGCTTCACACCCTGTTGTGTTGTGAGATACGTGTCAAATAGTTTAGTTTAGCACATCAGCCTGCTGCCTCTCCTCCTTGGCTAGCTGATGCAAATAGCATGCAGATTTTATGCAGCTCATACAGTGCTCTTTAAAAAGCCCCAAAGTTCCAGCTGCTCAGTTCGCTCAAATGAGCTCTCTCATTTTGCAACGACTCAGCTAAGAGGATGCCTTTACTCCCAGGAAAACAGAAGCCTTTCCTTGACATGGATAACCCAGCATGAGTTCAAACGCTGAAGTGAAAGTCCAGAAGACAGAAAGCCAGATTCACAAGGGCTGAACAGAAGCCATTTCACCATTCCTGGCACTTGCAGTTCCACATGGAGCTTTGTTGCTCCTCAGGACAAAGAAGAGCGCAGTTCCTTTTCGCCCCATATTCTGCTGACAGATGCATAATAAACTGACAGAGACCAAGCAAGATTTCAGAAGGAGGGGGCAGAAAACCCCAGTTACACAGGTGGTGCAGCATAGAAGGACCGGGGGATGGTCACTTTCTGCAGGTGTTCATCCACTGCCCCTGTATTTGCATAAATTTGCATGCTGTCAAACAGCCAGCTGACAGGATCTCTGAGAAGGTCTGGACTGAGACCAAACCTGTCAGTGACTTTCTCCTTGCCAGTCAAGGTTGGCTTTGGGTGCAATTAAAGAAAGGAAGAACTACTTTTGACATTGCACAGAAAGAAAGAGTCACAGATGGGGGCAGACACACATACACACTCAGAGCTCTGACTGCCTAAAAACAAAAACCCTAACAGGAAAGTATTATACAGTGAAAGTTTCTGTTATCATCCTTTCTTGATGGGGGGGGGGATTATGTGAGACAGTGGCTGCCAAGGCTGAGAATGTGAGATTGCACACAACCATCTTATAACAGTTATTTTAAAAATAGCTGAGGGAGAAAGAAGACATTACTATTTTACTGATCCGTTGTTAGCCCTATCAATTTATTTGTTGTCACAATTTTTCCAACTATACTATCAGGCCACCACGACACACCAAAACTATGAGAAGGGGATATTTATTCAGAATGTATAAACCATTCTCCCATGAAATGTTTCCGAAGCAAAAAATAAAAGTAAATGAAAAATAAAAAAGTTTCTAAATACTAAGCATATAATATAAACACAGCAATTTAAAAGCAACTCCTTAAAGCAGTGACCCCCAAAGTGGGCAGTACCACCCCCTTCGAAGGGGTGGGTGGGATTACAGTGGTACCTTGGGTTACAGACGCTTCAGGTTACAGACGCTTCAGGTTACAGACCCCGCTAACCCAGAAGTAGTACCTCGGGTTAAGAACTTTGCTTCAGGATGAGAACAGAAATTGCGCGGCGGCCGCAGGAGGCCCCATTAGCTAAAGTGGTATCTCAGGTTAAGAACAGTTTCAAGTTAAGAACGGACCTCCAGAACGAATTAAGTTCTTAACCTGAGGTACCACTGTACTCAGGGGGTACTAAGAGGCAGGCAGGCGGGGGGGGGGAGTGAAGATGTAAATGACTAACAGACTTTGAAAAGCTGTTATCACTGGATAAAGTTCATCAATTTTGTCAAAGAGTGTTAATTGGATTTGGGGGGGGGGGAAGTGTCATTAATTGTTACTACTTTGAATTTTATTGTGTTCCTTAGTGGGTTGTGCAAACTGCTGGTATTCTGAATACAGTGGAACCCCGGGTTACACACGCGATCTGTTCCGGGGTCGCACTGTGTAACATGAACGCACGAGGAAAAAAACCAAAAACCCGGAAGTTCGCTTTTTTGTGCTTCTGCGCATGCGTGAACTGCGCAGAATGCTTCTGCGCACCTGCGCTCCGCGGAGGACTTCCGGGTCGCCTCCGTGCTTATCCCGAACATACGCAACACGGAGCGTACGTAACACAAGGTATGACTGTAGTGCTTTTTATACAGTAGGATGAGTTTATGGAACCAAGGGACCGGTGGCCCCCAAAAGTTTGGGAACCACCGTTTTAAAACATCAGTTTGTTACACTATTTCAGCATACCTTATAAAATGGCTAAGTCACACTTCACAAGGGAATTGATACTAGGTACTCGGTAGCGGAGGAAGGGGGCAGGATGCCACGGGCGGCACGGGGGCTGCAGGGCACCCTCCAGCAGATGGGCCCAGCACTGCCTGCAAATGCAGCACGGACGTGGCATGGGACACGTGTGGTGAGCGGCCTGCAGGGTGCCCCAGCCATCACCTCCCTCGCTGCCATGGCCATGGCCACCCTCCAGCTGAGGGGGAGGCAGCTGGACCCTGCCCCAGCTTGCCCCACCCCCATGGGCAGCTAGCTCCACCCCGCAGCATCTCGTCCCATTCCCTTTGCGGATGCCCAAGAGGCTAGCTACGCCGCTGGTGGGGGGGGGGAGCATTCGCCAGACTGGGGAGAGCTGAGTGGCCCTGCATTCCTGCTTCCCTGGGCTTTAAAGCCCCAGCGGCTAGCTATGCTGCTGTCTGTACTTCTAAAACAGGGGTAAGCAAACCTTTTCAGCAGGGGGCCGGTCCACTGTCCCTCAGACCTCGTGGGGAGCTGGACTATATTGGGGGGGGGGGATGAACGAATTTCTATGCCCCACAAAAAAACCCAGAGATGCATTTTAAATAAAAGGACACATTCTACTCATGTAAAAACAGGCTGATTCCCGGACTGTCTGCGGGCCGGATTTAGAAGGCGATTGGGCCAGATCCGGTCCCCGGGCCTTAGTTTCCCTACCCATGTTCTAAAATGTGATGCTAGTGTCCAATTTTGGAAGTTTGCCTTTTGACCTGAAAGGCATCACTAACAGTAATCTCAGTTCTCAGAGGGCCTGAGGAAGAAGGTATCAGCTGGTTTACAAGAACCTCATTTATTATTATTATTTACACAAGTACAAAAAATCTGGGAGGTGAGGGACTGCTCCCCAGAATAGCCTGATGATATCTGTGGCTGCTCAGTGGGCATGGAATTTTGGGTGGCTGTGTGCCTATGGCTCCATCTGTACTATAACAATTTTTAACAATCATGGCTTTCCCCCAAAGAATCATGAAAACTGTAGTTTGTTAAGAGTGATGCATGTTGTTAGGAGACCCCTATACCCCTCACAAAACTACAGTCCTCAGTGTGGTTTAACTGTCAGTCCTTCTTGCTAGGGAACTCTGGGAATTGTAGGCCTGTGAGAGAGATCGCTGACTCTTCTAGCCATTCAACACCAGTCAAAGCCTCTCTTATTTTCTTAGGCCGATTATGTTTTACATTTTTAATCTACAGTGGAATTATTTTAATTGTTACTTTATTTTGCTGTGTAGACTATTAATTGTTGCATTTAAAACAACAACCATCTATTGGTTTTGTTGTGTTTTTGACATGTTTGTTGTGTTTGTTGTGTTTTTGACATGTTAAAGGGCAGTGTATACATTTATTAAACAAATGCACAGTTAAAAAATTCATCTCTCTCTTAATCTGGCCCTTGTAATATAAACTTTGAGCAAAGCTCCCTGGAAATGGACCTCTAGGTTGATTATGCTGGTGGGTGTCTGGTAGCTGGAACTACTCTACAGGGGTGGCAGGTTGAATAACATAGGGGGGCAGGTAAGCCCTGCCCCACATGATCAATCACATGACACGGTGCACGAGCACCATTTGAATGGCAATGTCCTCCAATATTTTTTTGGGGGGGCAAAGGGAGCTCAGCCCCTAGGAGTCGGCTCCTATGGTACTCTAGACTTAAGGGGCTAGAACTGCCTTCAGAGGTTTGTGTACCAGCACCATGTACTCAGATTGGGGTAACTGCTGAGGCAGTGGCTGTGGTAACCACTGGCAGGTTCACCAATGACATTTTGACACCTGAGGTAAAGGACATGCATGTACGGAAACTTTATGGAATGGCAGGTGAACTTATTTCAACAGTAGAAGCTGAATGACATGACCCACTGCACTTGAATTTTGGGAGTGCTTGATCTCCAAGAGAGGGGAATGCCCAGAGGGAGAGATGCCTCCAGCATCTGTCACCTGAGGTGACGGCTTCACTCTGCCTAGTGATAGAGCTATCCCTGGCTACTAGTTGACACCATCTCTACAGCTGCCCTCACGTCACAGGTAAAGGGGATATTGGAGGCTTGATGGATCTTAACTAAAAATGGATAAATAAAAAAATACATAGGTTACATATTTTCAAAGCTCATGGTTGTCCCCTGGTTGTTTTGCATATTCTCACCAAGGCACGGAAATTTAATAGCTCATGTTTAAACAGTGACGGGCACTAGAGTTTCATGAGCAAGAGACAATCGGTTCTGTTTATTCCCCAACAATAAAGAGCCTGTTTAGCTCTGGACTGCAAGTGACTGAGCCATCTGGCCCATATCTTCACAGTAAAACATTGTCCATGACACAAAAATGATTGCATCCCCAGGACAAACTAATGTGACCTCCAAAGAAAGCCTTCCTCTGAAGCTATGATATCATACTGCATAGGAGACACCAGCACAATTGAATCTGGTCACCAAGGGCGCAAGTGAGATAGGACTATTTAAATCAAATTTTATAGGAGACTTTTTGTCCTCCGTGGCAAATCGTCGAGATCCGACGACAGCATTGAAACATCTTTTTTTATTCACTCATAAGGCAACAGTGCCGTTCTGTTGTGTATTGGCAGGCATCTTTAGCTTGTGCTCAGTCCAGGAAGTACACATCCATTTGCAGAATTAGCACCTGCAAGCTTCCCTTCCAACAATGTTTTACTGATGGTTCACCACCTGCACCAGCCTTTTCTCTTGCTACCCCAGAAACAAGCAGCCCTTTCTCCTCATTGCCAACTGGGATGTCCAAAGTCTGCCACAGCCTTACAAATAATTTTCTGAGCTGAAGAAGCCACTCACAATGCTCCTTTACCTGAATGGCAGTTCATAAAGGAGTGGGCGGGGGGGGGGAGGAAGGGAATCTAAACAACAACTCATCTCAGGGAAATAAATGAAACTTTCTAAATAAGGTCAATGTATCTTTGCCGGTGCAGTGTTTGCTTTACAGCAGTCTTTGAAAGGAACGTCTAGTTAAGAGGAATTGCAAATCCAGTTAAAGACTAACCCTTTTAATGAAGACTAATATGAATCTGAGCTGACTTGTGGGGATATGACTGGTGTTAATTGTTTGAGCTCGACTAACATCTCTTTTATGACCCTGGCATCTCCAGTTTGCTTAAAGTGTATTAGCCACAGCTTCCATGCTTTTCAAGGTATCAGTGTAACAAGTCTCATTCTAAAAAGATTAGCATTGTGTAAGTGCTAATTATCTCCTGCCATTAGTACAAAGGACCTCGTTAGTCTTCAACCTGAGCTAGATACAATTACAAGAGTTGTTATATGATGAGTTTTACCCTTGCCTTTGAGGTCCCCACATATAGGATATTGGATGGGAAGAGGTGCTCCTTGTTAAGAAAAGTAGTTCACCTACAAAGCAGTAAGAGGATGGGCTTCCTTTCCTTGCTTGCTCCAGGAGAATGTTACACATGTGTACTAGGCATGGCCATGTTTCCACCCATGTGTGTACGTGTGCATGTGCACGCACACATACAACTGCAGAATTTCTTTTACGGAAGTGTGTTTTTTTTATTTTTACAGCTGCATATCAATAGCGGAGTTTCAATATGTTGCAAAAATCTGTGAACTACCTCTCAGCTTGATTGCAGTTGAAACAAGGAATATTTGTGGCTAAAGTGATGAAGTAAATGCATGTCACATGGTTTAACTACACTACTATATAGCCAAAGCTATATTTACTGCAAGAGATCCAGTGTTTGGCCCCCACCAAAAATGGGCCTCATGCTAATGGTCCCCTCAAGCTTGGAGCCAGCCCTGTACCATAATACATTTAATCATTTAACCATTTGACTAAACCCGACAGGCTATATACATATATTAAAATAATAATAATCAGCATTGACAGATGGGAATACACACCACACACACATATATACCCCAAGAAAAGTTCCTCGTGTCCCTAAGATTCAGTTGGCCTTCACAAGGGACCGAGTGTTTAGTGTGGGAGATCCCTGCCCTGTGGAATTGTCCTGTCAGTCTATTCCTTCAGAATTTTGAAAACTGTATTGTTTAGACAGGCCTTTGCTAATGTGATTCTTTTTCCTTTTCATCCATCAATTGATTTACTGATGTTTTTATGGAAGCCTTGTATTGATGCTTCTATTCTTATATGTCATCTACCGCCTTGACATATTTATATGAAAATGAATATTATGAATATTATATTATGAATGTAACTAAACAAAATGAGAGCTAGCCTCAGTAGTTGAATATAAATATGAGTTTTGAAGGCGAGCAGCAAAAGGCATACTTATCATAAGAAGAGTTCTAGGAATTTGTTTCTCTGAGACATGTTTTCCTTTTCTTACTTGCTGCTTCCTTCTGGGTTGACGCGCCTTGTTTCCTGGTCGCAGGGATTATGCAGTAACCAAATTCCCTGGAGAAGCTACACATCTCCTCAGCGACAAGGATCTGTTCTCTTTTTAAAACTTCACTCATTTTCAATTCCTTTGTTTTGTTTTGTGTTCTTTTCAAATATTTAAATCAAGCCTCCAAAAACAAATCAATTCATTGAAATGCAGCATGTTTTTTGACTTACTTTTACATCAATAAAATTTAAGCTTGAATGTCAGCTAAGTCAGTGGGCAAGTGTTAGTGAAACAGGACAATACTACTCTGTTTTTTAAGGATACACATGCACTGCTTAATGCTGAAAAAGGCTTCCAGATAGCTGACTACCACCCTATATTTTTTATGATACTTAACTTACTCTGAATAGGCTCGTTTAATGGATTAAACTTAGTCATGTTCATTCATTTCAATGGACCTACGAGTAAGGGGTGTAGGGGGTGTTAGGAGAGGAGTATTCCCTCTGGTGAGGGACAGGTCATGCTCTTTCAGGGGTAGTTTGTCCACCTCTGGTGTCCCCCCCCCCTGCACTCAGCTCTCACCTGTGGCTCCTAGAAGCTGTCAGTACGCAGCAGCGGCCACACCCCGGGAAATGGCTTTGACTGGCTGGCTAAACCAGGTGAGGGTAGCCAATGGTCTCAAACCCTCAGTAAGTTAAGGAGGTCCCTTGAATGTGAAGACAGCCTCTGGCAGATTGAGCAGACAAGGCTAATAGTGGGTCCAACAGTCAAGAAAGTGGTTTTTGCATGTGCTGTAGAAGGAAGTAGATGGGGTTCATCAACCTGGGAAAACAGCCCATCTAGGAGAAGGAAAACCTCAGCTGCCTTGTAGGATATCTTGGGAGAGATGAAAAGACTAAGGAGTAAACCCTAGACAAATCTGGAGTGGAGTCCCTAAGGTGGTTGGATGGCACCTTGTATGCCTCCTTCCAGCAACTCCTGCAGCCAAGCTGGTGCCAAATGTATTGCTCTGCTTTCCTTTGGACCACATCAGCAAGGCCAAGCAAGGGGGTCCTGTCTGGGCAGCCCAGGATTTCCATACCCATTGCCCATATTTGTGTCCTGGGGAGGTCACTTCAGTGCTGCAAACACAGTAGTTTGGTTTCACCCCCAGAGGCACACTCCATTGTCTCTTGGTGCCAACAACTCTGAGTAAAAGTTGAATACCACCCATAGATATAAAATAAAGACAGTGGCCCACTCTAACCATCCAAATTAACTGTTGGAGATGAGTGTAGGAAAATAACTAGAATCGTGTCCTCTTACCTGGAACTGCATTGTGAGAACTGCCATCACTGCCTGGCAATGAACCTGGAGTCCTGATCCAGCAAGAGGCATGTTCCAAACAGCCATGTGCATCATTTTGCATATAGAACAGGGCTGGGGAACCTCTGTCCCTCCAGATGTTGCTGGACAACAACTGACATCATCTCTGGCCACTGGCCTGGGACTGATGGGAGTTGGGAGTCCAACAACTTGTGCAGGAGCACAGCTTTCCCAACCCTGATATAGAACAGAGGCAGAAAGCTGGGCTAGATCAGGACCCTGCCTTGGAAGTTATCCACCTCTGACTTAATGAGATGGTTGGAAAGCTTAGCTAAGGGTCCATCTCTTCTTCCTTGCCTCTTTTTCTTTCTCTATGCATGACATTTCAAGAGGAAAAGGAAGAATGGGAACAAGCTCTAAAAGCTGCCCACTGTATGTGCGGGGATATAATGTTTATAGGAGGCAATAAAGGTGTCTAAAATTCTGGAGAGGAAAGCATCACCACCACTATAGTCCATAACTGGCCCACTCTGTATTCTTAAAGATAAAGGGCAAAAACATATTTGTGTATGTTGAACAATATTAGACATTGCATGCCTAAATATCTGCCTCTAGATATTCTCTGCCATTCTGTGCTTCTCTCTCCCAAATATCCAGCACATGCTGATTATCAAAATCTAAAGTAACATTACTTGCCTCTCAATATATCCATTTAATATGTCCGGTACAGGCAGCTAGCTCCTTGCTTTCAAAGGACTATCTGACAGATCCTATTCATTTTCAAAGTAGCTCACTACAGTTTGGGTAATTATCTTTCATTTCCCGCTTTCTGACACTTTTCAATGATTTGCTGACATCTGAAGCGATACGTACAAGCCTATAAGAGACAGCTGGACTCTCCAGCCAAAAGATACAAATACACTTAGAAAGGATTCCCATACCGAATCTGAAATAACCATGTGCTTTGCAAATGGCAAGCTGCATCTGCATTTTAATAGGACACTTTTTAAAAAGGAAGAATTCATGAATCAGTTATCAGTTTTAACTTTTTCATTGCCAGTTAAAAAGTCATACTTGCATGCAAACTAGATCCAGATTGGTTTGACATATTTACAGAACATCTTTACTTCCCCCACCCCATAGCTTTATTCCTAGATTGCTGAAAAATAATTATCCAATATATATCCTAAGCTACGATTTTTGAATGGTGATAGGCACTGGGTTATAGGCAGCACGTCCAGCCTGACACAATTGATTTGTCAAAGCTGGTAAGTACCTTTCCAGTCCAGCTGATTAAATGCCAAGTTTTTTATACCTAAATTCCACTAAAGGTGCATAATGCAGAGCATACCATTTCCTCTAGTTTCAGTGTTCAGGCTGTGTCTTTGCTTAATATAGCCAATATGACACTATGGGCATGGACACATGCACAAGGCATGGAACGGCACAGTTTGCAGAAATACAAAACTTGGTGAGATTATGTGTGTATAGCATCACACTGTTGTATGTTTAGAATCATCTACATGTTTGCAAATAAACAATTACCAAGTAAGATTTAAGGAAGCACAGCAACATGGAGAGAGGGTGGAGTCATAAGACAAGAGCAGGTTTTCTCTTTGTCTATTTGCCCAGGGAACTTAGGGGCCCCATGTAATATAATTTAGGGGGGGTTAGGCTATATGCCTGAATCCCCTTCTAATTCCTGGATCCAGCAGGGATTCAATTGCTGGAATAGCCAAACCAGCTTCTTAGTGAGGTAATGGGCTAAGTATGGGTCGTTAAGGTAACAAAGGAAGTGGCTCTGTGCCAGGGAACAAATGGGTGGCCCCCACCTCAACTAGCAGATAGTGAGAAGGACAAAAGCCAAAGCAGAGTTGTGTGAGAGAGCTGGAAGCTGAAAGTAGGCTGTGGGCTGAAGCCTGTGAAGGAGAGACATTCGTGATTTTGGATGGGAGAAGCAAGACCTTATTGGGATGTTAATGTTGTGAGCCCCTCCATCATAGGCTCTAGTTGTGTAAACAAACCATATATCATAAAGACGCCACAGCCTCCGCTATGCCTCATTCCCAAAGGAGAAACAAACCCTGGTAAGCACCTGGAATCTTGCACCACAAAAATATTGGGGTGGCATGTTATAATCATCTATATGTTTGCAGATGAACTATTAAGGAAGAATTAGGGAGACACATCAACAAGTGCATAAAAAGAGAAAGAGAGATAGTTGTAAGACAAGAGCAGCTTTCTTGTTCTTTTTCATGTCCTCCAAGAAATGTTGGGGCCCCATGTAATTTAATTTAATACTTGGGAGTTGTTTGAAGATGGCAGCTGTACTTTTTTGGAATGCTTGTTTGTGTGCATAGCAGTTCCAAGGAGAGAACACTTTGACTCTCATTTCAAATAGACCAGATCCAGGCACTTTTAGAAGAAACTGATTTTCTGGATCCATTTCCATTGGGGTTTAGGCCCGGTTATGGCACATAAACTATTTTGGTTGGCCTGTATGATGACCGCTGTCAAGAGAGAGACAAGGGAAACATGTCCATGCTAATTGCTTTCAGTACCATCGGCCATGGTAACCTTCTGGAGCAACTCTCCGAACTAGGGTTGGGTGGTGTGGGGATGTTTGGGGATGCAGGAGAGGATATATTGTTTAAGATATCCTATTCCAACTTGTGTTAACAAGTCCCGGAACTTAGCAGAGTTTTACATTCCCCTTTTAAACTCACACACAGCAGAAAGCTTGCTCAGACTCGCTAGAGTCTCTAAAATAAATCTATCCCAGTATTTCCCCTTATTCCCTCTTAAAATAAGACACGACTCAGTCTTCTATAAAAGCATATAAAAGCGTTTACTTACATAGATCATCTGTTCACAATTGGATCCCAGAAGGCAGACTTAAACTTAGTAAAAGTTACATGTGCTCAGGAGACTGTCCCATAGGGGAAAACAGCTCCTTTGTCCTCTCTTGGCTACAAGCCAAGAGAGCATCTTTGTGATGTGACTTCTTTGAGTACGTCATCCAAAAGAGAAAGATGGAGTCTGGCCTCAGTGCTTTTGTGTTACCTGCCCACAGGTGAGGCCACATCCACCTCCAGTTACACAGAGGAAGTCCACACCAGCCCAGAATAAACAGGAAGTTCCAGCTGGTGGACTGAGACCCTCTTTATGTCCACTCTAGCAATGTTGTGTTTGACTGCTCCTGCGTTTTACATCCCACAGGTGGCACCGCTTTAAGGTGGTTCGAGTCCTACTTGGATGGTCATTCCCAGAGATTGTTGCTTGGGGAAAGCTTTTCAGCTCCATGGAACCTTCAATGTGGGGTTCCGCAGGGCTCAATCCTATCCCCTATGTTGTTTAACATCTACATGAAACTGCTGGGTGGGGTTATCTGGAGATTTGGAGTACATTGTCAGCAGTATGCTGATGACACTCAGCTCTATTTCTCCTTTACATCTGCAGGTGAGGCAGTGGAAGTGCTGGACCAGTGTCTTGCCTCGGTAATGGACTGGATGAGAGCCAACAAACTGAAACTCAATCCAGATAAGACTGAGGCACTGTTAGTGGGTGGTTCCCTAGACAGGATGGGTAGGAGATCGCCTGCTCTTGGTGGGGTTACACTTCCTCTGAAGGAGGAAGCTTGGGGGTACTCCTGGATCCTTTGCTGTTGCTGAAGGCTCAGGTGGCCTCAGTGGCCCAGTGTGCCTTCCATCAGCTTTGGCTGGTGGCCCAGCTACACCCCTATCTGGACAGGGATAGCCTAACTACTGTTGTCTATGCTCTGGTAACATCAAGGTTAGATTACTGCAATGTGTTACATGTAGGGCTGCCTCTGAAGACGGTTTGGGAACTTCAGCTATTGCAGAATTCAGTGGCCAGGTTGCTCACCGGAGCAAGACGGTTTGAGCATATTACACCAATCCTTGTCTGACTGCACTGGCTAGCAAAATGGCTCAGGACTGCAATACCTCAAGGACTGCCTCTTTCCAGATGAATCTACCCAGACCCCGAGATCATCTTCTGAGGCCCTTCTTCATGTGCCTCCTCCTCGAGTGGTCCGGAGGGTGGCAGCAAGAAAATAGGCCTTCTCTGCTCCCCATCTGTGGAATGCTCTCCCCAGGGAAGTTCACCTGGCGCCTTCATTATAAACTTTTAGGCGCCAGGCAAAAATGTTCCTTTTTAACCAGACCTTTGGTTGATTTGATTTGATTGATTTGACTGACATCCTGTTTTGGGGGGGGGAGGGGGCTATTGGGTTGTTGTCTTTATTTTGATTATGTATTTTGTAGTTTTATATTTTGATTTTATTGTGTGAACTGCCCTGAGACCTCCAGGCATAGGGAGGTATATAAATTCAATATATATATATAAATATTGGACAGAGAAAAAAGCCTCATTAGACTGGAAGAAAATTGAAGTTGTGGAACAGGTGGAAGAAATGAGGTTTCATCGGCTTCATACTTAGTGATAAATCAGCTTGTGAACAACAAATGAGTCTTGCGGCAACTTAAAAACAAATTAATTCATTATGATGTAAGTTTACATGGACTACTGTCCACTTCATCAGCTGCAGAAAGTCTTTTCATTGTTTGGCAAATCCATAGATACGTGAGTATAGAAGAAGGAGAAAGGGTAAAATGCAGACTCAAATATTAATTAAATTCAATGATTCAATTAAATGCTTAAATGTATGCAACGTAAGCACAGTGATGATAATAGTAATTGCTGATAGCATCTTGAGAATATCTCAATGCAACTTGGAAACATGTCATTAATTTACAATTAGATTCCTACAGTTGTCTGACTTGCGAGAACTGGTACCGGTATATATTTTCTGTTTTGAAGCTTGGACAACAGCACCTGATGTTTGTGCTTATGAATCAGTCAGTCCATAATGAAAAATGGTCCTTCAGTTACTGACCAATTACCGTAGTTCTCACAACCAACAGTGCCCCTTACTGGTCAGAGAGCTGAAAGAAGAAAGTTTTTGACTACAATTCTTCCCACCCACGAGAGAGAGAGAGAGAGAGAGAGAGAGAGAGAGAGAGAGAGAGAGATGCCTCTCCTAATAGTTTAACAAATGTGTTTATTGCATGTTGAATGTAAGAAGGAATAACAAACACTGAAATCTCTACTTGGGGCTTAGTGCTCCCTTGTGGTCTGTTTCATGTTCCAGTTCTGGTAGATGTATGCTGCAAACCTATATCCATTTACATGAATGTATATGTCCCATTAAAGGACGCGGGTGGCGCTGTGGGTTAAACCACAGAGCCTAGGGCTTGCCGATCAGAAGGTCGGTGGTTCGAATCCCCGCGATGGGGTGAGCTCCCGTTGCTTGGTCCCTGCTCCTGCCAACCTAGCAGTTCGAAAGCACATCAGAGTGCAAGTAGATAAATAGGTACCGCTCTGGCGGGAATTAAATGGCGTTTCTGTGGTTTTGTCATGCTGGCCACATGACCCGGAAGCTGTACGCCGGCTCCCTCAGCCAATAATGCGAGATGAGCGCCGCAACTTCAGAGTCGGTCACGACTGGACCTAATGGTCAGGGGTCCCTTTACCTTTACCTATATGTCCCATTGAACTCAATGGGAATTACTGTGGAGTAGACATAGAATCATAGAATTGTAGAGTTGGAAGGGACCACGAGGGTCATCTAGTCCAACTCTCTGCAATGCAGGAATCTTTTGCCCAATGTGGGACTCAAACCCACCATCCTGAGATTAAAAGTCTCATGCTCTACCAGCTGAGCTATTCCAACAGACATGTATAGGATTGTGCTGTTAACTTGATTATTTCTCAATTGATAACCACTTCAAATCTATAAACACTTCAAATAATACAAACAAATAATTTCCCATAGTCAGACACCCTTACAAAATAACTGTGGCATAAGTAACGGAAATGAATTGTTCCAAATAAAGCATTTCAGATTAAGAATTTCAAAAGTGACAATACCTATAAATAAGGATGTTCCCTAGCTATGGTGACATTAAACAAATAGTAGAAAGGAAAGGATCTTACAAAACAACTACCAAGTAGCAACCAGTGAGATGGGAGGTGGTTCTGCTTTTGTAGAAACCTTTCAGCCAACCCCCCTACTTCATTCAGGCCAGCAACAATAAGTAGGAACTGGGTGTTGCTCCCATATGGACTGCATAGAACAATAGTAATTGGAAAGAATTGGGCACCAGTCATCCTCCCTTCCTTGAAACAAAATGCACCAATTCATTACTAAAAAGTGCCACACATATTATTTTACACAGTAGCCATTTTGTGTCGTGCCATGGTGAAAGCAGTGTAAGATGCGAGTTAGCTATATTTAAGACACTACAATGACTAAGGCTCTTCCTTTTAAGATAAGCAACCACACAGTAACACCCAAATATCACTTTTAATGAGTTCTCATTTTGATCAGCAGATATCAGCCACAATTCAACCCCTGAACTCCAGTGCAATCCTACTCAGAAGCATGTCCCATTAAGCTCAGTGGGACTTATTCCTAGGTACCGGGTAAGTGTGTACAGCAAAGGTGAGGAACATTTGGCCCTCCAGAATTTACACAACTACAACTCCTATTAGCCCCTCAAAGCCTGGCCAATGGCCAAATATGGACATTGTAGTTCAACAACATCTGGAAGGCCCAAAAATAACGACCAAGGAAAAGATTAGGCTGTGTCTCCACCCCCACCTCCTATTTCTGCCTTGGAACTTCTCGATCATTTCTCTGACCCAGGGAAAAATGATTTTTAAGCATTCCGCTGCAATTTGCCAGAGATGACGGATGGCACTTCAAGCAGCAGGACTTTCTGGAAGAGGCAATTCCCAGCCCAGCGATCTTAGGCCTTGTTTACATTGGGACTTTGCCCTGATTTCAGCCATCTGTGGCCAGCAGCCAATGCGGCTGTGTCAGAGAAAACCCCCGAGAGCAGAACGAGGCAAGCAGCAATTGGCTTGCCTTTGCTTTTCCTTCCCCCCCCCCCTAAAAATATTGGTGATCCACACAGACTGAATTATATAGGCCAGCTCTACAAAATTGAAGTCCACTAGGCAAAAATCAAATCAAAGATGCATGTTCTTAAAAAAAACCACACCCGTCAGATTTGATATGAGTTGGCAGTAGGATTACTACCATTGTCACTGTCAGGGCATCTATGCCTATAACTGCTGCCTAGGTAAAGGTAAAGGGACCCCTGACCATTAGGTCCAGTCGTGTCCGACTCTGGGGTTGCGGCGCTCATCTTGCGTTATTGGCGGAGAGCCGGCATATAGCTTCCAGGTCATGTGGCCAGCATGACAAAGCCGCTTCTGGCGAACCAGAGCAGCGCACGGAAACACCGTTTACCTTCCCGCCGAAGCGGTCCCTATTTATCTACTTGCACTTTGACGTGCTTTCGAACTGCTAGGTGGGCAGAAGCTGGGGGGAGCTCACCCCGTCACAGGGATTCGAACCGCCGACCTTCTGATCGGCAAGCCCTAGGCTCTGTGGTTTAACCCACAGCGCCACCTGGGTCCCTGTCTAGCAGGCAGGAATTCTACTGGTTAACAATGCCTTAGCATTATTAGGTGAGGAAAGCTTCACTTGTTGAATTTTAAAGACAGGGAGGGAGGGAGAGCTGCATCTGTGTTGTACTGGGTAATGCTCCCTGTTTTTGTTAGACAGCATCTTTGTGTTTGTGACCTCCAGCAGGACATAGCTGACTCCCTCTGGTAAGTATGAGGTTTTCCAGAGAGCAGGGCAACACCAATGATGGTACTCTCGCTAATTTAGTATCCTGCCATGCCCCCACAGCAGCCACATTGTGTTATGCAACACACCCCAAAGCAGTCGTTTTGTGACTGGGGTCCATAAAACTTGCTCAAAACTCAAAATGTGCCCACACACAATGGTCCAGAAAAGCTGGCGACTGCTGGTTTACTAAAATCAGAGATCTAGTAAAATATAAAACTTTGAACGTTCCTGTTCTGTTAAAGAACTGGTGTAAGAATAAGAGAGGATTTCTGTTTAAGCAGAGAAGAACAAAATATAATAAAAAATGTTTTGAGGAACCCAAAATTCACTTTTCTTCTTCTCTAGAATAGCTTAAAGCCCTTTTCAGGACAGTGAAGAGGCAGGTGTTTTGTTTTATTTTATCATTGTGCCTAATTTTAGCTTCCTGTGCCTCATTACTGTGTTTCATGCAAACAATTGTTGGTTTCCAGAATAACAAGGGGAGCTGGTGCTGTCTGTGTTGAAGGCATTCCTCAGAGAATACCAAACCTCCAGTGGAGAAAGAGGTGGGTTCTTATTAAGGGCTGGAAATAAAGCTGAGATGTAAATGTGTATCCCTTTCTTACAACATGCCTAATTACCCATAAATGTCATTAAGTCAAGAAATGTTTTCCACCAAATTAACTACGACTCGTCTCATCTAATTAGCTGGGGATGCTGAAAGGTAGCAACTTAGCAGTCTCTGTTGTAGAAAACATGTTTAACGGTTGACTTTTTTGTTAACTGCCTTCCTGAACCAGGTATTGCAGCTGTCAAAACTGAGCATGATCATAGCAATTAACGTAAATCCAGTGTCTCCATGCCACTTCAGACAAAGGTAATTTTGACAGCTTAGTCACAGGCAAGAAACATAGCGAGCCTAAACTTTTGGAAGGCAGTTCCAGACATTAGGGTTTTGGGGTTGTTGTTTTTTAAGTTCTGAATATGCTATGATTTGCTGGATCTAATGGGTAGTCTGCAGTACTTTTTATTTTCTGCAACTAAAAATAGGATTTTATGGATTGTCACAGTACTGCTGCAGAACGGACCTGGAAAATCCATCACAGTTACTGAATAACATTTTCCTGTTGTACTATATTGTTGCTTAGACCTGTTTATAGTCGTGGCACTGTGGATTAAATTATAGAGCCCATCTCATTCTGCACAGTGCCATATCTTCACCTGAGCTGTTTTTGAACAGCAGCAAAACATTAAAAATAATAATAATTGTGTTTGTGATTTGGGGGTTGTGTAGATATCCAGGAATACCACAGATTAGTGTTTGGGACTATGGTGAACTAGTTGGCATGAGTCAGGTTTGAGGTGCACATCAGCTTGAGTGCCTCTTCAGTGCGTGGTTCTCAATATTTATTTTTTCAAACCCACATATTAATTCCAATAAATGAATTGAGGCTAAGGGGGAAAAGAAATGAAGCAGGCAGTTTTGCAGAAATCAGTGTTGCCGAGCAAGGCAAACAAGGTTGCCAGACACTACAAAATAACCCCCTCAATCTATACATCGCTTATCACATGAGTATGGTTTGTTTGGTTTGACTACACACAGAGTTGCCACAGCAGTGGGAAAGGGTGGAGCACAATGAACATTCTCTGTAAATCTCAAGAATACTGTATATTGCATCCTAAACATTGTCATGTCACAAGGAGAAAGTCAGAACGCCCACCTTTTTCCTGTTCAGTATTTTAACATTATACTTATATGTGGTGTACAAGGAGCTAGAAAAATTGTATCAATTCTGCAATTTGAAGCATCTCTTTAATGCTTTGTTGTAAGGACAGCTCGGGGGATAAGATTGCAGCCCAAATCAAATGAATTCAGGAGTGGGGAGAAGTGAGGAGAGGATGGGGAGATGAGATGAGATTATCCTATCCCAGTCCTGCTAATTCTCCCTGACCCTCCTCAGCACCCCCCCCTCTAAGCCTGTCCCCCTCCATTTAAGGCTTACTTTCCATTTCAGAGACCAGCAGGAGGGTATTTGCAGGGGGAAATCAGCAGATAACAGAAGCCTTAAGCCAGTACTCTGATTGATTGATTGATTGATTGATTGATTTACTTATTATTACTACTGATAAAATTCTTTACAAACAGAACAGACCCAAAACCCCTGTACAAATCTGCTTTAGCATGAATGGTTTCTTAATGCATTGGTAGTCATGCCAATCAATGTTTTAAAAATCTGAAATGCATCCTAGGGCAATACCAAACAAAATGTCACAAAATAGTGACCAAAGTTTTTAGTTCTTCAGAATCCTTCATCATGCTGGTGTTTAGCAAGTTGAGGAGAAGTAGAGAAAAAGCTGGCATGGTGTTAAATGACATAAAAACACCTTGAGCATAATTATAAGGTACAGGCTGTTCTGTCCTTAATTTAACTCATTATTTTTCAATATTGAAATCTGGAAGATTTGGGGAGAGAGTTATATGACACATGTTGGAGAGGTTCATAATCTGTAGCCCCCAGCAAAACATTTTGGCCCCAATCCAACACAGAGTTTAAGTGTGTTTGATCCTTTTGGCAACAGTGCCTCTCTGGACAACAGAGATTTTTTTGCACTTATTTTCCTTGCTGTAATAACAAAGTCAATTTATAAACCTTGGTATTTATTTGTATAGTTAGACTACACTCGCTGAATCCACTTGTACTACCTAAGGTTTCATAATGGATGAAAGGTGGGGTATAAATTAAGAATATACATAAAATGGAAATAAAACTTAGCAGTTGCAAGTATAAGATTAATCTGACCTGCATTACAAACGGCCCAGTGCAGATATCTGTTACCTTAATGGTACCTGCAGCACTATGGAGAACATTTAAAAATGGGCTACCCAAAGTAAAATGCAACAACAATATTTAAAAATGGAAGGGAATTTAAAAATAATGCTGCACCTTATTATTATATAGCCAAATGTGCCCTGTAGTGCATGGGTCATCAACCCCATGAGCAGAAGAAGAGGCCTGTAGGGTCAGACCAAAGGTCTCTTCAGTCCATTATTTTGCTCTCACAGTGGCTAACCAGATGCCTATGTGGAGTCCAAAACCAGGACAAGAGCTATCTTCTGCTCACATTTCCCAGCAACTGGCATTCAGAGGCATACTGATTCCAATACTGGAGATAAAAGATAACCATCATGACTAGAAGCTACCGATAGACATATCCTCCATGAATTTGTTTAATTCCCCTTTAAAGCTATCCCAGTTATGGTACATTTTATGGTAGTGACTGCTGCCAGACTTCTCTTGGCAAGGAGTTCCACAGGAGTTCCTGTCTCGCTTAAAAGCTCAATCCCTGATGCAGGTCGGCCAAACCTAAGGAGCATGGGGAACCACTAAAAGCACTCCATCAGAAGATCTAAGTGACCGAGGTGGACCATAAGGGATCAAGTGGTCCTTGAGGAATTTGGGTCCCAGGTTGCTTAATGCTTTGTTGATTAGCACAAGGACCCTGAACCTGTCCCAGTAGTAAATTGGCAACCAGTGCAGCGTTCTCAGCAAATGAGTGACATGTTGCCCAGCGGCCTGCTGTGCGAAGAAGTGCTTCCTTTCCATAGAATCATAGAATTGTAGAGTTGGGAAGGGACCCTGAGGATCATCTATTCCAACCCACTGCAATGAAGAAATATGCAGCTGCCCCATACAGGGATCGAACCTGCAACCTTGGTGTTATCAGCACCACGCTCTAACCAGCTGAGCTGTCCAAGGGCATCGCCTGCCTCTCCCACTACCATTCATCATCACTGGATGATCCTGGATTCTACTAGTAATGCAATAGGAAGAAAATTTTCTCTCTAGCTGCTTTCTCTATCACACAATGCACAATCTTATGCACCTCTACCTCGTCCTCCCCTCCTTTGCCTCCCCCCACAAAATAAAAATTTAAGAGCTCCTTTCCTCATGGGGGAGTTGCTCCAGGCCCTGGATCATTTGGGTTGCCCTTTTCTGCGTGACTGCACTATTCTTCCTGACTGCTGAGAGTCAGAGAGGCTTGTTTTCATGGCGCTGCTGCTACCTGTTGACCGACTTCTCTCTCCCTCTCTGTTTCAGATTTTCTGTTGCTGTCAGGGACCCACGCTTCCTTTCTCATCGGGGCTGGCCCAGCCTCATTAGGAAAGGATTTGTGCATGTTCGTTAATTGAGTCCCATTCTCGCCACCTGCCACTCGCAAGTCTCATCTGCACACTAACTGCCTCTAATTGTCATCATACGGCCGGCTCATGGCAACAACTTGAGAACAGATCCCTGGCCGTACGTGTGCCGTAGGGCTCTGCAATCTTCCAGGGACCAACGGTGCGGTGAGGAGCGGTAACTGTAACAATTTGTCAAGGGACCAGATGTTTTGAGCGGAAAGGCACCCTGTGCTAACATCAGGCACCGAGGCCTTGATGTTTATTACCGTGTCAGATGTTAATATAGAAGTCTAGTGCGATCAAGGCTTGCCAAGACTCCAAATGAACAGATATCACAGACCCTTTGCTCTCTCGCTGACAACGGCCATGTAAACAAGGGGGACCAAGTACAATGATTTCTACATAAGTGATGCTCTACAGCTCATTAGTCGGCAGTTCAAAAGCTCGGGGGGGGGGGTGGAACGACCTCAGCTCTGGCAACATTAATAGCCAGAAATGTACTGCTGAAATATGCTCCAGAGAGAGAAAATGCATTGCGGGCAAGCAGATGAGGAAACAAAGGCACAAGCCTTGGACATCTATGTTGTCTACAATAAATACTAGTGCAGGCATAGGCAACCTTTGGCCCTCCAGATGTGTTGGACTACAATTCCCATCATCCCTGACCACTGGTCCTGTTAGCTAGGGATCATGGGAGTTGTAGGCCAATACATCTGGCGGGCCGAAGGTTGCCTATGCCTGTACTAGTGTATAATATACAGAAATAGATGCAGTCTTTAACATCGGTTTGAAGAAAGGTGGCAGGAAGTGTAATGTGTCCTTAAGCATCAAGAGTTTGCAGATATAAAGCTGCTAGCAAAGCTTTATGTGTAATATGGAACATGGTGTACTATTGCTTCTTTGTCTCTGTATACATTGATGCTACCTGTGGCCTTTTATACTGAATACAATCTAAATTAATTAGCCTGCATACAGCTTCTGAAGTTGCCTTCTTAACAGATTGCATTATCCCTAGCAGCAGCATTTTAGCCCTAGCCTTCCTCCCCTCCCCTCTCTATCTCAATTTCTTGCATTTAACTTTTTATTTTCATGTTTAACTAGAAGAGTTCTGTGAGGCTGGAATAGGAAGAGTTCTGTGAAGTGCAAAAGCTAGCTCATTGCTTGTGATAGAGATAGATAGATAGATAGATAGATAGATAGATAGATAGATAGATAGATAGATAGATAGATAGATTAGATAAGAGAGAGGGGGGGTTCTAAATAAAAGGTTTGGTGTAATTTTCCATGTTTCAGTTGATAATGATATCATTTGTTTCCTTTCCTTTCCTTGAGTACAGAACCCTAAACATGCTGGTTACTATCCATACACATGTGAATGCAGAACCTGACAGAATATTTAATGGTAAAAGCCAAAATCTTATTTTTTAAAAGAGAAAGAAGAAAAGGGAAGGAAGGTTTGTAGATGCAAAGAGCATGATCTTCTTTGGGGAAGACGAGATGTGTGTTCACTTCTAACATCTGGAGAGACACCCCTCCCTCCATGTGTTTCTGTCCTTCACTTGTGTTACTTACATGACCTCTTTGGGGGGGGACTTAGGCTTTGCACTCAAAAGCAAGCACTCAATACCTATCTGTGTTCCAAACAGTAACTATTCAAAAGTGCTCCCATAGTTGTGTCTCAAAAAGAGGAAAATCCCTCAGTTGTTGTTGTTGTTGTTTGTTTGTTTGTTTGTTTGTTTGTTTGTTTGTTTTTTGGTCCATTTGACCCTTATTTCAGAGCTCAAAGGTTTCACTCTCTCATTTTCTTGACGGTTAATCTCTGAAATTAAACTCTTCCAGTCCCTGAAGATTACTGGTACCTGACTTTCTCTGCAGTTCCTCTGAGTTCACCTCCCTTTAGATTACCTCATCAGCTACATTAACAGTTGGGGGAAAGCTCCAATTTTTATTTTTATTTTGCATCTTCTTGACTTTGAAGCAGCTGCCTCCAACTCTCATGACACAGAGCTTGTTTGTTTGATTTTAAACATCTAATTCATTTTGTTTCTATGTCAATGACACACATATTTGCAGAAGCCAATTTATAGATGGTCAAGCCAGACAAGAAGGGTCATCCTCACCTCAGCTCTGCCTCCACTATGGCCACTGCCCTATGCCAAGTCTAGAATGGGGGGAGTGGCAGCGGGGCAATAGGCACTCCTGAGCCCAGTGGAGTATCCTTTCCTTTCAGGGCTAGGATTGGGACTACCGTAACTCCTGCTCCTACCATCCCAAGAAGAAACAGACTCAAACACATTATTTTCCCACTGGGGATGCTGAATCGTGTAGTTTCAGTCCCATCCCCAGTGGAAAAGGATCCTCCCTGGTGACACTGACGTGCCATAGCCTTTGCTTCCTTTCTCTGCCCCTGGTAAGTTTTGTGGAGCAACAAAAGGAGAAAGAGGCAGGGGCAGTGGTGGGGCTGCAGGATCTCGGCGGAGATTCCTTTCCAACTGAGGAAGGGACTGAGACTTTCATTCCCAGTATCCTTTGCAGATGCTATTTGTAACAATTGGTGGGGAAATAACCAAGGCTGCCATACGTCCAGATTTTCCAGACATTACTGGGATTTCAAAGGCGGAATTGATGTCCAGGGGGAATTTCTGAAAGGTAGCACTTTGTCCTAGATCTTAGACAAGTCAATCGAAAAATCGTGGGGTGTTTGGGGGGCGTCTTTGTAAACAAAAAACAAAAACAAAACTCCTAAAAAAAAACCTCAACAACTTTCAGGGTGTCCTGTTTTTATTTTTTGAAATATGGCAACCCTAGAAATAATGCTGTTTGTATCCTCCTCTTTCACTGCCACCTCCTCTTTCCCCCACCCTCAGTAAGCTTTCTGGGTGCCTGGGAGACAGAAACGGCAGATGTACCGTAGTTCACAGAACAGAGGTGAGCACAGGCCAGCTCATCCTGCTGACCATCTAAAGTGGCCAATGCTTCAAGGCTTGCATACACGCTGCAGTTTAAAGTGGATTCAATGTACCCTGTGTGCACTCCAGTCCTGGTACTGGGACTTCCCATAGACATCTGGTTGACCACTGTGAGAACAGGATGCTGGGCCAGATTAGCCGCTGGTCTGCTTTGGAAGGGTTTTTCTTAGGTTATTTTGGTGTTCAACCTGTTCTAGATGGGGTTGTATTTGTAGCTTCCACTTTAAGGATCAGATTTGCATTTTCAGGCTGCTAGGAGATCCAGACTGATCTCTTGATCCCCAATTTGTCCACAATGCAGCTGCTAGCCTTTACCCAAGACCATGCAAAGAGTTTAGACACTCTTAACAGTGTCTAAACATTTATGGATAAAGGTTTTCCCATCCTTTCTCACTGTGTCTGCTATGTGGTATATAATGTTATACTCAGGGAAGTTTGACTGGCACAGAACATAATATTTTTAGGTGCCTAGTGAAAGACTTTATGTTTAGCCAGGCCTTTTTAAATGCTTCAGTACTGATATTGCTAACCTGCTGCTTTTAGGTGTGTGTGTTTTAACAGTACAATCCTGTGTTTACTGCATTAAATGGGGCTTGCACCCAAATAAGCATGCACAGAATTTTACCTGCTTGTGTGCACTTTTAAAAACTGTGTTGCAGATTATATATTTTCTGCATTGCATTCAAATATTATTTGCAAGACATTGTAAGCTGCCATGGAAGTTTTTAAAATGAAATTCAGAGGGAAAATATTTAAAACAAACACATGTGATATAATATGGATCCTGGCCACTGAATTTTATTAGATTATCTTAATATCTGTTTTCTCAACCTCTTAACCAACTAGCCTTTTAAATCTGTTTCTATAGACACCCATGCCAGCCCTGAAGCAATGTTGCTGGAGGTTTCAGTATATAATAGCTCACAAATGCTTGCAACTGATCCCTTAGCAAACAGAACCACAGTCTCTTCAGTGAAAAAGATCTATAGAAAATGCCCTTTAAGTTGCAGGGCTATTGCTTACCCACTGCAATTATTTTCCTTGATCTCTTTGCTTGGTCTGTCTCTTTATTTTCCATGTGTTCATTTGTGTGTTTGGTTGCTTAAAAAATTACCATGTCAAAGAAAAAAATTAAGATTTCATTGTATGAAGCTTTATAATGACATTTTAGAGAACTTATAGTGTTGCACCGTTATGTACACAGTCCAAGACATTAATGCAAATAGAATGCAAATCTAAGTTAGCACTCTCCTGCTGCACAGTACCATAAATGCCACAGCAGCTAGTGAAATTTGGATTTTAGCCAAACAGAAATAGATTCAAAAAGTTTAACACTTAACAGTGAAATCCTATAAATGTCTGCTCAAAAGTAAACCTCACTGAATTCAGTGGGGTTTTCTCCCAGATAGGTGAGTATAGGATCGAAGCTGTATCTCCCAGGGCTGATCTCCATGGATCCCAAATTATATTTTTGTCAAGTTCACCTTATTAGTTAACCAATAAGTTAGCTCTTCTCCCCTTGGCTAGCAGACAAGCTTGCATAAATTAGATTTCTCTCACCATTACTACACTGCTATTTATGAATGAAAACTAGACTTTCTATGACAAATAGTATGTTTATCACATTTTAGAATTATCATTTTGTACAACATGAATAGTGAAATGACACCAGTTAATAAACTTAACTTTAAATACATTGCTTTAAAGTTTCATTACCATCTAGTCCAAGTGACATACTTTCAACTGAGTTTGGGATTCGGTACTTAATATTCTGCACCTATGTATTTTTAACTGATTCGTCGTTACAGTTTTCTTAGGGAAACTAGAAGTTCTGAAAAGCAACTTCATTCTATGTTATACCTTTGTCGTATTTAAAGTAGATAAAAAGGAAGTGTTTCTTTTCTAAAAGCGGGACTCTCCCATTTACAGCGGATTAAAATTTGAATTGAAATATGTACTCTATTTTTTGTCCCTTATCCTGTGAACTTGAGGCTAGGGGTTTGCTGCTACAAAGATATGACAGATTTTCTTTAAAAAAAAAGCAGTGAGAATGGCAGTTTGACAGTGTCCTGTCACAGTTAAAATGGGTCCTTCATGTGACCCAGGCTTGGACGCTAATGCTCTGTACCCATTAACAGCTGAAGCAGCATCTGCCACGTTTCGTGGTCCCGCCACTTCATGCTGTGCAACCAGCTGCTTCTGTTTATGCTAGACTCATTGCAGCCTTCTGACTGGGTTGGAGCAAGCAAGAGCCTAATATTCCATCACTGGCCTTCCCTCCCCCCACCCTCCCTAAAGAAAATGCTGCTTATATTGCTTTGATATGGTGGAATAAAGTCAAGCTATGTCTTCAGTTGACAGCCTTGGCTGGCAAATTGCATTCCAAAAATGCAGTTAAGGAAAGCTACTTGATGGAAGTAAACCAGCCAGACATAGGTTTAACACTGTTCTGTGAAAATGGAGGCGGAAATCTTCAACTTAACTTTTTTTCTCGCCATTCAAATTTAAAGGACACCCCCCCCCTTCCAAAAACAAACAAACTGGGAACTGCAGTGTGTTAAGAGTCCTGGGAATTATAGCTCTGTGAGTGGTAAACTGCAGTTCTCAAGATTCTTGGGGACGGGAGAGTGTGTCTTAAACATGCTTTAAATGCCTGGTGTGAATGCAGCCCTAGTTTAATATTTCTTAACTTGGTGGCTAACAGTTTTCTTTTTTCTTAAGGTCTAAAGACTACTTGTTTGCATTTAAATCCCCCACAGGAACAACAACAAAAAGAAAACAGGTTAGCTGAAGTATCGATTCCTTATCAGTTGCAAAGTATTTTATTTAGAAGATGTATATACCACTCGGTCAAAGAGTTCTCTAAGTAGTGTACAAATAAGAAGGTAGATCAAACACCGCTAAAATCCATCAAACAATTAGAAATATAAAATCATAATAATTACAATCCAGTTTAAAAAAAATAAAACTTTTCCCCCTTAAATTTCTTAATTTTTTAAAAGTTCAGATTAATGCTTTTGTGTTGTTACATAGTTCAGATATCTTAAAGCTGTCTCTGAACAGTGCAAGATTCCAGGGGTACCAGGCATGCTTACCGGGGTCTGTATTTCCTTTTGGACAATGTGGGACAACAGGGACTGTGGTGTCTTTATGATATATAGCCTATTTGCACATATACCTGTATACCGGTACTACCTGAGCCTAGATGGAGAGAGTGCAGTGTTCCTTCCACTGCTGCAGCCTTGGATCCTGAGAGACCTCAAACATCATGCCTGAGCCTCTCTTCAGCATAAAACAGGCAGCCTGCCTTCTTGCTGGCCTCCCCTCTCCAACTTTCAAAGCTGATGCTGCTTTTCTGTTCATTTACATCATCCAAACTGCAAATCTGAAACTCCCCCCCCCCACTCCAATCTGGCACTGTCTTTTGCTAACTACCCAAAGCGCAGGGTGGGGCACATAGTCTTAGTCTTATGGTTTTTCTCTCTGTCTTCTGTTAGGTCAATAATTCAGCCATTCTGGTGAGTAGATCTTCATGGTTCCTCTTGATAACTCCTCTGCCATGCGGTATCCTGGACAGAGAAAGCTGAGTCCAGCTATTTAAAGTCTTAACTTTCAGATTAATCCTCCAAGAATAACTTTTATTAGACCCAGGAATTTAGGGAGATCTGCCCCCCCCCAAACTCATTACACAATCAGGAATGAATCTTGAAGGAAGCTTTGCACAGCTGTAGATCATGGTGTGGATAAAGTGAAAGAGAGAAAATGGACCTGTGAGGCAACTGGCCTTCATTAACCAACAGGATAACTTGAAGGCCTGGAAACTGAGGGATGGTGTGGAGGTCTTACCATCCCACGGGAAAGTGGTACAGCCTGAGCAGTAAGATGTTCAGGCGAAAGGATCCCTAGACTCAGCGCAGCAACAGGGCGACGGCAAGCAATTCAGCCATGTCACTTGCTTCCACCTTCCCCACGACTTCTTTGTCTATTTCAGCCTGCCAAGAGAAGAGTCCACTCAGCAGAAAAGATAACAGGCCAAGGACATTCCTCCTCAGAATACGAGGCAGAAGGCGTGCTATGCCATGGAGCAAACACCATCCACCAACCTCAGATGCTGTCAGGAAACACCCCCTCTCTGCCCATCCAAGATGACAGGTCACCCTTCATCTGCTTCCTTAGTTCTCTAGAAGTCAGAGATGCAGAGTTAATCAGAAACTGATCAAAGACAGGCCAGCGCTTTCCTTGCCTTTTAAAATGCCTGTGACAGTCTGTTTAATTTGACCAGTTAATAATTCCTCTTCAGTCTCAGGCCCACACATGCCTTTCTGTATTAGAGTCCTGTGGCGTGTGGGCAAGAACTATTACATGGAGAATAATGCGAGTGCCCACACCAGCCTCCTGTGGTCACATTTGTCTCCCTTTCCATATGTTCCTCGTTGCCTCGGGAATTTTTCCTTAACACATCCTGTGCCAACTTTGTCAGTCGCTTTGTCAGCAACCAATAAATTTAATAAATACATAAATAAATTAAACCTGGTCTCCTCCAGATGTTTTGGACTACCACTCCCCTCAGCACCCAGCTAGCTCATGGGAGTTGTAGTCCAATAATGTCAGTAGTCCTCAGTGTCAGGGTTGCCCTTATAGAATTTTGCAGGCAGGCGGGAAGATGGGGACCAAGCGAGAATTAGTTGCCTCTGCCTATCATTGGCTGTGGCTCCACCTCCTCCACCTGCATGGACCTAAAATCTTAATATAACCAGAGCAAAATGGGTAGAGGGAAGAAATGAGTGAATATGTATAAAATCATTTGTATATATTTTAAAATGAAAAGGACTCAAATAACAAAGGGTGAGGCAGGTGAACCAAATGGGTATGTGCAGGTTCAACTTTTAAATTAAAACATGAAAAAGGTTCTGACTGCAAAAGAGGGAAGTGATACAATGGCAGGCTGGGAGGGTATTGTGACCCATTTTTGTGACAGTTTTGTTTGTTGGGCACCAACTCCCATGAGCTCCAAGCAGCATGGTCAAAGACAAGGCATGATGGGAGTTGGAGTTCAGCAACATCTAGACAATGGCTTCCCCGACCTATAGCATTGCACCTGTGTTGATGAATCCTCTGGCACCAGTTGTGTGGTTTCCTCAAACGTAAACACAAGAGAATCAGGAATCTGAAGGAAGAGAAGATAAAGGAGGTTTGATGAAAAGGGCAAAGGACAGTGGTAAGATTTGGAGGACAGTGGAATGTAGGCAAGGGAACTATAGGGGCACAAAGCTGCTAGGGCTAGAGTTTAGGCCAGGGTGAGAAAAAGCGGAAATTTTTCTTACCATGAATTTCAGTTTACAGATGGCGTCCCCTCCATCTGGTAAACCTTCCTATGAAGGGCTGTTGATCATGGCAGCCAATAAGGGACCACAGCAAATGGTGAGTGGAGTCATAGACAAAAGTGGGTGGGACCAGAGCCAAAAATGGGTGAAGCTATGGCCAAAATGGGTAGAGTTGTGGAACTGCAAGATGACATGTTTCTCTTACTCTTTTCACCACCCAATACCTTTTTCTTTCTCTTACGCTTTTAACAGTTGCATGGGGGGGGGGGAATCCTGTCACTTGCAGCACTGTAACCTGGCAACCTGAAGGTCACAGCAGGGCAATGTAGGTCAAGAAGTATCATGTGTGTGGGAGGGGTGAATTTTACATAGTGATTTGAGCTAACTAGTTATTCTTCAACTTCAGGCTTCTAGTATTCTTTCTAAAGTATTCAGAAGCCTGTTTACCAAGAGTCAATAATGCACAGAAAGGGGCACTTTCAGGGGGCCTCACAAATTCTAAGAGCGATCTAGGGATTTGGACACAGAGTTGCATTTGTAATTCTTTGAAAATTAGTTCCAAATGAATGATAATGAGAGCATGGAAGAAAAAGTATTTTTGCAGCTGACACAAATGCCTTTAAGATGCTTTTCAGTTTCCTGATGCCTATCTAGCAAGTGGCTAGAAGATTAACAGTTTGGGGGATCCATTTGAACCCTCTGCACACAATATATGCAACCAAAACATAGTGATACAGAAATCACAGGGTTACAAAGGGAAATAGTTCCACTCCAGCCAAAGACAATGATCGTCCAAGCATTGCTAACCCACACAAGACAAATGACACAAGGAGCAAGCAGGTAACTATCAAAACCCAGGCAGGCTTTGAGAAGGAGGCAGAAAGACTCTCTTGGACCCGTTGGAGCATCACATCTCTCTCCCTAAGCCAGGGAGAAGCTTCCAGGGCTTTGGGAAGAAGGTGCCAGGGGAAGATATGGGGGACTGGCTTAGTTCCCCTAGTCCACTGACCACAAGCCACTGCACCCTTGTCTGAGTCAGATCCCAGGCTGCAGGTCTTGACAAAAATGCACCTGGATGCCTTTATGCCCCGAGTGTCCAGTTGCAATGGTAGAGCCAGGAGCAACGAGTACCTGTCAGAACCTTCCAGCTGCCTCAGCCTGAGATGGATGGGACCTCCTTGGAAAATGAGTCCCAGCCAGAATGCATCACATTTCTGAATGGCTTCCCCAGTGGAGGCTCTGGGACAGCTGCTCTAAAGGATGCACCATCCTTAGGTAAAAATGTAAAGGACCGCTGGACGGTGAAGTCCAGTCAAAGGCGACTATGGGGTTGCGGCGCTCATCTCACTTTCAGGCCGAGGGAGCCGGCGTTTGTGCACAGACAGCTTTCTGGGTCATGTGGGCAGCATGACTTAACTGCTTCTGGCACAACAGAAACCCGTGACGGAAACCAGAGCACACAGAAATGGCATTTACCTTCCTGCCACAGCGGTACCTATTTATCTACTTGCACTGGTGTGCTTTTGAACTGCTAGGTTGGCAAGAGCTGGGACAGAGCAACAGGAGCTCACCCTGTCGCAAGGATTCAAACACAGACCTGATCGGCAAGCCCAAGAGGTTCAGTGGTTTAGACCACAGCACCACCAGTGTCCCTACCATCCTTAGATCCCTAAACTGCACACCATCTTTGGACCCTGCTAATCCCAAGGCTAGTTAATTCCTAATGGATTAGGAGTTCATAATTCAAAACACATAGTTCTCTGGTTTCATATGCAGAATCTTTCGTGACATTCCACGACAACCACAATATTAAGATGAAAATGCTTGGTGATGCTATCTATGGTGCCCTCCAACGGAGACTCTTCAAAAGCTTCCCAGTCATTACCGTCTTTACTTTTCAAGATTATACTGCAGGATCAGTTAGGAAAATTCGCTCCCGCAGTCATCTCAGCTGCTTTTAGTTAAATATACTGTATTTAACCAATGTAAACCTAATGTCAACACTTTGTAATTTCAATTATTTTTTAAAATGCATGCTTTGTAATAAATGCTGACTTGTATGCAAATCAGCATCTAATTGTTTAGTACTCCCCTGCGGTTCTCTGCGTGCTGTAACTTTACAGATGTTATCAAATCGCTCCATGGATTATATAAAGGAAAGACAACAATTAAGGGTTGTCTTGTTTAAGGTCCACATGCACCATTAGCTCCCAACAGCTTATGTGCCTTCAATCAAGCAGAGATTTGATATACATCTGCTTCTTTTACACTATCCTTCCAAGAGAAACAACAGGACACTTGTTTGCTGTTTCTTTTCAGAATTAAGAAACACTTGTTTCTTTTGTTCACCAAACAATAATTTCATGGCTGGAGAACTGCCAGTTAGTCCTGCAGCCTGTTTACTGCCGAGAGATGTATTGCCTGAGTAGGTGTCAGTTGTGGGCTGGGTAAGAGTGTGTCTGTTACTCTGCAACTAGTGAGCATTGTGTCTGCAGAGTGCCTGGACAGCACTATCTGGGCAACAGTTTCAGCTCGGACTGTAGAGTCACTTTACTAATATGATAGACGTTTCCATTCATTCATTTTATAAGCAAGATAAGCCTTCTATTTTTTGATGGATGAATGACTACATCTAAACTTCGATCTCCCTTGATAATACGGGGAATTAGGTGGTAACTGGAGGAAATGTTGAAGAAAGGTGAGTGTGATAGGTTGGAAAGAGAAAGCGACATAGAGTCAGGCCAGCATTTATAAAGTAAAACAGGCACGCCGCACGCACCAATATTAAAGTGAGGGTCTAATTTGTTTTTTGCTTTGCATGACAGCAATACGTTGTGACAACTTGCAAACCCAAGGGGTTTGTTGGACATGTACTAAATGTTCAGTTTAGAAGAAGAAGAAGAAGAGCTTGGATTTGATATCCCGCTTTATCACTTCCCGAAGGAGTCTCAAAGCGGCTAACATTCTCCTTTCCCTTCCTCCCCCACAACAAACACTCTGTGAGGTGAGTGGGGCTGAGAGACTTCAGAGAAGTGTGACTAGCCCAAGGTCACCCAGCAGCTGCATGTGGAAGAGCGGAGACGCGAACCCGGTTCCCCAGATTACGAGTCTACCGCTCTTAACCACTACACCACACTGGCTCTCAGTTTAATTGAGTTACATACATGGGAAGTATTGCTTGTTTGGGGAAGGATGCCTCTGCTTCAGAGATACTACCTTTCCCCATCAATCAATCAAAAATATAGTGTCGGGGGGAAATGTGATTATTCATCAGCTAGCAAAGATTTGGTGCAATTTGGTGCAGAGGCTCCAGCTTCTGCAGACGATTGAGGGGACCCAGTGCCACATCCTGACATTGCACGCATGATGTCTTGCGAAATCCTGACATCATGCACATGGCCCTCTGAACATTGAGGGGACCCAGCCCCCCAAAAAATTATATGGGGGGAGCAAAGTTCCTTGGCCCCCAGATGTTTGCACCTATGATTTGGTGTGTGCTGTCAAGAATGTTGCATGCATGCCAGTGGGCAACTACTAGATAGCACTTGTGACCTCACTGATGATGAGATACAACTCTTCTAACTATGCACATGATCACACACACACCCTTGTACCGTGTTCATCTGGGAGTTTTCTGCTGATGCCACCTTTCCATGCACAGAGAGACCTGGACATGAGGGAGCTTTCAAATAAGCAGCCCCTACATGCGTATGAAAACTGTACATGCACCCTATCATATCTTCAGTTCTTAACAACTTCCTATGGTTGATATGGACATTCTGGTTCCATGTTTCCACGAGTGTGCGTTAAATATGCACATTTTCTGCCACTATGTATCCCATAAAGAAACATAGTATATGGACTCTTTTCTTGGCCCTTCTTGTATTAGAAAATGAGGTGGGGTTAGGATGGCATTCGTAAGAGTATCCATTTACAACCAAATTAGTGCAACATCATTGCACAGATACAGGAAATTCATTTCTTGCATGGGCACCATAAGGTTGCATTCCTATACATATACGTGGGAGTAAGCCCCATTGATCTCAATGCAACTTACTTTTTAAAGTGGCCTAGATAATGCATGCTGCAGAGCAGTGGACACTGGTGCTCATTGTGGCTCATAGAGAAGAAGAAAGAGAAGCCAATAGTAGGTGGAGCCATAACAAATGGCTGGTGGGACCAACTAACTCCAGTATCCCCCGCCCCATCCTATTCCCTACTGAGTTCTACAAAGGCAAAACTATAGATTAAACAGGAAGAGGTTGGGGGGGGGCTATTGGGTTGTTGTTTTTATTTTGATTATGTATTTTGTGGTTTTATATTTTGATTTTATTCTGTGAACTGCCCCAAGACCTCCGGGTATAGGGCAGTATATAAATTCAATCAATCAATGAATCAATTGGCAGCCAGTACAATATAGGCAGGTGTGGTCTGGTTCAGGGCAGACTTGAACTCCATGGGGCAATTCCTCATTCATTCTAATTCACCAGCCTCCATTGCTCTTGAGGTCTATGTCATACGTATATTCTTTCACCCAAAGATGTATGTGGTAACCTGTGTACTTGTGGCATAAGTTTTTACATTGCACTTCATATGCAATACTGCATATTTTCTTAAAATAGGTTTATTTCAGTGTAGAAAATAAAAGGCCCCATATTAAGCAAGTGGTTTTGTACTTGTGAAAGTGGAACACATTTTTGTCACGTGGAAAGCAGGCCTTTTCAATCATCCAAAAGAAAGTCCTAAGCATTGTCATAATCTGAAATGTCCCATTGATCCACCTTTCTCTATTTGTTTGAACAGACCTGGTTTTGTACATTAGGGGCACTAATTTTTTAAAAAAAAACTCTGGCCCCTTTTTTGAGCAAAAACATAAGTCTGCCATCTGAACATTTGCAAATCAGGTAGTTGCTCACAGAAATCCAGCAAATATAAATGGTAAGGCTGCCTGATATTTAAAACATGCAATTTGCATATTGCCCAAACTCTAAGATTAATTAGTAATTTTTGTATTGCCTGTAAAAATGCTCTAAGGCTGTGCTCATATGCACATTTACTTTGCATAATCTCCACTGACCTGAGTGGGATTTACTTCCAAATAATCATGCATAGAAATTGGGCTGTTGTTGACTTTTTCAAACATACTTGCTTGGGTCTGTTTTTATGTTTTCCCAGTGATCTTTTATGAAAACAGTTTTCACACATCTACTGCTCCAACTCAGAAGTTGGCATCCAAAAATAAAATGAAATAATGGTGTTTGCCACCATAATCACCATGCGCATATCTGTACATAGCTGAGGTCCTTCCACATGGTCTGCTGCTCACACTTTGATGCAAAGTGGGAGAAACAAGCATCTAGGTTTGATACAAAACAACTGCTAAAAATTAAAAGAATTACCTGAAAACACTGTACATGTTTCTTTCAGCTAATTAGGCAATCTGCCCAGGTGTTTAGCACCAAGGCATCATCAGCGCCTTAATTGGAACAGCATTAATCAAAAGCAGAAGTCTAACAATAATTAACCATGCATCATTACCATAATCTAGCCCCTTTATTACATAAGATTCACAAATTACTTGAAGTATCACAATAACCCCTGTTAATAATTATTGCCTGACAAAACTACAAATTAGCTCTTAAATTACACAAAAGCTGACAGACACAACTATTCTGTATGAAATGGGAACATGGAGCATTCCAAAAGCTGGCAAATGCTTAAAAACCAGGGGTGGGCTACTTGTTTTGTAAAGCAAAAAGAGAAAGCAACATACCTTCTGCTATTTTGCCCTCTGTGATGTGGGAGACAGAGTGAAAAATTGCTATCCCTTCTCACCTCACACCAACATGTATACACACTGTTAAACATTTCTAAGGTGCACTGTTTTAAACAGAAGACATACTCACATGCCTTAATCTACCTTGCTGAAATCAGCGAGACCAAAAAACTGAATTTTGGCTGGATCATGCCCACATAGTTGTAGTTTCAAGTTGCACAAAGCTGGAATTGCTTCTGAATTTGGAGTCCTTGTAACCCAGCCTAAGCATTTGTTCTAATATATAGTGTTCCTTATCTTGGCTATCTTCTCATAAATTACGCTGAAAATTATCCTGAACTTATGTTTTTGCACTGTGTTCACATCTGAACTATTTTAAGCTCCTCTCCTTTCACTTTGTGTGGCAGAAACAAAGCCTATTTTTGCAGGGAGCTGAAAATGATTTTTCACGTGTGTAGAAGGGTTATGGTCAGCTCTTGCCAGTTGAGCTGTAAATTACATTATTATAATATTAGCAATGATTTGCAGACACATCATTAAGTGATTATTCACAAGAAGGAAAACAAGGCAGAACTGAAAGCACAGTAACAGTGTGGCCCAATTTTAGGGACCACGGGGATCTAATTCTTCAGACCCATACAACTTGCACAGATGAAATTTTTAAAAAATATTTTAAAGTGGAACAGCTTTCCACATAGCTCTGGCCCTGATCCTAACGCCTTACAACTGCATATCTATCCAAACATAACTGATGGTAACAGAAGCGCTACATGGCATCCTAAGTGTGCCTTATGGTAGCATGCCAGTGCTAAATATTTTGCAAGCAAGGCGGTGAATGAATTTGCTAAATCCACAGGCAGGATAACTAGATCCATAGTCACCACATACTGAAATGGGAGCAGCCGTTAGGTGCCACTGCTCTTGAACCCTCTTCCAACTCTGCCGCCTTTCCATTAATTTTCAGTACAGCATGCTGCACATTTTAACTGACTACCTCATTTTTTTCTGCTGGTCTTCCTGTCACAGCTACAGATAGACCTGGTGTCAGCTGCAAGGAACCAGGAGCCTTGCCAGGGCCTCATGGGGCTGATGCCTACCCACCACCACCATTGAGCCCTCTTCCATTGTTGCCACAAACACCCGTGGCCACCAGCAACACTGCAGCTAGTAGTCCTTCCTCACTTGCTCAGCCATGTTTATGGGTTCAGGACCTTCTTAGATGTGCAATAATGCTCGGGTTTTGCCTCTGTGACCTTGTTGGTCTGTTGTATATTCAGATAACCTCCCCCTGTCCCTATAGCGTAGTCCTCCAGAGTCGGAGACTTAAGAATAAGAAACGCACAGAGAAATCCTGGAACAGGGAAAATAATGCAATGCCAGTTGTTTTATGATGACCTCAGAAAGCTTTTTATTTCTCCTGTCTGTGGTCCAAAGCAGTTTCCTTCTAAATGCATATTCCACACCTTATTCCAGTCGAAAAGCTTCAGTAACAGCATCATTAAGCAGGCTATTCCCCAGAACTGGGAAAAGAAAACCCACTGTAAAATAACTACAGTTATTAGGTAGCCAAACTGCAGTATATAAGAGATACTGTGGTGGTTTAAAAGCGCACAAGCTCTCTGTTTACTCTTTGAAAGAAAAGGGGAAATAAAAGGAGAACTAGGAAGAGAAAACAGCCATTGCAGTTGGTTTGGTTGTACTAAGAATAATTGCCGTCAATATTGATTAGTCCTTAGGGACCATGCTGAATTTGAAATTTGCAGGCGGTGAAATCCCAGATGATATGTACACCACTTGTTATGGCTGCTATGTTTAAACATCTCAGAAAAAAATGTGAAACTAATGGTCTCACATTGGGTATAATGTGTTATCATATAGCAAGGCTACTCCTGTCACCAAATAACAAATTCCAGAAGGGTAGCCACGTTAGTTTATATAGCAGGAAAATACAAATCAAAAGAATCTTGTAGCACTGTAAGACTAAGCAATTTATTGTGGCATGTGCTTCTGTAGGTTAAAGCCTGGAAAGCTGGTAGGTATATTTACCTAGTGAAGGTAAACCATAAGAGATTTCAGTACACAATACAATTTGTTAATGATGCCTTAGACTGTAATCCTATACTGACTTACTTGGGAGTATGCCCCACTGAACTCAATAAGATTTAATCCTGATGAAATGTGTATGTAATAGCACTGTAGAAGCCAGCTTAACATTTCGAAAGAAAGTACAAAACCTATGTGACTTTAAAATACACAATATGGCACCTTCAGGGATGTGTGAAAGGCACACACACATCTAAAGGGCAGGTTTCCACATAACATACATGGTATCCGTGACAGAGAAAGGCTCCTGCTTCAGTGTCAATTGCAGAGAAAAAGCATGAGGTATTTTGTTTTCGTTATCAGTGGAAATGTAATCTAAAAGTGTCAAATTTTTATCTAAGGGTTCTCCCAGACTGTCACTATTTTATGGAAGGGATTCATGATCGTTCTTATGCTACTTGGTCTAATTTTTTTATATACATCAATTCAACTGAGATGGAACATAGACCCTTCGTGTTTTAGAAGATTAGGCTAAGGTGATTTCTTCAGTGCGTTGGATTGTGACTATAAAAGATGCATCACATGAATTAAAGTCTGATATTACCTTCCCTATCTCCCCCCTCCCTCTTACCCACTCCAGTTTTTCTTTCCCCCTTTTCTCTCTCTCCTTCAGTATGTTTAATATTGTTTATATTTTGTCTTTATTTTAAAAATTAATAAAGTTTCTTCTAAAAAAATCTTAGTAAAAATCAGGCACAATCTAACCACCGCATGAGTTTTGCGCAAGCAAATCAGAATGAATGCTGAATAAACAGGCTATCCAAACAGTATACATTTGTTTGTAATTAATTTGCAAAACAGGTCTTTTTTTCATGGCCACTTACATATTTCATTGGAATGGGCTGGAGGACTCCCCAAGGGGAGTAAGCATCTTAAAGGATGAAGAAAGCTGTATTTCTAATGGAAATACAGACAATGTCGGCACCTGAAGCAATGTCTCCATCTTATTCAAGAGAGTGCAGTATATAGAAGGCATTCCTCAGGTATCCTAAGCCCAGACTATTTTGGGCTTCAAAATACTGCATATAACAACATACCCGTGTTTCTCCTAAAATAAGACACTGTCTTATATTTTTTTTCCCTCAAAAAAACATTGTATGGCTTATTTTCGGGGGATGTCTTATTTTAACCGCTCCTCATCGGTACGCTGCATAGCCATGCCTATCCAGGCCGTCTTAAGGGAGAGGCGCCGCATCACTATGTCTTATTTTCGGGGTATGGCTTATATTTCACAAATGCGTAGAAATCCTGCTACGGCTTATTTTATGGCTATGGCTTATTTTAGGAGAAACAGGGTAAATCAAATACAATTTTTTGTGTGAATGCATTGAGGACTTGGTTGTTGAATTATGTAGTCTTGCCTGAGAATTTGTTCCTAGAGAAACAGCACCGCCTTCAGGCCAGAACACACTCAAACAGGCTTTGGGAATCATTTTCCTTACCAAATTCTTAAGGCCTAATCATATGCAGCTATGCCCCAAATCATCTCCCAAGTGACTTTTTGGAAGAGAAATAAATTGCTATCAGTGTTTGCTCAGATGTAACTAGTTAAATGATCATTTTAAGATTATCATTTGCTCCCAACTATGGTCCAAATGTTTGTCGAGAACTTTGACTATTTGTTTGATTTTACATATAGGTTCAAATGCCAGGTACAAATGTACATCTCATCCTGCATTTTTCACAATATGGGGCACAAGTCTGATATCTAGTACATCCCACTTTTAAAGACCTCTAGACGTAAATTTAATCTCCATATATGGTGGGTTTTAAAAAACCACACATTTGGAGATTGTCGATTTGTACATTTTTTCAATACGTTAGGCAAAACCAGCTCTTCGTTTTCAGAATTTCACGACTCTTGCCACTCCGATCCAACCATGATCAGCTGCGGTGCAGAACTCATCGCCTGTTTTCATTTCCCATCCGCTCAGTGCTTGGCTTTGCAAGTTCACTCCCGAGAATACCACATGAAAAAGCATTTAAAATGTATTTATTTCGTTTATTGGGTATATATGGATAACCTGCATTTCTTTCCTCGCGGATGGAACTGCGGCACCCAGCCTCTTACTCGCCACCAAGCTAACCTTGTTTCCATATGGGAAATAGAGCCCCGTCTAGTCCCATATTATGGAAACAAGGTTAGCTTGGTGGCGCGTAAGAGGCTGGGTGCCGCAGTTCCATCCGCGAGGAAAGAAATGCAGGTTATCCATACGTACGTATTTAGAATTCCCCTTCTTCGCCCTCCCCGAGCCCGGCCACTCGCGGCGCAGAAAATATCCGCCTCCCCGCCCGCCCGCCCTGCGTGGCTTTCGCTTTCGGATCCGGCGGAGGCGCCTCGGCTTCTGAGCGAGCGACATGGCGTCCGCCTGGAGGAGAGCCTCGAGGACTCGGCCGCTGCAGCGGCGCAGGCGGCGGGGATGAGAGCGGCGGCCGGGCGCTCGGGCGCGGCCAGGTGAGCTGCGGGTGGGGCGGGGGAAGCGAGGCTGGCGGGGTCGGGCTGTGGCTGCGCAGCCTGGAGCTTCTGGGCGAGGCGGTGGTGGCCGGGACAAGCCGGGCTCCTCCGCCGACCCTCGCAGAGATCGGGCCTTGCAGGCTAGCAAGGAAGGGGAAGGAGGAAAGGAAGTTAGCAAGGGGTGGCTGCGCTCATGCGTCGTCTAGCGCCACATCGCGGGACGAAACGAGATGGGCGCCCCACACAGGACTCGGCTTGAACTCCGTGGGGAAATGGTAGCTGAAATAAACGGGCTGATCTCCTGAGCTGAAGCCTTCATGATGATGATCCACCCAGATGCTGATTATATGGCTGCTGGCTTGTGTTTAAAGTGTCTTTGATTTTAGGCTACTTTAAATTGCATATTTCTGTATTCTGTCTTGCATTGCATTTTCAGTGTTGTGAGCCACCCTGAGTTGCTATTATTATTTATTTATTTATATCCCACCCACCTCGCTGGGTTTCCCCAACCACTCTGGGTGACTTACAGCATATACAAAAACATAATAAAACACCCAACATTAAAAAAAACAGAATATCTTATACTGACTATAAGTAACCAATAAATCAATAAAAACATAAACATAAAAATAGTCAGTTTACAGTTATATCCACATTAAAATAACCACCAACGGAAGAGCACGGTATAAGATCCACATAATAATGATAATAATAATAATTAATAATATTTATTTATTTATTTATTTGTGCATAATAAGTAAAGTGTTCGTCATTAAGGCCCTACAAAAGCCTTCCCTGTTTTTAAATAACATTTATTTGGACGGCAAGAGCGCCAGTAAGTGTGTTTGTTGCCTTTGTTGTTTAGGGCCAAACTACAAAGCAGCTCTTACGTATTGTATTAGAATGAAAGGCATCTTTTTCAGAAAGTGTGTGGCTTAGCATCCAAGAAACAAAACCCGAAATCAGTCCTGAAAAAAATGAATCTTTTATTAAATAATAAGCGTGCCCCAAAGGCGTTGATGGCGACATTCTTCAGGGGCGTGAGATTGAGCAGCAGAAATCGTAACCAGGCATTTTGCCTGAATGTGCATGGGCTGAAAGGGGGGAAGGGAGCAGGGTTACACCCAAAATTCCTGCCCCAAACATCCCCACATGTTCAGCTGAATGCACTTTGAATCCTGAGAAAGTCTGAAGTGCAGCAAGTCCATGCAGGGATTGCCGGGGGGGGGGGGTGGTTGTATGTCCCCAGTGTGACAAAATCCTGCCTTGACAAGAGAACCTTAATCTTATGTGCCTGATGCATAAATATTGTTTCATAAAGACTATTATTATTGGTTAAGGCTTCCTTTTTCAGTACCTTAACCTCTTCTGTCACCCACACCTTTTCTTTCTTTCTTTCTTTCTTTCTTTCTTTCTTTCTTTCTTTCCTTCCTTCCTTCCTTCCTTCCTTCCTTTCTTCCTTTCTTTTGGGGGGTCTGCCTCGTTTTTTCCTTCACTGCTAGTTCTCCTCTAAATCTTTCATTTCCACACTTTCCCCCCTCCCTCAGTCTGAATTTTCTCATGCATCTTGTTTTTGGAGTATCCCTGGTATGACAAGATCCAGAAGGAGAGGGAGACAAATGATTTGGAACAGAATATCATGTGGACAAAAGATAATTAATGGATGTACAGGAAGCTTGCCACCCATATTAAATGACAGTTTGGAAGAATGTTTCATGTTACCCTTTTGGAATCACTGTTTTTCTCTGGGATTTTAAACAAAATATATTGTTTGGTATACATGCAGGAGTCACATCAGCGATTACCTACCTGTAGAGACCACCGCATAGGATGCTATTTTAAACTATGATGACATCTTTCATGGGACCACTGCATTTCTACAAACTTGGTGAGTTAAATCTAGAAAGAATTTAACAGCACGCCCTTATTTTTCTTCTTGTCTCAGCTGCCTTTGGAGTTCTTTCTTCTTCTTTGCCAAATAAATTTGATCCTCAACTTCTGCCATGTTTCTAGTCTCAAACTGCCCAGGCTGGAAAGAAGACAGCTTTTATAACTAAATGAAATTATGCTTAGAGTACCTGAGTCTCTTGAGATAAGGGAAACAGACTTTTGCCTAGCTGCTAAAGGAGCTGAAAACAGGCACCCAAAGTTAAGCATTTTAAAACAGCATTTACTTCACTGTGTAAGTGGCTGTTATAGAAACTTAAATGGCACCTCCAGTTTCTTTTGATTTTGAATTATTGTTTCTTGACTGTAGAAACGAACGTGTCAACTATTGATTGCGGTGGAGGGGGGATCCAAAATTGGTCCAAGGAAGCCTGAATTTGAACATGGGAATAAATCATGCTAATTTAAATTGAGCCCTATTCAACTAACATTTACTCAGAGTAGACCCATTGAAAGTAATGACCCTGACTAACTTAGGTGCATTCATTTCAATGGGTCTGGTTAGTTGAATAACGTTTTGGGGGAGGAGCGGGTAAAGTCCCATTGCACTAACAGCAATTGCTGCACTGGCTGCCAACAGCACAACAAATTACTTGAATATGGCCCATTTTATTTATTAGACATGTTTTATATTGATCTCAGTATAATGTAGAAACATTAATATTTTAGGGAAAAAATGTGAAGACTAGGAAGGAGAGAGAGTGCAGATATGTGGAATATGGAAGGAAAGACATTTCATTGGCTTAGGACTACTAGGAGCTATGGAAGAGGAAAGGGGGAATAGAACATACCCTAGAAGTGATTGGTTGCCCTGCCCTAAGCTCCCTGACTTAACACCCATTATCAAACTTCTCCAAAAGCCAACTCCCCCCCAAATTTGGAGTGAAAGCCACAAATCTCAGCTGTTGAGTGCTTTTCCTAGGAAGTACAGTCCACTCAGCATACAAACAGTTTTAAGAGTGTTTTCTACATCGAACAGATTTTTAAAAAAATTCATATATCTATTGTTTTAATTTATAGTGTACATCAGTGCTCTGATCTCTGCTCTGTGCAGTTTACTCGGTAAGTATTCTTAAACTACTTAACATTTGCTGCCAGGTTCACGTTGTATTTTGTTGCTTACGAGGAGCAAAATGCACAGCTATTTCGTCACGTATGATTGGCAAGCCTTGTACTCACCAGTGCTTACAACTGTTCTTTTCCCCCACCACAAGAAACCTCGGATCAACTCAAGTTGAAAATGGAGCCACGGGATTTTGAGTACATATTAACGTGGGAAGCTGGAAATAATACAGGGACTCCCACACGCTACAATGTGATGTATAGAACGAGCAGGTACCTATGCTTTTTCTAAAATACATTCCCACATTTTGTAGACGATTGTGAATGACTGATCTGGTGCAAGATCATTATTGGCTTAGGTGTATCTAGTTATGTTCCTGTTATATGAAGAACAGAAACAAAGCGTTATCTTGCAGATTAAATACTAACAAATTTGATATGGCATGTGATTTTGCAGACTGCACTCCACTCTATCAGAGGCATGAATTATTATCTTCAGGAGATAGATATACACATGCATGTAGAGGGTGGGGACTGCACATGTTGGGTCATCATTAAGTGCAATACATGCTAAGTCAAGCCAAGCTTAATGGACTGTGGGTGGGGTGTAACAATAATTAGGGTACAATAAATAGCAGAGGGAATGAACCACTTGGTTCTAGAGATAGACCTGACCTTTGTATTGGCTGGAGATATGCACCCATAAACTGGATAAAAATTGAGTCATCTGAACGCTAAAAGAGGAGTTGCCCTCTTTCCAGGGGTATACCTTGCGGTTGGCTTCGTTGGCCCCTTCTAAGGGCCTTGAGCCAGGGAGGTACACTCTGGTTTAGAGTGGCTGGATGGGAAAGCAGTAAGCACAGGGAGATAAGAAGGCAAAGAGATGGATTGACTGACGGCAGAGGGGGGGGGGGAGAGAGACACAGCAAGGCAGTCCCAATGGCCATGGAGGAAGTCACTGGTGATGACTTTTTGACTTTCTGGTCCATGGTTTCTCTTGGCTTCGGAGGCACCAATTCATCTCCTTGCCAAGGGCACAAGGGACCCTAGGTACACCACCGCCTCTTCTGCACTGCATTCCCACACACCTGAAAGCCATCTCTCTCACTCTCCCCACCCACAAATACAGCCCTCTGCCCTTTTCTCATCACTGGAGGTGGCAATAGAGGAGTCCAAAGGAAGCATTTCCTCCTCAGACATGCTTCCTTTGGCTCCTCACACTGTCACATGGACTAAAAAAGTAATGAAACATGGTAGATTATGGTGGCTATAGCTGCTAACAAAAACTAGTTATTCTCAACAACGAATCTCAGAAACAGACTACACATGAAAAATAAGCATATATTTGAAAAGCCACCAAATATACATTTGCACTGACATCCTTCTCACAGAATGGGACACTTCATATCAAATTAGAGGATGAGGGTGAGTAAATATCTGCTTGATTGGCACTCCAGCCTTCTGGAAAACTTTCATGTGATGCTTTTGAATTGCTGTTTTATAGCTAGTTGGGAAGTACTGATTATTCATTGGCTCCTCCTTCTTTCCATTTAAAGTTATCCAAACAGGAAGATTGTCACGGAGTGTTCCAATATCACACGTTCATTCTGTAACTTGACAAAAGAGTTTACAGATCCCAACGAGTCATACGAAATTGTAGTGGATCAGGTCACAGAAAGCGGAGTGCATTCTTCAGATACTTCATTCCGTCCATATACTGACAGTAAGTAACTTGCTCCTCATTTATGTTTGAAGCACATGCCTTATGCTTCCTATAAGTCCTAGGTCAACCACACAGACTTCACACTGGCCAAGGCAGAAGGTAGAGAGGCCAGTTGTCAATCCCCACTAAGTCAGCTCCCAGCAGGCTCCAAAGCTGTTACTGCCCTGCCCTGCCCTGCTTCTACTTGCTATGATTGATGCTGCCGAGGCTTCCACAGTGGCAGAGCCCTGGCACCAGCAACCTCATGCAATTCTAGCCCCTAAGACTCGCTCCTTCTTCAGTGTATTATTTTCAGTTATTTAGATCATCGTTCTTTAAGTGCCAAGAGGTCTGGTGGCCCTGACAAGCTTTCTCTCCAGCTCTCAGTGTGCACCCTCTTGCTTTTCAATGGAATGAATGGCAAACTGCACCACACTCAGATCAGAACACAGGACTAGGTGCCATATTCAGAGCAGGCTTTCGGGAGCAGAAGTGAGGATCAAAGAAGGCTGAAGGCCAACAAGTTAAGAGGCTTAAAGGTCGGTTTTGGGAAATTTCTAATCAGTACCACTCCCCGCCGTACCTATTTAGCCTTAAATCTGAAAGAAGCATACCTGGGAGAAAGTTGTATCATTCCATTTGAGATCTTATGTGCAAGTTAGTTGTGCATTGGATTGTAATTTCATTAATTTCTCTAGGGCAGAGCTTCCCAATCACATTTATTCCTTCTTTTCTTCCTTTCTTTGCTCAACAGCATGCCTAACATCACCCCGGTTTGAGGTTTCTGCTTGTCCAAGCTGTGCAAATGTGACAGTGAAACTTTCAGCCTCGTTACTTCAAGTATACCAAGAGCTTGACTATACGGTCACAGTGATAAGAGACAATGTCAAGGAAAAGGTTGGTTGCTTATGATTAAAAGGGAAATGGTAGACAGTATCAACATTAATTCACTTCATCTGTAAGAAAGCTGCTATTTCTGTTTCTGGTTCAGGTATACCCAAACTTAATGGTACTGCTTCCTGATCCATAGCCCTGTCTATCATCCAATGCATGCCTAGAGTTCCTGTCTGGGTGGGTTTCATCCATTCACTTCAATGGAGTGGGAAGCTCCCCATGAAGTGGCTGTTGACATTCAGATAGACAAGAAAGGCTGTATATATATTGGAGTGCCAGCAGGAATTGCTGGATTGAGATGTTTTTGATAAATAGGGTAGACCACTTCCCATGCCAGTAATTTAGGATTGGGCATAGCAGCAGCTAAACCAGCAGAGTCCAAAGGCTGGAGGCTACGTTGGTATTGCTGTGCCATTGCACTGTTGCTGCAAGTAGAACTGGCAAGGCAAATATTTAGCAGATGAACAAAAATGACAATGTTACTTATATATACCGTAGCTTTTTGTATTTCCAAAGCGCTTTAGGAAACATTTTCTCAGGTATCCTTACAATAGCCCATGACACAGGCTAGTGTAATTATCCCCCCATATTGCAGAGTGCGCAAGGTTGTGTATTGACCTCATGGAAAGGTGAGACTTTCCATGTAACAGGCAACTGGGTTTCATCAGCCCTCATCTTTGCATTTGCCCTTTATATGACATACTCAATTGTCAATCTTTTTCTTCTTCTTTTCTAGCGTGTTGTCAATACAACCAGACAAGAGAGCTTCCACACTATCATTGGAGATTTGAGTTTCAATACAAATTATTGTATTGCTGTTGATGTGAAAACAAGTTTAAATAATCAGTGCACTCCATCTGTCCCCAAATGCATTATCCTCAGCTCCAATAATATATCAGGTATAATGAATGAAGGGGTGGGGAGGGGTTGAAGAGAATTAATTTAAAATTATTATTTCTCAATTTAAAAAAAAAACAACTAATAATAGATTATTGCTTTTAGTATTTCAAGTGATGGTTTTAAAAGAAATTATTATGAATTTTGGTAGTCTAAAAATATATATTATGAATTCTGGTAATCTAGTGCTCTGTATGCCCAATACATAGCCATACTCACTGTTCTTTAAGCACGTTCTTTTTATCTTACAGGTCATATTATATTACCAACATTGCTTGGCATATTAATGTCGTTGGCAGTAGTACTCACTCTATTTGTCCTGTATAAAACTGGTGTTATATGCTTAAGATGGAGGAAATGGCCAAGAGTCTTGGTATGTAGCCTTGGACAGATTCTTTTTTAAAGATAAATAGCCTAATAAGCTCTACTGTATGTATGTATATATAATTTTATTTATTTTCTATCTTCTTTTCATGAAACATTCATTGTTCAAAAGCCCTAAGGGCCAGTCCCAGGGTCAATGCCAGTTACATAGGGTCAGGTGATATGAAAGTTTGCCGTCTCTGCCTGGAGAGCTGCTATCAGTGATGGACAAATAATCTGACTAGTTTCTCTATCGTATTAATACTTGATCCTCACTGTGAGAAGTGAGGTAACAGGGAACCAGGCAGAGGGCCTTCTTGGTGGTGGCGCCCGCCCTGTGGAATGCCCTCCCATCAGATGTCAAGGAAATAAACAACTGTCTGACTTTTAGAAGACACCTGAAGGCAGCCCTGTTTAGGGAAGTTTTTAATATTTGATGTTTTATTGTGTTTTAATAATCTGTTGGGCACCACCCAGAGTGGCTGGGGAAACTTAGTCAGATGGGTGGGGTATAAATATATCATTATTATTATTATTATTATTATTATTATTATTATTATTGATAGTACTTGTAATCAACAGCACCACAACATTTACATTTAGCCTTGTGTCCCAGGTATCTGGCCTCAAGACCATAAAAAGCTGGAATAAATAAATGAAGAAGGAACCAGACTGTTGAGGGCTTTTTCAACAAAACCCCATTGATTGAAAATGGAAGCAAATCCCAACGAAAGCCAAAAGATTATCACATCTGTGGAGGGTTTCGGGATTAGGGCCAAACTATTGACATCCAATTAATATTTATTAATGTTAATATTCAACTATGTGTCACACACCCATCTTTTTTGAAGGCACCTATTTTATTTTCCCATCTGTAAGTTACAAATTTGTTTTTCTTTTCAGAGCATCACACCAAAGTTAGACTATTCCCTTTTTAAATCAGAACCGGAAGAAGTGCACACCGTCCAGGTCACCCAACAAAGTAAAAAGAAAGCATGTGGATACAATTCCGATGAAGAGGACAGTGAAAGCGTTGCTGGAAATGATGATTTATATACTGCACGTGTTTTTTTGGGCCAGACTTCAAAGTCCTGCTCGCAGGAGGACAGTGCAGAGCCACCGTCCCTAGATTGCTCATCCACTACAAGTAAAATAGGTGACCCCCAGGATGATAAAACAGAAAACCTGCTCATAGGCTGCTCATCTGCTACAAGTGAAATGCCTAAACCTGCAGATGCTGAAGCAGAAAACCTTCAAAATGATATTAGCCCAACAATTCAAATATTTCATCCTTCTCCTGAAGTGGACTCCACTAATGAGCCAGACCTGGAGTGCAGCAGCTGTTCCAACGTAAACTTAAATACTGTGGTGCTGGGAATATCTGGCAAAAATAGGGACATTTCTGCAACATTAAGCCCTTTCGAAGAGGATGCAGCGGCCTCGAAAGAGTTGTGTGTTTCTAACGCATCTGAACCGAAACATTTCACTGATGCGCTAGAAATGCAGAACGCTGACATTCATAACATCCCATGTTCCTGGCGAAATTCTGATGGGTCTGGAGAAAGTGAGTCATCGGATTCAGAAACAGACTGTGTTGGTGAATACATGAGCAGATGAATCAAAGATGAATAAAAGAATAGCATCTTCCTGTACAGCATCTCTTCCTATGTCAAGGGACTGGGTGGGATCTTCTGTCTAATGCTATCAGTATTGTACAGGTACATATGAAAATGCAGCACTGTTGTGAATTCCCACAGCATTAATATCTTTTTCTGATCATTTTTTTTGTTTTCCTTTTTTTACGAGGGGCAGCTGCTTACTAGTCTGCTTCCAGTATAACTGAATACCCACAGTCTGTCATGGACTTGTTGGATGCAGAGGAATGGTGGGAGGAACCAGCTGGGGAACCACCAAGGAAAGAAGGCTCAGTGCCCAGGGAGTGGCGGTGGGAGGACAATGAGTGTTCAGAAGGAGAAGACAGAAGGTGTGTCGCAAGCTAACAGGGCTTAGTGAGCCTGCAGAGTCTGTGGCAAAGAGAAGTCCAGAATCGGAGGCAGAAGCTGAAGCAGGAGGGGGAGAGGAGAGAGGCCAAGAGACAGAGATGAGTCAGGCTGATGAAGACTCCCTGGTGTTTTCTTCTTCTGCAACAAGCTCTCCTCCCCTTTGTCTCCTAGAACCAGAAGGGGCATGAAAAGTGCAGAGGAGAGATTGGCGATGCGCAGACGTAGTCTCCGATTGCTGGGGGGGGGGCAGAATCCTGGAGAGGAGAGGACTTAGGTAGCTGTGGGTAGGTGGGGACCTTCAGTCTCAGCAGTTGCTTTATGGGAGCAAACCTACCAGGCATGAGTTGCTGCACACATTAGGCCAGGCACTCCTGTACAGATCGTGTTTTTGCTAATAAAGAGTTAACTCCAGCTTGCACAGTGTGACTTACTGCTGACTGACTCCTGAGACAACCATTTATGAATGCTGGAAAATCCAGCTTTTTGTGTTTCTCGAATGGAATTCATTGCAAACATGGATCACAGTATCTTCCGATCCTGTCCTATGCTCATTCTATATAACTTTCCCTGTCTTGAAGTTGGATTTGTCGATCACAGTTGATCAGCTGTGCCACTTGATCATCAAGTGTTGTTGACCATGGTGAAGCACTTTGCTGGTAATTAATTGGCTGTGAATGGATTTCCTGTTATCTGTAATACATAGCCTGAGACCCTGAGGGTTGTAACCCATTATGCCTGTTTATTCAGAGAACTCGAGGGTTCAGGGCCTTCAGATGGACTATATGTGAACTTATGCTGGGGCATGCGTTCATTGTACCTTGTTGATCCAATTCATATCTGTGTCTGTTTTTCAATCAGTATGAAACATTCCCTCACCCTCATCTTGTTGGCAGGCTTTAAACTGGCTCTGTGATTTTTTGTGTGGCAAAGACTCCTGTGATGTAATTAGAGAGGTGGCAAAGAGATATGCTAATACACTTGACCTCTTTTCTGTCTGTCACACTGGGATAATCTTTGATCAGTTTCTCATTGCAGAAAATATGATTGTAGCAATTGTTGGAGTAGCTGGACGTAGGAAGGGGTTAATTTCCTTCATGAGCATAAATCACCCCGTGGGTGAGGTAAATCACAGGTGCAAGGTCAAATGAGCCAGTTGCAAGGTCAAATGGCTGGAGCCCTGACTATATTTGTGATTAATGTATGCCAGCTAGTTCAGTCTTAGTTAGTTGGTGTTAGAGGAATGATGATATTTCATATATAGAATCATAGAATATGAAGGGACCCTGAGGATCATCTAGTCTAACCCCCTGCAATGCAGGAATATGCAGTTGTCCCTTACGGGAATTGAACCCACAACCTTGGTGTTCTCAGCACCACACTCTAACCAAATGAGCTACCCGTATCTGAAAAGCCAACAAGCTGGAACTTACTTTTCTTTGTATAACTTTTATCCAGAGCTGTTTGTTGAGTTTATTTACTTCTACAACAGTAAAAAGATTTGGACCTTACTCTGCTTCTGTGTGGTGTCTGGTGCTGCGAGCAAGATGCGCACACTTGGACCGAGTGTGCATCTTATATCAGATTCCCAACAGCAGTGCGATCGTGTTACATTTTGTTATCCTCTCAAACTGCACTTCCCTTTCAGACGTGTAGCTGAGGGAGTGTGACGATCACCCAAACTGAGGGACCGCATAGAAGGAGTTAAAGGGATTAGCCAGTAAAAACCTTAGGGGGCGGAGTTAAGAGGACTATATAAACCCACCCCGGGGAAGAGAAAGGGGGGGGCTGGTGTTTGGAAGGTGGACGGAGGGTGGCGGGGGAGTTGGGAGAAAGAGGGGGCTGTGGAGAGAGTGAGAGGATAAGAGAGAAGTAGTAGGTGAGAGGAAGGGAGAGATAGTTTGGAACTGGGATGGAGGAGAAGCTGTAGGGATAGGCCAGGATAGGAACTGTTAATAAAAAGAAAAAGAAAAGAAAGAACTATTCATTCGGAAACCACATAGTTATGTACTGAACTTCAATAAACAGTTTGTTTCAACATTCTCCTTGACTGAAGTGAGTGAAGCAATTACCAGGCATATACTGGTTGGTGGCAGTGTGTAATTAACCAGTGGTGGGTGCAGATACCAACGGACCGTCAAATGTCTGGGGGGGATCTGTGCAGGTGAAGTGAACCGCCACAGGGAGTCTGTTAAGTTGTGGGAAAGATGGACGAAGGACACAGCTCTTTAGATCAGTAGCTCTTTATTACAGCAGTTAGAACTGCTCCTTGTGTCTCCCACAACAGCTTTGCTGGCTGCCTTATACTGTATAATATTAAGTAACTTATAACAGTAACAAATTCCAACTAACTAACCAATCAGTGAACGGCAGCTCTCAATCCTTCATTTGCATACTGGTGGCCCTGAGTGAGAACTGCAGCCAATCTTAATACAGAACACCCCTCCACACCTAGATGAGGTGTTAGGCCCCAGCCCATAATAGTTACAACTATGTACCATAATCAATGGTTGCTATAAGGTTTGACAAACATGTGATTTCACTACATACAAGTACAAGTTAGTCAAGGGTCTGATAGTGGTACAGGTACATTAGACTGCGTAATCCTTCAGGTAGGCTGGACGTATACGGGTCCAGGTACTGGTAGACCAACGAGGTCTCGCTGGAGAGGCAGCCAGGCTGCCAGAGCCCAATGACACACACACACACCCCAAGACGCAGGTGGATGGCTCAGCTCTGAGGCTCCTGTGTCGGTTACTGTGGCGGTGGCTTCGGACTGCAGCTGTACAGTAGGCTCCATTCTAAATTGCTCCTGAGCCACGAGGTTAATAATAATAATAATAATTTATTATTTGTACCCCGCCCATCTGGCTGGGTCTCCCCAGCCACCCTGGGCGGCTTACAGCAAATATTAAAAAACAAAACATTAAAATCACAGATTAAAAGCTTCCCTGAACAGAGGTTCCTTTTTTAAAGATATAAAGACATCTCTGCGGCTTAACTGTATACATTTAAATTTAAAGTGTAGTTGGCACCTCAAAGTGTCATTTGATATCACCATCTTTCTAAAATATAGAATAATTTATATCTTCTATATCAACTTACAGCAGGAAGAGCCATTATGAGTGGCCAGTAAAATTTCCTAAGGCCCAGCAGGTTGTTTCCTGTAGCTCTGGAGAGCTCTGGTTCAGACTAATGAAAGCTGGAGTAAACAACATCTGCGTGACCTATGGTTCCCCAGCCTTGCTGTGGTTGCACACATATTATTAGACTGTACTGCTTCCCATTTGCAACTATGGCAGATGTTCGTGAACAGTCAACATATTTGGGGGAGAGATCTAGAATTCAGCTTCCTCTTATCAGCACATCACACCTTAGATCAGGTAGTAAATAGCTAACTGATACCCTTGAAGGAACAGGTGCCTAGTCTGGGAGTATTCCTGAATTTCAGCCTGCCACTGGAGTCCTAATTGGAGTACTTGCATCCAGCATAGACTGATTTGCTAATAATAATAATAATTTATTTTATTTTATTTGTACCCCAACCCAGCTATGTCCATTCATAGACCTGGTAGCCTGGCCTCAGTTGCCCATGGTCTAGAGCAGGGGTAGGCAACCTAAGGCCCGTGGGCCGGATGCGGCCCAATCGCCTTCTCAATCCAGACCACGGACGGTCCAGGAATCAGCATGTTTTTTTTACATGAGTAGAATGTGCCATCACTGCCTTAAGGTAAAGGGCAGTATGTAAATATCTATATAAATAAATAAATCCCTGTTGGTTGCATTACTGCAGAGAATTTGTTTCTTTTTCCATTGGTGGATATTGGCTACTACTTAAAACAGGGCATTTTGATGTGGAATATACAAAATCTGCTCTGTTGGTTCCTTTAAGGCAGTTTTTGAACACTTTCATTTTCTCCCAGGCTTGTAAACTTCAGAGACCTATCCTGTTTATGATAGCTTTCATTGACTTCCTTAATGGATTCGTTTTTGGGGAGACTTCAGTCAAACAGCACATCAGAAATCTGAGACTGGTTGGCATCTGTCTTGTCTTGGGAGACAATCGAGGCATGCACCTTTTTAGTTGAAGTCAAACTGTCAAAAGGTTACAGCTGCTGCTGTGGCTGTAGAGACCGATATGGGAGACACAGGTTTCATTGCAACTGGGGCAGATGCAGACGTGGGGTTGTGCTGCTGCAGATGCACCATGGTGTTTCTTCTCACTAAACAATAAAAGATGACTGGAGGCCTTACATTAAAACCACCTATATTTAGTCATGAAACACGTGCCTTGTAGTTGTGGTTAAACACTTGCATGCAGCTGTTAACAGAGAACACATCTAGTTTCCCCCATCTGCATTGCTTTTGTATTGGTTTCAGTATTACGGTATACTGCTTATTTCACCAAACACCATGGGAAAGTGCTCATAAGCCCCTTTTAATTCAGGATATATCTAGTGACCAGATTACTCTCTTGCTACAATTAACAATTAATTATTTTTACTTAATGTATTTCTAGCCCCCCTTTCAGGGCAAGCCCTGATAATTAGACTGCAATTGACGTGGGCCTGTTTCTCAAATGTGCCTGCTTATTTCTATGTGGGCTTCCAACTGGCTTTCATTTTACAGTGGTACATGGGGTCACGAAGAGTCTGACACGACTAAACGACTAAACAACCACCACCTCAGGTTACAAACTTAATTCATTCCGGAGGTCCATTCTTAACCCGAAACCGTTCTTAACCTGAGGCGCACTTTCGCTAATGGGGCCTCCCACTGCCACCACGCCGCCGGCACATGATTTCCATTCTCGTCCTGGGGCCAAGTTCTCAACCTGAGGTACTACTTCCAGGTTAGTGGGGTTTATAACCCGAAGTGTTTGTAACCCGAGGTACCACTGTACTTGAACTACCATTTCAAAGCAACCCTGGGAGATTTGACACACTGCAGTATGAGGTTGAGTATTCCTGCAACTAAACCGAACCTTGGTTCATGTTATCTTATTGAAGCAAAGTCACATCTAGCCAAGCAAGCATGAAGGCTATATATAATGTGCAATGTCGTAGAGTGTGGTGTTCACTCGTGCTGACTGCATTGTATTATATTGCTCACTATTTTGTTAATATGATTTGGAAAACTTGGAAGTATAATAAAGAACTCTAAAATGCAGCATAAGATGAGAACTAAAAGAACAATTTTTCGATTGACAAAGCGCTGCCTTTTGGAAATCCCCCCCCCCCCGGTCAATTCCACCTTTGAAATTCTGGTAATGTCAGGGAAAATCTGGACGTATGGCAGCCTTCTGGGATGTCACATGGGACTATGCCCTACAGAGTGGGGTGGGGAAGGCATTGGCAGAAATTAGCTTTTGTCCTGGAAAAGAGACTGAGAGATGTGATAGCCATCTTCAAATATCTAAAGGGCTATCAGGGGGAAGATGGAACAAGCTGGTTTTCCCCTCTCCAGAGGGCAGGACCTAAACCAATGAATTAAAGTTACAAGAACAGAAATACTGACTAAACATTAGGAATAACTTTCTGACAGTAAGAGCTGTTCAATAGTGGAGTGGACTCCCTCCAAAAATGGTGGACTCTCCTTCATTGGAGGTTCTTAAGTAGAGGTTGGATGACCATATGTCATGGATGCTTTAGTTGAGATTCCTGCATTACAGGGAGTTGGACTAGATGGTCCTTGGATTCCCTACAATGCTACAATTCTATTATTATATAGACAGAAATGCCTTCCACTCACACAAGTGATTTTTTTACACCCAGGCCAATGAATCCAAGCAGTTTTGTCTCCCATCTTTGGAATGCCATGTCCAAGTGAAATGTGGCTTCTCTACTATTACGAAAGGGCACATTTGCATTTGTAGCTAAACGAAGGCTGCAGATACACAGCTCCTGAGAGCAAGCCTTATTGAACTCATGAGTAGGCTTGTACTGCGCAACCAAAACCTATTACCTGAATATCAGACACAGGGCAATATCAAACTGTTTTACTCAGAGTTGATCTACTGAAATTAATCAACATGGCTAAGTTAGGTCCATTCATTTCAGAAGGTCTCCTCTGTGTAAAATTAGTTGTGCAACTCAATTTTCCCAATAGATTAGCCCATGCCTTCCTCACAAAGGGTTATGTACCACAAGGAAAATGAACAAAATAATTTCAGATTATTTAGTAAAACTTCTGTGCAAAGTGAGTACAGTTATGATACTTCAAGACATACAAAATTATTTAAAATAGGTACAGAGAAAATACATATAATACCGAGGTAACTGCAAGAACTTCTGCTGGGTAAGAAAATCTTCTGGAATTATTTTTCCTTAGTCCAGTAATGGCAAGAACTTCAACCTGCTCTTTCAAGTACTGGACAGCAGGTCTGCTCCCATGAAGCAGGCAACTGTTCTCAGAAATCACACAGAACAATGCAAGGAAGGGTGTTCCTCTTTCCCGCTGCGAAGGAATGAAACTGTTTAAACCATTTTGTGTCCTGTTTGGGGTTGTCAAAGAGTTTTAGTTTGTTCTGACAAGGAGGCTCAGAAGATCACAGAAAAGTCCACTGTACAGTCCAAGAATCTGACATTTAAGAAGAAAATAAAACCTAAACACTATTGTAGGAGGAGTCCCAAGAAATTACACAAAAGAGAGACCGGAACAGAAGTCTCCTGCCTTTCCGACTGCCCAAAATGTTGGGAGGCTACATTTAAAATAACATGTGCAAATAAAGCTTGCAAAGAATGCTAAAGTGAAGAAAAATGCTAACAGGCTGCTATGCATCCAGACTCCAGGAACAGAAGATGCCAAACGCTGGCGTAGTTTAGGCTAGGTTTAGCTGGATGCTTTTTCCCCATGTTGTTTTCATTTCCTGTAATGGCTAATGTTCAAGCTGTTTTAAAATACTGTAATACAAATCCTGCTATACAAATCCCTTGAGCAAAAGTTAAATTTGTTTTGCTCTAACTGTGTATGGAATGGCTATTCACTCCATGCCTTCTTGCCTTATTTATTGTATTTATTTATAAAAATGATTTATATACCATTGTATTATATTTTTAAAAATCACAGCAGTTTACAACAATATAAAAAAAAATCATACAGTAAAACAATAAAAAGTTAAAACCAAGTTAAGGCAAAAAATAGTACACCATTGTATTACACCAGTACACCGCCTGCATGGAATAGGCCTGGTAGAATAGAAACTTTTTCAACAGGCATTTAAAAGTTGGCACGGAAGGCGCTCACTGAATCTCTCTTGGTAGAGTAGGACTGGGTTGATCACACTAAAGGCTCGCATTTGTGAGCCTACCAGTAAGCTATACAGAAGTTGCCTGACCAGAAATAAGGCCAATGGCTCTTGCCCACTTCAGGGACAATTTGGAGTGGACAAATGGTGATTAAACACATCTCTGCTCAAAATCCCTCTCCCCCTGCCCAGAGTAGCTGCAACATGCTTTTTAGACCCAACAAGGTTATAGCAGGGCCCAGTACATTCATCATCTATCATCCGTTATTTCTGTGTTTAACATGATGATCTTGCACAGTACGAAGAAGACCGTAGTGTTGATTACAGGAATGTTGGGGGAAATGTCTTCACATTAAATGGTTTTAAACTTTTTGCAACTCAGGGGCGTTACTGAAGGTGGCAACATCCATTCCAGACCATTCCTACAATGACCATTCTCTAGAATGAGAAACTGATAAAAGATTATCCCACTACGACAGGCAGGAAGAGTTCAAGGACAATAGTGTACCTTTTTGCCTCCTTTCTAACCACATCGCTGGAGCCCTTGTCAAGCAAAGGATCACACAGAACCGGTTTAAAGCTTGCCAATAATATAAGGAAGGGTGAGAGTTACTTCATCCTCATAAAGAAAAACAGACATGGGTACTAATAGGACCAGTGAAAAAAGACCACTGAAGTGCATGTCAAAGTGTAACAGATATTAAATGTGATGGCAGTAAACATTCTGGTTCACAAAATAAACTGAGGTATACAGTAGATAAAGGGCTATGAACCTTGGGGGTCTAAAAGGTCACTGACAGGAAAACAGGAGAACCATTTTGGACCAATTACCAGCAAAGTGTTGTATCATGACTAAGAACACTTGATGATCAAGCACAATGGTTGATCGTTGTAACAAGAGAAATCCATCCTCAAGACAGGCAAGGTTTCTGTTATTTTGGAAGACGACTAGTCCATGGCTTGCCAAAAACCATAGTAATGCTACAGGAATTCACAACAGCGCTGCACTTTCATATGTGCTTGTATAACATTGATAGTATTAGACAGCAGATCCCACCCAGTCCCATGACATGGGAATACATTGTTTTACTGGAAGATGAAAAATGCTAACTAGAGCATTCATTTATACATCTTTGATTCATCTTCTCATGTATTCACTGACAAAGTCCGTTTCTGAATCCGATGACTCACTTTCTCCAGACCCATTAGAATTTTGCCAGGAACATGGGATGTTATGAATGTCAGAGTTCTGCATTTCTAGCGCATCAGTGAAATGTTTCGGTTCAAATGCATCAGAAACACACAACTCTTTCGAGTCCGCTGCATCCTCTTCGAAAGGGCTTAATGTTGCAGAAATGTCCCTATTTTTGCCAGATATTCCTAGCACCACAGTATTTAAGTTTACGTTGGAACAGCTGCTGCACTCCAGGTCTGGCTCATTAGTGGAGTCCACTTCAGGAGAAGGATGAAATATTTGAATTGTTGGGCTAATATCATTTTGAAGGTTTTCTGCTTCAGCATCTGCAGGTTTAGGCATTTCACTTGTAGCAGATGAGCAGCCTACGAGCAGGTTTTCTGTTTCATCATCCTGGGGGTCACCTATTTTACTTGTAGTGGATGAGCAATCTAGGGACGGTGGCTCTGCACTGTCCTCCTGCGAGCAGGACTTTGAAGTCTGGCCCAAAAAAACACGTGCAGTATATAAATCATCATTTTCAGCAACGCTTTCGCTGTCCTCTTCATCGGAATTGTATCCACATGCTTTCTTTTTAATTTGTTGGGTGACCTGGACGGTGTGCACTTCTTCCGGTTCTGATTTAAAAAGAGAATAGTCTAATTTTGGTGTGATCCTCTGAAAAGAAAAACAAATTTGAAATTTACAGATGGAAAAAATAAAATAGATGCCTTCAAAAAAGATGGGTGTGTGACACATAGTTGAATATTAACATTAATAAATATTAATTGGATGTCAATAGTTTGGCCCTAATCCCAAAACCCTCCACAGATGTGAGAATCTTTTGGCTTTCGTTGGGATTTGCTTCTATTTTCAATAAAGGGGATTTTGTTGAAAAAGCCCTGAACAGTCTGGTTCCTTCTTCGTTTATTTATTCCAGCTTTTTATGGTCTTGAGGCCAGATACCTGGGACACAAGGCTAAATGTAAATGTTGTGGTGCTGTTGATTACAAGTACTATCAATAATAATAATAATAATAATAATAATAATAATAATAATAATAATAATTTATTTATACCCCACCCATCTGACTGGGGTTCCCCAGCCACTCTGGGTGGCTCCCAACAGATTATTAAAACACAATAAAACATCAAATATTAAAAACTTCCCTAAACAGGGCTGCCTTCAGATGTCTTCTAAAAGTCAGATAGTTGTTTATTTCCTTGATATCTGAGGGGAGGGCGTTTCACAGGGCATGCGCCGCCACCAAGAAGGCCCTCTGCCTGGTTCCCTGTTACCTCACTTCTCACAGTGAGAATCAAGTATTAATAGGATAGAGAAACTGGTCAGATTATTTGTCCATCACTGATAGCAGCTCTCCAGGCAGAGACGGCAAACTTTCATATCACCTGACCCTATGTAACTGGCATTGACCCTGGGACTGGCCCTTAGGGCTTTTGAACAATGAATGTTTCATGAAAAGAAGATAGAAAATAAATAAAATTATATATACATACATACAGTAGAGCTTATTAGGCTATTTATCTTTAAAAAGAATCTGTACAAGGTTACATACCAAGACTCTTGGCCATTTCCTCCATCTTAAGCATATAACACCAGTTTTATACAGGACAAATAGAGTGAGTACTACTGCCAACGGCGTTAATATGCCAAGCAATGCTGGTAATATAATATGACCTGTAAGATAAAAAGAACGTGATTAAAGAACAGTGAATATGGGGGCTATTTATTGGGCATACAGAGCACTAGATTACCAGAATTCATAATATATATTTTTAGACTACCAAAATTCGTAAGAATTTATTTTAAACCATTACTTGAAATACCAAAAGCAATAATCTATTATTAGTTTTTTTAAATTAAGAAAATAATAATTTTAAATTAATTCTCTGCAACCCCTCCCCACCCCTTCATTCATTATACCTGATATATTATTGGAGCTGAGGATAATGCATTTGGGGACAGACGGAGTGCACTGATTATTTAAACTTGTTTTCACATCAACAGCAATACAATAATTTGTATTGAAACTCAAATCTCCAATGATAGTGTGGAAGCTCTCTTGTCTGGTTGTATTGACAACACGCTAGAAAAGAAGAAGAAAAAGATTGACAATTGAGTATGTCATATAAAGGGCAAATGCAAAGATGAGGGCTGATGAAACCCAGTTGCCTGTTACATGGAAAGTCTCACCTTTCCATGAGGTCAATACACAACCTTGCACACTCTGCAATATGGGGGGATAATTACACTAGCCTGTGTCATGGGCTATTGTAAGGATACCTGAGAAAATGTTTCCTAAAGCGCTTTGGAAATACAAAAAGCTACGGTATATATAAGTAACATTCTCATTTTTGTTCATCTGCTAAATATTTGCCTTGCCAGTTCTTCTTGCAGCAACAGTGCGATGGCACAGCAATACCAATGTAGCCTCCAGCCTTTGGACTCTGCTGGTTTAGCTGCTGCTATGCCCAATCCTAAAGTACTGGCATGGGAAGTGGTCTACCCTATTTATCAAAAACATCTCAATCCAGCAATTCCTGCTGGCACTCCAAAATATATACAGCCTTTCTTGTCTATCTGAATGTCAACAGCCACTTCATGGGGAGCTTCCCACTCCATTGAAGTGAATGGGTGAAACCCACCCAGACAGGAACTCTAGGCATGCATTGGATGATAGACAGGGCTATGGATCAGGAAGCAGTACCATTAAGTTTGGGTATACCTGAACCAGAAACAGAAATAGCAGCTTTCTTACAGACGAAGTGAATTAATGTTGATACTGTCTACCATTTCCCTTTTAATCATAAGCAACCAACCTTTTCCTTGACATTGTCTCTTATCACTGTGACCGTATAATCAAGCTCTTGGTATACTTGAAGTAACGAGGCTGAAAGTTTCACTGTCACATTTGCGCAGCTTGGACAAGCAGAAACCTCAAACCGGGGTGATGTTAGGCATGCTGTTGAACAAAGAAAGGAAGAAAAGAAGGAATAAATGTGATTGGGAAGCTCTGCCCTAGAGAAATTAATGAAATTACAATCCAATGCACAAACAACTTGCACATAAGATCTCAAATGAAATGAGGGGGGGTACGCAACACGTGTTCAGGGGGGGCAGCCGTGATGATATCCCCTTCCCCTAAGGTGCCGGTGCGCTCCCCCCACCCCCTTCCTCCACCCGTGGGGCAGGGCACTGACAGCTTTGGAGCCTGCTGGGAGCTGACCTAGTGGGGGTTGACAACTGGCCTCTCTACCTTCTGCCTTGGCCAGTGTGAAACCTGTGTGGTTGACCTAGGACTTATAGGAAGCATAAGACATGTGCTTCAAACATAAATGAGGAGCAAATTACTTACTGTCAGCATATGGACTGAACTGAATAGCTGAAGAATGCACTCCGCTTTCTGTGACCTGATCCACTACAATTATGTATAACTTGCAGGGATCTGTAAACTCTGTTGTCAAGTTACAGAATGAACCTGTGGTATTGGAACACTCCGGGACAATCTTCATATTCGGTCTTGGGTAACTGTAAATGGAAACAAGAAGGAGCCAATGAACAACCAGTACTTCCCAACTGGATATAAAACAGCAATTCAAAAGCATCACATGAAAGTTGTCTAGAAGGTTGGAGTGCCGATCAAGCTGATATTTACTCACCCTCATCCCCTAATTTGATAAGAAGTGTCCAATTCTGTGAGAAGGATGTCAGTGCAAATGTATATTTGGTGGCTTTTCAAATATATGCTTATTTTTCACGTGTAGTCTGTTTCTGAGATTCACCCCCTTTTCGTTGTTGAGAATAACTAGGTTTTTTTTTAGCAACTACACTATTATAATCTACTATGTTTCATTACTTTTTTAGTACATGTGACTATGAGGAGCCAAAGAAAGCATGACTGAGGAAGAAATGCTTCTTTTGGACTCCTCTACTGCCACCTCCAGTGATGAGAAAAAGGGCAGAGGGCTGTATTTGTGGATGGGGAGAGTGAGAGAGATGGCTTTCAGGTGTGTGGGAATGCAGTGCAGAAGAGGGCAACTCCTCTCTTAACGTGCAGATGACTCAATATTTATCCAGTTTATGGGTGCATATCCCCAGCCAATACAAAGGCCATGTCTACCAAGTGGCTCCTTCCCTCTGCTCTTTCTTGCTCAGTTCCTACTAACGGTTGCCTTTCTCAATTCCATCCCGCGTTTCCTTGCCACAGACATCCCAAGACCATCTCTACTTTACAGGAGATAGGGCAGTGGTGTCCAAACTTTTTTTCAAAGAGGGCCAGATTTGATGAAGCGAAGGGCCGTGAGGGCCAACCAAAGGGCTAACTAAAGTTCTTGACCTTTTTTTAGGATTGATAGCCAAGGACTGAAGAACCTCCACATGCTGTGGAATGTCAACTCCCATCAGTCCAAGCCCACACGGCTGATGGTACAGAATGATGGGTGTTTGAGTTGAGCAAGATGTGCAGGGCCTCAGGTTTCCTGCCCCTACCCTAGCCTCAGAGTCTGTGTCTCAGTCCCTGCATCTCATCTTGTGTGAGGACTGTGCCTAGTTCCTACATGTTGCCTTGGATCGCAACATCTGCTTGCATTTGAGTGCTTACCGGTCTTTGCCTCTTTTGGACCATGCACCAGCTGGACAAATGGCCAGCTCCCCAGATACTGGAGCCTCATTTTGCTGGGACCTGGCAAGAAGGAGAAGAGAGGGTGTCTGTCAGAAGCAAGTGCCCAGGGGAGAGCAACCCCCAATCATAATTTCTTTTCCAAGGACCAGCTGCCAGTTGCTCCCATAATTCAATTACTTGTGCTTCCATTTAGAAACATGTTAGATTTCCCCTGGGAATTTGCCTCAAAGTTAGCCCTGATTGGGAAACGTCACAAGGACAAACATATACGTATGAGTACGGACTACTAAAAAATGCCTTACTTACTTGGACTTACTGAAAGAAGAATCATGCACCTGGTTTCTTCCCGCCGATTTTGATAGCCAAAGACAAACTGAACTTTGGGGAGAGAAGCATATTGGAGGATTAATTTATTGTTATCTGTCTCCTATGAGGAACTCTGTAGGAAGATCAACCTGTGACTCTTCCCTTATGTTAGTTTATGTGCAAATCAGTTACTTCCTTAATTGACCAAACAGAGGGGTGTTTGCTTCCTACTAGCTAAATGCTGTCACCTCACCCAAGTCCAGGTCTCATCTCTCTTACCTTCCTGAGAACTATGAGGCAGACTTGAGTAACAGCTGGTTACTATAGCTCCACAAACCTGAAATGGTTGTTCTCCTATGAGGCCTCAGCACAGCTTGATACCTAAATAACAGTTAATGCAGCCTCATGTGAACGTCTGGTTCTGGATCTTTTCTATTTTTTCCCATGCTGACCATTTCATGACTGCTGTCTTAAGACTGCAGTCAGATACCCACTTGCCTGGGACTCTCATTTCAATGAGACTGACTTCTGAGAAGACGTAGAAAGGACAGCACTGCAGGTCTCTTGCAGCAAGGCCAACAAAGAGTCTTGAAACATTTTGGAAACTAAGTAAGTTACTATGGGATAAATTTTCATGACTGAGAACCCACTTCACCAGAGGGCATCATCATCAATCTTTATTGCGGTCATAGACCAGAAAAAGAACAATACAGCAATAAAACAGTTCGGTTCTTAAATATCAAATGCCGGTCCAGCTACCAGTCAGATGTGGAAACAGGCCCAATCCAGCCCCACCTGCTGTTCCAGACTGGAGTTGTTACAGCAGCAAAACACAATTTTCCTGCCCCTGACCCCCCATTCCACCCTAGCTGGTGAAATCAATGGGACTCTAGATGTGGTGTGGCTTTGTCACTCTGCCAAGCCCCACTGCCATCCCACTGGGGTCCGAATTGCAATCTTATTCTTGTTACACCCCCCCCCCCCAAAAAATTATTGCTGTTAATTTGCATCCATCGAAGCTTGGCTTGACTTAGCAGGGATTGCACTTAATGACCATGTGACACCACATGTTCAGGATTCCTCCTCTACAGCCATGTGTGTATATATATCTTCTGAGGATAATAGCTCATGCCTCTGATAAAGTGAAACGCAGTCTGCAAAATCACATGCTGTAACAACTCCTGTTAGTCTTTAAGCTGCCAGAGAACTCTTGGTTTCTGTTCTTCATATGACAGGACCTTAACTAGATACACCTAAACCAATAATGATCTTGTACCATATATCAGTCATTCATAATAATTTACAAAATGTGGGAATATATTTTAGGAAAAGCATAGGTACCTTCTTGCTGTATACATCACATTGTAGCATGTGGCTGTTCCTGTATTATTTCCAGCTTCCATTGTTAAAATGTACTCAAAATCCTGTGCCTTCATTTGCAACGTGAGTTTAGCAGATGTTTCTTGTGGGGCAAAATAGAACATACAAAGTTTACCAATCATACATGATGAAATAGCTGTGTATTTTGCTGCTCATTCCCACCAAAATACAATGTGAACCTGGCAGCAAATGTTTTAAAACTTTAAAAATACTTACCAATTAAATTGCACAGAGCAGAAATCAGAGCACCGATGTACACTATAAATTAAAACAATATATACATGAGGGGGGGGGGAATAAAATCCGTTCAATGTAGAAAACATGCATAACACTGTTTGTATGCCGAGTGGAATGTACTTCCTGGGAAAGGAACTCAAGACAAGATTTGTTGCTATCATTCCAAATGGGGGGTGGAAGCGGACTTTTGGAGAAGTTTGAAAATGTGTGTTAGGGGGACCTTGGGAAGGGCTAGTCACCTCTATTCCCCCTCCTCCTCCTCTATGGCTCCTAGTTCTAAGCAATCTATACTCCCTCTCCTTCCAACCCCACATTTCAATCTTTCTCCTTCCTAGTTTTTACATCTCCAATTGTGTCCAAAGTATTTCACGTTTCTAGATATGCAGCTATCGATATAAATCATGCCAAGTAAGTACAATGTAAATTGGCATTATTTATTCTGCAGGTTCAGATTTCTGTTTGTGTGGACCATGGGGAGGTGGTTGTTGTTGCAATCAGAGCAGACAGATCCCCCCACAAAGAAATAAGATAGCTTCTGCATGGGGACCCCCATAGCTGGTTGGGGTGAGAACATGCGCAGCATCTGCTCAGATAGGGCGAAACGGATACACCCAGCGTGGTGTAGTGGTTAAGAGCGGTGGACTCGTAATCTGGGGAATCGGGTTCGCGTCTCCGCTCCTCCACATGCAGCTGCTGGGTGACCTTGGGCTAGTCACACTTCTTTGAAGTCTCTCAGCCCCACTCACCTCACAGAGTGCTTGTTGTGGGGGAGGAAGGGAAAGGAGAATGTTAGCCGCTTTGAGACTCCTTAAGGGGAGTGAAAGGCGGGATATCAAGTCCAAACTCTTCTTCTTCATACATATCTATGAGATGCCCTTAAATGGTGGTCACCTTTCTCCTTCCCCAACATCACACTTGTAACAGAAGACTTGCTAAACATTGGCATTTCTGCTACTTTCTGTTTAGCTTCATGTTGCCAGATGGTTGTTAGGGTCCTTCGCCAAAAGCTGTTTCGCCTTACCCATTTTACTGTTTCTATTTAGGCATATGGACCTACAACCCTTGATTCTGAAATCAGCTGTGAAAGTAGTTGCATTAAAATCCAAAAAAGAGGTGCAGCCACCTTATTATGCCACTCATCTGTAAGATTGCAACATAATTAATTGAAATTGGAGAGGAAGATCATTGGCTCTGATTCGTCAGATGGAGAATGCTTTGGCCTAACATAGCTCATACTGCAATAAAATTACTTAGTCTCTCTTATTTTATTTTATTTTAACAAGAGAAAGTCCAAAAACTGACAAAGAATGGGTAAAGGGCCTTTCAAAATCAGGAGTGCCATTGTTGCAGGACTCCTGACATACCGGTAACTGTGCTGTTACAGGTGTTTCCTTGTGGTTTTAAGCAAAAACCACAAATTTAGTAAAACTTGCTTCTGAGTAAACATGCACAGGATGAGGCTGCACATTCCTTAGGTGTATTCCATTGACGTAAGTGGAATTTTTAAATGCTTAGTTTTGGCTTCGTGATTCCATCTCTTTTAGTGACTGAACACAAGTACATTATCCCCTTATGTCAAGAGACTCGGGCAGTCTCAATGTATTTTCACTTCTTGGTAAAAGTTGTCTTCACTCCAAACTGAGCTATCTATAATTAAAAGGTAAAGGGACCCCTGACCATTAGGTCCAGTCACGGATGACTCTGGGGTTGCGGCGCTCATCTTGCTTTACTGGCCGAGGGAGTCGGCGTACAGCTTCCGGGTCATGTGGCCAGCATGACTAAGCCGCTTCTGGCGAACCAGAGCAGCGCACAGAAACACCATTTACCTTCCCATGCACTACTTGTACTTTGACATGCTTTTGAACTGCTAGGTTGGCAGGAGCAGGGACCGGGCAACTGGAGCTCACCCCGTTGCAGGGATTCGAATCGCCAATCTTCTGATCAGCAAGCCCTAGGCTCAGTGGTTTAGACCACAGCGATTAGCAGAAGTTAATAATCAAATTTATTTGGCAAAGAAAAAGAACCTGTAGCTGAGACAAGAAAAGAGGGTTGGGAGCCCAAACTATTAAATTATTTCTAGACTGAACTCACCAAATTTGTAGAAATGTAGTGGTCCCATGAAAAATGCCATCATAGTTTAAAACTGCATCCTAGAAGCAGGAAGAGCACAAACAAACAGGATGCAGATGCACTTTTAAGATCAATGAGGGGCAGTACAAAGCTTAGAATTCAAAGAGGATCTTCAAATTATAAAAACAGGCATTCAGGCAGGCAGTAAAACAAGCTTTCTGCTCTGTACGAGACAGAGTTCTTTTCGGCTTACAATGGGAAACAGCTTTTTTTAATGAATTCTGAGAGTAAACTAAAGGATCCTCTTTTTTCTGTTTACAGTCTAATGTATTAGCAAATCACAAGTACAGTTCCCTGACACAGCTTATGTAACATCTGCAGAATAAATGTGTGGCGCAACCACGGTTGTAGTGTCAGCACGTTCCATGGTTTGCTTTCCATGTCTAAACTTAAGGCAGTTCTAAGGATATGGGGGCAAAGTGTCCAACCTTCTCTCCTGGGGGGGGGGTTAAAATTACCCTTACACGGTTTTCATTTACTGTATATCCCTGCGTATAAGACTACTTTTTAACCCAGGAAAATCTTCTCAAAAGTCGGGAGTCGTCTTATACGCCGGGTCGTATTTCTTATATGGTGAGTATATCCCAAACTGTATATTTTAACTGGAAAAGTTGGGGGTCATCTTATACGCTCAGTCGTCTTATACGCCGGAATATACGGTATTAATATTCACCTTCAGCCGTGATTGGGAGGGCCAAAAGGTGGACCTAACCCGATGGCAGCAGCATCACCACCCAATATCAGAATGGTGTGGAGGCAGGTGAAGGTCAGGGTTGTGCAGGAGCCCTGCCAGAAGCATCTTATTGTTTCCATTTGCGCATCTCCACAGCTGTAGCCTTGCTGCTCCACTGCTCTGCTCTGCCCTGCACTACCTACCAGGCAGTGATGCTGCTGCTGCTGCTGGGAGGCCAGGCCCACAAAAGCTCACCTCCCTGCTGGCCACTCCTGGATTCAACTGAGCAGATTTGTTATTGTGAAAATGGCAGAAGCTGAGAATCAAATTTATTTGGCAAAGAAGAAGCAGGAGCCTCTGAAGGCAGCTCAAACAAGAAGCAAATGAAGTGATGGGGACCCAAAGAGCTAAATTCTTTCTAGGTTTAACTCACCAGGTTTGAAGATGCCGTGGTCCCATGGAAAATGCCATCATACTTTAAAATCACATCCTACTGGGTGGTCCCTACTGCTGACGTAAATCCTGCAACTGCAATCAAATGAAATTGTTTTCAGATAAAAACAATGTTCAACCTAGATGGTTAACACTAAAATACAGCGTAACCTCTTTAGTCTGACATCTCAGGAGGCAAAGTTACTGTCAGGCTTGGAGTATTCTTGTACACACAATACAGTTTGGGATTTTCCTTAAACAGGTACTTCCTTTGTCAAATGGGAAATCAACCTTGTGCCTATTCCCTTCATAGGGTTCAGGAACAGCTTGAAACACAGCATGTAAAAATAACCAACGAAACTGGACAACAGGTAAACACAACCACATTCAGAAAGAGAATTAGGTCATTAACTATGGTTAAGCAAATGGTCCCGTACATGAGATGTCATATGTGCTGGCACTCATAGGCTCAGCTCTCCTGCTTTACTCCTCACTCAGTCAAGTGAGAATACAAACTATGGTGTTACTGGCTTTGTGTTACTTTTGAACCAGCACTTGTGGTTTAGTTCTCTCCAAACCATGATCTGACACTAAGCTTTGTTCTTGGCTTCTGAATGACGATTTGCTTGTGATAAATAAATCTCAAGCACAGCTTTAGATGTAAACTACTCTGTGGTTTGTGATCCTACCCATTTAAGGAAGGAGAAAACAGAAGTGCTCTATTCACCGGCATGCAGCTTGTGCACAGGGTTTATTTAATCATAGTTAATGGCTTATCATGACATCTAAATGCAGCCCATATGATAAAAAGGTAATATTTTACTCTAGTTTAAGACAAACATTTTGTAAATGCCTTCACAATAGGCCAGTGATATGGTTCCTTACGATGTCCCTGACTAGCAGACACACAGCAAGCTGCAACTGCAGCACACCTGTTAACTGCAGCTACACCATCATGCAATTCCTGGAAAAGACTGAAGTGGCAAAATAAATATTTGTCTCTCTCTCTCCCCTGAACTGTTCCTAGCTAGAAGCATAGCCCAATTTTAAGTTAGCTGTACATGCGTGTAGATTCCTTAGACAACCCAAGTGTGTGAAGGAATGTTTTCTCTCTTTCTGTGAAGAAGCGAGAAGGGAGAAATTCCACACTCCTCCATTCTTTCATCAATGCTGCTAGACTTGGTTCCAGGCTCCCTCCTGCCACTGCAAATCCCTTCCCTAATCTGAGACTAAACCAAGTGTGTGGGGGATATCTACCACATGATTGTATCCTGACCCTTAACTTGCTTTGCCCTCTGCTGGTATGCTAGTAGATATGGTGAGGGAGACTCTCTGTTGTGCATTTTTTTTTTTACTAGCTGACTTTTCTAATAATCTGAGTGCCCTGGACTGTGTAAACACCATTTTAAATATCATTTGTGGATGTACCCTGACAAAAAGAAGGCAGGGAGCATTTGGAAATTTCTCTCTCCATCGACTTTCCCCCATTCAAACCTCTTCAGCCTTAATACAAGATGAGCTGCATCTCAACACTTCCAGCATAAGCTACTTCTGCAGATATCCCTTCTACTACAAAATGAGTCCTGTCCTCTGTTTGAGACTACACTTAAGAAGGCATCAAATTAATTAAACACAAAGCTTACCTTTAAAAACTTTCACATGAGGTGCTTGGTATAAGGTTAAAAGCATCAGGAAAATACCCTGGTTTCTGGTGAAACTCACACATCTAAAGACAATAATAATTCAGCAATCACCATTTCCCTTTCACAAGAAGAGACATAACAGGAAGTGAGGGACACTGAAACCACAGGGCCTCAGTTTTGAGTAAACACATTTAAAATTGCACTGCATGTCTTCCTTTCACATGACAAGCCAACAGCTCTGTAATGATTTTTAGGATTAAATTAAGCATGATAGTAGCTGCCATGTTTGCTCATTCACATAACGCAGAGATAGGGATCCAGGCAATGGCCACTCTGCCAGGAAGGCAGGGCCATAATGTCAGGTGAGATAATTTCCTTCACACAATGGCCTGGATTAAAACCAGCCCACAAAATAAAAATTCAGAAAGATGCTGAATACAAGCCTCACTTCCCAAGGAACAATCCAGTGCTCACTTAAAGCATCTCAATTTTTTTCTTTGCAATGACAACTTTGCCTGCGCCACATCTGTCAGCCTATATGACATTAAGTGTGGGGAAGGTGACCATGGCTTAAGGAAAACAGCTTCCTAGACCTAATAAGGCACAAAGGCCAGAGGATCTACACTGTTAACATAAAATTCACACAACATTCACTGACGTCTTCCCATTAGTGCAGGTCCATAGGTAAGCAGCATGATGCACAAAAACCAATAAGGTCCTTCCCAGCCTTTTAGCATAGCTCTCCATCCACCGGATTTTTAATGCCTTCTCAACTATCAGTGAAGGGGGAAACGGGGGCAGCCCCCAAAACCAAGGGAAGCGAGAGAGAGAGAGAGAGAGAGAGAGAGAGAGAGAGAGAGAAATGTGGTACTGTACTGAAAAATCCATCTTATTTCAAATAATAGCCCTTCCAAAACAATAAAAATGCCTCACACATTTGGTTGATGACAACCTTCTTCAGCAGCACAGATTAAGGTTACCATAACAAGCTAACTTCTGTTTAGCCTTCTTCAGGCATTTTAGGCAAACGTATGCGGGAGGGCTTGGGAAGCACATGCAAACCCTGTCTCCAAATCTCTGCACCCACCCACAGCCCTTCGGACCTTCCCGTGTTGCAAAGAGAGAAGTCTGAAGGGGGTTCTAAGAATGTCTGAACCCTGATAAGGCAGAGTTTGCCAAGATGATTCTAAGCGTCTTCATCTGAACATATGAGGATGTTTGGGGAATGGATTGTGTGTGTGTGACCTGTTCCTTCCTCACTATCCGCCCATGGGGACTAGAATTTCTGTTGTCAGCAGAACCTTAATCTTATACCCCTGAAGAAGGCTGTCAACAAGCAAAAGGCCTTAGGCATGATTATTACTTGATAAAGATTCATTTTTCAGTGCTGTTTCCAGGCTTCTTTTTCTTCTTTTGGATTGCTAGCACGGCCAGAATTTGCCACACTTGCTGATAGAATAAGATATTTCTTTAATACCAAATTTATGAGCCGTCTTGTGGCTTCATCCTAGCAGTGAGGTCCAATGCACTTACTAGCACTTCTGCCTTTCAAACTTACGCTCACTGAAACCCACTGAAATCAAGGGGCTTAAAAACAACAAATAATATTTTTTGAGGAATTGTTTCTTTGTTTCTTACACAGATTTTACACCTTGCCCTTCCCTCATTATAAGTCAGGGCAGCTCACAAAACAGATTACAATACAAAATCCAGAGAGACTTTAAACACAAGCCAGCAGCCATAAATAACCAGAAGCATCATGAAGCTCAGGAGATCAGCCTGTTTATTTCAGCTGCCCTTTCCTTCGGAAACGGATCTCCCCACGGAGTTCAAGCCGAGTCCTGCGTGGGGCGCCCATCTCGTTTGGTCCCGCGAGGCGGCGCTAGACGACGCACGAGCGCAGCCACCCCTTGCTAACTTCCTTCCCTCCTTCCCCTTCCTTGCCAGCCTGCAAGGCCCGATCTCTGCGAGGGTCGGCGGAGGAGCCCGGCTTGTCCCGGCCACCACCGCCTCGCCCAGAAGCTCCAGGCTGCGCAGCCACAGCCCGACCCCGCCAGCCTCGCTTCCCCCGCCCCACCCGCAGCTCACCTGGCCGCGCCCGAGCGCCCGGCCGCCGCTCTCATCCCCGCCGCCTGCGCCGCTGCAGCGGCCGAGTCCTCGAGGCTCTCCTCCAGGCGGACGCCATGTCGCTCGCTCAGCAGCCGAGGCGCCTCCGCCGGATCCGAAAGCGAAAACAAAGAGCTGTCGGGGGGGGGGGGGAGGCGGGCCTTGTCTGCTCTGCTTGCGAGTGGGGGGGGGGACTGACTGACTGGGGCCTGGTTGGAAGGAAGTGTGGTGTTGTTGTTTTTTATCATCCCCTTGGTAAAAGCCAGCTTAGTTTAGCAGTCAGGTTTGGAAGAAGTTGAGCGACAATTTTTAATGCACACCCTGCTTGCGAGTAGAATCATAGAATCGTAGAGTTGGAAGAGACCACAAGGGCCATCCAGTCCAACCCCCTGCCAAGCAGGAAACACCATCAAAGCATTCCTGACAGGTGGCTGTCAAGCCTCTGCTTAAAGACCTCCAAAGAAGGAGACTGCACCACACTCCTTGGCAGCAAATTCCACTGTCGAACAGCTCTTACTGTCAGGAAGTTCTTCCTAATGTTTAGGTGGAATCTTCTTTCTTGTAGTTTGAATCCATTGCTCCGTGTCCGCTTCTCTGGAGCAGCAGACAACAACCTTTCTCCCTCTATGTGACATCCTTTTATATATTTGAACATGGCTATCATATCACCCCTTAACCTTCTCTTCTCCAGGCTAAACATACCCAGCTCCCTAAGCTGTTCCTCATAAGGCATCGTTTCCAGGCCTTTGACCATTTTGGTTGCCCTCCTCTGGACACGTAACATTTGAACAAGGTGGTGTGTGTTGCGCTCCTGTTTCCTAGCATATCTGTCCCTTGTCTGCTAAGCCCGGCTGACTTCAGGGGGAATTGCAACCAGGTGGGTGATAGGGTTGCAGCCTAATGCCGGAATGTAAGCCTTGTCGTGCGGGTCTTACTTTCATGTATTTACCGATTATTAAATTTGAGCCCAGGACAGCAAGCAACAAGCGAGGAAACCATAACAATGGCTTAAAGGCAATTCTAACACAGAGGCAGACTGGGAAAGAGCTCAGGTTAAAAGACCGGTTGAAAGCAGAAAGTCATCAATAGGCACCGAAAAAGCACCAGAGGCAGCACCTTATATTCAAGGGGATGCGGATTTCCCTTAAAAAAAAATTGATATTTTTCTCTATGCAACAGTGGCAGCGAGGGTTCTTATAGCTACAATGTAGGAAAGTGGAAAAAGTTCCCTCAAGACAAGAGTGGGTCCAAAAAATGATTGATTATGCTGAATTAGATAGCCTATCCGAAAAACTAAAGAACAAACCAAGGAAATATTCATTTCAAAATGGGAAGTATTTAAAATATATTTGAAAATTAATAATACTGACTTAAAATCCGTAGTGGCTTTTGAATAATTCCAGCAATATCGTTCATTAGTTATACGATTTAGCATATTTTGATGTGATTTGAGATGACAGTAACAACATGTATTGGCAGTAAAGAATGGTAATTCGAATTATGGAGTAGATGGGAAGTCGGGTTTAAAAAGAAGAGACCATTGCAGTTTAAGGATTATGAAATTTATATTAATCCTTTATGTATGGCACAACTGATGGTACTTTATGGTTTATTTTGTCTTTTTATGTTGTGTGTTGAGCAAATAAAAAATTAATAATAATAATAAAGAAAGTTTTTGTCCTAGCATCCCAAAAAGCATGAGGAGGGTGGACCTAGCAACCTTTTGAATTGCCCACAATGCCACTGGCCTAGCATCATCCTGTGCTGCCACAGCTGCAAGAGCCCACTGAAAGGAAGGGCCCACCAGAAGGCACTTTCCCCTGCCCCACTTCAAACGTATACAAAGCCCTGCCTCCTGGGTTTCCATCAATCAATCAATTAATTAATTAAATTTGTATACCACCCTTCAGCTGAAGATCACGGGGCGGTTCAAATGGAATATGTCAGCCAACAGGAAATTGGATTGGAAAACATGGAACTGGGTGTGAAATTAATGAATATACAATAAATAAATATGAACCAACTGTGAGGCCACCTGAGCCTCAAGCAACAGACAGGGATCCAGAAGTACCCGCAAGCTGAGTACCCGCCTCTTCAGAGGAAGTGAAACTCCAGCAATAGCAGGCAACCTTCCATCCATCTGGTCTGCAGAACTAACAGTGCCTCAGTCTCATCTGAATTGAGGTTCAGAAATATAATAGGAGGTAGAGAGGCGAGGCAATCAGATGATTATTTGTTTGGGGGGGGAATAGTGCTTTTATAACTTACTGGTGCACTAAGGCTCAAGGTAACCCACAGATATTGCTAGGAACTTTATGAAACTCATACTTTATTTCAGTGTATAACAGAAATTTTAAATATTTGTATACTTGTACTTTTGCCTGTTTGTTTAATGTTTACTGGATTAACTGTGTTGTTGTTTAGTCGTGTCCGACTCTTTGTGACCCCATGGACCAGAGCACACCAGGCACTCCTGTCTTCCACTGCCTCCCGCAGTTTGGTCAGACTCATGTTGGTAGCTTCGAGAACACTGTCCAACCATCTCGTCCTCTGTCATCCCCTTCTCCTTGTGCCATCAATCTTTCCCAACATCAGGGTCTTTTCCAGGGAGTCTTCTCTTCTCATGAGGTGGCCAAAGTATTGGAGCCTCAGCTTCAGGATCTGTCCTTCCAGTAAATAATGTAAATAATGCAAATAACTGTAAATAATGCAACATAAGTACCAGTTGCTTGGCTGATATTTTAATGCCCTGATTGTGGTCTTCTAGAACCAGACTGTCCATCATGAGAAAGAGGATTCCTGACAACATTGAACTTTTGTCTGACTCAGCTGGGCTCCCCTTATATTCTTCTATCCCCAGAATTGGATATTCTATCTCTGGAGAGGGATTATTAATTTCATTATTCTGCCTAATATGGCAGGAGGGACTTCCATTGGCAGTGCTTTAGGCAGTAGGAGCTTTCCACGGGTGGACAAAGGAAAATGTCTCAAGAATGGCTTGGCAGGCTGGGCAGATTGTTTTGAACACCACTTCTGGAGTGAGTCCCCCTAGGGCCTTTCTAAAGCATCCTGTAAATCTAAACTTTAAGAAATCACTGAAACCGAATGTTAACTGACAATCTTTGAGAAGGGGTTTCTTTTTCATCGAAACTGTATGAACACTTATTCTTGGTGAGAATATTTGTATTTGCATCTTGTGAGTTTTTCCCTAATCTACTGCAATGCAAGTTATTGTGTTGTCAGAGTTTCTTTTTCAACAGAGCAGCTAGTTTTCTTTTCCTTTTTTTTTAAAAAAAAAATCTGTACTGAGAAGAAGTTGTTAGACACCCGTCTGTCTCACTACCTCCTCAAGGAAGTGCAGCATTAAGTTCTCACATAATGCTAAGCCAAAGCAAGGATTAGAGTGTGAGCATGCTTGTGTGCGGGTTTCTGGAAAGGAGATAGTGAACGTTGCATTTCTCCCTCAGTCCTCCTGCTGCCACACTACCTAGGCTAAGCCATGGTTTTGACTTAACATGTCATTCAAACATGGTAGCAGAGCAGCAGCAGGACCAAGTGAAGAGTGCAGTGGGTGTAGTCTTCTGTTTGCGTTTGTGCTAAGCCATGGTTTGGCTTAATGTCATGTACAAACCAAGACAATATCAAGGCAAAGCAGAACGAATTTTCTTCATGCCTGCTACCCTGTTTGTAATGGCACAGATCTTCTGTTCTACAAAAAGATGACAACCCTCAAGGACACTAGTGCTGTTCCTCATATTAGGACTCTCAGAAGAAATTCTCTGCACAAATTCAGATTGCATTTGTCCCATCTCAATTTCCCCCCAAGTATAAAGCATGCAACACATACACTCTGCCTTAGATTTGTTAAGCTCAATTTTGGTTACAAGTGGTGAAGACTTGTTTGGAATGATGAGTGTCGGAAAAGATGCAGTAGAAAAGGTTTAATAATAGGAGGGGAGGTGGGAAGTCCAGAGATTCGCAGGAATCTGTAAATGTGGATGTGAATGGTTGTATTGTTATAATTATATACTTGTAAAATCAAATAAAAACTATTAAAAAAAAGGCTGTTGAACTAGGACTAGAGAGACCCAAGTTTTAATTCCTCTCATCCACCATGAAACTCAATGGACAACTTTAGCCTGATCATTCTTTCTGACAAATCTACATCACAGGGCTGTTGAGAGGGGGAAATCAGGGAAGAGAACAATGAGCTCCTTGGAGTACGGATGGACTAAAATGGAAATAAATACAAGTAAGCATGTGGAGTTCTATGCTTACGTCAGAAGGCATATGAGGCCACCACCTTGCTGAAGCAAAGAAGATCCAGGTCAGGCCACTGTCTGTACGGGGCGACATGTACACTACCTTCAGCCCCATGATGGGGGGAAAAGGTGTCATATCAATGCAAGAGAATCAGGTAAATGAAAGAGTGAAAACAGACATTTGCAGCAAAGTTACCCAGCATGTGTTACCAAGTGCAATATGCTAGCCAAATCAGCTTTTTATCCATTTATTATATACACACAGAGCAGCAGTAGCAGCAAGTAATCAAGGGCACATGTACTTGGCTGCGGCTAGACAAGTTATCCCCCTGGATGAGAACAAATCAGTGAGAGGGGGATATATTTTTCTGGGTTGGTGGTGGTGTGGTTATTTCCCCTGCTGAGTGGTCATAGTATCCATGGATCAGTAGAGTGTGCCTCTGAACACCATTCACTAAGAGTCACAAGTGGCCAAAGCGTGGCTGCAGTCGGGTCCTGTTTGTGAGCTGCTCATTAGGCTTCTGGCTGAGCAATGTGAGAACACAGATGCTGGACTAGATGGGCCTTGGGCCTGATCCAGCAGGTCTCTTCTTATGTTCTTGATGGAGGACGAATTGGTTTTAATAAATTCAGTGTTGTTTCATACCTGTCGGTTTGTTCACGTGGGAATATCTAATTATGAGGGGCTTGCGATGAGTTGGCTATGAAAAACAGTCCCCTATCTTATTTTGGTCCCTGCCTTCAGAGAATGTGATGGCTTGAGGCAAGAGAGGCAGATGAGAACGATTCCTCTTTACGACTCCTGGATGCCACAACACTTCCTGAGCGGGCTCCATGGCCGTGGACTCGGCATATGAAAGGGACACGCAACAGCAGCAGCACCTGCGACGTTTGCTCGGCGCTGTTGACTCGCCAGGGGCGCGGCTGCGCTGCAAGGAGAGGAGCCCGGGCGCTGCCTCCCGCCTCCCAGGGCAGCGTCGGGAGGCGGGAGTTCCCGCGTGTTTCGTCCGGGGAGCGAGGTTCACCTGGGCTGCTTCCAGACAGCGAGCGCGAGGAAGTGGCCGCGCTGGGCTGAGGCGACGCGGTTTTGGCGCTATGAGGGGAGCCAAGAGCAGAAAGGAGAAGGGAGAGGTCGGAGGAGGAGGCGCCCGGACGTGACTGAGCGGAGCCGAGAGAGCCGTGCGGGCGCCTTACGGAGGAGTCCGCCCAGGCGAGTCCTGCAGGGGCCGGGGGGGGCATCGACGCCCCCTCGGGAAGCGAGCCCGGCGTGGGCAGGAGATGTATCCGCGAGGCTGGCCCTACCTCATCTGCAGCTGCCTCTTCTGGTCAGGTAAGGAAAGGGCAGCTCCTCTCGCCCAGGGCTTCCCAGGGTTACTTCTGGGAGCGGCCGGCCAGAAGCTGCTGTTTTTCCTCGGAATTGGGGCGAGATTTCTCTGCGCCTCCCGACGGCCTCCCGCTCACGTGTCGCTGCCGCCCTCCATGAGCAGCCATATTTCAAAAAGTAACATTCCTGATACACCCGTAAAGTTGTCGAGCTTTTTTAGGAAACCACCACCAAAATTGTTTGGGAACAAACCAATCTACTCGAGCTTTTTCGCCACCGGGGATTTTCCGGACCTATGGCAAGCCCGGAGTCATCAGAAGGCGGGGGCGAGGGAACCAGTGAGATTTATAAAACATTAGTAGAAATGGATGATCAAGAAAATCAATTAAAAGAGGTGTGGGGAAAGGAGACGACAGAGCAGATAGATCAAAGTTGGAGGAAAATATGGGTGAAACGTAGGTTGAAAATGTTGTTGTCTAGAGGAATAAAAGAAAATTATCATAAATTAGTTTGGAGAAGGTATTTAACACTGGTCAAATTAAATCAAATAAACAAGGAATATTCGATGTTATGTTGGAGGGGATGCCAGGAAACTGGGAATTATGTTCACATGTGGTGGGGGTGTAAATATGTACATTTTGGGGGGTAAGGGTATTTAAGGAGATAACAGAAATCACTGGGTTAAAAGTGACCGAAAGTCCAGAGGTAGCATTACTTATGATGGGGTGGAAGGTTCGCAGGCTGTGAAGCACTTGCTCACAAATTTATTGACAGCAGCACGAATTATTATAGCTAGGAAGTGGAAGGGGCAAGCAAAATATAAAATGGAATACAATAGTACCTCGCATTACGTAACCCTCTGGTTACGTAAACTTCAGGATGCGAACGTGGCAAACCCAGAAGTATTTTTCCGGGTTTCGCCAAGCATGCATGCGCAGAAGCGCTCAACAGCACCGAGCGCATGTGCAGAAGCGGTCCTCAGGTTGCGGAAACCTTGGGATCCAACCGGATCTCCGGAACGGATCCCGTCTGCAACCGGAGGTACCACTGTAACGGTATAAAGAGGTGTGGGATATAGTTATTAATGATAAATTAGCATATGCCATTAAGGTAAGACGGGGAATATGCAGGAGAAATGATTCTGAGGAGATATGGAAGGTGTTTGTAGAATTTGTACTGTTAAAACGGAAAAAGGTGGGTGGGGATGAGATCAAAGGCAGATTGGAGGCTCCCAGGCAACGGTTTGTTGTCGTAGCCTGCTGTGCACACATGCTGATATGCGTTTTTGCACAGGGCGCTTCTGTGGGTCTTGCTGCTGCTGAGAACTAAGCCATAGTCTGGCATAGTGTTGCACCTGAACTCAGGTTCTGGTTTGTTTTTTTACCATGAACTATAACCAAGGTTTGTTCTTGACTCCTTGTTGTTTTTTAAGCAAACAATGAGCCTGGATTTGGAAGCAATGCTAACTTAGACCGCAGCTTGTTTCCTGGAAGCTCAGCAGGAGCAGGAGAGGAGTGAAGCACCAGCAGTTTCAGCTGTGTGCACCAATACGTATGCAGTACATTCACATTTAAACCAAAGTTTAGTTTAACTATAATTTAAGTTCATTCAAACCTGTCCTCCGAAACAAAAGTCATAGAATCTGGTTGCAATAATGAAACAAAAGTGTAATAATGATCTTTTTCACTTTTGCGTTGGTTGCCATAAGTGACCAGGCATTTCATGCAGGCAAGTGGACTTGCTGGACGGGTTGCTCTGTTCCTCCTTTGTGCTTGGCAAATAAACCAAATAGACAGCTGGAGGAGGGAGTCCTCTTCCATGCCCAGCATAGGAATGCAGTTTTATATCCCTGCCCTGCCAGCTCTCAACAAGGCAGCTCATTAGTTTGTACGTCAGTAACTTTTGTTGGCTTTTTTACAAGCAGCTGTGAATTAACATGGTTTAGAAGTCAGATTGGCACCGTTGTTTAGGAAACATATAAAGAATTATCAATGGGAAACTGATTTAATCGGTCTCCCTCCTCTCCCCCCCCCCTCCTTAGAGATCTAAATACCGGTAATTGATCTAAATTGATCTAAATCAACCCACTCGGCTTAATCATCTTTGCTGGCTTCCCTGTGCTCTCCATGTTAGTGGTGCAAGAACAGGCACTGGGCCTAAGGAGCCCAATCCTCTTCTCCATTCTCTTGTTGCCCAGTGAAGAGAGGGCAGGTGATCAAGTAATCCTCTTTTCTGGAGTAGCTGCTACCTCCACATATTTGTTCAGCGTTCCTCTTTCACTTGCAGTGGACACTTCCTCTGATGCCTTACCTATTCTTTCCAACTGGAAGTCTCTTCCTCATCACACATCCTCTCTCTTTGGGTAACACAGCAGGAAGGATTGAGATCAACCGTGTCATTCACAGTGAGCAAGCAAAGCAAAACAGTTGGTGTCAGGAAAGTGCCTTACTCACCCACACTTTGTCTGTTATTGGATGGCATTGGGTTCATCATGCCTCTGAACGTCAGTTCCTGGGGATTACAGGTGGGCTGAGTGCTGTTGTACTCATGCCCTACTACTTGCAGGCTTCCCACACATCTGGTTGGCTGCTGTGGGAACAGGATGCTGGATTAGGTGGCCTGACTCAGCAGATTCATCTTAAGTTCTTAGGTAAGATAGACTGGGAATTCCCCTTTGCTGAAGTGGCATACCACCATTAATGCAAGTCTGGATCCAAGCCATAGTCCAGTGTATCTGATAAAACGAGAAGGAAACACACTAAAATGTGTGAAAGAACACCAAGACTTTAAGCAATAGAAAGCTGTGATTGATACTTTCATAGAAATGATACTAAAACCAAGTGTCTTTTTTTTATTACCAATATACAGGTAACTGTAGGTGCACAACTCATAAATGAACAGCAGCGTCAGTAATTAGAACATATTTTCTCGCACTATTTGGGACAATTCAGTCATATAGAAGTGTAGAACATGTGAGATTGCACACAGTACTGACTTCTTTTATACAATCAAGATTCAGGTAGTATATGGGCTTGGTACTTCAGGTTTTAATTGGGTTAATTTTTGGTTTCTCCCCATCTTTTATGCACCTGCATGAACCCACACTTCCTTTCTTTGCTATTGTCTGGATGAAGAGTTCTAGAAAATCTGAACATTGGCACACTATCTTGTGATAGTTTGATTGGCTTAATAAAGATGTTGCCCTAATATGGATTTTGGAATTTTTCTTATGGGCTACACAGCCATCTGTCTTTTCTTTTCTTTTTTTAATCTTAGGGGTTATTAGTTCTGATGCAACCATCCATTTCTCATAGATAACAAACTTTGACTACACACACCCTGATTGACAGTTGTGAAATTTTCCTATAAAAGGCGGATAGATGCTGTTTACAAAGTGATTAAACAAATTCATGGAGAACAAATCCAGTCATGGTTCTCAGTGAAGTCAGCTGAATGGAATGCCTGTGTTCAGATACAGCGTACACCTGACTGCAAATTGCTGAAAGGAATGAAAGAGGATTGATACTTCCATCATGCTCTGATTATAAGGTTCTCAGAGGCATCTGGTTGTCCACAGCTGGAGACGGAATGATCAACTCCCTGTCTGATCCAAGAAGACAGTTCTTATGTTAACAAATCAAAGGCTGGAGTGAGATTAGGACTGCTAATTTTTTCATAGCCCTGTGTGTGTAAACTGGCAAGCACCTAACTATTTGTTATAGCCGCATGCTACTGAAAGTCATGTTGAAAACATTGCTGGCTCCAGGGTTTCATAGGGTGTGTTTTTTTAAGGGAGACGGGGGCTACTGGTTAGTTTTGTTTTTGTTCATGTTTTTATTATGTATTTTGTATTTTTATCCTGTGTTTTTATCCTGTGAACTGCCCTGAGATCTTAGGATGAAGAGTGGTATACAGATTTAATAAATAGTGGCTTTTGGGCAAGATGCCCTTCCAGAAATGGGCATACCTCCTTGCCACTGCCCAGTCATCTGTTGTCTTCCTCTGTGTCCAACCAGTCAGTCCAACCAGTCAGCCCAGTGGAAGAGTGAAATATGAATGGAGGCAGCGGTTGCTTCTCATTCAGTCAGTGCTTGGGGAGGGCACGAGGATAGGCAGCAACAGCAAGGAAGAGAACTAGCAGGATAGGGGGACTGTGATGCTTGACAAGGGGCTTCTGCTAGAGTGTGAGCCTCAGCAGGTGCCAGACAATGCTGACTCCTGATTCCATTCCCACTTGCACCCTGAACAAACTGATGGGTGTAATATAATATGATTCATTCTTGAGTCATAGCACTTGAACAATCATGGTATTTTACAAGATTGAGTAAACTTATACTCACTGAAAATTCACTGCTGATCAAATGCATTTTCAGACTGCATTTCACAACATATTTTACCATATATTCTTGTATTTTACTTTTAAAACCCCCCTCTGTTTTCTGCCTTCTAGTTAAAAAACCAAAGTTTCAGCAATCAGCTCATAAATAATAAAAGGGAGTTACAAGTCACCCTTCAGCCATCTATGCAGCCCTTGACTCTAAGAAAAATGCTAAAGTTTCACAAAGAGATGTTTATTCAGCCCTTTCTGGATAACCTCCAGTTGAAGCCTTTAGTAGACTGCTTTCATAGTGAAAAACTATTTCCTAATATTTAACCAAATTCCATTTCCTGTAACATATATTGATTCGTCACGATTCATTGGTCTCTTCTGAGTATGCTTCTTCTTGCTTCCCTCTGCCTAATGGCAGGGCTGGCTACTCTGCGTTTTGTATTCAGTAATGCTGGTTAACTACTTTTATATTCTATATTTCTGACATCCTTGAAATGATGCTTTATTCCATCTTTCAATATTCCTTATTACATATCCCTATGTTTCCTTCCATCTTCCTTCAATCCTTCTGTGATTTAAATATGACCTTCCTTCCATACCTTCATTTTCTGAATAAATTTATCATGCTGTAAATCTCAGAACCAAAAATAATACAACAGGTGAGGTGATACAGATGAGGTTGCATCTTAATAAAGAAGTAGCAACAATGACAAATGGATGGTGACGATTTAGAACAGCCTTTGCCAACTTGGTGCCCACCAGATGTTTTAGACTACAAATCCCATCAGCTCTAGCCAGCCTTGCTGGCTGGAACTGATGAGAGCTGTAGTCCAAACATCTGGAGGGCACCAGGTTGGGGAAGTCTGCTTTAAGAGTAGGAGGATTAATAAGCTTGGTATACAACAAAACAATTGAAATGTCCCCTGCACTAGCACTACTTGGATCCCGTCTGCTCATGATTATTCTAAAGATGACCTCTTAGCCTTTCTATGGACTGCTGCTCTTATGCAGATAGCCAGAGGTTGGAAAACCGGTGATGAGCTGAACATTGATTCTTGGTATAACAGACTATGGTCAGTAGCATTGACTGAGAAACTAACGTGCCAGGTGAGAGTGGCAAAGGGCAAACACAATCCATATTCATTTTATAACATATGGCAAACGTTTGTTGAATACATAAATTGTTCAGACTGTGGCAGGAATCCACCCAGCACTCATGGGAAAATGTGTGATCTCTTTAGAGTAATCAAATGAAACTTTAAACATGATAAAAGTCTGTAATTTTATCAGGACAAGTTACTTGTTGTTTACTGTTGTAACGATTGTTTTCTCAAAATTTATCTTCTGTACCATGAAAATAAATAAAAATGGTATTTTTAAAAAAGCGTAGGAGGAAAGAATTAACCACATTTATATCCTCAATTGTTTAAATGCATTTTCCCAACCAGTGAAAGAAATTCAAGGCCACATATTTAAACAGCTTATCATGTTTGTATTTACAGTGCATGGGATGGTACCAGAACCTCAGAATGTAAGACTTCATTCAGTTATGTTCGACACTGTTCTCCAGTGGGATCCACCTAATTTTCACAAAGGAAGCATGACCTACACAGTTCAGTATAAAGTGTATGTGTGAGTGAAATGGTTTATAATTTTGATAGTTTATTTTAAGGGCACAATCATATATCTATGGAAGGGCATCCCAGAGGCCATAGAATAAAGCAAATCTTCTTTGTCGACAGCTAGCCCCCCACCCCCAGAGGCCCCCTTCTTGTGGTTGTGGAGACTTCCACAGCCACCCCTCCCCCTGTCATGGATGCTTTGATGCAAGGGAGGGAAAAAGGAATGTGCCAGGGTCAGCTGCAGGTTTGTGGAGCCCTTGGCCAAAGTTTCCTGTGTTGGGCACCTTTATCAGTGGTCCCTGGTGACTGCTGTAGAGGCAGCGCTTTAAAAGGTGTGGCATGGCTAGGTCTAGGCACCCTATTCATTTCTCACTATGTCCCAGAGTGATGCTGGGGCAGGAAGATAAAGGGGAATTAAAGAATAGCTTGATGCAGCCACTCAGCACTGATCAGAGTGTGGAGCCTGGGAGTGGGGGATAAGGGCCTCCAGAGCAGTCATCGCTATTGGGCTCTGCAGGGGCACTGGGAGCTGCCCAAGGATACCACGATAGATGTTTCAAATGATGCATTGATTATACAAGAGTAAGAATGGAAAATTAATTGTTGCCTGAAATGAGAGAGAGAGAGAGCGCTATTCTTTCCTCGATAACACATTGATTTTCTTTCCATTTTTGCAGATATGAAAATGGGTTCACTGATTTATGCCAAAGAACTGATGTCACAGAGTGCAATATTTCAAGTATCCCTATACATGGTAGTTTCATTGTAAGAGTTAGAGCTGAAGTTGAGGAGGAGCGATCAAACTGGGTAAACATCACCTTCACACCATTCAGTGACAGTAAGTGAAGATTCAAGTTCACTGGAATATTATTTTTAAAGGTTGTGTTGTCTGGCTTAACAATATGGTTTCTTTAGAACAACATCATGGTGATGGGTTAGTTAAGACCAATTACAGCAAAGAAAAAGGCACAGGGTGATATCTACCTAAGTAAGCTCAGTGGACTCAGCTTATGTTGGATATTGTGCATAAGTTCCAGGATCATGTTCAACTTAGTAAAATGTCTGTGTTTTTCATAGACTATGAGAGTTTCCCATGGACAACCTTTGCTCTGATTTGGCACACTCCTCGGATTCCGCTCCTTTACTTGTACAGCTTCTGTGGGCCTCTTTGGCTTGTTGTGCCCTTTGGAATAGTTTCACTTTTCATTTTAGTTTCCATTTATCTGACTTATCTGGATTACCTCATCCAAAGTACTCTTTCAGCAGCTAGTTTTATAAGCCCACAAACACAGGTTCCCGATCGGTGTTCCCAAAGGATTTATAATTTGATCCCATTTATTTGTCCACTTGCACAGTTGTATGCTATCTGCAAATTTTCTCTGTAGATCTTACTGTGAAGGCACTCTCCTTCCTACACTCACGCTCTGAATAAAAAAGCAGGGTATTTCCCTGCTGTGTTTGAACAATGCACTGAGAAAGGCTTGTGAAAGCTAAGTCAAAATAGCTATGTCAAAATACTGGAGGATTGGGGTGGGGACATGGCCCCACAGTCATTTTCACATTCTCTCTCTCAAGCTAGTGTTACTAATTGCAGTTTTGGAATATTATGATGGTTAGCTTGTTGGTGTGCATAAAATGTGACATGCATTTGGACCTTTTTATAACCAAAATAAATACTTCTGAAACCATTCAAATGTTATTTGAGCCAGAGAATAAGTGGGCCTGTATATATTTAATGTTTTATTTCTGCATTTCTGAATCCAAAAAGTAGTTGCGGGCATTATTTCTTGGTAATCGATTCGCAAGGCATCCATTAAGAAACAACTAGAGGTCGCTGAGGTGCTTTGAGAGGAAGTGCAGATCATTTATGATATAATGAGAAATATGATGTGCTTGATTATACTCTGTCATAAAACTTCAAAAAACATATGTAGACTATGATCCCAGACCTTTCCTGGGAAATTGCACAGGAAACCTGTTCTCAGTCATGGACATAGAAATTTGGTTCAGTAGCCATAGCAATGAAGCTGCTTATAACTAGAGGCATTTTGGTAGAGCACAGTCGATTAATGCATACACTATCAGTCCCTCAAAATTAAGAAGCATTCTTATTCATGTTTAACAAACTGAACCTGCATCCATCTGTTCAACAGAGACGATGTAACCTCAAAAGAAGTTGAAAAGATGAGGCAATGAAAACATTCCATACTCCTGCTTTTGTTCTTAGCAAAAGCAGAAATAACGTAGTGTTCTTGTGCCAGAACTATTCAGGTGCCAGGTCCTGCCCTCATCCTTGGTTTTCCCTAGTGTTTCATTCCATATAAAATGCTTTCTCGTGCTTTCTCATGTGAAAAAAACAAACTTCGTATATGCTGTGCTGTATATTTAAATGGACCTGAGAGCAAAGTAAAAACAAACAAACAAATTTGTTAACTTTTGTTTTCCTCCATTTCATTTAGCAATCATTGGACCACCTGCTGTACAAGCTGAAGCCACAATACCCGGGGTCTTGATTGTACAAATCACAGACCCACCTGTTCCTAGAGATGGTGGCAAATATTCCATAAAACATTTTTATGGCCATGGTTTCGTGGCTTACAAGATGCGAATTTGGAAGAAAGATTATGATGGTGAACAGGTAGTGTGACTCCGTTATGGTGACTAAATATGTTGCTACATAAACAAGTACAGGAAAGCTTTAGTGAGTTCTGTGTCTCAAAAACTTAAACTTGATCATTAGATACCACTGGCAGGGTCAACCAGGCTACGTTAGTTTCTAAGTAAGTTTTCCAGCAGGAGTCTATTCTCTTCTACTAGCATTCTATTACTGGTACAGAAGTGTGCTGCTGGTAGTGATTTGTAATGAGTGATTTGTAGGGCACTAGGATGGGAGAATCAGGCCTCTCTAAGATAAGGATTTAGCACCTTATTCTTGCATCACTGGGAAGGGTTGAAAAGGGACAGCATCCTTTGCCATATGTTTTTTGACGTACAGAAACCTTAAGCTGTGACACAAAACAATAAGAGGTTTTGTAGGAAGTGGGTCAGAGCCAGTTGGCTCCAGCTAGCTTTCCAAGCATAGCCTTATGATTTAAGGTAAAGGGCAGGACCTAGAAAGGAGAATAGGATTGTGCTGTTAAGATTCTCATTTGTCAATTTCCTACTTTCATACTAGGTTAGATATGTGAATATAACAGACTCTTCTAAAACATTATCTGATCTGGATCCTGGGACAACATATTGCCTTCAGGCTCAAGCTTTTATTGTTGGATTAAATAAAAATGGGGACTGGAGTAACCCTTTATGTATCACTACAACTGACAATGGTAATATTTAATGGATTGAATACCTATTCATAAAGGACATTTTTAAAGTCTGTACTCTTTCTCCACCCCACACCCCACTTATTGATTGAATTAAAGTGAAACCTCACTGATTTGTGCTTAGATTTATATAAAACATCTAGGCTAGTCCTACGCATGGTCACTCACAAATAAATCCTTCTGAATTTCATGTCATTTACACTCAAGTAAGTGAGCATGAGCTAAGAATCTTGGTTTTAATACTTCAGTTTTGTGCTCCTTGGTATTGTTAAGCACATCCAAACTAGGAAGAACTAGGGCATCTTCCTATTGAAGCACAAACAAAGGTCTGATTTGGGCCATAGGGTCAGCACTTGCCAATGTGAGGTTTTGACCAAGTCATGTTTGAATACACTTAATGGCTATTAGACACAGTGGCTATGTTCTCTCTCCACTGTCTGGCAGTATATCTTTGAATGCCAGCTGCTGGGGATCAAAAGTGGGAAGAGTGCTGTTGGGCTCATGTCCTGCTTTCAGGCTTCCCATAGGCATCTGGTTGGCCACTAGGAGAACAAGATGCAGGACTAGATGCTCACTGAGCTGATCAATACTCTTGTGTTCTTAATGCCCATTCACATGCCAGTGGAATGTTAACATGCAGGCATCCTCATGCTGCCAGCAGTTGAATGGACCACCCAGAACACTTGGCAAGTGCATTTAAGTTTGTCCAGGTGCACATGAAAAGCTTACGTGCATAAGGACTTTCCCCATGGTCCGTGTCCTATAATATGTCAGGTCTTTCAGACTTTGATTTGAAGGCACAGAAAATTATTATATAGAACAGAAGAACTCTACATCTGAAAATGGCTGGCTAAAACGAAACAAGCTTACAACAGACCAAATTTTATTTTCATCTGTGCCTCTATCAACAAATATAAATATTGTATTCGTTGTAATTTTTTTATTGTGGAATATCTTATGAAGTATTTACATTTTCAAACAGGAAAGTGAGGGGTTGGAGAATATGTACCTCTATGATATACTCCAAAAGGAATTAACAGTTTCTTTCTCCCCCCCCCCCCAATGTAGGTATAAATACAGTGCAGCTGGCTATTATCCTGCTACCAGTGTTGGCTTTGTTACCTTTCTTCTGCTTTATGATTTTACATGTTTATCGACAGACCAAATACATCTTCTTACCTTCATATTATTTACCACAACATTTCATAGAGGTTTGTTCATTTGTACTTTATAGTTTACTTAAGAATCTGTTGCTAAAACTAATTCAAAACACAATCCATCCATTAACCAATTATTCTCCATGAAGATCCAAGATAAGTAAATATAAGTAGAACCCTCTAGTTTTTGTTTGTTTGAGCCCAATTAAAAAAAAAACAAAAATCATGGGAAAGCTGCAATAATGTGGTCAATTTTCCTCCATTGGTGTATCATGATAATCCTTTATTCTGAATGTCCCATCAGATGGTGACACTCACTGAAGTTCTCTACAGTGTCAAAATATACCATTATCTCACCAAATTGCTCTTTGTGAGGCACAAAGAAGCTGCTCGTTTCAGATATGACTGAACAGTGCACTTTGGCTATATGCGGGCCAGTGGGAGAATGGGACTCCAATGCCTCCAGTGAGCCCTATGCAGATCCTCTTCCATATATGGATGAATAATACCTACCTACTATTTATTTGCCTACTGTACTTCAGTTTAAGAATTTATTCCATGATACTGACACCTCAAAAATACAGTTTGTAGTGCACTATCTGTAGCTTGAGGGTAAGAAAAAGCATTGAGATTTTGAGATTCTTAGAATTGTAATGGACAGTTAGTCACCTGGATTAATGTTTTAGTCTTTTATGACAGCCAGAAAATAGGAGATTTGTATGCCTGGTTTAAAGCATCTCTTAAAAGCAGCAGGAATGATTAGAAAAGACCAAGTTCCTTCATCTTTCTTCTTCTTCTTTTTCCCTCCCAGTTTTTAAGCAAGCCTTTTTACAGTTCTCAGTTTCTTGCATCTCAGTCACAAGGAGAAGAACAGGCCTATGACAAGATAATTGTCCTTTCAGAGGAGTCAAAAAACGATAATGAATCTGAGGAACAAATGAGAAATGCAAAGCAGCTGCTCCAAGGTTCTCATGAAGAAATCCTTAGGCCAAAAGAAGTTTCAGATTTTACGCCTCTGGTACACTCTTAAAAGTGGAAGGAAAAAAAGTGGAAAGTGTGTTTTGAAGGCAGTTGGTGGCACTTTCAAAGAAGCAACATACACCTTGCACATTACAGATTTAAAACGGTTAACTTTGTGAACATTATCTTTCAAAACTATTTATTCTGTTATAATATATTTTTTAAGAATCTTGTAAATACAAATTATCTATTTTAAAGATTTATTTTTATATATATTGAAGCCTTAATTTTAGAACAAACTATCAATGAAGTATTAGTTAAGCAAGTTCACTCATATCAAAATTGTGAAGTTCCAAATCTTTTATTAAAGTGGATTTGTGCATTGTATAGAATAATTCAAATTCATTATGAGAAACATACTAGGATTTATAAAATGGTGATGTTCCTATAGTATTATGTTTTCTGATCCATATTTGCTTTAAATTGTGTCTGTATTCAAGAACACCATCATACATAGGATCTAGGTAAGAACATATATCCCTGTAAGCTATGTGCATTTCACTTGCTGGATTGGGTATAAATCTGATGTACATCTTGTATGGCTGGCATCGATCTACACAGCATTGTTTTCAATGCGATTTGCATTGCAAGATGCTTTCCCAGCCTTATTCTGGAGCATCCAATTGCATCTTTTAAAGGCACAAATAGAATTGGGTTGGGATTGCAGTCTTCACACCATGATCCAGCCAGATACATATGTTCACAGTAGCATGTTTCCATGTGTTCTGAATGTTAGCTATATAATGAACACAAATTAGTGTTGTGCATGCAAAGCCAGGGCCTGAGAGGAGTGAAGGCTGAAGCCAGCCAACCAGCCACTGTCCTGTCTCACTATGTCCCTGAACAAGATGATTTTTGGCTATTGCTGAGTCCTGGAAACATAGTTCCTGGGCTTGGCTTTTCAACCTGGGGATACCTGTGCAACGGCTCAGTTTCTCGTATGTGTAGCTGGATTTTTTTTGCCAAGACATGCCTAAATCCCTCTTCAGTAGAACCTAGGGCTCATTCACACTTCTGCTTGTCCCACCTGTTTCCCTGGGAAACCCCGCTGTTTACTACTGAATCAGACCAAATTGGGTTTTCTCTGGATTGACATTTGTTCCGATCTAGCACGAAAGAGCAGGGTTTTCAGAGAAAAGCAGCAGAGCAAAAGGCAAAATCACTTGGATCCGTGCCTAGAAAGCACAGGACAAGTGGAAAACCACTCAAGACACATGCTTTCTATACACGGGACAAGTGGAAGTGTGGATGAGTCCTTAGTCATTATGAACTTCCACTGGATTCTTTCCAATACATGGAAGTAATCTCCATCTATTTAGACTGTAGTACTATGTACCTGGGAGTAAGCCCCACTGAACTTCGCAGAATTTACTTCTGAGTGGTTGTGTAGGAGTGCACTTTGTATGGCATAGGTGCTTGATCTTAATTGTTTTTTTACTGTTTTAAATAGTTGTTTTTAGCCTTTTTACTGAGAATTTTATTGTTTTATTCTTTTTGTAAATAACTTCAAGTTTTTATTACAACACTTATATGCATATAAGTGTTCTGAAATAAATGCACATTGCTTCAGAGACAAAGCAATGTTTTATGACAAATGTGCACAAGAGGACATTTATTTTAAAATATTTGGCATGTATTTCAATTTTTAATGATGGTACCTGACCTCCTATTTTGATTGAATAAATGTATGGAAGCCTTTCAGAAGTTCTCTCTGTCCTTCCTGAAGCTGATTAATAGTTACATTTGGGATGCAATGCTCAAATCTAACAAATTTAACAATTCATACCCTTACTCATATTAATGATTAAAGTACAATCAACATAGTGCTCTGATCTAGCAGGAAGATTTAACCGTCTACTTATATTTGTACGTATTGCTATTGACCTTTGAAATTAAATCAACTACTTGCTATGCCTGTATTGGAGACTAATTTGAGAAACCTGCAGATGACATTTATTTTCCAATTGTACTTTCATCACAGAATAAACGGGCAAAGATAACTGGTGCAAGAAAACTTATTGGGAAAATACTTTGAAACTCCCCACAATTCTTAACATGTTTCAGATGTCTGTGTTATTTCCTGTGGAGAATTATATGTAATTTTTATTATTATTTAACTTTGTATAGTGCTTTTCCATATAAATATACAGAACATTATAGAGGGAGCTCAAAGCTCCCGCTACCTGGAACACTTGTGCATTTTAGTTATGTAGCTGCTATTTTTGTAGCCCCAGTATTTGGTGGCTGGAACAAAGTTTCTTCCTGAAACCAGTATCTGTCACAATGCAATGAGTTCTTTTCCAAAAATGCTAACACAGACTTCCTTGACCCCTCGACTTCTCGCTCATTAGGGGTGCTTTAGTCTCAAAGGTACCATCACAGAACTTTCAAATGTATTCCAACTGAATGAGGACGTTTGGTTTACACAGTTCTCGTGGTGTTTCTGAAGGATTTGGCTAATCAGAATTGAACTGCATTTAAATTCGAGACACGTTCACTTTCTGCGAAGGGAATCCCCATATCACACGAAGCGCGCTTTTGCTGCGTCAAAGGCAGTTAAAACCTAATTATATCCCCGCCCATCTCTTCCCACCTGCACCCTTCAAAAAGCCCCCAAACCAGCTTTCGCTAAAGGCGCGCGCCTTGCGATTCTGACCCGAACCTGCAAAAATGAGGGATCTGCTCTGCTAGGGTTTTATCTCTACGAGCTCGAAGGGTCTCTTGCGCATGCTCCGCGCGGGAAGCGACGCTGCCGAGGGCGAGCCTTGTTGTTGCCCTTGTCACGATCACGTGGTGGGGGGCCGGCGTTGGGCAAGCGGCGGCAGCGGAAACGTCACTCGGCAGTTGGAACCTCTCGCTCACCCCGGGCTCGCCATGAACGCGGCGCGCGCTCTGCTTGTGGCCGTAGCCACGCTGGGAGCGGCGCCTTTCTGCACAGGTGCGTTTGCAGGGCCTTCCTCTGTGCGCCGCCGACTCCGCCTTTTCTCAGGACTGAGGACGGGGCGGCGGGACGCCTGTGCGCGCGTCTCTTTCTCCCTCTCTCCTTCTCTCAGCAAGGAGAACGGAGGGTGGGCAGGGGCGCGCGGGCGTTGCTCGTGGGCGACCCTCCTCCTCATCCCTGGGACGGGCGAGGGTCGGCAGCGAAGCAGAGGGCGCGCGGATTGGCAGAGGGATTTCGCTTTGGTGCGGAGCAGCCAGCCATAGCTAGCGGCAGCCTCGCCTGCCGAATAGGAAGATGCGCTTCCAGGAAAGGCGGCGCGAGTTCTCTCTGCTCCGAGCGCTGGCACGCGCTGATAAATGCAGGGCTTCCAGGAATTGGGCTCGCTTTCTGCTTCGCTTGCGCTCATAGATTTGCCTGCGGTGGCTTTTGGGGGAAGGGCCGTGGCCCAGTGGAAGAGCACTTGCTTGGCATGCAGAAGGCCCACCCTTCAACTCCGCTCCCGGAATCTCCAGGCAGGGCCGGGAGAAAACCTGGAGAGCTGTCCTGCGTGCTGGTCAGTGTAGTAGACAATACCAGATGGACCAGTGGCAGCTGCTTGGTGGGATCATACTGGGGGCACGGGTTAAGTAGCTTGGGTGGGTAAGTTAAGAGGTGTGTTTCATGGAGTAGCTTACAAAAACGCACAATAATAGCAAAATAAAATAGGTGCTGAAAATATGGATCGCTATGGGCATACCCTGCTGTATGTTAAACGGCTGTTTCCCTTTGCTGTAGTTATCAGGGTTTTGACCTTTACCACAAGCGCAAGATGTGAAGGCTTGTAAGCAGTGCTTTTTTTCTTTTAAAAAATGTTTAGGGTTACTCTCCTTTTCCTACTCATAATTGAAATACTGCCCCTCAATGAGGCCAAACTGATATTCACAAAATGTTTAGGGGTATGTGTACCCCTGCGTCCACCCAGGGGGGGGGGAGCGCTGCTTGTAAGTAGTAACATGCATGAAGGAAACAGCACTCTATATTTAGTCCTAGAACTTTATCCTCGTGTGTGTGTTTTTGTGAATAGATATTGCACCCTGTTATGATGAGTACATAAGAAAAGCCTTGCTGGATCAGACCCAAGGCCTATTTAGCGCAACATCTTACTTGCCACTGTGGCCAACTTGATGTCTATGGGATACTTACAGGCAGAATGCCTCCCTCATTGGTGTTCTCCAGTGACTAGTGTGCTGCCTCAGATCTTGGAAGCAGTATGGACCCATAATGTAAAACATGCAGAACTTTGAATCCTGCTTTTTAAAACTTGTGTAATATCTTGTTCTATAGATACTTGTGTATCTATACTATAGCACTTGTGTATCTGCCCCTACCTAAATATCTGTGATACTACCTCTCCCCTTCAATGCTCTTCTCAAAACCCACACAGCCTTTGCTATATTCACTTAATCCTAATTCCAAAGCAGCCCAAATTTTAAGTGTGTTGGAACTGCATTTGACTGCATTAATCTTCTCTACCTTCGACCCTCCTGGTGTTGTTTTCCCTTCTTGTCTAGTTTAAATTGTAAGCTCCTTGGGACAGGGAGATGCCTATTTTCCCTTACAACACTTTGTAAGGTGCCATGTACGCTGATGGCACTATATAATGACCGGAAAACATGTTAGGACAGGACTGAGCTTTCTTTGATCAAAGAGCCCTTTGCATGTCTTGGACTACAACTCCCACTGTCCCTAACCATTGACCATGTTGCTTGAAGCTGATGGCAATTGTAGCCCAAAACATCTAGTTGGGGAAAAACCATTCTATGCATTGGCATGGCCAACTGTAGAATTGTATAATAATGTCATCATCTGTGGTATCCTTTAAGGGAAGCTTGACAATTAGGAGCAATACAGCTTTTAAACAGTACTATGTGTTGCTACCTTAAATACAGTAAAATAATGTCAGTCTGTCTTTTATAAAGGTAAAGGGACCCCTGACCATTAGGTCCAGTCGTGACTGACTCTGGGGTTCCGGTGCTCATCTCGCATTATTGGCCGAGGGAGCTGGCGTACAGCTTCCGGGTCATGTGGCCAGCATGACTAAGCCGCTTCTGGCGAACCAGAGCAGCGCACAGGAACGCCGTTTACCTTCCCGCTGCAGCGGTACCTATTTATCTACTTGCACTTTGACGTGCTTTTGAACTGCTAGGTTGGCAGGAGCAGGGACCAAGCAACGGGAGCTCACCCTGTCGCGGGGATTCGAACCGCCAACCTTCTGATCGTCAAGCCCTAGGCTCTGTGGTTTAACCTACAGCGCCACCTGCGTCCCTGTCTCTTATAACCATCACTGAAAAGCTCTTCAGGTCAGTGATATGCAGCAAAGAATTTCCAGTGCTTTATTTTTGCATTCCCCGCCCCCCTGTTTTATAAACTCTTTAGTAACAATGAATGGATGCCAATTGAAAATGTAATAAGGAGACTTGGCAGTTTCAATACTTTGGGCATTGTTTACTAATTGCAAGTTAAATAAATTTGCTAGATTAGATCACTCTCTAATTTCCCAGTACAAATTATCCTATTAAGATGGCCCTAATTGGGATTGGAAATGTTTCCAAGAAATTCACATCACAGCTGTAGGTGTTCAGGTTGACTGTTTGAAGAAGCAAACAGATGCAAAAGGGGTAAATCGCAGATACTGTGTGTTCCAGCCACAGTATTCAACCAATGCATGATCAGTATTAGTCTGAAGGAGGCTGCACAGTGTTCCCAGAGGGAACAAGGATTGCCCTGCCTGTTCCTGCTTGTGCCTTAGCACATTTAAACGGGAGGGCTAAAGAGGATTCAGTTTCAATAAAGTGGAGAGGGTACAGGTGTATTTCAGGGTATGGTGTGGCTGTAGTAGCAAATTGCATATTACAGAGATGATTTGCAGTAGCTGCTGGCTGGAAGCAGGAAACAGTTTTAGGACGTTATGGGGAAAGGATTGGAATATAACAATAGAAGAGCATTCAGTCTCTGTGGGATAAATTCCTGTATAGATCAACCTCAGCCATGTTCAGAGAAACATCCCTCCAAATGGTTCAAAAATTGTATTTAACATTTTTGAGAGCGTCATGTATATCTAAAACCTCCTCAGCAATGTGTCTGAGACCATGTGGCAAAGTGGAGTTGTTCACCCATATGTGGGAAGACTGTAAAAAAGTTTCAAGTTACTGAGATTTAATATTTTGGGAGATCTCAGAGATAATTGGAACACCATTACAAAAGACACCAGAACTTGCTTTTTGAAATGTGTTCACTGGAAAAAATCAAGATGTTGTGAGAAACTGGTCAGGTTTTTATTAGTGGCAGCAATAACTCAGATTGCTAAATACTGGAAATATTTACAAGGACTTCCCTTATTGAAGTGGCACAAAAAAGTCTGGGGAAATACCTCTTATGTAAAAGCTGACACAGCAGTTACAGATCACAAGAGGTCACAGGAAGAAAAGTTCCTTTTCAATGTATTGATATAACTATAATAGCAGAATCACACAACTATCAAAGGTGCAGGAGCCCTGTCCCCTTTTACATCTAGGTATTCTACTTCCAGCAAGAGTTGTAAGACTAGATGGCATTGGTCCCCTTTTAGGTCTATTCTTTGATTTTTTTCTTTTAAATACATGGATATTGGGTGCTGTTGTTTTTTAAAATGCCGACTTCATAAATAAGTGAAATCCAATGTTTCATTAGATCCTTTGTGTATTTCACCTTTAATGGCATTAAAGAGCTACTGCACTCAAACTCTTATTTTCTTATCTGGAATTAGGGGCGAGCAGTAAGGTGATCAAGTTTGCTGATGACATCCAATGATTTAGGATGCTTAAAACAAATACTGTAAGTGTATAGCAAAGATCTCTCCAGTCTGAATGAATGGGAATTAAAATGGCAAATGCAGTTCAGTGCAAACAAGTAAAAAGTGATGTATATTAGGATAAAAAAAAAATCCAACTTCACAGATAAACTGATGAGACCTGACCAGTGACTGACCAGGAAATGGATGTTGTGGGTTGTGGTGCATAATGTGATAGAAATGCTGACTCAATGTACAGCTGCTGTGAAAAATGTGAGCATGTTAGAGATCATTAGGAAAGAGTCAGAAAACAAATACTGTAAATAACATATTTTCTTCATACAAATCTCTTGGAATAAGGTATGCCAGGATTGTGGAATTTTGTGTGCTCTGTGGACAAATCATTATCTGGTCCTAGCTGTGTAGGCCAAAGTGAACAGATGGGTGGGGCCTCCCACCTGCAAATCACTTGATGTTGCAATGATGACAGATGATTGGGTGCTTTGAAGTCTAGTAGTTGGGACCTCAAAGCACCACAAAGGGCCTGCAGATATCCTGCATAATGCTTTAAAGTGCCTGAGGCTTTAGTAGAGCTAAAGTCTACTTTCTGAAGGCATCAGCTTCAAGACCTAGTTTCCCAAGCTGTACATGTAATAATAATAGTCTTCAAATTGCACAATACTGTTGAAAAAGCAAGTGCACATTTGCATGGGTGTGCTTTAAACTGTTCTGATTACTTTTGCTGAAGCAAACATTAAAAACTGACTACTTCCTCAGAAGACTTGAATAGAAAGTACCTTGTCTAGAAAACATAAGAATCAGAAATGCTGTCAATATTATACCACCTCAACACAGGGTTACTATTTTTCCAACTAGAAAAACAGTTTAAATCAAATTAGTCAAATTTTGACTTAGCAAGCATAAACCTACCATACAGAACACTGAAAGAAGGTATTTCACTTCCTTTTCTGCAGATCTTTATGATCTGCTAACTTGCATTTCATGTCTGTTTCCTGTTGCTCTCTTACTAAGTTCTTCAGTAAAGTGCAGAAGGTGGTTAATGGCACACTGCATGCAGTTGGGTCTGTTATAGCCTTGACATCATTCTTTTCATTTTTCAAAAATATCCATAGGGTTGACATGTTTGGAACCACCTCAGAACGTTACAGTTTTCATTGTTGATACGAACATTACTCTGAAATGGCTCTGGAATAATCCATGTGGCCTCAATGGGACCTTTTCAGCTCAGTACCAAAGGTAAGTTCTCAGTTGTACTGTGACTCACATCAAAGACTTATAACAGAGACTGTTGAAATGTTGCTGGAGCTTTTCTTCAGTATGTGAGTTCCGTCCTAGTCCATGAGTTGATGTATCTGCCAAAGAAAATGTTTACAAGACACCAGATAGACAGAACAGCCAGTGGTGCCTGTTGGAGGGGTAAAACTGCAAATGCTATGATGTAGCATATATTCTGGACCTATCCCAAATTTAGAAACTTCCAGAAAGACATAGTAATGGAAATTGAAGAAGAAGAAGAGTTTGGATTTGATATCCCGCTTTATCACTACAATAACTGCAATAACTGGCTTTACTTTACCCACAGATCCTCTAATTTTGCTATTTGAATATGTTAAAGAAATTGTACTAATAGAAGACATGGGATTAATGCAACATCTCTTAGCTACTGCCAAAATTATTATTTGTTAAAATTGGCAGGGGCGGAGGACGGATGGAATGAGAACACCATCCATGAACGAGTGGGACAACTAAAATCAGGGGCATATATGTATGGCTTGGCCTATGTATATGTTGAGAACTACACAGCAAAAAGACTAATACTGATGAATTGGAAAAATAAAAATGCGGCTCCCTTTTTTTGCATTCCGGGTGCTGTGGATCAAAATTGAAATGAATTTTACACAAAGACACTGTAAGGAATGCTTACTGATCCATAATGTCTGAGGACTGCTTTGCTTTTTTTCTTTCAGAGAATCAGACAGTGAAGAGAGCAATGCTGAAAGCTGGTCACTTATTCCCGAGTGTCAGGCTGTAAGAATCACAGAATGTGACCTTTCATCAGCTATAACAGACTATTTTCAGGTTTATAATGTGAGCGTAAGAGCAGACACAGGAGAAGAGCACTCTTTCTGGGCTTATTTAGTATTTTCTCCTTATATAGAAGGTATGAATGTGTGAATTTTAACAAGACCTAGTTTCCCAAGCTGTACATGTAATAATAATAGTCTTCAAATTGCACAATACTGTTGAAAAAGCAAGTGCACATTTGCATGGGTGTGCTTTAAACTGTTCTGATTACTTTTGCTGAAGCAAACATTAAAAACTGACTACTTCCTCAGAAGACTTGAATAGAAAGTACCTTGTCTAGAAAACATAAGAATCAGAAATGCTGTCAATATTATACCACCTCAACACAGGGTTACTATTTTTCCAACTAGAAAAACAGTTTAAATCAAATTAGTCAAATTTTGACTTAGCAAGCATAAACCTACCATACAGAACACTGAAAGAAGGTATTTCACTTCCTTTTCTGCAGATCTTTATGATCTGCTAACTTGCATTTCATGTCTGTTTCCTGTTGCTCTCTTACTAAGTTCTTCAGTAAAGTGCAGAAGGTGGTTAATGGCACACTGCATGCAGTTGGGTCTGTTATAGCCTTGACATCATTCTTTTCATTTTTCAAAAATATCCATAGGGTTGACATGTTTGGAACCACCTCAGAACGTTACAGTTTTCATTGTTGATACGAACATTACTCTGAAATGGCTCTGGAATAATCCATGTGGCCTCAATGGGACCTTTTCAGCTCAGTACCAAAGGTAAGTTGTACTGTGACTCACATCAAAGACTTATAACAGAGACTGTTGAAATGTTGCTGGAGCTTTTCTTCAGTATGTGAGTTCCGTCCTAGTCCATGAGTTGATGTATCTGCCAAAGAAAATGTTTACAAGACACCAGATAGACAGAACAGCCAGTGGTGCCTGTTGGAGGGGTAAAACTGCAAATGCTATGATGTAGCATATATTCTGGACCTATCCCAAATTTAGAAACTTCCAGAAAGACATAGTAATGGAAATTGAAGAAGAAGAAGAGTTTGGATTTGATATCCCGCTTTATCACTACAATAACTGCAGTAACTGGCTTTACTTTACCCACAGATCCTCTAATTTTGCTATTTGAATATGTTAAAGAAATTGTACTAATAGAAGACATGGGATTAATGCAACATCTCTTAGCTACTGCCAAAATTATTATTTGTTAAAATTGGCAGGGGCGGAGGACGGATGGAATGAGAACACCATCCATGAACGAGTGGGACAACTAAAATCAGGGGCATATATGTATGGCTTGGCCTATGTATATGTTGAGAACTACACAGCAAAAAGACTGATACTGATGAATTGGAAAAATAAAAATGCGGCTCCCTTTTTTTGCATTCCGGGTGCTGTGGATCAAAATTGAAATGAATTTTACACAAAGACACTGTAAGGAATGCTTACTGATCCATAATGTCTGAGGACTGCTTTGCTTTTTTTCTTTCAGAGAATCAGACAGTGAAGAGAGCAATGCTGAAAGCTGGTCACTTATTCCCGAGTGTCAGGCTGTAAGAATCACAGAATGTGACCTTTCATCAGCTATAACAGACTATTTTCAGGTTTATAATGTGAGCGTAAGAGCAGACACAGGAGAAGAGCACTCTTTCTGGGCCTATTTAGTATTTTCTCCTTATATAGAAGGTATGAATGTGTGCCTAGTTTATTCAAGTTAAGCTTTATGCAGTTGTTAAATGTGGGACAGGTAACCAATTGCAAATGCCTAGTTGTTTCATTATCTGGCTTCTAGATACCACACTGTTCCTCTCTGAGACTAACAAAGGATTTTCAACCATTGTAGCACTGTGGTAGGAGAAGCTGCATTTGTAAAACTCCCCAGCCTGTGCAACACTTGCCCAGTAGAGCTCTTGCATTTTTTTAAAAAAAACTTGCATTTAAGATAAACCAGCCTTTTCGTTAGGGGCAGAGAATTAATTCGGATAGAGGCCAATCACTATTTTCCTTAGCAGTCCACCCAGCCCTCCTCATTCCCCTGCTTGGCAAATAATTCCATTCTTCTGAGGAATGGCAGCAAACCCCCTTAGCACTTCCCACCCACCATTTCACTATCTTTTTTTTTTTTTAATAAACAAGGATTAGAATTGAGATGCTTTACTGTTTCCCTCCAGTTGCAACCATTTCTCTGCCTACTCATCTGCCACTTAGACAGCTAAACATGGGTTCAGAGTTCTTACTCCCTAGTAAGTGTGTTTAGGATCACAGCCTCCATCCACTGAAGGTGGCAAACAATAGTTGTTCAGAATTATGGGTTGTTTTTTAAAGTGAAGGAATCCCTTCTCATAGAGGAGGGTGGCACACAATTGGGTTCTGTTTTAAAATCCAGGGTGGGGTGGGGGAACTCATTGCTGCCCAAAAGGTTGAGAAACACTGGTGTGAAATGTTATTTTTCACTATGAAAGATAATGAGTAAATTCCAACTTCACAGTATCGGTTGCTTCACAGTTCCTTGAATAGAGTATTAGTTTCAATTTCTGGCTGTGGTATTGGCATTCCAAGCAGTGCTGGGTGGCTGTGACTAGCCACCCTTTTAATTCTCTACGATGCCCCAGAGTGGTGCTAGGTCAAGTGTATTGCGGGAAATTAAAAAGCTAGGTGCACCCACCACCTGATGCTGCTCAGTCTTGGGGCCCTGACAGCTGCCCAAGAATGCTAGACGCTGATGCTAATCCTGCTTCCACTCTCCTTTCCTGCCTGTTGTGGTGCAGGGGTGGGATTAGAATCACGCTGGCTGCAGGAGGTAGGAGGGAAGTGAGCAAGGGGGCTGCTTCTTGCCTCAATAACTCAGAGCATTCAAAGATACAGGCACTGTCCCCAAGCAAGGGCCTTGCATCCCTAATTGATGAGTGGATTACCTCTACAAAAGTTGTTTTAATAATGTCGGTTTGCTGTAGAGGGCCAAATGCCATTTATGTATGAGTTTGTTGTTTCTTTGCCTCCATAGGGCCAAACTAGAGGTGAGTGCTATGTAATTTGCACTCATGTAATTGTTGGGTGAGCTGGAGTGGATCCATGGCACACAGGGAGGGTACTTACTCTTTGACCCTGCCGTGGTCTCTGTTAGAACGAGACACAGCTACCTCAGACCTGCTGTTCACAATGGAAGGAAAATTCTCATTGTGTATAACCTGCAAGGAGGGGCCCAGTTTCAACTGGGACTGGCAGGGGCAAATGTTAAAGCCCCTCTCTCTTCCTGCCGCTGTCACGGTCTAGTTTTTCTATCCCCCCTGCACCAGCTATTTATTGTTTAGGTAAAACAGCTATGCAAGAGTGAACTTTGTGGAAAACATCACATGTAGTTGGGAGCAGAGTCACCATAATCAGAATGTATGCTGCTTCGTCAGAAGCACTATGAATATGAATAGTACAAAATTTTAAGTGTACTTAAGTTATGTTGTTATCTTGGTCTGCAGCCCAAGTCGGTCCCCCAAGAGTTCAGTTAGAAACAATATATGGAGGAGATGTGAAAATCATCCTTTTCAGTCCTGAAGCAAACCAGCAAAGAAAAATGTGGGACTTGTCTCTAAGCTACAAGCTAACTATCTGGAAAAACTCATCCTATCCTCAGGTGCTAAATTTCTCTACACTTAAGATTTGCTTTCTTTGCAGAAATATTCCTTCACATTTAAATCATGTGTTGCATGTATTCACTTCCAGAACAAAAATGCTAAACATCTAAAACTGCACTCCTACAACCATTTATTTAGAAATCCCATGGAATTCCATAGTGCTTTCGCTAGCCTGCAAAAAGGTATGGTAGTGGTTCAGTTTGTGTTGAGAGCTCTTTGCCAGTATCTCAGGTTACTTGTGTAACCTGAATGCATAAGATGCTTAGTTGCTTGCTTGCAGCTTTAGAGGTGCCAGCAAGTAGTCTACAGGCTCAAATCCAGACATGTGAACAGCTCCCCATCAGGATCTAGATCTGTTTACATCTGGGAAGGAATTAAACCTTATATCAAAATGCATGAACAGAATTCCATAGAATGACACTGGAAATAACAAATGCAGCATTTTATGTGCATATCCTATTGCATGTTATGTTTAAACCAAAATTATTATTACTATTTATTAAATTTATATACCACAGGGCAGTTTACAGTATAAAAACACACAACATAATAACAAACGAAACAATAACACACACCCCAACACACACACACACACACACACACACACACACACACACACACTAAAAGGCTATAGATTGTTTAATTAGCCAAAGGCCTGGGGAAAATGTTTTTTTCCCCCTGGTGCCTAAAGATATGTAATGAAGGCGCCAGGCAAGCCTGATCACAAGGTTTGTGTCAATTCATATGGAGAGAAGTAGTCCACGAGGTATTGTGATCCTGAACTGTTTAAGGCTTTATAGGTCAAAACCAGAACTTCAAATTGGACCAAGAAGCTAATTGACAGTCTGCAGTTGGGCAGTCTGCAGTTGTTATATGCTCAGACCATTTTGCCCTGATGAGCTTTGGTGTACAGATTATCTTCCTGATACAGCAGTAATATTTTTTAATATAATATAGTGATGGATTTCATTGCAGAAACAGAAAAACTGAAAACGAAGCTCTGTCTTACCCACAATGGTGCCGTTTTTATGTTGTGGATAAAATTTGACCTAACCAGATACTCACTTTGCAGAGTATAGTGAAACAGGTGGCAGACCAACATGTTTTAAGCTGGATCTCTTTGCATCCCGAGTCCTTTAACTGGCATTGAACGATTGAGCATGTTTTTTAAATGTTCAAATAGAAACTACATAATAAAATACACTCTGTTTGTTCAAGCTATAGATGTCATATATCTGTCCTTTTGAAATAATGATACCAATATTACTATTGTTGACCCAATAAAAGATTACTTTATCTTAGCTTTTTTTTCTGGATTCTCATAAAAATAACTGCCAACAATCGTAATATGTTATATGGAACTGTCTGTTTCTGCAGGAAAAAATCCAGGATATTTTTTCAGGACAAACCATTCAAGACCTTGAGCCAGAGACTGCTTACTGTATGAAGGTTAAAGTACATATGGTTTATCACAATGCTTTCAATAGTCCAGACACCTGTATACAGACACCTAAAGGTATTTATTTTCTATTGATTTTAACAATTCATATCTGTTCTAGTGTGCTGGGTGGGTGTGGGTGGGGAATAAGTCTCATTGAAGTGGGTATTCTGTGGTCAGAATCTGGCAGGGTGCTTCTTGTGCTTTCACAAGCACCTTCTCTCCCTGCTTTTTGTTTGTAAACAGCATGTCTTGCATAATATTAGAGGCCATTTGTATAATACCATGAAGCCCTGGGCGTGGTTTGTTGAGCAGCTCCTGGGGTTCTGGTTTCAGAAGCTTCATGACCTTTTGGTTCTGGCCTGTTTATAGGATTGGAGTTTCAAACTATTAATGTTTAACATTGTTCATGAACCTAACTGGATGGATTGTTTGTGAATTTTCCTTTCCTCCTTTTTATAGCTTGGGCTGGTCTGCCTCGTCCTGAAAAGCTTCAGGTTGACGCACTGAATACAAACTTCGTTTTGCGTTGGGATAACATGTATGATGGAAATGTGAGCTTCTTTGTACAGTTTCTCAGGTAAGAATCCTTGCCATGCCTGTCTTCAGTCTTAACTTTTTACATTCCATCTAATTTATGCTTTAAAAACAAGCCTGATAGGTAACTTAAGGAAGTTGTAAAGCTTTAAGCAGGAGCACTTGAGAAAACGAGCAATCTGCTTGGACAGTATCTCCCCCCATCCCCAAGGGCCAATTTTCACAGGCATGTGGGCCATCCCACCTGCCAATCACTTGATGTCAGTATAATACTAGAGGATTGGCAGGTGGGCTTCACCACAGGGGACCAATGGGCCAAAAAGGTTCCCCACCATGGGCTATATTTCTGAGGGGTTATCCTTCCATTGCATGGGCTGGAACACTGCAAACCAAAGGATTCAAGCAGGTCGTTGATCAGGTGAAGAATGTGGTGGTTACTTGCTGTCCCTTCTATGAAAAGACGACATATTCAATGACAATTAAATTGTTAATTGTGTAAGATCAATTTGACGGCCAAGTCTGATTAACCCTGCAATCTCGTGCAGCTCACATGAGGCTCAGTGGAGCTAACATTCAAGTAAACATCAACAGAGTTAGGAACTGTCTACTGATACATGTATTGTGCTTACTTAATCAACCTTCTGTTGTCCTAATAGAGGTTCTGAAGCACAGATGTCTCACGATATCTCAAAAAACTGGCGTAGTGTATCTGGATGTGAACACATTACAACTAAGTACTGTGATTTATCACGTTCCATCAACTTCACTGGAATTTACTATCTGCAAGTACAGGCTGTGAATAGCCATAGTAAATCACCTTGGTCTAAAATGCTAAAATTTGAGCCTATAGAAGACAGTAAGTGTCACCTTCTTCTGATATTCATTATCATTTATAGGTGCTGCTTTTTGTGTATTATGTATTTGTTAATTTTTGCAATCTTGTAGAACAGCCTATACATCAACACATTGTTACATTTTCTTCTTGTGTGGTTAGAAAAAAATCAAGACCTTCACAACTTATAGCTCACAACAGTTTGAAAGTTCAGCAAGCTCTACTGCTGTGCAACCTCTTGTTTACCACAATGGCACCAGCACCATTGAAATGAACTGGAGTTACCTATCACTAGTTCCTAGTGGCTGCTTGCTAAAACTCCCAGATGTCCTCAAAAATAGGTGTTTAGATTTAGAACTTGCCCCCAGAACCAATAGCAGCAGCAGCAACAACAACAGTGTGTATATATGTTGCAACTTAACATACCACAGTATCACAATTTCCATCAGTTCATTTTAAATTCTACTGAAGCAGAGATTTTGCCTTGTGCTTGAGCTTTAGTGACAGCATTATATTGCAACATGTTTTGTTGAATTCAGATGTTTAACACATTGTATAACATTGTTTTTAAGCTAAACTGGGCCCACCAAGTGTCAAGATTAATGCCAGTGAAAATTCACTTAACATTTTCATTGCTGCTCCGGGAGAATCTGAAAAAAATCCGATGAGTCAACACTATAAGAATTTGATTTACCAAGGTTGGTACTGGGCAGACTCTTCACCACAAGACAAGGTAATGTATTTTTAAAAAATAAAATAAAAATAAAACATAGATAAAAGCATGTATTAAAAAACTGACTCATAATGTAGCCCTCTGTTCTTTCTCTAGGCCATCCATAACCCCTTCAGGTTTATGCTGAATATGGTTTCTCTGGCTAGTTAATTCCATGTCAAATGTACCTGTATGTAGTGAAGTGATCCAGCATCAAACGAAATACTAGACACACACTGTCCCAAATGCACTGAGGGGTGCCCATCTGACACAGATAGCTAATCTCTGACTAATCCTACAGGTGTTTGAGGTTGGAGGAATGCATAGCTCAGCAACATACAACAACCAGGCCTGCTGCAACTGGTTGGAGTAGTCATAGGCACAAAGGTTAAGGATCAGTGCCCCACAGGCATCTGTCAGTTGTTGCCAAGCCATGGGCTGTATGTTTTCTTGACCCTCAGTACAGTATACCTGGAATTTGCAGAACCTATAGTACAGCCATTACAACTTGCACCCAAAGTCAGAATGTCAGTCTTCAAGCTTTGTTTTCAATAAATGTTTGCTCTGGTTTACATTGTTATGTATTTTTTTGTTGTTGTACAGAAGAAACTGGAAAATAAATATTCACAATTTATAATCCCAGACTTGAGCTCTTCTACGTTATACTGCCTAAAAGTACAAGCATTTACTTCAGCATATAATAAAAGTAGCGAGTTTAGCAGTGAGACGTGCACTAAAACTGCCAAAGGTATGAAATACTTATTTTTAGTGTTTGATTTTTAAAAAATGATACATTGCTTTGTATTTTTAAAAAAATCTAAAGTGATGTGTTTTTCTGAAATTCTATGTTGTACAACAAAACAACAATTCTGTTTAAAACAGGAGTATGTACACAATCCAGTCTCTTGGTTGTATATGCAGGCAACATCACCAATTTTTAACATTTGGTTTAGAATATATTAACCTTGGCTCATATTTGAAGTGGTATTATTACCGCTAGTAATAAGATTTATATCCAGGCATCCCCAAACTTCGGCCCTCCAGATGTTTTGGACTACAATTCCCATCATCCCTGACCACTGGTCCTGTTAGCTAGGGGATCATGGGAGTTGTAGGCCAAAACATCTGGAGGGCCGCAGTTTGGGGATGCCTGAACCCTGCCCTTATTACATTATCAATACAGATTATGTATATAACTTTATATGAAGAATAGACCACAAATTTGTAAGCTTAGTTCAAGTAACTGAACAGAAGTTAATTGTAAACTAAGATTGGCACATTGGGATAATTATGAAAAATACCCCAAAAATATGCACTTGTTATTTTATTTTTTTTATTTTTAAAGAATTTTATTGGATTTTACAATTTTTAAAAGCACATTACATACATATAGGTTAAATTTTCATTCTTCCCTACCTCTCACCTTGGAAAGCTTAAATCCTCCCCCCCCCCACAGGGGTAATTATAATCATTGTACATTTAACCTTATATCTTTTTTCATATCATTGCTTAGGCCTGGCCCACTTCCTGGGCCAGATTCTATCTTCTTACTTATCCTATTTTTATTTGACTTCCCCAAGTCCCTCTCTGTTGAATTCATTTTAAAATCTCTTAACCCTCTTAGACAGATTCATACTGCAATTTTTATTACATCCTTTAATTTAAAATGATATTTCACTACTCCTACCTTTAAACCTAGGCATTTCTATTACTTCTGCAATTTCCTTAATTCCTTTTCCACTGTCTTTGTACCCTAATATAATTTTTAAATTCAAATAATACCTCCCTCCCTCCTTCCCCTTGGTCTTAAAGTCTTTAGCCATCATCTTCACTTTTCTAATCATCTTAAATTATTAATCATCTGTATTCCCTATGCCTCTTCGTCATTTCCATATATCATTGTTCCCAGAAACCAGAATTATAGTCCAATTCGAGTAAAAGTCTCCTTCACCCCATCCCCTGTCTTGATGCCACCCATTCCCACTGGTTTTCCCTCCTCGCCGGGCTCAGTCTTTTCATATTTTGCACTTTGGCTTCGTATTCTGCATTCTTCTTGATCTTCTTACTGCCAAATCTAGTTGTTCTCCTCTTTTTCTCATATTTCGTTGCAATCCGTGCACCTTTTTTTCTCAACAGTCCAACCACTTTGCCCTTCTTCCTATGCATCTTATTCTTCTTTTGGGCCGATCGTCCAGCTGCTTTACAGTCCGTGGGATGACATAATTGTTTACCGTATTTTCCGGCCTCTTTATTTCCTGGACATCTGGCATAGAGCACTCATTGTTGTCAAAGTTATCTGATCTTTGGCTGTAAGGTCTGAGAGTGTCCTGAATCTCATGTAGCATTTCCAACAGTTTTATCATAGTCTGTTCAGACATCTCCGCCATTTCCAAGGTCAAAAACAACTTTATCTTTTCTGTCCTAGGATGTTTGTATTCCCATAGTTTCCATGTTATTTTCTTAGCTCCAGTCCCCCAAGACCCAGGGAAAGAAAGTAACTTTTTCCTTAAAGTTATTAATTGTAACAAACATTCCTTCCAGGCTCTGTTACAGAAGTTTCCTTTCTGTATCTTATTTCCATTAGCTTAAGTTTTCCTCTTTCGCTGTTTCTTTTTTTTTCAAACGCCAAGGGACCGACTTCCGTTTTTTAAATCCCTTGCGGCTTCTAATTTAGTCCGATTTTTAATTTTTACTCACAATTTGAAGCTTCTCCAATGTGCCAAGTCTTTTTTCCTTGAAAGTATTGATCGCGGTCTCCACACAGTCCCGCAGCTCCACGCTTTGAAGTTAGATGATATAAGTCCGATGTGCCGCGGCTCCGACCCCCTCACTCTCGGGGGCTCAAAACAAAGCCTTCCCGGGGAGGGGGGAGTTCGCAAAAGGCACCCGCCAGACGACGAGCCCCCAAACCACCCAGTTTGGGGTTCTAACGGGATCCCGCTGCGCTGGAGCAGGGATTCCCTTCTTCAAAGCGCCGAGGACTGCTCCGCCGAGCAGACCTCCGACCGTGATAGCGGCGCGACCAACCGGAAGTCCCGCACTTGTTATTTAACATGGAATGTTTACAAAGAAAGATTGACAAAGAAAGGTATCTTATACGTAAATTTTACAATTATTAGCGTGCATAAAACCATTTTTACTTTTACTGGAACCAATTTAATTTTTGAGGTTTTGTATAGAGAAGAGTGAGCAAGTGCGCTATATCTTCATTTCTCCCCCCTTCACAAAATCTTTTCTCGCCACAACAACTTTCCAAGTGCCATAAGTTTAAGTTGCTGGTTTTAAAAATAAGCTTAAAAAAGTGGTTATTGCTGAAGTTTTTTCAATATATAACTCATTTTAATTCCTTTTTCTTTGTAGGAAAATCTTTATCTCCAGTCATTTTTGAAGTCTTTGGAATTACTCTTGGTGCTATTGTTTCAATAGTGGTCTTAATTGGTGTTATATATTATATATACAAGCAGATCAAATATGCATTCTTTCCATCATGCCATCCTCCACTGATCATAGAGGTATGTATATATGGCTTTTATTACTTTGTTATTTGCAGTAGTAAAATTATAGGACAAGTATTCTAGAAATCACATCACGGGTGCTTATTATGTATGCAGTGCTTATGATAAGCATACATTTGCCATTTACACAGAGAGAAAGAGAATGTGTGCCCGAACTGAGATATTCCCAGTGTTCTACTTAACAGATAGGTCGTTGCAGGCTCAAAAATGCCATGCGTGTACCAGGAGTTCCCCTTCATGCAAGGAGCTCTGGGCTGGGGTGTATATGTTGCATTACCTTTGAATATATTGTGCAGTGAATCTGCCTGACATATTACTTGGGGCATCCTATAGATCTAATAGTGGGTATAGAAATGGCATTTTTATTATGTCTTGTTGTATAACATCCAATAGCAGCTGGCGTGGCTGTGCTGTTTTCTCATCTCCCAAATGTGAAAGTTGACTTGCCCTTACTGAGACAGAGAGGAGCAAGGCAGCAGGAGTGTGGGGCAGGCACAGTTGCAGACACAGCAGCAGAAGCATCGGATTAGTTCCGCTGCAGCACCAGCACTGCACAGGGATCCTGCTGCCTTGCTCTTCTCCCTCTATTGACTACAGTGGGTCTACTCTATGAATAACATTGGATATCACACAATAGAGAGCTTCCGGCCCATGGGTATTTTCATGATTTAAATCAGGCATCCCCAAACTCGGCCCTCCATATGTTTTGGGACTACAATTCCCATCATCCCTGACCACTGGTCCTGTTAGCTAGGGATGATGGGAGTTGTAGTCACAAAACATCCGGAGGGCTGAGTTTGGGGGTGCCTGATTTAAATGTACATGTCGACCTTCCTTCTAAAGTGGCCTGGGGCAATGAACACACAATGATAAAACACTCCAGACAGATGATGATGATGATGATGATGATGATGATGATAATAATAATAATAATAATAATAATAATAATAATTTATTATTTATACCCCGCCCATCTGGCTGGGTTTCCCCAGCCACTCTGGATGGCTTCCAACAGAACATTAAAATGCAATAATCTATTAAATATTAAAAGCCTCCCTAAACAGGGCTGCCTTCAAATGTCTTCTAAAAGTCTGGTAGTTGTTTTTCTCTTTGACATCTGGTGGGAGGGCGTTCCACAGGGTGGGTGCCACAGCCGAGAAGGCCCTCTGCCTGGTTCCCTGTAACTTGGCTTCTTGTAGTGAGGGAACCGCGAGAATGCCCTCGGCACTGGACCTCAGTGTCCAGGCAGAACGATGGGGGTGGAGACGCTCCTTCAGGTATACTGGACCGAGGCCATTTAGGGCTTTAAAGGTCAGCACCAACACTTTGAATTGTGCTCGGAAACATACTGGGAGCCAATGTAGGTCTTTCAAGACCTGTGTTATGTTTGTCTCGGCAGCCGCTCCCAGTCACCAGTCTAGCTGCCGCATTCTGGATTAGATCACATGAAAAAACTTTTCAGATAGTTGTCTCTGGAAAAACTTGCTTCTCATCTAAACTTCTGAGTAGTGATGCCGAGCCTGAGGACTTTGCTGCTATGTAGTGGACCTTTTTCTTGTATAGGAATAAACATCAAATAGACCCATTATTCTCGACAAACAAGATTTTTTTTAAAATACTTCAGACGTTTTGTTAATGCACTTGCCCATCTTGTATATCACCCCCTCCCCTGGATTTAGACTCCTCCATTATTTTAGTTTTTCCTCTTTTGTTTATTGTATAATAACAATAGTTAGTAATAAATAATAAACAATAATTGGCCTAATTACTGGCATAGGTGCCAGTTTTGCCTGCAAGGTTACCCCCCCCCCCAATTATACCCACCTGTCTCATACCTGAAATCTTATGTGATATCAGGTGAGGGGCAGGTAGAAATGTGGCTGTCAGTGCATAATCATAGAATCTTAGAGGTAGAATGGACCCAAGGGTCATCTAGTCCAACCCCTTGCACAGCAAGAATCTCAGCTAAAGCATCCATGACAGATGGCCATCCAACCTCTGCTTAAAAACCTCCAAGGAAGGAGAGAGTCCACCACCTCCTGAGGGAGCCTTAAAGGGTACTTCCAGTTGCACATCAGGGATTGAAAGTAAACCTCTCTTGCTAATCAGCTGATAGGCACTGATCTCAAGCTCCCTGAGAACAGCTACACCAATCTTTGAAAAGGCTTGCAAAAGAGCCTTGCTCAGCACAACAGCCTATTAACCTGCTGTCACTGTGACTTTGGGTGATTGACAGGTGGGCACCCCTACCCACCTGTCAGATTTAGCCCATAAGGGGTAGGAGAGATAAGGATCAGGCCCATTGGCCAGATCAATTTCCCGCCTAACTGACAGAACTAACAGTTTACTTATATAAGAACAGCTTTCCAGAAATAACAAATCAGATACTTTTGTTGTACAAATTATTATTATTTAATCTACACCGCAGAATTTTAGGTGCTCTTTGATTGCAAAATGTTGGTTGTTTGTACGTCAGAAGGCTTTCCCAAGGAATCAGCACTTGAGTAATAATGCATCTGGCTGTTGCCAATTTAGTCAATGGGCTACAAGCTGAAACCAGATTCATCCTTCACCACATACCGTAGCAGTCAGCATGTACAGTCTTGTATTGCAGTCTGAGCACAACTCTTTCCTATACTAATTCCTTTTGCCTCCTATGTGTCTCTTTACCACTACTTTCTCTCTCTTGTCAAATTCCCCCAAAGTGCCATTGAAAGAAGCAGCTGTTAACCAGAAACAGAAGCTGCACAGTTAACTTCCCCATCTCCCACTAGGACATCTAGGAGAGCTTAACTTGTATACTAATGTTACAGTATTCTGTGTATCACTTTCCTGCATCTAACTGATTGTCCACATCTCTACTTGTGTCATATCAGTGACTGGAGGGGGTATGGGGAAGTGTCAAATGTTGTGACATCGGGGCACAAGTTAGGAGCCATTATGGATGGGGAAGCAGAAGCTAAATATGTGGGTACAAACTTTGGTGTGAGCAGCCATGCATTAGACATAATGTGTACTGTGGTTATAAATCGCTTGTTCCTAGATCTCAGACTGTGTTCTAGTGACTGGTGTTGCCTGTTTAATGCTTCAGAGCAGGGGTTTTATTATCTTTTTCAGTGTTTTATATGCCAACCATACCCTCATCCTTAATAAATATTAATAGTACATTATTCTAACCAATAGCTTTCTATAGTGCCCTGAATGTAGACATCAATAATTCTCATTACTTTCTGTGTACTTTCCCACCTGCAGAACATTGAAGGAAAAGATTTGCACAGTTCCTACTTGCTAACTTCAGAAGAGCCAACAGAAAACTGTGTTGTCATCGCTGACAGTAGCATTCTAAATGAAGTTGATCTGACCGACTTTAAAGACCAGAAAGAGTTGGAAGAGATCAGCCAAGACTCAGGAAACTATTCCAATGATGATGGTATCTCTAGGACTAAAGATTCCCATTTAATCCAAGAACAGAAAGCAGAATAACTCTGTAAAATAATGGGTAGAAGCCATTATTATGGGTAGATGAGGGGGTGCATAAATAGCAACTTGCAATTTATGCATCTTGCTGTTAGCTTCCATATAAGAAAGACTTTGTGCCAAGAGATGACCTGACAACTGGTTCTTGCACCATAGATTTTGAGTTTTGCGTATTGCTATTGGCACAAAGGTTCAGGTGTGGAGAACACTTGATTTCACTACCAAAATGTTTACTTCATTTTGACTAGAAGCTGGTGCTTAAATGGAAGTTTACAAACATGTAATATATGTCTCTGTGTGAGTCTGTATGTTAAATACAAAAAACACCCTAAGACAATCCTAAAGCTAGACTTTACCACTGTGGATGCTGTGTTGGTTGATAAAGTATAAATAACTGTGAGGATTAATGATCAGCTATAGGCTACAGTGGAGTAACACAGACTACAGCAGTTTCCAAATGTACTGACAGGATGGCCTCTCCAGCTTTTCATGGGGAAATAATTTTTGCTATAACCAAAGGCATGCAAATATTGTTAGTGCTTTCCTTACCATGTTGACTTTAGGTGACTGACAGAGCAGTCTTAACACAGTGCCTTCTCTGTGTTGTATTTCATTGTTTATGTGACCTTATTCAAGATCACATATAGTTTAGCCAGTATTAGTTTATACCAAGTATTCAAAACAGATAAAGGGTTTCAGCCACGTGGATACTTTGGAGAGTAAGTGTAAAATGTATTTCTCTCAATGGTGGTCGCACTTACTATATTGAACAGCCTTCCTTCAGAATTTAGACATTTGCCACCTACATTTTTTGTTTGGCATATGTTAAAAACATGTTGCCTGACCATTAGTGCATTTCAGTTTTAATGCAAATAAAGCAAACTCCCTTTGAGAAAGGTTTTTAAGAAAAAAGAAAAAGTCTTACCTACAATTTAGTTGTAATAAAATGTACAAAAAATCTTAGAAACTAAGTCTTGGAGAATCAAAAAAGTAAAATGGTAATTAGGGGGTCACCAAATCAATTAGGGGGTTGATTTGGGGCAAGAAAATCACTAGCCAACTCTCAAATAGATAAGACTTTTTTTAGAATGAACAGAGACATCCCTCGTTAAATTACTTTCTGAGAACTAGTGTAGATTTTACTGTGATTTCTTCATTTAGTCCTTGCCAACCAGGGAAACAAACTGCAACTACTGACCACGCCTTCAGTATTTCTCAGAACATATTTACTTTCTAATGTGTTTCCTTTTTATATGATGATGAAAATTAATATATACTTGGGAAATGGGAACACAATATTTGTGTACAACATGGATTTATTCTGATAACTACTAATCTCACTAGCATCCTCCAACAGCAGTGTAAGAAATGAAAGCATTTTCACTCGCATTAAGAGTGTGCCCAAATTTGTCTGTATAGGTGTCTAGCAAGCTAATGCTTATGAGAATGTGTGGCTGCAATTTTTGCAATCCATTGCTACTGTTATTTCAATTAGTTTGTGCAGTTCAATTTCACAATTCATTATCCTGTTTAGAAGTGTCTAAATGGTAGCATAGTGTTGTTTATTCAGTGTTAACACCAGTGTACTTAGCCCCATCAGTGAATACCTGTTTTTGCTGAAATGTGGGTTCCTAAGGCACAGTTATACAGGTGTCATCTGGCTGATCTTCTGAGTAGACGGCTAGCTGATGTGGGAAGTAGAGAAAATGTTTACAAAGCACAATCTCCATTTACCAGTAGAGCGGGACGAAAGAGGGTCAGCACAATGCTTAGGTGCAGGCCCCCATTTAGCTTTATGTTTGATTTTGGGGGATGTGTGTACAAGCAGCATTGTAACAGGTCACCTCCCCAGCATATTATCACCCAACTGCCTTGGTAAAAAACAAAACAAAAATGCCTTTGTGTAAATAGTTTTTTTTTAAGTGAAGTGTGTATGATGATTGTATTGCAATATTAACTGTTGCTGATAGTTAATGGAAAGTAAATTAGGTGACCTTGGAAGGTCAGAGTGCAAGTGTGAGAGAGAGAGAGAGAGAGAGAATTTGGCACACCTGCGCCATCTGTTTTCAGGTAGATGCCTCCTTTCCACATATTATTTGGTTTAATGTGGAGACAGGGGCTTGATATGTTTTATAGAATTTATGAAGGGCTGGGGAAGCAAGTATATGTTTATATATGTTTATATGTGAAATAACTCTGTGTTCTGACTATGGATGTCAGGTAATTCCAACAGAAGCGGGAGTGGAAATTGCCAGTTTGGTTTTTTGTCCCCTGTCCAGAACAGAAATCAATCCAGCAATCAGTGTTCGCTGTTGTTGCTGTTTCAGTCCACAAATGATATATACTTGATTACTGTTTTTCCCATTTGCATAGCATTTCCTTTACAGTGAACTGAATAGTGTGGAATAACATAATAAGATCAGAATTATGTATAATTGCACCAGAGCAGACAGCAAAACAAGTAACAGCAGAATGAATGAATGAATCCTTATTTGCATCAGCCACCAGCCATAGGAATAAAACAAACAAAATGCAGTATACAGAGGATAAAGGTAAAAAATCAGTTATATAAACATTTTGGGGGGATTTGGATCAATAGTCAAATAGTGGATATTATTCTAATTGCCCTGGCTAAGAACCTTGCAACCTTTGCTGTCACTTGCTCCTCTTGGTCTGCTAAGAGAAAGGACACGGTGGCAGTGGTTGGGAGACCTGGAATGGATAATAATAGAGGTGATAACCTCACTCCTCAAATCAAGTAACAGCAAAAGCCTAACTGCAGCACTGCATGTGATGAACAAGTTCTGAAGGGAACATTCTGAAATGTTCCTGTCAAAAGTAAGGATGTAAGGAGTCAGTCATTTCCATCCTGTCTTCAGTTAATTGAAATCAATGCTTTTCCCATTCTACATTTCAGCTTTCGTTAAAACCTATCTTCATATCGCTAACCACTATGGCCAAAACTAATGTAATTAATGAGGTAATTGATTATGTAATCAATTTCAGTGGAAGGAAAAGGTCAAAAACAATTCAGAAAATAACATATTTACATGTTTGCAGATTAATAAAAGAACAATAGCAAATATAACTCATATTCACATTTCTGTTACTGACCAACAAACATGCAACTTGCAGCAATTTCTGCTTCCACTTCTGTTTCTGTTGAAATTCTCAGACAACTCTAGTGTAAAGGGCTCACTTGTGTTCTGGTGTGTATGTCAACAGGATCTTATTTCTGTTGTGTTACTAGGGTTGCACTATCAACCAAGAAATTATAATGCCTAAACCAAGTTTCCCATGCTTAATTTAATCCTAAAGATGCTGATATATAGTGCCTTTTAAAGTTATTTAGCCTAATATTAGATAAAAATCACGAGAACTTCATCTGAAAAAAGTGTGAAGCCCTTCAATCCTGATTCGTATGGTACTAGTCTTTGTTTAATCTACTAAATCATAGCACAAAATATTTATTCATACTTCCTCGTATTGAACTCAATGGGACTTGAGTCTGAGAAGGCATTTGTAACTTATTCCCCCCCCCCCCCGGTGTATTTCTTTCTTGTTGGGTTTGTAGTTATCTTGGGACTTAAAACAGGAAATACATCAGATTTGAAACCAACTTGCTGTAATAACTAAACCCACATGATGCATGACTCAAACGCTCACCTATCCATAGATGCTGTTATGACAAGCAACAATCAATGCTGTTCCTCTGCACACATAACTGATTATTTTTTATGTTTCCATGTATTGGTACTTTGTGGACATTGTATTGAATTTACCAGTAGATGTGGACTAGGACTCCTCTGCAGTGTCCTTAAGCTCAGTGAGCAATTGTATCCGATTGTGAGGATAAAGAGATCTAAAAATGTACTGTTAAAATCTATAAATATAACATATTAGACTGTGGTGTTTTGTTTTACCCCAGTGGAATTTTTATCCTGTTACAATGTACTCCACTTTTCGATTACTTAAGACGTCAACTTTGTAACAGTTTTATTTATAAGGAAATTTGTGTTGATAAATAAAGAAATAATGCCAGAGACAACTGATTCTGCTCTGATCTTTGTTCCAGGCAACCCAGCCTTTTTAACTTGATCAGCATATGTGACACAATCTCTCACAGTTGAAATTTAAAATCAGCCTGTACCAGGAAATGAGGCTTTTCAGGGGCCAATTGCAGCCCTGCTGGCCTCTCTTTATTTGGTGTTTGGGACCCTCCCCAGACCACCCCACTTCTTCACCAGTCCTGTTTTGCCGCCTCCTTGAGTGCGCTTGCCTGGCTAGAATGTATCCTGGGACGCTGATTATGCTTCTTGTTTGCCTGGATGGAGAATAGAGAGGGACATGCAAGTACTGTATGTTTATTACACCTGCCCCATCCACTTTTGGTCCTCACCTGGCGCACCACTGGCCTATGCCTCTAGAAGGTTGTCTATAACAGAATGTAGCATTTGGGCTGAGAGGGATTCCCCACCCCCTGGTCTATACCTATAGTATGAACATATAATGCAACTTCTCAGGAACTATATACCACAAGTACCAGGCTATAAGTAGAGAATGGCATAATCTGAAAGCTTATGGAGAGAAAAAGTCAGTAGGGGATTATGCTTCGATTCTTTTACTATTTTTCAAAAAAGCACCACCACAAACATGCCTGCATCTAGAAAAAATAGGTTGAGGAAAAGGCTACCCTAGAACCATTCTCTAGGCTAGTTTGGAGAAGCAAACACATCCTGCCCAGCTTGTAGTCTGGGGCTTCTCAACAATCCCAGAAAAGTGTTATCACATGTTTCTACTGTATATGTAGCCTGAAACTGCCGACAGTGAGAGTGATGATCTTGTAGCACAGCAAAACAACTTAGATTTTTAGCTCCTCAGGGTGGACAAATGCATTGTGGCAGAATCTGACATAGCACATAGGGTGAGACATAGGCAAAAGTTACACAAAGCATGAGCACATCCATGTCAACATGACCATAACCATTACCTTGCACTAGGGCAATAACTAAAGCGTTACAGTGGAATACAAATATAAAATACCTACACTGAGTAGGCAAAACCAGGCTGTATTGTAGAATATGTGTTACAGTGACACAAAAAAGGAAAGAGAATGGAAAACCTTGAAACAGAAGCTGGGGTCAGGAGGATGGGCTGAACACCAGAAATGAAAGAGGATGGGGGCAAGAGACAGGACTCCTCCTTTCAGTTCCTATCCTCTCAAGTAAACCTCTGTTTCAATATAATAAAATGATAATTTGCAAGGTCCATCTTCTGCTCACTCCTGAATGTTCTGTGTCCAAGAGACATGGGTTCCTCTGCTAGTCTCACCTCTCCAGGCTCACCCCTCTCTGGAAGAGATGAACCCCTCCCCCACCCCCCATTTCTGATGAGTCTCTGCAACAGCTGTGGGGTGCTTGAAGATGGCTCTGCCTGGGTTGGCCATCTTCCACATCCAACTCCATACTCTGTTTTAAGTAGAGATGCACAGGACGCCAGTCCCCCTTCTACAAATAATGAGGTGGGAGAGCATGTCAATGGCCTGTGCAGGTCAATGAGGGGCCACATGAGGAGCAGTTGCTCTTGCCGCTACTGCTTTCTTTACTGCATCTGGAAGCTACTGGAGGTGTCTCTAGGAATTTAGAACCAGCTAGTGCAGGTGTGAGGAACCTTTGGCCTTTCAGGTGCTACTGAACTACAACTCCCATCATCCCAGGCTATTGGCCATGCTTGCTGGGGCTGATATAAGTTGGGTTTCGCAACAGCTGGAGCACCAAGGTTGGAGCTAGTGCGAGGGTTTCTCACAGCAACCACATGTTGCTTGTGCTGTGTAAAATGCACACCACGTATGTGGTTGCAGAATAAAGTGAAAACATACCGAATTCATTTTGCCTTTTTTATTCCCACTTTCACTTTCTCTAGTCTCCAAATGATTTGACTCATGCAGTGAACTAAAGATATGAGCAAGTTCTCCGAGTTTCTTCATAGCCACAGGTATTGCTAGAGGGTAGGGAACAAGAGTGTGATCTCTGAATCATGATGACCTAGCCCTACATGGAAATACCAAGGATTCAACATGGGACTTTTATAATAATAATATATAATAATTTCTTATTTATACCCTGCCCATCTGGCTGGGTTTCCCCAGCCACTCTGGGCGGCTCCCAACAGAATATTAATCCCAAATATCCAGTCCAGCATCCTGTTCCCAGTGTGGCCAACCAGGTGCCTGTGAGAAGCACACAATCAGGATCTGCGCACAACAGCAGTTGCCCTTCCTGCAGTTTCCAGCCATCATGGTTAGTAGCCTTTTCTTCCATGAATTTGTCTAAGCCTCTTTTAAAGTCACCCAGGTTGTTGGTCATCTCTGCCTCTGGTGGGAGGAAGAGAAACAATGAGAAGGAAGGAGCAGAACAGATGGACTAAGGGAAAGGGAAAGATCCCAGGGCTGCTGCTGGGACTTCTAGCGCCATGCTTCACACGTCTGCATGCACACACACTCACCCCCTAGTCCTCCTGCCTGTCTGGCCTGCTACCAAGTCAAGAAGTGTCTTCTCCCTCCTCTGGCGGACAAGGGCCAGAGGGGCTGTTGAAGGAAATAAAATGTTAATATTTTTAAATGTAATATTAATAAACTGGAAAAAGAGAATTGGAAGTTGGTGGCACTGTGGTTTACTGAATAGTGTTGGGAGATTACCGTATGTTTCGGCCCCTCATAGTTGTGCTGTGAGATGCCTTGGACCACAGTTTTTCCTCCTTATGCTAATATATGAAGCTACTGGGAGCAGTCATCAAGAGATTCGGGGCATGATGCCAGTTCTATGTCTATTACATCTGAATCATCCCTGGCTTCAGTCTTACTTAATTTACATACCGGTACTTCAGATACAGGCCAATTAAGTCAGAAATTAAAAGCACATTTATGAACAGCAGCTAGAACAGTAATAGCCAGAACTTGGAAAACCTTGCAATTAATGAATATTGATCACTGATATAATATAGTCAGGCAAACAGCCATAATGGAAAAGTTGTTGCAAAAAATTAAGGTGGCAGGGGGAGAGAAAAGAACAATATAATTTTTACACTATATGGTTGTTGTTGGCATCCACCTGTAGACTGTTTAGGATTTTTACCCCTCTAGTGTCCCATTTTTGTGAGTCTTGTCATGGTTTTATGTGTACACAGAAATCATAAAGCATGATATGACTTAATATATAACTCCAAGGGTCATCTAGACCACCCCCCTACAATGCAGGGCTGTGTCGTATAACTCCCCCCGCCGGGTGGACCTTTATCACTGAATTCCTGTGCTCATAGCAACTTTTACTGCTGGGGTGTGTGTGTCTCCTTTGGTGAGATGCAATTTCCTCCTCCTTGATCCCTTTCGTCTTTTGCCCCCCACCCCAGGGGCTTCAAACCTTGCAGAGGGCACCTTTTCCCCTGCTGCTCCAGGGGGTCATTGAGGCACCAGGCAAGTGACCTCTGCCCCTGTTGCCCCTGTATTTATAGCCTACTTTTCTGTTTACACAACCATCATTCAAAGCAGCTGACAAAAAGGCAATGTGCGCTACTTTTCAGAGGAAGGTTCTGTATTTAAAGGCTTCATCCCCTCGGAAGAGCTGCCTGCCTGTACAAATCTAGTTCAGAGCAGAGAGCCAAAGAAAGGGGGCCGCAAATGGCTGTTTTTCTCCCCTTTATGGTTCTGCCCGAGACCCCCAGCCTAATAGCAAACGCGGCGGTCGCGGTGGCCACATGGATCGCGGCCGGCTCCTCTTCTTCCTCCTTCTGAGGGCGTGCAGCTTGTTTCGCGTGCGAGGGAGCTGCCGGAGCAGGCCCCGCGGCGGCGGCGGCTACCGCCCCGCCCAACCTCCGAGGAAAGTCCGGGAAGAGGCCGGGCCTCGCTGGGAGGCGTGCAGGCCGAGCAGAAGGCAAAAGGGCGGGGCGGCGGCGGCAGCGTCCAGTCGGAGGAGGCGAGAGCGTGAATGGCGGGTGAGGGGAGAGCGGGGCTCTTCCCCCAGTCAGGGGGCGCCTGAGAGAGAGACCGAGACACCAGGCGAGGCCGGAGTTCAACTGCTGCTATGCAGCCCCTGGGCGCCCTATGGGTGCTCCTCTACCTAGCGAGGCCGCTGCTCGGCGTGGCCGCCACAGGTGAGACCTGCCCGCCGCCGAGAAGGGCGAAACGAGCGCGCGGGGGGAAGAGGGGCAAAGGTAACTCGTGGGGCCCGTGGCGGGTTAGTTTTTATTTTTAAATGTCGCCACCGCTTAAGGCGGAGTGGAAGAAAGACCCTCGTCTCTCCGCGCGCCCCTCTTCCTCCTCTAGCTTCGTTCCCCGATAAGAGGTGGGTGGGTTTGGGTTCACTAAGGAACTCGCTTCCCCGGGAGCCGGTGGTGGCCGCGAACTTGGAGGGCTTTTTAAAAAAAGAGGGCTAGACATGTTCTCGTGAAGTTGACGGCTATGCTTTACCTCTACGTGCTTCTGAACACCAGTTGCTGGAAACCCCTGGAGGGGAGAGGGCTCTTGTGCCCAAATCCTGGTTTCCCACAGGCATCTGATTGGTCCCTGTGAGAACAGGATGCTGGGCTAGATGGACCACTGGCCTGATCCATCAGGCTCTTTTTACGGTCCTTCACATTTGACTTGCTGTCTCTTCCACCCGGAAGAGTTCCTTGGTGTTTGATATGTGGGAGTGGAAGGTGTAGGACTGAGGGGTATGCACAAGGCTATCACAAATGAGGGTGCAAAATAGGTAGCGGGGTGGGGGGCATTTCTGCTGTTGATAGTATTCTGCTGCTGCATACTGATGTGATTTTGGGGTATTGTGTATGAATGCCAAGACGAAAACAGTGTTAATTAGGATTGTGTGGCGTTTGGGTCCTGGGGCTGAGAAGTGGCATACAGTTGCCTGGTATGGAGAGCAAAGCGTTGTGAAAATAATCTGTGGTTGTGGATGCTTTCTTGATACCGGTAATGGGGCAGGGGTTTCTAGGCCAGTGGATAGAGCTCTGGACTTTGGAGTTGTAGAATTCTTGTAGGATTCCTAAGAGTCCTGCTGGACCAGACCAAATGCCCACCTAGTGCAGCACCCTGTTCTTCAGGGGTCTATGGAAAGCCTGCAAGCAAAAGTTGAGAGTAACAGCACTATTCTCAGCAACTGGTCTCCAGAGGCATACTGCCTCTACCAGCGGATGTAGAACAATGGCTAGCAGCCATTGATGGCCTTATCCTTCATGAATTTGCCCAATCTTTTAAACAGATACAAACAAGAGAAGGTATTTCCTGACCAATACTACTACATGCAAACAAAAAGACAATGTAGTCAGTAATTAAAATGCAATCTACAACTTAAAGAGCCACTTGAAATTAAATTTGTATGGACAAATGAATAGCCAGCTGTTCAATAAACATACAATATACTAAAATATAATATTTCAGTAAATTGAAAAGGACATGCAGATTATATAAGACAATGGTCTTCTAAAACACACACACATATGCCAGAAGCGTTTCAACTGCATAGCCTTCTTCAGTGCCTGCAAACATTGAAGGGCGTCCACTTGAGCATGAGACAAGAGGACATGGCCATGTTTGTAATATACTGCAACCAAAATATTTTACTAATTAGAAAATGTAGACTTTATAGTCATAATAAATACAGTAACCGCTAGACCCACATAATAATTTATTATCTTCAAACAATATCATATAGATAAATTACTGATATTGTTGGTTGCCTTTTTCTGAATCCTTTCCAGCTCAATAATATTTTGAGTTGAGGCGATCGGAATTGTACAGACATATAGATTTATATAACTGTATTATGCTATTGGCAATTCTATTTCCACTCACTTTTCTAAATCTCTAGTATGTTGTTTGCCTTTTTCACAGCAGTCACACACTGTCAACATCTTCATTGAGGCATCCACTCTCACCCCAAGAACTTGTTCCTTGTCAGACATTGCCAGTTCAGACCTCTTTAGGTGAAATTATGATTTTTTTGCCCCAGTTTTCATCACTTTACACTGGCCCACACTGAAGCACATTAACCATTTTGCTGCACAATCACCCAGTCTGGAGAGATTCTTTTGGAGGGGTATGAAAGAATAATAATCAGAAAGAAGAAATGTCCCATCCCACCCTCTTTTGGGTAGACTAGTTTACTTACTGCTTTGTCTAATAAAAGGGTATTGTGATATTTTCCTTTTGAAGGGGATTAGGAGTGAGGGAGGAAAGCCCCTTTGGTTATGTTAATACAAGCTGATTTTTTGCAATTAGTTTTGCTAAGAATGATTGCCCCCAACATACTTGGATGACATACAGGAATTCCCACCACAAATCTGGAACTACCGTACTTCAGTTCCTGTCAGTTAATAGCATGGTGGGACGGATGTTCTTCATAAACTATGCACCTCGCTTTTAAACTGGACCAGGTGATCCAGACTACTTGAATTAGTTATTTCAACATTATTTTCTTATAACTAATCTGATGAAGCAAGCAGTGTATTGAGCATTTATAAAAACTCAAGCCATTATAAATTAGATTTAGGGTGCCATGGGCCCCTTCCTTTTTCAGAACTGATAGATGAAAAATTGGCTCTAGTGAATTTGTTTCATTTGCTAATATGCTTTGTCACTTTTCTATTTCCCTGTTAATTCTGAAAGTGTTGTCTGTAGCTCTGAAATATTGTAGCCGGGTGAAAACCAAAAGCAGTAAGTCTCTAAGATGCTGTGGCATTCACCAACTCCCCTCCCCTTAATGTGTGACTACTTATGCACTGAAAAGCGATCATTGTTTGGAATTCCTGACTGCAACACCCTTTTTATTTCGTTTTCGTCTCTGGTGTACTTTTCTAGGTTTTATAGCAATGGAAGACAAAAAATAGGGGTGCTAGCAAGTATTCTCTCTTATTTGTTTGGCAGTATAAAACAAAGACCAGTGACCAAGCTCTGGTGTGTTCATTTCCCCATTTCAATTCAGAGAAGAGAAATTATGTGCAAATATAAATTAACTAGTTAGTGCAGTGTTAAATTAATGACTTCTCACCTTCTGAATCTGAAGAAGCCTTCTAGAGTTCCATCTCTGAAGTTAAAACTGGGTTTGGCCAGTTCCTGGGAGGAAACCCCACATATGCTACCCTGATAATCTAGACTGGGGTTTGACTCTAACCCTATCATCCCCTGCCAGTATGGCAAATGTTCAGGGATGATGGGAGTTGGAGTCCAGCAACCTTTGGATTCTTCATCTTCAGGTTCTTCATCCCTTAGATGTAAGATTGTATGGTAATTTGAACATTTTAAACCAATAATGCCTGACTAAAAGGGTAGTGAACCTGTATGCAGCCTTCGTGCAGTACTTAAACTGGATGGTCTGTCCATAAAGGTCCAGGCCAAACTTTAATGTGTGCCACACCAAATTCCATTGTCATGGTCACTTGCAGTTTAGCTTAGCTATGATTATACCTATTCATATTCTACCTGCATCAGGGCCCAACTCACTACTGCCACTATTAGTATTTTTATTTGCTCTGAATTTTGGAGGCATCTACATTAAACCTGTATTTTTGTTAATGTGTATTAATACTGTATTGTTAATGTCTTTATAGAATCTTCCTCCTTATCTGCACCAGAGAATGTGACAATTCAGTCATATAATTTCAATAATGTATTGAAATGGTCTCCAGTTACGGCGATCAATGGTTCAGTGACTTATAGTGTTGAATGGAACTTTAAAACACCCATGTAAGTAAATGGTTCTTGTATACCATCAAAATTGCATTCTATGGCATATAGTGTTTGCTTTTGTAAGATCTGTATGTTTGTATACAAAATTGGTTTTTACTGTTTAATCATATTTACTGAAGTGTTTTTTTAGTGAGTTGTGTTGGAAATAATGGAAATTAGAGTGGTGGTTGAATTAAAGAAATGGAAATGTGCAAGTGTTCTTTAAATTGAAATTTCATATCCTAAGACAAGACATAATCTGTACTTTATTTTAGTCCTAATTGTCCCCTTCTGCTCTAATTTTCCTAATACAGTTTGAATTGAATTGTGCTTCTATTTCAGGCTTTGCAAAAAGATTCCACTGGAAACCATAGTACTTGCTGCCAAGTAGAGTTTCATTGTATTTCATAAAATTTATACACTGCTTGATTGTAAAAAAAAAAACAACCCTCAAAAGTAGTTTACAAAAGATAAAGCAGTAAAATCAATGAAAATTTCAATCCTACTTTAAAACATACAAAAGTTAAAATACTAAAACAGATTAAAATTACCCCAGCTTTCTAAGCTTCTGGGTAGGCTTGTCTAAACAGGAATGTTTTTAGCAATGCCAAGGCTGTATGTAGTTGGATGCACACTTGCTATTGAGTGGTTATGTACAGAATTACTCAGTAAGATAAGCACCATTGAACTCCTCATTTCTTCTTTCTGACTAATCATGTTTAGTGTGGGCTTGTTGGTCATATAATTGACGACCTACTAGCTGTTGGTAAATTTATAGTTTTGCACATAATATTGAGGGATAATGCAATGTTTTTCTTACTCAGAGTAGACTTGATGGATATACTTGTGCAGGACTTTCTGTTTGCACAGTGGGTGGTCCCCCCCCCCTTAAATTTGCTCTGAATGATTAAAAGAACCCCCAGAACAGGGGCATGGGGACATGACAGGGAGAAGAAAGGGGAAGTTCATTTGGGCAGTCAAAAGACCTTCTGCTAATTGATCCATTCAAGTCAATACTGCCCATCGGCTTCAGTGAGCCTACTGTATGACTAATATTATGTAGCACCCAATGTATGTGAAGATTTCAAAGACATGAAATGTACTATGTATTAAGATGGCACATGCCTGTAGTAAAACCTTGTTGTAAATTGATTGCTTAACTGAAGCTTAAATCCAGACCATTCTTGGGAGTAAGTGCTGTTGATCAAAGAGGGACTTCTGTGTATAGGACTGGGCTGCATGTTAGGATGGTTGCTCTTGAGAATGAGTAATTACATAGTTGTAAGTAACAGTTAATCAAATTTGAAATTGGCATTGTTGTTTCAAACATTTAGAAATAGTTCTTATTGAATTTTAAAGAGGCAAAAGTTCCAGATTGAGGTTTCAGTCATGTTTATACCGGTACTTACCTGACTGCTTGTCTGGGGAAAGTGGCAGGTGTTAAACTAAAATAGCCCTTATTTGTACCTGTAAAGTGGTACTTGATGTAAATGGGAGATAAGAGGACAAGGAAAGGAAGTGTGTCTTCTCTGCTCACCTTCCATGGTAGGATCACATGAAGCCATATTATGGACAGTTCTTTTTCTCAAAATGGGCAATTTTTTTGTGTCACTATGCATAACTAATTCATGTATGGTAATCGAAACAAAATAAAAAAATTCCTTCCAGTAGCACCTTAGAGACCAACTAAGTTTGTTCTTGGTATGAGTTTTCGTGTTCATGCACACTTCTTCAGATACTTCTTCATGTATGGTAATGTAACCCCTTTTCATTTTGAGGCAGAAATGCCTTATACTGTGTGACTTCATGGAACTACAGGGCACAGTGTGGCTTTGTGAGCCCTGTCATAGCTATTGCCTTAGCGTTGTTTGGTTTTTCAACACTTGTGCATTGCCATGGAGCAAGGTATTTCTTTACCACTGTTGTAGAATGTATAAACTGGTATTTCAAGATTCAACTATATATTTCAAAGGAAGTTTTTAATTGATCATACAAAAATGCAACAATAAGGAATTCAAATAATGGTGTGTTCTTTGTATTTTTTTTGCAGAGCATCAGAAGAAAAAGAATGGAAGAAAGTGAATTGCACAGATATTACAAAACCTGAGTGTAATTTCAATCATGAGAGGAGTCATGACTGCATCATTTTACATGTTAGGGCTGAACAAGGGGAATTAAAATCTGCCTGGACTGAAACTAAACCCTTTCGAGCACGGGAAGACAGTATGTTTCTTTATATTTTCATCTATTTTATTCAGTACCTCTGGGGAATTTTTTTTTCAGAATATCATTTTGTGGAAGAGAAATAACAGCTAAGGGTATCATGGCATCTTAAAGTATTTAAAATGCCACAAGATTCTGGTCTGATGCAGTAAAAACAAAATGTTGCTACTCCTTGGGGAGTGTGTTATGAACATGCTTCTTATATTTCAGTCATCATAACATTGCTGGTGCTACAATAGCCCTTCTAGATTAGGGTTGCCTTCTGTCATTTTTGCTTGTACAACTGTGTTGTCCGATTCCCATTCTCAGTGCAAGAAAGAATGCAGACAATGGCCTGGTTCACACACCATGCAAAGCTTTGGTTTAGTGCAATTGTGTGGACTCCTGGAGAGGAAAACACATCTATTTTGTTCCTCCTTGGTTCTACTGTAAGCCATGGTGTGGCTTAGTGGGTAGAGGTCAACTTCGTTTTACTCAGAGTATACACATTGAACACGACGTAACTTGGACCCATTAATTTCAATTGGTCTAAACTGAATACCACTCAGTATGTTGTCTAAAACCAGGATTGTGGTTTAGTTTTCTTCAGAGTAGCCATGAGCTGATGAAACCAAGGTTGGTCCTGTGGTTTATATCTTGTGGTTTATCTGGGAAACCTTAACCAGGAGTGTTGGTTTGGATGATATGCTAAGCCAAGCCATTGCTTAGTGCGGCACAGTAGCAGAAAAACCAGGGAGCAGCAGCAAAGCAGTCATGATCGCAGTTCCTGGTGCCCTCATGCTTGTGCATTTGTGCTCTGTCATGGTTTGGGTTTAGCATGACATGAACCAGACCAGTGTTACACGGATGTTGCTGAGGGGTAGTAACAAATGAGAACTTTTGTCATTTGCCAGAATGAAATATTCCCAACACATGTAATAAGATTAACTTGTACAGGCGTTTTAAGAATACCTGTCATATCACATCCCCTACCAAATTCTACAGCAGGTGTAGAGAAGCTTTGCATCTCCAGATGTTGGGGAACTGCAACTCCCATTATCCCATTATCCATTCTTGCTAGGATTGATCGAAGTTGTAGTTCAGCAACATCTAAGGGGCAACAAATTCTCCACTCCTGTTCTATATGAAGGTGAATTCTTGGGTGCATGGATAGGCAATCTGATTTCTGCTCCCACTACTGCTTTTGCCATCATAACTTCTCCAGGGTTCATGAGATTTTCTTCCAGAGGTTTCTTGAAAGGTATCGGAGACCACCAAGATATTCCACTCCTGCAGAGGCTGCTCCACTTACTTAAATGACAGTAGCAGGAAATGCTGCAGCTGTGCACTCCTTTGTGAATGCAGATCTGCTGCCATCATTGAAATGAACTACAGTGGTTCCTCTGGATATGAATTTAATTAGTTCCGGAGGTCCGTTCTTACCCCTAAACATTCGTATCCAGAGGCGCCTGTTCTGCACAGGCGCGCGCGGCGGTAGCCCGCTTCTGTGCATGTGCACGCGGTGGTAGCCCGCTTCTGCGCATGCGCAGGCGGTGGAAACCTTTCCGCTACTTCCAGGTTTGCCGCTTGCGTATCCTGAAGAATTCGCAAAGGGGGCGGTACGTAACCTGAGGTTCCACTGTAGTTAGTATACCCAGCACAAGTCCATCCCAGAATCCATGTGAGACTTCAGAGTGGATTATATTTGATCACAATTAGTAGAAAATGTGACTTAACTGATACTTATTTGCATTTACCCATTTCAGCTATTTTAGGACCTCCAAGAGCAATCAATGTAAGCTCAGAAGGTACCATGATTCATATAAGCTTCTTGCCTCCCTTTGAGCATGCAGAAAATAAAACTGAATATTTTGAGTATTCAATTGAATACTGGGAGGAATCAACAAGTGAAAGAGTGAGTACTTGCCTTTGCTCAACAAGCCAGTAATTCCAGGAAAAGTTGAAATACTAAAAAAAACACTAGTAGCAAAAAGCCCAATTCATGATATAGGGGTGGGTATGGGTTTGAATGTGAATACATACACACTCGAGGGAGCTACATCTAAAGGGATGTTTCAGCCTGCTATAAATCAATTATTCTAGTAAGAATGGGATGGGCTATTTCAGTAGGAATTTTCTGAAAATAGTGTTTTGCAAATTTTATTGTTTACTTGGAAGGCTTCTGGAATGCACCTATATTTTCTTCATTTCTGCTGCAGATGTTAAGGAAACATTTTGATCATCTGCGTATTGTCTGTATAATTTCTAAAGTGCAAAAATATCTGAGCAGCTAGTGAAGGACAGATGACAATCACTTGGGTGAGATAGGCAGAAATTTGATCACTATGTTTTTGTGGGGGGTGGGGTAGCAGCTACACTGTAAAAGTTTGGGATAAGAAATGCCAACTTTGCAACATAGTAAAACATGGCATTAGATCTTTGTTGCTGTGACATTATGCTAATGGCCAAGGCAAAGTGTGGTGGTTTTAACATACTGTATTATGAAGCATAAGTTTCAGCAGTCCAAAGAAATCCTGGTGACAGTCGTCTAGTTTTTAGTGGGATCAGAGTAAAACTATTTTCGAGAATGGCTTGTGGAATGTACATGCAAAGTAAAACGTATCTCCACATTCTAATAAGGTCTAAACTGTGAAGCTTGTATGAAATAGATGTAAAGTCAATTTGATTATTGTTGCTATATAATAACGCCTTACTTTTTCCATCCTCCCTTCTGCACAGCTGAGAGTGTTGACCAAGAATAGGAGGGAAACATTCAAAAACCTGAAGGAAAGGACTGTATATTGCTTTCAAGTAACAGCATCAATCCCACATGTAATCCTAAAATGCCAAAAAAGTAAAATCGAGTGCAAAGAAACTACAGTTGGTGTGTATTTTCTTCATAAACAATACAGTTATTTCTGTGTCATGAAACTGATGTGGACTTAAGATGTGAGATCACTTTGACTACTTATTTCCTAATGCTAAAATTGTTTTAATTAATATATTAAGGAGGAGTTTTGGGCACCTAAATGACTGGCAATAAATATAAAATCAATAAATATAGCTGTAGGTGTGCAGCATTCAGTTTTCAAAAAGCCTTGGGCTCTGCACTTGGAATAAAATGTTCACACCGAGCATATTTTAATTAAACTTCTAATTTATTTTCTTTTTATTTTCTTTTTTTACAGAATTGGAAATTCTGTATGCCAATTATTTTGTAAAGAGATCAGGGTTGAGAAATGTGTTAAGGGTCATTTCTGCTGTCTCGTTTACAAAAAAGTTCTGTGTAAGATTTAAAAAGTGTGTGAAACAGCTTTCCATGTGTGAAGACAGCACATATCTATGTTACTGTATGTACACAGTGCTTTTTTTGTCTCAAGGACCATATCCACTCTTGGCCAATTCTGTGGGGGGTGCATGCTACTGGTGGATGTAGCTTCCCCACACTCTCACACACATACACAGACTGCCTGATCCGTGCAGAAGGGGGTTATTGCTTCCCCTCAGGGGCGTTCCGTGCCTCTTGGCTACCTGGGGCGGGAAGCCAAGAGGCACCCCCCTGGGGGCGGGGCGTCGCGGCGTGTGCGTGCGTCATGACGTCATGACGCACACGTAAAGCGCGACGCCCCGCCCCCGGGGATGCCGGGCGCCAACTTCGGGAGCCTCCCGAAGCCGGCGCCCGTCCGGCATGGCATCCCTTGGTGCAGAGAGTCTCCCGAAGTCGCCGCCTGTCACCCCCCTTGGAGCGCCGGGCGGCACAAGCAGCCGCCCGGTGCGCCAAAGGGTGCCGGACGGGCGGCGGATTCGGGAGGCTCTGCAGAGTCTCCCGAAGTCGCCGCCTGTCACCCCCCTTGGCGCGCCAGGCGGCACGAGCAGCCGCCCAGTGTGCCAAGGGGTGCCTGACCGGCGGCGGATTCGGGAGGCTCTGCAGCCCACAGAGACCCCGAAGCTGCCGCCGGGGCTCCATGGGCGGAGCGCAAGTCAGGGCAGGGAGAGGGGCGGGCCAGCGAGGAGGGGTGTCACCCCTCCTCGCTGGCCCGCCCCTTTCCATTCCCCGGCTCTGCAAGCCAGCGGCGGGAAAAGCCGCTGGAAGGGGGGGTGTGCCATTTTCGGCGCTGCCGGGGCAGAGCCGCAGGGGCGGCCAGCAAGGGGGGGTGACACCGCTCCTCGCTGGCGCCCCTGCAGGTCCACCCCAGCATTGCCGAAAATAGCCTTAAAAAAAAATTTTTTTTTAAAGCACCCAAAGTGTCACCCTCCCTCAGGGTGGCACCCGGGGCGGACCGCCCCCCGCCCCCTTGCTACGCCCCTGCTTCCCCTCCTCTCCCCTCATCAAATGACCAAGCTGGTGATCATGGCTGTCTCTATTTTAACTCCCCCTACAACCACCACCCAAATTGGTGGGATCTTTGCAGTGTGTGTCAAATAATTTGCTTGAGGGGTTGAGGGTTAGCTATCCCTGCTCCAGAACCTACAGCCACCTGCATCTTCCTAACATATGTATACTCAGCAAAACAGATATTAGCTATTATTGGATATGATTATCCTCATGCTGTTTTCACACATTCTCTTAAACAAATATACTTCCTTATATAGGAAATGTGGAAAAAATTCTAAGTATTTCTAATTGCTACATCTGTCTGCTTTTTTGACTCCCTTTCCAAATGTGATGGCTAGAAAGTATGCTGCTGTTAATATTATCTTGCATATTAATTTTTTCTGCTCCTACCAGATTATATATTACTTAAAGTTTCACAAAGAGACTGTTGCAATGTAGTTTCCTATGGACCATGACTGTGAGGCAAAACAAGGTTGCTGCTTCCCTTATCTGTGCAGCAGGTCTGCAATGTGATGCTTGAGAGTAGTGTTCCCCAAATGTATAAACATGCTACTAAATGTAGCTGTTAATTAGTAAATAACTCATTGATGTGCTTCCACTTTAACAAATGTCTAGGCTTCAAGAGCAGACTTGCTGTCCTAAGTGCTTGTACGTTATACTCTGTGCATTGGTGGTCCCTCTTTCCTTACTGGTTTTTAGGTTTTCAGCCTTTGTACACTGCTATGCTGAAATACTCTTTGGTTATGCACAGGATGAAGCTAGAAGCAGTGATTGCTTCAACATGTTCCATTGAATTTGCCGATAGTCTTCTATTTATTTCATTTCTAAAAATATTTTTAGTAGGTGCCTTCTGAATCTCTGTTGGCAGAATATTCCACAGGACTGAGTTGATGACACTAAAGGTTCAGTTTCTTCTTGTAGACAGGTGGGCCTTACCAATTTGAGGAATGATCAATGACACACCTGCCATTGATCTCCATGATCAAGCTGGGATAGAAGGGTTCAGTCCCTGAAGTACCTTGTACCTAATATAAGGACCTTAAACTTGACTTAGTAGTAGATGGGCAGCGAGTGTAGCTGTTTTAACAATGGTGACACATGTTATTGGCCCCATCAGCAGTCTGGCTGTCGCATTCTGCACCAGCTGGAACTTCCAAACCAGACCCAAGGGCAGCCCCACATACAGCACGTTACAGTATCCAGCCTTGAGGTTACTAACACATGGACTATATAATGGGCAGTATCCAACTAAACAGTTGCACTAGCCTAAGGACTTTAAGCTTTGCAGTTGAACTTCCCTGTCCTCTCCTCTCCCAGTGCTACCCCTAAGTATTCTCTGAAGGGTTAGGGGGAAGTCCATGGCAGATGCAGGGGTTGTACAGGGAGTGGCAAGGGCGGAGAAGTTCCGCTGCACACTTCAAATTCCGTGTACTAGTGGAAATGTTCAGTTGGATACTGTGCAATGTGTTCAGGATAGTGGTGTAAATCTTAGTTCTAACCCTAACTGAAGGAAGCAGTTCTTTTTTGGTACAGTTGTAATGATCTAACATTCATTGCTCCCTTTCTCCAAATATAACTACTAGGGACTGCTTAGTTCAACTGAGAATGTGAAATTCAGCCTTGCATATCAAAAAGTCCCCTGGCTCCCAGCCTTGTAGTTCCCTACCTCCAAAGCTCTCTCGTCTTTCTGTTCTCCTGTTGTTAGGTACTGCACCTCGTTTTTTCTCCCCCACCCGAGTTTCTTTTTCCATTGGGGTTTTCTCTGCTTATTCTGCTGTGTACTACCCCCGTACTGCTTGCCTTTAACAATCTTGTCTATGGACATTTCTGTCCACCAGCCCACCTTTTTCTGTCAACAGCACAGACAGGAAGCACTGCATGCAGTTTGGTCCGGACACCCCCACCTGTCCTTTGGGGTCTCTGTGGAGTTTATCTAGATAAACTCACATTTCATTTCCCTCACAGAAGCTGCCTTTTGTGGTCAATGCTGTTGTCCTGATATTGTGAATATTCTGATTGAGAAATTGTTTCATCTATAATTCTTGAGATAAAATTAGTAATAATTGTTTTTTCCTCCAGAATCAAGAAGAATTCTGCATGTCGTACTGATATTTGGATTTGCAGTATTCATACTCATTGGAATATTTGTGTGCATGATGTTTATTCAAAAATATAGAAGTGTAATCAAAGCTCTTTGGAAGCCCCCTCTAACAATTCCATCCCACTTCGAAGAGGTATGTGTACTGTGATTTCCACTGATTTTAAAACCAGTGTGGTTAATCTGTAGTGGCATAGGCTTAGAGCCAGACTGGCTAACCTGTGGCCCTCCAAATGTTGTTGGACTCCAACTCCCATCAGCCTCAGCAAGCATAGCTAGTGGTCAGGGATGATGGGAGTTGTTGTCTTTCAACATCGGGAAAGCCTTGGTTAGTCAAAGAGTCAACTAAGTGTTTGAGCAGTTCCAGTATTTCTTCACACAACCTACGTCATTCAACTTCTCTTTCTCAGTTCCTTCCTGACTAGATGGAAACTTCAGTTAACATTTCACTGGGTTGTTTTTCAATGACCTTAGAAGTTAGCCAGATATAAAATGCAATCATGAATATAATTCTTTGGTTTGGCCCAGGAGAACACCTCAGATTTCTTGTTTATTTAGCATTCCAAGTCTTTCTTTGTGAAAACGATGACGTGTTCATCTGGTAGGTTGCTGTTGCTGTAGAGATTAATAGGGTGAAATAAAGTGGATAGACCACAGTAATAGTAGAGTTTAGAAAGTTGGTGGTGGGGCTCCCCAATAAAATAGTGTAGTAGTATGAAGTGCTTCTGTTCAGGATTCCAGCCACCAATTCCTTTGCATTCCTCCCACATATTTCCTTTCTTTTCCTGTATGTAGCCATTTAGCATTCTGTGCCCTTTGGCATTTTTGCAAGTTGTTGTACAACCATGGAAAGTGCTGTATAGTTGAGGAGTTACCCACTTTTTAGTATTTTCCCCTTTATAAAGCAAAAGACTATATTCCTTATAAAAAAAGATATAATTTAGTCTGTTGTGGAGAACCTTCTTGATGAAGTTAAGCTGTTCATGTTTCAGGGAAACCAAGTGAACAATTGCTGAGTTTAAAACTCTTGGTTCACAATTCCTGGTGGGTTCTTTTTTTTTTTTACCAGTAAATAATGTACTTCATCAGTAGCTTTTTGAAGGCTAGGATTTCCAGAACTGAAGTATTAGTATTGGCTTGATGAACATCAGTTGTGTAATGTTGAAGTTACAAAGATGGACTGATCCATTTCTCTCAAAGAGAGAAGGTAGTCTGGGGTGGAGTAGAATTGACATAGATGAGCTTGTTACTAATTTTGGAAGACCTCTGAAGGGAGGATTTTAATGTTTGAGGTTTTTGGTGTTTTAATACTTTGTTGGAAGCTGCCCAGAGTGGCTGGGGCAACCCAGTCTGATGGGTGACACATAAAAAATAAAATTATTATACTTATTATTCATACAGTGGTGCCTCGCAAGACGAAATTAATTCGTTCTGCGAGTCTTGTCGTCTTGCGAGTTTTGTCGTCTTGCGAAGCACGATCCTGCGAACCACTAGATGGCGCTGTTTCCCATAGAAATGCATTGAAGCGCGGTTTCCCATAGGAATGCATTGGGAACTCGCAAGACGTTTTCATCTTGCGAAGCAAGCCCATAGGGAAATTCGTCATGCGAAGCGACTTCAAAAACGAAAAACTCTTTCGTCTAGCGAGTTTTTCGTCTTGAGAGGCATTCGTCTTGCGGGGTACCACTGTATTATTATTAGGTCCATCTACAGTAATAAAGTGCAAGTGTCTCTGCGTCCAGTCCCTGTGTCCGTCCCTGTGTCCTACTGCGCATGTGCCCCACGGACACAGGGATTGGAGCACAGAGACTTCGGGCGGCCGGGTGAAACTGCGCATGTGCCCCACGGGCACAGGGATTGGAGCGCAGAGACTTCGGGCGGCCGGGCGAAACTGCGCATGTGCCCCACGGACACAGGGATTGGAGCGCAGAGACTTCGGGCGGCCGGGCGAAACTGCGCATGTGCCCCACGGGCACAGGGATTGGAGCGCAGAGACTTCGGGCGGCCGGGCTGTTGAAGCGGCGGGTGCGCGCTCGCGTGGACTTACTTCTAAGCGGCAGCGGCCGTTACAAGTGGCGGCTGAGTTGGCCTGCCGGGGCCTGGCTGGTGCCAGTGCCGCCGCCGCGATGCGCCTCCTGCGCTGCCTGCTGAAGGGCCATTCGGCGCTGGCCGGGGCGCCCAAGTACATCGAGCACTTCAGCAAGTTCTCGCTGTCCCCGCTTTCCATGATGTTCTAGCGCCCGTTAATTTAACGGGCTTAAAGTCTACTAGTTTGATATATAAATGGAAGAACACTCCATTATGTGAGCCTCCACTTGTTGCATAAAGGTAGCATATTCCAGATATAGATTTACCAACTCAGTGAAAAAGAAGCCTAAGGGTGGTTTAAGCTTGCTTGTTTAACACCCAGCGAAAATGTTTCAGGAATAGATCAAACTTATTTCTGCCTTCCTGGTGCTTATCAGTGGGGAGAGGTATTTATTAAACACACACACAATTACAGCCGCCAGTATTGCAACTAAGTGCTTGAAGAGGGTGCGGAGCTGAGCCAGGAAGGGGTGTGGCCTAGAGAGAGACCAGAGGGCTGATGTGGATCCCATGGCAGGGGTGGGATTATGGTTATTTTGTTTTTATACTGTTATCTGATTTGATAGCCACCTTGCGTTTCTTTGGGAAATTAGGCGGGTGGAGGAGAGTGCAGAGATCAATTGATTTTCCTTCTGGAAGCAGCTTTAGAGTAGTGAGAAAGAGGCAATATGTTTGTAATGCATTTTTTGCTTTCAACCACGGCTTGGGGTGGCAAGTGAGTTGTTCCTTACTTGTATCTCAAAGCATATAGGATGCTGATGCTTTGGGGCTAGGTCTAGGTCTGAGAAAGAAGCTAAGAGCAATATATCAAGTGGAGAAAAGCATGGATTTAGGCCTGCTTCCACCCTTGGGAAGTATGACTAGAGAATAAATTATAGGATTGGATGTAACCAACAGATTTTTGAGAACATTGAATTTTTTGTGGAGGGTGCTTGGCAGGAGAAAATCTTAATTACCCTAATTACATTTTGAATACCTCATTAGATCTTTTGCCTGTTTGTATTAAACACTCCTGGCTGCTTCAGCGCAAGCTACTCCTTTTAAAAAACGAGAGAGCTGAAATTCTGTTGATCAGCTGCTTGGTAGGAATGAATCCACCTCTTCTACTCCCCACCCAAGCAGCTGATTAGCAGAATGTCAACATGTGGTTTTTTAAAACAGGGTCATTTTCTGTAGTCCCTGCATTTTGGCTGCTCTTGTACCTCAAAATGCTTAGAGCACCTTTGAGCCCTGCACCTTCCCCAACTCTTCAAGCTCCTGAAGGCTGGGGCTTGTCCATCTTCTGTTCAGTCATCTCTAAAATGCATGGGGATAATGAATGAGTTTCAACCCTTTTCCACAGCTTGGAATTGTGTGTGGGCCCTTCACTTTCCCTGCTGCAGTCTCCAGCTTTAAGCCTAGGATGTCTGAGTCTTGGCTATCTCCACTGTGGCACCTCCTTAGTGAGCAAATTTGCAGACACTTGACTTGGTCATTTCAATACCACAATACCCAGTTGGTGATACCTGAATGGAAATAGGCTTATGTACATATTTATTTAGCAGCTTGTAACATGGGAACATACCATGATCTGAAGCACTACAACTTAATTATGCTGCTAAATTTTGCTTTCTATCACTGCAGCCACCTCTTTAGTATTGTGACTGAATATTTGCATTTGTATTTATCTATCTTACAGTAAATATTTTTGTTTTGATGTAGTGAGATAACTGAGATATTTGAATAAATGCTTTTCATAGATATTGAAAACTCCAGCCTTGAAGATATCAAAATATTATGTAACAGCAAAATAAACCAGCTGGAATTTGGAGCACAGTGGAGAGGCTGCAAAACCCAAGTTGAATTAGTAGATATCATGCCATGAAACTTCCTAGTTAATTTGAAATTTGAATTCCAAAAAAGTCACTCTCTTGGTTTATTAATCCAACCAAATGAAGATGTGTTTACATGACATTAGATGAAATTCCCATTGACTCCAGTAGAATTTGCCTGAAAGTAAGAGTTCTGAAATTTGCCTTTCTGTATGTGGGCAGTTATAATAGCAAACCATATACATTAGGGCAGATCTAAACCAGCAGAATAGAATTACTAGATTCTAACAATCTAATGCTGCTCTTTTCCCAGGATTTACAAAATCTTCACGTGACTGTGGTTGAAGAATTTCAGCACTGTGCTGGAGAAGACCACTGGGACAATGTGTCAGAAATCTTTGAACAAAGACAAACTGTGACAGACAATTTTACCGATCCAAATCAAGAGTTGACAGTGGAAGAACATAGATGACAAGATGATTAAGCACCTTCATCTCTCATGTACTGATGCTAAACCTCAATGTCAACTTGTGGACTTTCACTACAGAGAAATTGCATTAAGGCCTTCTGTTTAAGAACAGTTAGTTGCAAAACACACACACCCTTATCCATGTGTGAAACTGTGAACTAGAAACCAGCAGTAAAATCATTAAGCGGACACACATGCTATATGCTGTGACTTGATTATGGATGTATTTGAACGCTTGTCAAATTACTGTGAAGGGCCTCCACCCACGGCAGGCTTTTTAACAACCTTGCAAACACACAAAGGTGTTCTGATTTAGTCTCTGTGTGTGTGGTTTCTAAAAAGCTTGTGGCAGTATTTCTTAGTAGTTGACTGCAATAGTAAAGTGAAATTGAATTGTATAATTTATATTGATGGAGAGGTTAGCAATTTTACCTGTCTTGGTTGCTGAAAGAGCAGAAAGACAATCTGGAGGTGCCAGTTGATAACCCCCTTTGCTGCTTAATGTACATAAGCTCTTTCCATGGGCTTTGGCTGGTGGGACTGCTGCGGTTTTTGAGTGGAATTCACGTTAGTGGTAGGAGATTGTTCCACCAGCACAAGTGCTTCTGCTTGCCTGACAACCATCTCCCCTTTCCTTCACTTGGATGCTGTTTGTTCTGGGTGTTCTCCCGACCCCCCAGAGTAGATTTGGGGGAGGAGAGCAGGGAGAACTTTGTTCTGCTGCTTGGGAGTCTTTGTGCCGCCATCTGCCAATGGAACAAAGTAGTTGAATCCAGCCCTTTCTTTGCTGATTGGGTACTTGCTTCCATCATTCATGCAATAACCTCACTTAGGTTACTGTATCCATTCTGGAATAAGGTGACCTTGAAGATTGTTTGAGTACTTCAGCTGGTACAGACTACGTCGGCCCTTACTCACGACTAGAGCGCAGAGGAAAAATCCATTGAAGGTATTTGATCTTTATCTAAAGCACTGGGCCGTACAAGTTTTTGCTCTTCACTGGAGCCACCTGAAATGGTTTTCCTCTGCATTACTGTAACAAGATCTAAAATGGTGAACCTTTATTTTGCAGCACTTACGTTGTGTGATGCTTTCTCAAGTGATTAAATTACACGGAGGTCCCACTTTCTGAATGCTTGCTATGTGAAAATTCACTTATCTGAACAGGAGGAATTAGTACCCAAACCTCACTACACAGCACAGATTAAAATAGCTAAGGAGAGAGCATTTATTATTTCCTTGTTTGCCTTTTTCTGTTTGGCTGAGGAACTGTAGTGATACTTTTAGTAAGGTTAAGAGGGTTTTCCTGGGTGTGTGTTTGCTTTTAAGGGGTTAAAATCTCAAGGTAAAGAACACATTAGAAATTTTCCTATAGGAATCGCCAACTTGTTATGTGAATGCTCACCTATCAAACTAATTTCAGGGGCTGCATTATGTTCAGAAAGGGGGACCTGCGTATTCTGCCTTCACTTTATAATTTCTAGTCACAGATGAATATATTTGTTTCTAAATGCATTTGCACATTTTACATGTTATTTTGGATAAATTTTGCTTGAATTGGGTGCCCTTATTTTTAAATGTGTTTTTGAATCTGTTTTAGTTTTGCCCATTGCCTTTTAAAAGCAGAAAATCTATTGTCATATTGTGATAAAACCCTAGAAACCATACTAGGAAGAAGGTACAGAATACAGGAATTCAGTTGCAAGGTATAAAGGGTTCTTAATATATTTTGTCTGAGATACATATTAACCCATTATTTTTCGGCTAGTAACGGGTATTTATCTTTATCAGATCAGGCCATAAAACTAGTGTATATTCTTTTTAATTTAATGGAGTTACTGTATTCTTTTCACTTGTTTTTTATTATATGCTATTTTTGTTTTTAGACTAATCAATTTTTGTGTTCTGTTTTCTATTTACCACTTTGGGCTTTGTCTAAAAGAAAAAGTGGGATATAAATAAATTAAATGACAATGAAATAGGCCACCTCCATTTCATTTTTAATCTTTAGTAAAAGAAAATAATATAGGAGTGCAGGTTAATCCTGATTGTAATACAAATATTCAGTGGTTTGTGCCAATACATTCTTTCTGAGAAGCAAGCAGCCATACCCTACAAACAAGTTCCTGCCCACTTCAAGTAGTATAAACATTACTGTGTAATCCTGAGTGATTTCTTGTGGTTTTCAATATTTTGTAAAAATTAATTCCTTTAAGAAGAATAGTTGCAGCTACCTTATCTTTTTGGAGACCCCCAGGGCAGTATGCTGCTGATGTTCAAATCACCTTTACCACTTTAATGCAAATATTTCAGATTTGTTTTTTTTGGGGGGGGGAGAATGTTGCACTTATGGAATAAAATACCTACTTGAATTGTGAATCCTAAGCTGAGACCAAAATTAGTGAACAGTAGCAAGGACATTAGGTTAATTGATTTCAGAAGAATAATTTGGACATATATGCTTTTATCAAAGGACACTGGCAGGTTTTTTGAACAATTATTTTTAAAATGTTATGTATTCAATCAACTTTAAAGTCTAGCCTCTCAAGCTTTGGGGAAGCAACACTGCTGTGTTTTAACAACAACAAAACCCAACTCTTCACTATGCCATGCTGGGCAGCCTCACATCTTGTAACGCTCATAGGCCTATAGAAATAGAGCAATGCAAGGCTCTACAATGGCCCTGATCTGACTTGGGTCACTTCACTGACACTAAAGTTCAACTCAGAGTTCAATTAAAAGCACTTCATATTTGCCTCATTATCCAGCCTGAGCTGGAGAGTCTCTGTACAACAGATATATCTATATGTGTTTGTGTGAAAGAGCGAATATTACACTGTAGACAGAATACTGAGCAGTTTTAGAATTTGTAAAACAAAATACATTACCAATCTTTATTGGATTTTAATGTATTTACAATAAACAAGCAAGATAGTCTAATGTCAAGTCTGAGGTAACAGGACAACTCTTAGCATAGTATTTGCTTCATAGTCAGTCCTGAAAAGGGCTCTGAAGACAAATAAAAATGATTTCAGAAGATAAACTAACACAGCTGTATTTCCTAGGTGGGGAGAGAAGTCCAAAAGTCTGAAAGTGAAGAATGTTTGGAAAAGGCCATTTTACAGGGTCTCCAAAAATCAGAATGTAGAGTACCTTTAGCTCCTCTGATTCTTCTTCATGCCCCTAGACCCTGTCTTGCAAAAATGTTTTAAACATGGAGTCCTTATGCAAATGATGCAGTTTGATATGCTTCTCAGTACACAATTTGGCTTGGGTGAAATAAAATACAGGTAGTTCCAGTTAACATCACAGTACCTTAACATACATATTGTAATTCACTACAATAAAGTTCAGAAAAACAGATGATAGTCTCATCAGAGAAGCTGATTAGATTCTGGACAAAAAGGAGAAAAATCTAGTGAATAGTGTTTAAATATGCTTTTTCCTTGTATAGTCAGCAACAAAACAAGCAGTTCTGTGATGCTTTGAACTTGGGATCTCTCCTTTGTTCTGAATATCGATTGCACAAGCATGTGAAATATTAGTCAGTCTCATGGTATAATTGGTGATGTCTGACAAGACATTTTGATTGAGGGTTTATGACAACACACCTTAAAAGTTCAAACCTAGAATTCTCCTACAGCTTGTCAAACACATTGATACTTCAGTCTTAAATATTTTTCACAGTGCATTCACTGAGAAAGGATTGGCCCATTCCATTTTAAGGCATGCTGCACAAATAAATGCTTAATATCTTTTGGTTTTTTAAGTGAGTTTTGCTAAATAGAATTTCCATACATACTTCATGCCTTCTTTGTTCAGTACACATTTTGTAGTATAGCGTAAAACATTCCTAGTAATTGGGAAGTTAGCGCTAGATGAAGTTTCAGCATACGATGCCAGAGTATACTACACTTCTAAATAACGTATTTGTCTATTGGGGGTCATGCATCAATGGATATTTGGAGATGCCATTCAGATTAATATTCTTTAACTTCACTTTCTGATCACTGAATCAAAATCTCAACTCTTTAAGAAGCTACTACAGCTCATTTGTGCTTAAGAACAGTATATGATATTGAACAAGCTATGAGCCTTAATCCTAAAACATTATTTACATATCAGAGCAGAAAAAAACCTGCCAAGTGCAATGAAAGTTTAACATTCACTTTTATATATTACAGATAGTCATAATATGTACATATTCACATTACTATCCATTCTATGAAAAGATAGCTAACTTTGAGCAGAATATTTAAATCAATTCACTTTCCAAAAATAAGTAAACATACAAAAGGTGTAATGCAACATCTATTTGGCAAAATATAAAACAGAAATGTAAGTTATATTTACATACAAGATTCGCTAAGCAAGATGAAGAAAAAAGTACTCTTAAGCCCACAGTTCTTCAGTTCTTCCAAATTTGTAGATAAGGGTGCTATGAAAACAGAAGTTTAGATCTGTAAGACAGGCATTCTTTCCAATGATGATATGGCAAAATCATCAAAATTCTAGAAGCGGATGAAATGATAACTGGCACTACTATACTGGTGGAGCTGTGAGTATGCCCTATCTCTGTCACTTGTGTATTATGATTAATGAACATTTACTTGGCTTCCAGTAACATCATTTTTCACAGATTTAGAACTCCACAATGAACCCTCACACACCCATTTCTATCGTCTGAGTAAATTGTGCAAACTGAAAACATCGGTATAGTTATAACTATTAGACTTTGGAGGCATTGGTTTCTTACCTGAAAAATATCAAAGCATTCTGAAAAAAGACTGCTAAGCCTGGGTAGACATTAATATCTATAAAATAAAAATGCAATAAATAGGTAAGTATTGAGACAGGTCTTCAAAACTTGTCACTACTAAGTTTATCTTGCGCTCATTTAGCTATGAAACTATTTTTAAAGGGGGGGGGAGATGGATCATGATAATTCAGTTCTATCTACAAACAATTAAGACTTGCTGTATGGTGGGAGTATGCTATGAAGTCATACATTCCCCGCCCTACTGTAGGTTTCTACACATTCCAGTGTCACCCCAAAACACTGCACTTTGTCACAAGAATATTCAGTACTTTGGAAATGCTGCAAGACTGAGGAGGGTGCAAAGTCTCCAGAAGGGGATATTTGGATTGTGTCCTAAGTATGCACATTTCCATAAATAGCCATCATTCAGCTTATTTACATTAGCATATTGAACATTTACAGCTACAGGATAGGACTTGAAACTACATGGGTTGTTTTTTTCTGGCTTCCACACTTTGACCCTTTGCCCAAATTTAATAGTTCCCCCCTTTTTTTCACTGCCACAGTCAAAAACAGTCTGTGACTAAATGATGAAAGACATCTGTTGTTTTCCTTCCAGCAGGTAGCAGAAGCCTTTCTGGGTGAAAGGAACCCAGAGAGCATTTTTCTTTCGCAGTGTTTGAGAGTTGTGGCTGTTAAGCAGAAGAGGAACAAAGGAGCTTGCAGTTCCCTAAAAAGCTCCCTTGATGCTTTGTAAGAAGCCGATTTATACTCTGTGACTTACAGACATGTGCATATTTCCATACTGTAGCCGTGTTAAGACTGCTGCAGCAAAAACAATACAGTACAGAATAAGCAGCAACAACCTAGAGTGCAAAGTGTCGACTTTTCAAAAATCTATAGAGGGTGTTGGTAATTTTGTCATGAAACAATGTATTTGTACACCGAATCAACTAAAGTTCAGTCAGAGTATTAGGCCAGCAGGATCTCTCTCTTCTGTATAGAACCTGATCCTGCATGACTCACAGCAATAAGAGGAAAAGCTAGGTAAACAGGTTTCTAGGAAGTACCATGAACAAGAAAAGTAATCACATTAACTCTTATCAAGGCCCTGTTCAGACCCATTAAGAGTCTCAAGAGCACCTTTCTACCTGACCTTCACCCGATTCCCTTAAAGATCTAACAGCATAGGCCCCACTTACCTCCAGGAACATCTCTCATACAAACCTTCCCCATCCACCCCAAATCATCCACAGGGAAGCCAACTTTATCATTGACATTCAGCCAGTAGACTATTTTTAACATTCACCAATACTTCTAACATACTGCCACCTGCTGCTTTTATTTAGGCTGTGTTTATCACCATCTCTTTCTTGTTTTAACATTGTATCCTTTATTTTATTGTTTTTACATCCAGTAATTCTGTTCTTTAAAATATCTAACAGAAAATAAGCAGCCAACAAAGCAGCTGGATCAGGCCTACATCGTTTGGGATTCTTCAGCAAGCTGAGTGGAAAATGTTGGTCAAAATAGCAGGGGCATGATCCAGCCAAAGTGAAGCACTTTTAAGTATCACTGTTTTTAAGAAGAGAACTACGCATACTTTGATTTGACTTCAAAAGAAGATATTTAATTTTATTTCAAAATAAAATAAGGTATTTAATAATGTGATATGTGCATCTCTCTCATTTAAAACAAAGACACTTACAAGTGCATTTCTTTCCCCTTGATTAAAAATAAATCATCCTTACTGTGGGTAACATATGCTCCAAAAAGGATCCACATAGAAGCAATAAGTGAGCCGAACATCAACATGAAGCCAATGAAGAGCCAGACACGAGCACCTGCAAGAACACATGAAGTCAATCACTAGGCTAGGGTAATAATACACAGAAATAAGGGGGCAGTGGGAAACAGCATCCCTCATCATCCCACTGAAGCTTTCCTCAACTCATAAGATTGGACCCTGATTTACGTGCATGAATCCCCTGAATGTTTGTTTTATTTGCTTGTATACTATTTTGTTTTGTTTTTTTCTACTGTATATACTAAGAGATTTTTTAAAATATTCAGCAGTTTACAAATGCTTTTAAATGAATTAATATAACAAGACTTGCATTCATCATCACTGCATGCCACAGCATGACATAAAGGAGTGTCTACCTTCAACCGCTAAATCAGTGATCCATGATAAATTCTAGAAAAATTAAGGTACTACCTGGTGTAAGACAACTGGGAATATGTTGCCAGGGAGATATGCTTCAGTCTAAGCTTTTTTACTTGTAAGTTTAATGAGGTAGGTGGTCTGAACAACAACACTGGCAACGCTAATACAAAGAGATTTAGTGGGGGGACGGGAAATTTAGACTTGGGCAAAGGAAGCTTGGGTCCATGGCCCCATCATGAAGTTTAATTGATAACTCTAAGAGCATCTCTCAGCCTAACCTACTTAACATGCTTGCAAACAGGATAAAATTACAAGAATCCCATGGAAGAAGGCAAGAAAAGATAGTGATAAACAAAGTGGGCTTCTAGGATTCACCAATCAATTTCACCCCCTCATTTGTTAAATCTGAAATCTTCTTTTATAAAATCTAGTTAGTATTAGAAATCATTACTAACATTTTTTTTAACGTGAGCATGAAAAGATCTGTGCACCATTGACAGTATCACCAGCACCTGCCTAACATCTTGCTTTTTGTGACATGTGCCAGGACAGAAAGTTTTGTTATGTTTTCTTTGCTGCTTGCACAGCCAAGTTTTGAAATGAGGATTGAAGTGTGAATTCATCTGCATAAATAGGAGTACCCTCACCTGTTCTTCCTAAACATCCATCACCATAGCTGTCTCCTCTTACTTGAGCGTTTGATACTGCGTTTATCCTGCAAAACATAAAAAAACAGCCTCTTAAATTACATTTTTAAGAATTGTGCAAAAGACTAAAAGGCAGCAAGTTCACTAATCTGGATCCACAAAATGCTCCCTCTCCAGTTTTAAGTATTTTCTTTTCTTTCCCAATCTTCCTTTTGAATCCAGATGCTAAACCTGATCAGTTAACAAAACCAAAATGCCCAGTATATGCATATTCTCTCAGATACTAGAGTTGTCATATTTGTTTAGTCATTTATCTACTGCAATCCTTAAATCTCTTTTTGACTGTTACCAATGACAGTGTCTGGTGAACTGTACTACAGTGTCAAAAAGTAAAAGAGGGCTGTCAATCTACTCTAGTAGAGTGGATACCAAGCATGAGAACAAATTGAGTAGGAAAAGAAATGGAGGGATAGGGGGAAACTGGGTCTCTGAAGATGATGAGAAATACATTTATGTATGCATGGAAACCTTTGTTTTTAGAAAGAAAGCCTTGTTTATCCTCATCCCACAAAACAAACAGTAAGCTGTGCATGCATACTTCAACAATTTTAAAGGACAAGAAATAGTAGTAGCACACAAGAGCAAAAAGAGAAAAGAAAGATGGGGGATTATTTTGTAGGTGCACTTTGCCATTTGAGATGAACTGCTATTTTTGTATGGACCTATCATATGTACTTACATGAAAAAAGCTAGAGTAGAAAACACTCCACAAGTATGGAATGCATGGTTCATTTGCTCTGGCTTAGGGTAAACCACTGCTGCATCTATCATTATCCACCAACCTGTAAAAAACTGTAAAACACATGATCATTAAACCATAGCAAATATCTACAGAAAGGTCAGCCACATAACTCTGCTGTTTCTCTTCTCCTTCACTCCACTGACTTTGTAATCATCTGAGTCCCAGCCACCCACTCCAATTAACAGAAACTTCCTAGCCCACCCCCACCCCTCCAAAGTGCATTGTTTTAGCTAGTGGCTCATTTCCGTCCCAGCCATAAAGACTAGAAGGTACCACTAAAGTATTCATGTGAACACGTACTATAAACCATATTACCAGATCTACCTGGATGAGCTCAATGTGGAGGCCACAGTGAAGAACTAAACAGATTCCATATTTACTCAAATGGTAAAAAAAGGCCTCCCAGCCATCTAATTAAGAGGCATTGTATTTTGGTATTGGCTTCTAACTGTAAGATTCAACAGCCGGCTTCATGAAAATAGTGCCCCTCTGTGGTAAAGGCTAAATAAATGGTAGTGGTTTTTGAACTTTTAAGACTGCTTTTCCATTAAAACACACGTACCACAATGTACAATAAAGGCAATATTAAAACAGCACACAATCATACTCCCTTTACCATATAAACAATATACCAATGCACAACCAACATCTATTTGTTTATTTAAAAACGTGCTTGTTCGTGAATATAGATAAGGTTGGGGAGGTGTCTTTCCCTTATATGCTCATTTCTGCTAATGATTAGCATGAAAACAGAAGCTGATTTGATTAATAAATTATACTGTCTGAATTCATAGTGACTGAAGACATCACTTAAGGAGAAAAAAATTAAACATTAATCAGGAACACAGCTGCCTCTTCTAAAACATTTACAAAGTGTGCCTGAAATAAGGCCAAAGTAACCATCAATGCAAATATGCTTATCTAACAAATCTGTCTTCTCAGTACTCCAGTTGTATGGGCAGGAAGAAATTGCTGCTAGCTCTTAAGACAAGAAAACCAATAGCTCCCCACTTTGCAATTCCTGGTAAGATAAGAATGCTAACAGCAACATCCTTCCTTAACCAACATAGCAAGTGTTGTGGCTCCTCTCAAGAAGTCACAGTTGTGTTGGTAGGGGTATATGCCTAGCATGTAAAATAGGTGTACACAAAACACATGTTCAAGAGATAGACAACTAACAGTGCAATTCCAAGCTTGTTTTTTTCAGAATCCCTCTCAGTTGAATGGAACTTACCGGTAGGCAAATATCCAGCACTGCAGCCTGGTGGCAGGCATGGCCAGCCCTGATGGTGAATGTGGCCATTAACTCAGATCCATCCACATGCCCAACACTCAGATCCTGCCCCTGCCCGTCCCCACTCACACATATTCTCCCTGCTGCCCAGCCACCAGCAGGGGTACATATATTGTTGGGCTCCACTGGGAATGCTAGAGGTGAGGTTAAAGCCCCTCCTGTTTCTAGTGTGCAGAAGACAGTTGCTCCCACATGGGACAAGAATCTTTTCTTTGCCATGCAACTGATGGCTGATCATCAGCAAACTCTGAGCAGGCTCTCCCGGACTTGGGAAGGTTTCATAGGATGCCCACCTGTGATTTAGCACAAGAACTCACAAGTTGGCTTTCAATACAAACAAAGCAACTGAGCAAACATCCTGTAAATGTGACCAGAAATTTTTTTACCATCAAGTGAGGAACTGGCATTTTTAAAAAAAATTTTTTAATCTGTCATCAATGGGCTGGCACACATAACTATGAGAAAAGACTCCTATAGGATTGATATGAGAAACAATGAAATTCATCACCTACAAAAATGACAACATTTGCAGAAGGTTTTGTCAACCTGGTGGCCTTGTTAGCCACCAGAAGAAATAACAGTCAAACTATTCAAAAAGGTGCTGCAAAAATAAGACACTTGTCAGACATTACAAGGACTTTAATCTTTCTCTTATCTGATGTATTCCCTTCCAACAGACCAGTTGGCATATTGCATTTGTCTTAAGACTTACCAGAATCCCAGCTACCACAGAAGCAACTGTATTTCTTCTTTCACTCCAATCAATACACTCACATTCAGGCCATCGGAAATTGTCTAGGAAACCTGCCATTTCTCAAGTTCAGAATGTCTCTTTTACATGTGTTATTTACATTAGATTTTCATTAATCTTCCAAGTCCTAAATAAATAAATAAATAAGGGGGGGGGGGAGAGAAACCAAAAGATCAGTGTATTATTTATTTACTTATTTAGTCTAGTTGTAGCCATTACAAAAGATAAGATCAGTGCTTTGTTCATTCATGCTTTGTTCTGGATAAGGCTGAAAAGGATCTTAAAACTACCGGTAACTGAATTGTGGGTTAGATTTATGTTCCTTCTATTTCTTGGAATTTAGAAAAAAGCAAAAACTTAGGAACATAAAGTTTTACGGTATGTTGATGTCTTGGACAGAATTGCTGGGGGCAGGCAGGGGGGCAACTTAAGAGACAGTGACTTAAGGCTTTCTTGCAAACTGACAGAAGAGGAGAGATTTCATCTGGGGACTCCCTGGCTAACAGATCTCATGCAGCTAATAATACTAGCTCTGAACTCCTTTGAGGAAGAGCAGGATAGAAATATAAAAGTTATCAGTAACTTTTTCTTAGGAGTTGATAGAGTACGCCACCCAACACATAAAAGTAGGACAATAAAGAGATACTTAAGGCTTAACTGTTATATTCCACAACTATATCAAGTGTAGCACTTCACTTAAAAAAAATATTTAGTGCACACTTACCTGGGAGCTCCACAGAACATAGTGGGGCTAGTTTATAAGTAAACATGCAAAGGACTGCAATATAAGAGATTCAGTGTTATACAGAATCAAAAAGGCAGTATTCGAGTTAAGTCCTCAGCAAGCAATCTTAATTTCTCTGCTCTTTTTTCAATTGTAAATTATTCATAAGTATTAGGCATTTAATCGATCTATTAAAAGCTGATGCTTGCCATCTAAGCATGCTAATATTTAAAAAACAAACTACAGCCAAAATAAGGAGGAAACCCTTTTTGAACTTAAAAAGCCCCCTCCATTTAAAAAAGGCATTCCCTCTTCTTATAGGATTGTGTGTGCTGCAACATGTACCGGGTATATCCTAAAAAAAGTATGTTTCTGAAATGAGGCAGACAAAATGAAAAGAGGTTTATATGACAGGCCTATAATGTGTTCACTGGTCTAAAAGGATGCAAAACTAGGAAATGAAAATGCCTCTGAAAAACAAGAAGTGCTTCTTGTGGATTAGCCATCACAACCCCCCAATTTTTGTCTAATGCAGCACAAACTAGGGTGGGGCAGGACAGTCCCATGCTTTCTTAGGTAATATAGCTTCATGCTTTGAAAACCATAGCTCAAGCCTATCAGTATTCAAATTACTCCTGTTCTACTGATCAGGGGTGTCCCAAGCCATTCGATAAATATTTCTCACTGAGGGATTTCAGCTAACACAGGATTCAAAGCAGACTCCTATATTGTTGGTTTCTGCCTATGAAGAGCATTATCTATGAAGATAATGCCCAACACCACATGCCTTGTAACACACTGAGAGGTTGTAATTACAGTACAAGAAAGAATCAGAAGATCATCAAACCCAAACTACAGGCTTGAGACAGCATCACCCACAGAGCAAAGTCTCCAAGACTGATCCTCATAGTCCATAACAATGTTATAACAAACACCAGGAGCGAACAGGTAAGCCACACCAAATATGGCACTCCACTCCAACCTTTGTGCTACATGCATCATCCTAGGCCTCCACTCCAACCTTGGTGCTATAATCGTTTATCAAGAATGAAAAACACATCCCCCCCATCTCCATTAACTGAAACACTAACACCTACTCTAGACATCCTGAGTTAGGCTACAAGAGAGTGGTGAAAACATGGCAAGGATAATTACACAGACTTATAGAGCAAAATGTATACTTATAGAGCAAAAGCCAATTAGACAACATAGGCAAATTCTGTGGAATAGCTCTCAAGATTGCCCTCCACAGGCACTTTACTAAAAACAGTAGGATGTGAATATACTTGTGGTCAGCATCTCATAATGAAGATGACTCTCACCATCCATCCATCTCTAATTAATGTATCCAGTAAGCCTTTCTCAAAAACTCACTTAAAACAGGCTTACAATACATGTCAATCATTCAGCAATTAAATCATCAACTGATGATGGAAGAAAGCCACTGAAGATCAGAAACTGCAAACAAAAGGCATTATGCAGCCAAAAAGGTATGCATTTCAATGTTACAATCCTATGCATGTTTCTACTGAACCTTTAGGGACCCATTTTCTGAGTAAACAATTTGCAGGACTGGGCTGCAAATTTAATTTAATTCAAATTGGGGGGGGGGGGCAGGAATTAACCATATAAAGATGCTTTAAAAATAACCTTCTCATTGAAATCAATTAGATTGAAGTGCTTACATGTTGCTTTGACTGTATACTCTATATTTGACTTCAAATTGTTTTATTGATGTTTTAATATTCTGTAAACCGCTTTGAGATATTTTTTAAAAATATAAAGCGGTATAGAATTGAAATAATAATAATATAATCAACAATTTTCAATGGAAACAGTTCACATATTCCATTGCAAGTCATAAAGAAGTGCTTTAATGATATATATGCATGTGTGAATCATTAGTTGTACACCTGCTAACTTTTACTTCCACTACTTTTGGATGCTTTAAAGACACAAACCTGGCAATTTAAGAAGTTTAAAGAACTGAACCTTTAAATTATTCCAAAAGCAATGATAGGGACTGCCTTCCTTTAGAGCTCAGCCCGTTACCAACCTCTAGCAAATAAGCAAAGCTCTCTTTGCTGCTTGTGCTACATTGCCCCAAACAGCAACCTGACAACCAACCCATCCACACAAAACATGGTCCATCAGTGAATCCTCAAACCACCTCTGATTAAATCCCTGCATTTCAAACATTGATTTGAAACATTTAAAAGGGAGACGGGGCGGGGGTTGTTCTAAAGAAATTCCAGTGCATGCTATTAAGGCTTCATTCAGTTGATTTTTCCCCCTCGTAAGAACCCAGAAAAGCTTTCGTCATCGTCTTAGGGCATGGTCCCACAAGTGGAACCGGTTTCAGGAGATTCAAAGATAATGCGCAAGGCAATCGCGTCTGTAATTTAGTTGAAAGCTCTGTGGATGCCACCTATGAGCAGAGATCGCATCCCCAGCTATTCCCACGAACTACTTTAAGCTAAAAAAAAACGTGTGAGCAGACGAAGCCACAAATGCATCCATGCATGCAAGAAGCTTGGTGAGCGAAAGTAAAAGTAAACCCCGCGTTCGGGGGGGGGGGAATATACAATTAGATGTGTCTGTTCTTTGTGGATAATAGACTCAGTGGTGTAGTGAAGTAATTTCAGACTCTGGACCTAATGAATTTAACCCACCCCACCCCTCTTTAGATATTTATGCTTCCTTCCCCTTCCTTCAAAGTGTGGCAAGGAGGGAAGAAACTTTTCGGCCTCCTGCCCTTTCCCCTTCTTTCCTCTCGACATTAGGAAGGTCAATCGACCAGCAGCCGAGCGCCAGGCTCCCTGTCGCCCCAACCCCACGCCCGCCCCGGGTCGCTACGGATGGGAAATAACGTCCCTCCAGAAATGAAAAAAGGCCAAAAGAAGAGAAGAGAGGCCAAAAAGAAGGAGGGGTCGTGTCCCTAAAAGGCGCGACGGGGCTGGTCTCTCTCCAGGCCGAGGAAGAGCCACCTTCACAAGGGGCTTGTTTTGAATTACGGGGGTGTGTGAGGGAGGGAGCTGCATGAGGAAATATTCGCCCGAGCGCGTCGTTATCCCCTCAGAAAAAATGGGTGGGGGAAAGAGGGGAGGAGAGCCGCATCCGCCGCGCGAGACCCCCTCACCTGGAAGACTCCCCGCTCCGCTCCATCCGCGGCCGTCACCCGGCTTGCTCTGCCGGCCGGAGGCGTGGGGAGAAGTCGCGGGGAGTTCAGCCAATCCACCTCCGGCGCTCCTCCGTCATCACAATGCTCGGCAGGGAGCGGTCTGATTGGGCCGCCCAACGCCGCGCGAGGCTTGCCGGTTGGCAAGGGGGACTCGCGATAGGCTCTCGAGCGCTGTCGCTCCCACTCAGATCCCGCCTCCCTCCTCCTCCTCGCGAGCTGTTAGCAGGCGCTCCTCCCGCGAGGGCGGGGAGGGCAGGTGGCCGCCGCCGTCGTCGCGGTTTCGCCGCCTCCAGGATCAGGGCGTGGTGCAGAGGGAGCTCGCGGTATAGGCTCGCCCCAGCCCTCAGCGCGCGCAACCTCGTCGACTTAGGAGTGTTTTTTTAATCCCCTCGTAATTTTTGAACCCGGTGTCTTTCAGTAAACCTGAACGTTGGAAGATTCGGGAGAGAGAAAATAAAAGTGCTTCTTAGCACAGGGGGACGTTAAACTGTGGAATTCGCTGCCACAAGATTATTTTTTTTAGTTGGGGGGGGGAGGCAGAGGCCTACCTAGGCTCCCTTGCGCCCTTGGCAAGGAGCTGTAAGGTGGTCGGGCTCCTAGCTATATGGGGTGGACGTGGACTACACGGCCTCTTGAGGTCTTCAAAATGAGTGTAGTTACAACACGTTTCCCATATTCATTTCCATTAATACTGCTTCTTTTCTACAGACTTCAAATGATATTGACAGAGTGTGTGCTAATAATTTTTTATTCCCTCTAAACCAGGGCTGGAGAACCTGTGCCCCTCCATACAGTTTTGGACTTCCAACTCCCCTTATCCTTGACCTTTTGCCATGCTGGCTGGGGCTGATGGGACCAGCAGCATCTTGTTCTTAGATGTTTTTACACTTTGCCTCTACTACCTTATTCTTTTAATTAAACTGCTCTGCTGATTTGTTTTTTGCTGCCATGGTCTCCTTTGGGAAGAAGGGTTGGCTAGGCATTTAATGAAGACATACATATGCAGACATGTGAAGAGCCACAAGTTTACTAAACAGGCAACCCTGATTAGGGAAGTTTTTAATGTTTGATGTTTTATTTTTTAATACTCTTTTGGGAGTCGCCCAGAGTGGCAGGGGAAACCCAGCCAGATGTGCAGGGTATAAATAATATATTATTATTACCATCTCAGATCTAAACATCAGAGCCGTCCTTAATCCAATATCCTCCCGCTGTTTTGGACTGTAGCTCCCATCAGTAACAGCCAGCATAGCCAATGGCAGGGGATGATGGGAATGATAACCCAAAACTTTTGGAGGGCACCAGGTTGGGAAAGGCTGCTAAGATCCCTCATAGTGCCTTGCCACACAGTGTTTTACACAATAACCTTATAATTGTTACTCAGCTGTTGAACAGGTTGTTTTGTTAGTTGCTATGCCTATTTTCCCTGGAGGATGTGTTGTCATATGCACTGATTTTTTTATTCACCTTTGTTCACACTTTCCTCCAGGCTGGTTAAGCATAGCTGCCATAGACATCTTATTCGTATTTTGAGGTGTGCTGATTACTAAAGCACACAAATAGATCTGATATAACCATCAGCTCCTATTAAATATGATTTTATTATAATAATATTTTACTACCCAGGCTAGCCAAACTACAAACATTTAGTGTTCTGGACCCAATACAGTACAATGGAACTCCACCCTGCCTGGGCTAGAATGGGTGGTATTCAGCTAAACTTTACTCAAAGCAAACCCATTGAAATTAACTGGTTTAACTTAGTCATATTCATTAATTGCACTAAAAGCATGAAAAGAAAGCAATATTGTCATCAATGGAGAAATCCAGAAACATACATTTTTAAAATACTGAGGCCAAGTTTTCACTTTTTCTCACCTTGCAGCTGAAAGCAACAGATGTGGAACAGCAGCAGGAACCATGAAATAATATGCAACAGTTGTGTCAGACAGAATTTGCAAGCTCATTCTTTATGTTCCCAACTGCCTTCACTTACAAGTCACAAAATGAGTGGGGAAGGAATATCATTTTTTGCCTTTTGCTTCAAGAACAAAAACTTGTCTGTTTTCCCTTCCATTTTTAAATGTCCTAATTTGCGAATGTAATCTAACATTTTATTTTTCTAAAATTTAATTCAACATACCCAAAAATAAAGGAATGCCAACCAAAACAATGCTGGCAGGTATAAATGTGTTTATTTGTTCCTACACTTCTACAACACTGTTAAGACAGTAAACAGAAAAATGTCATGTCTTCTGGAAGTAATATGAATCTTAGTGTACATTTAGCTAAACCACATGGCTATCAGCATAATCTTATTTCAAAATAAGATTCATCCATTTAAAAAAACTGGCTTTAATGTCAGATGATCTACTTTCATTTTCTGTTTTCTTTTTCTCGTTTTCAGAATTCCTTTTCATCTGGCTTTTGCAGGTCTCCTGTGCACGTGAAATTTCTTTGTCAGCATTAAAATGTACCATCTGCCTGCTAAGAATAGGAACAACCAAGTTGAAATCATTAATTCTTTTGTTTAGTGCCTGGATGCTTTCTGTAAACTGTTCACAAGATTCCTTCCATTCTTTCTCTTTTTGTGGTGTCATTTGCTCTCCCAGTTTATTCCTAGAAGCAATCATATCCTTTCTCAGTTTTTCAATTGTTTCCCGTATTTCTTTCTGTATGAGAATCCACTCTGGTTGGTATCCATTGTCTATCAGAATTCGGTTCAGGTTGTGAGTCATAGGATCAATATGTGGACAGTCTGAAAATTTTTGCAATGGCTTTCCTTTACCACTAAGGTTCTCAAAGTCCCCTTTTGCCATAGATTCTTGAATGAGGTCTTCAACCAACCGTTCGATCGCTTGAGTGATTTTTGCCTTCTTACTTTGCCTTACATCTTTAGCTAACATAGAATCACTCATTACAAGTTGGCGCTCCATTTTCTGCTTTCGGTATTCCATGACCTGTTCAGAAGCCCGATCAACTCTAAATTGCATATACTGTCTCTCTCTCTGACTTGGAGTTCCAAAACCTACACCCTCAAAACTTAAATACTGTCTGTGTTGTGGTGTCTTAGATCTGAATTTATCCTCCTCATCATCCTCATTGTTTTCACTTGATTTCATTTTCTTGGTCATATAGTTAAGCACAACTCTATATGCTTCTTGTATTTGCACAAAAGTTGCAGAATCTGCTGTAGCAGATCCACTGTCTGGGTGATATTGCTTAGCAAGGTCTCGATATGAATTTCTGACATCATCCACTGAACAGCCTTCCTGAAGGTTAAGCAGCCTGTAAGAGTCTTTGATGTTTTTAGGTCTGAGATCTGACAGCAGTCTATGGTGATAGATAAAATGATGTTTGTCTTTCTTTGGAACCAATGCTGAGCATAGCCAGACACGACACTGTATTTTTCTCAGCATCATCACACAGTGCCACTTCACAGCTCTTCAATGCAGCTTTTGTATAAACCATCTAACTGCAAATCTGAATAGGTTCAGATGGAACTGAGCTCTTTTCTGTGAGATAATACTAGAAAAGAGAAGTTAATTAAGACATACAAATACATGCACTTATTTTGAAGCCTATGCTGCAATCTTAAGCATCAAGCTCCATTAAATTTAATACGGTTTATGTCTGAGTAAATATGCATAGGATTGTTTTGCAAGCCTTTGTGCTTTGTGTATTACATTTTATAACCATGTTTGGAACTTCCATGGTAACAATGAAATTTGAACATTTTTGAAGTTATGCTGATTGGCCTGCTGTGTGTTAGTGTAAGAGGAATCACTCTCTCATAATGAACTCAAGTTGTGAGTGATGAAAGAAACCGAGCCAAAACAGGACCACTGAGAAACAAGAGGGAAGAAGCAGCATGCTCAAAAGAACCCCAAGATTTTCAGAAGTTAAACCATCCCCCAAAAAGGGTGCACCCCCACAAAAAATGGCTCAGTGAGGACTTAGCATAACTCACATTGTTATTTGTATGCATATGCATTTCTACAATGCTCAATAGCTACCAGAAAAAAAAATAGTAACATAGTAAAAGGCCCTGCTTGAGCTCTTTACATCTTACAGTATCTTGGAGTGGAACCTAGCTGGCTGGCAGGAACCTGAACACGAACACTTCTGCAAGAATGTGTGAAGATACACAGCAACTTTTTGTTGCAAATCTCACTTGTACTGTATATATAATGTTACAGATGGGTTTTCCTCCAAACAATTGATGTTCATTTTTGTTTAGTAAAGGTACAATCTAGCTATGTGCAGGTACCACAAAATTTAACTGGTAATTTACCAGGATTTTAATCAACTAAACAAACATGTACGTAATCAGGTCAGCTACATACAAGTAATTCCACTTTGAGTAGCCTAAGCCCGTTCATGCAATTACAGCAGGAAACGTGTTATTCCAGATGCAATTATGAAATGTTATGAAATGTTCTTTACCAGAAAGCAAAAAGCTACTAGTATGTTACCTTCCATTCTTCCAGAAGCATGGTTATACTGCATGTCTTGAACACACTAAAATCTTCCACCAGCTTTTTTAGACTGTTGAAAAATGAAAATCCCTATCAAAAATCAAATATAATTATCAGTTAAGATGAGTAGCTGGTGCATCACTTAAAGCACTTACATATATTTTGTTATACCAATGCATTGAAGTGTTTTAATTGTATTACCCATTCTGGCCATTTTCTAAATTTATTAAGGACGATCTCCGGCCCCATGTGTACCATTTGAAGCAGTATGATACCACCTTAAACAGCCATGTCTTGCCTCAAAGAATCGAGAGAGCTGTTAAAGGGTTAACCTTTAACCTTTAGGGTTAAAGGTGCTTGAAAGTTGTCGGGAGACCCTTATTCCCATCACAGATCTACAATTCCTAGAGTTCCCTGAGAAGATGAGCTCTGTGAGAGGAACAGGGTTTTCCCAACACCTCTCAGCACCCTAAGCAAACTATGACTCCCGGGGGAAGCCATGACTATTTAAAGTGCCATGATACTGCTTTAAATGTAGAGGGTGGACAGGGCCTCAGCAGTTCAGTGGGGCTTAAACTTAAGCAGATACAGGACTACAGGTACAGGATAATTCTTCAAGCACGAAGGAGACATGCACAACCATGTCAGAAAATGCTAGTTAAGCCTTTCCCGCAGTTCAAAATTGTTTTTAAGTACTGTAGGGCTGATACATTTGCTGTATATATGTTCCACTTCCCTCTCCTGCCTTTTGCAAAGGTAACAGCTGCTCTCTGTGTTATCATCATAACTCATAATAACATTCCAAGGTTAAAACTATATAACTATTCTTTAAATATCTGTATCTAAGACTGGATACGAAACTAAATATTTAGTCCCCCCCCTTTTTTGACCGACTTTGTAAATTCGTTTACATCTGCATGACTGCTTCTATTCTATATTCTTGTTTAAAAACAAATAAAAATGATATACAGTAAATAAATAGATTAAACGGAGGTTGCATTAAAAGATTCTTTCCCCGCCTTTTTCCCTTGGACAGAGTGAAATAACAGGAGCCTGGATTCCACCAGCAGCCCAAGCTACACATCCGTCCTGTCAAGCCCTCCACTCGCCTTCCTTGCCCCTGCCCCATCCCCGCCCACTTCACCTTCTCTTTGCCCTTCCATCCACCCACCTCTCTCGCGCCTGCTGCGTTTTATATATTTATCATTATGCCCTTTAACGAACGGCCTTCCCCTCCTAACGTCTATCAAGGAGGCTGCCCGGGCGACCCCCGACCCCGCTGCCCTAGACCGAGGTCCACTCGCTGCTCGTTGTGCCGCTTGGGATTGTGGGAGACGTAGTTCCTGTAAAGGCGGCGTTTGCGTCATCCGCTCTATGCAAAGGAGAGGAAGGTGAAGCCTGTTTCGTGCGGCGCATTTGCTAAAAAGTAGAGGAAAGCAGGACGGAAGTAGATGCACCATCTGCATCTAGAACCACTCACAGCTGCAGGCTTTTCTTTATTTTCTTCGTCCGTGTGTGACTGGGCTGAGATTCATTTTTAATTTTACATTTTTGGTACTTAACCGTGGCTCCTTTGTGCACATAAAATGTTGGTGATGATTGTCATAGTTTGTCTGAGGCAGGTTGATGTAATGTTGCTCGCCGTTTGCACCTATGGTTTTAGATAATTTACACGTTAGCAATCTCTGTAATGTAATCTGGGTTTTCCGCCTAAAACAGGGCTAATCAGAAGTTGTTTTCGTTGCAAGGACTCAGCTGTGGATTACGTGTTCAGCAATGAGTACCTCTGAGCATGCACAGAGTGCTAGTAAACATAGCCAATCTGTGATTTGTAAATCCATGGATGCTCAGTGGTTTCTTATTTCTGTCCTTGTTTCTTGAAACATCTACACTTGTGCGGAGAAACAACAGTCTAAATGTATATACTTTTAGTACATATACACATCAAAAACAGATGGACTCCCCCAGGACTGTAACATATGATATCATCTTTCTGGCTACTCTGTCCCTCACAGAGTTAATCACTTCAGGTTGCTAGTCTCTTTAGCCTATATGGGTTGCAGATGATACATGAGTGATGTGAATGTGTCAGAAGAATATATTTAAAAGTATTTTTGTTTTGTAAACCTTGTGAAACATCAAACTCTGCAATATGTCTTTGAAATGATTAATAGAACTTTAGTCGTTCACCAAGATCTAATTCTGGAGACATAAACAACCGCCAAACCGGGAGCATCAAGTTTGCTCTATTTGGTCAGGAAATTCAGGATGACAAAGAAAATGTTATTGTGAAGGAGCACAAAAAGTTTCAGAAATGCTTCTAGCACCCAAAAGAACCTGACTCCTGAAATATTTCTAAACAATCATATTTTAGAATAATAAATCAAGTGTCTTTAGTAAGATTTTGTGTTTTAAATTAATATTATATGCTTTATGCTATTATTAGGTTTTAAAATTGTACTGTGATGCATTATTAATAATTTTGTGAAGCTTATGCTTAGAAAGTCTAAAACCATTTAAATAAAATTTTTAAATGAATAATGACTAGAGCTTACTCTCAAACTGTACCTTGTTGGCTAACAAAATTTGACTGCCTATTGCATTTTGAATATAGATCTTGGAGTCTTGCAGTCTGTATTGAACCATTACATTCTGATTTAGATCCCTGACAAGTTGGGCTCTTTCCTGATTTCTGATGGTTTCCTTATACAGTATAGCAACATAGCCCCCCCCCAAAATGGTTTGTTCATTATTTCTTTCTCATACCAGACACATGTACTTTAAATCAGTCAGTTATTTGAGCCACACTGTACAATGCAATTAATGCAAATATATTGTATCTTCCTCTGTTGTGATTGGTCACAAGGAGATGGAGTTTTAGGCACTGGGTTCTCTCAGCTATTTGGACCAAGGCATTCTCTCTGCCAGCAACAAAGCAATCTCCCCCCCCCCCCCCCTTCACCAAATGTTTGTGTAACTTAATCTGGTATCAAGTTGGAAGAGTTTCCTTTTAGTACTTCTTAGTACAGTAGAGAAGAAAGAACACAAACTGTTGACTTCCATACATTGCAGAACACCTTAGAAACATTCGGTAAGTTATGTTTACATTTGTTTTCATAAATGAGGCTTTCTATGAGGTCCTAAGATAAAATATCTGCTAATTTTTAGCAGGCAATAGTTCTCGGGGAACATACCGGTATTACATTGTAGTCTTTAAATTTACATCTGGTGTGACAGAATGAGATGACTCAAGCATGAAGCAGATAAAAGGAAATACTGAAAATAGTCAACAGTTTTATATGTGAGCAGGATCTCAGCACTATTTTTGTTTTGGATTGATGAAACATTTTAGGCTGATTTTCACCACCGATTGGTAGTCTACTCAGGGAAACTGTTGTGGAAATGTTATCATGTTGAATGAATGTCTGTGAGAATCACAAAGGGTGAGTGCTAGCACAATTGCTATGGGGTTTTCCACTTGGGAGCTTAATGTTGCAAATGGGTCTTTGACAATATTGTTTCATAACTTTCTGGATTTTCTACAGAAAGGGGAAGTGGAGGGAGGGGGATGTGGTGTGGCATTTTGATGTAAATTTAATGTCCGCAGGATCATGTGGATGCTGCAACGCACACAAAACCACACATGCAGGCAACACACCGATCCCACAATAAACACCATTGTGGAAGCACCCAAAATTTCTTGAGAAGGGGACAGAGTGTAACTAGGGCGGGGCAAAATCAGCTTTGTCCTAAATGCACTCAGTTTACAGACACAAAATAGGTATCAAAGATTATGTAATATATTGACTGTTGTTTTATTACATTATGCAATGCTTTTTTGGTATTGTAAAATTAAGCAAAATTAAGTTTTAAGATGGGAACTTGAGTGGTGGAGGTTGGCTTGCTCAGAGACTTAATGAGGGCTGCAGGGGAGGGCAAAGTAGCATCATGGTTGCTTCTCATTTGGTTTTCTGCCTGAAAACTAGAAAAAAAAGAGAAAAGTACAGATAGGCCACTATGAGAACAGGATGCTGGATTAGATGGATTTTGGCCTGATTCAGGAAGACTCTTCTTATGTTTAAATTCAGACATTGGAATCTTCGTAAACAGAAAAACAAAGATTGGTGGCATTGGACAACAGCAGCCATTGGGTTATTTGGCTCAACAGCTTCTAAGCAGCAGTAGTTGAGTTCTAAAAAGTAAACAGTACCCTTAGATCCACAGCATTGCTGTTTCTTGGAAATTACAGGATTGGGATATAGATAGAGCGGGTGGCGCTGTGGGTTAAAGCACAGAGCCTAGGGCTTGTTGATCAGAAGGTCGCAGTTCGAATCCCCACGACGGGGTGAGCTCCCGTTGCTCGGTCGCTGCTCCTGCCAACATAGCAGTTCGAAAGCATGCAGTGCAAGTAGATAAATAGGTACTGCTGCAGTGGGAAGGTAAATGGCGTTTCCGTGCGCTGCTCTGGTTCACCATAAGCGGCTTAGTCATGCTGACCACATGACCCGGAAGCTGTACACCGGCTCCCTCGGCCAGTAAAGTGAGATGAGCGCCGCAACCCCAGAGTCATCCACGACTGGACCTAATGGTCAGGGGTCCCTTTATCTTTATCAGCACTGTGGGACAGCAGCACAGGAAATTTTGATTTCTTTGTAAAGGTGGTAACAACAGATCACCACAATGAAATGGTTTACTAAGGGGTTTCCTCAACTCCATACTGTAAGAATATCAATACATGCTCACACACATACCCCACATGGATGTTGGTGGGTACATGTCAGAGTTCGACATATTAGGTTTCTGTGCAGAATTCTCAGATTTGCAGAAAAGCTACTCAGTGCCTCAAATTGGTACCTATACGATAGAAATAACTCCAAAATAGCTCTCTTTCTAATCAAAACATTCCTCTGGGTGGTGATATGGATTATCTTCAATATATAGTATGTTGTGTATATGTCAGGGACAAGCACATTTTGAGAGCTGGCATTGGGCAGTGGGGGAAACCAAATCCCTCTCGGCCAGTGCTGATGGGACAGTCACCACGGCTCAACCTAACCTACTTCACAGGGTTGTTGTGAAGGAAACACCCTGAGCTCCTTGGAAAAAGGAGAGAATAATGGAGTTAATTTGAATGATCCATGTGTGGCCCCAGTTTGCATGATCAAATTGCTCTCTTGCAGCATTTTCATTTATAGGAATTACTGTATATCCTGCCCTTTATCACAAGGGGGATACGGGGTGTCATAACAATCTAAAATTTAAATTATTGGCCAATCCATCTCTCTCTCTCTCTCTCTCTCTCTCTCTCTCTCTCTCACACACACACACACACACACACACACACACACACATACCCTCTGTAGTTCCCTTTTAAGTAATGAAAGAGAGAGAAATTTCTCCCCATAATTTAAATTATGTTTGTGGGGGAAATTGAGCCTGGAAAAAGCACAACAATATGTTCTCCAAGGCCAGTTCCTCCTCCCACCCACAGCTGCTTGCTTTTCAGCCTGCTAGTCTGGCTGACTGAGAGACTTTCTATTGTTGACATTTCCTGTCAATAAAAGGGATGTACAAAGTTGCGGCTCCCTGACAATTTTTGAAGATTGTGTATGTGGGGTTTTCCAGAAGGACATTTTAACGGCCCAGTATTTTTCTGCAAAGGTAGGGGGTTCTCTGGTTGCATCCTGTTCACTTATACCGGTACTTCATTGTCCCTTGCATACACATCCATATGCCACATTCTATTGGACATTTATAGCAACTGGCTATAATACTTTTTAAAAAATCCTTTTAAAATTTGATTGCTTTGGCAAATAAATATAAGGTACATTTAAAAAGATGTGGAGAAAGGTTTACTCAGAAAGAGACTTTGTTTATCTTGCATTAGAATGATAGGTACAGGACAATGTACATCCTTATGTTAATGTGAATAGAGAAATTAATATTAATTATGGCATTCATCATAGTGAATGATGGATTAGTTTTCATTGTAGTTCTTCACAATTAATTTTGTTAAAACTTTTTTTAAATGAAGAGAGATTTTTTAAAAATTCCTAAATATATTAAGTGAATATTAATACTTACAATCAAGTAGAAATTTCTGTTGTGATAGAGCTACTTGTTACATTTGCTAGAAGATAGAAGTCTTCTACTTGGTCATTCTTTAAGTCTTCTTCAGAACATTATATCTTGAATTCCTGGCTTCTATATATTATTCAGCAAACTCATTACAGAGGTAATGTTGGCATATTTCACCGTATTTTAATTATGTATCTTCTTGGCAATAGCTGCTTAATGTCAACAGCATATTTCTTAAAGGTCAATTAGTGTGTCTCTCCCCCCCCCTTGGAATTTATAGTAGCTTGTTCCCATTTCATCTCAACAACAAGGGCACTAAATGAAGGTATGAAGTTATTGAAATAAGTTTTTTAAAAAATCATTTGAAAAAATAATATTGGGATAGTTAAATATATTGTTTTTTCAAGACAACAGCCCCGTTGGTTTCTTCTTCTTATTTTTGCTGCTGTTTTGAGAATTACAGTATGAAAAGCAATACACAGCAAAATTGCATGCTGCAGTGATGCCTGTTTTGCAAGATACATAACACACAACCACATCCATTTTTGCACTTCAACTGTGATGCTGTGTGTGTGCCCCTTTGGCTATTTGTGTTAACAGTCCTTGCATCTTGGGTGAATTAGATTGGAATATTTACTTAGTTTCTGGAGTTCAAAGGCTTTATTCATGCAGGAACTATTTACAGCAGTGGTTTTCAACCAGTGTGCCATGGTACCGTGGGGTGCCTAGAATGATGGTCAGGGGTGCCCCAGGCAACACTGGCCTCCATCACGTTTTCCTTCCCTCCCTCCTCTGATGCCCTCTTGTGTCTCTGCCTCCCAAAGGTTTGCACAGCTCTTTGTTGCATCAGCCCTGGCTACAAGCTCCCCAGGCAAATGGTGCCTCTGGGGCTGGCCAGGGGTGCTTCCCAGGCCCCCGTAGGGCACTTTAAGGAGGCACCTTACTTTGGGGCAGGGGGGCAGCTCAAAGATTAGGGTGGCAGCTGGAGGAGAGGGGAGAGGAGAGGAAGCTGAGGGAACACTCCGCAAGGGAGGGTGTTCGAAAAAGGGTGAGAGGCTGCCAGCTCTGCAGGCAAGGCATGACATAACTGGGCTCCTGAGCCCCACAGGGGTGCCACAGAAAGAAAGTAGTTGGTCAAGGGAGCCATAAACTCAAAAAGGTTGGAAACCTCTGATTTACAGTCACTGGCGGAGCTTCATGCTCCGGCACCGGGGGGGGGGCAGAGAGCAGGCGGGGCTAGTGTGTGTCCCGGGGGCGGGAGTGTCGCCCGCAGGGGCGGGGCATGCGTCCTGGGGGCGGGGCGCACCGCCTGTGGGGGTGGGGCGCCGAGTGTGGGCGGGGGGTAGCTGCGATGGCACCCCACCGGGATCGCACTGCCAGGGGTGGGGCGCTCCCCCCCCACATTCCTCTTCCTCCACCAGTGTTTACAGTATGAGAGGAGATGAGAGCAATAACACCTTGTATCAAAAAGCTGGAAAAGAACCATACACAAAATGGCTCAGCTTTTAGGGGTGAAATTAACTCAGACAAAACAAAGACCACAAGCAAGTGCTCAGAAGAAGGAAATTATTTGTTTTTTTCCAACAATTTGTCAGAGCAGCAAAGTGTGCAGAAGCACAAGCTGTTCACATTCTGATCTCTCAGCGGTTGATGAAATTACCAGAGTGGGGACTGCAGATATCCAGTGTGGTGTAGTGGTTAGAGAGTCAGATTAGAACCTGGAAAACCAAGGTTCAAACGCCACAAAGCTCACTAGGTGATTTTTGGCCAGTTGTGTTCTCAGCATTTTTAAAAAAGATAAACATGAGGGGAGGATTGTGTGTACCAAAACCGTGGAAAGCCACTACAAGTAAGTACAGAGTAAACAGAACTGAGATAGGTAGATCAGTGATATGACTTGGTGCAAGGCAGCCTGCTATAACTTACATATTTCAAGGAAGGTGAGATAAGTAGGTTCCTGCCTCTTACAGTGAACTCCTATAGATACCTACTCAGCAGTAAATTCCACTGAGTCCAGTGGGATTTACACTCCAGTAAGCAGGTTTAGGATTACAGCCATAAAGACATTACTAATATTGTATTATGTTTTTACTTATTCTCTACCAAATGGACAATTGGTATAAAATGCCTGTAGCTGCTTCAAATGCTTCCGTTTTAGAGGATATTCACCATTAATATGATGCCATTTTAAAATGTAATGTGTAATGTATGAGATGGCTCTGCCAAACATCTAAATTTGCCTCAGTTTAGAAGTCAGTTTCCTCATAAGTAATTGGTTTGCCTTCCAAATAAAAATGCTAATGATTGGGGCATTAGACCTATAAATGACAATGCACCTCTTATTTTGAGTATCCAGATGGCTGATCGAGTGCTTGTGATTGGCAGCGGGGGCAGAGAACATGCTCTGGCTTGGAAATTGGCACAGTCTCCACTTGTGAAACAGGTATTGGTTGCTCCAGGAAATGCCGGTACAGCTAATGATGGCAAAATCTCTAATTCAGGTGAAGAGCTTGTAGTATTTGGTGACTTTTCCTGCATTGGGTATATTTTAATGTATTTGAATGGTCATACAGTGGAAAAACACACCCATGTCACCTTTCCAAAACAGTGTACAATGTATTGCATAAATGTAAATGCTAAGGGTGAGAAAAATCAATGATTCAAACATGTCTGACTTTTTATGTTAACTCAGCAGAAGGCACATACAAGAATGCAAGCCCTACAGCAGGGGTAGTCAACCTTTTTATACCTTCTGCTCACTAATGCATCTTTCTTGATGGTAAAATTTCCTCACCGCCCCCCCAGTGCTCGATGAAAGGAGGATTCAGCTTGTGCCGTAAAGAATCCTGAAACGCCCACTAGTGGGCGGTAGGGACCAGGTTGACAACCCCTGCGCTACAGGATAAAAAATGCAAGACATTCATTGAATCTGTGATGCACTTTTAAGTTCTGCAGATCAGGGATGACTGACTGACCTTGACCACTTATGAAGGAGTTGGAATGTGTAATCAAATATGTTCAGCCCCTGAAACTCTTACCTACGTAACAGTGGTTTTTGGAAACACAATTTTAGTCAATTTCTACTTCCGCAGATGGCCCACATGTCCATCCCACATTGTTCAGCCTTTTAAGGGGTGCGTGCCCACCCTATTCCTTTCTAATGGATCAATGTCTTAGCTTGTGTAGCCGTTCCTTGCACCTTCAATCCTAGTCTTGCTTATGTATTGTACTGCTTAGAGCATTAAAGTTACTGTGGGAGCCAGGGCACATAGGCTTTTGATGTAAGTTATCTTGGGATCTAAGCTACCAAATTCTTTATTGCAGATCCATATGCACAACTATATCTTTACTTAACATATTGAAATAAATCTTTATCACGTTTCCTTTTGTGGTTCCTGAAGCCACATAACTGTCATACATTTTGGATCCTGGTGTTTATTATTATTTATTATCTATTTCAGGGGTTTTAATTAGCAACCATACTATCCTAGCCCAGTTCTGCAAAGATCATAACATTGGGTTTGTGATTGCTGGACCAGAAGCTCTCCTTGTGACAGGTAAAGTTAGAGCAACTCCTTTCTTAGGAAAAAAACAAGTGCTCTAGATTAAAAAATAAAGGTCCAGTCTTGGGTAGCATAGGACCCCAGTACAGTGGTACCTCAAGTTACAAACACCTCAGGTTACAAACGCTTCAGGCTACAAACTCCGCTAACCTGGAAGAGTTACCTCGAGTTGAGAACTTTGCCCCAGGATGAGAACGGAAATCGTGTGCCGGCGGCGCAGCAGTAGCAAGAGGCCCCATTAGCGAAAGCACACCTCTAGTTAAGAACAGTTCCAGGTTAAGAACGGACCTCTAGAACGAATGAAGTTCATAACTAGAGGTACCACTGTGGTACCTTGGGTTAAGAACTTAATTCGTTCTGGAGGTCTGTTCTTAACCTGGAACTGTTCTTAACCTGAGGTACCACTTTAGCTAATGGGGCCTCCTGCGGCCGCCGCGCAATTTATGTTCTCATCCTGAAGTAAAGTTCTTAACCCAAGGTACTATTTCTGGGTTAGCAGAGTCTTTAACCTGAAGCATCTGTAACCTGAAGCATCTGTAACCCGAGGTACCACTGTATTTGGTATCATTAAGTGGAGAGCAAAATGGGTTTCAAGTAGCTGGTTTTTTTGCAACTGAGAAATAGCCTTTCTCCTCCCCCCCCTCCTCCTCCTCCTCCTCCTCCTCCTCCTCCTCCTTCTTGCCTTTTTGAAACTCTGGACAGTGTGATTCCTACTGATATTCCTGCAGTTAGATAGCAGCCAGCAGCCTCTTGTATGAGCATATGCATGTAGCATCTTGGAACATTACATAAAAGAACTCCCTTGCCAGACCAGAGTTCATATTGATGTAGATTCTATTTTAAAAACCATTGTGTTACAGTGGTACCTCAGGTTACAAACACCTCGGGTTACAAACACTTTGGGTTACAGACTCCGCAAACCCGGAAGTAGTACCTCGGGTTAAGAACTTTACCTCAGGATGAGAACAAAAATCGCATGCCGGCGGCGAGGCAGCAGTGGGAGGCCCCATTAGCTATAGTGGTACCTCAGGTTAAGAACGAAACGAATTAAGTTCATAACCAGAGGTACCACTGTATTAGGCATCAAAACATACCTTGGCTACAGGTTTGATAAGTTAATTATAGATGCAGGCAGACTTTTTAAGAGAGAGTTCAAGGTGACATGATAAACTGCATCATTTTTTGTTTCTGAACTATAAAACCCAAGCTCTTAAGCCTTCCTCCATACTGCTGAGCTGCCTGCTGATAATTTTCGTTGCTCTTTTAGCTCTGTGATACCATTCTGAGACAGGCAAGGAGTATTAATTTTAAAAAAATCTGAATTTCATAGTAAGCTTTGTCTGAGCCTTTCAGTATTTTGTTGTTAGGAATTGTTGATGACTTGGTAGCGTCTGGAGTTAGATGTTTTGGCCCTACAGCCAGGGCAGCACAACTGGGAACAAATCGAAGTTTCGCTAAGGTCTTTCTTGATCAACATGGAATTCCAACAGCAAGATGGAATGAATTTTTAAATCCGCAAGACGCTTGCACTTTTATTAATAGGTAAGCATTATTTTCTCCATTAGCTTACGCTCTTTAGAGTTGTTGGTATAGCTTTTTCATGAATTAAATTAAAAAGGGACCCCAAATGTATTGAAAATTGTTGATGAATATTGTAGAATGGCCAAAAATCGACAAGTTTACTATTCTAGATCTCAGTCTCTCCACTTTCAACCTCAGCTTTCTCTCCCTCACCTCACTCCTACGTCTGCTTGGTTCACCTTCTTCCTCCACAGCTAAGTTCTGCTTGCAGATCACAACCACAAGGCTCTGCAGTCAGTTACTGGATCCCAGAAAACAGGGGGCACTTCTTCCTTTTATTTATTCATCAGCCTTGACTACAACAGAATTTTTTTTAATTGGTTGTTTCTTTTTTGGGGGGGTACCAAAACAAAATAAGAAGGATGATAAACACAATGTTTCACAATGTTTATTCCTTAGATACTTCTAAACAAGGTTTAAAGTGCAGTAATTTATCAGGGTGAATTTTCCCCTCACGCCTTTAATCACCCTAAGCAAGGCTGCATCTCATACTTAGATGGGAAACTTCCAGAGAGGCCTAGCCCAAGCCTTAGGCTGGATAAAGTTTAGAAAATAAATAATTACGGTAGAATATTTTCACGTAGCTCTGTATTGCCTACACAAACTGACTGTAACTCTCCATGGTTCTCTCTCAGCCCTGCTTGAAAATGTGTTAAAATTCTCCTTTCTCTAAAATGTTGTGTTCCAGAGAGTCCAGGAACTATTTTTTTTATTTTTTTTTTAAAGAGGAAAATTTTGACCATGTAATGAAAAGGAGTGATTTTCTTCTAATATGCTCTATCTTAAATTTAAAGTGCTGCTTTTCCTGAATTGGTGGTAAAGCCTAGTGGCTTTGGTCCTAGAAAAGAGATAATTCTTGCGTCCAACAGAGAGGAAGCCTGCAATGCAGCGCAAGAAATTCTGCAGGTGATTTATGCCTCTTTGTTAAGCTGTTGTGTGCTTTAATTTGGTTTATCATGGTATTTTTTTATGTAAGGATAAATCTTACACTCAAGAGTTAGATTGTAGTCCAACCCCTTGCAATGCAGGAATGTGCAGCTGTATGTTTGTAAGGTAAGGTAAATGGGGATGTGGGTGGCGCTGTGGTCTAAACCTCTGAGTCTCTTGGGCTTGCCAATTGCAAGGTCGATGGTTCAAGTCTCTGCGATGGGGTGAGCTTCCGTTGCTCTGTCCTAGCTTCTGCCAACCTACCCTGTTTCCCCCTTTTTAATACGTAGTCATAAAGTAAGCCATGGCAGGTTTTTTTTACCTTTGTGAGAAGTAAGATGTACCCCAAAAGTAAGCCATGGTGCCGCCATTGTTCCCGTCGCCTCCTCAGCCCCTCCTGCGTGCGCAGGGAGCCAGCGAACCAGTGAGAGGCATGGGGGGGTATGCACCTCTTGCGGAGTTCTGCCCCGCCTGCTTAGCGCGCGGGGAGAGGCGCGGGGGGAGGAGATGCCTCTTCCTGCCCCACCTGTTCCCCGTGCGCAGGGAGCCAGCGAACCAGCGAGAGGCACGGGGGGAAACGCGCCTCTTGTGGAGTTCTGCCCCGCCTGCTCAGTGCGCAGGGGGAGGCTGTACCGTACCATACTGACGTAATAAAAATAAGACATCCCCCAAAAATAAGCCACCCTGTGTTTTTTTGAGGGAAAAAAATTATAAGACGGTGTCTTAAAAAGGGGGAAAGACGGTAGCAGTTCGAAAGCATGCCAGTGGAAGTAGATAAATAGGGGAAGGTAAACGGCGTTTCTGTGCACTCTGTTACTCAGCACAGTGTTCCTTTGTGCCAGAAGCGGTTTAGTCATGCTGGTCACATGACACGGAAAGCTGTCTGTGGACAAACACTGGCTCCCTCGGTCTGAAGCGAGATGAGCTCCGCACTCCATAGTCGCCTTTGACTGAACTTAACTGTCCAGGGGTCATTTACCTTTTACCTTACCTATGTTTGTATTTTGGGTAGGTTTATTCTTCTTCTGTGACATTGTGCAGTGATGTAATTATATAATATTTTAAAAGGTGTTCTGATGTACAAAAGCCAGTTATATGGTTAACCTGAAAATCATCACACCTCATAAAAATTTAGCAGGGACTCTAGTTGAGTAGAATGTGGACTACATGAAGGCTTACAGGTGAAGGGAAAATGTGACTTTATTGGAAATGATCTAAAAAAGAGCTTTCTCATTAAAAATGGAAGATGGAACGAAAGTAGAATCTGACCAGTGGATTTTTTTTCTTTTTTCTTTTTTAATGCAGGGCAATGTTTTTGGAGACACCCAAGATACCGTAATAATTGAAGAACTTCTTAAAGGGGAAGAGTTTTCTGTGCGTTTTCATTAAGTATTGCAGTCAGAGTTACCCTGTATTGTTTTTGTATAGCCCACAAGCTTTAATTATTATTAACAGAAATAGCCAAGGCCAGCCTGAGGCGACTGGGGGTGGTCCAAGGAAGCCCCATCTCACTGAAGGTGGCAGTGGAGAAACAATGAGCCCAGAGAGGGAGCAGTCAGGGCATTGGAGGCAGCAGCAGAGGAGATACGGGTGGGAGACTTGAGGAAGCGTTGAGCAACAAGTACGGGCCGTGGCGAGCAATACACTCCTGGGTCCCCTGGATCTGCTGTCCCTCGCAGCTGCCCTCATCCTGCTGCCTGAGGCAACTACCTCACTGAGCCTCATGGGTGGGCTGTCCCTGACTTTAGCAATGTGGTTCACTTAGCACGGAGCACAATGTTAGCACAACATCAGCATGATTTACTACTATTTCCCAGTGTGGGTTAGTGGATAGTTTTTTGGACTGGGAAGATCTAGATTCAAAACTCGACTGCCATGAAGCTTACTGGGTCACCCCGGGCTACTAGTCACACACTCTGAGCCTGACCTGCCTCCCAGGATTGTTTTGTGGATAAGGAGGCCCTTAAATCTTTGTGGGAAAGGCAGGGTAAATTCCAGAGGAACCACATAACTTGCTGAACCACAAGGAGTTTTTGAGCTTTCGGGTGCTCATTTGACAGTTCCTGTCTGATTAGAACTATCAGCAAATATAGGGATTTTATTGTGCATTGTTATCATAGTTTTTAGCATGCTGTAAACCTTGATACACAATTATTATTATTTCCATCAAGGGATACTAAGGGGACTTGCTTTACAAACCTTTGTAGGGTAAAATACAAGCAGGATTTTCAGAGTCAGCAGCTTCAGGCACAGAAGGGGAAGGCACAGAAACATAACTGGACACTTCTGCTTTTCTTCCTTGTGAAGCAATTGGTAGAGACCTGCTGCGCAGACTTTCATCTCCCCACAAGGATTCCAAAGAAAGGAAAAGAGACTTGGTGACTGCTTGTGGATTTGGGGGAGGAAGGAGCTAACAGATCTGCCTAAGTCATTTTCTTGCCTGAGATGAAGGACAATTCCACGCACAGAAGTCAGACAGACTGGAGGCTGAATCTTACAGCACCAGCAACAGGACAGCATTCTCCATTGCACCTGAGCATAGCAGGCTACCTTAGGGAGTGCAGGGCAAACTATGCATAGCTCACACAGTGTTTTCCTTCAACAGATCACCACTCCCTGTCCTCCCCAGTATCTGCTGCCAGAGGCCTAGTGGTAGGGTGGACTGTGGCAGTCAGAAGGTGGAGGAGTAGAGAATAGCATGGGCCAACTTTTCACATGGTCACTTTGACTCTGTGACCTTAACTACAGTTTGAGCTGCAGCCAATTAGCTGGTGAAAATGTTCACCTCCGTTTGGTGAAAAGCTCTTGCTAATTTCAGCACTGCTGTGAAAGGCAGGACTGCAAGGACTGAATTAATAAGAGAGAAACTTATGCATGTTGGTGTATAATGTGTGTGATTTTAGTGTGTTATATTTGTTGCTCAGTTTCTTGTATTTTCTTTTCAGTGCTTATGCTTTGTGGATGGAGTCACTTTTGCTCTCATGCCACCAGTCCAGATCCAAAAGCGACTATCTGATGAAGACTGGGGTCCAAGCACTGTTGGAATGGGAGCTTATGGTCCAGTACCTCAGGTGCCTACAAGTTTTGTTCACTACCTGCTTAGGACTCCATATGCCTTTTCCGTGGAAATCTTATGGTCTGTTTTCTAAGTAGTTTCTTGAGTGATGCTTTCAAATCTTTCTGGGTAATCCATGACAACTGTTGACCTTGGAATAATAATGGACATAGGTGTCATCTCCTAGGGGCCCAGCTCTTTTGCGATTCCTTTTTTTTGGGGGGGAGCCAACCCCAAATGAAGAACGCACATGTAATTGCCTCCCTCCAGTCTTCTGTACAAGTTGGTGCCTCTGTTAATGGAAAATCATATTACAAGATTCTAGCATGCTAATGCTGTGCCGACAAAGATGTGTTGTACTCCACAGTCATACAGTACTTCAGAAGCACATAAATTGGAATTAAATGTGAAATTTAGCAGCCTGATAATCTCGTCTTCACCCCACCCCACCCCCACCCCAAAGGCTGCAGATGTAAACCTGATAGTGGGTGGGGAACTTTCAGCAGATGACGGGGAGGGCTCTGAGCAAACTCTGTAGGAGTCAAGGAGTTATTTTATGAATGGAGTAAGGAGTTACCCTTAAGGGAGTTACCCTTAAGACTTTGATGGCCTCCATGGAGTTGTCTGTCCTTCCATGTGACTAGCAGAACTAAAATAAATTATTCTAAGAAATGGACTTAATACACAGTGCAAACTAGAGAATGGTGCGAAACTCTAATGCTTATTTTTGTTGCTCAAGTATGCACTTCCTTAGTCTTAGTGTTGCCCTTGCAGATGATGGCAGGAAGACAGATGGGGACAAAATTTGAATTAGTTGCCTCTGCCTTTCATTGGCTTTGGCTCCATCTACTGTTGGTCTTTGTGTGAACCGTCCCAGTGGGAACCAGTCCCCCACTGGTGTTCAGTTACATTTTTATCACTATGTTTTGATTTTTACACTGAGGAAAAAATTGTCATAAAGCGGTCTCCATGTGTCCTTCTCCTGTTTCTCATTAGATTTCCGAAGTCCTACTAGAAAACATTAAAGGTACACTTCTTCAACACATTCTCAACAGCATGAAGCAAGAAGGCATATCTTATGCAGGTAAGAAGTTACACTCAACATCAAGTTCCTTAGGAATGATCATTCTCTCATATGACATTACTTCTTCTGGTGTTTCTGTATTGCTTTATGTTTTGGATTTTCATCATACAGTGGTACCTCAGGTTACAAACGCTTCGGGTTACAAATGCTTCAAGTTAAAAACTCCGCTAACCTGGAAGTAGTACCTCGGGTTGAGAATTTTGCCCCAGGATGAGAACAGAAATAACGCACTGGTGGCATGGCGGCAGCGGGAGGCCCTATTAGCGAAAACACGCCTCAGGTTAAGAATGGTTTCAGGTTAAGAATGGACCTCCGGAATCAATTAAGTTCGTAACCTGAGGTAGCACTGTATTGAAAATGCATTCTTGTCTTCACGTCACAACTTACTATTTTTTGAGTCTTAATGAATGATGACTTCTGGAGGAGTTATTTTATGAATGGAGAACTTGATCTATATGCAGAATTTTAAAAAATTATTCACTTCATCTCATGCCTTACTCTAGCTGTATGCATTTTAAAGACACGTTAAAATACATACTTTGAATTTGTTTTCTATAATTCTCTGATTCCTTTCAGGTGTGCTGCAAATAGAATTAATGCTTACCAAAGATGGTGTGAAAGTCTTAAGTTTTGACTGCTATTTTGGTGACCCCCTATGCCAGGTAAATCAGAGATATACAACCTAATCCTATGAACCACCAAGACAGCAAATCCGGCTGCATAGCATTACAGTTTGTAGTGCTGCATGGCAGACATTGTGAGTTAACAAAGGAGAAGCCAGTATAGCACAGCGACTAAACGGAATCTGTATAGTCTCTGTGCTATGCTGGTCTCTCCTTTGGGGAGTTCACAGTGGTATAATCTCCCTGCAGTAAAATCAGATTGATCGCTGCAAACTTTATCCAAACAAATCGGGACAAATGCTCTCTAAACAGGTCATCTGGTTTTAGGGTTGCTTTCTAATTTGTAATCACTGTAAGCTAATTGCCACTGGTTTTTGGAAATAGAAAAGCATTGCAAAAGCTGTGATTTGAACTAGATATATTATAGTTGCTGAATCGTATATATTTATATATACAATTGCCACCTATGTCCACTTTTGCAGGTAGTTGTTCAACTTCTTAAAAATGATCTTTATGAAGTGATCCAAGCCACTATTGATGGCAGGCTCTGCAGTTCCATGTTGGCTTGGTCAGAGAATTGTACTGCTGTGTCGATTGTCATGGCAAGTGAAGGGGACCCGGAATGTTATAATCAGGGCAAAGAGATCACTGGTAATTCTTTTTTTATTCTGAACAGTTCAATTACAAGGTACAATGAATAATTTCATTTTATGTTTGCTGACAGTCATTATTCCTTGTCAATAAATAAATAAATACCACAATAATCCTCTTTCAGTTATAGTATTTTGAATTATTTACTAAATGCATTTCTTATTAAATGTTTCAACGGGGAAACCTAAACGAAATGTGAAGTGTGGGCTTTGCACTGATATTTTGAGACCCCGTGAAATGGGGGAATTGACAATACAACCGCCTACACCTATAGAATATGTTCTAAAAAATAATAATAGAGCCCATTTTCCTTTCAATTTTTGTAGGGCTCCTTCAGGCAAAAGAGCTAGGCCTGGAGATCTTCCATGGAGCTACCATAGCAGTGGATGACAAAGTGCTGGTTAATGGCAGCAGAGTCCTGACAGTAACAGCCATGAAGGAGGACCTTCCATCAGCGCTTGAAGTTGCCTACAAAGGACTAGCGGCCATTTATTTCCAGGGTGCAACTTATCGAAAAGATGTTGGTTATCAAGCTATGAGGTTTCTCAGACAGTCTGCGTATGTAAACATAGGCACTGGCAGATAATGCGTGCTAACCCAATGTTTATTATTTTGCCTAGGATCAGAGGTGGATTTAAGGGAATATGACTGGTTCACCCGCACTGGGTGCCCAGCTGAGAGGGTGCGGCAGAGGCTCTGCAACAATGACTTAGACTGGAAGGCAAGAGGTGGGGGGGGGGCACACACACCAAATTTTGGCATCGCACAGGGCGCTACTGACATTTGAAAGTCCAAAGTCTGCCATTGCCAGGATTCTCTTGCAACCACAATCGTAACTGGAAAATGTTTTAACAACAGTGACGTGTGCTTCTGTTTTAGGAGTCCATCATATGAAGACAGAATTGCAGATCCTATTGTTTGCAATGTCTTGGTTCGCCCATCTAACCTAACAGCTGCAAGTGGTTCCAGATTAGGTAAGGATCAGATGAAGAGATGAATTCCCAAAGGATTTTGAAGACCACTTCAGTTTTTCAGATTTATTCAGTGTGAACCAAACTATTAAATGGATATACTAACCAGCTTCTGGCAAGAGCTCACTTCATTGTCCTTCCTTATCCTCAGAAGTTATTGCTCTTTGCATGTCAGCAGTTTTCTCTTGTACAAAGAATAGCAGGAGAATTATGTATGACTAGTGAATTGAAGCCCGTTGAGATAACGGGCGCTAGCGGGGGGCACAGGCGCGGCTGCACTCCTGCCGCCGCGGAGGGAGGAGGCTGAGCGCGGGGAAAGTGGGGAGCCCCCCAACCCCGGACGCCCCCTCGGAGGCCGGCACCGCCGCGCCGGGCAGGAGGGGCGCTTCTCGGGCTGGCGACGTCCCTCCCCGCCCGCCCCTCGCCTCCGCCCGCAGCCCGAGCAGGAAGGAAGCGCGGCATGGGGTGGCCGTCGTGGGGGCGCGGGCGCTGCTTTTCGGGGCGCTGGCGCCTTCAAGGACGCGGCGGCGCTGGCGGAGCTTCTCCCCGAGGCCGGCGTCCGCTCTCTCTCCGGTGCTTGAAGCCCGTGTGGGTATCCGGCGCTGGCGGGCCACCCGGCGGGGCTGAGGTGGCGGCGGCCGGAGGAGGAGGAGGCGGAGACGGCAATGGCGAGCGGCACAGAGGGTCTCCCGTAACCGCCATCGCCTATTGGTCCGTACGCTCCAATCCCTGTGTCACTGGAGCGCAAGCGCACTTGCGAATTCCTGTGACACACGGAAAGTAGTACGTACGGACAGAGGCTCTTTATTATATAGGATTAGGGCTACAATGTTCAATTGACTAAACTTTATGAAATTAACTGATTAAAAACATTTACTCATCTAACTAGATGCCCCAATTAATTTGACAGCAGGGGTGCTAATTTGAATAAAATATTTTGGGGGGCAAATAAGCCCCACCCTGCCTAATCAATCACATGATGCGGTGCATACACCCCATTTGAATGGCAATGCCCATCAACTTTGGGGCCCCCGGCCCCCTCAAACATTTTATTGGCGGTGGGACAAAGGACCTCAGCCCCTAGGAGTTGGCTCCTGTGTTGGACATCATATATCCATATCATTTTACGTATCTAGCTTTTTTTTGTTATTAAACTTTTTTGTAAAACAATTACAGGTGGCAAATGCCATCTCATAAGAATCGTTCTCACTTTCCCCTCATACAGGAGAGAGAGCATCTTCTGATATGATGCCTGAGATGCATAATCTAAAAACAAAGAAAATAAGCCAGTGTGGTGTAGTGGTTAAGAGTGGTAGTCTCGTAATCTGCTGAACCGGGTTCGCGTCTCCGCTCCTCCACATGCAGCTGTTGGGTGACCTTGGGCTAGTCACACTTCTCTGAAGTCTCTCAGCCCCACTCACCTCACAGAGTGCTTGTTGTGGGGGAGGAAGGGGAAGGAGAACGTTAGCCGCTTTGAGACTCCTTCAGGTAGTGATAAAGCAGGATATCAAATCCAAACTCTTCTTCTTGCTTTAGAAATGTTGTTTTTACCCATGGGGAGAGTTAATTGATAGCGTAAGAACGTAAGTAAAGCCCTGCCGGATCAGACTAAAGGTCCATCCAGTTGAGCATTTTGTTCATAGTAGCCAACTAGATGTTTGTGGGACATGAGTGATAGCCCTCTCCCCCTGCCTCATGTTTCCCAGGAACTATTTATTCAGAGCCATGCTAATGGTGATACTAGATGTGATATAAAGCCATCATAATTTTTAGCCATTGATTAATCAAGTGTCTAAAACAAATATGATAAATCAATTAAAAATATTTAATTGGGATGCGGCTGTCATGATCTTTGTATGGAAATTCAGACTGTTATGGACTATTTCTGCTTTTTGTATGCTGCTCTGTTGCCCACACCTAATTTGTCATAGGTCAACAACATAGCAGGAAGCCAGTGCAGGCAATGTTTTTATCTGTGGAAATGTCAACCTATCTCTTTTGTTCTTGCTTCACATATTGTAATAGCTGAATGGGATGTGTAAACACCTGTCTGACTATGGTATCATATTGCACGTGTGGGTGAATGTGAAACCTGATGCTCTGCTTTTGCTTCTGTTAGCAACAGTGGTAGCCTCTGCTGTTTTCTACAGATATTCTATATACAGTAACTAGAATCTAAAACAGAAACAGGAAGCACTCATACATTCCAACCTTTTGCAACATCTCAGCCTTGTCTCAGTGATCTACTGCAAACATGAGGATTTGCAAGGGGGAGTAGTAATAAGTTTTCAGTAGCAGTGCTGTTTCCCACAATGTTTTTGACTTCTGTGTATCTTTCAGGCAGCTGTGGGCATCGGGGGAGTGTTTCTGCCTTCTTTGATTTGAGAGCATCTGGTTATAATGATCCCATTCTAGTATCCCAAACTAAAAGCATTGGGACAAAAATGAAGGTAAACGAAGGCATGTCCCTACTGTAGCTTGTATTATGCCCATGTCTCTTGTGATGCATAATTTTTCCAGGTGAGACCACAAAGCTACACTGGTCAAATCAAGATGGAACAGCCTTTCCATAAACACAGAAGTAACCGGCACTTATAAATGTTTCAAATCAATATAATTTTACAATTTTGAGCTTTCTAGGCTAGCCCCTATAGAACTTGAGATGTACTAAGCTGAATACATCCCAGCTGTCCTATATGGCGATCCACCACAAGCTCCTGCCTTTTGCTTCGCATCAGTTGCTCATATCGGAAAAGAACATCCCTTGAGTCTTGGGCTACATCAAGACCGGTGTCTGACACTGCCTAAAGTAATATTTTATTCCGGAGTAATGCATTCACATTAAAATTCCAGACTGATTCACTTGTTCATTACAGATTGCCCAGCTGTGCAATAAACATGACATGATTGGTCAGGACTTGGTGGCCATGTGTGTCAATGATGTCCTGGTTCAGGGAGCTGAGCCCCTCTTCTTCCTTGACCATTTTGCCTATGGAAAATTGGATGCTGGTGTGGCTCAGTCAATAAGAGATGGGATAGATGGAGCTTGCAAACTGGCAGGATGTACTCTTCTGGGTATGACCACGTCTCAGTATTTCTCTTCTCAGTTTTGAAATTTCTTATTTGTGTCCTAGAAGCTGTAAGTTGTAGTAGTGGTGGTAGCATAAATTTCCAATTGCAGAGTTTGAACGCTATTTGGGGCTTCTTCCAGATGAAACAACAAGAACAACAACCTGGAAAAACATTGCCCAGGTCTGGGCTGGCACCATCAATATCATGTTCCCATTTTATAGAGGGGGAGCAGATAAGACTTGCTGTGATGCAAATAGCTGTGCTTTCCAGCCCTTCACTAATATATATTAGAACTAGAAGCCTTAGAATCATAGAATCATAGAATCATAGAGTTGGAAGAGACCACAAGGGCCATCCAGTCCAACCCCCTGCCAAGCAGGAAACACCATCAAAGCATTCCTGACAGGTGGCTGTCAAGCCTCTGCTTAAAGACCTCCAAAGAAGGAGACTCCACCACACTCCTTGGCAGCAAATTCCACTGTCGAACAGCTCTTACTGTCACCAACATTGCTCAGAAATCCTAAGAAACAAAAAAAGATGCAGTTTTTAAATCAGTGATTAAACTCAGTGCAGTCTTGTAAGGTTCAACCCACCATCTTGATTCAAAATATAATTGTATGCGTACATAAACAAAAACATTCTATTTGATCTTAGAAACCCTCGTGCAAAATTGGGATCCAGTATCTTAAGAGGTGCCCAAGTGCACAGCGAACGAACCAGAATTGGTGGAGGGGCTGTAGAAACTGTTTGTTTCATGCCAGCCTCAACACACAGAGGATGGCAAGATCAACACTGGGTGGCACAAGTCAGCTGTAGGGTGTTTTAAATAGTGGTGCATGTGACTTGCTGGTGCTTCTGTGCCTGTTGTGTGGCATATGTGCAGGCTTTGGAGACACATGCACACACCCTGCTAAACATTTTTATTTTGTACTTTTGTTAACCAATATGAGCATCTTTCTTTCACTTCCCTAAAACCAGACATTAGGAATTATTCCAAAATTCATCAGTGCTGTAGATGGATGGATGAAGATAGCCATATATTTGTAAATAAATGAAGGATGTTAATAATCTATGCAATCCTAAGCATACCCAGTGCTTTTACCTCCCCCCCCCCCTGCAAAAATGAGGTGTCGGTACTCATACGTTGATAAAAGTGCTGTGTTTGCCGAAGCAAAATGGCTGCCATAGGCTGGGGGGGGGGAGAGGTGATGGCACTCCATATTTGTGACTACTGCTGCACACAAAGCACTGAGTATACCCATATAGAATGCAAGTTCCATGGACATTTATGGTATTTACTGCTGCTGGTTTCTCTTCCTTTTTCCTAGGAAGAGAAACCAGTGAAATGTCTGGCGCCTTTGCACCTGGAGAGTGCAACCTGGTTGGCTTTGTTGTTGCTGCTGTGGAACAAGAAATGGGATTTCCACAGCAGGAGAAGATTGTCAGTGGTGATCTCCTCATTGGCATAGCTTCTTCTGGCCTTCACAACCAAGGATTTAGTCTTGTGAGGAAGATTCTTTTAACATCATCCCTACACTATTTCTCTTCTGTTCCTGGCGGATGTGGTCCCCAGACTTTAGGTATATCTGCTTCTCCCAATTTCTTACCTGAACATTTCTTGAAAATTAATACCATACACTTATTATTGAATTTCTTTCTTTCTTTCTTTCTTTCTTTCTTTCTTTCTTTCTTTCTTTCTTTCTTTCTTATCTCTGCTGTATATAATTGCCTGGTTTTGAAGCCATTGCACACTTCTCAGCTTTGTTAGTTCTCCATCATGGTTTTTTCTTATTTCCACCGTGTCTTCAGAGACATCCTTGTTGTCCTCTTGTATGCTTCTTCTCCATATAAAGAAACAAAGGAGACCTTATGACAGCCTTCACCAACCTGATGTCCTCCAAATATTGTTGGGCTGGGGCTGATGGGAGTTGTAGTCCAGCAATATCTGGAAGGCATCAGGTTGGGGAAGGCTGTAGCTTGGTGAGGAAGGAATCTTGCCCTGCTTGCTATAAAATTGTATGAATGGTTTTATCTACAGTTTAAAACTTCCCATACATTCACAGGAGAGCAGTTGCTAACCCCATCCAAAATCTATAGCAAAACTCTGCTGCCTGTACTCCGTTCAGGAAATGTGAAAGCCTACATCCATATTGCAGAAGCGGGGTTGCTGGGAAGCTTTTCTACAATCCTTCCTGAACAATTTAGTGTGGTTTTGGGTAAGTAATTTTTGTTCTTGTTGTATTATCTATGTGTAGTATACACATGATTCTTTTTTAGCATGACATTAATAAAGGCATTTTGCAAACTTGCCATAGGCACACACCCTCAAGGAAACCATCTTGGCTAGGCCCTGCCTTGCATTACCTTTTCCACTTGACCTGGGAGGGCAGGATGCTGACTGACTCCAGCTACGAAAGCTGAGGCTGCTAAGCAGACTTTGGGACTGGGGTGTTGTTGGGGGGGGTGTTGATGTTGTTGCTATTCATTTTTTGAATATTTTAGATCTTGTGGTTTATGTGGAATTTATTCAGTTTGGCTGTGTATTTTTTGTGTTTTATTTATTGTTTATGACTACTTTTGTTATGTTGCAGTTATATATATATATATTTTCATGTTACGAGCCACCTTGAGCATGGTTTGAACTGCGAAAAGACAGCATACAAATAAAATCATGTAGGTATATATGTAAACATCTGAAATACTTCTGGCCTATAAGTAGAAAGCAAGCAAGACAGGAAATATTTTTTCTTCTGCCCCTTTGAACAGCAGTCATCAGTAGTGTGCATATCGTGAAATTTTGGCTGGAACCCAGCATTTCTTTATCTGGGGCAATTGACTCCAAACTCCATGCAAGTCTTCTGTTCCAGATGGGGAGACCACAGGGGCAACTGTAGCCTGACATGACTATTCAGTGAGCCAAGAACCAACACCATGGGCAGCTCATTGTGGGGCTTTGGTTTGAAGTCAGGCCAGAGCCAAAATTGATTGAGATTGTTGCTTTAATGTGGTCTGCAGCCAATGGATATTTAAATCAGGAGCACCCAAAGTGATGTTCTCCAGATGTTGCTGGACTGAACAACTCCTATCATCCTTGAACATTGACCATAATGGATCACCTGACGGAATTAGAATCCATCAGGAGGGCACCGCATAGGCCCCCCATTTTAAATATTCCTGTCAAGCCACACCTTCTTAAAGGAGCCTTACCTAATAACAAGAGACTGCACTTTTCTTATGCCGGCATGTGCTGTGTTGAGGGTGAAAGACCTCTTCCAGACCCTGGGCTTAGTGGGGTGGAAAGGAGAGTTCTCAGTTCCCAGTAGGGTGATGCATGCAAGTCTAAAAGAGCTACTTTCTAAGGGACAGTGTCTGGAAGCCTCACTGTCCTTGAGCCCCTCCTCTGTAGAAACCTCTGGAGGGGGTGGCTATTTCAACTATTGCCTCCTATAGCATTGGAGGAACTGAATATTCTCCTTCCTCTGCTGACAGATGGAGTTCCAAACCATGACAATAGGTCTCTTGAGAGTCTGATCTTGAAATAACTAATCCTAGAGTATTGCACAGTTGCAGTGCCTCATCCCAGCAATCGAGAGGAAAAATCAGAACACCCCTTTGAAATGAATTTCTTCCTCTTACTCATATGTTCAGGTCTCTGTATGTCCTTCACATAGATAATTTCAGCATGACATAGTAGTGCCTATCTTTTGCTGGATTGTATCCGATATTGCTAATGAGAGTTGAGGCTGGAAGGATGAACCTGTGGCATGGCTTTAACAGGGATGGAATTAAGGACAGTGTTGTTCTTTACAAATTCAATTATTTGTAGATGCTCATAGTTGGACTATTCCTTCAATATTTTCTTGGCTTCAAGAAGAGGGAAGCCTTTCAGAAGTGGAGATGTCTCAAATGTTTAACTGTGGGATTGGCGCTGTGCTTGTGGTACAAAAGGAGTTTGCTGGACAGATTTTGAAAGATCTCCAGAAATACGAGAATGCGTGGTTGATCGGGAAAGTCATCCACCATCTTGCAGGTTATTGCATTTCTTATTCAGACATACAAACAGCTTAAAATCCAACAAAAGCATTTAAAATGTTCTAAGGCTTCAGTTCTATACCAATTTATATGAGAGTGAGGCCCATTGAAAATGATGGTGTTTACTTCTGTGTAGACATACCCCTGTTTCCCCTTTTTTAATACGTAGTCATAAAGTAAGCCATGGCAGGGTTTTTTTACCTTTGTGAGAAGTAAGCCGTACCCCAAAAGTAAGCCGTGGTGCCGCCACAGGGGGAGGCTGTACCGTACCATACTGACGTAATAAAAATAAGACATCCCCCCGAAAATAAGCCACCCTGTGTTTTTTTGAGGAAAAAAAATTATAAGACGGTGTCTTAAAAAGGAGGAAAGACGGTATATACGATTGCACTTTAATTTGTAGACATACATAGGATTGCACTGTGATTTGCACCATAATTGTATTAAGTTTCTGCAGCTATGTAACTTAACTTGGGTAGCAGGAGTAAATTCAGCATCTCTCTTCTGTTCCTGCTGCTGCCACACTACAGCCAGAACAAATCAAAGTCTGGGTTGCTATGCTTTCTGAACCCAGGCTCATGGCTTGTTTTCACCAAGCTATGAGTGGTAAGCAAGGTTTGTTCTTCGTCACGCTCTAATTTACTTCGGGGAAACAAGCCATGAACCTCAGTTTGGACAACACAACAAGATAGATTATGACTTGTTCTGTGCATGGCATCAGCAAGAGTGGGAAAGGAGCTCTGAAAGAACTTGTTCACATTAAACCATAGTTTGTTTTGAACTATGGTATAATATGACATGTGAACTGGGCCAATGTTTAGTTTGTATTTGGGTGTCCATTTGCAAGTCCTGCGCAATGCAAAAATACATATATGAAAATACCAATTAATTAAAGGTTACTTGCTTTCATCTCTTCCCATTTGGATATTATAGACATTCCTATCCCTTTGGCAGTTTAGTTTTCCAAATGTATGTGCTTTTAGCTACTATATTTTAAGCGTGTGCACTGAATTACCTTTCCTGTATTCAGGGTGTTCTCGTGTAGTAATCAAGAATCTTCTTGAAGCATTGCTGCAAAACAAATATCCATTTAAGAAGAATCTTTCCAATGTAGACAGCCAGATCCAGACCACATGCAGAAAAAGCAAAGTGAAAGTAGCTGTTCTTATCTCGGGAATGGGTGAGCTTGCAATTGCTACAGCACTCAATAACCATCTCTGCAATGGAGATTTTGTGAGAGCATGTAGACTTTGATATATTATGGCAAAGTTGCTTGTGTAAACTTACATCTGATTGAAGGTGCCTTATAAGAATCATTCAATATTAATAGAACTGATTGCTGTTAATATGCAGGTAGTTCTTATACTAATTGCATTTTTCATCAGAATTGAAATCCAGTCGAACCCCTGATATCCAAATCTTGCATCACACCACATCGTTCAGTTTTACTTTGAAATTATGTTCAATGTAGTATCCTTGCTGGTAATCCCAACAATATGGCCATGAAACATCTTCATGTCTTAAGGACTTCTAAGCAAGCCAGATTGGGACAAACTGGGAAGATTATATGAAGGGGGAAACTCTTCTGTCTTTGACTTATTTATGTTTTAATTTCTTTATAAAAATATTTGTATACTGCAATTCCATAAAAATAAATCAATGTTTACCACAATTATTGAAAAATGTGCAAGCACGCTTTAGTTGCCAGGGCAATTTACAAGAATTGAAGAATTATCCATACTGGTTTATTAAAAATAGACAGAAAAGCATGTTTCAGAGACTTTCCTACACATGCTCACTTGGGAAGAAAACCCCATTAAACTCAATGGGATTTACTTTGGTTTAGAAATGGATAGAATCACCTGTATGTTATGGATTAACTGGGAATAAGAGTAGGGGGAGAATATTAAGAATGTTATGAAGATATTCACTAGAAGCTGATCATAAAACACACCAAAACAACAACGAACAACACAGAATCATTAACTGAAGATCAGAAAGTCATCATCCAGTTTTACCGTGTTATTGTTAATTTTGATATATTGGGTGATACAGAAACTTTCTAGAACAAAATGAGGCATCTGCAGGCCTTGGTATTCTGCCTGAATATAACAGAGAGCCCTCTCTGCTCCAGCCTCAAATATGCAAAGTTCTGATGGTTACTACCGGTACAACCATTTATACAACATGAATGTCACCTATCACAAATCTTTCCTTAAAACCACAGGAATTCTTAAGCAGTTGTATAGTCAAAGAGCTAAAATGCAGCGGCAACCTATATAAAAGGTTGACGGAGAACATGGGTTTGTTAGTTCACAATGATATTATAAGTGCAAACTTTGGAGGGGTCACTTGCTGTTTCCCTGGGCACACGTTTGCTATGTCTACTAGAAACTGGCTGTGTCTTAATCTTCTCATTTGAGGTACAAGCCTGACAGCACTTCTCGGATATGCAAAAGAGCCAGCAAGCTGTGCCCAAGTAGTCCTTGTCATCGCCAACAGGTCTGGGGTGGAAGAACTGAAGAATGCAACCCTGGCTGGCATCCCCACCAGAGTAAGGAGAACAATGCATTATAATTTCATGGCCAAAAAAATCCCACATTGCTGGAAAGTATCTCCACTTACAATATTTCTCTGCAGAGTACCACCCCATGCCTCATATTTAGATAAATATTCTTGAGACAATTATGTCTACAAGTAAAAAAAAAAACAACATCTAGAACCTGGTTTGTATAAATTTAATGTAAATTTTGTGGGTCTTCAAAAGGTTGCCTGTGTTCTTCAGTTTTGATCTGCACGGTGCTTGGAAGTTTCTTTACTTGCCCCATCTTTTGTATTAATTCTTGTAGGTAATTGACCATAAACTGTATGGAAGCAGATCAGAATATGAAGGCACACTTGACAGAGTCCTTGAAGAATTCTCTGTGGATCTGATTTGTCTGGCAGGATTTATAAGAGTTTTGACTAGCAACTTCCTTAGGAAATGGAGTGGTAAGCTAGTGGAACGAACTATTGTTGTATTAAAGTTGTTTTTTAATTGCTCAGAAGCAGGACCGGTGCTAGGGGTTTTTGCGCCCTAGGCGAGGGGGCGGGGCATGTGACGTCATTGCGCATGACGTGCGGTGCCCCGCCCCCTGCCCGCCGGGCGCCCCGCGCCGCCGCGATTTTCGCTGCTGGTTGGGGTGGCACCGGGCGGCGGCGGGGGGCAGGCTGGCCAGAGCCCCCTCCATTTTGGCGCCCCCGCCGCCTTGGTTTTCGCCCCAACCTGCTTGCTCCGCCGCTGGTTGGGGCGGCAGGGGCGGGGGGCAGGCTGGCCAGCGCCCCCTCCATTTTGGCGCTCTAGGCAGTTGCCTAGTTCGCCTAAATGGACGCACCGGCCCTGCTCAGAAGGGTTGACAGCTGCTGAGGATCCAGCATGTATAAGGCAAAGTAGGATCATAAGAATTTCTAGGCTGGATTCATATACTCAATCAAAGCAGTGATTTTCAATTGGTGATCTGCATGCGGGGCTACCGTTTCCATTTTGCACATCCTTGTTTGTCTCTTTGATATGTCTGAACAGGGATTTCATTAATTATAGGGAAAATTTTGAGCACTTATCCATCACTTTCACCATTAACTAAAGGAGGAAATGCCCACAAGCAGGCACTCGCATCTGCATACAAAATTGCTGGCTGCACGGTCCATTTTGTGCTTGTAAGTATCTTCCTGCGAATAAAGAAAACACCTCTTTCTGTTTTCTGCACACCTGCAAATAATTCTCATTCTTGACACAGGCAGAGATGGGGTATCTAGGTCAGAGATGAGGTTTTTTTGTGATCCTTCTGATGTTATTGGGCTACACTTCTAATCATTCCTGGCCATTGGCTATGCTGGTTGTGGCTAATGGGAATCCGACAACATTGGGAGGGCCACAGGTTCCCTATCCCTGAGTTTGATGTTATTTAGAGTAACTACCTTCTAGTTATAAATGTTGCCTTGCCCCCCCCCAAAGGACTATGGAATATTGCTATTCCTCCAATTTGCTTTGAACAAAGGAATCAGTTCACTAAAGCAGGCATAGGCAAACTCCGGCCCTCCAGTTGTTTGGGACTACAATTCCCATCATCCCTAGCTAACAGGACCAGTGGTCAGGCATGATGGGAATTGTAGTCCCAAACAGCTGGAGGGCTGGAGTTTGCCTATGCCTGCACTAAAGTCTCTGAGACCTCCCTGTTCCTGGTGACATATCCCTACACCTTGTTCTCCTCAGCCCTTGATGTTTTCTAGCAGTTGTAACAATATTAACTCCAAGCTCATTTACATTGCAATAAATGCATGGCCTGTTCATCCAGGAGGAAGTCCCATTAAGTTTAATGGTGCTTATTCCCTTGAAAGTGGGATTAGAACTGCAACCTTATCCGCCTTCTCAAATAAACATCTCCAACCACCAATTCCTAACCTGCCCCTCTGCCTAGTTGTATTACCCATTAGTCTTCCTGCATGCCATTTTTAAGGAGCTAACTATCAGTGACTGTAAAGATGAGATGAACAACCAGGTGGCATTAAAAAAAAAAATCAAAAACAAATACCATGTGTGTGCGTGCGTGCGTGCAGACGCCATGATTAAAAAGTGGTTGCTACTTACATCATCAAGGTTGGATGTAGCTTGGGCCATAATGTGCTCCTCATCCCTTTTCAACCTGCCACCTGTCCTTTATATTACAACTTAAAATTCTGCTAATCTTTTCCAGGCTGAATTTCAGTAACACTACTCTGCCCCAAGCCCTTTCTGCTTCTGTTGCTCTTCATGTGGAGTCACCTATCTTAATGGAATCTCTCTCTCTCTCTTTCTTTCTCTCTGGAGGATACTAGTCTCGAAGCAGTAATCTTACAAGAGCCTGTCTCTGTGAAGGCAGAAGACACGGAAGAGACCTTGTCAGAAAAGGTCAAAGAAGCAGAGAGCCGGGTATTTCCTGTTGCCCTGCAGCTGGTTGCCAGTGGAATGGTGCAACTAGGAAAGGATGGCAAAACCTACTGGAAACGAGAGAGTCGGGAGCTGGTCCATCAAAAGGAAAGGCAGGATTGTTCCTCCTCTTAAACTTTCCTATAAGCAGCTACAATGCAGCAATGAATAGTGACAGTTACAATAATTAAGGCTGAAACTGTCAAATTCCTCTTATCCAAGTGCTTTTCCTTTGCTAAAATCAGAGCATGGGGGTCAATATTGGTTCTTCAAGTGAGGAAAGCATGCTCAATGGACACAATATGGTGCATAATTAGCTTCAGGGCAGGGTGATTTTACTCTCACCCTGACTCCATGAAATTCACGTGCATACCCCACCAGATAATTAGCATTAGGAGGGGAAATCTCTGGCACCAACATAGCTCCCACTCCCCATACAAATACTACTATTTCAAAGAATTAGGTGGAGAGGGGCTGTGGCTCAATGCAGAGTATCTGCTTTGTATGCAGGAGGTCCCAAGTTCATTCCCTGGGATCTCCAAGTAGAGATGGGAGGGAGCTGCTGCCAGTCAGTGTAGACAGTACTGAGGTAGATGGACCAATGGGGATGGCGCTATATAAGGCAGCTACCTAGGATTCCTTTCCCCATCCTCCACACAAAGTTTTATCATTCTGTTTCTCATTCTGCATTGTCTTGGCCACATCACTGCTGACCTCAGAGGAGAGGTTTCTGTGGCCTTTGCTGGTATTATAAAAGCCGTATGGGTTTTGTGGCACCAGCCACAGCAACAAAAAACAGATAAGGGGATGTTGCAGCTGGCTTTTGCCAACTGCAGGGAACAGGAATGAGAAACTTGAGCAGGCATGTGCTGAACTGCATGAAATCAGTGTGTGTTTGTGTCACTTGTAAAGGCAAAGGATACAGTGGTGCCTCGCAAGACGAAATTAATTCGTTTTGCGAGTCTTGTCGTCTTGCGAGTTTTGTCGTCTTGCGAAGCACGGTCCTGCGAACCGCTAGATGGCGCTGTTTCCCATAGAAATGCATTGAAGCGCGGTTTCCCATAGGAATGCATTGGGAACTCGCAAGACGTTTTCGTCTTGCGAAGCAAGCCCATAGGGAAATTCGTCATGCGGAGCAACTTCAAAAATGAAAAACTCTGTCGTCTAGCGAGTTTTTCGTCTTGAGAGGCATTCGTCTTGCGGGGTACCACTGTATTATTTCCCCCTCAGGTTTGCAACTGGATTTATATTCTAAAGATCTTTAAACCAGAACTTCTGAGAGCTCCCTTATATGCCATTCGAAGCACACCTGAATCACCTTTTAAATAACTTCCCACATAAAACTAGTCAGTCAGTCAATATATGATGGGTATCCAACATAACATGGGTGCTGGTTGATAATTTTCCTGAACTTTCTGCATTTAGCTATGATAGTTTTCACTTCAAATGATCCTCAGCTCTATTCTCACAGGGTGTGCCACAATCATGTTTAGGAAACTCTTAAGATGGTACGTAGTAAGAAGAACGTTTCTTGCACTTACTTTTTGTTATGTACAAACACATTGGATGAAATTGCATTGCAAAACCATTTTTCACACACGGTGACTTGAGTGTGCACAGCTGTCTCTCCTCCTGGAAGGACTGATTTGTACAGTTTAAATGGGGCAGCGGTGCATGAGTACACAAAACCACCCTCCTGGAAATAACGGGTAAGCGTGGGCTGCTGGTGGAACAGAGATTAGTGTACCAATGTCATTTCTCTTGATAAAAATATATGAAACACTCTAGCTAAAATCTAGATGCAGTGGGTAAGCTTGTCTTCTTATATGGCCTGATCATTAAAAGCAGAACACCTCTGGTTTATTTTTGGCTTCAGGTTGCTTCTTTTTTGGAATGTTTCCACCAGCAAGACTTGCTTAGGAACTGACAAGACACTGCAAGGCAACTGTAAGGAGAGAAATCTTTTAACTATCACCCAGAAATTAACATAGATATGTATGTAATTTCTTAATTATTTTTTTTATTAGAATGGGGTTTGATATCACTGTACATTTGGGTACAAAACAGATAAGAGGAATGTAACAGTACTGTGCTATATAGTCCAATTCCTATGGAAGCTTAGCATTTTAACACTGATTAGTTTTGTAAATAGCAAAATCATAACACAATGGAAATATAGTATTCTCTCCTTTAATGAACCAGAATGATGATTTTTTTAAAAAGGCACATGTAATATGTAGGCACCTACTTCTTTTCTTTCAAACATGAGTTAGGTGAATTCCATCCTCACTGTGCTTTCTAGCTATGATACAAACATACTGAAGTACAAGTTACTGCATGCCAACATGATGTCATGGGTTAAGTTTTAATAGAGAATTAAAATATGTTTCACAGTATAATATATTTATAAAAGGGGTGGGGATTGAATCTCCCACATGTGATTAGCTGAATACAGCCTTGGTTACTGCCATGTATTTCTTTGATTTTCTTGTGCTCACCAATCGCTATGAAATACTTCGATCTTTAGCACTATGGCCAAAAAACCTGATTCTGATTCACCTTGCTATTCCGAAAGAAATGTTAAAAAGAATGGGTGTTAAAATGCCTAATTAATGCTATGACCACAGATAGTTTTATTGTGTATTCCCTTTTCCTGGGAGTAGGCATGGTCTGTTTGTGAAGGCAATGCCTGGTTTAGACAAGGGCACTGCCATGTAGCTGGCCTCTTGATGCAGGCGTGGCGTAGTGTGTACTAGGTGGCAATCTGTTTGAGTGAAATGGTTGCCCACAAGGGCTTTGAATATTTCAGTGCACCTTTCACGATGCTGTGGGTGACCCTGGCGTTAATCATACAAATGGTTTACCATGAGGACCTGCGTCTGCAGAGGTCCATTTTAAGAACCTGTATTATGGCAAAAGTATTTGAATATTTGAGATGGCAAATTCACCCCCTTCCCAATTTGGTTCTGTTTGGCTTTCTCATCTTGCTGCCCTATGCTACAGAATTAAAGCAAAAATTATGCATCGTAGTTGTTGCTGTTTTCTTGTCTCCTGCATTTCAGTTGTGCTTTCCCGAATTCCAGCGTAACTTCCCATCTCCTCCTAGCTGTACTTCTCCACTTGCTACTAACTGCATAGCAGCAGGGAAGGCTCTGTGCTCTGCCTCCTTCACCCTTTCGCATAAAGTCTCCTCTGTGTCTCCAATCTTCACGGGGACTGGCTCTTGAAATATGATTGCTCCAGCATCAACTTCCTCCTAGAAGATGGAGGGATAAGATGGAGAGATGGTCGAAATTATGAGCTCTAGAACATGGCCTTGGTTTGCTTTCATGACCTCTCATTGGTCTCTTTGCCCTTTAAAGAAATTATCTTCAACACTACAAGCTATCTTGAAATTGGCTAATTCTGTACCACAAATATTTAGTCTGACTCCTGTCTGGTCTAGTTAGCTGTAGAAGAGAATTCAAGAGAAAACTGTAAAACCCACACCACTATGAAAACCAGGTAAAATATTATTACAGTTCACAATAATAAATTATTTCTAAACTGTGAAGTAAATGAAGCAGTTCAATGACTGTGCTCACCAGCTGCATAGATTCCTTAAGTTAACCTTGACCTGGTCTGCAGCTGGCAGCAGTCAGGCTGGATTCAAAAAGATTCCCCAATTACTGAGCTGTAGTAGACTTCAGGCTATGCTGAAGTGGGCAGGAGGTGCAGCAACTGTCTAATTAGTATATTTTGTGCTCAGATCACTGGCCAACCTTTCACAGTCTGTGTAAATTAATCCCTCTGCATTCATTGTGGGCTGAGAAGCGACCTGAGAATCAATTCAAACTAAGATTATTATTAACAGAGTAGCAAAAAAAGGAGAACATACAGCAACAAAGTGCACAGTACAACCAGTGACTCTGACTCCAGCCTCCAGTACCAGTCTATGGGCATTTGCTCCTTTAAATGAAGGCAGCAAAGATGGGTGAATATTCAATATTTTTCCTAGAAGTAAAAAACAAAATTCATTTTTTTTAGTTCTCCTAGCATTACAATGCTTAAACAATAAATTATTGATGTACTAATTACAACAAAATATGTAAAACGAAGCAGTTTTTTTCTGAAACTTCCACCTTCTTGAATGAACTGATGACAATTAGATATAGACTAGAAACTACAATGTCTGAATCAACACTATCAGACAAACCGTAGCCACCAACCCAGAATCTGAAACTAGTTTTCAAACCAGCTGCATTTTGGAATAAGCAATAATGGGACAGCTATGAGACAGCTGGTTTACTAATAACATGGAGAATATTAATGTCCCTTTTTCACATCAATAATGATTATTTTTAAAATGTAGAGATATCCCTCTAAATTTGTGCGGTTTTTAAACTAGGAAATTAGCAAAATCTCTTAACTGAAAATGAAACTGTTGTCTAACTGGTTCATATACTACCGGTATACACAACATTTAACAGCATGGGCATTTCTAGTTCAAGTGCAGTATATCCAGATGCATTTACCATCCCACTTTCTGACAAAAGGACCAGATAAGATTCGCATAAATCCCGCAAGGCAGACCAGCTCAACTGAGAACTCTTCAAGGACTTTATCAACTGCGCTGTCAAACTCTGTGCGACTGCTGTACAGCTTGTGGTCAATTACCTAAGACAGGGTAAAAGATTGTGAGATTATGGGATACATTTATCCCCCCCATCATTAATGCTAAATATTTCAGAAATGCTGAACATTTTGAACGGTCAGACACAGACATCTAAACTCATCACCAAAACAATAAGCTGTGGCTGCTGGCTTTGAAGAATGCCAAGCAGGAATTCGAGGGCAGGCCAGGGCTAGGATGTCCAGGCCAGGGCAATGTTTCTCCAGACGGTCAAGGGCATTTGCCCCCTGTGACTGGACATGCAAAGGTGTATCTTTAACATGCTCAAAATATTTCATATACGTTATTCTCAACAACCCTTACTACAATCCAGTACAGCGTAGCAGTATTAATATCTCAATATTGCAGGTGGGAGGTTGTGGTGGAGACAGATTGACTTCCTGAAGACCACTTAGCAAGCTCATGATACTGAGGACAAAAATGAACCATCAGTTTGAAATTTCATTTGTAGAAAATGACTCAAACCAAACCTTAGCTCTCCTAGATAGTTTCCACATGTATGTTGAGTGCCCCTGAACAGAGTGGTTTTTGTTAGTTTTACAAAACAATAACCATTAAGTTACACATGCCAACATGTTGAACATTTACTTACTTTTGTAGGGATGCCAGCTCTTTCAGCTTTTCTTAGCCCTTCTACACCAGCTTTGTTAGAAATGACAAGGACTATTTGTGCATAGCTAGTTGGCTTCTTTGTACTAGTTATTAAAGCTTCCAGATTTGTACCTGAAGGATCCAAGACAATCAAGTGAAAATATATTTAAGATGGACTTAAATATTCTGAAAACATTTTTAAAAGCAGCAAAATAGCAACTTGATTCAGTAAGTATAGAACCATCGCTGGGTTGGATGGCAAAATACACTTTTGCAGCACATTCCACACATTCATTTCTGTTCCATAGTGCATATTTAAAAAAAAGAAAAAAGCTGCAAAAATACTGCCATTTAAATCTCTGGTATTCGGCTGGATTGCTTTCAACTTAAAAGAGTTTTTGAAAGCCACCTCTACCCCATAAAATCCTGAGCCATAAAACTCTAATTTTGTTTGTTTGCAAAATACAGCACCTTGCATTCTGTGTTTAGGCAGAAAGGTGTCTGATCACTTGAAGATTGTCACTTGTGAAAATGTGCCTTCATCATTGTCTCAGGAATCATTCACTCATCTGACTGGTTTAACCCAGCCACTCTGGGCAGCTTCCAACAAATTAAAATACAGTAAGGCATCAGATATTACAAACTTCCCTATACAGGGCTTCCTTCAGATGTCTTTTAAAAGTCATATAGTTGTTTATCTCTTTTACATCTGACGCGAGGGCATTCTACAAGGCAGTTGCCACTACTGAGAAGGCCCTCTGCCTGGTTCCCTGTAACCTCACACACTGCCAGAAGGCCCTCAGAGCTGGATCTCAGTGTCCAGGCTGAATGATGGGGTGGAGATGCTCCTTCAGGTGTGCAAGGCCAAAGTTGTTTACGGTATGGTCTGACTAAACTACTTCAAAGCAGTCTTCCAGAATACCCCAACCTATGGCCTCAAAGATGGCATTCATTTCTCACAATGGAGAATGCAGGAGTCTCACCTGTTCCAGAGATGAGGACGCCGACCCTTGTTTTGCTTGGTTGGCTTTTGCTTCGTTGGCTGTGGAAGGACTCTATCCTATTTGCCTGTAAGGCTTGAAGTAAGTTGTTGACTTCAACGTGGGCAGACCCTTCAATAAAAAAAAAGAAACATTAGCTGTAAATAAACAGAACTAAATAATTAGAAAGAAAGGGAGCTGCCTTCTAGTGAGTCACACCATTTGGTCCATAGAGCTCAGTACTGTCTACACTGACTGGCAGCAGCTCTCCAGGGTTTCAGACTGGGGACATTCCCCTGGAGATGGCTGGGTATGAAGCTGGTACCTTCTGCATGCAAAACAGATGCAGTCCTAATTCAGGACTGCTGCAGCACCACCACCCCATTAAAAATAATCACCCTCACAAGTCATCCCCAGATAGATGAGGCTCTGCATAGTGACCTGCTTGACGGCGTACAACTTTTCCAATCAGCCAGGCCTCTTCATGCCTCTGGATGTCCTTCAGAACTTGCCCAGCCAGCTCTTTCTGCACAACCAGGACTGAACCAATCCCACAATTAAATGTTCGAGCCATTTCTTCCTCTGACAGATTTCCCTCTTTCTGAAGCCAAGAAAAGATGTTTGGTATCTTCCAGGTTACGGCATCTGAAAATAACCAGAGTTGTATTGTAACACACTTTTTTTTTAATCAGTCAACAAGCATTACAGAGAAATTAAGCTGACAATTCTGATTGAACTTAATAAACATAAAAGTGATAAGCCCAGTAATAGCAAAAGATCCAATGGTTATCACTGGCAATTGAAGGAAACGTATTTAACCAATCTAACCACCTATTTTAAAAATTATTATCTTTTTCAATTGATTCAAAATCTTTTCAAATCAACTAAGGCCACATTCACACCATACATTTAAGGCATAATAATACCACTTTAAACAGGCCTGGACTCCCACAAAGAATTCTGGGAGCTGTAGTTTGTTAAGAGTGCTGAGAGTTAGAAGACACCTATTCCCCTCACAGAGCTACAGTTCCCATAGTAGTTTAACAATCGTTTTTCACAGGAAACTCTGGGAATTGTAGTGTTGCGAGGGGAATAGGTACTTCCTAACAACTCCCAGCACCCTTAACAAACTACAGCTTCCAAAATTATTTGGGGGAAGCCATGACTGTTTGAAGTGGCAACATAGTGGTTTAAATGTATGGTGTAAACGTGGACTGAGTGTCCACAGAAAGCCATATAAAACTGTGGTGAAAGGCAATGTCTAAATTTCATTCTACTCTTTATTTAGTGAATGTGAAAATCCATCCTTAAAAATATCTTAAATCAGTCAATTTTGAGATAAGTGTGGATTTCAATAAATGGGGGCAGGAGGAGAAGGGAGAAACCGAGTTAAAGAAAGGAAAATGGCATCGATAAAAATTAAGAAATATTATATCAAGCTTGCAAGTTTTGCCTAGGTGTTCACCATGACTGAGACGTTCTTACCTAGAACTACCCCAAAGGATGCTGGGAGTACACGTGGAATGTTCTCCAGCAGCCCTCCTCCAGTGATGTGGGCATAGGCCTTCACGTAGCCTGAACGAAGAACCGGCAGGAGAATCTTGCTATAGATTTTAGTGGGCGTAAGCAGTTGTTCTCCTGAGGAGGCAAGTCATTAACAAGTCGTTATGCAAAAGCATGATAAAGCACAAAAGCACACGCAGGGTGAAATGCATCAAGGAGGCCTTACGCAGATATTGCTGTGGTCCTCCCTCATGTGTTTACTGAATGAAAGGGGCTCCATATTACAGTGGTACCTCGGGTTACAAACACTTCAGGTTACAAACGCTTCGGGTTACAAACTCCACTAACCCGGAAGTAGTACCTCGGGTTAAGAACTTTACCTCAGGATGAGAACAGAAATTGCGCGGTGGCAGCAGGAGACTCCATTATCAAAAGCGAGCCTCAGGTTAAGAACGGTTTCGGGTTAAGAACGGACCTCCGGAACGAATTAGTTCGCCCAAGGTACCATTGTAATTACATTACATGGCTTATCGCTTCTGCAGTCCTGCACCTGGATCCACGTTCAATGTGGGGGTGTCTATAAGGGCGGGGAGGGGGTAGAGAGAAAGCCTACACATACATGCATAGACTTCCGCGGGAGCTGGGACTCTGCATGACTGGCACTCTAGCTTACATTTTATTATTTCTATTTATTTCATAAAATGCACACACTGCTTGATTGTAAGCAAGCCCAAATCGGTTTTACATAGGATGCCTGTGCACACAGGCATTCCCTCTGCAGATGTCTATGCCTAATCCATGAATGTTGGAGACAGGACTGGGGGGAGGGACATAAGATTAGCATTGGAAGGCGGCTAACGAAGTGCAAATGTCACACAAGCATGGAAGGAGGTAAAAGTATTCCAACTCATTTTTCCTCACTAGTTGCCCTTTGAGAGAAACCAGGGTCAGGAGCCTTTTCCAACGTGAGGGCCACATTCCCTCATGGGCAATGATCTGGGGGCCATGTATTTCAGTGGCCGATGTGGCCAGAGGCAAAGAAGCAGATGGAGCATCAAGTGTGACTCTTTTGTCTTAAAACAGTTAGTTACATCCAAGCCATGCGAAATTGAGAGGCTTCAATGCACCTCCCCACATCCAAGCAAGTTGGAGTCACTATCACAGCTCGAGGGCACATTCCAAAAGCATAGGAAAGAAAATAAAGAAATAAAAACACTCAGGGAGGGGCTAGGTCTGTGAGGGGGGCAGCCTGGAGAGAGTTCCAGGGGCCAAAGAGAGAAGAGAAGCCTGGAAAACCACATTTGGCCCCAGGATCTGAGTCCCCCGCCCTTTGATACAAAGACCCAAAATGTCCTAATAACCGAAAATTGACCAAAGGTTGTTCCCTGTGACGTAGACAGAAGAGGAAAATTAGGCAATTATTGATCTTACCTAATGTCTGGTTACCAGAGCGGCCCACTGGAGGTGAGGAAAAATCTAAAGAGGACTTCTCGACAATCTTTCTCACAAGGCTAAACCCGTTGCTGTGAACACCAGAGGAAGCTATTCCAATAATCGCATCTCCCTCGACAATTCTGTCTAGCCTGGGAAGCATCTGGTTTCGTTCCACAGCTCCAACGGCAAAGCCCCCCAGGTCATACTCTCCCGGTGGATACATGCCAGGCATTTCAGCTGTTTCTCCTCCTGAGGTGGCAATAGGAGACAGAGAAAGGGACTGTGAGTGTTAAACCAAAACCACTGGTGACATTATAGGAACTCTACTTCCGAGATTCTTACGTACACTGAAGTATAGCAAGCACTGCCTGTCTTAGATGGGTTTTTTGTGGTTTTTTTGCTTGTTGATTACATTTTATTGAATTTTCAAAGTTGTACATCCAAAGAAGGAAATGAAAAACAAGAACAAGAAAATCATAGGTGCTTTTGGCACTCTTAAGGAATGGCACACAGAAAAACAGGAAACTGCCTTAAACAGAATCCTACCACAGATCTATCCTGCTCGATACTGCCCACACTGACCGCTAGCAACATTGCAAGGTTCTCAACATGAGTCCTTCCCAGCCCCGTCTGGAAATGCCATTGGACTAAATTTGGGACCTTCTGTGTGCAAGGCTGATATTCTGCCACTGAGCATGTTCCCTTCCCATGTTGCGGATCATGCCATGAAAAATGATTCAGTTTCTCAAATTCTGCCAATTTTAAAACGGAGGAATCAGTCAACAACATGTGTGAGGTATGTGTGTGTTACACGATTAAGTAAAGAACAAAGGATTTCAAAATGGAACAGCCAGAACAAGCAAAACAGCAGTTCTGATAAGTAAATAATCTAGGAAAAGGTCGTATGAGAGTTTGCCTAAGTACAAAGTCACGGTGAGCCCACTCATGACGCAAGGAGAGGCGACTGTCTCGAGCAGCAGGATCCACAGGGGTAGCAGATATAGATCTTTATTTTCCCTGTTGTTCCTGATGTAGATCTTCACCCACCCCTTCTTCCCTGGTGGGGACGGGGGTTGCCATTTTGTCATTTGACTCAGGTGCCAAAATGTCTGTACCAAGTTACACAACCAGGAGTATCACACAAGATAGCTCTTGCTGTTGTGCCACTTCAGACTGCTGATGGGGGCACATGGATTATGTGTTTGAAACCTCACACACTCACCTCACAGAGTGTTTGTTGTGGGGGAGGAAGGGAAAGGAGAATGTTAGCTGCTTTGAGACTCCTTCGGGTAGTGATGAAGCGGGATATCAAATCCAAAAACTCTATATAAACGCTTCCTGCACACAGAAAACTAGCATGTTAGAGGGCAAGGACTGGGACTGAATCCAGCCTTCTTTAGAGGCAGATTTAGGGCAGTGTGACTGGTTTCCACCTTCCCACCTCCTTCCCAAAGTCTAGTTAGCACTTGCCCAGCTTTGGGAAGAAGATAGGAGGGCTCTACAACCCTGAGAGAGTCTTTCACCTCCTTCCCAAAGCATGGCCCCTTGCTTAGCTGGCTTTGGGAAGGCAGCGTGAGGGCTGGGGGGAGCATGAATTTTGGCCTGGCACAGGGCGCCATATTACCAAGGCCTGCCCCTGCCTTCTACACTCTTCACCTCTTCAGAAGGTTCCCCTTTTAAATTCCCCCCTCCCTCATAAAATAAAACAGGGCACACTGTGATGACCCACTGCAAACTGAATGTGTAAACTGATTCTTGGATCCATAGCAGCCGGACACAGTATATGAATCAACCTCCTGCAACATTAAGGTTTGCTTTTAACTAAATGCAGGAACCTGAGTTTTCTAATCACATACAAGGAATGAGTGATCATTCCTACCGAGGAGCGCACATCCTGCCAGTTTACAAGCGTCAGCTATTCCAGCGATGACTGCCTGAGCCGTCCCGACATCAAGTTTCCCACAGGCAAAATAGTCCAGGAAAAAGAGGGGCTCAGCACCCTGAGCTAGGATATCGTTGACACACATGGCAACCAAGTCTTGACCAATGGTGTCGTGCTTATTGCATAGTTGGGCAATCTGTAATGAGAATTAGACAAATCACACCCGAGCTTGGCAAGACTTGGGAACATCAGAACAGCCCTCCTGGATCAGGCCACGGGCCCATCTAGTCCAGCCTCCTTGTTCTCGTGGTGACCAACCAGATGCTTATATGCAATAGCACTCTCACCACTTCTGATTCCCAGCCACTGGTATTGAACATAACTGAGATTTATTAATATTTGCATATAAAATACATATATATATCATAACACAATAACACAATATCCATACATAACACAATATCCATACTCTCATACATCCCTCCTTACAGTCTACATTTATTTACATACATACATACATACATACATACATACATACCTCACTACATTCCTTTCAATCCTATCATCTATATCTCCCATTTTATCATTCTACCTTGCTTCTTTCTCCTCTAATTCCCATCTTCCCTATCGCTTCTTATCCTTACACACTCATACATACCTATCCCTCTTCATACTTACTTACCCTCTCTCCTACTTCATACCTCTTCTTTCTTCCATCCTCTTCCATCCTGTTCCCTACATCTCCCCTTCCCCCCTCCCCCTTCCCCCCCTCTACCTTCGATCTTCTATCCTTAAAATTCCGGAGACCCCAAGATACTTTTATGCAACTCCTATTTATATCAGCCAGGCTTAGGAAAGGGACATTGACGCTATATTGTGCTCTTGGACATTTTTTCAAAAGTATACTGGAAAATTCATTAGTTGCCAGGCCTCAAAAACTGTGCCCTTCCATTTGCTCTCCTGTGAAGGACTGACATCTGTTTCAGACACATATCTGAATGTGATGCAAATAAAGTTATTCATGGGGCAGGGGGAAGAAAGAGGGTATTGTAGATGCCAAGGACTGAATCAGGGACCTTTTGCATGCTTTGCTGCCAAACTATGGTCCCTTTCTGTAGTATAAAATTGTATAAAGAACCTAACACTCAGTTACTAAGTAAAAATCCAGTTGTCAGCCTAAAACCTTCAAAAGTCCATTAAAGCTGCCCAGCCCACACAACCTTCCCATTACCTTGAGCTTTGTTCCAACACCATCAGTTCCAGATACCAAAATTGGATCTTTATATCCAGCTGCTTTCAAGTCAAAGAGGCCAGCAAACCCTCCTAGGTCAGCATTACAGCCTACCAAGCAGGAAGAAAAGGACTCATTCACCAAGGTCTCGTTAGCATGATGGAGGTGCTTTAGAGACAGCTATAGAATTATTTGTCAAACCACATCCCTGATTGGTTTTGCCCTTCTTCAGATCTGGAAGCAGCACCGCAGAGCGAACTGGGCAGGGAAAGGGGACAAAATATCTTCCCACCATGGATCTCCCTGGTGCCTAGATTATTCTGCAGCCAATCAATTGGAATTAACAGCAAAGTTGAGGGATGAGCCTCTCCCTCCTGCTCTCCTTTCTCCTACATTTAACTTGCTCTACAATGTAATCCAATGCATTTTTACTCAGAATCAAGTCCCACTGTATTCAACTGGGAGAAAAGTTCACTGAACTCAGTTGGGCTAAATTAACCTTGCTCTGTTAACCTCTGCTTTACAAAAAAAATTGGGTGAGGGGTGGGTGGGATCCTGACGCTGCAGTCAGTTAAAGGGTCTCTATCTAATATGGTACAGATATGTTAAATGGAATGGTTTTCCTTCAATATATTCTGCAGGTCCTAACTACAGCACAATTCCAGTATTCTGAAATCTCTGCACAATGGCTAAACTGCATGCCTCATCTGGAATTCTTAGTGCAAAACGTAAAATACAAGAGTTGCATATATATTTTTACAAGAACTCAAATTTTCATGAACTTATTATACAAATGTTTTGATTAGAATGTACAGATTTTATCTTACCTGGCCTAGATGTGGCCGCTGCTAAAGGTTTAATGTTCTGAACCAACGTGTTACCAGCTGCAATATCTACACCACTGTCTTTGTAAGTCAGGCCCCTAAAAGGGCAGAATAGCCAATAGTCAATTGATTCATACATACAATCCATCTATAGCAGTATTTTCCAGTGCCAGTATAGAGGTGTAAGAATTCGCTGGCAACTTTTCCAGTGCCTTTAAGAAGTATAGGTGAGAGTGTGTGCTCCAAAAGGCCTGATTTCAAAGGTCAGTAGCTCTGTGGCAGTCCTTACAATCCCTGTGCTCTTGGATTGAGTGGTCCCTCAGCTGGGACTAGTTCCCTGCCCATCCCTGCTCCACACTTTTCACATTCCCAGATGTGTATCACAGCAACTGCATGCTACTGAAGGAACAGGTCTACTCTGAAGTAAGCCCTACTGAATTACTGCCAGGTAAGTGGGAGTTAGGATTGCAGTCTTAGTTGACATGTGAGCCCAAGACTCCCGGGTCCAAGTCCAGTGTCTGTTAAATGGATCATGCTGACTTTTGCAAACAACAATATATTTTTCAGGGGTTTCCAGGCTTAGCAGAAGTAAAAAGGGAACATGCCTTGGAGAATATACCTTGCATATAACTTGTAATATTTTTAAAGCTACACATCATCTTCATCAGCTAAGCCCAAATGTATTTTGAGTACACCATTTACTCTCCAGGCATAAACTCAGATGCGCTAGCTATAAACTCAAATTAACTATTGCTGTTTAGGCTTAGAATGTGCATGAACGAGTCCACTTACATCTGGCCAAATATTGCCTTGTCTGCTTTTTTTTTGGGGGGGGGAATCAACTCAATGGATAGAGCACACTACACAGATTCATATCATTTACCATTTCTAATCAAATACTACACATTCCGTAAAAATAAAGCTAGATACTGCACCATTCTTAGAAACTTTATTGCATATACAAAAGACTAGTATTACAGTATACTAACAACCTGATGCCATATGCTTTCAGCTTTATGCTAACAGTGTATTTCATTCATAGTAGAAGGCTATTTTATAAAAAGGTAGTACTTCTTCAATAGTTCATATTTTGTGGCACTGACAAAAACATTTAGGTTAAAGGTTAGATTAATTCTATCAGTGTAGCTGCATTAGTGCAAGATGGCAATTGAGGCAGTTATACTGGTAAAAATGTCTTTGCTTGATCTTTACAAGAGTAGCCTCCAAGTGGTTGTGTCAGAAGATTTTCACACACCAGGACAGGGCTGGGGGTGATGGGAGTTGTAGTCCAATAGTATTGGGGTGGTGGTGGTGGTGCTCAAATTCCTATCCCTGCTCTAAAGCCTAAGTGTACCAACCTCTTGCATCCTCAACTTTTATTTCCCTCAAAAATGGATTAATTCGTAGTAATATGAATAGATGCCAGTGTAGTCACTCTTAAGCATTTTGGGAGTACCAACTTCATGTAGGGCCACGTTGCTGTTTCATTCTTGTCACCCACTAGTTTTTCACTCGTTAACAAAAAAGCTACACAACCTTACAAAGAATTCCGGGCAATGTAGTTCCAAGAGGAAACAAAAAAAAGTCTCTCTTTGAGAGCCCTTATCTTCTCAAAAACAGGACAGATAAACAGATAATATTGTGTCATGAATGTTGCATTAGTAGCCGTGGAAAAAGTAAGCGTAAGCTATCTTATGTTTTGTTCAACAGTGTTTTAAGTCTTCAGTAAAAGAAATACTTATTCATTACCCATTAATTAATCCTAGTTGTTTTTTAGATAATACACAAGGATATCCATTAAGAATAGGTATATGAGGATATTGTATAATATATTGATACAAAATTTTACTGAAACATGGAATGATTATGTAGCGATTTGCATGAATTATGTCTTGTGTTTAACACATATTCTTACTATCGCCTTCAGATTTGGCCTCAGATAGGTACCTGGATTCTTTAAGGAAAGCTATAGCCCGATAACCAATATCCTTTCTATAAATGGCCCCTTTGAACTGGATGACTCCTACTCCTTTGTTGGCTTCTTCCAGTGCGGTGACAAGGTCCTTCTTGATAGCTGTCACAGTGAGGACTCTGCCGCCATTGGTCACCACTTTGCCATCTTTCATAGCTGTGCCTGCGTGGAACACCTGCAAACCCAGCTCTTTGGCCCGAGGAAATCCTATAAGGTGAGAATTTTTTTTTAAAAGTTTCCTGAAAACATTTGCCATACATCTATTGAGTACACAAGCAATTATAAATATGCCTAACCAAATAAAAATGGCAGTGAACTCAACCCATTAATAAATAAAAAGTTGATGAAAAAGGACACGTGTGGGCCAGAACTGATCTGTCTGAAACCTCTACGGCAGGAGTGGCTTATATGTGGTTGTCGCGCAATTGCTGGTTCACATGTGGCATCTATCCTAATATCATCCCCTTTTGTGTCTGCCTCCCTCATTAAAAACCTTCAGGAAGAATTTACAAATATGGCTGAAATATACTGTTCCCAACAACCCTGAAATAACTGGCTGGGAGAATGTTTTGAAACTTTAAAATATGTCTTTTTCATTGCTGATATCCCTGGGCTCCTTCAGGAGGAAGGGCAGAATATTTATTGAGATTTTATGATGATACTATTAGCTATGTTGGCTGGAGTCCAATGACATCTAGAGGATAATAAGATAGGTACCCCTGTTCTATGAAATTACATCCCGACATTTGACACCGTACTGTGACTTGAGTGCCAGGAAATAAATCAGTGCTAAAACAATTAAAAATAAAATAAAAAGCCATTGAAAACATTTATGGTAAATTAAAAACATGTAAAATGCATTGCTTTCTCTTGATAATGTAGGGTGAACAAAGGCTTCAGTTTACTTGCTGGCATTCACACACACACGCACACACACACACACACACACACACACACACACACACACAGGACAGAGACAAAAGCACCCACCCACCCAAAGACCTCCTCACTCCTTTCCACCTTATCTTGTTCGAGACATATGGTTTACTGCAGGGCTGGGCAAAAGCATATCTCCAAGTGGCCTGTATTTTACAGTTGTTGCTGTTCCTTCTCGCCTTTTGATAAGGCGTCATTCCCCATGCTACGGCCACCAAGACATCCATGTAAGTTACCAAGATGGTCACATGTTTTGCAAAGGGATATCAAACAGAAAGAGCCCTAAAGCAACTGCTCGGGGGGGGGGGGCGAGTTAGTGAGAAGCTTCTCTTCTTTTGGCAGCCTGTAGATATGATGATTGAAAGTGGGAGTGCGAGGTCTCGAAGGCTGCAGCCCAACACCCTGGGGTAAACCTCTTTGACCTCGGTGGGGCTTACTTCAGAGTAGACATGTATAGGATTGCTCTGTAATGCTGCAGTCCCAAACACTTTGACTAGGGAATAAACCCCAATGAATTCAAAGGCACTCACTTCTTACTTATGTAAAAGGAGTTATCTATTACCAAATATACAACCAGTGTTTGGCTATACTGTAACCAGTCTTTTCTTGCAGAAATTAAAGTTGCTCTTTGTATTATGAGACAAAGTGGAAACTATCACTTTAGGAATCAAAAGCAGACCCTCAACTGGTTTAAACCAGTTATTTGAGATAGCCAACCTGCAAGAGACTCACATAGTCTCTTGTCAATCACATGAAAGTGGAAGGATATAATGTTCTACATGTTTAGAACCAGGGTGTCAGTTTCCTACCTGTTATTTCCAAACCCTTAGGATAGCTTCCTGGATACCCTTCACTAGCCATGACTACAGTCACAGCAGCCCAGTCTTCTAACCAAACAGGCATGTGGCAAGATAATTTTCGATCCATCGTTGCTTGTATAACCTCATAAAGGTCACTCTTAAGTAGTGGGAGAATTACCTACACAAATATAGACCAGAGTTAAGGCACATATTTCTGGTGTTACTTCTTAAAAAATGTAAGAAAACTAGAGAATTCCCAGTGAAATACCATGGAAATGACAAGAAAGTTAAAGAAGCATTTCAATGTATATTATATAATGTATGAGATCCTAAGCACATTGATTAGGAAACATTTTATTAAAACATGTGGAATTAGTTGGTGTAGACACACAAGTATGCTGAACAATATATTAAATATACCTTGCAGTGCAGTATAGTACAGTAATGAAGATCACAAAAATAAGACTGTGGTACTTTCCCATGAAGAAATGTCAGTAGTTTAGTTAAGATTCAAAATTGTGGCTATCATATATATGTATGTGCGTGTATATAATGTGTGTGTGTGTATAATTTTATTTATTAAAGAAGTAACAAAAACAAAACAAGACATTTACAACAATCCTCAAACCAGAAACAAAGGGTAAGTAAATATGTGATTATTAAATGATAATGAAAATAAACCTGCTTGATCGATGCTCACAATATGATCACACATTACATTTAAACCAATGCTTATCCAGGGGTAGTCAACCTTTTTATACCTACCGCCCACTAATGCTCAATGGAAGAAGCTTGTGCCGTAGAACCCCCTACCGCCCACCTAGAATCCTGAAACGCCCACTAGTGGGCGGTAGGGACCAGGTTGACAACCCCTGGTTATACAGTCGTACCTTGGTTGTTGAACACCCTGGAACTTGGACATTGACGCAAACCCAAAAGTGATTGTTTTGGTTTGTAAACCCAAAAGTCAAACGAGGCTTCTGCGGCTTCTGATTAGCTGCAGGAGCTTCCTGCAGCCAATCAGAAGCCGCAATTTGGTTTTAGAATGTTTTGGAAGTCGAATGGACTTCCGGAACGGATTCTGTTTGACTTCCAAGATAGGACTGTACTCAAAACACATAAAACGATGCAATTGCTATTTAATCATTCAGAAGAAACGTTTAGAGCCATGGTACCACGACATGATGTACTACTTGTACTGGCACATTTTTGGCTTAAATTGCAGTGCAGTACACTGTCTCCATATGTCAGCTTTCTCTCATCTACCTGTCAAATCTCCTTCCCTGGGAGTACCAGTTGCCCCCCTCCAGTCACTAACCCAGAGGCCCATGATCTGCCCAGGCATTCTGAGGGATAATTGAATTAGTCCAGCATGATCCAATCCATAGAGGGGTTTGGGAAAGAAAAAAGGTTAAAGCGCAATCTAACACATATCTGCTCAAAATTAAATCCCATTGAGTTGAATGGGGCTTTCTCCAAGGCAACTGGATGTACTGCAGCCCAAGATATACAGTGTCACTCACCTGACATTCCGGGTCACCAAATCTACAGTTGAACTCTAAGACTTTAGGTCCATCTTTGGTTAGCATTAATCCAGCATACAGGACACCTAAAGGAAAAAGGCACAAGATATTGAGGACAAACACAACCGGTAAATTTTAAAATAATGTTGCATTATTTTAAGATTATGACTACTATTTCCACCATCTAGAGAAGTATGCGGAGCTTTGTCAGCAATTGTTTGCATTCACTGCAGTTGTCCACAATTAGTTGCATTTTTGGACTGCTGTCATTTAAAAAACAAAACACTGCTTTAACTCATATAGCAGATGCTCAGAGTAGAACTAATGAAATCAATTGACTTCATTGGGTCTACTTTGCATATGGCTAATGATGGATATCACTCGTATAATGATACTTCCACTTACCAATGTAAGGAATACCCTCTTTTCTCATACCATCAACTGTTTTCTGGAGAACAGAATTTCTGATTTTCAGAAGAAGTTCCTTGGACAGCTAATAAAATGTGACAAAAGTAGAGCTTTTAAGAATGTAGAGAATTTAACCAATTCTAGCAACAAGAATCCATTGTGTCACACTTTTTTTTTTTTACTCCTGGTGTCAAGAATCTGTTTTTTCTATTACCGGTACTCAGCTCTGATGACAGGTGCTCTTTAGTAACAAGCTCTGACAAAGAAGCACTATAAACATGAGCTTTACCTGAGGTGCTGGGGAATATGCACCCATGCCGCCTGTGTTTGGGCCCTGATCTCCATCCATTAAGCGTTTGTGATCCTGGGCAGGTGGCATTGGGGCAACAGTGACACCATCCGTAAAGCATAAACACTGTAAGAAAAACAAGGTAAACCATGAATGGTTTATAACTATGCCAGGTAATAATAGAAATTAACTCAGTGTCCAGGTTTACAAAGATGATTATTAATAAGTTGCTAATTACGAGTAGTGCCCTCCTAATGATGGGAGACAGTCCAAGGTATAGGCAGGTAGCCGTGTTGGTCTGACGAAGTCAAAAAAAATTTAAAAAAAATTGTCCAGTAGCACCTTAGAGACCAACTAAGTTTGTTCTGGGTATAAGCTTTTGTGTGCAGGTATCTGAAGAAGTGTGCATGCACACGAAAGCTTATACCTAGAACAAACTTAGTTGGTCTCTAAGGTGCTACTGGACAATTTTTTAATTTAGTCCAAGGTATTTTACTTTTACTCAGTTGGCATTTCTTGAAACAATATACAACGGTACACTACTTTAGGTTCATTTGCATTCGTATAAACAAATGCAATATTTGAAAATGGATATCTCTTATACAAATTAGGAGCCAGACAAATTATGTACCGGTAAATGTTAATATAATTCATAATATTTTTCTGAAGGTGCTTGGTGAAATCCAACAATAGTCATACTTGGAGCAGACCCCTTGAAATGAGTGAACTGAAGTAATTTGATTTCAATGGGTCTGCTCTAATATGATCTCTAGCGGGATGCCACCCACCATTTCTGGAAAACAGAAGTATTAAATTCCTTTCTAACAATTAAATATAAATTCCATGCTTTATGGCTGGCCTCAGGAGTAGGTGAGTTTTGTACTACCGTATTAATATACTGCTGTTGTTGCTGGGGGGTTTTTTTGCACAGGGTTCCCCCTCCCCTCCAAAAATTCCATATTTGATTTGAAATGGAGTTTTTACTCTTATGACTGATCAATAATATCTAGCAAGAGCCAGGGATCAATATTTAGGATCATTCAAAAGGAAGCCAATTTGAAAGCATGGAGACAGATTCAACTGAACAGTTTCACTAGTAGATGCTAATACGATGAGTCCCGCTAATGTAACTGGGTCGTTCCCCACATGCCCTCCCAAATCAGCTCTGAGGAGTCAGGAGAACCCCAGTACAGCACATGGTGGGAGGAGAGAGGAGATTGTTCTGTGTGGAAAGCAGAAATGCGGAACAACTGTAACATTGCAAGGCCAAGTTCCACTCAGCAATGCAGTATTTTGATTACATAAATAGAATATTTTTTGTTTTGGCAACTCACATAGGTAGAGCTCAAAACAGTAACTCCATAGTCTATCTCAGTGAGCAGCTTTTAAGTTCTTAAGTAGTAAGGACTTGTACCTAATATACAGAATGGCCATTACCTGGCCAAAGTTAAGAACTTTTGCTGAAAACAGTAAGTGATAAAAGTGATTAACCAACTGGACTTGCTTTATGCATTGCGTGATGGACATCAGGTGGGATCCAACAGAGCTGCTCCACGAATGGGAAGGAATTTCAGTGAATGGAAGAAATGTTGTGTCAGAAAGGCTGCCAGACATTATAGGATATACTTACAGAAACCTCTTCTCCGTCAAGAAGCTCCTCAACAACAACTGTTTCTCCGGCTGTTCCAAAGGTTTTATCCTGCATGAAAAGCATACATACGTATCTATGAAAAGTATACATACATACCGGTATCTGAACCTATCTGTAGACTTTCATTTGTAACAGTATTCTAACAAATGGAATCTGCCTGACCCAGCGGAGAAGAAAGAACAAATGCTTTGAAACGTGTTCTCAATCTTCTTCTTCAGAAACCCAGCAATATAGCAGAGACTGTTTTCTTTCCTTCTCAAACAGTTTCTATTTTAAGATATCATACATTTCAAGTTCCATGGAAGAACTCGCTCAGATGAAAGCAATAGAATAGACACCCTCTTAAACCATGGATAGAGAACTTGTGGCCCTACACATGCTGTTGGACTCCAACTCCCATCAGCCTCTGTAATCATGGCCAACGGTTAGGGATGATGGGAGTTGTGATCCAGCAGCAACTGGAGCTCACAGGCGCCTTACCCTTGCCTTAAATGATAGTTCTACACATCCTTAATAGCACAGTCAATGCTTACTCAGTAGTAAGTCTCTCTGCATTTGCTGGGGCTTACTCATAGGTAAGCATACATGGGATTGCAGTCTAAGTGGCACTGCAATTCTAAACATGTCTCAGAAGCAAGTCCAGTGCATTCAGTTAAATTTACTCTCCATTAAGTGCATTGAGGAGTGCAGTCTCAGTCCTGGTTTGGCCCAATACTAGGCTCCTAGAAAACAACTTTAGGTGTAATCTTAATGATAAAATTGTTTTTATTAATACATTCCCAACTTACTTGCATTATTTCATGGACAGCTTTGCAGGCATCTTCTTTATTAGAGGCCACAATCACACCTTTTCCGGCCGCCAAACCACTTGCCTTTACAACTAGGGCAGGGAAAGCCGCACTTGGTGGGGTGGCAGCAAGGGGGGGGGGAGGAAAGCAAGCAAGCAAGCAAGTAAGTAAGTAAGAGGAATTTCATTCAGATTTCAAGTTCTATACACATTCTCAAAAGCATGGAAGATGCAACAAAAATAGACAAAGAATTCTCCCCGTGCTGAAAGATGCTGTACCTGGTAATAAAGGCACACGCTTCTTTTGCATTAGTGAAAGCTTTCCATCTTGCAGTTGGAATGTCATGACGATCCAAAAAGGCTTTGGAAAAGCTCTTGCTGGACTCTAGTTGAGCTGCCTTTGCAGTAGGACCAAAACATCTAACACCAGCAGCTGTCAAGTCATCAACAATTCCTAGCAGCAAAAATAATCCAAAGTTTTATGGGTTTTATGAAGAGAGTTAACACAATCACGGATGCTAACACTGTACTCTGAGTACACCATCCACACAGAGGAAGGTCTTCACAGCCTCGGGGAAACCTCAAGGGTAGCAGAGGTACCAAACACCACCACCCCTTTATAGAAAAAGTCCTAAGGGGGCAGCCACCATGCTCTGCTCAGAAACAACAAACTCTGAGCAGGCACAGTGGCTGTGGAATATTAGTTGCCTTTTGCAGAAGAGGGAATAGAATGGAACGGATTGTCATGGAAGATGCAAAAGCACTTCACACGGCAACATTCTGTGCATGTTTTACTTATAAATCCTAATTTGAAACAAAACAAAACAACTGGGATGAGATTACAAAAATGGTATCCAGCTATAAATGTTGGCAAAAGTAGCAGCTAGAGAAATTTGAGGCCATAGTAACCAAATCAATTCCTTGGCTATAATCTAGAGTACCCTGTTTCTCCTAAAATAAGACATAGCCATAAAATAAGCCATAGCAGGATTTCTACGCATTTGTGAAATATAAGCCATACCCCGAAAATAAGACATAGTGACGCGGCGCCTCTCCCTTAAGATGGCCTGGATAGGCATGGCTATGCAGTGTACCGACGCGGAGCGGTTAAAATATGACATCCCCTGAAAATAAGCCATACTGTGTTTTTTTGAGGGGAAAAAAAATAAGACGGTGTCTTATTTTAGGAGAAACACAGTAGCTATTTCAAAAGCCGAAGCAGACAGACAACGAGCAAAGAACTGTTTGAGGCAAACACTGTGACCAAAACAGAGTCACTCCAGATCTCTGAACTGTTAGCCAACCACAAAGGCCAAAAAGTACTTTTCCACTTTAATGTCTGCTCCCTTCATTACCATGTTCTGGTAGAAGAGATGCCCTGTACCAGGCATAGGCAAACTTTGGCCCTCCAGATGTTTTGGGACTACAACTCCCATGATCCCTAGCTAACAGGACCAGTGGTCAGGGATGATGGGAATTGTAGTCCAAAACATCTGGAGGGCCGAAGTTTGCCTATGCCTGCCCTATACTGCATGCATGTTAGCATACTTGTGTGCTATACACTCAGTTCGGCATATAGAAGTCATAAATCAGTAGATTAAAGAGGAGGCAGGAGTTTGCAGAATAATTTCTTTTAGACATACCGGCAGCAAGAGGGACTTCTGGACCAACCACCACAAGTCCAATCTTCTGGTCTTTACAGTATTTGGCAAGAGCAGTGTGATCACTGACTGAGATAACTATCAACGGACAAAAAAAAATGGTTGCAATTAGCTGCGGTTTTTATTTACTGCTTACATTTGTTTCTTTCCCTTCTACATGGCTCAGAGAGGCACTTAACCTTCAAAGCATCCCACTGGAGGTGGGTTAGGCTGAGAGACAGTGATATGGTCCAAGGTCACACCGTGAGCTTCAGAGCTGAGCAGGAGTTCAAACATAACAGCTCCATTATGCAATCTTCCATTTGCAAATATGAATGGTTCAAGTCACATTGTACACAGAAAGCCACATGTCTAAACTGGGAATTATAAGTTCTAGGTCACTGACTGCAGTTAATATTAAGTCCTGGTGTTACATTAATTCTGGGACAATACTCAGGGAGACTTTTCTGTGAATAAAGATGGCAAAGTTGCCCTACTTTTTGTAAGGAGGTTTTGGAGAGTTATTTTAATAAGCAGCATCAGACAGGCACACACAAACACCAACATTTGCCAGCAAGGGAGAGAAAACCAGGTAGCACCCCCCCACACACACACATACACACAGTAAAGAAAGGCAATGTTATTCTCTGACTTTTATCAAGAATAAATAAATCCAAAGTCTGAAGTGAACTGGGTCATGTGAACCAATTGGCCAGGAGAATTCCTACCCCCTCGTTCCACATGACAAGCATTGGGCAGTTTCAAGGGGTGTTGCAGAGGCAGAAGCTGCTCATCCCTTGACAAACATGATGCAATATATTTTAATTGGCCAGGCGTATTTACCAGTAACCTGTAGCCTTCTTTCCTTCTGTGATGTGAATCCTGATATGGATTTTGACAACTCTTAAATAGCAGAGGGGGTGAGCACTGATAAAGCATTTTACAATAGCTTGAGAACAGGCCTTTTCTGCAGTGGCTCCCCGTTTGTGGAATGTTCTCCCCAGGGAGGCTCGCCTAGTGTCTTCATTACATATCTTGAGGCGCCAGGTGAAAATGTTTCTCTATAACCAGGCCATTGGTGGATTAAGCATTCTATGGCCTTTTAAACATGTTGGGGGGTGGGTTACTGATCTGTTCGTTATTGTTCTATTATGTATTTTGTGTTCACACAAAACTGTCCTATGATGTTCGGATGAAGGGGGGTATAGAATAAATTTTCACTTTGGTTAATGCTGAATGAACGTTTGGAAAAACTGGCCTTGAATGACTTCCCCCATTTCGAAAAGAATCATACCAACAGATGAAGAATTATTTTTCTTCTTCTAGTATTTAATTAGTCCACAAAGGTGAAATGCAGAATATAGCTTGTGGTCAAACTAGTTTGGAGATCTGGGCTTTATGGAAATTTGAATGTACTGTATAGAAATGCCTCCAGGGACCAAACATTACCATTACCTTTCCCCACAACTAATCTGCTATCTCTTCTGCTTCAAAGGACAGATCATAGCAAAAAATGTGCACCTTAAAAGACAGATCAGGCTGTCATGCAAACAGATCATGCGCTTTTAAGCATTACATCATCAGGAGACAAGTTTTGTTTTTTAAATATTATTTTAAGAAGTTGTTTTTCTAATATATATATATATATAGAGAGAGAGACAGACAGACAGACAGACAGACACACACACAGAGAGAGAGAGAGAGATTTCTGCATCTTCTATTTTCATTGGGGAAAACAACAGGAAAAATGTAACACATATGAATGAAAATACACTAATCTTGACCATAACATTGGTACTGTCCTGTGAAAGACAAAGTTTCTGGGAGAGGAAATCAACATTAATTCAATGAGCACAGACAAAGATTTTTGTTTCATGCTCTACATCTGGACAGACCACATGAGTACCACGTGAATGCCCAAGGGCATCTCTTTGACTCTTCATGAAAAGGATAGCTAAATAGAGCATATTGGTCTTTATGATGCAGCAACCCTTCTTTTCAACGAAGGGGGAAACGGCATCTCAGAGACTCAGAGTTTCTGGCACAGAACAGAGTAATCGATGCCAGCCATTTTAATTTTTGCTTCTTCTAATAAACTCACAAAGTAAAGACTCTGAAAGATGAAAATGGCCACAATTTATCAGTGGGAGCTACTGAAAGATTAATGCCTCAAAGCGATGCATTTCAACTTACTTCACATTTTCTTTAATTACCTGAGTTAGAGATTTTTCCATCCTTAGCTGTACCAGCATTTCCAGGCGCGACCAGTACCTGTTTCACATGTGGAGACTGTGCCAGTTTCCAAGCCAGAGCATGTTCTCTACCTCCGCTGCCAATCACAAGCACGTGCTCAGCCATCAGTCTGTGCAAAATGAAGCAGGACATGCAAAATATTGAGTGCTGTACTGAGCAACAACTGTACAGTGGTACCTCGGGTTACAGACGCTTCAGGTTACAGGCACTTCAGGTTACAGACTCCGCTAACCCAGAAATAGTACCTCAGGTTAAGAACTTTGCTTCAGGATCAGAACAGAAATCGTGTGGCGGCGGCACAGCGGCAGTGGGAGGCCCCATTCGCTAAAGTGGTGCTTCAGGTTAAGAACAGTTTCAGGTTAAGAACGGACCTCCAGAACGAATTAAGTTCTTAACCAGAGGTACTACTGTAGTAGCATAACATGCCATTTTGCTTTTCATATCACACTGGTGTCTGCAACATAAAGTATATAAGTGCAACAATCTGTTTTTGACTGAACCATAACAGAGGATTTTCTTTATACGTACCACACTAACTTTAAAAATATTTGAAAATGCAAAAAATAACAAACGGTTGGTTGACTGAGATTATTTTTGCTGCTGAAATGTGCAATATAGATAGACATTTTTAAATGCATGGTTAATTGGCTGCCTTTGCTATGAAAGCCATTATATCGCTCCTGAGGGAATAGGTTCTGAACTAGTTAAGAATTTCACTTAAACAAGGAGTCCCCCTGTTGCAATTTTTGCAAACATGGCATTTGCCCTTCTCTGCCCCTCTCCAGTATAATCCTGAAGAGCGGCTGGTCATTAACCCCACTCTAGTCAATGTGTACAGTTCCTCCCAACTTCAGGCACAGATAAAAAGCAAACCCTGCCAAACACTTCTTTCTGGTTATGCAGAGACGCAATCCATTTGGAGAAGGGGGAAAATAAGATCTGTTATGCTCCTTTCTAAACTCAATCCACTTTGCATAGTAGCACTACCAGTACGTATGCATATATCCCAGTTCTTAGTCAATGACTTCCCAACTTGTCACAACTACAGCTGGCCAGAAAATAGGATGAAAGAGGCTACAGATTTGCATAATAGTAGCAGATGCTAATCTATTTGTATATTAAATTTGTACAACAATTTTAGAATAATGACTATAATAGAAAAAATAAATGAGTGGTATTCAACTCAGAGCAGATCTACTGAAATTAGTGGACCTAATTTAGTGATGTTCATTAATTTCAATGGGTGCAATCTGAGTAAAATTTAGCTGAATACCATCATAATAAGATAAAATGTGCCCTATTTATTCATTCATTTCATAAAAATTATATACCGCTTGATTGTACAAAAAACTTAGAGCAGTTTACAAAATAAATAAATAATAAAATTATCAATTAAAAGATAACTATGCATACAGAAAGTCATCAGCTGCCTCCACAGTAATTCAATCACAGATCTGCAAGAGTAGAATATGGTGTATTGAGATTCTTTCAGGATTTAATACACCTATCAAGACTCATGTGTAGATGTGCATACTTTGTTCTCAGGAAGCAGACACAGAACAGGTTGTTACAGATCTTTGCAGAGGTTGCTTTGAGCACAAAAATGGTAATTATGGTTAAGTAAACTAGGAAAATACAATGAAACAATGCTTTATTTAGCAATCATTGGCATTTTAGCAATAAATGCAATATACAACTCAATTTTGCTCATCTCCCTTACAGTGCTCCAGTACTTGTCAAATAAGTAAATTGTCCTTTAAATGTTTTAGTAACTAAAACGTCTAATCTGTAGTTAAAAATATATACTTTCATATGATAAATAATTCAATTGATGACCGATTTATCATGTGTGAAGTGCGAATTACGAAAAATCAACACAAAATAATATGCAGTAAATCCTCAAGCCCAAACACTTGCATTTGGTAGCAAATCCAAGAGACTTCTGATGAAAACACCTCCTGGTATTCATGCTTAGCATTGCAGTAAATTGATGGGATTTACTTCCAAGTAAGTGCATTTAGGACTATTACAATAGAGATGGACTGCTTTTATGCAAGTCACTCTCACAAGAACTGGAGGCTTGCACTATGACACACAGTGTACTTACTGTGATCTTGACAGCAGCAATCTGGAAAGAGTGGGTTTCCAATGGCCATGCAAAAAAGAAAGAAAGAAAGAAGGAGCAGCCTCTGGCTATATGCCTATCAAAACCCCACTGATGAGTGACCAATGAAGAGGAGAGATCAGCTTAGCGTAAAGAGGGTGGTTACAACATTTTCCAGGGTAGATAAGATCTTGCTCTTTTTAAAAGAAATCTAAAATTTAAAACTGCATTGCCTCACAATTTTGCAAAGACTGGCATCAAAGAATTCCTTCCAGTAGCACCTTAGAGACCAACTAAGTTTGTTCTTGGTATGAGCTTTCGTGTGCATGCACACTTCTTCAGATACGAAAGCTCATACCAAGAACAAACTTAGTTGGTCTCTAAGGTGCTACTGGAAGGAATTTTTTTATTTTGTTTTGACTATGACAGACCAACACGGCTATCTACCTGTAACTGGCATCAAAGAGCCATGCATCTAGGTCCAAAAATCCCAAGGGGCATTTGATTTGCGCTTCTCAAAGAACAGTGCCCCACAAGCCACTTGCCAATCCATTTTTAAAATGTTCAAAAGTAACAATAGACCCCCCCCCAAAAAAATTCTCAAATAAACACTCCCAAATTGGGGCACAGTGAAAGCAACTCTTTCGATCTTGGCCATATTTTATGAGCTATTTCTATTGGAAATTAATATGCACAATATTACTCCAAACCTCCATCCTATCCTCAATGAAACTAGCCTCCTATGTAACACGGAACAGCTGGGGTGATGATATAGAAAGAGATCTACAGTGGTACCTCGGGTTAAGAACTTAATTCGTTCTGGAGGTCCGTTCTTAACCTGAAACTGTTCTTAACCTGAGGTACCACTTTAGCTAATGGGGCCTCCTGCTGCCGCTGCCGCACAATTTCTGTTCTCATTCTGAAGCAAAGTTCTTAACCCGAGGTACTATTTCTGGGTTAGTGGAGTCTGTAACCTGAAGTGTCTGTAACCAGAGGTACCACTGTATTCAAAATGGGTTATAATCATGCTTGGATCTCTGTGCACAAAACACTTTCTGCAGTCTAACTTGGTTTTATTCTGTTCTAAAGCTGCCAGCATTATACATGGTATTGCAAATGAAACAATAACCCAGTATACTTTTGGTACAGGAAGCATCCGTAATACAAGCTACTTTTGTATCTTAAGGAGAAAAACTGAAAGATATGGAAGCTCAGTTGCCTTTTTAAAAAAAATCATTGAAATATGTTGCGGTTCAGAGCTCTGAAACAGCATCAGAAAATGACATGGTGTTATGTGCTGTTTGTGGGAGGGAATGGAAGGGGGAAATATAATCTACATCAATAACATTTTAAGGCTGAAGTCAAGGGTCTTTGCAACCCTCTAGGTGACAATTAATTTTGACATGGCAGCCATATAGGAGGGTCTAGTAGGCCACTACTAGGCAAACAGAATAATTACCCTATGCTGAGAAGGACACACTAAACAGAAAAAAGGATGTTTATAAAGATGTTAAACAACAGGCCCAGAACAGAACCCTGCGGCACCCTCCTTTTCACTTTTTTCCAGGATGACAAGGAGCAACTCTTTGTCAACTAGGCTACAAATCCACCTAACAGTTAGCTTGTCCAGTTCACATTTTATCAGCTTCTCTACAAACTGACTGTTTAATTATCTGTTCTAGGACCTTTCTTGGTATGATGACAAGGTGACCAGTTGGTAGTACAGTCATACCTTGTGTTGCGTACGCTCCGTGTTGTGTACGTTCGAGTTGCGGACCTCTGCGACCCGGAAGTCCTCCCTGGAGCGTGTGTGAAGTGCGGGTGCGCAGAAGCGTTCTGCGCAGTTCACACATGCGCAGAAGCGCAAAAAAGGCGAACTTCCGGGGTTTTTTTCTTTTCGTGTGTTCATGTTACGCACGCCCGGGTTACGCAGTGCAACCCCGGAACGGATCGCGTGCATAACCTGGGGTTCCACTGTAACCTGGGTCTTCTCCCCACCCCCACCCCTTTTGAAGATAGGGACAACATTTGCCCACCTCCAGTTCATAGGGACCTCACCAATTCTCCAATAATTCTCAAAGATTATAGACAGAGGTTCTGAGATTATATCACCAAGCTCCATTACTACTCTTGGGTAGTAATCAGGTCCTGGATATATGAATTCATTTAAAGTACGTAGCTAGGTGTTCTCTTACCATCTCTTTTCCTATCTTGGGCTACAACTCTCTCTCCTTGCATCATTTATTCTGCCATCACCAAGTGGGCACTGCTTTCCTTTTAGGTGATCTCAAACACTCAGTTCCACCCCATATAAAAAACAAGCTGAAGCTTGCAGGGCATTGAACACCCATAACATGGTACCTAGGAATTAAGTTAAACTTTATTTATGCTGGTCACATTGCTTATGATTAAGCAATACCGCGTCAGAACTTTTTAATGTGAAAGGAAAGATTGGAAGCTCATCCCCAATGCAAATGTTTCTCCATTCTTGTAAAAAATGAATGGGATCAGTTGTCTGTAGAGAACACACAATTCATGCATTACAACAAACACTCATGAAACTTCAAAAGAAAGTTTGCAGCGTAAAGTTGCAGCACCCATTGACTTTAAAACAACAACATACGCGAAACTATATTCATACAAATTATAAGATTTTGTGGGGATACCAGTACTGCTGGCATCTTGCTTACTTTAAAAATGCCTGTATCAAACTTAAATGGAAGCAACCCGTGAGAAACGCAAAAGGTATTTGGCATTCCAAACACGGGTTTTGTAGGAAGTGTAAGGAAGCCATGTAAAACCTCAGAAGCAAATCAAATCAAAACACGTGGTCACGAAAATCTGAAAAAGAAACTTCTCTCACTGCAAAGTAAGGTTCTGTTACGCACTGTAAAGAAGCACATAACACAGCCATGTATTTTTAATCGATGTCCACCCCCCAAGCGAAAGCAAAAACTTACTTTTCAGGCAGCTTTTTTAAAATGGGCAGTTTCCCGGACCATACGGCAAAAACTACATTTCCCAGAATGCTTCAAATGTAGCAATCTTTAACCCTCTGCGGGGAAGAAGAAAAGGAACGGATTTGCTAATAAACGGAAGGGATTTCGTCTAACAAATACTCTACAGCTGAAAAGTAACAGCTACGTACGTAGGAAGCTAACCAGATCTGCGTCAGAGCACTTTGAAAATAAAACAAGCAGATGCTGGGCCGGATCCCTGTATTGTAGCAAACCTCTATCGTTACTAATAAGCTACAGGGGAGCTGTGAGCCAGAGATCGAATTCCATGGCTTTAGGACAGGATATGGGTTGCATAACACAAATAGTTAAGAGAAAATGCACACCAATTTATCTCGCATTTATAAAACTCCAGCTCAAAGCCTACTACAGACTCTAGTTCTACGCACATTTACGCCGGAGCAAGCCCCTTGCAGCAGAACTTAGACCTCAACTGTCTTAGAAACACTCACTATGCATTGGAAACTTTATTTCCTACCCTTGCAACTTGCAGAGGAACTCCATGAATTCTAGGGTTGAGCTCTGACACTGAAAACAAATTATGGCATTGAGTTGCTGAATCTTGGCACATATAAGCCTTGAGTGTGTCTAGTTGAATTCATAATGATTTCCAAGTAAAAAGTCCATAGAATAGTATTTAATTGACAACATTAAATCTGGGTTGTAAATTGGGTTATGCTGTTTCAGTTTATTTTGCTGTGTTTTATGGTTTATTATAATTATTTTGTATTGTATTGTATTTTTTAACAGGTAAAGGTAAAGGGTAAAGGTAAAGGGACCCCTGACCATTAGGTCCAGTCGTGACCGACTCTGGGGTTGCGGCGTTCATCTCGCATTATTGGCCAAAGGAGGCGGCGTACAGCTTTCAGGTCATGTGGCCAGCAAGACTAAGCCACATCTGACGAAACCAGAGCAACACACGGAAACGCCGTTTACCTTCCCGCTGCAGTGGTACCTATTTATCTACTTGCACTTTGGTGTACTTTCGAACTGCTAGGTGGGCAGGAGCTGGGTCCGAGCAACGGGAGCTCACCCCGTCGCAGGGATTCAATCCGCCGACCTTCTGATCAGCAAGCCCTAGGCACTGTGGTTTAACCCACAGCGCCACCCACGTATTTTTTTTTTAATTTGTTCAATTTGTAAGCCTCCCAGGGAATGCTTACTGATGGCCAGCCTGCCCGCCCAAGGGGTTGGACTGTGCAGGGAAGAGTGTGTAGGGGTTTGACTGACTGTGGCCTGCCCGCCCAGGGGGTTGGACTGTGCAGGGAACAGTGTGCAGGGGTTCGACTGACTGTGGCGTGCCCAGGCCTATTTTCTGTGAGTTGCAGTACTATGTCGCATGAAGAAACCTTCTCCACAATAACTGGGAGCAGGACTTTCAGTGTGGCCTGAGCCGGATTTATATATAGGCTAAGGAGGTTATACATACCTAAAGTCAGCCCGGAGGAGACTGTGCAGGGGTTGGACTGAAAAGCCCTGCACGTTCCAGGTCCCTGGTGTCACCATTCAGAGTACAGACTCAATGATTTGTGGGGGCACTTCTTTGAAACCAGTTTTGTCACCTCTCCCCCCCCCCCCAAACCTTGAGACAATGAGCCCGGCCACCTTTTATTCAGTCGCATAAGCACTACACTACAGTATGGCCATAAATTGGTACTGCTGAAATATACACCCAATATGTAGCAAAGGATATTTATGTTACTGCTTTACGAAAGAACACCGAGTTTTATGAATGGACTCTGTATTTTGTTAATTACCTACGAGTCACCAATAGGGAGCTATAGAATCAAAAGGTAACCAATTGGGTGAAGTGAGGGTCACATGACTTGTCCATCCCAGCAGCTATAAAAGAGGACAACCTGGCCTGCCCAGGCCCTTGGCCCAGTGCGAGGGCTCAGCGATGTATACAGAGCCCCGCCACCTGAGTAGCAAGACCTCTTCCACAATAACTTTCAGTGTGGCCAGTGCCGGATTTATATATAGGCTAAGGAGGTTATACATGCCTAAGGTCAGCCCGGATGGGACTGTGCAGGGGTTGGACTGACGAGCCCTGCACCTTCTAGGTCCCTGGTGTCACCATTCAGAGTACAGACTCAAGGACGTGTTATGGGGGAAAAGTGTGGGCACTTCTTTAAAATCAGTTTTGTCACCTCTTCTCCCCCCAAAACCCCAAGACAATGAGCCCAGCCACCGTTTATTCACAGTCACCTAAGCACTACACTGATGCTGTTAAGGTGCTACACTCAATATGCCTGATGCTGTTAAGGTGCTACACTCAATATGCCAGCAAGTTTGGAAAACTCAGCAGTGGCCAGAGGATTGGAGAAGATCAGTCTACATCCCAATCCCAAAGAAGGGCAGTGCCAAAGAATGCTCCAACTACCGCACAATTGCGCTCATTTCACACGCTAGCAAGGTTTTGCTAAAAATTCTACAAGGCAGGCTTAAGCAGTATGTGGACCGAGAACTCCCAGAAGTGCAAGCTGGATTTCGAAGGGGCAGAGGAACCAGAGACCAAATTGCAAACATGCGCTGGATTATGGAGAAAGCTAGAGAGTTCCAGAAAAACATTTACTTCTGCTTCATTGACTACGCAAAAGCTTTTGACTGTGTCGACCACAGCAAACTATGGCAAGTTCTTAAAGAAATGGGAGTGCCTGATCACCTCATCCGTCTCCTGAGAAATCTCTATGTGGGACAAGAAGCTACAGTTAGAACTGGATATGAAATAACTGATTGGTTCAAAATTGGGAAAGGAGTACGACAAGGCTGTATATTGTCACCCTGCTTATTTAACTTATATGCAGAATTCATCATGCGAAAGGCTGGACTGGATGAATCCCAAACCGGAATTAAGATTGCTGGAAGAAATATAAACAACCTCAGATATGCTGATGATACAACCTTGATGGCAGAAAGTGAGGAGGAATTAAAGAACCTTTTAATGAGGGTGAAAGAGGAGAGCGCAAAATATGGTCTGAAGCTCAACATCAAAAAAACTAAGATCATGGCCACTGGTCCCATCACCTCCTGGCAAATAGAAGGGGAAGAAATGGAGGCAGTGAGAGATTTCACTTTCTTGGGTTCCATGATCACTGCAGATGGTGACAGCAGTCACGAAATTAGAAGACGCCTGCTTCTTGGGAGAAAAGCAATGACAAACCTAGACAGCATCTTAAAAAGCAAAGACCTTGCCAACCTTGCCAAATCACCTTGCCAACAAAGGTCCGTATAGTTAAAGCTATGGTTTTCCCAGTAGTAATGTACGGAAGTGAGAGCTGGACCATAAAGAAGGCTGATCGCCGAAGAATTGATGCTTTTGAATTATGGTGCTGGAGGAGACTCTTGAGAGTCCCATGGACTGCAAGAAGATCAAACCTATCCATTCTTAAAGAAATCAACCCTGAGTGCTCATTAGAAGGACAGATCCTGAAGTTGAGGCTCCAGTACTTTGGCCACCTCATGAGAAGAGAAGACTCCCTAGAAAAGACCCTGATGTTGGGAAGGATTGAGGGCACAAGGAGAAGGGGACGACAGAAGATGAGATGGTTGGACAGTGTTCTCGAGGCTACTGGCATGAGTTTGGCCAGACTGCGAGAGGCAGTGAGGGATAGGTGTGCCTGGCGTGCTCTGGTCCATGGGGTCACGAAGAGTCGGACACGACTGAACGACTGAACAACAACAAAGCACTACACTAAAGCATGGCCATAAACTTTTACGTTCAACCGCTGAAATATACACCCAATATGTAGCAATGGAGAATTAGGTTACCACTTTAAGAATGAATACTGTGTTTTATGAATGGACTCAGTATTTTGTAAATTACCTAAGAGCCACCAATAGGGAGCTCTAGAATCTGACAGTTACCGGTAAGCAATTGGGTACTACCAAACAATTACCCCTATTGCTGAAAGCTATGAGGTGAGGGTCACATGACTGCTTAATCCCAGCAACTATATAAGGGACCATGCCTATATTCTATATCTTGAATATAGAAACAAACACTACCTCCAGAGATAACTAATGAAAATTAGACAATTTTGAAGAATATTCTAATATTAAAAATACAGTATCTAAAGGTTGTCACCACATTTATTTTGACAAGATTTATGGCCTGCTTAATAAATGCTTTAAGCGGATTACATAAAGCATAGATCATAATTATGTGCAGCATAAAACAGACTATTGTTATGAGAAACAAAATAAAAAAATTGCTTCCAGTAGCACCTTAGAGATCAACTAAGTTTGTTCTTGGTATGAGCTTTCGTGTGCATGCACACTTCTTCAGTTATGAGAATTATATTTTTCTTTTAACACTATGTTAACAATCCAATGAAACCAATGTACTTTCCACTTAAAACTCTCGTTTTAAAATCCTGTGACATGGAAAATATTTCCACTAATACAGGGATGTGGAGGCTTGTGATCCTCCAGCTGTTGTCAGCCCAAGACATGGGCTAGGTTTATATGAATCTCAGGTTCTGCCTACTTTCAAAGATTAAACCCGAGATCTTCTGCATGCAAAGCATGTGGTCCATTCACTGTGCTGCGGCCCTTCCCTCAACTGTACATGCTCAGTGTACATGCTCCAGGTGTACCTTAGCCTAACATATTCATTTTCTTTATTTAGAAACGCATTCATTTACAGTCTTTCGGCAGTGAATAACATTTACCACCGGTGCCTTTTAAGGCCCGTCTCGGGAGCTGTTGTGCATTTATTTTTAGCAGTTTTGGACCAGTGCTTTTGGGCGCTGGTGCGCGCGCTAACATCTTATGGGATGCAAAGCCCTGAATTTTGAAATCATGCTGCGATCTTATGCAGAATTACTTGCGAGTAAACATGCACGGAATCGGGTTCTCAGCCCGCCCATCACGCAAACTCTGAAAGCTTTTGGTGTCTGGGATGTGTGAGAGAGTGGTGTTTGTGTATATATCTGTATTTCAGACTGTGTGTGTGTATGGCGTCCTTCCGAGTCGGGAAGCAAGGACGGCAGCACCTCGCCTCCCACTGCGGCATCAACAACATGGCCGCTGTTCCCCGGTCGGAGGGAGGGCAGTGCAACGTCCAACTGTCCGCCGAGAGCCGTCAACGGCGGGCGGCACCTTGGGGTTTTTTTTCCATTCAATTTCATTGACCTTGTACACAACCATGTCTGAAACGGGGGGGGGGGAGGACACAGAGAGGACCGAAGCGTCCTTCTCGGCGAACAGAAGGACAAAGTGCGGGCCTTTAGATTTTTTTCTGCCTCGGAATCAACCGCTGCCATTGTCATTGTGTTCCCAACTCCGGACGTCGCCTGAGCTGACGAGAAGCCAGAAGGCGGCCATATACAGTTACGCAAGGCGGAGGGGGTGGGGGGAGGAGGGGCGCCCGGAGTCACGTCCGCCTCGCACCTCCAAGGCATCCGAGTAGGCGCTCTATGGTTCACTTTGGCGACAGAGCGCCCATTCTCAAGCCGGCTCAGGCTCCGCCCCTTGTCGAGACGAGCAATCAGGAGAACGAATGCGAGCGAGAGGGAAATCCGGAAGTGGAGGGCGGGACGAGGAGGGGGGGAGGGGAAGAAGAGCCCGGCCGCGTCTTCTTCCGGTGTTGCATTGTAGAGCGCAGGCGGATCTGCGTCTCGGAGAGCGAGAGAAGGGGGGATAAGGGGAAGTGGGGGGGCCTGTGCTGCGCGAGGCTGTCATGGCGACTAGCATCGAGCAGATTTTTCGGTCTTTTGTCGTTAGCAAGTTTCGGGAGATCCAGGAGCAGCAGTTCGGCAGGTAATTGGTCAGAGGGACCGGGTTTTCTTTTGGCGGCGGCGGCGGCATTACGCGGAGTAACGGGTGGAGTGGGGGAGGGGCAGAGCGAAGGGACCGGAAGGGATGTCGAGGGAGGGGGATGCGGGTGGCGGGGAGGGAGGGGACTGTGGGCGAGGAGCTTATGGCAGCGGCCAAGGAGGTAGGCGCCGGGGGGGGGGGCCGAGACGCAAGGGGGAGACAATGAAGGACAGCTGCTGAGGGAGGTGGCGGAGCAGAAGGACGGCCTCTGTGTGGATTGGCGCTCAAACCGACTTCGGACCGGCGTGAGACGTTAAGAGCAAGTTTCGTGGAGGGGTTTGGAGGCACCCAGAGGAATAAGGGTTTACAAACGGACCCTGAGCTTCGAAGCCGCTGAAGCAGGCCTTGGGAACCTTAGGCCTCTCCAAAAGTTGCTGAACTACAACTCCCATCACCCATGGCTATTCGCTATGCTTGCTGGGGCGGATGGGAGTTGTAGTTCAGCAGCAGGTCAAAGGTTCTCCACTCCTGCTCTGAGGAAGCCAGTGTTTTGGAGAACTGCTCTCGAGGAAGTTAGCTGTTCCCTCAGTGGTTCTGGCTGGTAAACAAAGTATTAAAGAAAAGAAGAATCCAGTGAAAGGATGGTGTTCATGAAGACAACATTTTGTGAGGCTAAAGAGCCAGTTCTAAATATACATAGGATTTTACCGTAAACATCAAGAGTTGATTCTCTCTTAATATGTAATTGCTTTTTATGAGAATTAAGTATTTTCAGAAATGTTGGGAACGTTAACTTGGTTGTGAAGGTTGGTAGAGGTTCCTAGTGGTTTTTTCTTAGTGGTTTGTTCTACCTTGTACAGTAGATGTTTTGGAGCATGTATTGCAGGGTTATTTGTTGTTGATGCTTAAGTGTAAACAGTAGTACTGACTCCTTAATAATATTGCTCTTTTGTGGGGTTTCTTTGTTAAGCACTGTGCAAAGAAAAATAACACAACTTGACTGTAAAACAGTCATCATTTAGTCATGTAGTTCATGATGGAAGTTTCATTCACTGTGCAAACTCCTTGACTGGAATGGATGAGAAATTTCATTTATTAAAACGCCTAGCATTTTATGCAAACTACTTGGATAAGCAGTATACAAATTGTTAAATAAATAGAGAAAGTAACCAAAGTACAGTCCACAAAAGACAAAAAATAGAGTTCTCAAAGGTTCTGTTCATCACATAAAGTGTCAAATCCCATTGCTAAGTACAGTAGAAACAGTAAATGAAATACCAAAATGAGTTAAATCATATACTTCTGTTATGTCAGGATTTTTTTTTAGTACAAAAGTGTTTTTTTAAATAGAAAAATAGGATATAATGATGATACATGCAGTCTGAGGTCAGTGCTCTAATAGACATAGAAGCAAGCTAGTAATGCAAGTCTAAAGTACATTCAAAGACCACTAAACTTGTAAACAATCACATTTCTTACTGTACTCTTTCACTTTCAGTTAGGAAGATCTAAAATTCTCCACTATTACACAGTTAAGTGTCTCAGTGCAATACCCTGAAAATTTTCAAAACAATTCCAAATGTCCAATAGCATGCCTGTCACTAGCCTTATACAATAGCACCCAAAAATCAGTACCATAAACAGAAGATAATTTAATGAAGCAGTATGTTAGTCCTTAATTGTTAACTCTTTTCCTTCCTGTTTTAAATCACCACGTCTAACCTATGGTAGTTAGTTGAAAGGGTATGTATCCACAATGCTTCCATAGGGAGTAATATTGTATCAGTATCTAACCATATCTATGCTCATTCCACCTATTGTACAGCAATATGCTTTTTGTCCTTGAATGATGGTGTATAGCAATATGCCACATGTGAGGCACATCCAGCTTCTTCTTCCTAGTTGTGTTTGTACAGTACGCTGAAATTCCTTTCTGTTCATAAATGAGCAAGTCTATGAGCATCCAATTCTATGTTAATTGCATGTTTTTGTGTTATATTATTGCCATTTGTTTTTAATGTATACCTAATATTGAGATTCTGCATATTTTTCTTTATTAGTGCAAAGTTAGGAAGTCAGCACAATGGTGAAATAAACTCATCTGAGCAAGTGAACTCTTCAGATGATACAATTACGTCTATTGGGAATCTTCAGAATGATCCACTAGTGCAGAAGATAGAACAAGTATTATCAGAAGTGTTGGGTACAGAGTCACAGTACAAACCAGGTACATAAAAAATATTTTAACCCTTGCATATAATTTTCTTTCGATGTGCACCTTCAGGTTGAAATCCAATGCTCTACATCCTTCAGTGGAATGAATTATGCCACCACTATGCGAATTCCCCTTCAAATTCTGTCTCCCCAGCAGTCCCTCATGTGCATGCATCTGCTCTAGAGGATTGTGGGATCCTCTGGGGGGAATGGGGAACCTCAGCGGGAGCAGAGGAAGAGAGGAAGTCTGTTTGCAATATGTTGTCCTCAATTTTATTTTTATTTTAACAGAAAACTCTTCAATATGTTATTTGTCCTAGCTGTGCTTTTTGGTCAGACTTCCTCAAACTTGGCCCTCCAGATGTTTTGAGACTACAATTCCCATCATCCCTGACCACTGGTCCTGCTAGCTAGGGATCATGGGAGTTGTAGGCCAAAAACACCTGGAGGACTGAGGTTGAGAAAGTCTGTTTTTGGTGGTTTTGACGGTTTTATAGTTATGTTTTTCCAAGTATTCTGCTTTCCAAAAATGAGTTAAGTTATTGATCTTTAACATTTGGGAAAACTAACAGTGTATTGATGTAATGTGTAAAACTAGCTAGAACAAGTATATATAAAGTATTTTCATGTAAATGTTAAATTACGGCTGCAACTCTCTAAGTATGCACATTTGGGAGTAAAGCATATTGAAATTACTGGGATTTATTTGTAAGCAAACAGATTAGGATTGAGTTGTAATTGCCAAATTCATTTACTAATAGTAAAATATGGTGTTATTTTTTTCTGATTATTTGAATGGGATTCAGTGGGTTATACGCAGTTAAGTAAGTTAGTTAAATGTATGTTTGAGTATGACTTCATTGAATACAACCCAATGTGAATGTGCTTATTGTTGAGAAAGCTGGTGGTTAAGATTTCACACATTTCATGTGTGTGAAGTCATTGCCATATATCTATGGTATTAAAACATGTTTTTTTTAAAGTTATATGCACAAAACCAATATACTGTATTGGACAATAGCTGATTTCTCAGATCACTTTTGTTTTTTGTCAACTCAACTGCTGAATAATTTCTGTAAAAGATAGTGCACAAATTTACTCTGGCCTAATGTGAATCATTTGAGTTGCATTTAATTATTTAAAAACTATTATCGTTCATTTTTCTTTTGTAGAAAATTAACATAACGCCTGAATAGTGAGACCTCAGACATGGTGTCAGAACCCAAGTTCCAGAAGTATTAATGCATTATTATGGGCAGACTAAATTAATCTTATATAACCCTGATATCTCACTCCTGATAGCAAACTCAGGTGTGAGTGTTGACACCAAAATAGAGGGATATATCGGCATGCTCAGGAAATCCCCAAGGCTTGCAGAAGTACAAAAATATTTTTTAAAACCCAGTGACACCTAAGGGGGCAACAGTCTGCCCCCTACTCAACAGTCCATTGTGGACTGACTATGCCAAGTAACCATAGAAGTGAATTGTCAGTGAGGAAAGTAAACTGGTGAATGGGGTAGGAATGGAATGTAGTATCCTGAAGCGGGTTATGGCTGGCTTCCTGGCTAGAACCCCAAACAGGAACAATCCTGTTAGTTAAGGATGCACCACAATGTTTTGCTGCAGGTCTTACTTATAAACTTCTGTTCCTCAACTTAATTCACCTCTCTTCTTTTCATACTGATGTATTTTTTAAAATTAGTGTCAGATTGACTACTGAAATTAAAATTTGCAATGTTGATTAAGTCTAGCTCCCTACTCCTTTGTATATAAGAGGATTTGACGGACAGCTTTGTTTTTCCTTTTGAATAAGCCACAGTTACTTGTTACATTAGAACTTGGAGAACTTGTTTATTCTGATTGTGATTAGTTAAATAAAACATGGTTTGATATCCTAGTTTTTTTTAAAAAAAAACCAACAACACTAAATACATTGAATAGTTGTATGGTATATTCAGATTCTGTAAAAATGTGTTCTTAAAGCAGAGCTTTCCAAACTTTTCAAGCTAGTGACACACTTTTTGGACAGACCTCATTTCGTGACACAGTAATTCAGTTTTACTAGCAAACTGGAGGTTAAACTTACTATATTTTTCCATGTATACGACGCCCCCATGTATAAGACTGCCCTTATTTTTTTGAACCCCAAATTAAGAAAACGCTAAAATAGAAGTGAAAATCTGGATGATCTGTGGTGGCAAGTTTATCTTTTATTTGGCCTTCAAAGTTTCCAGCATGAGGTGCATGCAGTGCACCATGGTGGAGAAGCAAAGGCAGCAGCTGGGGCACCATATGCTTTCCCTCAGTGGCAGCTGCTGCTGCGGGGAAGCGAGGGGAAGGAGGCTCCCAAGCAGGATAATGGAGGAAGAGCCAGGGGAAGGCAGTGCCCACTCTGCACCGGGCCATGCCATCGAGCAAACTGAGCTGAGGAAGGTGGTGAGCGGGCTGGGGGCAGGGTGGGAGTTTGGGAGGGGAAGAGGAAAAAAAGGAAAGAAGGGCAAGGGGAGGTAGCTGAGGCAGCTCTCAGCAGCAGTGGTGGCAGCTGCTCTTGTTCTGGTGTTCGAGCCAGCGGGGGCAAGCCAGTCCAAACATGCCAGTCGCCAGCATGCGGCCCGGAGGGGGAGGAGAAAGGGGGGACGGCAGCAGGAGGGACCGCCTCAACCCACCCAAACCAAAATCCCAGACATATGCTTAAATATTTAAAAAATCCCCCCTCCCTCGGATGCCCATGTTCCATGTACAAGACGAACCCCAATTTTTTACTTTTTTGTTGTTGCAAAAAACCTCGTCTTCTACATGGAAAAATGCGGTAACCCTTTCCAGACCCAGGAGGAGCATGGGGAGCGTTCGTGCGACACACCTACACACTGCAGCTGACACACAAATGTGTCGCAACACACAGTTAGGAAAGCTCTGTTTTAAAGTTACATCAGGGTTATCAGGCATGTATAGATTTGCATAAAAAGTAACAACAACTGAGCAATTCTAACCTTGCCGAAGGGGGTTAGGATGGGTGGATGCGTAAGTTTGTTGGAGCAGCATTTTCACCCTGGAGGCCCCAGAAGGTTCCTTGGCCCAATTTTCTGCTATCTCCCTCTTCCTCGTCAGCCCTGACATAGCCTTTCTCGTTCAACAGGGTCCCCTTAGCCTCAGGCAAGCCTTTTTGAGGGCCTGGGGGCACGCCTGGGGGGCACTCCCGGGAAAAAATGGGACAGGGAGTCACTTTCCATCCACCCCTTTCTGTGAGCAGATTTCTGCATCCAACCCAGTACATTATTGGTTATCTTAAGTTTTAATGTATTTTGTTTACCAAGAGTTGTGTTATGTTGTGCTTTCATATTCTCTTCTTTAAAGGTCAATTCTGGTATTTGTTTTATTTTTCCATTTCTTATAAGCTCATTTATTAATAATAACCTCTTGAATAAGCCTCTGTAGTATCCCATACAAATTCAGGCCCTGACAGTTCAAGAAGGCAAATTTGAAAATATTTTCAATTTCTACCCAGGTAATTTTTGGAAACCTGAAGTTTTTTTTAATGTAGTGAAATTTGTAATCCAAGAGATGTTACACTTGTATCACATGGGCCATGAGAAGCACTTCAGTTATGCATTAAGTAGATGCAGAGTGAAGAAGAGTATTAGCTTTTGCAGGCTTTTGCTTGTGGCATCCATCCTTAGTTTGACATGGATGTACCTTTGTACATCAACCTGTTCTCTTATACTCTGTAAACTGCCATGCATACTAATGGTGCTGTGTAATTAAGAATAAATAGTAATAAAGGATTGGATCCAGAATCTCATGAATGGAACTCTTCTAATGAGACCCTATTCCCAGAGGAAGGGATAAGGGAATTTTAACTGCTTCATTCTTCTCCTTTATCTCTCAAAAAGCTCTCCTGTAGGGTTAGGAGAAACTCCCAGGACAGATTTAAGGGAGAGGAGAAGGAGGCGATGTTCTGTTGCAGAGCTAGATGTCCTTGTGCTAATGGAACTACGTTGCTGGATAACCTCCCACTGTTTATATATAAAAAAGAACATTCCAGTTGAGCAAGGACAATGTGCATGTTCATTCTGTGCTTAATTAGAAATTGTATATGTAGATTCTAGTGCTGGACTGTTTCCCAAATCCAACATATGATAGATGTCACTGGAGATGTAAAGACCTGGAAAAATTGGGGAAGAAATGGTTCTTCCTCATTTGTTTGGGCATCTTTGCGGGACTTTACATCACTATTCTATTCATACTGTGTGTCGAGTACAATTGAGGTGATTGATGCTTCCAACTTTGACTATGCCAGTCACCTGTTCTAAATGTAGTTGAATATGCATTTTTATTTATCTGGATTCTCCCCTGTGTTAGCTATGCTTGAAATGGAGGAATCAGCGGGCATGGAGACAGGTAATCTTGCTTGAGCACCTTGATTTAAAGCTATAATTTTGTAGTAAGTATTTTCTCCGTTTGATCAAAAAGGATCTAGTTTGTACATGCAACATAATTTTTCAGATTATAGCTACAGCAAAAATGTCGGGAGTTTCTTGCTCAGTCTTCTGAAATCTAACTTCTGATTTTTAATTTTAACACAAATGTTTTTCTTTTATTAGATGGTGGCGAGAATACAGTGAGAAATAAATCTCACTCTACTAAAAGAGGCTTATCCGAAGAAGTAGAAGATGAAATTCCAAGGAAAAAGTCTAAGAAGGATAAGAAACACAAAGATAAGAAAAAGAAGAAGAAAAGGAAGAAGGAGAAAAAGGAGAAAAAGTATAAAAAGCAACCCAAGGAATCAAAACTAAATGAGCAGCATAAAGAATGTGGAGATACGCAGTCCATTTCTCATTCAAAATCAGAAAGCTCAAGCTCCATACCAAGTGCAGAAGATACAGATCTACAGTCTGCATCTCCTTTGAAACAGACTTCTGGGTGGCTTCTGGAAAAAACTGTATATGAAAACCTTAATTTGGCTACGTCAAATTCACATGATGCAAATAATTCAGTTAACAGCAAACTGGATACAACTAGAGATTCTACTTTAGCCAATATTCAAGAGCTCAGTGAAATCAAGCTTACAAATGAGAGAGAATTGGAAAATAACACCTACCAACCTACCAACGTAGCTTTGAATTTGTGCGTAGGGAATGAATCTTTAAATATTGCTGATGTTGAAGGTAGAGTGGCTAGCATAAAAGAATACGAACAGCCTGAAGCTAGTTTGACATTGGAGGCTATGGAAGAGACAAGTGCTCCTGAAAGCGGTCCAAAGTCTGTAGCAGTACAACTGGAATATTTGGAAACAAGTTCAGCATCTGACACAATGGAGGTAAAAGATTTGGACTCTGTCTCAGAATCTTTCAATCCTGAAATCTTGAAACAAGCAGTAGCAACTTCATTTGAAACTGCTAGCTGTAATTTCACCAACCTTCCCTCAGAGGCAGCTGCAGAAGCCAAAGATTCAGTGACAACTCTGGGGTTTTTGGCTATGGTGGTAGGAAAAGATTTTGAAGCCACTTCAGAATTTTTGAATACAGCAAAAGTGAAAGCTTCTGAAATAAGCCCCAATCAGGCTACCTTTATGGATATGAAAGAGGATTTACTACATGACTCTGAGAGCATCGTCACAGTGAAAGATCTGCAACTGAGTCAACAGTTTGAGTCAACAGCAGCGTTGAAAGACTTGGAAGCAGCTTCAGAATCTCTGCATACAGTCTCTGAAAAATATTTTGAACCAGCTCTTGGAACTAAACTGAAGCATCATCAAGAAGAATTAAAAATAATTACAGAGTTGGATGCCCAGAAATGCACAGCAGCGACCCCTGATGTTGAGACAAGGGCAGGGGTGAAAGAATTAGGAGCAGCTCCAGCTTCAGCAGTCAAGACAACATTGAATGATGCAGAAAAACATCAAATACTTTTGCAAACTGTAGCAGATGCAAAAGATGCACCAGAATTAGAGGACATGAAAAGCACAGATTCAACTTTAAAAGTGAGGACTATGGAAGTTGGGGAGATGGACATTAGATGCTTACAAGCAAAATCTAAACGTATAACGGAAATGGAAAAGTGGATTGCTGTGCCAGAACCTCTTAGAATGAAGGGTGTGAAGAGTCTAGAAAGTTCTTCAGAATTTGAGGGAGATAGGCAAGTGAATTATTTGGAAACTCCCCTAGAAATGGTGGTAGGGAAGAGAGGAGAGTCAGGAATTACTGAAGATTCTGTACAAGATCCTGAAAGCATTTCACAATCTGAAACTGTTCTAAAAGTTAATGAATTAGAAATGGCTCCAGAGATAGTACAAACACAATATCTGGAAGCTTCAAAATATGTGGATGTAAGAGAAAGTAATACTGTGGGGAATGTGAAGGATTTTAGAAAAGTTCCAGAATCATTAATGACTGTGAAAAATTTGGACAGCATTTCAGAATCTCAATACACAAAAGAAATGAAAAGTGCAAAAGACATTTTGCAACATGAGGCAGTTACTCAGAGAAAAGATTTAGAAACTAGTCTAGAGACAGAAGAAGAGCAAGAGGAGAGAGAGATGGATGCTACTTCAGATTCACTGCATATGATATTTACAAATTATTCAGAACAGAGCCTAGAACTTGATACAGAATCTGAGATTATGATGAAGTTGAAAAGTTCAGGAAACGTTCCTGAGTCACGGCACATGGTGGATGCAAACAAATTTGAAGCACTACAAACTGGGGAAATCAAAGGCATTAAAACTGTAGATCCTGAAACAACAGTTGAGTTGAATGATTTACGTAAAAAATTAAAACCACTGGACAGAGATGTGAAAAATATGGAAGTAACTTCAGTGCCACCTGGAAAGTATTCTGAGATTCCTGTAGCATCTGAAACTGTGGCCAAAAGCAAAAGCAGTGAAACTGAATCTCATCCTGTGCTCCGAATGCAGGAGAAGCCTTCTGATGCTATAGCGCACATGGAGAAAAATCAGAATGGTGCTGAGGCAGCTGATTTGAAAACTTTACCAAGATATCAGAAAGTAACTAAAGAAGTAGCTGTAGGAATATCTGACAATAAGCTGCATGCTGAGAGTGAAGGCTCATTACTCATTTCAAAATCTCTGAAAGAAATGGATATAGTAAGTTCAGAAGGAATTCCAGAACTGGAGGATGTAGCAGTGATACAAGAATTAAAAGAAACAACTGTGGTGGATGTGAGCAGTCCTAAAGAACCCTTAGCATTGAAGAATTTGCCATCAATTCCTGATTCTCATGCAGAACAAAATCTAGAACTCCAGAATGTGGAGACAAAAATCAGGGGGGTTGGTTTGGATTCTCTGTATTCTTGGGAAGTTAAATATTCAGGAACAAGTCCTGAGTTTCTGTTTTCAGATGAATTAGCTAATCAGGAAGAGAAGCAGAAATTGGCAGAAAGGACAGAATCAAGAGGATTTACAGCTCCAGAATCTCTCTGTGTATCAGAGAAAGAGAAGATTATAGTTCTAGATGAGATTAACAAACAAATAGATTTGGAACACCGTCAAGAATCTATGCATGTGACAGAAACATTTTCAAAGACCACCCTAACACCTTTCTATTTGATTCAATCAAAAGATTCAAAAACAGCTTCAGAATCTACAATTATAGACCTGGAAGCTGATTTAGAATCTACTGTTCAAGCAGGCGTAGAAATCGCAAATGATCCTCCAAAATATAAATTGGTGACAGGAGAAATTGTGCCAATTGCTTCAGAACCTCCCCACCATAATGAAGTGTTATTAGAATCACAGTGCACACCAGTATTGCAAGTGTCAGATGCAGAACCCAGAAGTGAAGCACTGGGAGGTATAGATTTCGAAACAGATTTAGAAACTATATGTGTGATTGATGCTGAAGAATTTGAAGTAAAAAAACCAACTTCATTTGCCCCAGATGTGTTAGATATAAAAGCAACTCCCAGCTTTCTCCATGGAACTGATGATAAAATATTAAAAGCTGCTAAAACAATTGAAATGGTGGCGGATATAGAAAAATTGAAGGCATCATCTGAGTCTGTGCATGTATTGAAAGATACATTTGAACCCATACGCATAACAGGTGTGAAAGATTTAGAAAAAAGTCAGAAGGTGGAAACAAATCTAGCATTTTTGGACAAAAATGAGATGAATAATGTGCTCACATCTACTCCCAAAGCTGATGTGACTGGTTCAGAAATGATTGAAAGATGTAAACCAGTTTTGGGTGCACATATTTCAGAAGGCACGTTGACAACTGCCGATAAAGCAGAACAGAAGGATTTTGGAGTTCTAAAACCAGACACAAAATTGGCAGTAAAATATTCTGAATCAATTTCTAAATCTGCAACTGTTTCAGAAAGAAAGGATAGTGATAAAACTCAATCTGTGTTTATGTTGGATGTTATAGATTCGGGAGCAAGCTCCAGTACTTTAGATACAAGAGGGATGAAAAATTCAGAAGCAGCTATGCCGTTTGAAACAACTTCTAAACTCTGTGTGCCACAGTTGAGGGATTCAGATGGTGCTGTAAAATCTATATCCACACCTGAAGCAGAAACCAAAGATTTAGGAAAAGCTCTAAATTATGAAACAGTATTGGAAATAAAAAATTCAGTAGCTACTGCAGCACAGCTAAATACACCAGAATTGAAGTCTTCAGAATCAGTCTCTGTATTAAAACTAGTTGACTCTGCAGGAACCCGAGAACTGGAAATTACTCCAAGAAATCTAGGTGCAACAAATTCAGATTCTTCTGATACAATCACAGGGACAGAAGCACTGGAAATAATAGACTCCCAGATACATAGCAAAGCAGAAAGTACTTTGGAAGTAAAATATTTAGACTCTGCTCCAGAAACAGAATATGCCCTTGAGACACATCAATACAAAGCTGCTCCAGAATCTGAAAGTGTGATGGAAGAGAAACTTTCAGAAACAACTTCAGCAGCTGTAGGTTTGGTTAATAAGGAAGATTTAGAAACTACTGCAAAATCTAAACATGCTCAGGAAAAAACCTACTTAGAAACTCCTCCACAATCCCTGTGCACTATGGAGGCAAGTGATTTGGAAGGAAGTATCACATGTGAAGAAGTGCTGCATGTTTCAAAAACTACCCACCAATTTTCAAGTATTGTGGAAGAAAAAAGTTCAGGAGCCACAATATCATCTCTGGCTACAGAAACAGCAAATGATTCAGAAAAACAACTAGAATTACAAATGCGTTTTGATGAAACATGTTCAAGAACAGCTTTAGAACATACAGAAAACGACTCTAAACCTACTGTAGAAATGGCATCTATTGTGGATGGCAAGTGTTCTGAGGCAAATGCAGGGCTTATGAATATAGTAGAGTTGAAAGACACTGAATCCTTTTTTAAATCTAAGATTGCTCCAGAATCTGTACACTCAAAAGAGCCAGAAGATTTTGAAGCAACCACTAAATGTGATTCTGTAGGGAAAGTAAAAGATCTGCAAATTGCCCAAACAACAATGGGAAAAGAGAAGCAAATGGATTTTGAAGGAATTTCAAAATCTGTGTTAGCTTTGGGGACTCAGGATTTGGAAAGAAATTCAACTCCTATTTTGTTGTCAGAAAAAAAGATCTCTGAAGCATCTTTAGAATCTGCCCATGCTCTTAGTACAAAAGATTCAGTACCAGCTCCTATTACTGCCGAGAACATAGACATTACAGAACAAAATTCCAAAGAGATGTGCATGGCAGAGGTGATAGATCTGGAGTCAACTACAGAACAACAAGCTAAGAATTCAGAAACCATTCCACAATTCACTGTGGAAATGAAAGCTTCAGAAGCAACTTCAGAGCCTTTGCACAAGCCAAAGGAAAAAGACTTGGATGGAATGACACAAGTCTCTTTGGAGGAACAAGGTTTAAAGGCAGCTATAAAATCTGTAAGTGCAGCAGCAGAAAACCTGAAATCAAACCAACAATTGTTGAAAGATTCAGAAGCATCTCTTGAACCTTTGCAAATGGCCAAGGAAAAGGAGTTGGAAATAACACTACAGGATTCTTTGAAGGATCAAGATTCAGACATTACTCCAAAGTCTTCTGATATAATGAAGGAAAAGGAAGAAAATATTTTAAAAGACAAGAAAAGTGAAAAAGTAAGCAGCAAAAGTAAAGATAAAAGCAAGAGTGGGAAAAAAGCAAAAAGGAGTCGATCAAAATCTCCTTCTAAGTCTAAAAAACGTAAAAAAAAATCTAGATCACGTTCCACCTCTAGACAGGTAGCATCAAGAAGAGCACGTTCTAGAAGTAAGAATGATTCTCGTTCGAGAAAGAAGGACTCTACTTCACGTCATAAATCTAGATCAAAATCTTCTGACAAAAAAGAGAGCAAAGAATCTTCAGTAAGGTCTAGACGGAGACGTTCACGGACTTCTGATCGGCTTAAATCTCGATCAAAGTCTGTTGACAAGAGAGAAACTTCTGTAAGGTCAAGGCGAAGACGGTCCAGATCTTCCGATCATCACAAGTCTAGATCCAGATCAGTTGACAGGAGAGAATCGGTCAGAAGAAGGCGAAGATTGTCACGGTCATCTGATCACAAGTCTAGATCCAGATCAGTTGACAAAAGAGATTCTTTGATAAGATCAAGGCGGAGGCAGTCTAGATCTTCTGATCGTCGCAAATCCAGATCACGATCAACTGACAAAAGAGATACTTCAGTGAGGACAAGGCGGAGGCGGTCTCGGTCCTCAGATCATTGCAAATCCAGATCCAAATCTGTTGACAGAAGAGAGTCTTCAGTAAGAACAAGAAGAAGAAAGTCCATATCCTCTGATCGCCATAAGTCTAGATCCAGATCAGCTGATGACAAAAGAAAAACTTCAGTGAGGTCAAGGCGGAGACGGTCCAGGTCCCCTGATGTTCGCAAATCTAGATCAAGATCAGTTGACAGAAGGGAAATTTCAGTGAGGACAAGGCGAAGGCGGTCTCGGTCCTCTGATCGTAAATCTAGATCCAGATCAAATGAAAGAAGGGAGAGTTCTGTGAGGGTAAGGCGAAGGCGGTCCCGATCCTCTGATAATCGCAAAAGTAGATCCAGATCAGTTGACAAAAGGGACACTTCATTGAGAGTAAGGCGAAGGCGGTCCAGATCCTCTGATCGCAAATCTAGATCTAAATCTGTTGACAAAAGGGAGAGTTCATTGAGGACAAGGCGAAGAAAGTCTGTGTCTTCTGATCGCAAATCTAGATCTAAATCTGTTGATAAAAGAGATACTTCCATCAGGGCAAAAAGGAGACGGTCCAGGTCTTCTGATAATCGCAAATCTAGATCCAGATCTGTTGATAAAAGAGATACTTCCATCAGGGCAAAAAGGAGACGGTCTAGGTCTTCTGATAATCGCAAATCTAGATCAAAATCAGCTGAAAACTTAGAAACTTCATCAAGATCAAAAAGGAGACGATCCAAGTCGGCTGATAATAAATCTAGAACAAAATCTGCTGAAAAAGAAGACCCCTCCCTAAAATCCAGACACAGAAAATCTAAGTCTAAATCTAAGTCCAGATCCAAATCATCAGAAAGAAGAAAAGATAAAGACTCTTCAGATGTTTCAGGAAGAAAACGCTCCAAATCTAGATCAAAGTCCAAATCGCTTGAAAAAACGGGGGGAACTGAATCTGTGGAAGCACCTAATCACACCAAGTCTCCTGAATATCATAAATCTAAATCTAGGTCTAAATCTTTGGAGAAAACGGGAGAGAGAGACCCTTTGCGGAGATCAAGGAGTAAAGGCTCAAAGTCCTCTGAACCATCTCGTAGGCATAGAACAGTATCACGATCTAGAAAAAACCGTTCTCGATCAGCAACACGGAAGAGGTCCTCAAGATCAAAATCTGATCATCGCTCTCAAACACCTTCCCGATCTCGCTCCCGATCATGTTCAAGACGATGGAGGAGGACTAGATCAAGATCTGTGTCAAGACAAAGGTCTTTATCCAGGGAGAGGCGTAGGAGATCTCGGCGAAACCGGTCAAGGTCTATTGACAGGAGGAGGAGGAGGTCTGATTCAAGAGACAGCTACAGAATACCCCTCAGATTACGATCTCGAAGTCGAACACCTGTTCGTCTAAGATGCTCTAGATCCACAGGGAGAAGACGGAGCACCAGTATATCACCTGATCATCGAAGATCCAGAACTTCAAGCAGGTCACCTAAGCGACTGACTGACTTAGGTAATTAATATTCAGCAATTTTTTACATAGATAATGTTATGAACATAAATTGGTATATCTTAATTTCTCGGGGTTTTCGAAGATTCCTTTATTTTAAAACAATTTCTTTTAAGTGTTGTTAAAGAGGGATATTCCAAAAGTGGCAGCCTGCTTGTGCAACAGAATTCTGCTCACACGTATCAGGCTTCTCTTTCCTGCTCTCTCCTTGCATCTCCCTGAACAGCTTCAAAATCTGCTCTGGAAGCTTGGGGGACCCTTCGCAGTAGAGGAATGGGAAGTCCTGTTTCATCTGCTGGTACGATGTTGGATATTTCCCAGTGTCAGTATATTTCACAAACCAAAATTTACATACGTGTTATTGTAGATAATTTTAATGCCCATGCTGAAGAAATGAGAAATAACCTTTGGTGTTTTAAAACATGGATGGGGAACCTGTGGCCCTCCAAATGCTGTTGGACAAATTTACAGCTGATGCTTTACTATTGCCCTGCTTGCTGGGCCGCCGCTCACTAGGACTGGAGGTGGGCAGGGAAAGCACTGGGTTGGTGGTGGCGGCATGTGCCGATGCACACATACTTGGCACCTGCTGCCAGTCCAGGGCTCTCGCTGTCACCTTACCTCTCACATCCTGTCAGGTGGTACCCCTAGGGGGCTGCTCAGTGGCAGTGCCCCACTTCACACACGGTGACTGAGTGAATCCTCAGCTCCCATCAGCCATGACTCGGGGATGATGAAAGTCGTGGTCCAACAACATCTGGAAAACCATACGTTCTCCATTCCTATTTTAAGATAGCTGATTGTGCAAAGTGATCTGTGAGTTTGTCTAAATTGGTTTCAGAGATAGGAGAGGAAACGTTTTTAGAACTGAATCTTCCATTACTTTAGTGTTCTTTAGAATTGGAGCCAGGCATATTTCCAAGTTCTAAGTGCAGTTCTAGAATTCAAAGTGCAGTGTAGGAATTCATCCTGAGAATGGACATGGTATGAAGTAATAAATAAATTCTTATTTTTGTAGACAAGGCACAGCTACTTGAAATAGCTAAAGCAAATGCAGCTGCCATGTGTGCGAAGGCTGGTGTTCCTTTACCGCCAAGCCTGATGCCTGTTGTTACACCAGAAAAGAAGGAAGAAAAGGTTGCACAAAAGTCTGCAAAAGAGACAATATTGGAACTCACTGAGGTAAGAGAATCAAATGAAACTTGCAACTGTTACTATTTCAATACAAAATGCAGCATTTATCCAGTAAGATACTAAAATCTGTTTTAAAATTGCAGGATTTCTAGATGTGGGATGTGGGGTAGTGATAAAACATAATTCCTAATGAGGGATGTGGGGTAGTGATAAAATATTTCTGGAAATTTTCAAGCTGTGGGGAAAAACCACATCCTTTCAGTATGTTTTTTGGGGGACATTGACATATGTTAAATCCTTATTTCTTTATCAATGTAAGCTTCTTCAAGGCATTTGATAGATTATGTTGATTTTGCTATCTACTGATGGCATGCTTTTGCTGCTGCTTTATTGGGTTGGTTTTATATGTTGTATGGTTTTTATTGCAATGTATTCTTTTCCCCTGATTTTATGTTGTTTTTTATGCTCTTAAAAATGGTAGGTTGCTTGGAGATTCTTTAGATGGTAAATGATTAATAAATTGAATAACAAAAATAACAATAATAATAAAACTGCTGCTTATTTACCACATAAATGCATCACTTATAACTTAGAATATAAAATCATAGCATTTTGCATATTTAGGAAATTTAAAACTAGAAAATGCCTTTGTTTTATATAAACAGAAACTGCAGATATACCCAAATGTCATGTACAGTTGTACCTCGGCTCCTGAACGCCTTGGGAGTTGAACGTTTCGGCTCCCAAACAATCGAAAACCGGAAGTGATTGTTCCGGTTTTTGAACATTCTTTTGGAAGCCAAACGTCCGAGGGGGCTTCTGTGGCTTCCTGCAGCCAATCAGAAGCCGCGCTTTGGAAGTTGAACGTTTCGGAAGCCGAATGGACTTCCGGAATGGATTCTGTTCAACTTCCGAGGTACGACTGTACTTCCTTTTGGTGGATCTTAGTTACAGTTTATTTTCCACCAGGTTTTCAGATTTCAGGCTTCACACCCATAATAGGTCTCTTCTGCTTTCTACCCAATCTTGTACTGATCTTTTTATCCTCCAGGAAGCAAGGGCAATAAACTGCTTGCTTCTCACTCTGAGCAGCGTGTCTGTGTCACAGGCATTTCAGGTGAGAGGTGGACCACATGGTAGGGGCTTTGTTGCTTTGCCTTTGGCATATGACACTATTTCAGTTTAGTGATGGGCATAGTAAAACTGAATTAGTCTTTATGTGGTATAAGATAAATCCATTTATATTGGAAGCAAGCCAGATGGCATTAGATCTTCTGTACGTGATGATTTCACAGCACTCAGTAGCATCTGTTGTATTAGGACTATTGTCTTGCAGGTATAATGGATATCTCCAGGTCTGGTCTTGAATATGGTGCTGTTGCCAAGCAGTCAAAGTCTGATTCCCATAATTTTCAGTATTTGGTAACTGACGTTATATAGATTTAGTTGCTCTCAACCTTTGCCTCATTCCTATTATTGTGGCGATTTTTTTTTTTAAAGAAATGCAAGAAGATTGCACAAAGCCAGGAAGATGATATTATTGTGAACAAGCCTCATGTGTCTGACGAAGAGGAGGAAGAGCATCCTTTTATCAACCATCCCTTTAAACTCAATGAGCCCAAACCTATTTTCTTCAACTTAACTGTGAGTACTGCAAAACTGCAGCATGAAAGTCTTTATTTGATAATTTTATAGAAAATAATTGTGACAAATGAGACTTGGTAATAATTGGTTTATTATAAAATTATTTCTCGTAATTAATGTAAGAGCAACCAATCGTGCTATATTGTTTAACATTAATAACCACGTTCAACATGTTTTGAAAAATGTTTGACTGCAGTAGTTAATCCTGTTTAGACACACTCTAAATTGCTTAGGAAATGGCTTTTGGAGCTGAATTGCAAATGTTTAAACATCTATCTATCTAATCAGCATTGAATACACAAACATTTTACGTTAGTGCTATTCACAAGTTTACTGATGTGTAGGGCAGTTCTGTGGCAACAGACATGGGTTGGTGCTTCGAGCCCCATCCATGATGTTGCATCCCTGTTTTCACACAATCCTACATTTGTGTGTTAAGTGTAGAGGACTCCATTTGGAGCAGTTTTACTTGTTTTATAATTGCAAGAGTTTTAGCTGTTTTTATAATTGTATGTTCTCGAGACAGATGGATGCCAACAACAACATTCTGTTGTTGTAACCTCCTGGGACCTTACGATGATTAAATCTTATAAGATATATTAGAAATAAATACTTGTGATTATAATACTCTTCCTCTCCCCCCCCCCCCTTTTAAGACTCCTACTATAAAACCTGCAGCTCCGAAAAATCAGGTTACTTTGACGAAGGAGTTTCCTGTCTCTTCTGGATCTCAACACCGGAAAAAAGAATCCGATAGTGCGTATGGAGAATGGGTTCCAGTTGAAAAGAACAAGGATGAGAACAAGGATGATGTGTTCCCCAACCCAGCCAATCTGGAGGTAAAAAGTAGAAAGATTTTAACACATGGATACCTATTGATTACCTTATAGATACATGAGTATTTAGAATCCACAGCTCACTTAAAAATCATGGTCGTGTTTAATAAAAACATAAAGTTATAAAATCATAAACAGAACAGATGACAAACACAGAATCAGATTCTCTAAAAATGCTTGATGAAACAGATACAAATATGTTCCCCTGAAAGAAATACGAGCTACTAGCAATCTCTGAAAAGCAACCTGTAGAATTTAGACTGCAATCCAGAGAACATGTAGAGGCATATTTAAAGGATTGGTGTGTGAGCAGAGGAGATTCTGATTCAGCCTCAGCACTGTTCCTTGTGCTGTGTTTCAAACTGTTTTTGAAGCTCTCTGTGTTCAAAACTGGCTTGCCAAACCATGCCTGTAGCTGTCAAGGGAGTGGGGTGCGGGGAGGAAGACCCTCTATATGTGGAGAAGTCATTTGTGTGTCCATCTGAATTATAGTCCTATTTTCAGTAATTCAAAAAGGATAAAGCCCACTGCCCTTTCTTATGTATATTCACTCCTAGTTTCTGTTTCTTGGTCATGCAAGAGTGTGTTCAAATTTTGGGAACTGCCTTCTACATAATTTTTAACGCCCTCTATGAAGGATGCATTGCCTTGGCTCTGTAGATCTCCAAAACAGATGATATCTTTATTACTTTTTAGCCCGTGGACATCTCGTCAGCACTGACTGAGCGAACCATAGCCCAAAAGAGGCTTACGGAAAATACATTTGACATGGAGGCAATGTGTTTGTTAAATCGTGCACAGGAACGGGTAGGTTGCAGTTTCTTTCTTGTTGATCTCCCCGGAAAGGGAAAGTTGAAGACATGTTGGGTTGGAGCCAGACTACCTGTGGGCAGAATGCAACCCATGAGATGCTGTGCTGGAGGAAGGGGGCCGTTTTTACCCATTCCCCCTGCAACCCTCTGCGCCCCCTCAAAAGCTACTCTGATGGGTTGTGGGACTCTCTAGAACAGCGTGGGAGGTGGCCCTGGGGGCTGCAGTGGGGAAATTGGCAAAAATCGCCTCTCCCTGCTCATACACAGGTGGAGGAGCCTTTGATGGATCTCAGTCCCTTCCGTGAACAGAAGGCGCCTTCCAATACATAGAAGGACAGGTCTGGATCCAACCTGCTGTGTTTTCTGAAATCATTTTACTGTTTCATATACTAGTGTCAATATTAATTTTCAAATTCCTTATACTTTGAAGTTTAGTCTGAACTCATCATAATTCTGGGTAGAATGTGGACTAGAAACAGCCAAGTTAGCTTTCGTACATTCTAAACTTAGACTTCCAAACATTGAAGGGATGCTATAATTTCTTTTATATTTGCAAGTTAGATTACCAGTACAGTACCATGCTTTGAAATGAAGTGGTTTACAAAGAAAAATGCTTTTGAGGTGATTTTTTTCTTTTCTTTGAGGAAGTACCTGGATAGCTCAGTTGGTTAGAGCGTGGTCCTGCTAACACCAAGGTTGCAGGTTCAATCCCCATATGGGACAGCTGCATATTTCTGCAATTCTATTATTCTGGGCAAAATATGGTTTTTCTTCTCAGTTAAAGAACGACACCACAAAAAAAAAATAGAAGTAGGTGAAGCGGCATTAGCTGGTGGGAATTTTCTCAGAACATAAAATTTTAAGTTATTTTGAAATGGTTTATGATTCTACTGTGTACCATGTATAGTATATAGTGGCTGTTGCTACCACAGTGCGGGTCTGCATTTGAGAACTTATTAATTAATTATATTGTTACGTTCGTTTATGGTTGCAGATTGATGCCTGGGCTCAGCTGAATTCCATCCCAGGCCATTTTACAGGAAGCACTGGAGCACAGGTCTTGTCATCAGAACAGTTATCCAACAGCGGTCCCCAGGCTTGGATTAAAAAGGTAGATGATATTCAGACAGATGAGTCCAAATGTCACATGATAAATTCCTTTGAAATCACTGGAAGAAGTGACAGTGACCCACTTAGGACACTAATAGCTTCCTAAAATAGGTGCAGAAAATAAATGAGTTAATTTACTTCTGTGTTCTGTCAAGATGTGTTGCACTCTTGTTTTGGAATCTGTATCTACTATGCCTAACTAGCTCTGTGTTAATACTGGTTTGGTAGGTTAACTGTAGAAACTGGGAGAATGATCTATGCTCACGTTTGAAAAGAGTTGTTTTAATTACTCCCACGGTTACTGTTATCTTGTGCTGAAATTGTCTTGAAATGTGGGGTACAATTAAATGATGCTGTTCCATTGCTTACCTAGCCAAGAGATCAATCTGGTTGCGATTTCAGTAAAAATTTTGACAGTGAATTCAATAAGTGATTGCCAGAGGGCTGTAAAAATCCACTTGCTTGGTTCTGTTGGCAGAGAGATGAGAATCTGAAAATGTCAGGAGAGCTTTTTCTCCATAGTTTAATGTCCTTACCACTTATTAATAGACAGGGGACTTAACTTTTCTCTCATTTAGAGAGAGAGAAAGAGACACAGGCTCCTAATCTCTGCCTGATCTTGCAGCACCATCTGGAAGGACTGGACTTGCCTGATCAGGTATGAATAGAGGAGGCTTTGCCCTAGGTTTTCCCAAATTGTGGGGGTAGAATAGGGAAAAGGCTTGCTTTTGTTGTCCTTCCTAAGGGAGAATTATTGGCTGGCTTGATGAAGTTAGTATTGGTGAGGGATAGACAAGTTGATCTGAGCATCTTACACAAATATGAGATGGAGGAGGGAATTGCAGTCTGCTGAGCCAAGGGATTAGCAGAGTGTATGTGTTGATAGGGTGGGGGCAGAGGAAAAGCTGAACATATTTATTTGCCTTTAAGATGATTAGTGGCTAAGAAAGCAACAAAGGCAACAAAAACAGGATGCTTGGATACTTCACTCACAGCTGATTTTTATAAGACAAGCTCTGACCCGCTTGTAGAACTTAATGGTGTATTTGATGACTTTAAAGGGAGAAACATCAAAGGTGCCTTGAACTTAGGAGTCAGAATTTGCGCAGTTAGGTTTCAGAATTGACTACGCAGTACTGGAGAGTTCAAAAGACTGGGGTGGAGTTAGCTTGTTTGCTTGGCAAGTATATTTTTACAGTCTCAGTGAAAATTCTCCCTCCATGTACACTCCTCCAACAGAAATAATTTTACCTTCCAGCTCTGATTGGTTTTTATGTAGCACTAATTCTTGGAGCTGATGGTTTGAAAAATGGGCTGTAGTTGAGTCAATATAAGCGCTTAGATACAGTAACCAGAGAGTTTTATAACTGTATTCTGTTGATAAAATGTACTATACCCTTTTACACTTTTGTAATTAAACTATATGGGAAATACTGTAAATATATTATTATCTGTAAATATTACCTGCTGAAAAGGTTTTCTTTGTGGAAATAAAAGTGGGGAGCCAGGGGTAATTATGAAATGGCAGCCGCCATTTTAGCGAAGGTTTTGCTGAAGCTTCCATTTTGTGTTTGTCTTTCATCACCCATGTACAGTTCACAAAAAGTCATACTTGCTATAATTTAATTGGTAGTGTATCAATTAGGCATACACCAATTATTTTTAATAAAATCTAGAAGATTGAACAAATGATTTTTGAATCATGACATCCTTAAACTGAAGACTTCCAAATAATGGTTTTTTGCCCTTTGTAGCAAGAAGTATCTGGGGGGTATTTCCATCTTCAACCAGTAATGGTTCCGTATTTGGCCCTATTCAGCTGCTAGAGATTGACCTTGGATTGACCATCTTAAAATGCTCAAGAGTAAGGTGTTGTTGATGATGCCATCTGATAGCAGTAGTGCTAGGGTGCTCATGACTTCCTTCACTTAAGATTCTCGAAACAGGATATACTGTCCTTAGACTTTCATAGACCAAGAGTTCTCATTGGTTCTCCTGTGCTGTAATGATTTTCTCTACTTGATAATATAAAGGTCTCTTGATGTCACAAGCTTATCATGTGGATTGTAGGCTTTCTGCCCTTTTTGGAATCTGCTTAGTTATGCCTAAATCCACGTCATTGGTACTTGTGATGCAAGGAGCACTGAGGGCCTAGGACATGGAGCATGGCTCTGTCAGGAGTAGGAAGAATCCTGCTGGGGAACTTTTCGTGTGAGTTTGCTGAATAAGCATAGGTGGGGATGGCAAAGCACTGGCATTTGCATCCTGTCTCTCTCTTCCCCCCCCCCCTTTGTATCATGAGTCCTGTATCACCTTAGATACCAAAGAAATGTTGAGTAGAACATTTCTCCTGAAGTCTGTGAGATTGAATTGCCATGCTCTCTGATAATAGCTGGCACTATCTTCACATGCTTCTTCAAGTTCAGAGTGTTCCTGAATTGTTTTCACATAGGGTTAATGGAAAGTCCGTCAGTGGGCCCTCTCCTTGTAAAGTTTAAGTCTTTCCGGTTACAGGCAAATCAGATGTATATGGAAAGCAGTTCCTCATAGGTTTTCTAGGATTTGTTATTCAAAAAGTCACTTCATTTGAAAAATTTAAAATGGCATTATGAGGAGATGGATGCTCCTTTCCTATTCAAAACTTTCTGGCTGAGTGATGGATGTCAGGCTGTGAGATGCAAAGGAGACTAGATCTCTCTGCTGCCCACAGTGTAGAATTCCTGAGATTGAAAATACTTTTCTACAATGTATTTGGACTTTCTTCATTTATCCTGTGGGTACTAGGTGCTTTTCCTTGGAAGTAAATCTCATGGTGAAGTCAGTAGGACTTGTGTCCAAGTCAACATGAATATGATTGGGATTTTCTTTGGGGGTGGGGGTGGAAAATGAAACCATAAGAAAATCAAATTCATTCATCATTACCCAGATTAATAATATCACACTTTACTTTCTATGAACGCAGAAATCGGGTTGCTTTGGAGTCTTCTAGATATTGTACTACTTTGATTCTGTGGTGAATTAATTAAGGAACCTAAAGTAGAATTGGTGATTTGTTTGAGAAATGAAATATTACATCAGTGTTGCATTTTTAATTTTTTTTAATTAGTTTTGGCAAAGCATAACAAAATTCAGTCACTATAGAGTTAACTTGAGAGATATTATTGTTAATATGCTTCATGGGATAGAAAGAAGGCCACATTAAAAAAAAAACCCAGTAGCAATTTGTTGTTTGGTTTTATTTAAATTTGTTTGACTTTTAGTAGTGCGATATCAAATGTTTGGGCATTAGGTTGTTGAACAGTATTCTGAAAAGAACACTTTCAGGCAGAAATTATTTCTGTTTTGCATTATCATCAATGATGTAATCAGTTCACAAATGCAAATATATTAAACTCTTCACAGCACACGTGCAAGACATTCATTCTTCCTTTAGGATAACTTTATTTACTTACCAGTTCAAGTTTATGTTGAAGCACCAGAGGCTCTTTGGAGGGAATGCTTTTAAAATATTTGTGCCTAGTTTCAAAGAACTGCACAACTAATTCCATGTGCCTGTGGGAAGTCTGTTTCTGGAAAAACAGTCCTCCATGCCACATAGAAAGCCTCTTTTGAAACTGAAGGGAAGCCATTTGTGAGATGGGCTGGAGTGAAAGTTTCACTGGGAATGCCTAAAGTATCTCTTTGGAGTCTAGCTACAGTTCAATTCTGCACATGTTTACTCAAAAATAAGTTTCATAGTATCCACCATAGTCTCCACTGAGGCTTACATCTTGTAAGTGCTTGGGACTACAGTCATATATCGTATTTCGACTTGTGTGCACAATTGGATTTATTTCAGTAGTTCGGAAGTCGAACAGAATCTGTTCCGGAAGTCCGTTCGACTTCCGAAACGTTCGACTTCCTGAAGTCAATCAGAAGCCGTGGAAGCCCTGTTGGACGTTTGGCTTCCGAACGAATGTTCAAAAACTGGAACACTCACTTCCGGTTTTCGATCGTTCGGGAGCTGAACCATTTGTCTCCCAAGGTGTTTGGGAGCCGAGGTACGACTGTATTTTATAATAACATATTTGTAGAAAAGCTACTGTAGTATGTCACCATGTACACAAAAATATCTTTGGGCACCCCAAGCTATAGAAAGTTTATAATATTCTTCTACATCCTGTTTGCTAAACGAGAGAAGTGAAAAGATTCTGTGAAACGGAGAACTGGCACTGTATGGTATTACTGGAAGGAAGGGGACAGCGCTTCCAGAGCTCTAGCATGATGCAGAATATTGTGAATGAGTGGAGGGCGAAGAGGTGAGAACGTTTGCATGAATGCTGTGGCTGTTCTGAATGCTGTGCTGTTCTGAAGCTTCCCCTGTCCCAGTACTGTGTCCCACTTCAGGATCTGGAGGGCCCTGACTACGCTGACCTTTGTGATTGCTGCAATGAACAGGATTCGTGCTGCTGAGAGTGCCCAGGTGAAACAATTATAGGAGAGAGGGGTAGTGCTTCATTGGTGTTGGACTGTAATGATGGTCTTCCCTTACTTCAGAAATCAGTGACTGCCAATATTAATGTTTCCTGAGAGCAATTGCAAGATCTCCAACAAAGTAAGCATTTTGTGATAACAACAAACAAGGGAATTGTAAGCAAGGACAGACGTTTTAATTTCTCTTAAGGAGCTGGATTGGTGTATACGTTTCTAAAAAGGTGGGAAATTGTTTCACTAATTCAGGATCCTCTCTGGAGGCTTAAGCAATAGCCCATGTATCCAACCGTTTAAAAAAAAAGCAAAAAGCAAAAGCTTACTTGGAAGTACATCAGGCATGAGAAACCTGAGTTGTGTTGCTGGACAACAACTCCCATCATCCCTGACCTGGCCATGCTGGAGGACCACAGGTACCTCACCCTGCATGATATTTTTTCTCTACATGCAAGTTAAACATGATGAGGATACGTTAAATATCTATTTCTCATGAAGGCTGGATGTGTTCTGTCACAGAAGTAATCATTGGCTTTCTATGGGTAATATATTTTAGGGCAATTAGTTTCAGCTGCAAGTCTGCACACATACAAATGTGTGTGCACTTGCATGTGTACACATGCACACCCATCCACCCACTTTATTTAAAAATGCACACCCATCCACCCACATTTTTTAAAAGATGTGTTTCTGCCATTGTGGTGGCAGAAAACAGCTTGGAAAAATACATTGTGCCTTTTCTGAAGAGTCAGAAAGCAGAATGGAACTAGGTTGTGATTTCTAGTGATCAGGAAGCAGGAGCTAATTGAAGTAAATCATGGTCACGTCCATTGATTTCAGGGGGTCTGCTTAGGATATGACTTAGTTGGATACCGTTCTAGAATTCCACTATCCTGTGCAGCTCCCATTCCATTCACCAAGATGGTATTCTTTATTTTCACGTTAGTGGCCATGTTACACCAATCCCAGCATCCTTAATTTAGGAAGAAGTGTATTATAGAAAGTAAACATGCAAAAAGTATGCTAAGTGCATTGGATTGTGTGTTACTAGATTTGACTGCACTGGCAACCTTTCTTGCTGTTTTCCTCCTCCATCTTTGCTTGTTTGGCAGCATGCTTGACCTTCTGGGCTTGTTACCCATAGGCAAGTACAGGCATAGAGCAGGGATGGGGAACCTCAGGCCTGTAGGCCAACCTTCAGCTGCCAGGGAGTCCATTTTTGGCTGCAAGGCCATTTCCCCCAAATCACACCCTTGCCCATGGTTTAGGGTCTAGGGCGAAGCAGACCCCTACAGAGAGCAGGGTTGAATGTTCCTCTCATCAGCTGGTGGGCAGAGCAGTTGATTCCTTCATCTACTCTGCAGGTCAACTCTTGACAGAGGGGTGGGACCACCCATCTAGCCGTCTGATGTCATAATGTCAGATGATTGAAAGCGGAGTAGGTTCCACCCACTTGCCAAAGTTGACCCATGGGAATGGAGAGAGATAAAGTTCAGGCCTCTGAGCTAAAAGGTTTCTCCACTCCTGGCAACTTCACTGCCGCCGTCCATTGTAATTTACGTACCATAACCATGCCTTTATCCATGTACAGAAAATATAATAACCACTATGTTTGTAGATGGGGAAGTCCTGGTGTCTGTATCTGAGAAATATTTATTTGGACCAGAAGAGGTTCTCTGTAAAGCACTGGTATTAAGTTTTAACTTCTAAAATAATTATAAATATTGCAAATACTATCAGTGGCAGACTTGGTCTGCTCACTGTAGTCCGTTCTGTGTTTTTCTTATAGGTATTCACCCTTGCACCCAGGATTGGGTATTCCTGGAGTTCCCATTTGTGTGGGCTTCTCTTGGCATTGAATGAATCTGGTAAATTGTAATTTCTTACCTCTTTGGTTTCTAACTCTTCTTGTGCCAGTCTAGATATTGCATTGGACTTTTTTTTTTGTGCCAGTGTCGATTCCCTCCTCTCCTTGTACACACAGTTCTTATCACTAGGTCCTGCATATCAGGTTTCAATTCCTTGTCCTGTAAATTGAAAAACAAAATAATTTTTTCCCCTTCCAGTTGGTCTCTAAGGTGCTACTGGAAGGAAAAAATTTTTATTTTGTTTTGACTATGACAGACCAACACGGCTATCTACCTGTAACTGTAAATTGAAGATGAACCTATCAGCCCTTTCCCACCTCTTGAAGAGGAAATAGCTTAGCACCATCTAGTGGTAAAAGACCTAAAGTTCAACTAGTTTTGCGTGGCATAGGAAATTTTGAAGATTCACACATGATAAATTGCCATAGAAGTGACAATATTCAAAGGAAAACATAAATGCCTTTGGGTAGCTAACAAAATAAAATACCAGTTTCCCCATTGCTCTTTCTTACTGCTTCTATTAAGCAATTTGCTTTTAAATTAATCTTGCTGTTAATTATATCTAACTTTTAGAATATTTTAGACATTCCCCACATGATTCAAATTTTTGGCCTTGCTAAATGTAGCTTACTTAAGTGGAAATTAATCCTGCTTTGACTATACCACACACTCTAAACTATACCAGTTAGTACTTTTGTGTGAATTTTGTGTTTCTGTCACTTCAAGAAGTGGTTCAGTTTCCTCATAATGTTTTCTGTGCTTATAAAAAGTCTATAAACATTATGGTAGCGTATAAACTTGACACCCTGCTTTACTATGTTGGCAGTTGCCGTATATAATTAACATTATTTCTCTCATCTAGATAGTGAAACCTACATATCACTACCGTTAGAAAAGTTTCTGAAATAATTTGTGGGACTTTAAAGGCTTGCTTGGGTGGTAAATATCTAGTTAACAGAATGAGCTTCCTTGACTCTGCTGCATTTGATAAGGAGTTGTGAGGTACTATTCAGGGAGCAAGGTACGCTGAAGTCCCATTGAAATAAATACCACTTCAATGCACTATTAAGTACTTAGCAGTGCAGGCCTACACACCTGCTTAAAAATAAGTCCCATTGAGTTCAGTGGGGCTTACAATAAGTGGGTACAGATGTAGCCTAAGCCATAGCTGTAAACTTTTCCCTTTTTTGGGGTGGGAAATTCCCTTATTCCGAATAGGATTCCTCACAAGAAAAGGGAAAGGTTGACAGCTGTGACCTAAGCACTACTGTTTTCAGTTGGACTTGAGCACAAGGCTTCATTTGGATTTCATCATAAAATGTATCTGAATGTATCTGTTATGACTATCCCGTCAAGCCAATTAGGAAAAGCGATACCGTTTTTACAGTGGTGCTATTCAGAGCTGAACTGCATTTAAAACTTCAGCCAGCTGTATCCCTTTGACTGGCAGAGGTTTCTATGAACGGAGGTGGGGAGGTGGCATCCACAACACTCCCCTCCCAGTCTACTTCAGTGGGTTGGGAGACTCTCTTGAACAGCATGGGACATGGCATGAGCAGCTGCAGGAAAAATAATTTTTGAAAAAACCACTTCCTTCTCTCTTCTGTTAATGAAAGCATCCACTGGAGCAAAGAGCATTCTATGAGCAGCGGGAGACAATTGAATAAAATCTTTTTTTTTTAATTAAAATTTACATCCCACCTTTCTAGGCAAAATACCCATTAAAGATTGTGTTCTTTTGCTTTCACACCTGAAAGGGCTATTCTTGTAACACACAAACATGCACAGCCAATGATTTTGGAAAGTATATGAGAAGTTCTTGCAACCTTCAAAAGACCTTGTCAGGAAGTTTGGTCTCTGTTGTCTTTGTGAACTGGATACACATTGGTGCTGAACCAGACATTGTTGATGAACATTCTATCATTACAAAGCAGGTGCAAAAGAGGAGTCGGAGCCCTGGGTGACATTGACTGGGGTTTGTATCCTCTGCATGGTTGCCCTTTTCTAATGAGAGGTTCCTGGAAAGGAGAGGGGAGGATGAAAATGGAAGTAAGTAAATGCCCTTCTAGGTGCATCAACTCAAAGCAGTTGGTAACTGGCAACAGCTAACATGTCTCTGTGTACACAAACTGCATGGCTTGCACCAGTCAAAACGTTTCCATGAGAGGCAATATCTGTCTCAGTTTTGCCTTTCCTTATACCAGAGCATTTCCCCCCAGAGTAATATCCAATTATTGCATGATTACAGGCAGCAGTTGTAATTATATTATGGGTATAGGATACCTATGGAACTCTGAAGTCACACATGTTCTGGAAATGTTGCTCTTTGGTTTCTTAACATCACCATATGGGGATTCATATTGAATTGGGTGTGTGCCATAATTGTCTGCGATGAAGAGGAAATCATAAGGAAGATTGTACTCTTCATTTGCTTTTGCAATCTATTTTCAGTAAATGAAAATGAATGGAATGTAGAATGAAAGCAAAGAAATACTTGATGTGTAGGTTGATACCCAAATACTAAGCTTTGTGCCTTTGTAAAAGAGAACGTGAGAATAATATATTGTGTTGATGCTACCAATGTATATTATTAACACAAACCGTTCGTTGCGTCGGGTCATTGGGTGGGGCAGAAAAGAGAGATGATAGTTCACAGAATAGCCTGTGAACTTTCACCCCTCTATATGGAAACTTGTTTCAGGGCCAAATCTGCCTTGTAGCTGCCTTCTTGCCACGGTCAATGCCAGCCCTACTATTCACAACACTGCGGCCATCGAGGCCTAGGTACGTAAAAATTTAAGGAGTTTTTAAAAGTACTTTAAAGCTGATATAATGTTTTAAAACCTATGTTTGATCTTACAGCATTTAATAATAATAATATGACTCTTGTGGTTATTTGAAGCAGTTGTCACAGGCTATTGTTGAGTTGTGTGGCTAAGTTCTTTTTTTCTTTTAAAGAATTGCTTGTATCATGCACAGGGATTTTCAGGCGGAAAATGATCATACAGTTGTGTAATAAAGTGGGAGAAATATATTTTTTTATATTTAAAATATGTGTAAATGTTTGCTTTTTCTATTCAGTAACTAGGTATACATGGCACACATTTTGCCAGTTAAATGTTTCCACAAGATGAGAAGAGATGCATTGGAACCAAAGTGCTATTATTTAAAATGCTTGTAAAATATATTATGTGTATATATAAGCAGTGGATATTTATATTTCCACTTTCTGATTGAAACTTTTACTTTAAGAATATGTCTAGGTAGATTTCTTCAATGTATGTAATGTAAATACATGCCTATTTCTTTGATAGTTAATAGTTAGAAGCTTAGAATGTTCTGTAGTTTTCCTCTAGAGTGCTAAATGAAGGGTTCCTTTTTACTTTTTTTCTTTGGGTAGGATCAGTTTCTGAGAGCTGCCCCTGTAACTGGAGGAATGGGAGCCCAACTCATGAGGAAAATGGGATGGAGAGAAGGAGAAGGCTTGGGTAAAAATAAAGAAGGAAACAAGGAACCAATTCTAGTGGATTTTAAGACTGATCGGAAAGGTGAGTCGTTTTCTCTGAGGTTGACAACTTCATATTGATTTGTCCCAGTCCATTGAGGAAGCAGGTGCCTTTGTGAGGATTCTTGTTCTGAATAGAAATCCTGTATAAGCCAGGAAGGCTTTGGTACCTTACATTCAGCACTTTCATCCCAACACTTCTGATGCACAACACATACCACACGAAACGATACTGTGCCAGTGCCTATTGCCTGTTGTAGGGGTTGAGTAATGTGTGCAGCCGAATACCAGCAATAATGTCTTCCTTATGAAAGAATTCCTGTATCTGGGTTATTGCTTCTCTGGTGCAGAAAGAGCCCTCTTAAAGTGATGCAGAAGATCAGAAGTCTCTGTAATTGCTTTTTTCCATAAGGTACCAAAATGATCTAACTCCCATAAACAGTTCTTTCTTGAGTGGCTGACCCAGAAATCAAGCCTAATTTTTCTTTAGTAGTTCCATTTTTATGTAAAAATGTTATGTACTGTCCATTTATTTTCCTAGAACATTTTCTCTGTACTAATTTCTAGTTTGACTTAAGACAGGCAAGGGCACATTTTGAATGCTTTATACATTACGTTGTATGTTAGCTTCACTACTCCTGCTGAGGCCAAATATGGAATGTAAAGCCTGACAAAGGTCTGGGCCAGGGAGGTATTCTAAAACATGAATTTTGTTTTATTCTAATTTTTATTTTTACTTCAACCAGCTCCCGGCTAGCATATAAAAAGAAATTTATTTGCTGGTTTCCAATAATTGTATACCTTTCAACAGATAACATTATATATCCTAGTTACGCTTGGTTCAATATAAATATTACAGCTTCAGTAAAAACTTAAAAGAATTGAAGATGACACTCCTAAGAAGACTGTACTTAATATAGTGGATGTTTGGTACTTGAGAGGATATTTTAATAAAAACATTGGTTTTGATCTCAATGTGCTCTTGTGCAAGCAGAAGGCATTTTTGCTTATACAAGGTGACATTTTTCATCAAAAGCTCTTACTTCTAGTCTTCTGTGCTACATGCCAGCCTATCTTGGAAGATTTTTCTTACCCTCACAGGTTTCTTTTCCAAGCCATAGGGGAATGCAGAGGAGAGGTGGGAAAGCCTCGAGTTCTGTTTATTGAAGGAAAGTTATGAATCCAAGTCATTGGATGACTAATGGAAAGTTACTGCTTGAAAATGTTCATGGCTCAACATTGTGTGGCCCAACTTGCTTGCCTCTTAAAATACGGAATTCACTGCCAGAGGATATAGTGATATAGTGAACTTGAAGGGCTTTAAAAGGAGCTTATACTTTCAAGGAGGATAAGTCTTATCAATTGCCTCTAGGCATGATGACCTTGTACTGCCTCTATTAGCAGCAGCATGCCTCTGAATGCCAGGTGTTGGGTCACCAGTGAGCAGAGGGATAATTGTGTTTGTGGGCTTCCCATAGGTATCTGGTTGGCCACTGGGAGAACAGAACAGTAGAGTAGATGGGTCTTTGGGTGGTAATTGTATGGTGGGTAGGTTGTTCAACTCTGCAAAAAACAACAACAGAACCCCCCCAAAACTGCTGTGGACTTTGTTGTCTGCATTCCTGTGTTTACTGGAAATTTATAATGTCATCTGCTATGGTTTTGTTAAACATTTGGCTTTCATTCAAATAAAAGCCAAAGTTTGCTCCCGTTGGTATGTGAATTCAAGAATACCAGTTTCTGTGGTACACTGTTCCACTGACTTGAACCAAATGGGGTCAGGACTTGCATTTATATTTGGATGTACTAGCTTACAGGTTTCAGAACCAGCCAAGGGCCAGTAACTACATTGCCACCACATCTCATAGTACAGTGGTACCTCGGGTTACTTCGTTCCGGAGGTCCGTTCTTAACCTGAAGCGTACTTAACCTGAAGCACCACTTTAGCTAATGGGACCTCCTGCTGCCGCTGCGCTGCCAGAGCATGATTTCTGTTCTTAGCGGAGTTCTTAACCTGAAGCTTACTTAACCTGAAGCGTACTTAAGCTGAGGTACCACTGTATGAGCATCTACTAGGTATTTGGATACTAAAGAAACCCTAGCTAAGATTTAAAGAGTTCTTTTGGCCCGCCCAAGAGGCTTCCGAGTATGTATGGTGTGGTTGCCAGCTATACCGGTTGTGTTACATTGATTCCTGCTTTGGAGAGTCCCACAGTGTTAGCTTAAAAGACCAGGTTTCAGTAGCTTATGAAAACACTTTTTAATGTGCTTTCTCCAGGCTTGGTTGCGGTGGGAGAAAAGACACAGAAGAGACATGGACCTTTCAGCGCAGTGAAAGATCTTTCAGGTGAGACTTAAAAATTCAAGGAGAGCGACCGTATCTCATGGGTACAGCAATATCGAAAGTCTCAGGTTCAATCCTTTGCATTTCCAGTTAGAAAAATCAGGTAGCAGGGTCCAGAGACCCTGGAGAGCTGCTGTCAGGACACCAGGGGTGGGGAACCTTAGGCCCAGGGACCAAAGGTGGCCTTCCAGGTCTCTCTGTCCAGTTATTGGGACTCTCCCAGCCCATGTCTGCTCTGCAGGCCACACCTCTCAAGTGCTTTGCCTGACTGTGATGCCTGGTTTACCTGAATGGAGGTTGAAGAGGTGCATGTGTGGGCGCAGGAACCTGTGTTGTTTGCATGATTGGCATGTGACCTCCTGTGCAAAGGTCAGAGCCACTTCCAGTGTCTGGCCAAGCCCACCACTGGCATGTGGTTGCTGGAAGGTTATCTATGAAGGAATGTGTGACCTTTGAGCCGAAAAGCGCTTCCCACCTACCCCTTAGCAGAGAATATGGCCAGATGGACAAATCGTTTGACCTGGTATGAATGAGGCAGAATTAGTAATTCTGCTAACGGTGGTATTTCTACATTTCTAAAACAAAACCTGTTGTTATTAAGGCAAACATCCAGTTTCTGCATTGCTGGAAGTCTGTAACAAACGAAGATGGTTGCCTCCCATATTCGCATTGGTGAACGATAATCGACCTGAACACAATAAGCATTTTCTCTTTAAGGTAAGCTAGAATGTTCTCATAATGGTCAGTTATCTTAGAAATGAATTTTAGCACTTAAAAGTGGATGCTTACAATAGCATGCAAGAAATGTTGAACTATTCTACTCTTCCCATGGCTCCAAACCCTATCAGAGCAACAGTGTCCATTTTGTTTTCTTTTTAACCTCATCTTCTCTTATTTGTATACTACTTTGTAGCTTTTTATTATATTTTGTACATTGCCTTGGGACATACGTGGAAGGTCCTTAATAAATAATAATTTCAAAACTTGTGCATTCTGAGCCCACAAAGCAAATACTTGCCTTTTTAGAAAGTGCATTTTGCTTTGTTTCATCGTTTGCAGTTTTTAACTCAGGCTGTGATTATGTGAAGTTCTCTGGACAGAGGAGCAGTTAGTGGACTATTTTGAAAGATGATGGAAAATGTGCTTATTTTGTAGGGCTGCAATGCTTGCTTGATTTAGACAATCCATTTTTAAAACTTATCTACAAAAAGTGCACCCAAAGTGACAGAAGGTATAAAAATATAATTCAGTACAATCACTTACAAAAGAATGCGGATGGGAAGAGGAATTGCCCCTTTTCATGCAGCGAAGGCAATGACCTAAGATGATGCCTCACGTCACATGAAAACAAATGGTTGGATCTGGAGGTTCCCTTCTGCTGATGGAAGGAGACCTTCCATTAGATGAAGGGAATCTTTGTATCCAACCCAAAGAAATTGTGCTGACCACATCAGAAGGATTATTTTTTACCCAAACTAAGGTTTTTATCAAGGGATTATACATTGCAAGTCACATGAACAATTTGAGTCCTATTGTCTAACTTTGTGGACAAGCCTTAGGCTTGGGCTCAGATGTAAGGGATAACTCCTTGACAGCACGTGGGTTTGGAGGTATGCAAGAAACTAAGAGAGGTGTAAATGTGATACTTAAGTCTTACATGCATCCTGTTTTTATTTGTCTTACAGGTATTGGTCAATGGAATTGAATACAAGCCTAACAGTGTCAGTCCTAATAAAAAGCATGCTAAAGCCATGGCTGCTACTGTGGCTCTGCAGGCATTGGGACTCGTACCAAAGGAGCTCTTGGCTAATGCCACCAGCTTCAGGAGTGCCTCACACAACTAAACAACTGTTTTTATATTGACATCCTAGATATTTTTATTCTACGCAAAGGATATTTCTCTTTTGTGGTTTTGTAAATACATTAGCAGCTCATTGTAAAAACTGTACAGACACCTTCAGGCTTTTCTTTTTGTACATGGAAAATATTTAAATCACATGGTTTTGGTATGTATATTGATGTTAGTGATGCCATCATTTCTTAAATTACTAAAAATCCAAACACATGACTATGGAGTTATCTGTAATTTGTTTTAAAGCTCAACCAATCTTTACCTTCAATATAAAATTTAAAGTTTTGACTGTTTTGTACCATGATGCAGTTCCCATAGTTTTTGGTAAACTTTCTGTTAAAGCTGTGTAGTCTTAAGTTTACAATGACAATGACTGGTAGCTTATGCTAGACAAGTGCCAGGCCCTCCTATTTTATCTGCAAAGAGAAAATGGATACGGTTGCTGGATGATGTTAACTATTGCTATTCCCCCTATCCGAATGCCATTGAGTCTAGCAAAATTGTCTAGCTCAGAAAAAAAAATTACACTTGTGAGAATGAAGCACATCCAGCAACAGAAATAAGAACTACAATATAAATTTATCTGCCAGCATGTTTGGTAGAAGAAACATGAAACTGTAATTTGAGTCAAACACAATGCCTGATGTTGATTGTATACATTTGTGGTAACTGAATTTTCAGCTATAATTGGATGGGGATGTAGAATGATGTTGTTGTACTCGGCTTGGTCAATAAAGCAGCACAAGTTCCTTATTTAGTGTCTAGTGCAATTTGTCCTGTTTATAATGAACCAACTGGTTTACTTAATACAAGACTATTCTGCAGGGTAAAACAAATTATCTCAGAATTCCGCCTTTTAGCTTCAAAGAAAACACACAAGATTCTAGGGTTAAAGTTTAATTTAAAATCTATAAATATCAATGTTTCAATCATGGAAAAAAAGGAAAAGGTTGAGTTAACTATACAACACAGAATAGGCAGTTTTCCATCAGCTCTGCTTAGGAAGGCTAATCTAGCCAGTAGGTTTTGCACATTAATATGTACAATTCGTTATTGGCAGAATGCTATTGTACCCACACAACATGGCTTAAACATCTAAGAAACACCAATGGCAATTCTTCATCGACCGATATGGCTTGTTTAGGCTTTCCATGTGTAGGCATAATTGTTCATTTCTAGGAGCCTTATGGATGACTTTCCTAATGTTGGACAAAGAGTAAGCTGTTCTAAAGTGTTCGGATGCAATCCACACTTCTTAAGGTCCTTGCTCTGGGGTTCCTGTAAAAATTCAGAAAAGTATTACTAATACAATTTCTTATTGAATAACATGCCACCTTGTTATTGAATAACAAGGCTACCACACAGCCTATCCTTTGAGCACCCATGGAACCATTTATTTTAAAATGTTCACACACCGCTTTGTTAAAAAACAAAGTGGTTTACAAAGAAAATAATTCAATATAATAGTAAAAACTCTTTGAAACAATCAAAAGATAAAATCAGCAATAAACTAACAACAAATTAAAAATACACCATCATTTTACATGTATGGGGTAGATTTGTCCAAACAAAAATGTTTAGAGCAGGCATTGGAATACAGTGAAAGTGTCTGCCTAGTGTCAATAGGCAGGGGGTTCCAGAATGTAGGTGGCACGACACTAAAAGATTAATTTCTTACAAATGCAGAATGGGTATTATGTAACACCTATAACAGGCCTAGCATGCTTTCTCTTTTCCGTTAATCAGATTCTTCCCAATTCAGATGAATGTTATGTAAAATCTCCTTACCTCTTTTATGCTCTGTTCATTACTGATGCTTGTGTTGAATACTGCTGTTGGGTCATGCGTATAACACATAGCAGAGTAAGATCCATTCTGAGCAGATTTGAGCAGCATGGACAAGGAGTGCATAGAGTGAGGCATGACAGGACCAACAATCTCCAGACTAAATAAATCTTTGTAATGTGATTGGACCTGTGTCCGCACATTTATGCTTCGAGCCTGGGGGAAAAATATTAAGCATTATGACACGAAGGTTCAAAAACACTGAAATTAAACCTAACCTTTTTATGCATCCAAAGTTTAACAGTGGGTCAATTCTATGTATAGGAAAAATGCAAGGCAGTGATTACAGGGGGATGGTACTGGAGGAAAGTCAAGAAACTGAAAGTATGTGGACATAAATGAGAGACTAAGCATTTAAATGGTTGCAATCTACAAACCAGAAGGAATGTGAACACACCATTGATAAATGCTCAAGATGGGGGTAAGCATGGTGTCGTCATGCGGATGAATTACGGAAAAGGGAGAATTTACAACTTCAAGCCCTGCCTATTAAAAATTCTAGTAGAATCACAAAATATCCACTTGGGTACTGCCCTCTGCCCGCATGCAAAAAGCCCAGCTACCACTTCCAGTATTAAGAACTTTAAACATTACAAAATTTGAGTGCATGAATGTGTGATTTACTATAGGGAGTGTCTAGCACAGCTGATTTAGGCTAATGGAGACAAAGGAAATGGTTGCTAAGAGCAAAGTCTGCAGCAACACAAGTTTCTATCTCTAGATTCTAAGAGAAATTATTAAAAAGTTGGGTCTTGCTGCACCGTATGATATAATACTACGGCAAATGTCTGGTAGCAGCCTGCAATCATTTCATGTTATACCGATGCGGGGGACAGAATCATAGAGGCAGGCATTTTGAAACACATGGTAAATTATCAGACTAACAATAGTCATGCAAGTGATAATGATTAATAACAGATTCCAGGAATTGAACTCAGCAGGTTGGATCCTAATGGTCTTCCACAAAGAGGTCCCCTTTCTTTCACAGAAGGCTTTTGATCCAGTGGAGGACCCCACTAACAGGACTGGGTGAAGCCAATTTTCTCCAATTATCCTTGCATCCCCCCCTACCCCCAATCAAGAAGAGATTTTCAAAGGGCACAAGAAGCTGCAAGGACAGGGCAAATCCAATAAATGAGCTTCTCCATCCTGCCACCAGTGTTCACACAAGCCATTCCTCCCCCACCATAAAACCAACAATATGTGAAATCATGTTGCAGTGATTTTTACCTTCAGCGTTTGCATTGTTGCCCCTCTAAAGGCAACTGGTGACAGCAGTGTTGGAGGGATGCCAGCCTGAGGGCCTGCAGCAGCCACTAAGCTCTTGCAATTTATCAAGAAGTTTAGCAAAGTGAATGTGTTTGTTCCTTTCACCAGCACAACAGATTCGGGCTTGTGATCCATTTGTACCTCATTTCTCTCCTTACAGCTGCAGACCAAATGTCAAGGGAAAGGTATATATACACACATAACAGCAGAAGATGAATACAAAGTTAATACAAGTTGAAAGTCATAACCTTATTTAATTTTCGCATGCGATTACAAGGTAAAGTCACATTTCACCCTTGTCTCAGAGGCAAGGAATGTGCTTTAAGTACACTGTTTCTATTTAAATTTTAGCTATTAGAAATCTTAATAATTTGCCTAGCTGTGAAAAAGCTTTGATCTTGTCATACTTGCAAAGAAACAATCTCCGCCTCCCACCCAAAAAACCTGCTGTGGGAAAAAAATGTGATTTCCTCATACTCACCTTGATGTGCTAGCCCTACCACATCAAGGGTACCTGAAACTGCTAGCCAATATGACTCTTGCCTACTTCAGTATTATTAATTCATCTACATGCTGCTTATGTAGCAAAATGGCTTCTAAGTGGTTTACAGCTATGAAACGAACCCACAATTAAAATGTGCAGCAACATATGGACATCCTTAATTAAAACATACAATATTAAGAAGCATAATTAAAAGTTAACATAAAAACACAAGCTCAGTTCAGGGGAATGTCTGCCTAAACTGGTGTGTCTTCAAGAGCTGCAAGGAAGGCAATTCCACAACACCTCCAGGTTAACACAAGCTGATATGACACCAGGACATGGCAAAACTATTGTGAGTTCCAATTACTGGTCATAGCACCCTTACTGGGCAGTGAAGAAAAAGATGGATTTTCAGGTAACCCAAGCCAGATATTTTTTAGGGCTCTGTATGCAAAACCGTCTCAGTGGCTAATAAACAGCCACTGCAGATCCCTCAGCACTGGCATGTTATGTGCCTGATAAGGAGCAGTAGAAAGGAAGGCCCTTTCCTAACCATCCTTGGCAATCACCCCACTTGCACGGATATATAATCCGTATCAAAATGAGTTTAACTGAACATAGTACACATTGAAAGCGTTTTGCGGTCAGTGTATCGTGTTGACTCCAAATATCAGGAACAAGCACCAAATGTTCCTGCCTCTCAGTAGTTGAGTGTTGCTTTCTCAGCTGTATAAAGTCTTGCACACAGCTTTACACCACAGCTTAAAGAAGTGTTTCACTTTTGAAAGGATACAGTTTGATAGAAATTGTATCTGGCTTTTTAATCTTGTCTTGTACGCCCATCTCCTCCAACCATGAAAATCCTTCATCGTCATCACTCATTCCTCGTCCCCTAAGCAAAGAGACACCACTTTAGTAGGTCACAACATGTGAGCCATCTATTTATACAGAAATCAGTTCGGGAGTAAATAATAATAATACACGATTTATCTTGCATCAGAAAGGTAGTTTTTGTGCTAGAAAAATGCAACAAGACAGAGCCAGCTTTTGCAACGAGAAAGACCCCATAACAAGAACTACATACTCTTCATTCTCAGCATCCTTGCCTGCTGTTTCAGAGTCACTAGCAAGTCCTGTTTCTAAGTGGGATGCCAACACATTCGATTTCCTTTTTCTAACTTCTTGAAAAGGTAACAAAAATTCAATACCTGAGAAGGGGTGGAAAAAGCAAATTAATGGTGTAGAGACAATATACAAGAGGGCTTTTGTAAGTCATTTGGCTTAATAATACAGTGCTCTCACCTTCATTTCGCATGGCTTCCCTTAAGCCTCTAGTTGTGGGTGAAATTAGAGCAGTGATTGCATCACTTCCAGCAAGCCCTGCTGCACGGAACAACACCGTGAACTGGTAAGTGCAAACGTAGAAATAAGGGCAAAGCTTGGCTCTCAGCAGATTATAAAGGGAGGTAAAACTGAGACACCTGCAAGGTAATCAAGGTGCAGAATGATCAGCCTGCAATTTGGAAACAGCAAAACTGAGGGAAACAAAACACAGAGACAACAAAACTACTTGCACACAGAGAGTGGTTTACAACAGGAAGTTGGTACGTAACCTGAAATGTGCTTCTGGTGTGTGGGGAGTGGAAGAGACCACTTGCAGTTGAAGGACAGACCAATCTAGCTCTTTTCTGTTCCACTAGCCACAGACAGAGGACAGGATGGGGGACTGGATTCCCACCCCACCTTCTGTCATTGGAATTCTACTCAATATTGATCCACAGTAGATTCCAACGTATAGTTAGCAGAGTAAAAACTTAAAACACGTTGCAGGATTCCCAAAAAAATACAGTGGTACCTTGGTTTGCATACATTTTGGTTTACAAACACGTCAAACCCAGAAGTGCGTGTCCCGGTTTGCAACCTTTTTTTAGATTACAACCCATTTTTTTGGGATTACGAACAATTTTTTTGGGGAGGCCCCATTGGCGAAAGTGCACCTTTGGTTACAACCAGTTTTGGTTTACAAATGGACCTTCGGAACGGATTGTGGTTGTAAACCAAGGTACCACTGTAGACCTGAGGCATTTCATCCAGCAGAGCTTTACTGCTACTGAAGGCAAATGAGCATAATGGTCACAAATCCAATACATTCAGGATTGGCATTGTCCATAAAAACCCAGTTGCAGCAGACTTAATGTAAACTTACAATAACTTATAATAAGTCTAAATCTTAACACTAAGCATACAGAACACCACACTAGAAAGAAAGAAAGAAAGAAAGAAAGAAAGAAAGAGTGAAACCCAGGCTCCTTCTGGCCTCCTCTGAAGGTATAACCCAAACGTCATGAATCTTCTTCTTATTTCTTTCACACAGAGAAGCTTCCAAGACCCTCCTGAATTAAGTAGAACAGGAAAGATCTTGACACATCAGATCAATACTTTCTGTACCAAGAAATGCAAACTGACACCTTCAAGCATAAAGAAACAGCAAACCAGCACACACAGAGTTGAAGGGAAGTTGTTGGTAGCAAAACCAAGCTACTGACATTTTAACTGAAAATCTAAACAGATTGAGAAAGAGCAATATTAATGATGAAATGGCAGAATGCTGATTAAGGGAAGCCTGAGATATAAACTTCTGGAAAACAAGGCAAAACACACATCAGAAGCAAATCACACAAATGGACAAAATGCCTTTAAAACAAAAATCACCAACCTGAATAGATTTTTTTATTATTATTATTTTTTTATTAAATTTTTATTTACACAACATTTACCTATATACAAATCTTCAGTTCTCAATCCCTACTATTGCTCCCCCCTCCCTCCCTCCTTCCCTACCCCCCCAAAAACTCCCAACAGACTTAAAACACAACAAATACATAACATTAAAAACATTGACTTCCTGTGTAACACAAAAGCATAATCAATCGTTATAAGATGAATGATTTCTTAATTATTATTTCTCTCGTACCTTTTTCCTAATACATTCCCTTATCTTTCTACTCCTTTCCAATCGTATCCCTCTTATATCTCTTCCTAGGTCATTCAAAAGCTGTCATGGTTATCATATTTTTGCAATAATTTTGAACATATATTTTATATCTACTCCATTTGTCTTCGAATTTTTGTTTAATATTCCCCCTTATACTGTTAGTAAGATAGGCCATCTCCGCAAATTCTTGTAGTTTCTGCTGCCACTCCTTCACAGTTGGGGCTTCCTGATCTTTCCATTTTTTTGCTATCAAAATACGCGCAGCTGCCGTTGCGTACAAAAAGACCTCCTTTAATTTATTTGGTGTATCATTATCAACAATGCTCAGCAGGAAAGCCTCTGGTTTTTTAATTATCGTAATTCCCAACATCTTTTTGAGTTCTTCCAGTATCATTCCCCAGAACGTTTTTATTTTTTGACATGTCCACCACATATGGTATAGGTTACCGTCATTGCTTCCACATCTCCAACACTTATTCGATAAATCTTTATACATTCTAGACAGCCGTGAAGGTGTCAAGTACCATCTGTGTAACATTTTTTGCATATTTTCTTGAATACTGGAGCTCGCTGTAAATTTCATATTTATTCTCCAGAGGCTTTCCCACTCTGTCATCATAATTGGTCTGCCAATATCCTGTGCCCACTTAATCATTGTATCCTTCACTTCTTCTTCCATAACCTCCCAGTCAAGTAGAAGGCGATACATCTTAGATATTATCCCATATTTGTTCTTTACTAGCACAGACTCCAACTTTGAGGGCTCTTTGTTGAATCCTATTTTTTTATCTTTTTTAAATTTTTCATTTAATTGATGGTACTCAAACCATCCTTCCAAACAGTCTTTTACCTCTTCATACTTTCTCATCTTAAACTCCCCTTCCTCTTCTAACAGTAGTGTTTCATATGTTAACCAGCTTCTTTTCATGTTCTTTTTTCTTACTGCGTTTGCTTCTTGAGGTGAGAGCCATCTGGGGGTTTTTGGTTCTAGCAGCTTTTTGTATTTTAGCCAAGTTGTTAATAAGGCGTTTCTTATTATGTGTGTCGTAAAATTTTTATGGGCCCCAAGTTTCTCATAGTTAAGGTACGCATGCCATCCAAATCGGATGTCATGCCCTTCTATGTCTAAAATCTCTGTATTATTTAGGGTAATCCATTCCCTTAGCCACAGGAAGCAGGCAGCCTCATAGTATAGTTTTATATCCGGAAGGCCAAAGCCCCCTCTTTCTTTTATATCAATTAAAACCTTCTTTTTAATTCTGGGTCTCCTTCCCGCCCAAATAAATTTCGATAATTCCTTCTGCCATACCTCTAAACATTTTGCTTTCCCCAGTATCGGAATTGTTTGAAACAAAAAAAGTATTTTTGGTAATATATTTTGTTTAACTGCGGCAATTTTTCCCAGAAAACAGTTTAAGCTTACTCCAAATTTCTAATTTTTTCTTAATTCCCTCCCAGCATTTCACATAGTTATCTGCGTACAAATTTATATTCTTTGGTGTCACCCATATCCCGAGGTACTTAATTTTTGGACTTATTTTCAATTTTGTGAGGTTTTCTAATTCTTCCTTATCCTTTAAATCCATATTTTTTACTAATAATTTTGTTTTACTATAATTCACCTTGAATCCCGCGACCTTTCCATATTCTTGCATAATTTCTAAAACTCGTTTTAAGCTATTCTTAGGGTCTTCTGTTGTTACTATAAGGTCGTCGGCAAAGGCCTTTAATTTGTATCTTCTACTCCCCAATGTAATTCCTTTAATTTCTGCATCTTCTCTAATTTGAGTATTCAAAATTTCCATTATTAATATATAGATTAGCAGGGAGAGCGGACACCCCTGTCTTGTACCTTTGCTTATCTCACATTCTTGTGTGATATTTCCGTTTATTATAATTCTGGCTTTCTGTTTAGTATATATTGCTTTAATGCTTTTACTGTATTGTTCTCCAAATTCCATTTTATGCAGCACCCCTTTCATGAATTTCCAAGACACATTGTCGAATGCTTTCTCCGCATCGACCGCCATTAATACTGCTGGTTTGTCAATTCTCCAATCTAAATATTCCAATATATTTATAATATTCCTGATATTTTCTTGTAGATGTCTTCCTGGGAGGAAGCCGGACTGATCTGTATGAATAATTTCCTGAAAAACCTTTTTTGTTCTTTCTGCTATTATATAGGCGTATAGCTTATAGTCATTATTTAACAATGAAATAGGTCACCAACCTGAATAGATAACCAGAGCATGTACACATGTACACACACAAACACCTTCTCCAGGTCAAAAAAGGAAAGACTGGCCAAGTGAACGGCAGCAAGTAATGGACAAAGAATATTTGGTCCTCCAGAACTTGGACTCCCAACTCCCATGCAAGGAAGATGGGAGTTGAATTCAAACAACCGCTTGGAGGCCACAAGTTTCTGACACTGGGAAATCAGGATATCCTTATCCACAGTAGTGCTATCTTGAAGACCGACATTGTGGATTAATGCATATTTATTCCACAGAACACAGCTTGTAATGTTTCTTCGTTTCACAACTTGAAGTTGCAAAATAGCACCTTACATAGCACCGCTTTTTAAAGTGGAAAGTTGCTTTACACAGGAGAAATTTTAGAGTAGGACTGGAGGTGCGAAAATAATAGGATGCTTAACCCTTTCTCTCCTTCAAATTTACCCATCAGCCAAACCAATGTTTTAAACATTATAGAGGGGAAAGCTGCTTGGGAGCAGAGAAAGGGTGGAGAGGAAAACAAATACCTCCTTCCTTCTATAAATTTCCCCTCTCCAAATACAGCTTCTTATCCGAAATAGCAGTGTCCGGATTTTTGTAAGCATTTGCATGCAAAGTGCAGTTGGCCCCAGAACCAAAGCTGCTATACTGATTATTGAGAATGAATTCATTGATTTTGCATTATGACTCAATTCAAATTTTGCAATGTGGTGGTAGTTATGAAAATATCCTGTGTGAGCATCAGTGCTATTTTAGCTGCTTGGTGATGTGTTTCCATTCACTTCAACTCACCATTCACTCATGAGAACATGTTGGAGCCCTTCATCATAGGACCAAGGATTATTTTTCCCAGTCATTTTTCTATCTGCTCCAATACGAGGGAACAGCTTTAGCCACGGCAGGAAAGGATGAAGCCAATATACAAGGCTTTGCTGGAAAGCACATCGGAGTTCTGTGGAGAGCTTCGGTTCCTAAGATAGCAAAGTGTTGAAATTACATTTTTAAAGCTATTCATAAGATGTCTGAAAAATCTTCATTCATATTTACCCTGTAGGCTGAAAGGCCACAAAAGCAGGCATTTTTTTTTCAAGAGAGCATGAGAAGTATTAAATTTAATATGTGGAATTCTAAGGCACCATCTAACTATCTACCCAGATTCAACACAAATTTATGCAGCAACTGCAATCAAACTGCAAATGAGTTACCAGCCCAATTGCCATGAGGGAGAAACATTACTAAAGGCTGATCCACACTTTACATAGAAAGTGGACTTGTTGCTGAGTGCACCTCTGGCTATGTTTAGGAAAGGAGCGGGAAAGAAGTGCATTTTTAAAAACCCTAATTTTTTTTACAGTGCAATCAGTAAGAGGCCATCAAGAAATAGTATGACTTTTTTAGGGAACAGCAAAGCAACTGTGAGAGCTCTGCTTCAGATCAATAAATTCATTGCAGTATATACTAAGATACTCACTGTGTTACAAACTTCTTATATATTATATTGCAATCATTCCTAATTTTCATTAAGTTTGGTAGTTTGACCAGACCATTTCTGCCACATCCCATAGTCTATAACAACTCCAGGCTGAGTGATATATTTTGCATACATTTAAAGGGAGCTATAGTGGCGCTGTGGTCTAAACCACAGTGCCTAGGGCTTGCCGATCAGAAGGTTGGCGGTTCGAATCCCCGTGACGGGGTGAGCTCCCGTTGTTCGGTCCCTGCTCCTGCCAACCTAGCAGTTCGAAAGCACGAAGTGTAAGTAGATAAATAGGTACTGCTCCGACAGGAAGGTAAACGGCGTTTCCGTGTGCTGCTCTGGTTCACCAGAAGCGGCTTAGTCATGCTGGCCACATGACCTGGAAGCCGTCTGCGGACAAACACCGGCTCCCTCAGCCTATAGAGCGAGATGAGCGTGCAACCCCAGAGTTGTCTGTGACTGAACCTAACGGTCAGGGGTCCCTTTACCTTTATTAGTAGGTAAAAGGTAAAGGACTCCTGGATGGTTAAGTCCAGTCAAAGGCGACTATGGGGTGTGGCGCTCATCTTGCTTTACAGGTCGAGGGAGCTGGCGTTTGTCCACAGACAGCTTTCTGGGTCATGTGGCCAGCATGTCTAAACCACTACTGGCGCATGGAGGACCGTGACCAGAGCCACTGGTATGCTTTCAAACTGCTAGGTTGGCAGAATCTGGGATAGAGCAGCAGCTCACCCTGTCAAGCCCAAGAGGCCATCCTTTTGCTATAGTACTCTTCAAGGACAGTACCATGTATTGGTGCCGATGAGTACAGTGGTAGGTCCCTTTGCAGCTTATGCACAGGGTCTCAAAAGTCCAAAGAGATTCTAAGGGTTAATAAGCTGAATAAGAAGCCTATTTGTATGTTTTGGGGTAGGCCCAATCCTGTTATAATTTATCTACGTGAAAAAATACCACCATTTTAATAACTAAAACCAATTATCCTAAGTTTTATCTTTATGACACACAAAACGTCAGGTGATTCAGAATGTTCTTTGCAGGCAGATTATTCCTTTCTGAATAAAGTTAGCCTGGCAAGTTACCAATGTCACTGGTAACACTGGAGGACTAGGGAGTCTTATATCACTTGTCTCAGATTCACAGTGCTACTGAGAAAAAGGATCTATATACGGCAGAAATCCATCACAGAGCCAAGATCTTTTCATCAATATTGTCCTGCTCAATATACACCATAAAACACTGAGAAGAAGGCTGTTTGCCCATGCTAGGAAGAAATGATTGGCCATGCAAGTTTTAAAAATATATACTGTGCTGAACATCTCACTGCAGGTGTGAATTGGCACTTTTCTACCTCAGTGTCTCTAGTCTATTCTCCTGATCAATGGTTCAACAGTACGAATTACCTGAATACTTTGAGGCAAGTTTATTAATGCTCCTCTACAATGCTGGACGTATCCTAGGGATTCTTCTTGTGCTTTTAAGTGATCTGCCCATGCAAATGATTGGGAAGATGTGAATAGAAGGCGAGTTTTAATACTCCAGTCCGCAGGGAATTCGTAACTTGGTGAGGAAGAAACGTCAGTTTTGGAAATGGCCAGATATGGGTCCTTGAAAAATATAAACATTGAAAAAAAATTACAAGGAAGCAGCTCCTTCATTAAAATGCCATCACTTAAATGTTTAGAAGAAGCATGTCCTTCCTTTGCTAGCATTAAGGACAGCATCGTTTTACATATTAGTGAAGAGTAGAAAAGATTGTTACTTTTTAAAAAGAGTAATAGGTGTACTCTAGTGCTGTAGAAAAGAGCACACACTATCAGCTCCCTATCAGTTTTTCTGACCATGCCCCAAGCAGCATGAATGACTCAAGTCATCCAGCAAAAACTGCAGCCTTTCTTTTCCACATACACAGTTGCATTTTTTTATGTTTGCCTTGCTGTGATTATCACAAGCGGCCCAATTTCAGCTGCATCCTTATTCACATCACTAGGAATAAATAAGCTGTTGTATGAGTGCAGCTTTCTGCCACGAAGTCATCCCCATGGGAGGAGTGTGATTAGTGGGGATGCATTCAAAAGGCAACGGGCTTGAGCCCTGTGTGATAAAATAAATCCAATATTCTCATATATAGATACATTTAACAGTTACAATGATTCTTACATTGATCAATGAGTCAACAGATGCTGCTTCAGAAAACTCTTCTTTCCAGATAGACTCGTCGTCTTGCAGACCATTTAAAAACTGGAAAAAGTTTCAAAGTTAAGAGAACACCAAAGGAAGATTCCGTGAACAGTAAATAAAAAAATACACTGCAGTGTTTAGCATAAGCTTTTTTTTTAAAAAAAAAAAATGGTTAAAAATTTGTCACTCTGCAAAGTTCAAGCCTAGATATTCATCCTTTAAGTATCAATGGGCATGCTTTATTAATCTGTATTTACTTATTAATTTTTATACTGCCCTTCATCCAAGGATTAGAGTAGTTTACCATATAAAAACACAAAATATTAACATAGTAACAAAAATACGTAACAATTGTGGACTGTTTTTCTAACTCAATTAAGAAACCTGTCCTAGGTTAGAAAAATGTCCCCCAACAACATTACATGGTTTGTGTCAACAGACACTTCACACTTTATTAAACATTCCTTCACTATTTTCCTATAAGAGTGGGGTGTTGTTATTATCCCAATCTACTAACATTGGCTGGTGTAGTAAATACACTCCAACTCAATGCATTCCTGGGACATTATATGCCACAGATCATTTTTGTTTTGTTTTGTTTCCGGAAGGAAAACAGTAACCAGTAACTGGCTGAAGTTTGGGGAAACTGTACAGGTGACATTTATGGGAGGGGGGGGGGTTCCCTGCTGGTCTACTTGCGTGTAAAGTGCACAATGAAATGTGTGCCTGGCTAGGTTTCTTGGATGAAAGCTAAAGACTCCACCATTTAACCTCGCACAACCTAGGGTCCTGCTTGATTACTTTTGATCCCGACGTTGCGTCTCCTCCCGTGCTTTCCCGCACAAATATTATTAGATTAATGTATGCGCCACCTTTTCTTTCAAGAAGTATCACCAAGGCGCTTTTACCAAGTTATCGGATATTTCCCAAAAAATTACCAGAACTGCCCAAAGCGATTCACAAAACGATTTTATTTTGCAAAGAAGCAAAATAAAATAAAATAAAATTTAAAAAAATCGTGTCAATATAACATTTCGATAAGCGGTCTTAATACCAATCCGTTTCGAAACGATCCAAATAAATAATGCGTTTTGGCTGCCCTATGATAATCGAACGAGTTTAAATTCGGAGGCGGGGCGTGCACATTAGCAAACAGAAAAAAGGGCGCAGGGAAACAGGGGGAACTGCAACGCAGCGCTTTCCCGCCCCGAAGGCTCCGAATGCCGTCCATCGCGACGCCTTCCAAAGCGGCAGCGGGAGGCCGCCTTACCTGGCCGCGGGAGCAGCTGGGCGCGCAGCCCGCCCTCGGTTTCCGGGCCGGAGAGAGGGACGGGCCGGTCCCCGGTGGAGGGCGCGGGCTGTTCTCCAAGCTCGAGAAGGGGTTGCGCCTGCGGCTCCCTGGGTAGGGCCGAGGGGACAAAGCCGAGCCGCCGAGCGCGCAAGTGGCAGCGGGCGCGCTGGGAGAGTGGCCGGGCTCCGCGTCGCTTCTCCGCGCCCTTTTCCTCTTCAGGCGCAGCACCTCGGGAGGCTTCTTGAAGCCGGGGGAGTAGCCGGGGACCACGGAGCACATGGCGGCAGCGGTGGAGTCCGAGAACCAGAAGCGGAGTGGTGTGGGCGGCGGCGTCCGGCTGCAAGATCCGAACTTGGCGCGCGGCAGGAGGAGGCGGCTCCGCCTTGAGGGCGGGAAGAGGCGCCTCCAGGTTGCCGCGCGGAGACCGGCCAATCGGAAAAGCCGTCAGCCCCGCCGCGGCCGCCTCTTTTCTGCCCTGGCGAGGGCGCCCTAAACTGCGGCGTTGCGCTGTCAGCGCGCGCCGAGAGATCTCCGCTCTTTGGCCTGACCTGGCCGCTTCCATTCGCCGAGGCTGGGCCTTCACGGTCGCCTATGCCAAGCGAAATCCTGTGAGTTAGCGAAGTTCTGCTGCAAATATTTGCCTCTCCAGATTTGAAGGCTTATTTCCTGTCCCCACCTTAAGGAAAGGGCTTTTAAAGAGTGCTGTGCTTTTAGTAGCAGTATTTTAATAATTTGTTTTGATTCTGTTTATTTTTTAATCATGTTATGTTTTTAGCTTTTTGTATTTTATCTGTCTTGCTTCGTGTCAGCCGCCTTGAATCTCGGTCCCAGGGAGCAAGGCTGAGTATACCATGGGCGTAGCCAAGGCCCCCTCCCCTCCCCAAATCAAGTAAATACAGTAAATAAAAATACTTAACTGACCAGTCGCATCGCAGATAGCTTGGTTCTGCCCCTCCCATATAAATCCAGGCTTCGCCCATGATAGAATCATCATCATTTTATTATTTGCACCCCATCCATCGGACTAGGTTGCCCCAGCCACTCTGGGCAGCTTCCAGCATATACAAAAACATAATTAAACATTAAAAACTTCCCTAGACAGGGCTGCCTTCAATGTCTTCTAAATGATACTTTCTGCTTTGTTATTGGTGATTGATGTTTCATGTATATAATATTTAAAGCTTTACATCAGATTCCTTTAAATTAGAGGCAGCGTTCTCAGCTGATGCATCCCCATAAACATGCCCTTATCCCTTCTAAGGGTATATGACAAAAATTGACTTTTGACCAATGCTGACAATATTAAGGGAGCTTTTTTTTCAGCCCCTTCTTCAAGTCTGAAGAAAAATTCCCATTCACTTTTTTACCACACGTATCTACAGTCGTACCTCGGGTTACGTCCGCTTTGGGTTACGTTTTTTCGGGTTACGTACTCCGGTAACCCAGAAGTGTTTTTTGCCCAGCACGCACGGTTCACGCATGCGCAGAAGCGCACTTTCGTGCATGCACGATATCGCCGTTCGGGTTACGAACGGCACCCCGGAACCAATTAAGTACGTAACCCGAGGTACCACTGTACTACAATATCAGCTTTCCATTAGGATCTGCGTGGTACAAAATTTCACACAGTCCTGTTTATGCAGGGGCTGAATTTATTGATTTTAATAGGACTTGCTTCCATAAAACATCTTGCAATTGCGACGTATCTGGGAATGCAACCACCTTTTATTAGCAGAGAAGAGACAAATTAGACAGTATTGAGGAGAAGAACAGAGGAAGGTCTTAGATGAGGAGCCAAAGTGTGACCACTATCCCACGGCAGCAGAGCATATCCCACTATGGTGATGGGAATAGCCCTGTTTGCTTCCCCATCCCTCTTTTGTGGACTGGGCTATATGCATGAACCATGAACTATATATAACACATGGCTAAATTTGTAACAGGGGAAAAAGCAGAATAGCTGGCTTTTACTCAGAGTAGACCCATTGAAATTAATGACTCTGATGAAGGTCTATTCTGCCATATACAATTTGAACATTTAACAATGGTAAATCATAAATTTACATGAGTACAGATTACTAATCACACAACAGAATATACCCAGTAAGTACTTGTGACAGTCACAAAAACCACACTTCATCAAGGAATTATAGTAACAGAGTATGTGCTGTATGAAAGCATATACTGCATTTTCTCCAAGTGCAAATATTGCACTTACCGGTAGGTTCTTAGTAAATGCAGTATCCTACCCACTGTAGTGCTGTTTTAAAGACAGAAATGTGGATTGTGCAAAACAAATGCGTAACAAATGCACTTGCCGTATTCCACAGAACGCTGCTTGTATAAAAAGGCCCTTAGCAATGCATGTAATCTATAGGTGCTGATAGATCCTGTGTTTTTTAGATCAGGCACGTCCAACTCCCAAGAGACTGCAATCTACTCCCACTATAAAAAACTGGCAGTGATCTACCCAAGATGGTAGCTAACTGCCCAATGTTGTTGAGCTTTTTTTGGGGGAAAGACAACATTTTAAAAAATTTCTTGGGGGGGGGGAAGTGATCACTTTCTATCAACCCACGATCTACCTGCGACACCCCGGTGATCTACCTGGGACAGCCCCGTGATCTACCAGTAGATCGCGATCTACCCGTTGGACATCCCTGTTCTAGATGAGAAAGCTAAATAAAAAACAGAGCAAAGCCACCATAAAAATGAGGTTAGATTGAGAAAGCACATTCAGAATCTTGCCAATGTTAAAGTGTTTTTTAGGGACACCTTTCCACCCCCATAGTGTATAGATAGTCCAAGTAAAACAAAGGACAGCAAAATGCATAAAACTGAGCAGACAAAAGGAAAGTGTTGTCTGCTAAGCACAGGAGTGAGGGGGGGGGGAATGGGATGGCGTGTTGGAGGACCACAAATATGAGTAAACTTTCAATTGCTAACAGAAATGCTCTTTTAGACATGGTAATGGGAAAAAAAAATCAAAGCTCTAATTTCTCCCCCCACACTTATAAAGAATATTCAAACAGTAATTAAAACATTAGCTGAAATTCATTGACCAATCCTTTATAAGTAGGCAATTGAGACAAAGTTCACAAATTTACACTTAAAAGCTAAGAATCTGTGCTTCAGAGCTGGATAACTTGTCTTTTTCTTGCTTCGTTCTTCTGAACCATTTCCATAGAAACTTTGGCTTCATATAATGGGATTGGATCATCCAAATGAGGCCTAAAAGAGAATAATATCTCAGAAGTGTCTTAATGTATGCTCAAAAGAAAAAGTACACAATTCAGGACAATTGCCATAGACTTTACTTTTAGTAATGCAAACTTTACAGCTCAAACACACTGCAAGTGTTATAGGTTGGCTAGGATTCCTGGAACAAAGGGCAGAGAAAACAGCAAATAGGAAGCAGATGTTTAATGTACTGCATGCATTTCAAAATAGCTTTTACTAGTAGTTTAAAAGATGTGTCATTTTATATTGCTTTTGAGAACAAGTCTTCCAGCTCCTGCCCTTCTGCATCCAAAAACTCGACTGCAATCATAGCAGACAAAGGAAAAATAAGCTTTGTAGTAACCATTACGGTAGTAGAATATTAACTATTGGAAGAAATGCCTTTAGTAGCTTATTCATACAAGAACAAAGACTTTTATTTAGCTGCAGTTCACAGCAGTTATGAATATGCACTTGGATTGTAGACAAGTATTACGCACCTGAAGAATAAGTCTGGTCCAAACTGGGTTTATTTTATGTACAGGCTAACGGGCAGATTGTATTAGAGTAATTAGGATTGCAGGGAAGAGGGCTTTCTCCAAGTCATTTCCTAAGATGGCTAATTGAAAATAAAAATAAGAATTTTGCCCAAGTATTTGATATTAATGGGTGGCATACCAAGGGCTGTTTAGAGTCATTAAAGGAGCTTGCAGTGACTTAGTGGCTCTGGTATTTAATTATTTTTAATGAACAGCTAATCCCTAAGTTACTGTATTATAACGAACAGCTTCTGAAGCTGCCTTCCATTAGAAAAGCAGTTTCTCATGCAGAATCCAGGGCCCGCTTTTTGAGAAAAGTAAGTCTGAAACCTACTGGGCTCATGGACTCTTGGGATTCTGGATCAATAACTACAGCCACAAAGTAGGTCTCCAGCAGCATTTTAATTATGTGGAGCTTCATAACTTATAATACTTAGATTAGATTGTAAGCTTCCATTTCACTGTAGCACACCTGACTTACCTGAAAACACCACTGGATAGCTTCTCCATTACATCTTCTAGGATGCGTATAAGAGAATTGTTAAGAAAAACTGTGTGTACATGTGTGACTGGAGTGGATTACTAAGCACACTAGCAAATCCCAACAAATCTGTTTTGAGGAAGCATGTCTAGGACTGAGATGCAGATCTTTAATTTGTGAGATTGGCTTCACCATATAGACCCTGCATATCTGGGTAGAAATGCCTGGTAGTGTTTTAAAGCATTAATGTGATTTATAATCTATCCAGGTTTAGTAAGCACTCTGCACAGCTTAAAGACAACAGTCCATATGCCCAGGTTTGCAATCTAAAATATATTATACTTTTAAACATAAAATTATATGTTTAGTCTAAAATAGCAGAAAAGAAACCCATATGTATCATACTCTAAATAGCAATTAAATTCCCCATATCATGATATTTCCAGTACTAAGACAGTCAGCAGTAAATATCCCTTAGCTGTACTGAGTTCCAATATATGCAATGTATGTTGCATTTCCCCCCACTCTCTTTAAAACAAACCAATTACTTATCAATTTAAAATATAAGCATAAAAAGGATATATAAATATTTCCCTTGTTGCATATTTGACAAATTCCACACCTCATCATTCAGGAAAGAGACTGTAGCAGCTTTGAGGAAAAGGCAACGGCTATCTGGAGGATCCAACTTTTTTAAAATATGAAAAATAGTTAAGCTACATTTGCCAAAACAAAAATGGCACAACCAAAGCACATTAATTACGGTTGACATAATTTTCCTGGTAACAGGCAGTGCAAGTGATTTTCAACATATATGAAATTGGCTTCTTGTTTTACAAACATTTATGACCTAGTAGGCACAGAACAAGTCGTCATTCTGAGACAAAGACAGTTTATCTTTTGGTGCTCCAGTGTTTGATTCACACTATAGTAGCAATTTTATTTTATTTTAATTATGAAGTGCGCTAGATTATTACTGTTGAGTAATGCTGCACTGAGGGAGTGGGTAGCACTGTGGGTTAAACCACAGAGCCTAGGGCTTGCCGATCAGAAGGTCGGCGGTTTGAATCCCTGCCATGGGGTGAGCTCCCGTTGCTTGGTCCCTGCTCCTGCCAACCTAGCATTTCGAAAGCACATCAAAGTGCAAGTAGATAAATAGATACCGCTCCGGCGAGTAGGTAAACGGCGTTTCCGTGTGCTGCTCTGGTTCACCAGAAGGGGCTTAGTCATGCTGGCCACAGCATACCAATCACAGCATACTTACGGTATATACATGGTAATTTCAGATTTTGTTCTCACCTGGAGATTTTCTTCCATGGTAACCCAATGGCCTCCAACACTGAGCAATGAAATAATGTCATGTTTGTGTGGCAGCAATTGTTGTGAAGTTACTTCATTTTCTTTACTGTATAATCTCACTAAAAAGAAGCAAAGGAAGCAAAGAAGCTAAGTAATTAAGAGTCACATTTAACTGTGTAAAAAAGATTTTATGATCTGAAAATAAGAGACGATGTCTGTACTTTTGTAACCCAAGAAAAGCTTCAATAAAAATGTTTCATGTTTATATTATATCAATATACACCCCCCCCCCCTTTTCTGGTCTATTTTAAAATGACTTTCTTTACTCAGAATTCTGGGTACAGCATATATTGAGGAAAAGGTTCCATTAATTAGTTTCACCTTGTCTCCTGTGAATGTTTGACGGCAGGGTAAGTGCATAAATCAGTGCAGGAGATAGTTGAGTGGTTGCATGGTCAACCTACACATATAGCCTTAAGTCTCCTTCCCTGGACCATTTTTTAAAAACCCGATCAGTTTCCCTGTAATTATTTTCATCCCAACATGCTACATTGACTGAGGTTAAAAAACAAACCAACCCTCAAATAAAAGGATTCAGTTGGAATTTTGGGGGGTATTCATTCGTCCAAAATACTCTTTGAAAGAGTATTTCATAAAACTACAGCCTGTAAGTGCCTGAAACTTGGGTACATTTTTAACTACCATGCAGGTGACACAGTATAGGACTATGTTGTAGATCTGCTGCTGTGTAAATTCTGCAAGGAAGGGTGTACTTGCTGTGGATTTTACCTCATTTTTATTAAGAATTAAGTTATGAAATAACACAACCACACAATATATATAACATAAACATTAAAGAAAAAGGTAGAAAAACAGAAAATATATAAATATTTTGATTATGACTACAGAAAACCTAACCTAACAAATAATATATGGATTTTAGTACTGCAGAAATTTCTCATTTGCTCCTCCAGAGGACTTTATATGCAATTAACCACTTCACCAGCATCAATAGGTCTTCTGTACCAAATTCCATACTGATAAAATTTTCATGATTTTAACAGACAGTGCCTCACATACTAACTATAGAGCCACTCCTCTGACACTATAGTATACAACAGCACTGTATAAAACTGGATATATTTTTGATGATACAAAGTTTTAAAATTAATAAAATACTATGCAACTGTTGGTAAATATTTTACTGCATTATTAAAGAGTTATGTAGCAGTTACAGACCTCCTGCATCAAGGATGATATCCACTCCTAATCCACCTGTCTCCTCCAAACAGCTTTCTGTCAGATCACATGTTCTATTGGTTTCATCTATGATACGAGCTAGATGGGATGGCAAGGTAAATTAGAATAATTTAGGACAAAAAAAGACCAGCGCATACTTCGTATTCTTCAGACTTATCCAGAAACCATTATGTAGAATAACACGAGAACAAAACAGTTATTTTTCCTCAACAATATTTACAGAGAATGTAGAAGTGTGCAGAAATCAAAAGAAAACACTTGTCAAAGACTTAGGCTGCAATCCTGGTCCTAGCTGCAAAAGTAATTCTAATAACCACAGTGGGATTTACAGACATCTCAGTGAACTTGCACAGAACTGGGATTTCTTTCATGCAGTGTTAAGAAATACTTGAATATAATGAAGATCATGATTAAAAATGGCAAGGTCCTTTCTTAAACTCACCTACTAATGGTTGCTTGACACCTGTAAAGTAAAATACCAAAATGAGAAACAGTAAGAAACACTCCAAATATTTAAATACAATGCATTTTCTTAAACACTGTGGGGCTGATCATCCCCTCCTGATGCTGCTGCTGGGCTACAGGAAAGGGCTGCTGCCACAGGGCTGAATGGAGCCATCTTCTTGCCCAGCTCCTAAGAGTCTTTCAGTGCATGTATACCACAGCATTCTGGGCCTTTATTTATCAGAAAGCCAGTGGATGCCTCCACATAGTGGATCTGCCGCTCCTGTTCAAAGGAGGGGTGATCTGCTACTAGGCCTGCTATATATCGCCCAGGACCGGTATAAGCGGCAGACTGCAATGACAGTTTCACTCAGCGGTATATCACTAGTGAAACCGCCACCTTCTGAGTACCGCTGCTACCAGCGCCAAGGCAGAAACAAGCTGCAGCCGGGCGCTGGAGGCGGAGGGACTCGGAGGTGCCGATATGGCTTGTTCCTCCCTCTGCCTCTTTAAACAGGCTTGGCTGAGGAGCGTCCCGTTGCCCTCGCCTCAGCCAAGCAGTTTTACAGAGCCTCTGACCTGCCAGCGGCTCACACGAGCCAGCAGCGGGGTGAGGGCTCCATTACGGTGCTCCCCCTCTCCAGCTGAGAGAGCCCTGATCCGGCTCCTGCTTGCACACTGGCAGGAGCAGGAGCGAGGCTGCACTTCTCCCAGCTGCCATTCCTCCTCAAGGGAGAAGTTTAAAGGATCCCCCACCTTGCCTCCGGTTTGCGGGTGGGGTGAGGGCTCCATTAGACTCCCCCCTCCTGCCAAGGCAGCTTAGGTTGGGCTTAGCCAGGCAGTGTAAAAAGGTAAAGGGACCCCTGACCATTAGGTCCAGTCGTGACCGACTCTGGGGTTGCGGCGCTCATCTCGCATTATTGGCCGAGGGAGCCGGCATACAGCTTCCAGGTCATGTGGCCAGCATGACTAAGCCGCTTCTGGCGAACCAGAGCAGCGCACAGAAACGCCGTTTACCTTCCTGCTGGAGCGGTACCTATTTATCTACTTGCACTTTTGACGTGCTTTTGAACTGTTAAGTGGACAGGAGCAGGGACCAAGCAACGGGAGCTCACCCCGTCGCGGGGATTCAAACCGCCAACCTTCTGATCAGCAAGCCCAAGGCTCTGTGGTTTAACCCACAGCGCCACCCGCATCCCTAGCCAGGCGGTGTAAGGACTCTCTGATACTGCTGCACCAGCAGCAGCGGCACGCACCCCAGAGGGTGGGCTGCATCTTTCTTCCCTGGGTGAATGACCACCCAAGGAGGAAAGAGGAAACGCACCCGCATGGATGACCAAGGCGACACCTGGCCCATCTTCGGGATGTGGGGAGTGAGCGAGTGAGTGAGGTAGCTTGCCTGCCCCCCCCCCCACACCGATGAAGGCAGAGGGAGCCTCAGGAAGGAGCCCCGGCATGTTTTCATTTTGTCTTTTTATGCTGTAAACCACCCTGTGATCTTCGGAGAAGGGTTGTATAAATCTAAAAAAGTATAAATGATTAAAAAAAATACTTAAGAAAAGGAAGGTAGAGGGCTCCATAAGTCTCCATTGAGTCTTCTCACAATTTATTTCTACAGCAGTTATATATGTATGTGTATCCTGCATTGCAGGGGGTTGGACTAGATGATCCTCAGGGTCCCTTCCAACTCTATGATTCCCCCAAATCATCCATTAATTGTATTATTATTATTATTGGGCAAAATCAAGTCAAATATGAGCATTTTGAAACGCAAACTCTTCTATTGAACAGGTAGGTAGCCATGTCGGTCTGCCGTAGTCGAAACAAAATAAAAAATAAAAAAATTCCTTCCAGTACCACCTTAGAGACCGACTAAATTTGTTATTGGTATGAGCTTTCGGGTATCTGAAGAAGTGTGCATGCACACGAAAGCTCATACCAATAACAAACTTAGTTGGTCTCTAAGGTGCTACTGGAAGGAATTTGTTTCTTTTTTATTTTGCTTCTTCTATTGGAATCTATATTACCTATACACTCTTAACTCTGACAGGCCATGTCCATTACTAGTAACTTCTTGAATTTGTAAACTACCATATAACTCAAAGCGGCTTACAATCATTACAATTTTAACAGCACAGTATAATAAAAACAATTACTTTATTTTTAATTAATTATGATTCCATTTTTTTCTTACATTTTTATCACTGGAATGCACTGGGGTATTTTCTAAAAGTGATTCACTGCTCCCATATTCCAAATTGATAGCAAGTTTTTAGTAAGCATGTTATCTGTGGGAAGTTAAGGCCCTTTGCTTGTTTTGAGCACTTCTGTTAAAATATTCTGCAAAAATTATATAAATACATTAGAAAAGAAACTATATAATACACTAATTTGACTGTGCCAAAATAAGAGCTTATTCTCAAGCTATCAGGAATCGCTTAAAGACTTGATAGAAAACATTTCAAGATGCACTCAGCAAAATGTTGGGAAGCTGTTATTTGGGTCAATGTGTTCCATGTTTAAACCTCCTTGTGCTTACAAAGCACTAGCTGATATGCTCTACTTCAATATACAAGGCCTGACTGTGTAATAAATATTTTACAATATCCTGTGTTCCAATTTCAAGTCCAATCCTTCATGGTTAATTTCATGTATAGACCATTTTTAACATGGCTCAGAAGTGTAGGCTGCTTGGCTTTGGAAGTCATATTAACTAGCAATTAGCACTTCTGTTTTATTATACTGGTGTTGCATAATGTGGACTGTTTTGTTTGCCACACTTTCAGGGAATTTTAAGTAGCAAGAAGAGCTACCCTCAAACTAGATTCCACACATTATATAGCAGTATCTAGAAGCTGCTCAAGCAGGTATCTGCCATTTAATTTACTGCAATAGACACAATATCAGCTATCAAACCAACTGTGGAACAACATTGCAAAATTAGAAGGGAAAAGGAGAAACTGTGGAGTTCTACTGCATGGGTAGGCAAACTAAGTAAATCCTGGCGGCTGGATCTGGCCCAATCGCCTTCTAAATCTGGCCCGCAGACGGTCCGGGAATCAGCGTGTTTTTACATGAGTAGAATGTGTGTTTTTATTTAAAATGCATTTCTGGGTTATTTGTGGGGCCTGCCTGGTGTTTTTACATGAATAGAATGTCTGCTTTTATTTAAAATGCATCTCTGGGTTATTCGTGGGGCATAGGAATTTGTTCTCCCCCCCCAAAAAAATATAGTCCGGCCCCCCACAAGGTCTGAAGGACAGTGGACAGGCCCCCTGCTGAAATAGTTTGCTGACCCCTGTTCTACAGAGACTAGTTTTTCAAAGCAAAAATTGAAGGTAGAAAACACTTATTCGTTACTTTTATGGGATTGTGATATTTTACAATTAAATGTAAGTTTTTAATGGAAGCGGTATGTGTTTTAAAAAGGACATCTGGCACCCTATAACAGCAAAGTTGACATTAGCACAGGGAGGTACTTGGGAGATGCAGAACACTTTGCAGCTGCTTACCATTAAAAGAGATTTCTTAATTATGCCATGATCCATCTGTGCAAGACACTGCTTTGTCCAAATTCTGCTTGCCTTCCCTCTCTTTGCAGCTCATTTGTGGGAGGATACTAAAGCCCTCCACTCTGAAGTCCAAAACCAAGCTTTGCCCACCATGCATGCCATTCTAACACGGCGCTTACATGAGAGATAATTGTGTGGTCCTGTCCATGAATTTATCCTTGCACCCCTGAGGAGAGCTGATATGCTTGCCAGATACTTCAGAAAACTTGTTTCTCCCACAGAAGCAAGGCATGCAGAGCACATCTATCTTTTCATGTCATTCCCTGAGCTCACAATATGTAAACAAGCCGGGATAATAAGGAAAATGTTTGCATGTGCTCACAAGTCAGCAGTGGCTGTAGTTAGTGTTCTATTCAGCCTAACAGCTGCTGCCCTACTTATTTTTGGATGGCCAAGAGGGAAAGTAAATAAGATTAAAAATAAATCAAAGGCTGTGGAAAAAAGAAAGTCGCCTGCGTTTTAAAATAATCCTTAATAATTTGTAGTTCTGATTATTGTAATACTTTGAGGGATATGAACAATTTTGGGCTCAGGTATTGAGGTAGATGTTTCAGCATTTAATAAGAGGCTTTGTAAATTATACAAAGCTGAATGTTTGGTATCCCTCTATATATATAGCAGGAGTTTACAGACGCTTGTAAGTCCAGGTCTGCCTGACTTGTGACCCATCCACTAAACTGAAAGTAACTCATCAGCCATGTACTATGGCCTGATATATTTTGACATCTCCCCACCCACTTTTTTGCAGTTCCAGGTACAGAACCAAACAGAAGCCTTGCTGAGCCCTAGGTCACACGATACAGCTTACTGCAGCCCAATCTTCTCCCCCCCCCCATCCTCTGCAAAAGGAATAGGAATGTCAACAGCCAGCTGCATTAAGTTTCCCCAACAAAGACTTCATCTCAGTTCTAAATATTTACCATTTATTTTATCCATCAACTGGGGAATGCACATCAGTAAACACAACGTTCAAAACAGCAGCAGACTAAAACAGACAACAAATAAAAACCGCACACAAAGCTCAAGTATAGTACTTAAAATACCTGGTTTGGGGGGGGGGATGTTTCTGCCTGGTACCTACACGATAACAATGTTACCAACAGGTGCCTCCCCTTGGGGAGGGAATTCCGTAACTGGGGCACTAGAGCCAAGAAAGCTCTTTCCCTTATTGACATCAGTCTCGCTTCTGATGCAGGAGGCATTTGGAGAAGAGCACTCACAGATCACTTTAAAGTTTGGGAAGGCCGATAAGGATGTATATGCGCACTCCATCACATACCTGGGTCCCAAGCCAGTTGGGTTCATGAAATGCACACGAACATTTCAAAATAAAAACATGTGTTCTGAATTAGCTCTCTCACGCAGCTAGAACCAAACAATGTAACTCACCCACAGATGGTGTAAGCCTCTCAAGATACTGCTTGTCTTCAAGGCTATATATAGTAGAAATTACTTTGGCTCCTCTGTGCTGCGCTAGCTGAATAGCTATTGTACCAAATGGCTGCAGGAGGAGAAATAGATGGAGCATGTGCATATGTTTAAATATATCACCTTGGTACTGGTGAACTAAAGTACAGAACTATACACCCGCCCACAACTTTAACACCAAATAGAAGGAGCAAGTACATATGTTTAAATATTGTTTGTGTATTGGTGAACATATATACACCCCCCCTTAGGACCTTAACTATGAGCTGCATTCGGATGAAGCCCCTGCCCCAATAGAGCTATTGCTCCTGGTGAGATTGGAAGCATATCTTTAGGTTCACACACCTCATCCCTGAATATTTGGAAAGCCTGAAAATGTTGTTTCGAACACATTTCATTCAATGGGAAAATGATGTATACTTTAGGATGCTTGGGGGGAAACACCATGTCAGCAATAAGTCTGAAGTTTGGTATGCTGTACATGTAGTCCAAGATAAAGGGATAACTTGGAAAGTCTGGACATTTTAAATGTTGTCATTTACTGACCAAACTTCAGGTCCGGAAATCTATGTTATTATGGCAGCCAGCACTCCAGCAGAGAGCAGGATAAGCCATATTGCATGCAGATAGATGCGTGAGAGTTTCTTTTTTGAACACTTTATGCAGCCTTGCCTTGAGGGCTTCCAGTGCAAACGGAAGCACACATCACATTTTTTAACCAACCTTTTATCCTGCCATCTGGAGCAGTGTAGGGCATGTCTTTGCCTTTTAGTATACAACCGTTCTCCAGGCATATGTTGCTATTCTCTTCTCTAGTTCCTTCAATCTTTCCCCCAAAGTGCCAATCATAGGGCTGGTAAAGCCTTCTTTCTTCCCTTCCCATCAGGTGATAGGGAGGGGAGAAAGAAGCTTGCCTTCTGGTTGCAGCAGAAGAGTCTCTTTTGCTGACGATGCCTGCAAAAAAAAATAGGGGGGGGGGTCTGCTTGCTCTGGCTGCCAGCACTGTTCCCAACAGCAGACAGGCTTGTACAGCCAAACTCAGCAGGATTTTAAACCCTCCCAAGGCGGGATCATCTATCTACTTTGGCTTTCAGCCCAGTAAGGAACAGGTGAGTTCAGCCAAAGTATAACTGAGCCCCACCTTGGTACCCATCAGCTGATTTGGTGACACGAGCTGAATGACAGGTGCGGGTGGTTTGGGAGGAAATGGCCTTGTGGGCCAAGATGGGTCGATGGGTTCCTGATGTAGCAGAAAGAGCACAGGCTATAAGACTTTTCAAGTCCATTCCAACAAGACAAATATATACTGAATAGGAGTTTAGGAAAAGATATAATTGTTTCCAAAGTAGTTTCTTGTACCTACACTTGCTCCATCCATCACCAGAACAGTTTTTCCTGGAGTGGCGTAGGAGAGGTAATGTAGAGCTGTATACGCACGAAGACCATCACGAATGGTACCTGCTGCTTCAAGCCAGGAGACCTTTTCTGGCTTATGAGCTGTTTCATAACCGGGGGGTGGGGGGGAGAGAAGGGGGGGGGACAGACCAGAGATTTTAGAAAGCAGGGCTGGCGCTTGCCTACTTTGCAACAGAACCTTAAATTTGTTGTTTAACTTAACAGACTATACAGTATTACAAAAAAATGTTTGTCAGTGTTCTCCTCCCTCCCCCAAAATAAAAATTAAAAGAAACATATTGCAGAGATAGAAAAGACAGCATGGGTCTCCTCAACCCAGTCATATAAGCTTGCAACATTATTAACAAATCTATTAGCTTTATGTTTTAAACTGTTCACCGGTATAGTGCCACTGTATTTTTATAGCATTATGTCTGGTTTCTCAGTGAAAGGAATAAAAGTCAGAATATAAACATTGGGTTGATTCAAGTAATTACTGTACATTAAAAAAAAAATGTAATTTTTGATCTATATATATTTTTAAGTGCTATGGCAGATTATGCTTGGGAATAATATCTTTTTGAAAAATGGGGCTCCTAAGACCAGCTTCAGGGTTCTAAAGCTGTTCCAAACCAGTTGGAAGTATAAAACAATAAAAACAGAGAAAGGGAAAAAACAGAACTTTATTTCGTTAAGGTGAGGTCTGGAAAGACAGGCTATTTATTAGCCTGCTTGGTTACTTAAAAAAGACATGGGGCAAGGTATTAAGTGGGGAACACAGGGCAGGATTCACCTAAAGAGCCTTGTCAATAGAAGCATAAGGACTTCTGCTCACATAATGGGGCTCACATAATGGGGCTTCCCCCCACTGAGAACCTCTCAGAACAATGTGCAGGAAGAGAAGGGGATCATTTTATCTGACTTACACAGAAAAGCATAACACTAAATTCTGCCCAGAGTCTTGGGATATTCAAAATCAATGTGAAATGCGCAAGGAGATTCTTAACACTACAATGAACACTTGCACACCTTATGGTTTAGATGGTTAAGTAATTTCGGAGCTCTTAACTCCACACTTGATTTTGTGTGTGTTGGGTCAGGGTCAAATTTATACTGGCAAGTGTTACACATGCTTGCCTTTTCTGAAATCCTCTAAATAAATACTGCTTTCTTTTTCCAATATTCCCTTCTCTCTGCCACTTCAATGTTTTTCAAAGTAAGCTTAAAAAATGAATACAAATCCAAATTACTTGAAAACCTGAATCTTGATAGCACAATTACATGACATAAGTTGAGGAAAATTAATGACCATAACATCTATTAAGAACAGAACTTGCATTTCTGGAAGGCCACAGAGTACACAAAAACCTGGATATAATTTATCCAGATATTATTCTAGCTGTCTATGTAAACACCACACCAGACAGCTTTGAAACTTTTATGCCAGTCATCAGACCAAAATTTAGAAGGGATTTGCTAACGGTGGTTTAAACTTCCTGGTTTGGGGCAGAATTCATTTCTGAACCTTCTTGAAGGGTGTAGACAGTGGTGTCCAAACTTTTTCCAAAGAAGACCAGATTTGATGAAGTGAAGGGCTGTGAGGGCCGACCAAAGGGGCAACCAACGTTGTTAACCTTTTTTTAGGATTGAAGTTGTTGAGCTTTTTTTATGATTTTACCCCAAAGTTGTTGACTTTGGACATGCCAGGTGTAGAGAGACTTAATCTAATCAGCCTTCTTATGTTTCATCAGTGGAAGGTTGGGTTTTGTTTGTTTTATTCTTTGAGTCTCTTCCGTAACTGAGAGAGGACAAAGTGTCTTTCATTAATATGTGTATGCAGATGTTGACACCCACTTCTCTGGGTCAGTTCCAGGAGTGGCTGCTGTCCATTGGGACTGGTAGGTTAGAAGGCAGCAAGATCAGCAGGAGGTGAAGTCAGAGCCAGTGACAGCTAGAGCCTGTAATTCCCGTTTTGTCTCCATCCTCCTCCCTGCTGAGACTAAGAAGGAAGCTGGCAGGCAGTGCCAACCTCTGGGCTGGTTGTCAGAAAGAAGGCAGGCAGGTGGGGCTTGGCTGAGGACAGGATGCGGTTGGTGGGACAGTGCTCGATTAGCTATAGTGAATTTACCACCACCAGTCAGGTCCATGTCCTGAACTACATATATTTCTATCCATATATAATTGAACAATTGACTATGGTTCATTTGATTAACCAACTGAGATTTCTTTAACTGTGTGAACAGCCCTATGAAGGCACGAGTGCTTGCAATCCACATATTTTTGGGCAGCTGCTAGCAGTCCTTTATACAGTCGGACCTTGGTTGATGAATGCCTTGCGAATCAAACATTTTGGCTCCCGAAAGCTGCAAACCCAGAAGTGAGCGTTCCGGCTTGTGAACTTTCTTTGGAACCCGAATGTCCGGTGTGGCTTCTGCAGCTTCCGATTGGCTGCAGGAGCTTCCTGCAGCCAATTGGAAGCCGCACCTTGGTTTCCAAACTGTTTGGAAGTCGAACGGACTTCCGAAACGGATTCCGTTTGGCTTCCAAGGTATGACTGTATTAGAAAAGCTAACTATGACTGTATTAGAAAAGCTAACCAGAGGAATGCAACAATATAGTGAGATTCTTTGTTATTCAGCAGGACTCAAACATTTCAGTGTTATTTTCCTTACCGTAGCCCCCTCCTCAATGCACTGCATGCTAATTTTGAAATTTCCCTAACGTTGAAAAAAAACCCTACTTGTGATGCATTTCATGAGACCTGCTGTTGGAAAAATATGAACCCTGCTAGGTTTACAGCGATGATAGTTAAAATTTCTGGGTTGTAGCCAAAGTACATAGAGTTGGTTGTTTTAATGTTTCATTTTCTGTTGTCTTTTACCTTGTATTGAGTATTACAAAAGATAACTATAGTTTCAAAGGATGCTGTTCTGCTACTGAACTTTAGTTATACAAAATATTCAAAAAGGTTTGTGTTACACAAAAACATAAAGATTCCTGCAAAGGCCACAGTCGCAATCCAGCAAGGAAGACAAAGCTGCAGAAGCAGCCTCAGATGCCTGCAGCCATTGCAAAATGTACAGCTGGATGCATAACTAACTTGCATCACAAAGGCCACCCAGGACCCAATGATCTGGCACCTGTAACTTTTTAATGTACATGGCAAAGCACATCTGCACCTGGACCCCTAGTTGAGTGACTTAAGTTTACAAGACTATAGGCGTGTTGGGGCTTATGACATCATTGTCATGTTGAGTAACATAGAAACAATAGACTTATGATTTTGTCTGATGCCAAATAGCAATTAAAGTTCAAAGCTGGGGGTGTGGAAAACTCCACAGGATTCATAATTGTATGCAATTCTTCAATGACACCACAGGCCAGGGAACAGGGCCCTGCAGCAAACACAGGGTTAATCCCTGCCCTCCCGTCAGCTAATATCACCAGTGGGGAAAATGGTCTTGAGGGCTGGAGGGCAAAGGCTGGCTCATGAGCTGGAGGTTGCCCACCCCTGCAAATCTTTCCTAAAGGGAATGTTTCTGAAACAACATGCCCCCTATTCATGCCCTCACAAGAGGTTAGTTTTGTAGATAAATTATGACGATACATTAGTTTGGATCATAAGATTTTTTTAAAATTCTGTGACACCGTTCTAGATTAGCTTTCTCCAATTCAGTGCTCTGCCGAAATTTTGGACTACAGCTTCCATCATCTTTGACTATTAATCAAGCTGGCTGTGGCTGATGGGGACACTAGGGGGCACTAGGTTGGGCAAGGCTGCTCCAGATCCTTGGTTGAGTAGACCCTTCCCCTAGTGCTCATGCAACATTTTACAGAACGGTGATAACTTTGGATCCAACCCAATGCTCTTGACCTTTTGGATTTGCCTGCTACTTTTATTTATTTAGTTTAGTTTAGTTTGCAAATGCACGTTCTTACTATTGCACCAGAGGAAAACCAGGATGTCTGGCCTAGAATAATCGAAGAAGTTTGAAAAGAATACAAAGCTCAAAGCAGGGTTGGACACTGCTTTCAGAAATGCTTGCTTTTAGAATTTAAGAGTAAATCAGCAAAAATAGTTGAGTGAAGCAACAAGAGGAATGGCTTAGGAGAAATGAAAGGAGTGAGTCAGCTCTTGTGGTTTCTGTTTGAACATTAACTCACTGAAAAGTATGCATTGCTGCAATTTCTTTAGGAAGAGATAAATTGTGCAGCATTTAAGGCGTAGTGTAAGACACTACACTTCTGAGGACACTTGAGCATTATATACAAATAAACTGCAATATATACAAATAAAACAAATTTGACTTTTGTAAATAGTTTTTTTAAGTGCTAATTGGGTTCCATGTGGTGCTTAACACAAGATACATACCTAAATAATGTTCATGAACTAGAACAACTTCACACAAACCAGACTCTTCTGAATCCAGTGGTAAAATCCCTATGAAATCAAAACAAAACCCTTCAACTCAAACCACATATATACTGTATCACATGTCAAATAAGAATTGCATTTCTAAGGGAAGGTTATAGTCCTAACTTCAATGACCTGGGGGTAAGACCCACTGAATTCAACAGGCCTTGCTTCTCACTAGATACATTTAGGACTGTGCTGTTAATCATTAGTCTGCACATCACCTTTAGCTTCTATCACCTCTATGTAATGCAGCTGGAAGGGATGAAGCTGTAAAATTTGCATGCTCTACCCTAAGTGTCGCTGCTGCTGTGATAACAGATTGGCTCAGACTCAAACACCTCTTCTTTGACCCTTTTATGAAAGAACTTGATATGTATTCAACACTTTCGGTAAAGTTTTAAAGGGAATCTAATTACAGTGCACTGTGGTACCAATGAGTGATAGTTATGGAACTCAGTATTAATGAAATGAACATGTATTATGTGCAGTTCCGGGAAGCTTACTCATGAGTACATACCAAAGCCTGCCTTAGGGCATGTCCAGACTAGCAGTTTGTTACACTATCTGCTCACAATATTGAAGTAAAGAGATGATACAGGTGGATAGAAGTCCAAATCACATCGGTGGATCATTTTCACATAGCTAAAGGATCACCTAAGTGATGACTTTACTACTAACAATTCCTATGTATTCTTCAATACAAAATTTATCACATCAATGCATCATGGGAATTCTCATAAAAAGGCAAATTAAGACTTAAGATTAAGAAGTAAACGAAATCTAAAATTTCTGATTATTTTAATTTGCTATTTGTTAGCGTGTAGCCCCATGTCGACATATACAATTTGGATGTCCAGGTTCAGATCTGTGCTGAGACATAAGGCTCATTAGCCTCAGACATGTCACCCTCCCTTGGCCTAGCCCCTCACCTGTGTCACAGTCTTACTGGGAAGCTAAAAATATGGTTGTGTTGTCTGGGGCTGATGGGAGCATTAGCCCAAAACATCTGGAGAACGCCAGGCTAAGGAAGGCTATTCTAACCCAATGCAGTTCCAGTTACAGGTAGGTAGCCGTGTTGGTCTGCCGTAGTCGAAACAAAATAGAAGAAGTGTGCATGCACACGAAAGCTCATACCAAGAACAAACTTAGTTGGTCTCTAAGGTGCTCCTGGAAGGAATTTTTAAATTTTGTTTCCAATGCAGTTCTTTCACTTTAAAAGTATTCACTGCTTAGATTAAAAAACTGCAACTTACCAACTACCTCATCATGTGGTTGAAAGAAGGTCACTTTATTTCCAGCTTGAACAAAAGAAAATAAAGGGATTTAAATTAAAAAAGAGAAATTACTATACTTTGAAAACTGTATTTGCAAAACAATAATTTACAAGGTAAACTTCCTGCAATTCCTGAGCCCCAAGCAGATGTCAAGTGATGAGGTAGTGAAAGTCCATGTTAAGCAGTAGCAGAAGGAAGGGTGTGGTGGTGCCACTTACCCGATCTCCTGGCAGCAGAGTTGCAGCTGCTTGCCAAGATAGGGGTGAGGGTGTCAAGGTCTGTGCTGTGAAAACGCACCTCCAGAGCCAATGAGGTACTTCTGTTGGCAACGCTGGATTAGGGCAGTGTGGGATGTTCCCCTGCACAGGGTGCTGAGCCGAGGGTGCATAAAATAATACAAATAAAAACATGGGGGGGGGCAATTCTGTCCCCGCTCAGGGTGCCATCTTGCCAAAGTCTGCCCCTGCCTGTAGGTGTGTTTGAACTCCCTGCTGCTTTGCCCCTCCCACTATCAGGTAAGCAGCAACTCTGCTGCCAGGTGATCAGATAAGCTCTATCACACACCATCTGCTACTGTGTCCATGGAGGAGGAAGAAAAAAAAAGTACTTCCTTTGAGCTTCTCATTGTTCCACTCTATTGAACTACCTGAGGTTCTAGTACTCAGGAGAAAAGCTTCTATCTACTTTCTCTGCAACATGCATAATTTTATGCACCTCTGTCAAGTCCCCCTTACAAACCCTTTTTTATAAACTAAAAAGCCCCAAATGCAGGACAGTTGTTACACGAAAGCTCATACCAAGAACAAACTTAGTTGGTCTCTAAGGTGCTACTGGAAGGAATTTTTTTATTTTTTATTTTGTTTTGACTATAATCATTTTGGTTGGTGTTTTCTGAACCTTATGTATCCTTTTTTGAAGCACAGCAACCAGAGCAGTACAGTATTCCAAATGCGATCGCACAACAGATTTGCATAGTGGCATTATTATGTCGGCAGTTTTATTTTTATTTGGGTTTTGGTTTTTTTGCACTTGCTTACAGTGAATCACATTTGCCATTTTAATGCCCATTTACCCAGTTTGTTCTTAACCTCTTGATGTAATCAGCAAGCTTGGCCATCTCACCGTTTACCCTAACTCCAGCTTATGCTTAGTTTAATAATAGGAATCTGCCCTAAATTTTTCATGGTGAAGACAGATGCAAACCATTCAGTCTACTTGTTTTCCTTTAGCACACCTCTGACTCCCTTGTCATTCAACTACTTCCCTAGCTGGTTTCCTGCTAATAATGTATTTAATTACATTTTTTGTTCTTTCCATTAGTGTTCTTAGCAACGTACTCCTCAATTAATTGTTTTTAATGTCTGCTTGCATTTATATTGACGAAGTTAGTTCTCCTCATGTTTTCTTGCCTTCAATAACTTCCTCAACTCTTAAAAACACTGTTAGCCACCTGGCCTCAGTGGTACCTTTCCTGATCTGTGGTATATATTCCAGCTGAGCTTCTTTAATGTGGTTTTGAATAACTTCCATGCATTCTGGAGTTATTTGACCCTCTTTGCTTTCCCTTTCAACTTCCTACATAATCAACAAACAGAAACCAACTGCCCTGCAGAAAAACCCAAGTGACTCTTTCAAATGAGCTGAATCACAAGGCACAGAGAAACGCAAAATACCTGCAGTCATTATCAGCAGGACCTGGGGAAAAACTCTTCTGATCCTAAAGCACAGGCAAATCAACACTCCCATACAATTATTTTATTTTTATTATTAAATTTGTATACCGCCCTATACCTGCAGATCTCAGGGCAGTTCACAACAAAATCATAACATAGAAACACAAAATACATTAAAAAAGAAAAGAAAAACTCAGTAATTTCCCCCCTCCCCAACACATTTTAAAAGGGCATTCATTGGATGTTAATCAGCCAAAGGGAAGTGTAACTTGGTGTATCTGCATTCCTCAGGATCCTATCCCTAGTTCCTAATTTCTTAGAGCAGGGCTACACAACATGTGATACAAGAACCAAGAGTTTGATAAAGCTCCTGTTTATTCTGTCTATCTAGGACTGTGAAAGCAGTCAGGGCATGGTTGGTGGTCTGTTTGACTTGGTAGATCACAAGTTGGGCAGGTCTGTCTGAGGAGAGTGGGGTGAAAAGAAACAGCCAAATGCAAAAGCAACATCTTCCTAACTTCTACCAGCCTCAGCCGATGCAAACTTAGTTGACAGGAGGGTCCAGTTTAGGAGAGCACCTGAAAGGGATGGTTTCTGATGCCAGAACGGCATCAGAACATAGAACAGACTGGGGTTTTCCAGATGTTAAGAGATCAGGAATGCTTCAGTAGAGCCTGGAGGCCATTGTCACTTCACAGTAAAAAGGGCTTGAACCACATTTGGAAAGAGTCCTGTCGTGTCCTTCGGTAAAAGTCTTTAATAATGGACAAGATGGCAGGGGATGAAAGGAAAAGGAACTCTAATGCCTTTCCTTGCCACCCAATTCATCACTGAGCTTGCTGTGTTTGCAGAGGGCAGAGCAAGGTCAGGTCAGCTTCTCTGCTTGCGAGATGAATTAGGGTGTGGATTTCTGTGACATGCCCCCCCATTCTGTCATATGACCAAGAAACAGAAGCCAAGATAGAGTTCTTGCAGATTCTGCATGTTTTATTCCTCATGCCTTGGGGTTCTTTTAATCGGGAGAAGTTACAGAAACACGCTGTCCCCTTTCTCCCAAAGCCTGTAGGTGCCTACTCATGTATTTTGCTCAGCCATGTGCCAAGTCACTTCTTTGCCTCTCTTCAGATGTAACAGAAAGCCATAGATGAAAGTCCTTGACATCAACGATAAGGTGAGATTTTCATACTCTCACAGCTATTGAACCCATAAGACATGTTAATATTTTCCAGGAATTCACAAACAAAATATTTATATAGAAGAAAGTAAACGGAAGCACTTGGGGATTCAAGTGGCCCTAATAAACCCAGTCATTAACAATCAGCATAGTTCCACTGTGGCTTGTTTCTTTGCCACACTGTAATGTGACCGAATGTCAGGAGAAGGTCACAGAATGTTAGGAACTGGTTTTCATGTTGAGAAGATTAATGGGGTTCAATGTTGTATAGTACAAATAATGTTTACAAGGCATTTTTCATTGCCAATAGAAAACAGCAACATTATACTAATTAGTATACTCACTCTCCAACACAACACCAGCAATTTCCCTCCCAACAGGTAGAAACTCCTTCTTGATCTTGATTTCTGACAAAAGCTAAGTCAAATAATGGTTAGAATGCCTACTGTAAAGAATAATAAATGCTGAGTACATATTAGTATAGTAAAATGCTATTACGGCCTCCCACCAACCATTTAATGGCAGATTAATACAGTATAGTCCAATAAGGCTGAAATCATACACACATTTTTCTTGCAGTATGGTAAGTTCCACAGGAACTTAGAGTAACATGATTAGGATTGCAGTATAAATCTAACACATTTGAAAAATACTAACTTGACTGTGCTACAAAACCCCAGATCTTCACAGTAATAATAATAATAATAAATAATAATAATAATAATAATAATAATAATAATTTATTATTTATACCCCGCCCATCTGGCTGGGTTTCCCCAGCCACTCTGGGCGGCTTTCAACAGAACATTAAAATACAATAATCTATTAAACATTAAAAGCCTCCCTAAACAGGGCTGCCTTCAGATGTCTTCTAAAGGTCTGGTAGTTGTTGTTCTCTTTGACAACTGAAGGGAGGGTGTTCCACAGCCTATCAGCCTACAAACCCTGGTAAGATCCTGGATCCAAAGAGCAATAAAAGCTCTTATTCCCAATGTACATGGCGATGATATAATTTGGTATTCAACACAGTTGTCCTTAGGACACAAACCTTCACTTAGGGCTGTTCCTGTACTATGCATTTATGCAATAGGAAACTATTACCATGTTCTGTCTTCTCTATGTACAAAAATGATTAAAAAATGAATTTTTAAACGATGTATTTTTTTTAAAAAAAACCATAGTAAGCTAGAGAAGTTCTAAGAGGCAGGTAAATGTAATAAGACAGGTCTTTATGCTGCACACATTTGTATACTTAGCACAGCACACTAGCTCTAATCCCAGAAGCGATGGGGTACATGTTGTCCAAATGATTTCTATAACTATGGGACCATAGAACTAACCAGCGTACCCGAGGGGGTGCTTAGCTTTAAGTGTGGGCAGATAGCATTCACTTAAGCCTCTATTAGAGCCCATTTATATGCAGTCCTGGGAATGGCGCTTGATGCAGCCTCTACATGGTAGCTGAAGGAGGCGTAACATGTAGAGCAAGGATCACCCTTGCAATTATCATTCATTATGCGGAGAATCTCCACACCAACAGCAAACATTTGTAGCAGTGGGACGCAAACTTTGCAGGAAACAAGGACAATTCACTGTCAACTATGCCTATCGTGTGGACTAATAGGGACCACACACACCCCAGCTAGCAATGGTAGTGGTATGGAAGCCAGCCATTTGGGTCTTAGAATTCCCACCCCCCTTCATTTATACTACTGTTTTACATAGTTGAATAAGTTACAGGTAGGTAGCCGTGTTGGTCTGCCGTAGTCGAAACAAAATAAAAAAATTCCTTCCAGTAGCACCTTAGAGACCAACTAAGTTTGTTATTGGTATGAGCTTTCGTGTGCATGCACGGAGAAGTGAAGAAGTGTGCATGCACACGAAAGCTCATACCAATAACAAACTTAGTTGGTCTCTAAGGTGCTACTGGAAGGATTTTTTTTATTATAGTTGAATAAGGTAGATTTCAGTAAAAGGTGATCCTTTAGTTTAAAAGGGGCACCTTATATAAATAGCAGTTACTTTAACTGTTGGACCAACATACAACTTGGAAGTAACCTCCACTGAGCATTGTTGACTTCCTTCTGAATAAACGTATAGAGAGTTATGCTGTAAATCAGGGGTTAGCAAACTTTTTCAGCCATGGGCCGGTCCACTGTCCCTCAGACCTTGTGGGGGGCCGGACTATATTTTGAAAAAAAAATGAACTAATTCCTATGCCCCACAAATAACCCAGAGATGCATTTTAAATAAAAGCACACATTCTACTCATGTAAAAACACGCTGATTCCCAGACTGTCCGCGGGCCGCATTTAGAAGGCGATTGGGCCGCATCCAGCCCCCGGGCCTTAGTTTGGGGACCCCTGCTGTAAATTATAAGGGTGCCTCTGTTACCTTATGCCAGGGGTGGGAAACCTGTGGCCCACCAGATGTTGTTGGACCTCAACTCTCCCCATCCCATGCTGGCTGGAGCTCATGGGAGTCGGAGCCCAACACCACTTGGCGGGTCACAGGTTCACCATCCCTGCCTTATGCAAACAAAACTGCCACCAAAATGGGTTAACAGCATTTTGATGTATTTGAATCAAAGAGCAGGTTCATAGGTTCAACTTTCCAAGAAGTAAAATAATACAAGTACCTTATCATTGATCCGACTTAGAGCACAGGCTTTAACTTGCACTTTCACATAGTTGTCTCTTGCGACAGGAAGGTTATCCTAAGATTGAATTGACATGATTCACCCACTATAGGACATGTAGGTATGTCACAACTAGGTATTTCAGCTTAACTGATTTTGCGGCTAGAGTTCTTCCCCTTCCCTAGATTACAGTGAGAAAGGTAGCTTAGCGGTAGAGCATCAGCTTTGTATACAGGAAGTCCTAGATTCAATCCCCTGCATTTTCATGTAGGGCTGGGAGTGAACCCCATGTGGAATCCTGGAAAGCTGTTGCCCATCAGTGTAGACACTACTTAGCTAGTGAGGCCAATGATATGACTCAGCAAAGCAGCTTCCTCTATTCCTATGCACTGTGTTGCAATCCTACCCTGCAAAGGTTTATAGCTAGATTATGTATGAGTTATGACTAGGGAATGACTTTAGTAATAATACACAGAATGCAACACACACACACACAAATGAACTAAATTCCACAGAAATCTTACACTGAGTTCTTCAGATTCAGGCAGTTAACTCAAAGTTTCCAAGTCACTTCCAAGTAAAAAAGTGACTTTATAATAAATCCAGAAAAGGGATGCTGTACTATATGCAATTATTACAATGGCTTGTAAATTATAAATAAGTAAAAAAAACTTTTACAATTCTGATTGTACGTCTGATATTCTTTTCTCCATCTTAGGCTCCAATCATGAACACAGACATATATAGGGTTGTTCTGTCAGTCAAAAGTGGAATACATGTTTTAATATTTCTGGTTCTGAAGCTATTTTCTCATGTATTTTGTTAACTGGATTGAGAAACAAATAAAAAACAAACCAGTTACTGCATTCAGATGTTTCTAAGTTAAAATAGATAATTTGTTTGTTGTATAATTTCCCCACTTTGAAAAGCTTTAAGTCAAATCTAAGACTTTCTTCATAACTCGGGGCCAACCCATAGTTTGACAACCAGGGTTGTGGTTCAGGCTCACACTCTCAGCCCTTGCATACAGTCCGATTTCCTCTCCCATGTCATGATTTAGGCAGACCATAGTTTATAATTAGATCTGAACCAGACAAATTATGGTGTGTTCAAACTACAGCTCACCTGCATGCAGCACTTGGAAACCCACTTAAGCTTGAGACAGAAAGTGGAACATGCAAGTCCAAAGCACACCCCATGGGTTGGCCATTATAAGTCAACTGAAATGGGATGGCATTTAGATGTAATGCTAAACCAATGCTTTAGATTTACAAGAATACAGTAAGTCTAGAAATCTCCCTCCTCTTCTGGAGTTAGTACAAGGAGAGTCGAAGTTTCTGCTGCTGTTTTAGGTTAAATTTAGCTTAGCATGCCATTTAAACTGAAAACTATGGTTCGTCTTAACACTCAGCTGTATCAAGACATTTCATAAACTATAGTTTGAAGTTGGCTTCTTTCAACTAGCCGCAGTTTGTCCAAGATCACATGATGGCAAGTTGTCGTTATTCTAAAACAAATTAAGGCATCACATATTTTAGACGTCTATGCAGTCTTATATTTCTTTAAGCAAATAACTTACCTTTTCTAGGAAAACAAAACTGGCCTCTCCAGATGAACTCTGCTGCCAATATAAGCCTTTCATTCCGACCTTTAAAATATAGAGCGGGAAATGAAACCTAAATACAAATTTAGGCCAACTAATCAGTTCTGCTAGCACAAGCAATTTGAACTGAGCAATTAAACTTCCTCTCCCTCTCCTTGTGCCCCCGTCCCACAAATCTGCTCTGGAGTGTTGGGGGAAAACCTAGAACAAATTAGGTGAGAAAGTTTGGGTGCTCTGCCAAAAGTGCTTGCACTAGGAACTATTTCATTAGATACTTCCCATTGTTTCTAAATAGATTTAAATAGGACCCTTGTTGTCCCTTCCAACCCTACAATAATTCTATGATTCAATGACTGAGCAATATAAGCAACATTTTTCTTATTGGAAAAGCCTGCTTTAGTAATGTAAGTCTTGATCAGCAATTATCAAGGAACCCTGATAAACTTCTAAGTAACTCAAAGGGTCTTCCGATCACAGTTTGAAAAACATTTACCGGTATCTGTTTCTTTTAATTTCCTTCCCTAATTCAAAGATACTTCATGGATATACATTGACTTCTTAACTGCAGAGTAGTTTATTACATTACAGCATGTTTGGCTTAGTTCTGGGAAATCTAAGAAAGAAAATCAGTTACTGGCTTTAGGGATAAATCACCATCCGTTTCATTTCACTCATCTGAAAAAAGGGAACAACACTAAGTTGCTTCAGATTGCATTATTAACTTGCCAAGGAGAAAGCCTCATTGTACTCAATGGGACTTACTTCTTAGAAAAAATATATAGGACTGCACTACGAGAAAAGGAAAATTAATTGTAAAACATTTCTGTAGAGTTTTACCACAAACTCAAACCTTTTTATTTTTACGATCACCATTTATTCCAATGGAATGAACAACCTTTACCCAGAAGTATTCTCAGCTTGGCTTAGTACCTACCATAACTGATCTTTTTTCTTAAAAGCACAAATCCTGAAGAGCATTGAGTATATTCTAAGGTGTGCTCAGTTTGTACGATTCAATGCCCAAGTCTAGCCAACCATCTGTATAAGTATAGTTCGTCCAAAGCAAAACCACAACTCTCTGCAGACAAACGGATGCAGAAAAAATGAAGTGATGGTATGGTATGGTATGGTACTTGAAGACTACAGATAGGAGCAGCTTGTGATGGGACTACTAATTATCTAAAATATGCATATACACACAAGGAAATGGAAGGTGGTGTATGCACTGTCACACACAGCACCTAATATAATTTGTAAATCTGAGCTATTAGTTTTTAGTTCTAATGGTTAAGATGGCCCACTTAGTAAGGATTATTTATCTGAAACCTTTACTGTTTCTTGTGCATTTCATTCATTCATCCTCAATCCTTTAACTCATCTTCCCTCTCACTCTTAAGCACTTCTCTGTTACTTATCCAATGTACCCTATTTAAAAGCACAAGAATTCTGAATAAGTGAAATGGCAAATTTGTTGTGCATGAAAAGATATTTCTAGGTCTCAGTTGGAAATTTCTGCAGATATCCTGTTTTATTCTAAGCAGGGCCATCTGGATTTTATTGGTCAATAAGATCTACCTGTGGAGCCACTCCTCTGGATTTCTCTAACCTCAGATGGGAAGTGCGCTGTGAGCCAAACAAGGCTTTTCAGTTGTAGGGCCTTGTTTTTTGCATATTTGCCAGACACTGGGCTTAATGCCTTTTCAGCACCAGGTGAAGTCCTTTCAATTTGTGCCAGCCTTTTAGATATTTTACACAATACTACTCAAAGCACATTTATTCAAAGGTTCAGCTGAGTTCCATTCAATGGGACTCACTTTCCAATTAAGTGTGTGCCTCTAAGTGAAGCGTTACTGGTGCATTGTGTTTTGCTTTAGCAATCGCTGGCATGTTTTGGAAACTCCACTTTTTAAATTATTTTATCCTATTACTGCATTTTTAGTCTATGCTTCAGCTCTATTCTGAAGAGAAGGGAGTAACGTTCTCAAAATAAACCGGTGCATAAACAAAATAAGCAAATGCCCCTACCATAGTGCCAGTACTTTACTGGGTCTCTTAAATGCAAAACTGCAAGATCTTGATTTCCCACCACCAGCCAAAGGGAAGGATATGAGATGAGCAATAGCTGCAGGGAACCTCCCAAGCTCAGGAACCTCGCCCTTCTTTAGCAAGACTGAAAATAAGTGCGGATGCTGAACAGCTACGGGAGGTCAAAGGAGGACGGCTGCAGGTCCCGAGGGCTGTAGGAGCCACAAAGATCAGCGCTGCTCTGTTCGCTCCCCCAGCCCCTTGCCCCGCTCCAGCAGAAGAGACCCTGGTGGTTGTCATGACAAACCCATTACCTCTTCTTAGGCCCCTCTCTCCGATTCTCGCGGGAGAGTGAATCCTAGCTTGGAAAGCCTTAGAACGGAGCTGCGCAGAAACGCAGATCCCAATTGGCCAAAACGGCTGTCACTCTATACGGGGGGCGGGGCACCGAGGGAAAACGAGGAGCTCTCCGGAGCGGCGCGCTCTAATCGCTTCTTGACGGGAGCTCCTGACCTGTTAAAACTACAATTCCCAGCAAGCCTTGCAGCACGGGTTGCCTCATTGGTCCCAGCATGCAGCACCTCTCCAATTACTGAGTGGGCAATAAAAAGCCGTACTAGGCGTGTGAGAGACAGAATAAGGATGGGAAGCGAGTCAGCTTCGCTACGGTCTCCTTTCAATAAGCATGCTTTTCGGAATACCAGGCGTGCGATTAAGTCCTTATGTTTCTTTCTCGTCACATCCAGCCTAGTTCGGTTGCCCTTCGTTCACGTAATTGCTATCGGCCCGTGCGAAACTTGAGTGCCCTCCTCGGCTCTCCCCTCACCTCGCGCCCTTGGGCTTATCTCCCCTTTCCCAGAGCGCGCTTTCGGCGACCAACTCCAAGGAATGTTCTCCTTTCCTAATGGTGGCTGGGCGCGTCCGTCATCGGGAGAGGGGTGGGATCTCTGGGATGGGCGAGGGCTTGGTTGGCTGCCTCAGGATTTGCGCCTCTCTTTGGGTTGCGCAGTCAGGCGGCGGGTGTGCGAGAGAGAGGGAGAGCCGGGCCAGGTCGCTCTCTCTTTCCCTCTCTCCGCCCACACGCGCCTCCCCCACCCCACTCCGCCCGAGACAGCGGCGGTGACTGAGGCGGCGGCGGCGGTTAGGGCAAGAGCAGACGCGGGCGGGGATGGTGCGTCTCGGGGAGGCGGTGGCCTTTGCCGCTGCTGCTGCTGCCACCGCTACCGCGCCGGCTGCTGCTGCTCCTGCCGCCCCTCCGTCCTTGCTGTGGGGGTGAAGAGGACACCCGAGACCCGACAGAGATGAGGTAGCGGCGTGAGGCGGCGGAGGGGACCCGTGGGGCCGCGGGCAAAGGGGTTCGCCAACGGGCAGGGACAGCCCGGGGGGTCACCCTGGTGAGGGGAGCGCAGGCGCGCTGGGGAGAGCGAGGCGGGGAGGGACCCCTCCACCAGCCCCAGCGCACGCGCGCGGCCCTCTTGCCCTTGTTCGGGGTCCCCGCATTCGCCCCCGCTCCCCGCCGCCTGCCCTGTTGTTATTCCCAATGTTACTCCGGGTTGGCGGCCCGTTTTCCCTCCCCCCCCCCACGGTATGATTTTTGTCCCCGTTCTTCTCTCCCTCGGTCCGCCCCATAGCCTGGCCCACCCCCCTCCATTGCCCGGCGCCCCTCTCTCTTCCTCCTCCCAGGCGCCTCCCGCGCGAGAGGAGGGCGATCCGTGGCCATTGACCCGGAGTGTGTGCCGGGAGCTCTTCGCCGGCGGCCGTGATTTCTTTTTTAAAATCTCTTAATGCTGGTCTGCTAGCTCCGATAGCGGCGCCTTTGATTTCGTCTCCTGCTTCGATCTTTTTGACTCCTCTTATTCTTAGAGGTGGGGAATATAGGGAACAGTGTGCGGGGTGATGAGTGGGCCCTGCTTGTGGGGGGTGGGGGAGAGAGAGCTTATGCCCGGCTCGGGCTAAACGAGATTGCCTTGCCTGCAAAAGCAGTCGACGTCTTTGTCGTGCCTGTTTTAACAAACACGCTCTCGCTCGTGTCTGTTTTGACAAACTCGCCGGTAGACTGTCGGTGCGAAGAGATGCAACGAGAATCCGAGGTGGAGCATGCAGAAGTAACTTGCTTATACAGTAGTGTCCCTGGCTGAAATTGCTGCGCGCGGGCAGCCATGGTTTCCAAAGAGGAATCTCCGTCAGTGACATTCTCTGACCAAAAAGAAGTGTCTGGATTTCTGCATGAGGTTTGGCCTTGCACTTTCTAGCCCATGCACCTTTTTTTTGGCCTTCACAGCCCTGTAATGAAGGAAACATGTCCTCCACTTCAAAGATTGGCATTTAGCCTTGGAAGAAGCAAGGTCTTTATCATGTCACTTCTATTTGCTCTGAGTTTAACAGCAACATTTATTTAATTACATTCATCTTGGATGTGTTTTCCTTCTAGGAAATTGACTACTGAGAACAAACTGCTTACCAATAGTACTATATTAAATAATTTCAGCTGGAGTAAGTGTTCAGTAATGAAACAGCCATGAAAATGTGACATAGTGACTTCTTGCTTATAACCATCCTTCACAAACAGAAAATATTTTTTGGCTACTTGTTAAAGACAAATACTGTATATCCAGTTCAGTTTATTTTGCCTGAGGATAAGACCAAGGAAATTGTTAAATTCTTAGATCTCTTATGAAACTGTTTTTAGAGTTCCTTTGGCAGGATTTAAGATGTCAGTATGCTGCTGAAGTCCAAAGAGATAATTAGTTGGATATTAATACTCTAATCAAAGATCTGGGATTTATAGAGCATCCCAAATTAAATACAGTACTTATAAATAATAGTGTGTTGCAAAAATGTTAAAAGCTATATTAGAATGAATAGCAGAATCACAATATGCTCTAGTCTAGAAGCTGGCTGTTGAGAGGTACTACCTAGCTTCCCAATTGACACATCCCAGCATTGATAAAAGAGAAATATGTACAGAACTTGCTGGGAGTTTGCTTAATGTGATAGTAAATTAACATTCCCTCCCACATGTCTCAAAGTAGCCCTCCAGGAAAACTATTTTTTATAAGGGTTCTTATTAGTTGGTTTGACCCTTATATTCTTAGTATATACTTTGTAGAAAATATTGAGGAGAAAATAGGTATTGGAAAGTTAAATATGATAGCAATGGATTCTGAAAAACAAGGCAAACAAGAAGGCATGTTCGTTGGTTAAGAAATGACTGGTAGCTTAGTGATGGGGGAAAGGAGAGAAAATGGCAGAAAAATTAAATTCTCCATTTTCTATCTTTGATACTGATGGCATGAAAAATATTGTTGAGCTAAATATGTAGAAATAGTAAAACATGGACCAAGCATTAGGAAAGCCTGTTGGCAAGAATGGTACAGGATACTTGGCAAGATTTCAGAATTTATTTAGCTCTACTGCTGAAGCTTGGGTGGCTTACAGGAAGTTAAAGCAAATATAAAATTATATTAAAATAGCTGTAACATACAGTAGAGTAAGATTCATTCATGCCATAAAAATATATAAAAGATCTAAAGGGCCCAAACAAATTATATAGCATCAAAAAGAATGCAGGAATAGTGCCTGGCCAAATTCTCCAGAGGGGGAATTAAGAGGCAGAGTGCCTTGATTGAGGGGACACTAAATTTGGTCACCACCTACCTTCTAATGATTAGGACCAGTAACCTAATGCCAAGCCAGATCAATTGTAGCAGGAGGAGATTCTTTAGATACCGGTACTCTGTTCCCAAGTTGTTTAGTACTTAAAGGTTAAAACCAACACTTGACATTGTCCCATGAAAAGACTGAGAGCTGATGTCTGGCTGTCTGAGAATTGGAAGTTCCATGCACCCAATTCAGTTAGGAAACCTGTTCCTGTATTTTGCATAAATTATAGTTCCAAAGTGGTTCTCAAAAGCAGCTCCTTGAACAATACATTGAAGTACTTTAAATAAGCTGTCAGCAGAGCATGGATAACAGCATTTTTTCATTGAACATTTTTCATAAAACAAGTTAATATACAGTATTGGTATAGAAAGGAGTAACTGTGAGATTCATACATGATTACTCTAAAGTAAGTTCTATTGAATGTATTGGAACTTGCAACACAATCCACACACCCTTTGATGGCCTCCTCTTACATTATGTGAATACTTCTTAGGAAGTTATTTGAACTCTAGCAGCTTTGAAGAACTCTGTTTTTTTCCTATTTGACTCTTCAGAGTGTATTTAGTCAGTTTGAGAGTTTTATTAAAAATGTATCTTCTCAAATGAGGAAATTGAATTACATTCAAAAAATATATTTATAGCTGCTAGATCTAGATGAGGTGAAATGGTGAGAAAAGTTAGTCGTGACTTAACAGGGCATGAGTTAAATGACAGTCTGGATTCAACTGCCTGCTTTTAATTGAGATGTGTGTTTGTGTGCAGCTTCTTTGACTTGTTTTTGACTGCTTATACCTTTTTACTGTTATTTGCTTTGAACTTTTTGGAAAATGGGATAGAACTTATTTTAACTTATTTACATTTCTATGCATGTTTATTTGAAACTAAGTATTCAGTAAAGACAAGGATTGTGATAGAATTACTGCTGGAGGTCTCTAAATCTTGTGAGTTTGCATGTATAACATATGTACATAGTAGCATACACTGAGATAAATGTTACTGAAAGCTTATTTCTCATCAGTTCCTGAAACTTAAGGAATAATAAATGAGCATGCATGTTTGTTGTTTCTGTGGTTTGTAGCTAAGTATTACTTTTTAAATAAATCCCAACTTCCAGATCTGGTACTTCAAAAATGGTGTGATTAAAATACTGGAAGAAAAAATACAGTATCTCAACACTTCTGTGTAACTAAAAGTGGGACTGTAGTTTCATCTAGATACTGTATAAGGGAAAGCTGCCAATGGCATGTGGAGTAAATGCTTATTTCTAGCGAGGCAGGCAAAAAGATGGAAATGGTCTAACTTAAAGGCCTCTTTAATTTAAACCATAGAACCATTGGGATTTAGGCTCAAGCAGCTCACAGACCGTTCGAGCTTGTATGATTAGTACTTGTATGCTCTCACTTTGGCAGTTTTACAGCAGTCATGTTTTCATACAGATGAGCTGTTTGAGAACAATTTCACCAGTGTATTAAGCCCAGAATCTTTGCTTCAGAGTTAACAGAGAAAGTGTTGCTTAAAACTGCAGTAAAAGGAATTGATTGTTTTAGGGTCTCTCTTTAGTTGTACTCTAGTTGAACATTAGCTTTTTCCAGGTTTACTTGAGAAATCTTCAAATATCTGTTTTCTGTGAGCTTTTTAAGAAGTAATAATTTATTCAGAGGTATGTTTCATAGGAATCAATAGGGGATACCTGTAAGTAAATAGATGAAGCTCAGGGTTGGGATGCCAGTAAGTAGATCTAGAAAATAGCTAATAATTGAGACTGTGGTCCAGTCCTGATGTGATAAAACAAGCTACATTGAATGAGCCACAATGTTTGTTCTTGGTTTTCCAATCAGAGCTTGTTTGAACAGAATATACTCTTATCCCTGGTTTTGATATATTGCTAAGCCAGATATATATTGCATAGCTAGAAGGGAGTGGGCACAATCTCTGCATTTGTGGTGGACCATTAACTATGGTTTAGCATAATGTATAAACTTTGACATTGTGTTTTAAGTGTTATATTTCAATACTCTCTATAACAACAATCTATAACATAACATCATAATCTATAACATAATTTTATTGGTATAGTGCTCAAAATTCACAATATGATGGTACTTTAAACCAAATAGTGCTTATATGATGTCCTAAACTCAATATTGGTAGACATGCAACATAATACCAAACATTTCTAACTTTGCTTATTAGCATTTAGCTTCACATTTCTGTTTTTCCAGTAAAATTCTCTAAGCATACCTTGATTGTTTGCATATATATGAGGCTAATTATGAAATATTTATTAGATGTCTATGGCTTCCATTTCTATATTATAGTACAAATATCTGTCTGACCTATATCTGAGGATAAGTTCTTAAGACCTTGTTCTTAAGACAGCTTTCTAAAGGTGAATTGTGAGTCTGAAATGAATCTGGCAAGGTTCCTAAGACGTCATTAGTCTTGTAACTGACCATTCCCACATACAAATATTATGTCTGCAGCAGCTTCTGGTTAAGAATGCTAACCTTTTGCAATGCAACTGATTGGCGAGGGCTAATTATGAAAAGTTTAAAATAACTTAAAGCCTTCATGCTCAATTAGAAGTACAGTGGTACCTCGGGTTACATATTCTTCAGGTTACATACTCTGCTAACCCAGAAACATTACCTCGGGTTAAGAACTTTGCTTCAGGATGAGAACAGAAATCGGGCAGCGGCGGCGCAGTGGCAACAGGAGGCCCCATTAGCTAAAGTGGTGCTTCAGGTTAAGAACGTTTTCAGGTTAAGGACAGACCTGTGTGGGTGGCCAGAGTATACTCGCTTTCAGCTCTGCAGTCCGTGAGCAACCTTTACTTACCCTTCTCCACTAAATGCTTGTCTTGACATAAAAGCCAGCCCTGGCAGCATCCTTGCACACCTTTTTGAATGTTTCATTAATGTAAAAAATACGAAGAGCACATGTAAAATGTTTCAACATAAAACATTCATAGAGTGCCCTATAAAGGCATCCATTTTGAACAGATGCAAGTGTTATGTGAATATTGTATTTGATCTGGAAAAGACATTTAATGACCATTATGCACAGGGGTTCCATTCCCGGCCCCTACACGCATCAGCGGAGTGCATATAAGCGTGCCCTGTTCCGCCCCCATTCAACCCATTTAGTGACATTTTTGGGTTACTTCCAGGTTTGACTGTGTGAGTCATTCGGACACACAATCAGTTGTTGACTATATGGCATATGTTGGCAGAAGGAAAAGCCTTGCATTGTGCAGACATAAATAAAAAGAAGTTCTCAAGAAAATTCCACTTACCATTCATCCTATATCTGAGGATAAGTTCTACACTGTGGATTAGTGGCTTCCATGTCTAGGAATTGGGTATGAGAGTTGTTCTAGGCAGCATTATGCTCGCTCTGAAAGGTCAGGTATTTAGTTTGGGGGGGAGTACTCTTGGATTCCACCTATTGCTGGAGGCACAAATTTCCAAATCCAGCTGGTTCTCCAACTAAGGCTCTTCCTAGAAAAGGGTAGCTTGGCCACTTTGCTTCATGCTATAGTAATTTTCTATCTGGACTATTGCAATGCATTCTACATGAGGCTGCCCTTGAAGACTGTTCAGAAGCTTCAGCTAGTACAATATGCAGCTGTGAGGATCCTATTGGACCTCTTACCTAGAGACCGTATTGCATCAGCCTAGAAACATTTGCAGTGGCTGCCAATTAGCTGTCAAGTCCAATTCAAGGTTTTAGTTTTGACATATAGAACCCTATATGGCTTTATCTGAGAGACTGTCACCCAATATTAACTGACCCAGGACTTGAGATCTGCTCTTTAGGCTTTGTCAGTAGTGCCATCAGCGAGGGCTCTTAAAGAATCAAGCCCACCTCATCTGTAGCATTGCCCTCAGAAATTTGGCTGGCACCAACTTCACTTGGTTTTAGGTACTAATTGAAAATGTGTTTTTGTGGGGGTTTTTTGGTTAGGCTCAGGCTCCTGATGGATAAATACTTGGTCCACAGAATATAGTGAATATATGGTTTTAATGGGTTTTAAGAGAAGAATATAAATTACAAACATTAAATTTGAAGAGATTGCAAGGAGTATTACATCTTATTTGAGGCTGAATTGCAGTTGCTTTTAAAAAAATATTTTGTTATACTGTATATGTAAAGGAGAACTGGTAATTATAATGAATATTTAAGCTACTGTGATACTGTTTGAAAATCTGTAGCTGTGTAATTAGATCAGTAGCTGTATAATAAATCAAACCAATGTAGTGGTTGTGCTGAATATTTAAACTATACATTGTTATATTGGCTAGTTTGTGTTAGCAACCTTGTGTTTAGATTTGTTTTATTTAAAATTGTACCCCGCTTTTTAAGGAACTTCCTCCACAGAGCAGTTATAATCTCATATATATATATATAATTCTACTTCATCTGACAAAACATTCAAAATTCAGTACAACTACTAAATATATCAGCAGAAAGGTAGAGTGCAAAAATAGAATAGAAAACAATGCAAATAATAAAAAAACAGCATTAAAACTAACAATTATTAAAAACTGCAGATATCAACATATTTTCTGAGTGTATGGTTCAAGAGCTGAAGGTCATAAAGGAGGAAAAATTCAGCTGTCTGCCTTCTAAATGCTTTTCATGTGCATAAGGCTGAATAGATGCTGTGTAATCTGACTTTCAGCCTAGCACGTCAAAAATCTTTAAAATGTAAAGCTTCTTTTAATTGTATTCAGTTTCATGTTAATCATTCCCTAAAATATAACTTATATGGCCAAACTAAAGAAATGAATTCTTGATGGTAAATGTTCTGTAGTTTGCTGTAGTTAAATATAAGCACTTCTCAACCCTGCAAATGCATGTAATCTAAGTTGGGTTGTCCAAAGTTTAAAGGAGATCAGGTGACCATTTCTACACATCAATAACGTCTGGTATCTCCAATTAAAATATACACAAAGGAGGCAAACAGCTTATGTCTCATTTACAAGATAAATCAGTTTAAGAAGGCAAGCATAATAGCTCGGCCAAGTCCATATTGTTGAAAATAGCGCAAATAATTGCCTTAAGATAGATACTCCTAAGTGTACAGTATGGAAGAATTAGCAAGACACTTGCTCGGAATGAACTACAGTTTAATTGTTCAGCTCCCTTTATTTCAGCAGACATGGGCTTTCTTGGTAGTAAATACCCCATATAGACCATGTAATTCATACCCTATATAGATAGCTACTGCATTTTTGCACATTTATATTTTAAAAATGCAGTGTCTGTATACATAGGATATAAAATATGTAGTCTATATAGAATATATATCATGTAGAAAGTTGGTAATATTAATTACGTTTGAATGATATTTCACAAATATACTAAAGACCACCACAGAATTTGATTATAAACTGGTTATAAAAGAACTGTATTCTGGCTGCTTTAATCTTTTTGGTGTCTGAATTTATTTCACATGTAAAACATAGAATTTGGGTTAATAATATTTGAAAGTAAAGTTGTGCTGGAAACCAATTTGGACCAGATGAAGTGTATCGCTAGATAATGGTTTTCAGTAATTGAATTAGGTAAAGGTAAAGGGACCCCTGACCATTAGGTTCAGTCGCGAACGACTCTGGGGTTGCGGCACTTGTCTTGCTTTACTGGCCCAGGGAGCCGGCGTACAGATGTATTACTTTTGAGGTGTGTTTGGTTTGAGGTATAAATAAGGGCTCACTTGCATGTTTCATTGTATTGGAGTTTCTGAACAGTCTTCAGAGGCAGTCCCACAGGGTTGCAGTAATCTAATCTTGAGATTACCAGAGCATATACAACAGAAGTTAGGCTGTCCCTGTCTTCCAGATAGGGGCACAGCAATACAGTGGTACCTCGGGTTAAGTACTTAATTCATTCCGGAGGTCTGTTCTTAACCTGAAGCGTACTTAACCTGAAGCACCACTTTAGCTAATGGGACCTCCTGCTGCCGCTGCGCCGCCAGAGCACGATTTCTGTTCTTAGCAGAGTTCTTAACCTGTAGCGTACTTAACCTGAAGCGTACTTAACCTGAAGTGTACTTAACCTGAGGTACCACTGTACTTTATATTACTTACCGTAGGAATGGCAGAGCTAGTGCTTTCCCTGTGTTGTTCTGCCATCTGGATCTTCTGTGTAGGTTTATAATTGATCCACAGTTGAGCTCACCCATCGTTTTAAGCTGCTGAAGGCTCATGCTTAGTTGTTAGAAGCACATGTGATGGCTCTGTGCCTGAAACAGCTTAGAAGCTATTGGTTTGCTGAAGAATTGTGTTTCATTAAGCAGACTTCCCTTTGGATTTATGCAAGGGTAATTAAACTAATGAACTACTTGATTATGCTGTTAATTTGCAAATCAAGGCTTTGCTTGAAAAATTGCTATAGAATCTAAAAACAAATTATTGTTCTAAAATTAAATGTTGCTAAATGTTTTATTCTCAAGTTAAATGCAAGAAGTACACAGTTGCATTCACACACAACTTTCTGAAAAGTAAACATTTTGGCTTCTTGAATTAGAGTCTTGCCGTACGTATGAGACCAGTGCAGTTGTAAAGGCTTTATTGGCCGAGGGAGCCGGCGTTTGTCTGCAGACTGCTTCCAGGTCATGTGGCCAGCATGACTAAGTCACTTCTGGTGAACCAGAGCAGCACATGGCCACAGCGGTACCTATTTATCTACTTGCACTTTGACGTGCTTTCAGACTGTTAGGTTGGCAGGAGCAGGGACCGAGCAACGTGAGCTCACCCCGTCGCGGGGATTCGAACCGCCGACCCTCTGGTCGGCAAGCCCTAGGAATTGTGGTTTAGACCACAGCGCCATCCACGTCCCATTATCAAGTGGATTTTCGATACTTCTAATAGTCCTAATAAAATGCAGAAAGTTCATCTTCAGCACCAAGATGGTATCTTATGTGGATAAAAGTATTTATTTAACATTTTATTTATTTAAGGTGCTTATATATAACTTAATCATTAACATTTCTAAGCAATGTACATAAAATTATACCCCAATCCCTTACAAAGAATAAGAACAGTGAAAATTCATCTCAGACCTGAGCACTTCATTCAAACGTCTAGTGAAATAACAGTCTTTGCATGTGCCAGCAGTTCAGCAAAGAGGATGTCTGGCTAATCCCAGTCTGGTTAGAGTTCCACAATACTGAATGCATACTTTTTTTTTTTTTACTGAATGCATAGATTCTAGTAGTTACAAGCTGTGCATTTGAGCCATGGAGGACAACCAACAAAGACCCCCCCCCCCAAGAATCATGAACTTGGCCTGGTAATTTTAGGCAGCCAGTTCAAGCTTTTAAGCACCAGTGTTACATGCTGCCAGTAATCTATTCCCATGATCCTCAGGGTCCCTTCCAACTCCACAATTTTATGATTCTATGATCAGCAGTTTACCACAATATTCTGCACTAGCTGGAACTTCCAGATCAGGCGTGCAGGTAGTCCCATATAAAGTGCATTGCAGTAATCAAGCCTTGAGGTTACCAATGTAAGAATTGCTTTGGCCAAAAATGGTTGGAGCAGCAGCCATACCTGCTAAAATGCATTCTTAAACACTGAGGCTGCTAGTGTTACTTGACCACAAATTTAATTTCTATTCACACCTTGATTCTTGTACTGTGTCTAATCCAGGAAGTCTGGATTACAGCTAGTTGTGCAGTGAACATGGTATACAATTTATCATAACTTATTACTCACCCTTCTGCTAATATTTACTCATGCCTCAACCTTGAATCATCTACAGAAGTGCGATATTTTTTTTGTCCCACAAGTGTGTTTACTATTTAAAAGTGCATTGCTTCTTAAAAATCTCAGTTTTGACTGTGGTAAAACTGCCAAATTTTCTTAATATAGTGTAGCAATTGAGAATTCCTCTTTTATCTGCTGTCGTTATTCAATATGATGCCAGGGTTAGGTTTCAGAGTTGCAAAAAATGTATCACTGGTTATTACCCAGCTTGGAATGTCAGTGTGGACTTCCTAGTGCTTTTCTAGGGGGGAAAAGTGCTTTTACTCACATTAAAAGATGGAAGTGGGGGCACAGGTAAGGGGAGGGGGCAGTGTGTGAGGGATGGACATGTTCTTGTTGTTCAGTCGTTCAGTCGTGTCCGACTCTTCGTGACCCCATGGACCAGAGCACGCCAGGCACGCCTATCCTTCACTGCCTCTCGCAGTTTGGCCAAACTCATGTTAGTAGCTTCGAGAACACTGTCCAACCATCTCATCTTCTGTCGTCCCCTTCTCCTTGTGCCCTCAATCCTTCCCAACATCAGGGTCTTTTCTAGGGAGTCTTCTCTTCTCATGAGGTGGCCAAAGTACTGGAGCCTCAACTTCAGGATCTGTCCTTCTAATGAGCACTCAGGGTTGATTTCTTTAAGAATGGATAGGTTTGATCTTCTTGCAGTCCATGGGACTCTCAAGCGTCTCCTCCAGCACCATAATTCAAAGGGATGGACATAGCCTGATGCAAAGGTTGGGTGGTGGAGGCGAGTTACCTGCTTGATGCTTCATTGCCTGCCCACCTACCGGGGTGCCTGCCACCCAGGTGAAGAGATTTCCCCTGCAGGGAACGCCATCACCACCATTGCTTACCTTCTGGCAGCTGCTTTGGTGAGGAAAGCATCTTTCCTGCCAGTGGGGCTCCTCAGGCCAGCTCCTCCCCTGTTCTGCACTCTCGCTTTCTCTCTCTCATTCCTGCGTCTGTCCCCATGCTGCCATGCAAGGAAAAAGAGGGACAGCGCAGGATGAGCAGCTGTGTCAATGTGTGGTGTATTTGTGTGCATTACCTGCAGGCTGTGGGGGGAGGAGGACACTTTCCTGAGTCCTTCCTGTGCTCTTGTCTGGGGCGGCGGCAGCGCGGAAGCCTCTGACTTGCCCAGGCTGCATCTGATCCTTCTTTTATTGTAGCTGCAAGGAGAAGCCCCGAGTTCACTCACTGCCACCGCTTTGTGTGGTGCCTGGGAGAGTGAGTCTGTTGTGGCCATCTTGTATATGAGTGCCATTCTAAGGTGGGAGCCGATCTATTTGGTGGAGCATTGAATTGCCATTGTATAGTTCCTTTTTGGGCTGACCAGAAGATGATTCACGAAACGGATTGAAATCCAGGTGTCTCGGATTTCTGTTGGGATCACACCAGCACAAGTATACACAAAGAGCGTTGCTCTCATGGACTTACAGTATTTCAGAACTGTTTGGACTGTTTAGCTTTGAGATACTGAGTTGCACATGTTGTTATTTTGACACTGTATTATTTTAGATTTCATGTAATAGATGGTATTGAAATGCTCTACATTATTGTTAACTGTTTTTGTGAACTACATACAGAGTTGTCTAGTTTGTGATTTATGTCTGTATTCCTTGGGTGTGAATTTATGCACAGCTCTCTGAAGGTCCTGTCACAGCATTTCAATTAGGTTGATGTCTGGACTTTGACTGGGCCATTGCAATACCTTGATTCTCCCCCCAACCCCAGCCATTCTGTTGTAGATTTGTTGGTGTACTTGGGATTGTTGTCCTGTTGCACAACCCAATTTCAACCAAGCTTCAGGTGTCAGGCAGATGGCCTCACATTTGACTTTAGTATACTTTGATATACACAAGAATTCATGGTCAACAATGACTGCAAGGTTCCCAGGTCCTGTGGCTGCAAAACAAGCCCAAATTATCACCCTTCCACCACCATGCTCGGCAGTTGGTATGAGGTGTTTGTGCTGATATGCTATGTTTGGTTTTCGCCAAATGTGGTACTGTGCATTGTGTCCAAACATCTCCACTTTGGTCTTGTCTGTCCAAAGGACATTGTTCCAGAAGTCTTATGGTTGTTAAGATTAAACTTTGCAAACCTAAACCATGCTGCCATGTTATTTTTAGAGAGAAGAGGGTTTCTCCTGGCAACCCTTTCAAACAACCATACTTGTTCTGTCTTTTTCTAATTGTACTGTCATGAACTTTAACATTTTACATGTCAACTGAGTCCTGTAGAGCCTGAGATGTAACTCTTGGGCTTTTTGCAATTTCTTTGACCGTTGCAGAGTTTGACCTTGGGGTGAATTTGCTGGGACGTCCACTCCTGGGAAGACTGACAACTCTCTTGAATCTTTTTCACTTTTGAATAATCTTTCTCACTCTAAAATGATTGACTTAAAATTGGTTGGTGATGACCTTATAACCCTTCCCAGTTTTATGGGCAGCAACAGTTGCTTCTCCAAGAGCATTGCTAATGTCTTTCCTCCTTAGCATTGTGTTAAAACACACCTGAATGCTCCAGACCAGCAAACTGCTAAAACTTTGGATTTTATAGAGGTGGGCACACTTGCTGATGATCAATTAAGCAACGGCATTTGATTACCAGCACCAGTCTGCTACTTATCCTCTTAATTTCTATGGAAGCAGTAAGGGTATACTTAGTTTTTCACACATGGCTTCTCCATTTTGGCTTTATTTTTGTTAAATAAATCATGACACAGCTTAATAAGTCATATGTTGTTGTTCATCTGAGGTTGTATTTACCTAAGTTTAAAAATTGCTAAGGAACAGATGATTGTTATTACCGTATTTTTCTGTGTATAAGACATGTATAAGATGACCCCTATTTTTTTGAACCCCAAATTAAGAAATCAAATTTTGAGTTGTTTACCATTTTTAAACCTTAGAAAGGAAGGGGGATAGACAAGAACACCCCCGTTCTAGAGATGAAAACAAATCCCTATGCAAACCATATTGCCTATAATCTCACCACACCAATAAACCTAATCCATTTTCAGCACTTGTACCAATATGGTCATCACTGAAGGATCCTAGGGAGTTTATACCAATCGAATCTACACCTTAAGGCAAGATTAAGGTTTATCATGCTGTTATCTCTGCGTTTCATTGCCCTCTTGATGAGCATACTAGTTTTATGCACCCAGAAGTTCATGAATGGTTTATATACCACGCTATACCGGAGGTCTCATTACAATTGTCATTACATTGTCCATACAATTAACATTCAGTCTTGCAGTTGGATGAAAGCCCCATAGACACGTCCTGCTCTAGGTCAGTCCAGGCCTAGACATCTTGCCAAGTACTGGTTGTCATTATGTACTTTCTTGCTCTCTCCTGCTAGGCTGATTTATTCTTGCTGTTGAGCTCTGTCTTGTTTGCTCATTTGAGTAAACTTCATGCATACTCCCAGATAAAACTCACTGACCCAGCTACCAGCCTTGGGCTCTCACCCAGGTGGACTGCTGACCAGTCCACTGGTCTGACTGATGACTGTGTTCTTTTGTACCTGTTCTTTTGTGATTTGTAAAGCATCATGCACACTGATGCTGTAGAAAATAAGAATACTAGCATTCCAAATAAGCAGCCCCTCATAGGATGATGCTTGGTTTCCCCCCTCTTTGATGTTTTTCTAACATCATCATTTTTGCTTAAGATTCTTCTAAGCTACAAAGCAAAGTTAGCACTGTGACAATGTTAGTAACAACCCTAATTTGGGGGGGGGGGAATCTGTCCCTTTGCCAGATCTTATGAGGACTCCATGGTGTGTGGCTTTTATTTCTCAATTATATTGCATGAAACTTCCTTAATCAACTGAATCAAAATGATTTATAAGGATGCAAGACTGGAAATTACACTCAGACTGTAATTTCTTCAAATCTTTAATCTTTTCACTTTAACTACCATACTTAAAGTGAAAGCAAAACATATTTTTCTTTTAAGCAAAACTTTTAAGTTTCTGTTGTACGCACCTCTATGGTCATAATTTGGTAATCTCTGTGTAATTTACTATGCATTCTAATTTATTGTTGGAATGGGGTCCATCTTGTTCAATCTTTTTCTTTAGGGGTACAATGATCAACAATCATGGGGGCATCAAATGTGGCTAGGATATATTAACATATTGAGCTATGCAGAGTCTATAAAAGATTAGAAGATTTTGCTTTACTTTAAGGAGCATTTGGGAGTGAGAGTGAGTGCCATTCATTTCTTGGAGTACTTAAGCATTTTATGTTAGTGAGAGTTTGAAGGGCTTCCTTACTTGGAGTCAACAGACTCTGCTGGCAATGAAACCTGGGCTGCTCCTTTGCCATGTCCTAGTGTTGTGCAAGGTAAGGAGCAGAGGCAGGACTGGAAGCTGCCCAGAGTGGCTGGGACAACGAATCAAATGGGCGGGGTACAAGAAATAAATTATTATTATTATTACTACTACTATTCATATTCCATCCAGTCTGAAAGTTTAAGAAAGGTTTTATGCTTTCAAACCATAGGTGACAACATTTATGACCAGGGCTATGGAATCTGTGGTCCTCCAGATGTTGTTGGGCTGTTGTATCCATCATCCACGCCCATTAGTTATGCTGACTTAGTTTATGGTAGTTGAAGTCTGACAATATTAGGAGGGCAGTAGGTTCCCTATCCTTGTTTTACAACAGATTTTGGCTGTTGTAGAACAGTGAATCTTGAGTGTTAACAAAATAAATGGCTATTATGTCTACATTTTTGAGTCATGTGTTTTCCAAAGCTTGCTATTGTGTGTGTTAGGAGGTTACCTAGCCTTTTGTCTTAAGTGATTCACCATTTCCCTCAAACCACTTGAGATTTGGTTGAATACAATCCTATGTATTTCAATAAAGTTATTCTCAGAGTAGCTGCATTAAAATTAATGGACCTAAGTTAGTCATGTCCATTATTTTCAACAAGCCTGTTCCCAGTAGAACTAACATTGAATACAACCCACATACTTTATTTTACTCAAGGGTGATGTCTTTCTCAAATGGGTTACCTCTGGATAGATATGGGATGTACACATGTTCTTGGTGTTATTTGGGTGGATATCAGATTTTAGGGAAAACAAGGAGCTATTAGCATTCTTCATGTTGTAGTTGCTAAACATCACACATAATTCCAATGGAGTTTTCTGGGAAACAGTGAAATATGGCTAAAAAGCTATTTAGTATTTTAGAAGGTGACTGCAAAATCATTGTAGTCATAGCAGGCATGCACATATTGCAGAGCATAATTGCTGATTATCATAGTAAGAAAAACTTGTATCTCACTTTCCAGGTTATTGATAAAATATTTGAAAGCACTGCTTTCACTATATTTGCTGTTTTTCTGTCTAATAATGTGCTACTCTAGAACTTGGTGATCCAAATTCAGTCTTCATTATACGGACTATATAGGGGTCTATATTGATTATACTACACACAGAAAGGGAAATTTTCCAGAGCTGTAGGCAGAGGTAATGAGTGAGGTTTCTGAACTGGTAACTGGCAGAGGGGCCAGTAGAGGACAGAGGCAGGGTAACAATAGGGTAAAAATAAAATGCCATTCTAAGGATGCAGCTAAGTGCAGGTGGCTGGGTATTTGATGGCCAGGAACAACTAGGTTCGGAAATAAGGAGCAATGTTGTAACTGGGAGCAGGAAGAAAGATGAATATTGTATTGCTTTAACATTTTATGCTTGGTGCCCTGGGCTTCTCTGGCAGGAAGGATGGGATCAAAAGTTCATATTTCATAGCATTTGGAAACCATTTTTGTCTTGATTATATTTACATGACTTCTGCATTTATAAAGAAGTTCTCTCTTTCTGCATATCAGTAAATTATATGATAGTAAGCAAATACCTCTGAAGTAAAGAGTTGTTTTTGTATACCTGCTTGTCTTAATGTGCTACTCTTTACTCCCCAGGCATCTATTAGCAAGTTAAAGGTGATTGAACCATGGCTCAGTTTCCAACACCTTTTGCTGGTAAGTATTAGGATCCCCCCCAATGCTTCTTGTTCATGCTTGCTTTCCAGCTTCATGAGGAAAATGTAGTTGGGCTTGAACACACTAATAAACTTGGTGTGTAGTTACAGTTGTTGAAAAAAGCACCCTACTGCTTATATGTGTTGAGTGTTCTTGGGTGGTTGTTGAAAGTGGGGGAGGCTGATGCAGGGGATGGCTGAAGGTAAAGGCAGCAAGAGCTTGTTGCTCAAATATAACCTGTGCCCAGGGGTCTGATAAGATTGTGTCATTCAATTTAGGTGGGGATTTATGCCTAAAATTAGTTGGGGGCCCACCTGCTGATCCAGCTCTTTCACCTTTGCTGGAGATTCACACATTTTGACTGGCCTTGGTAGCCAGTTACTTTTTCCAATAGTTAGATGGAGATCAGGCTTTTTGCTTCTTGTTCAACAGAGACTACAGTAAGTGTCTATTTGTTTTGTACCTGCTGCTGACTAGAGGGATGTTACAGGGTAGAGGATGTGTGCATTTTAACAACTTATTCCCATCAACCCATACAGTGATGCTGCATCTTAGCATAAGATACATCCTGATGCCATTTTAAAAGACTAAACCACTATCTTCTTGTAATACAAGAATCTTTTTACTGTTTTGATCACCATAATGATATTTATGGTTGCCAATGGGTTCTGGCAACTGTATTCATAGATTCGAGATCTTCAGCAGCAGCTTGTGTTATCAGCTTGCTGTTTGCACAGCAAAGGATATATGCTTATTGGTCTCCTCTATAACAGTTGCTGAGCTTTCCTTCCTTCAGCATCCCATGAGGCACTGGGAGTTGTTTCAGCCACTGTGTGGTGGAGGGCTTTTTTCAAGTCTAGCAGTGTTTAGATTCCTCAAAGCACATTGAGAAAATAGCTGATGCTGTCATTATTTGTAAAGCCTATTTTTCTTGACAATATCTCAATCTCTTGCTTGTGAATTAGGCAACCTGGACATCTGGGCCGTAACTGTGGAAGAGAGAGCTAAACATGATCAACAGTTCCACAGTTTGAAACCAATATCTGGATTTATCACTGGTAATGCCATAGCTGTCATGTGTAATTTCCATTGCGATAATACGCACCATCATGCAATTTAAGGTTTTCCTTGGGCTGCCCCAGATCAAGCATCTAAGAGGCATCTTGGCAATGCTACTTGTTCTCTTAAGACTGCAAGAAGAAGCAAAGGAAGTGCCAGTCCTTTAAAAATATATGGTTGAAGTGAAACGTTTGTAAATCCATTGCCAAAATGAAGTTAGGAAAAATACAAAACTCATTGCTGTGCGATTTCTGTGATTCTGATCATATGTATAGTTAGCTCATAGATTGTCTCCTATTTCTCATACTGGAATCTAAGTTCTAGAATAATTATAATATTAAATAAAAGAGGAGCAGACTCTTGTGCATGGGGGGAAATGTCAAATCTGCCTCTTGCATGGTTCTCCATAAGCAGCAGAAAGGAGGAGCAGATGTAGTGTGAAAGTGAGGCAGTTTGCTAATATAAAAATGATGGTTGGTGCCTCCAAACAATTGGTTCTGCAAGATCCACCACAACTTCCCTTGGCCCCATCAACCAATGTTTCTTCTATTTGCTGCACCGCAGCTTCTTCAATACAAGTGCCGCTTACTAGCTACAGTAGTAAAATGTTCAGTGGTAGTGTACCTCTTAATTCTATATACAGGGATAAACCAAAGAGGAATAATGTTTTCTTCATGTTGTGCTTGAGGTTCATCTAGTCCAACCCTCTGCAATTCAGGAATCTCAACTAAAGCATCCATGACCAATCTCTGCTTAAAAACTCTTAGTGAAGGAGAGTCTACCACTATCCGAGGAAGTCTGTTTCATTGTTGAACAGTTTAACCATCAGGGAGTTTTCCCTTGTGTTTAGTCTGAATCTCCTTTCTTGTATGCATTCATAATTTTATACACCTTTACTATATTTTCCTTTTACTCACATTCCCCCCCAAGCTAAATAACCCCAAATGTTTTAATCTTTCCTTATAGGGAAGTTGCTCAAGCCCCCTTGATCATTTTGATTGCCTTTTACTAGAAGGAATGGAGGTTTTGATCAGACTTACAGAGTGACCATAGCTGGTTAAATCTTATCCCCCAAAATGTAACAAGTTGGCAGTTTTGCCTCATTTCTGTGCTGCTGTGCTGCCACACATTTTTGAATGAAAAGAACATTAATGCATATCCAAGTTTTATGAGAAATCATCATTCATATGTTTTAAGAACAGTTTCTGTGGAGAAAGTGTTTGCTTTCTCACTTTCACAAGGCACATAATTCTAATAAAGGAAGAGTTGCTGCAATGGAGAGACAGCAGGAACCATATGTTTCCCTTTTATCTAAGCTGATGTTAATGCAGTGAATTTCCTAGTAACTAAAGTGAGGATGTTTCAGTTTGTAGTAATGTGCAGTTCAGAATTTGTTCATGTCCCCTAAAACACATTTTAAAACACATTTCAATATAGTATCTCAGTATTAGTCTAATAAAATGTAGTCTTTGGTAATGTGGATTTTTTAAAGCTAGTGTGGCATTGTAGCTAAGAGGCTTACTTGTGGACTTGGAAGTGCCCAGTTCAAATTACACCCTCTTTATTTGTTTATAATTTTTGTATCCCAGAGGAGTTCACATAAATAAAGATGAGATATAGGCCTGTCCCTCAACCTTACAAACTAAAACCACAAAGCATGCAAGGGAAGGGAAGTAGAGGTAAAAGAGTATTGGTTTGACATTGTCAGGAATAAAGAGCTATAATCAGAAAACTATATCCAGTTGAGCCACAATGTTCTTCCCTTGCTGTTGGTTTTGCTTGGACAACAGAGGTGCTGCTGATAATCCAGCCATTGTTCCTCTTGGTTAAGGCTGAGGCCAAAGAGTTCTTCCCTTCAGCCCTGCAATCCCAGGGCAATTGGTAGTTGGAGCCAAGTTTTCTTTCTGGCACAGAGGAGGTAAGCAGGCACCATACAGCTGCTCTTTCTCTGACTGATGGATGGGGCCAGACTGAACTTGACATAGGGTTCTTTCTGAAGGTAGAGGGTCCTTGAAGGCAAAAGGGAGCAGATTGCTCAATGGCATAATCTCCCCTGCCTCCAGTTTATATAATACTGATCTACTGTACATGGTTGGTAAAAGGCAGGGGCTTTTATTAGCCCCAGCCAGGATAACCCTGGGTCAAGGATGATTGGAGTTAATCAAGCGACAAACAGAGGGCTACAAGTTCCCCATCCCTGGTGTAAGGATAACTGGCAATATACTGAACACTCTAAAAGTGTAACCTAGAAACTTTAATTATTGTACATTGGTTCTCTTATCATTCTTAAGACATTCCATTTGAAATACTTCCTCCTTTCTGACAGGTGATCAAGCCAGAAACTTTTTTTTCCAGTCTGGGTTACCTCAACCAGTTTTAGCACAGATATGGTAAGTGTAAATTTCAGGAGTTCATTTCAGACAAAAATTGCACAAACAATATATTGACTTTCTACAGTTACATTTCATCTATTTTATTTGAAGTGCACTTTTAATCTTCAAGACAAGGACTTTTGTCAAAATGGCTTTCTTTGAGGCCTTTGTGAAACCATTTTTCCCCAGTCCAAAGAACTAATAGAAATGAAGAAATGAAATAAGTGATAAACATGAATACAGCAGTTGAGAAACTGCATTCTGATATCTTTGTGTAGGCAGCCTTAAATTAACCACCTGAAATACTTGCCGAATAAGTATGATTCTAAAATTAGAAGCTGAAATAAATTCTATACATGTGAGTTTTTTCATTGTCTAGGGAAGAGCAACAAGTCACCTAAAGCATAAGCTCTGACCTGCAAACTGCCTTTATTTACTGAATTTTAGGATTTCTGTGTAATTACCTTAGAAATATGCATATCTGTTGAAGCCTTAATAAAGTTCTGTCTTGGCACATAACATATTTGCTAAGGACTGCTATGTCACAAAAGTCTCCTTGTTTTAAATCAAAGATACTGCAAACAAATTTGATAGCCATGGTGATGTGGAAGGTGGTTGTGCTTTAAGATGAACTTTTATACACACACACACACACATACACACATTTGTACAGACTTTTAGAATGTATGTTGACATTCTAAAATTCTTGTAAAATGTGTAGAACAAACAAATAGTACAGCAGCTATTGCTTGAATCATTCTCTTACTGGCGTCTTACAGTATTTGTAGTTGGCAAGCCAATAATCCATTAAGAAGTGTCTTATGTAGGCTTTCAAATCAAACTGTAATGGTTCTGAAGACAGTAACTGCATTTAAGTAGGTATAATCTGGATTACTGGATTTTTGTTTTACTAGGATACTTGTACTCCCTGAAAACCACTTGTTGGATGTATCCTTCCCTCTGGAGAGCATTCATAATTAACAAAAGTTCCACGTACTTTCAGTAGTGCTGTTTGAGACCAAGCAGGTTATATTTTCCTGAGTAGCTAATGAATTGATAACATAAACTTCAAATGAAAGCAAAGGTTTTCATTTAATCATAGTAAACAAGATGGTAATTTATGGCACTTGCAGTTTGAAATGAGACACATCGCTCAATTTCAAACATTGAAAATGGTAGATACAATACATCACCAGAGCAGAGTTCATAAAGCAATAAATATGTTACTGAATTTATTGCCATAGATTGCTGAGGTTTTCCGTGACCATTTCTCTAGACTGTGGCTATGATCTATCCTTGTGAAAATGTTACCTGGGAAGGAGCAAAAAAAGCTGATAGTAGCATGAAGAAGCATAGCCAGAAATTAGGCCATTTGCTCTGAGCCCATGCACTCATTACATTCCAGAGACACAGCTCAACCCAATATGTGTATTGGCCTTTTCTACGCTCATCCTATTTACCATTAGAAAAGTAGTGGGTATCACTTGGTCCGTACCTGTCTTGTTTTAACTTGGCATCTCTTTGACATCCCTGTCTGTCCTTGGAGACAAGGGGGGACCTCAATTAGGGGTTTCCAAGTAGTTTTCTGAGCGCACTTTGCATTGATGGAAGACCATTTACATTATAATTCAATTACACACAGGTCTTACTATCCAAACATAACATGTCCCCAGAAAATTGATTGTTAGATGAGTGTTCACACAATGAGCTGATGATTTCAATTATTTCCTATAGAAACATTTCTTTTTGCCAAATACATTTTTATTAGTTTTCCAATATTACCCCCGTTATACAATTTATACAAATACAAATTAATTCCAAATATCCTATGGAAACATTTCTAATCCAAGATTTGTCCAATCTCCCTCCCTCCCTGGTTTCCACCCCCAACTGCTGCAGCCCACTAGCAGAATACAAAGGAAAAGCAGTTCCCAGTCCAATCTTTCCTGCTCTGATTTGTCACTTCTCCCCCCTCCCTTCCTCCATGGTTTCTGCCCAAAATGGCTGCCGCCAACCTGCAAACAGAAAGAAGTAAGGAAGTGGGCATTTTGGATAACAAGTGCTCCAATAGCAGGACCTGTGTGTAGTTGTAAAATGGTGATAGAAGTACATCTTAAATATTAAGTAGAGAACTAGAAAATTAGGCTCTAGGGTAGATAGTGAAACCAAGGAAAGCATTTTGAGACGCAACAATGGAAAATACAACACTCCAGTAAAACTGATTAAACTCAGCGGAACTTACTTCTACGGTAAGTAAATCTGCACATGAAGCTGAGTCAAAGCATTGGTCCATTTTGTTCAGTATTATTCTCGAGTGGACACTAGGACACCACAAAGTGGTTTGTAATCCTTCAGTCACTTAAGCGGGAAATAATGTCATCACTTCAAGGGAATCTCTGAGTCATCCCTTCCCTTGGAGTGACAGTTCGTTTTTCCTGCCTCACTTGAAGCAGACCTGTTTTCGCTGATGCTCTTCTGGTCTTTTGTTCTTGTTCAGTGTGTGATCTTTGTTCTGGTTCAGAGTTGTGAGCTTCGTCACTGGATATACAAGTGATTCTGTGTTGAGGATTTTGGTTACATTTTCCTCTCAGTGTCCCCGCCCTCAAGGTTCTTTTTTTCTTCAAGGTTCTGTTTTTCTGTCCAAAGTATTTTCCCTGAAAGTCTGCGTCTTGCTGCATTTTGTGGTGTCTGTGTGAGATTCAGTTACAACTATGTAACTGATTTGTTTCCTTGCTGATTATACAGTTGCTTTTAACACTTCATTGCACTGTTTTTAGCTGAGGAGGGCAGGGCTTTTGAACCTGGGAACTTTTGCATTCAAAGCATTATACTTTGGCTCCCCCCTAGAGTAAGCACATTGTTTTTGAAAAGGAAAAAAGTTGAGTAGCGTTATATCAAATACAAACATGATGTGTATCTTAATAGCACTCTAGGTTTAGGGCAGGCTTCCTCAACCTTGGCACTCCAGATTTTTTTTTGCCTACAACTCCCATGATCCCTAGCTAGCAGAACCAATGGTCAGGGATGATGGGAATTGTAGTCTCAAAACATCTGGAGGGTAGAGGTTGAGGAAGCCTGGTTTAGAGTCAGACTTTGAAGTGTCCTTATACGCAAGTCAAAATGATGTCAGTCTTTCATCTTGAAACATAAGAAAACTGGAGGGAGGGAAGACAAAGAAATCACTAAATGGCAGTACAGTATTACACTATTCCTGTTGAAACCATGATCTTACAATGTCTGTGAAATTTATGGGAAAACTAAATATTTTAAACATCAAATCATTTCCTGGACTTTGTATTTCCAGCTCTCCTTTTGCAGCCACAATACTCTATAGAGTCACTGACATCTAGTTCACCTTTGACTGAGGAAGTTCTCTGTCTAGAAGGTGATAAAACAGGCTTCCTTGAGGTTGTTTACTATGTTAAACAATTTAATGACACAAGCTTTTATATAAAAAAATAGGTTTGTAGATTTGAGAAAGACATTTGACTATTGCTAGAACATGGTTATTTAAGAAATTGAGAGTAACAATAGATAAAGTTTTATTCTACCTTATTTCACTGATTTTATGTACAGTTTGGTATAGCAGACTTGCTAGCAGTTTTGTAGTGGAATCAGGAGTCTTGACAGCATTGCCTTAGGCATTCAATTCACTTCTTGTTGAAATGGTTTGAAATATTACAGTTGAGATGAGAAATCTTTGTTCTACATCTCCATTTCATGTCTTTTGTAAGAAGACAATGACCTGGTTTGTGCAACACATTAAACCACAGTTAAAAACAAGCTGTGGTTTAATGTGAATGAGCAGCATTCAATCGTAAAACCAGCTGTTATGACTAGAAGATGACAAAGTTAATCAAAGAAAGAAGCTATCAATAATGATAAAAATTCGAACCAGAATTTGATCCTTTGGGGCTTCAGTGTTAAGAGGGTGGTAAGTAGAGAAGAGATTATAGTAAGTAGAGAGGTGCTAAAAATAGTGTTCTTTTCACCACCACACACACAAGCTTGGCTTACTTCTTGTTCCTTAATTTGATTTAAATTTAAGTTGGATTTGATTAGTTGGACTGACTATTTTATACTTGTGTTTTCAGTTAGGCAATAGTACTGTTTGCATAGTCTTAAATAGTTGTTTTCTCGGCAGGGCATTAATTTATGGAATTGGTAGGAAATGCAGATGAAGTAAAAACATTGCACCTAAATAATATGAGGAATGATAACTTTATGGATAGCTTGAGACTAACATCAAAAGAAAATAATCTGATACTGAATTTTCCCTCCCTCCTTCCTCTTTGATGTTTGGGCATGTATACCTGCATCAAAGCATAATGTTTTTGTCCACCACTACTCAGTGTTACTGACTGCTGATGGTGGACATAAGGAAACATATAAAAATGCAATAATGTCATCATAAGGGTAAATGTGCAGGAGAGAAATCTACATACAGATGCTGCCTTTGATGTTAGTGCCAGGTCACAGAACATGTGTGTTTCATCCTGAGCTGCAGTGCATCACTTTTTCTTCGTAGTAATATGATCTGTACTATATAGCAGAATTGCATCATTTTGTACTGGTAGCATATAACAATATTATTATCTAGTGTATTGATTTGCAGAATTTTTTTTATAACATAAATGTGGTGTAGATTCAAATTTATTTATTTAACATCTTTTGGAAGGGTGTGCAAGTCATGAATTACCTTTATTTATATGTAGGGCTCTGGCAGATATGAACAATGATGGGAGAATGGACCAGCTGGAGTTTTCTATCGCTATGAAACTTATCAAACTAAAACTTCAAGGTTATCAGCTTCCTTCTGCATTGCCTGCTATTATGATACAGCCTCCCATTGCCATTTCTACTGCACCAGGATTTGGTAAGGGTAGACTTCATTTATGTTTATGTAGTATCTTACTTGCCTTTCTCTCTCCCCCCCCCCCCCCCAAATTTCTTGATGCTCTAGTCAGCTCTCAAAAGTCATAGTAATATCAAGTGCAACATTGATCAGAGATACTAGAAGAGGAAACACTACTAATTTTGCTTTTTGATTACATTCAGCAGTCCAAGGAATTGGGTTTTGTTTTGGTTTGTTTAGTTCCCTGCCTTTTTTTCTTATAGTCTACAATATTTAAACCAATAAACTAGTTTTTTGGCCTAAATCAGTTTACTTCATACTTAACCACCACTCTGCAAGCAGTTCTTCCAGCATATTAGTTTATTCTCACTGTTAAGATCTTCACATTTTAATCTTTTAAGAGTATTTATTTTCAGTCTAATACAGAGGAAAAAAAATATTCTGTAGCAGATTCTGAGGTGGTTTTGATAGCATTGCATTTGATTTGATGGAACTGATTGCCCTCATGGAGTCCGCTTAGCTCCCTGGTGTACTCCAGAGCTTAGGACAAGGAAATAAGCTGGGTATTGCATGCATGAACCTTGAGTCCTGCACTCCACCCTGCTCCCCTGGTGCAACAGCAAGAAAGAGACTGGCAGGCCTTGCTTTGTTTTCAATGAAAAGCAGTTTCATTGTTGCATACAAACCCAAACAATGGTCTCAATAAACATAGTTAAGACCTAACTTCGAATGATTATGAAGTTGTATTGTTTCAATATCTCCAAGTTAAGTTATTGTTATTGTCAAACATAATAATAAGCAGAAGCTAGTTGAAAATGGAAGTGAAAGCTTCCAACCTTTTCCTAGTAGCCATGTTGGCCATGAATGGCCATGAATGGCCCAAGGCCATTCAACTTGTAAATGATGGTAACTATGAAAATCTCTCTTTTCTAGGTATTGGTGGCCTACCCAGTATGCCTCCTCTTACGGCTGTTGCTCCAGTGCCAATGGCGTCTATTCCAGTAGTGGGAATGTCTCCACCTTTAGTATCTTCTGTTCCTACAGCAGCTGTGCCTCCCCTTGCTAATGGAGCACCAGCTGTTATACAACCTCTACCTGCTTTTGGTCATCCTGGTAAGCTGTGTTACTTGCAGTATCATTCTAATGTTCTTTTTCTCACCTTTAGTATTATTTTATCTTTTGACTCTCCTTTTTATTTTTGCCTTTTCTTGCTTATAATTTTTTATTGTTTTTAAAAAGTGCTTTTGTTGTAAGCTGTCTTAGTGCCTATTTTAAAACAAAAGGCAGCATGCTAACCTAAAAATTAATTCCTGAAGTTAACAGCTTGTCCTTTACTTATCAAAATGTATTATGTATCATTAACTGGTTGACTGTACTTTATATTTAATTTCCCTGACCTAAAAACATAATTGTTCTATTTCAGCCACATTGCCAAAGAGTTCTTCCTTCAGTAGATCTGGTGCAGGGTCTCAGTTAAATGCAAAACTGCAAAAGGCACAATCATTTGATGTACCTGGGTAAGTGTTTCCTGCTTGGCAGGGGGTTGGACTGGATGGCCCTTGTGGTCTCTTCCAACTCTATGATTCTATGATTCTAAGTATGACTGTTTTCTTTTTCTTTTTAATGCACTTTGGCAGCATTGTTACAGGTGACAGTCCTGCAGCTACTCAGACACAATGTTCCCATTCAGTTTAAGGAGATAGGTTGTAAATAAGTGGTTTCAGAGATGTGACCTTGGATATAATAAGAGTAGACCTGAAGCTTACACAGAGGCTATGTTCCAGGGATAGAACATAAAACCAAAATTGTGTACAGTCAAAACACATTGGGTGCTTGCACACAAGTTAAATGCACATAAGTTGTAGGCCACTGCCTTTTTATGTGTGATCTCATGTTGCTGTTTATTTAAAAAATTCATAGTTGCTGAGAGAATGCAAAGCAGTGGCAGATTGTCTCCATTTATGTGCAGAATTCATAGCTTAAAATTAAGCAGATGCTCTGTCATCTTTGATTGTGATAGAATGATAATGGGATAACTGTCTCTGTTTTATAACTCCAGTGCATCTCCAGCAGCAGAATGGGCTGTTCCTCAATCATCAAGACTGAAATATAGGCAGCTATTCAATAGCCATGATAAAACAATGAGTGGACACTTAACAGGTATTCTTTTGTTTTTAATTTTAAAATTTTGTGGACTCTGCTAAATGTGTTAGAGATTGTGTAGCGCAGGAGTTAAGAGGCAGGTCCATCAATGTATCTTTGCCATGATACTGAGATGAAATTTCCAGATTCAGAGGCAACCAGTTGCTGGAGGAACAATCAGCAGTGGAAGGCTTTTATGCTCTGCTTTGAGTCAACATCTAGTTGGCCACTGCTGGATATAGGGTACTGTACCAGATGGGCCCTTGATCTGATTCAGTGTCCCCAGCTCTGCCATTTTATGAAAATCTTGATGTTGAGCTTTTATGTACAGATTATTTTTTTCTAAATTTTGTTTTGTTTCTTAATCTCAATGAGAAGCAAGCTTTCTCACTTCCTTCTTACACTCAAAATATGAACAATTTTTACCTTATATGAGTTGTTATAAGTATAATATTATATACATATACACTCTAAGTTTTCTAAAGTAACCAGCACATAAAAATATACATACACCCGTGCATATAACTGTATAAAAATGTGCATGTATTAATATATTTTAAAAATTATGCTACAGAAATAGTTTCTTTCTTTGGAGATCACTTGTGGCTGAGTAAGATTGTCTTCCATGAACATGGTCTTAACGATGTGTCCGTAAGTGACTGTGGAGGCCAATTCTGGATTCACGTGACCTTTCACAGTGGGGACATAGGTTTCTGGGTGGGAGTTGATCACAGTGAGGATTTGCCAAACGTGCCTTTCCTCTTAGCTCGTTCCTCCCTTTTGTCCTGAGTTCGTGTACATCATGGAGCTTGACTCATTTATACTATTTATGTGTATAATATATGTAATTTTTCAGCATACGATGAGTTAGGCTTTTAAAAAAAAAGCGGCCAATGTATGAGCAGCTCAGACATAAGCAGACGCTTGATACAAGACGTCTGAAACAAGCAAAGCTCAGTAGGGTCAGAGCTGCCAAATTCCATGTATAAATCCTACTTTCAACTATCTAGGTCAGGGGTCAGCAACCTTTTTCAGGTGTGGGCCAGTCCACCATCCCTCAGACCATGGTGTGGGCCGGACTATATTTTTTGGGGGGGAAATGAACAAATTCCTATGCCCCACAAATAACCCAGAGATGCATTTTAAATAAAAGCACACATTCTACTCATGTAAAAACACCAGGTGGGCCCCACAAATAACCTAGAGATGCATTTTAAATAAAAAGACACATTATACTCATGTAAAAACACGCTGATTCCCGGACCATCCGTGGGCCGGATTGAGAAGGCGGTTCTAACATAAATCTCCTTAATGATGGTGCTATCATATGCTTTCATTATCTCTCTCACCTCGTTCTCTCTTTCCTTTTGTCCCTTCAGCCACTATTCTTTTCAACTGTCATTTTTCAACTGTCATTCTACTTGTTACTCACTTGAACTCCATCCAGCATTCTGTCCCACTGCCCTGCTGTCAAACATTCACTCTTCTGTCACAAATCCCTACGCAGTTTGGGTCCTGATTATCTAGAGAACAGCTTATCTTGTGTATGTGCCATCTCCACTCTTGACAGCATTTAGATTCAGGCCCTGCTCTGAATTCCTATGAAGAGGCCAAGTTAGCCTCCACTGCCTCTTCTGCAGTGTTTTACTTTTTAGTTAGTTTGAAAACTGCTTTCTTCTCTAGCCTTTGTATTGTTATTGTGGTACTGTATTTTAATGTTGTACAGTCATACCTTGGATCCCGAACACCTTGCGAGTCGAACATTTTGGCCCCCGAATGCCGCAAACCCGGAAGTGAGTGTTCCGGTTTGCAAACGTTCTTTGGAACCCGAATGTCCGACGCAGCTTCCTGCAGCCAATCGGAAGCTGCGCCTTGGTTTCCGAACATTTTGGAAATCGAACAGACTTCCGTAATGGGATCCGTTCAACTTTCGAGATACCACTGTATTGGTTTATTTAGATTTGTATTATGGGTGTTTATTGTTTGTAGTTTGTGGACAGTATTTGAAATGAATAAGAAACACCTTATAAATAAGTAAATAAATCTGAGGAAATTGTTGGGTTGTTGTGTTAACTGGCTATGACTTAGGGCTGCTTCATGGGGACCACCAAATGTGCAGCTTCCCCATAGTAAACTCTGTGGCAACTCAAAGTGTAAAATGCTATGTACAACTTCACTCATTCATTAATGAGGATCATCTACCTTTCCCATAAAATTAGATTGATAGCTTTCAGAAAGGTAGCTATTGGGAGGCTTTATTTCTGTTGAAATTTAAAAGATTGACCCAGTGTTACTGTTTATGTTGAAAATAGATACTGTATGATATTAAAAGTTTGTCACGAAAGTGACTGTATTGAAAATCAAATACTAAAATATGAACATCTTGTCAGTTTCATGGTCTAATGTTTCCAATGCTTTAGGTCCACAAGCAAGAACTATCCTTATGCAATCAAGCTTACCACAAGCTCAATTGGCTACAATATGGTAAATATTTTTCATAAAATTGTACTTTAAGCATCAGAGCTACTTTTATTCTCCATATCCTTAAACTTTTTCAGCCATCTTCTTTGTTGTTATTAATATGACAGTTTAGCCTGTACTTGACAGGGCTTTCCAGAAACAGAGCTTATCCCACCCTAAGCAAGTTTTCAATATACTGTATTTTTCTAGCAACAGGTGTTGTAGATTGTGTTTTTTCCTGGTTTTGATAGTGGGCAAAAACTCCAAACATGTAATTGGTTCTTTTTTTCAATAGGAATCTTTCAGATATTGACCAGGATGGAAAACTTACAGCAGAAGAGTTTATTTTGGCTATGCACTTAATTGATATGGCTATGTCAGGACAGCCATTGCCACCTGTCTTGTCTCCGGAATATATTCCTCCTTCATTTAGGTAAAATTATTATAGCTTTGATTTTGATCCTGATCCGTGATTAATTAGAAGATTATTTGTTTTTGCTAGATTTCTGAAAAATGCATTAAGAAAAGGTTAATGTTATAATCTCCTGTGTGCATTATGCAACAAAAGAGCCATATTCCTTTATGTTGAAGTTGGTTGTTCTCTTTGTCGAAATTGTAGTAGTTGTTATTTTTGAATGAATGCATCATTTTAAGGTAGCTAAATTAAATATTTAATTAGGCCAGTACACACATTGACTGTGTGTATTGAAGACTGCTTTTCTTCAGCCTGGATTGAAATATTCATGGCATTGTCCCAGTCATTAATCATGAATGCAAATTGTAGTGTGTTATGGCATCACAAATCCTTTTAAAGTTGTGGCAGTGTGAAACACTGACATGCAATCTCATAATGAATTCAGTGGATGACCTGTTTGCATCAAAGGCAAAGAAACTAAAGAACAAGATGTGCGCAGTAGTTGTGTGTCTAGGGCCACAGTAGAAATTGCCTCCTATAGTCTAGTATTTACATTGACTGTGATTGGTCATACGATTGATTCACACATGCACATTCACTTGCCCAGTGGTAGCTTGCAAATGTAAATGCACCATCAGAAACAGAATGCTATCTCTCAAACCCACCACAATGTAAGGGGAATTGGTTTATATAAGAATTAAATGGTGAGGAATCAACAGGTGTATATGTAAACTGGCCTGTTGGTGGCTTTCAAGGCAGGCCTCATTGCAGCTTTACTAATGCCAAAAGGTATTTAATTTTAATTTTATATGAGTAAGTTAGTAGCCTGCACAGTACTCTGACTAGGTAACTAAATCGTAATGGAATTAATAACAGAAGCATTGTTCATATACACATTTTAACCTACTATCTCTTCCTGACAGAAGAGTTCGCTCTGGCAGTGGCGTATCTGTTGCAAGCTTGGTGTCTGCAGACCAAAGGTTACCAGAAGAACCAGTGTTAGAAGAAGAACAGCAGCAATTAGAAAAGAAATTGCCTGGTGAGTGTTGCTGTAAATAAGTGCACTTTGACCATCTTTTGGGGAGACGCTAAAACATTTGGGAACGGGGGTGAGGAATGCCACCTGGAGTCAACAGGTGAAGTGCTGTAATTCCTGGAAGATACGTGTTGGTGTGAGTTGGAATTTTGGTAATTTGTGTCTGTCTGAACCAAGAGAATGTTTGAATGAACCTGCAAATTGCAAATGTGATTGTCACATTTGTTCATGTTAGCCTTCCTTTCAGTATCTTCTGATGTTACCTTCATAATTGCAATATAGCTTCTTATGTTCATGGTGCCCTAACGTCAGAAACTTGTGGGAGAGAAGCTTGCAATACAGCCTTTTCCAATATTAGTGCCACCCCCTCCTGGAAACGTACATGGGAAGGAGATGTATCATGGGCTCCTCCCAAATTACATGAGCCTTGTGGCATTCTCTTGGCCCAGTAATAGCTGTAGTACCATAAGGGTCTTTTTTTGACTGCTCGGGTCCTTTTTGATATGAATATATTTCATTTATCCAGTGGAGAGCATGTTAACTTAGTACTTCAACTATTTTTCTATGAAGTCTTAATTAAGATAGCCTCATATGTTTCATAGGAATTAGTTCCTATTTAACTGCTTTACATCTTTACAATGACCAGTATAATATACAGAGAGGAACTGCATGTCTGTGCCTAAGAGTTGTGACTAGCAAAACCTGTTATCTTCCACAAATTATTATAATCAACATAGAGGTTTTAGCAAATGAGAAGATTTCCTATCGCACTCCAAGTTCATTTAACTTCAAAACATTTTAGACTATTTTTGTCTTGTGTAACCATCTGTAGGAATATTGAAATGTATGAAAATATGATGTTTGCTCAAATTGTTAATATTTTAAAGTCAGATCCAGTTGGATACTCTACTCTACTCTACTCTACTCTACTCTACTCTACTCTACTCTACTGTGTGTGTATCACACACACACAAAACTGATTTCTTACTGTAACATTCTTTTTCTTAAAGTAACGTTTGAAGATAAGAAACGTGAGAACTTTGAACGTGGCAATCTAGAGCTTGAAAAGCGGAGACAAGCCCTTTTGGAGCAGCAAAGAAAAGAGCAAGAGCGCCTTGCACAGTTAGAAAGGGCAGAGCAGGAGAGGAAAGAGCGTGAACGGCAGGAGCAGGAACGGAAAAGGCAACTGGAATTAGAAAAACAGTTAGAAAAACAGAGAGAGTTGGAACGCCAGAGAGAAGAGGAAAGGAGGAAAGAAATAGAAAGGCGTGAGGTAAATGGACAATTTCAGAAGAAATACCTACTTGTCTAAAAACAAATTTTAAAAGGTATATTGGGGAATATTATGCTTCAAAATTTGTACAAAGTGAAATCATTTTTTAAATAAAACTAGAAATGATCTAATGTCAGTGCAACATTTCTCAGGAAGGGTGTAGGTAATTATCCATTTCTTCACTTGGATCTGATAAATGATCATGTGAGTTTTGAGACTATGTTGAATTAAATCTACATGGATTCATGTATGCTCCCTTGATAGCCACACTGTACAATACTGGCTACTGCTTAGCTTTGGAACAAAACTGAAACTCCAGATTTTGACCTTTTTAAAGCCCTGTATAGCTTGGTTCCATGTTATGTTAAGGACTGCCTTCTCCTGTATATACTCCTGCATATTTTATGAGTATCCAAGGAGGCCCTGCTTTGAATTCCCCGCCACCACTTCTTTCAGAGTTAAAACAGGTGATTTTTCTCTCCACTGTAGAGCTTGCTTCCATGAATGGCCATGAATTGTGCCTTAGGATCATAGAACTGTAGGGTTTGGAGGGACCTCGAGTCTCATCTAGTCTAGCCCCCTGCAATGCAGGAATCTCAACTAACGCATGCATGGCAGACGATCAATCAGTCTCTGCTTAAAAGCTTCCACCACTTTCCATGGGGAGTCTGTTACACTGAAACAGCTCTTACCATCAGAAAGCTCTTCCTAATGTTTAATCAGAATCTCATTCTTTGTAACTTGAATCCATTGGTTTGTCCTGCCCTCCAGAGCAGGAGAAAACAAGCTTGCTCCATCTTCCATGTCACAGCCATTTAGATATTTGAAGATGGCTCTCATATGTCCTCTCAGTCTCCTCTTCTCTAGGCTAAACATACCCAGCTCCCTCAACCGTTTCTCATAAGGCTTGGTTTCCAGACCCTTCATCATCTTGGCTGCTGCCCTCTGCCCACATTCCAGCTTGTCAATATCCTCCTTAAATTGTGGCGCCCAGAACTGGACACAGTACTCTAGGTGTGGTCTGACCAAGGCAAAATAGAGCAGGCTATTACTTTCCTTGATTGGGACACCAGACTTCTGTTGATGCAGCCTAGAATAGCATTACCTTTTTTGCTTTTGCATCACACTGTTGACTCATACTAAGCTTGTGATCTACTAAGTCCCCTAGATCCTTTTCGCATGTACAATTGGCAAGCTAGGTGTCCCCCAACTTATATCTGTGCAGCTGGTTCTTCCTGCCTAAGTGTAGAACCTTACATTTGTCCCTATTCAAATTAATTTTGTTAGTTTTGGCCCAGTTCTCCAATCTGTGAAGGTCATCTTGTGATATTTATCGTGGTGGTTTAGCTGTAAGCTGCTTTGAAAGACTGTTAGGACTAAACATATTGATTTAAATAGAATAAGGAGCAGTCAGCATAACAAGTTGACTAGTGTTTTATTTGACCCAAGTTCCCTTTCCTTTCAGTTATGAGAAATATTCTTAGTAACACACAACAGCCCTCTGGGGTAGTCAACCTTTTTATACCTACCACCCACTAATGCATCTTTCTCGATGGTAAAATTTCCTTACCGCCCACCAGTGCTCGATGGAAGGAGGATTCAGCTTGTGCAGTAGAACCCCCTACCGCCCACCTAGAATCCTGAAACGCCCACTAATGGGCGGTAGGGACCTGGTTGACAACCCCTGCTCTATAAGATTAAATTGCTTGGAAGTGGAATAATGTTTCAATAGCCTCTTAACACCCCCAGTGCTTTGTAACTCCCTCTCCCCTCCCCCCACGTAAATATTTTACTCCAGAGTAGTAGTAACATTTGAACCAGGCTATTATCATTTGAATGCAGGAATTCTCTTACCTGTCCGCTCCACAGACATTCTCTATTGATGCAATTTCCAGAATAACAGTGTGTTTGTTTATGTACTCACAAAATCTCCTGGTTTAGGTGATACTTTGTACATGGTGGGAAAGGCAGAGCTTAGAGAATGTATACAAGCCCAGAATCCATTCATTCTTGTTACCCATAGAGGGATGACAGGAAGCGGTACATCTGCTAAATTGTAAATTTTGCATTTGAATGGCTTATTATGTGGCACAGATTACAAAAGTCTACAAATTATGTGTACATAATTTTAATCTTCTATAGGCTGCAAAAAGGGAACTTGAAAGACAAAGGCAACTTGAGTGGGAACGCAATCGGCGGCAAGAGCTCCTTAATCAAAGGAACAAAGAGCAAGAGGATATAGTTGTTCTGAAAGCTAAGAAAAAAACATTGGAGTTTGAATTAGAAGCTCTAGTAAGTGAGAAATACTGGCCAGAATCTTTCAAAGTAATGTATTTCACCTTGGATATAACTAATGATTTGAGACAACCATACAAACATGAGTCATTTCCATAATGATTGTTTTTCTTCTTCGACTTACAGACCAGCCTAGAAGTATTTGCAGCAAATATTGCATTCTAATTTAAATTTTGAGTAAACCAATTCTTTATTTTCTGTTGAAGAATGATAAAAAACATCAACTGGAGGGCAAACTTCAGGATATCCGATGCAGATTGTCTAATCAAAGACAAGAAATTGAGAGCACAAACAAATCTAGAGAGCTAAGAATTGCAGAAATAACACATTTGCAGCAGCAATTACAAGTGAGTATGCAGTTACTGAAAATATTTAGTTACTACACCTGTCTGTTCTGCTGTTGATGAAACAAAATAGAGCATGATGCAATAATGCATCAAGGTTGAAACTAGTAGTTGTCAAATTTTATTAGAATAGAAAAGAACATGTTTAATTTTTGTTACGTACTTCTTGTGCCATGAAGTCCCCCTTTTATCATATTGGTGCACCGCTAAACCATAGTTTATTGCATCATATATAAGCAAGCACTGTGAGCTTTGGATTCCCTGCCCCCATACAGCCAAGAGGAGCCGTTTGCAAGCTTCTGCTTTTTGGTTAACTGCTTTTTATTGTGCTGTTTGGAGCAACACATTGTGGTTAACATTACAGTGGTACCTCTGGATACGCACATCTCCGGTTGTGTATCCTTCAGGATGCAAATGTGGCAAACCCGGAAGTATTTTTTCAGGTTTTGCCGCATGCGCAGAAGCGGTCCCTCCGGTTGCGGAAACCTCGGGATCCGACCGGAGCTCCGGAACGGATCCCGTCTGCAACCGGAGGTACCACTGTAATAATACTTATAGTAGTTTTAAACAAACAAAATTAAAACTATGTTTTCTGAAGTTAGCTTGTTTTAAACTAACCACAGATAATGTTAACCACTGTTCTAGGTAAAACTGTGCTTTACTAAAAGTGGAAGTGATATCTTTGAGCTACTCATTGGCTGTGCAGGAGGAGAAGTAGGTAGCACACAAATCCAAGACGCGCTGTAGCTTATTTCTGCTTGTGTATATTACACTAAACTTTGATTTTTATTTTATTAATTTACACAAGAGGATTAATACTGCTTAATCATCTATAACCTCTAAACAGTTACATAGAATATAAAATGAGCATTAAAAAAATTCAGAAGCTGGATCATTAGAAACAAGTTAACCTAAAAAATTATCAAAATATAAGTAATGAGGGGCTGCCATCCCTGCTCACTCTGCTCAGCAACTCAACCTAGCAGGCAACCCCTTTGCCAATGCCTTTCCCCACACACCTGGCCAACCTCTCCTCCCTTTACACCCAAGCAGACCCCCCTCTCTTTACACCTCACCCACCTCCTCCTCTGTACCCTCACATGTCTCCGAACCTTCACTCCCCATCTTAGCTTGGCCCAAACCCCTCCTTCCCTTACAGCTCACCCCAATGCCTTTTAAAGGAGGGTGTGAGGCATTTCAGAGAGCAGTTTGTCAATCTCTGAAGTGCCTCCCACCCTCCTTTAAGAAATACTGCAGTGATGCTTAACAGAGGGGGAGGTGCTTCAGAGCTTGATTTGCAAACAGCTTTCGTCAGTTGTGCTGCAGCATTAATAATAATAATAATAATAATAATAATAATAATAATAATAATAATAATAATTTATTATTTGTACCCCGCCCATCCAGCTGGGTTTCCATTCTGTACTAACTGGACCAGGAACAAAGTAAGCCCCCATAGAGTACATTGAAGTTAACAATACTTTGACCAGTTGCTCAGCTTATCCTTCTAGACCTATGAAAAATTGCTTATTTTTGAACACTGGCTCCCCCCCCCCCAAATCTAGCTAAAAATAAATAGTACGCCTTGAACATCAGTTTTTAATGTTGATTAGTATGATAGGTAGGAATCAAGTGGTGGTTACATGAGCAAGTCTTTAGTTCAAACACTCCTGGCTGCAGGGCAGAGATCAGAAGCTTTCACTTCTGTTTTCAATTAACCAAAGTTCAGTGTTCCATCTAAACCCTAAACTGTGGTTAATCCTATCTGAGGTTTACTTAAATAAGGCAGCTTCCTGATCAAGGTTTAAAGTGGCCTTGTTTCAGTAAACCATAGTTAAGGCTAACCACATATCATATGACCACATGTCATTGCTCACCTGTGGTTCATTAAAAATGAAATTAAAAGCTTCTAATTTCTTCCTTGCAGCAGTGCTGGAGGAAGAGAGGGGAGCTGATGTTTCCAAGACTCATTCATGCAACAAGAAACCATCATTTTATTATTACATCTGAATGAAACCATTGTCGAAAGCCACTGTACATTTCAGCAATAAATGGTGCTTGTGTAGTTTTATATAGATTCCATAACCTCACCTTTTCCTCACCTTCACAACATGTTGATATTAGTGCTTTGGAGTTGATCATATTCATCTGTCTTTCTCCCCTCCCTACAATCAATTTTCAAGTGGTTGTCTACTTTTTCCCATTCAAAAAGCATGATATGAATGGGTTTTTTAACTATTCGTTTGTAGCATTTTCTAAAATATGAAAAAAAAATCCATTTAAAAAGAGTGACAGAACCTCTCTGGAGATGAGGTTGTGACATTTGTGAGGTCATTGCTTTGGATATTAACATATAACTCGCCCAGATCTGGTTTATTGACAGTAGTAGGTGCTGAGTTTTGCCATAGTACAGTCGAGCAATTAACAACATGGTATTTTAGTTGAAGCTGAAATTGATTATTTTTTGCTGTTTTTTATTTTTGTAGGAGTCTCAACAGATGCTTGGAAGGTTGATTCCAGAAAAGCAATTACTCAACGATCAGCTGAAGCAGGTTCAACAAAACAGTTTGCACAGTAAGTATAATTAAAACACAGTTCTATGTTTGAAACATACATTTATTACTAACCTTTTTTTTGCCTTGAGAATTGCCAAACTGTGTGATCTAAATATTTGTAAGAAAGTATCTTTATTTGTAAATGTTTTTAAAAACAGGAGACTCACTTCTCACTGTCAAAAGAGCCTTAGAAGCAAAGGAGTTAGCACACCAGCAGCTTCGTGATCAGCTGGATGAAGTAGAAAAAGAAACAAGATCAAAACTTCAAGAGATAGATATTTTCAATAATCAGCTCAAGGTAATCATGTCTAAGTTGTGACATTTTCTGAGTAAATCCAGAAAGCCCAAGAATTTAGGACTTTAGGAAGCCGCCTTATACTGAGCCAGACCATTGGCCCATCTAGCTCAGTACTGTCTTCACTGACTGACAGCCCTACCTAGAGAGGTTAGGGATTGAACCCGAGATCTTCCACATGCAAAGCCAGATGCACTACTACTGAGCTACAGCAATGCCTTATCACTACTATGGCTACAAGGTAGCAGAAGTGTATCCTTGATCATTCAAAAAACATTGTGAGCGCTTTGCCTAAAAAGCAGGCAAAACATTTAAAAAATTACCATGAAAGTCAGACGTCTAAATTACAGAATTTTACTTGCTTTACTATGTAAGTTCATCGTACACAGAATAAATTGCGATAATATTTGATTTAAGCTTGTAAATCCATTTTTATATCAATAGATACATAGCACTTACTTTCTTAGTAGGTTAGATGCTCTTTTCTGTACTAAAAATCAAATAATTGTAAGGCAAAAGAAAGGATGAGTTGATTGTGCAGAAGAGAAAAAAGATCAAGTTTCTCCTTATCCTTGCCCTTCATTTCACCCTTTCTAAAATGAAAATTGCTCTGAATAAAAGGGATACCCTGAATGTGATGCTAAAAGCACAAATCCATTACTTGTAGCATAATCGTAGCCATGCAGTAAACTGATATCCTTAGGCATTAGTGAAAGCTTTTCTCTCTCATCCTATGAATTCTGTGATTTCTCTTAAAGCTAATTGGACCCTTTCCTTTCATTATTGTATTGTAAGCTACTTTCTGGCCAAAGCTGCCTTTTTCTCTTCAGCACTGCAGACAAGATTAGGACTTTACTTTTGATGTGAGATTTCATAACCCACCAAACAACTCATCTAATTAATGATTTTTAGTAATTACTTAAGTTTTCAACATAAATCGCTCACCAGTAATCTAGTTAGTTCTTAAATAAAATCCAGAAATATTAGAGCTCAACTTAAGTGCTCGCTATTAACAAGACATTCAGTAAGACACAATAGATCTGTTGAATAATTAGCAAAGGTGATGGCTATCTCTGTTACTATTTAATAACATAACCTGTTACTCTTGAGGTTACAGTGATTCCAGCATTACGTATGGCTTGCTGTTGTGGCCATCATAACCAGATTCAAATGTTCATTGAGATTCAAATGGTCATCACAAGCAGACATTAAGATTCAAATGGTTATGGAGGCCATGAAGTCTTGAGCCTGCCCAGCAGCAGCCTCTGTATGAATTGAAGTCACCCAGCACTTTTGCACCCCAGAGACTGTCTCGGCCAGCCCAATAAAAAAGTCAGTGGAAGTTTCAAGGCAATGAGAGCCTTTGAAATCTAAGCCACTTATTCTTTGAAAGTATCCCCTAATTTGACTTTGAGCATGAAATGTGTACCCTATTACTGTCACCAACTTGTATCCCTATCTATAGTACACAAATTAGCTTTCAGGCTATATATTAAAATTACATATATGAGCTTCCATAAGCACCACATTTGAGCCAAGTGATTAGTAAATACTCTGCCTTACTGTTAGCACTCTCTTGAGTAAGCATTGTACACATTGGGTGTTGACCAATTAAACTTTGCATTCAGAATCCAAAGTTTGAGAGGTATCTTTCCTATCAGTGACAGCTTCCAGGTTCAGTAGTCTTCCAAGAATGTCCCAGTTTCTCATCAAATAACTTCCTTCCTCATAGCTGGGGCAATAGTGTTTCTGGAGGCCACAGGATATCCCTTTTAGCAGCAAAATTTGATTGCAACCCTCGTGTCCTGATTGTACTAGAGCTTGTGTACTCATGCAAACTCTTGTTCCTTGCAAGCCTTTCTAACACGCTAATTAAAAACTTCAGGCTTGGGACAGCAGACTCAGGAAATTATTAAAGGGATGTAAATTTGGATCAATATTCCACAACAGGGTTGGTTACAAGAGCATAAGTGAAGTAATACAATTTTAAATTAAACACAAATGCAACAATATTCACATATTAACAGTTTTTACATAGATCACAAAAAATACTTTTATAGCTGTGTCTTCAGCTGACAATGAAAACTCAAGAATGATGATGCAAGATGCACCTTGATAAAACAGGAGTTCCACATTTTGAGGCTGCCACAGAGAAAGCCCTTTATCATGCCTACCACCCCATGGTAGGTATGTTAAAGTGCTCTCATCCATGTTTGTTCAGGTTCAGATTGGGATCTACACCACTCTAGCCTTTGACTGTCCTGCTTCATTACATGCAGGTCAACACAGTACCAAGGTAACCTGTGAACTCCACAGTGGCAAGGGCACTCAGGAACAATAATGTCAATCACCATATACACGTCTCAATTCCATAGCAATACCCTCAGTAGAAGTGCCAGCCATATCGGCCAGAAAACCCCCCAGAGTATTCAGGAACCATTTCATAAGTCTCCATGAGTGGACCATCTCAATGGGTCCTCCACCTCCAACTATCCCCTCAATGGGATAGTTGCTCCTAATTCAAACCTCACCAGGGAATGATTTGTCCATGACAATAAACTCCACAATCAACAAAGTACTGCTGACTTGCTTGGGGGGAACGAAGTTGAGGGTGTCTCTGAGCACATGGATTGGGCCATTGTACTGGGATAGGTCCATGCTTGTCAATAAATCCTGAGTTGACCCGTTTGAAGCAGCCTTAGCATGAATGTTGAAGTCCTCTAACACATCCAAGTCTCCTTCCACCAGCTTGGTCGGGGAAAGTTCATGGCGGTGGGCAGTACACTAACAACACCACTGTTGTGTTCCTTTGACCCAGTACCAGAAACTGCCCCTCACAATGTGGATTGGTCTCCTGGTGTGGAAGACTCACTTTTAATGGATGATTGTGTGACACACACACACACACACACACACACACACACACACAGAGAGAGAGAGAGAGAGAGAGAGAGAGAGCTTAGACTGGTGGTGTACCAAGTACTCAGGCAGGCATGGCTCATCCACTCAGGTATCTGTTATGCACACCAGATCAGATGTTTGTTTGTTAAATGGACTGGATATTGTTTTTAAAAATCAAGGTATATTGGTTTTTTAAGGGATTTCTGAGGTTTATGGGGTTTCTGTTACTGTTCACTAGCCATCTTGAGTATCTTTGGAGAAATAGGGTAGAAATTTTAAATTTAAAATCAATAAGAACAGCAAACTTTAACTAGCAACCCATGTTGTAACCAGTCCTGGGTACCAAAGTAACATTTAAAAATATTCATAATACCAGTTTATTTGGCTGTCCAAAACATGAACGTTTGTTCTTTATGCTGAAAAATATGCCACCCCCTGTTGCAGGAGCTGAGGGAGATACATAACAAGCAGCAGCTGCAGAAGCAAAAGAACATTGAAGCTGACAGGCTAAAGCAGAAGGAGCAAGAGAGGAAATCAGAGCTAGAAAATCAAAAAGATAGTCAGAGGTAAGTAAAAATTATTAAAGATGTATTTTTCACATTTTCTATGAAAAGGATACAATCAGAACTTTGTGCATCAAGATATTTGGCATTCTAGAGAAGAACACATTGCCTACAAATATAGGAACGGCTAAGTAGGGTGTAGAGAACCTCTGGTCCAGTCTTGCCTGGCAGGGTTTCTGATTTGACCCGCAAGGCCATTTTCTGTGAACCACACCAACCTGTCAGGTGATGTCACCTGATTGGTGGGGATCCAGTCCTGTTTAGTTTGATCACATATGCTAGTTCCCTGGGTGGGAAGTGCCACACACAGTTGATCCCTGTAGAAAGCAGGTGTGAACCTTCCACCTATCAGTTGATGGGTGGAGAATTCAGTCCTTGGTGTGGCTGCACAGTTCAGTTCTGCCCACGGAGAACTAGCATGTGCAACCAATCCCTGCCCGAAACAGAACTGAACTGTGTACAGGCTGCTCAGTACTGCTTGATTGGGTGAGCAAGGGAGTTTCATGCAAGGAACGCAGAGGCCTCAGACCTACAGAAAACAGAATTTTTGTTATTATTAATACTAGAGGTGCCTGTTCTGCTTTTGTAATAACTTGATTGTTTACTGTGGCATCGCCTACATTTGGAACTTCCTGCTTATTGAGATCAAGCAGGCAGTTTCACTCTATTCTTGTTTAGACAAGCCTACCCTGATGCTTAGAAATTTGAAGTTTTAATCTCTTTTAATATTTTAAGTTTTATATGTTTTAAAGTAGAGGTATAAATTTTTCTTGATTTTAGTATCTTTTTGTAAACCACTTTGAGGTGTTTTTCTCTCTCAATCAAGTGGTGTATATATTTTATGAAATAAATAAAATAATTTTATTATCCACCATCCTATATAATAATCTTGCTGTGTCCCTGCGTCCATTCTGTGTGTCACGGAAGTGCGCTACTGCGCATGTCCGGGACCCACACGGACGCAGGGATTGGAGCGGGCGGAGAGGGGATCCCGCCTCCCCGCGCGCCTCATGGCAGCAGCAGGATCCCGCCTCCCCGCGTGGGCGCGAGAGAGAAGTCGCCCGAGCGAGGAGCCAGCAGAGAGCGGAACGCGAGGAGGAGGAGCAGCCCGCGTCACAAGCCAGGACCTGCCCAGCCGAGCCTTCCAGCAGCGCCACACGCGCGCAGCTACTGCAGCCGCCGGCCAGGAGGAGGAGGAGGAGAAGCAGCAGCAGCAGCAAAGCGCGCCTTCAGAAACGCCGCCAACAAAGCGCGCTCCTCGGCCCCGGGAAGCGGAGGAACCAGCAGCCGCATCCTCCCCTCGCTCTGCTCTTCTCCTCTCCGGCCAGCCCTGCGAGACGTGTGAGGCTCCTCGGGACCCGGCAGCTAGCGCCCGTTTTTTAACGGGCTAACTTCAACTAGTTTACCATAAGGTTCCAGGGAAGGTTATAACAATTTTAACAATATAATATTTAATACACCTTTAAATCAACAGATGTCCACATAAACTACAGGAATTCACGTTTCTCTTCTCCCTCCAGCCCTCCACGCACCCCCAACATCTGTTCTGCAGATACTCCCGATCCTCACGCAGATTTTGGGTGTGCAAGGGGCTGCAGGGAAAAGAAGCACCATTACACAAAGAAACACCCACTCACACTACATTGGATTTCTCCCACTGAGCTATTCAGGCAACGTGCCTATATCATGCCTGTTTTATTTTTCTGCACCAATTAGAAGAACCCGAGAGAGACAGTGGCTTGACAGAATACAACAGGAGGAAGAACTCCCACGGCCAAGAAAAATTCAAGAAGAAGAAAAGCAAAAATGGGAAGAATTAAGCAAAAAGAAGGAGAATGATGAGAAGAGCAAACAAGAAGTGCAAGAAAAATTAGATAAACTTTTTCATCCATTTAAAGATGCAACAAAACCAGCTCTCCAAGCTCCCTGGTCAACTGCAGGTACAAATCAGTGGGGAATCCTGTTATGTACATGAGAAGTCTTATTCCCATCATATTATTATGTACAGATGTGTATCTTTTTAAAATAAAATATTCCAAGTTTGGTCAGGGAGGAAAACCTAATCCAAAACAGAAGCAAGTCTGAATCTTTATTTTATTTAACCCAGTTCCAAATGAATCTGCACCATTACTTGAAAGTCTCTAAACCCAAACTAGAACAGAACTTAAAATACATTCTAGTTACTGGGTTCAGAGTTTGCCTGTTGTGGTGAAAATCTATTCATTCCTCCCATCCCAAACTAATAAAGACCTGCAGGATAGGTAAATGGCATTACTTGGAATGTAAGTTCCATAAAGATTCTCCATCACTGGGAAGATGATACCAGGGCACATTGTTTCCAGTCTTGGACCTCTGAGAAAAATGTACAGTCATGCCTCGTGTTGTGTTAGGTTCATGTTGAGTCTTTTCGGCTTGCGAACGCAGCAAACCCGGAAGTGTATACTTCCAGGTTTCCCTGCGTGTGCGTGCGCAGAAGCGTTCTGCGCGCTTCGCACATGCGCAGAAGTGCTCCATTGCGCTCCGTGCTTGCGCAGAAGCGCCACTCTAGTTGCAGACTTTTTGGGGTGCGAACGGCCCCCCGGAACGGATTGTGTCTGCAACTAGAGGTTATTATATGATTTGTAACTCTGCAGTCTTCAAAAGTAAAAAGATACCCGCTGGATCACATCAACGGCCCATCTAGTCCAACCTTCTGTTCTCATAGTGGCTAACCAGATGTCTATGGGAAGCACAAACCAGAACATCACATAATAGCACTCTCCCACTCATGTTTCCAGAGAACTATAGGGGACTCTGGATGCCCGAACACCCACAAGCATTTTGTTTTGGGTGCTCGGCACCCGCACCGCAGTGCCTCCTCGCAAAGCACCGGAAGTCATGTCGGAGGCCTCATGAGACCTCAGAGATGCTGTCCAAGGGCTTGCGAGACCTTGGAACCCAACTTCTGGTGGCACCAGAAGTCAGGTTCCAAGGCGGGGGGGGGGAGGGGCATGATGTCATGACGTCGCACACACTGGGCACCCATAACCTGGGGCCCAAATTGGCTCCCCTCTTTCCCAGCAACTGGTATTCAGAGGCATAGGGCTTCTGATACTAACATAATAATCATGGCTAGTATCCATTGATAGCCTTATCCTCCATCCTTGACCCTCTTTTAACGCCATCCAGGTTGGGGGCCATTACTCCATCTTGTTGGAGCAAAACCCATAGTTCAGCAGTGTTCTGTGTGTAGAAGTACTTTTGTCTGTCCTGAATCCCCCACACCTTGGGGTTGTTGAATAACCATGGTTATAGCATTATGAAAAAGAGAGAGACTTGTCTCATGACTTTCTCCACACCAATGATAAATTTATACCCCTTTTATAGTGCTCCCCTCAGCATCAATGCTAGCAGCCACACTTTCTCGTCTTCCTAGTGTAAGTAAAGAGTGGGAGTTCTTGGTGTTCCAGAGGTTAGCTTTCCCTATATGCTTAGTTAACTTTTCTTTAATAATGCTTTGAACATGTTTTCCCAAAACAGGCATTATATTTTTGATAGATTTTATGTATCCTATGAATATACTTTTTAATGTATGCATGGGTGTGCAATTTACAAAGGCCTTTAGTATATATGCCATAAGGGCTATTACACTTCAATTGTGAGTTTGTTGCAATACATCCTCAATTCTTTAGGTACAACAGAGTAAAAAAAAAAATCACATACAGATTAGATTCTGACTTAGTTTCAAATGTTTTTAAATGCAAATGTGATTGACTTTCCTTTGTTTCTCCTTTGGTAAAATGAACACAACATTTATTCTGTTCAGCAGAAGTATAATGAAAAATAGTGTAACATTTGGGCAAGCAAAAATGCCCTTTTTTCTAAGATATAATAAACCTTGTTATGCTTTTGCTTTTGTGTGTATAGAAAAGGCTCCATTAACCATTTCTGCTCCGGAAGATGTAAAAATAGTCTATTATCGAGCACTTTATCCATTTGAATCCCGAAGTCATGATGAAATCACTATCCAGCCAGGAGACATAATCATGGTAAGAGAAGAATACAGTGTTACACAAAAACACAAATGTTGTATCTGTCATAATGATAGATAACATGTTGTGAAACTGAATGTCCTAGAGGCTGAAAGGTCAAATTAAGATGGAGTGGTGTCTTAAAGTAGTGTACTTAGCCTAGAAGGTTAAATACAAGAAGGAAATAGAACTGACAATGGAAATGGAACACTGTCACTGCCCTAGCCTGAATGAAGTTGATGCTCCATTAGTAGGGCCAAAAAGAGAGCATGTTGGGGAGGAAAAAGGCTTGGATCTGAAGGATCATTCATCCCCAAACTGAGGAGAGATTTATTCCAGATCAGGTTCCTTCCTGCCTACAGTCTTAGTAGTGCAGCCCATAATACAGGCTTCCCCATTGCTCATAAAGGTCTTCAGCATGAGCTATTGCTCCACCTTGTTGTCAAAGGCAGGAAATCAGACTGAGGAAGGGATGTGGCTCTCCCAGAATGCACCTGTTTGTGTTTTCCTACCTTCATTGAAGCATTTTTAAGTACTTATGATCTGCAGTTTCATAAAATATTTGAAGTCTGCTTACAATATAAAATATTAAAAAATCATTCAATCTATAGATATCAGTACAATTACAGTTGTTCCAACTCATTGTGTCTCCTACCCTTTGGAAAATCTAGAAAGATTTAGATTACATTGCTACAAAAAAAAATTGTAGTCTGTAATCGATTTATTGCAACTGATTATTTTGTGACAACAGCAGTTTCCTCAAAATATCTGCTTTAATTTCACATTTGGATTTTATCAAAGCCATAATCACTACAAATGTACTTTGGGGTTGTTGTTTTTAAGTAGCTGTAACATCATGGAATAGTTAGTACATGCAGCAATAACACTGTTCCTTAACTTTCAAATGCCATACTTTTTTGGAGAAAATTTATTAATTGTGTATTGTATCTTATATAATATATGGTTTACTTGTACAGGTGGATGAAAGCCAAACTGGAGAGCCTGGGTGGCTTGGAGGTGAACTGAAAGGGAAAACAGGATGGTTTCCTGCAAACTATGCAGAGAGAATTTCTGAAAATGAAATTACAAATTCTGTAAAGCCGGTAACTGATGCTGGAGCTGCGCCTAAGGTTTCGTTGCGTGAAACCCCCACAACACCACTGGCACCACCTGTTCCTACAGATTCAAGTACAACTGCCAACAACTGGGCAGACTTCAGTTCAACGTACGGTTTCATTGGGGTTCAATTTTCCTTTCTTTCTTCTTTATAACTGTAAAGGTGAATAATCCACATGGTTTAAAGTAGTCTTGCAGTTAAGTCTGCAAAACATTTGAGCCACGTATAATATCTTAGTTATTTATGGCATATTAGTAGCATTATGAAGTTAATTCAGCATAGCAAATATACTTACAAAAGTTCATACTAACAAAATTATTACTAGCCTGCCACATGTAATGAATTGCTTTATTGAAAATATTTTCACCAGGATGGAATTCAGATCCACCTATTGGTGGCAGGAAGAATTCTCTCTCTTAAATTTCCAAGGTTCTGGAGCACCAGTCATCTCACAGAACCAGTTTAAGATTCTGCTTCATTTCTGTGGTAGCAATTTTTATGTATATATAATTTTAGTAACATTATATTATTACACTTTGTAGCCAAGACCTATACATCAAACAAGCTTGTTTGTCAGGAAGAACCTTGCTTTTCTCATATTACAAACTTTAAAACCCCCAAAGAAATAATATGGTTTCTTTTTTTAAAAAAAAACACCATTCATGTAACTTCAAAGGCAGTGAGAAAAAATATGATCATAGTTGCCTTGGGAGCCTTTCATTGCTGGTTCCTCTTAGCTGATCCCAAGTGTCTGAAGAAGAAGCACCAGTGCCCATCTAATACCTGGTTGCTGCAAAAATGTGCTGGTGAATATCAATATCTCTTTCTGACCCTGTTTCCCCTTTTTTAATACGTAGTCATAAAGTAAGCCATGGCAGGTTTTACCTTTGTGAGAAGTAAGACGTACCCCAAAAGTAAGCCGTGGTGCCGCCATTGTTCCCATCGCCTCCTCGGCCCCTCCTGCGTGCGCAGGGAGCCAGCGAACCAGTGAGAGGCACGGGGGGGAAACGCGCCTCTTGCGGAGTTCTGCCCCGCCTGGTCAGCGCGCAGGGGGAGGCTGTACCGTACCATACTGACGTAATAAAAATAAGACATCCCCCGAAAATAAGCCACCCTGTGTTTTTTTGAGGGAAAAAAATTATAAGACGGTGTCTTAAAAAGGGGGAAAGACGGTGAGTTCTCAGGTTTGGGTAAAGATTGCCACAGCAGTAGTGAATATTTTGTAGATGAGGGAGATTTAGGATAATACAGTCTGGGGCAGGAATAAGCATTAATTTGAAGAGCATGCAATAGTCAAGAAATAAGAGGAACATAATTGTGTGTGTCTTCAGTTCAAACCCGTCATACCTTTCTTTTTCAGCTGGCCAGCAAGTACTAGTGATAAACAAGAGACTGATAACTGGGACGCTTGGGCAGCACAACCTTCCCTTACTGTTCCAAGCACAGGGCAGTTGAGGCAAAGATCTGCCTTCACCCCAGCCACTGTTACTGGATCATCTCCTTCTCCTGTCTTGGGTCAGGTGAGTTGTCATTTCACAACAGGAGTGGAGTAGTACTATGTGACTGTAGGCTTAAAGTTATGTTCAATGTTGTGTATTGCAAATGTCAATGACTTAGTTCTTCTAAGATTATCACACAAATAATTATCACACAAATAAATGGGGGGGGGGCTAAAATAGCACAAGTTTGCATATGTAGACATAGAATCATAGAATTGTAGAGTTGGAATGATAAGTGTGATTAACATTTCAGGTATTCCTGATTCTCCAGTCATTAGTATACCCCAGAGCTTTCCAAACTGTGTGTCGCAAAGCATTAGTGTGTTGGCTGAAGTGTGTAGGTGTGTCGTGCGAACACTCTCCATGGGACTGGAAAGGGGTTAGTTTAACCTTTGGTTTGCTAGTTAAACTGAATTACTGTGTTGCGAAATGATGCATGTCTAAAAAGTGTGTCACCAACATGAAAAGTTTGGAAAGCTCTGGTGTACACAGTAGTGCTACCCTGATACCACGTAAACATAGTGGCACAATGACAAACCCTTAAATAATTTTGTACATTTGCTATATGCATTAAAGTCAGCCTTTAAATTTATTAAATAGTTCTCGTGTGTGTTAAATATAAAGAAGCTTTTCAGTAAAGCGGTGCTTTCCAGGAGTAGTTCAGTGGGAGAGCACATGCCTAACAGTTGACATCTCTGCTGTGGATAGAAATAATTCCTGCCTGAAATCCTGGAAAGCCACTTCCAGACAGTGTAGATACAAACTTGATACAAACAAACTTGATAACAAACAAGGCAACTTTTCATGTAGAGCTGCAGATAGAATGAATTGTGGTGTACAATTCATGCAAATGCAAGAAACAATTTACTCTTACAGAGTAGATGGGAAGAGCTTAGAAATCATGATAAACCACTCTTGTTTCCTGAAACACACTGCATAAATTACTGTTCTCTTCATATACCAGGGTGAAAAAGTGGAGGGACTTCAAGCACAGGCCCTGTATCCTTGGAGAGCCAAAAAGGACAACCATCTAAATTTTAACAAGAATGATATTATCACAGTGTTAGAACAGCAAGACATGTGGTGGTTTGGAGAAGTTCAAGGGCAAAAAGGCTGGTTTCCTAAATCCTATGTGAAGCTTATTTCAGGTCCTATAAGGAAATCAACAAGGTATTTGATTTTGTCAGACGTTACAGGACCTTTCTTCCTCTATACATAAAAGTTTAAAGCTGCCATCATGTTCTGCAGTTCATTGGCAGTTCATTGGCAGCTACACCAACTCCAATGTGACAATCAGCAGGCAGGAGAGTGAGGAAGCAGCACTAGTGGCAGGCGTTTACTGTGATGCTTCACAGAGCATTATAATAAGCTGTGCTGTGAAGCACACAGTCTGTGTTAAGTGCACCTGCAGAGAGGAGGGGGCCAGAGATGCGTCACAGAGTGGTTTAGCAAGGCTCTCTGTAAAGCACTCCCCTCCTTTAAAAGTGGGTGGAGGTTGAGCTGGGCTATGAAAGGAGAGGGGGGGCAAGCTGGGGGGGGACTGATGAAGACTTAACTACTTTTGTACAATTTGGAAGTACTATTAAGATTGCAAATAAAAATTAGAATAATGTTTATAAAAGAAATACTTACACTTTTATCATTGTGCTCTGTACTCTTTTCATATTCTGTAACCATGTTAATTTAGACAATAAAATGTTTACACTTGTTTCTTTAAGCATGGATTCTGGGTCTTCAGAGAGTCCTGCTAACCTGAAGAGAACATCACCAGTTACAAAATCTTCAGTTTCAGGGGAAGGTAAGAATGTTTTAACTGGAAAGCCTTGAAAATACCATGATTTGTTTAATAAAATGTTGCCCAGAGTGGCTGGGGCAACCCAGTCTGATGGGTGGCATGTAAATAATAAAGTTGTTGTTAATACTATTGCCTAATACTGGGTGTTTGAGAGCAAAACTATGTGAGATAAATGGTGTTGTCGAACTTTCCTGTGTTACATTTTCTGCAAAACAATTGTTTTGATAACTAAATTGCACAGTTTGCACATAATGGCAAACTGTTATTCATTGTTATGAGCCTTCATGAGCCTCAGGCCTTGTTTTCATCTTGCACTGGCTTGAAGTCATTTTGTGAGAACAGAAAAAGCTGGTGGATTTCAATACTTGAGAGCAGAATGTATGCTGTATTACATTACCCTTTTTCTATTGGACATTAGGACACCACTCTTTTCCATAAAATAATATTGTATGATTGACAAGTACTTTCTCATTTCTAAATATTTTCTGCCCTCCAGAATATGTTGCCATGTACACTTATGAAAGTTCTGAACAAGGAGATTTAACATTTCAGCAAGGGGATTTAATTCTTGTGACCAAGAAGGATGGAGACTGGTGGACAGGAACCTTGGGCGATAAATCAGGAGTATTTCCATCTAACTATGTTAGACTCAAAGACTCTGAGGTAAAATGCACACATATGCATGCATTTTATTAAAAAACTAATAATTACTGGGCCACATGTGGAGGGCTAATTTTAGAAAGCAGAGTTGAAAGTAGAATGGGTTTAGATTTCAGTATACCACAAGGTGGTATTATATTTGTCTTTCAGAATTATTGAATATGACTTGACACATTTACAAATTGCCTACGCTAAACATTCATGTAGACTGTAATGTGTGACAATCCTGTAAAATTGCTTTTGTTTTTACATGTTATATCTGCATGTAATACAGTAGCTGTGTCATATGTGTGTGCAATTGCTGTCGTTGAAAGTTAAAGTGAAAAGAACCCAGATGAAATTATGCAAATTAAATTAAGCAGATTTGCCCTCATGTCTGCAAACTTTCTTGGTGCCCAGTTCGGATTGCCAGAATGCAGGTTCTGTTTTCCTTCATCAGAGTATACATACCGGTAGCTCTAACTCTGATGTTGTAATTTAAGACAGGAGTAATAGAAAAGGGCTCCCATATATGAAGTTTAACCATCAATTTTCCTTGCTCTAGACCTAGCCCAGGAATAAGGACTTGTAGTTTGCCCAAGGGCTTACATGAACCCCGTGAGACTTTTGCCACTTCCTTTCAGCAGCAGAATATCTTACCTTACAATATTACAGTTTTGAAAACTTCTCTATTTCCAAAGCAGCTTGCCGTGTACTCTATGGAAGTGTGAGTTATGTTTGTTCTATTATTTAAAGGTGCCTGGAACAGCTGGAAAAACAGGAAGCTTAGGCAAGAAACCTGGTAAGCCATACTCTGAGAAACAAAATAACTTTTGCAAAATAATTCTTTTCCTCCCCTTGTATCATTGTACAGATATAACTGTACAAAGGATTTTAAAGAATAAGTGCATTTGCCCTACAGCTTTTTAATATCATATCAGTGGCATGACTTACAGGCACTTCTGCATGAAATATAAATGTGAATATTTGGTTAAGATGGGGTGCCTGACTCTTTCTCATCTAATTGATAATGAGCTTTGAGACACATGACTTTATTTCTAGAACACAGTGTTGAGGACTGGCATTAAATTTAGCTCAGCACTGCATTGTTGGAGCTCCTATTACAACTGACCTTCAAGTGATTTGCTTAAGAGGAAGCATAAATTGAAGTAGTGTAGTAGAATGTTCTGATTACATTGCATCATATCATTCAATTGTTTCTGGTGTGGTGGTCTAATTTTGCTGTTTAAAAAACAGCAACTTCCTGATAGTTGTATTGAAAACTGTGTCTATTTGCAATCCGTAGATGAAATGGCAAGAACCACACTATAACAATTGGAGACACAATACAATGGAAGTGATTTTCAGATTAATGAAAATAATTTCTTTTTGAATTAACAGAAATTGCTCAAGTTATTGCTTCGTACATAGCAACAGGTCCTGAACAGCTTACACTTGCTCCTGGTCAGCTAATACTTATCAGGAAGAAGAATCCTGGTGGATGGTGGGAAGGAGAGCTTCAAGTTAGTGACTATTTTTGGCTCTTACCTTTTACTTATGTATAAAGAGAATGAAAGCTACAAAAACTGTACACCCTAGTCTGAAATGAAAGTGATATCTTTTCAAACCAATCATTTTTTTCATCAACACCTTCCTGGCACTTCTTTTCTTTTTTAGGTTTGGGGTAACAATTCCATCACTCATGAGAAAAACAGCATGTAGTTTTTAACTTGGTGTGGAGTAAACTGCCATGCTGCCCCGTTTAGACTATTAAATAGGGCAGCATAGCAGTTCACTCTATATGAATTAAACTCTTGAAGAAAAGATCACAGGCAATGATAGTAGCACTCTTCAAACTGAAGAGATTATGGTGCTGTGGCCATGGCGATCATGCTTGCCTGTTGCTGTGTATTTATACCTTTGCTTAATTAGGCTTTGCACGTACACATTTAATGGCATTAAAACTTAGAAAGAATGGAAGTATATATAAATAGCATATAAAAACCTCCTGTTTAAAAGGAGCTATACTGGTAAAGAGAGTGATGATTTAAGAATTATTTCTCTCTGGATGATAATGAAAGTCAAAACAGGACAAAATGAATAGTTGTTACCTCAACTGTTAAGAGTTGCTTTTGAAATCTGTGGTCCATACTAGGGACTTAGAGGCACACTTATTCTTGATATGTCAAAACTATCAGATCTGTAATTCACTTTGTGCAAAGCAGTAAAGGAAGTGAATTGATGAGGCAACTATATCTACTTAACCAGTTACTATACAGCAACAGATATCATCACATTTACAGCCATAACTAATAGAAAAGGAGGTCAAATTTATTAGGAGAGCCATACTTTAGGGTACAGTATTGACAATCTGATATTCAAAGGCATAAGGCCAAAGTCAACTAAACAGTCGCACTAATGGGATCCTGCAAGTGCAATATGGTTTCCCCCTTTGTCCCCCCGGCAATTGGCTCTGTGGGGAGATGGTTCCGTCCGTTCATTTCTGCTTGCCTGAAATGAATTCCAAAGTTGAATTCCATCCATAAACTTAGATCCAAACAACTCTGGGTGCAGTTCCTTTTGTGCAATGGCATTTTCCTGACTCACCCTTTCTACTCTGCCTCTTGCACATTCAATAAGCTGTTTCTGTGGGTCAGTAGGCACTCCAGAACAGCATACTCTATCTCCACAGTTGGAGGCTGTATGCTTCTGAATACCAGTTGCTGGAAATTGCAAGATGGGAGAGCGCTCCTGTGCTGCTTACAACTTTCCCATAGGCATCTACCTGGCCACTGTGAGAACAGGATGCTGGACTAGATGGGCCATTCACCTGTTGCATGAGGCTGTTCTTATGTGATATATTGAGGGCTTCAGGGATGCATTGAACACTTCCCCCCCCCCCGGCCTTTTGCACATTGCTTCTGTTCATCCTGGAGCCAAACTCTAAACTTTGAACAAGTTCAGAGCAATGCACTGTGTTGAATGACCCATTTTTTTGTATTTCAAATACAGAATTCAGACAGAGCTGCTCCTGATAGTTTGCCAAGATTATTTTGATAGTCAAAATTCTAAGCTATTGTTTTCTTACTAGGCTCGTGGGAAAAAACGACAGATAGGATGGTTTCCTGCTAACTATGTGAAACTCTTAAGTCCTGGTACTAGTAAAACTACACCAACCGAGCCATCTAAATCAGTAGTGTTACCTTCAGGTAAGTAATACTGTGGCATTTGATTACATGTTATTGCCTATGCCAGGAGTCAGGGGTCAGCAACCTTTTTCAGCAGGGGGCTGGTCCACCGTCCCTCAGACCATGTGGTGGGCCGGACTATATTTTTTTGGGGGAAATGAACGAATTCCTATGCCCCACAAATAACCCAGAGATGCATTTTAAATAAAAGCACACATTCTACTCATGTAAAAACACCACGCAGGACCCACAAATAACCCAGAGATGCATTTTAAATAAAAGGACACATTCTACTCATGTAAAAACACACTGATTCCTGGACCATCTGTGGGCTAGATTGAGAAGGCGATTGGGCTGCATCCGGCCCATGGGCCTTAGGTTGCCTACCCCTGGCCTATGCTTTAGATCAGGGGGTTTCCAAACTTTCTATGTTCAGAGGACCTTTTTTGTATAAATTTAACTGTTGCATGAATCTCAGCTGTGAAACCCCCAGGGTGATGCAGAAGAGTGCTGGACAAACTTTGGGGGGCTAACTGTCTCCCTGAATGACTGGAGAGTGTATGCTAGAATATACCTAATGCTCCCCTGCAGCCTTACATTGCAGATTGAAATACCCTAAATAAATATACTATTCATTGCAGGGGGCGGAGTTCATATGGCTTACAATCTACTATTGTGTGTTGTTTCCAGCCAAGCTGGTTGAAAGATGAGAGAGAAATATCCATCCAAATGGAAATAGTTTCTGTAATATTTTTGGGTTGCATATCCAGTTAGAATTCTTCATAAAGAATGATAGGTGCAACAGTGGGAGTAAGATGGTTCTTCAATATAATAATTAGTACATATGATGGTAATTTTGGTGCAGATGTAGAATGCATCTTATCCACCGATCTAATGCCATCATTTGCATGCTGTTGAAGAATTGTTAGATTCATTATCACAACTCACTTCTAAAACCAGAGTATAGGTCAGAATCTTCTTTAAGTCAAGAGAACATATAAACAAAGCAGAGTAATTTTTAAAGTACATAGATATATATAGACTTTGTTTGATAGCATTCTGTAGACCAGGGGTAGTCAACCTTTTTATGCCTACCACCCACTAATGAATCTTTCTTGATGGTAAAATTTCCTTACCGCCCACCAGTGTTCAATGGAAAGAGGATTCAGCTTGGGCCGTAGAATCCCCTACCGCCCACCTAGAATCCTGAAACACCCACTAGTGGGCGGTAGGGACCAGGTTGACAACCCCTGCTGTCGACTATGGGTGGGATCCAGCTCCTTTGTCCTATCAGTGAAAGGATTTATGCTTATGCAACATCCCACCCTGTCTTTCACTGTGTGCACAGCACTCTCCCTCCAAATCTGCTTCAGAGGGTTGGAGAAAGGAGAGGTTTAAGGGTGGAGGGGTGGGAAAATCCTATTGTGCAAGTGGAAATCATTGTGCTAGTGGGATGGTTACGTAACGCTACATGGAATACAAGCCCCTTTATCATAGCACTCTACGGAAACTATCAATTTGAATGTTTACCCCTGATAGTAGTAGTAGTAGTAGTAGTAGTAATAATAATAATAATAATAATAATAATAATAATAATAATAATTTATTATTTGTATCCCACCCATCTGGCTGAGTTTCCCCAGCCACTCTGTATCTTAATGTATTGATCCAGTTTGATGATGATTTCCTCTGGAATTTCTACATGTTGAAATATTCCCACACTCAGTTGTATTCTTTGACTGGTGAAGTCAGCCTGCTCAGTATGGTCATTTAATACCGGTACATCATTTCTCTTTATGGTGATCTTCTGGCTGGTGTATTGATCACCACATTTCCCCAATTTTGCTAAGCATTTCAAAAAACTTGGGTTAATATCCCTATTTTTGGTCTCTAGTAAAATAGCAATTAGGGACCCAGGTGGCGCTGTGGGTTAAACCACAGAGCTTAGGGCTTGCTGATCAGAAGGTCGGCGGTTCGAATCCCTGCGACGGGGTGAGCTCCCGTTGCTCGTTCCCAGCTCCTGCCCACCTAGCAGTTCGAAAGCACGTCAAAGTGCAAGTAGATAAATAGGAACCGCTCTGGCGGGAAGGTAAACGCCGTTTCCGCGCGCTGTTCTGGTTCGCCAGAAATGGCTTTGTCATGCTGGCCACATGACCCGGAAGCTGTACGCCGGCTCTCGGCCAATAAAGCGAGATGAGCGCCGCAACCCCAGAGTCGGACATGACTGGACCTAATGGTCAGGGGTCCCTTTACCTTTACCTTTTTAAAAATAGCAATTAGGTGAGATAGTCATACTGTAGTTTAGAACTGAGACATGCTAGAGTGAGGTCAGTGGGTGCACTTATACCCCCTTTCGTGAGCTGAGGGTGGAATTGACTTTTTAATTGGTGACCTGATAGCTTAGCTTCCTCTTTTAAAGCACTGTGCTATGTAATAACAATATAGTGGCTTAAGGGGGGGGGGAGATGTTTTAGGAGCACTAGCACATTGTTTCAAAAATATGTAGACATGGATATTATCAGTTTCAAATGTTGTTTATTGTCTTAACAGTGTGCCAAGTAATTGGTATGTATGACTACATTGCACAGAATGATGATGAATTAGCATTCAGCAAAGGCCAGATCATTAACGTCCTTAATAAGGAAGACCCAGACTGGTGGAAAGGAGAAGTGAATGGGCAAGTGGGTCTCTTCCCATCCAACTATGTGAAACTGACAACAGATATGGACCCGAGCCAGCAATGTAAGTGACTATTTTATCTCAGTAGTTGCTTACATAGTATTTTTTTTAAAAAGAAACATGCAGCATTGCTGTGATTCTGCTGTGTTTTGCAGAAGCTTGGCCACTGCTATATATTTGCCTAACTCTCTTTGAAGACCTTCTATATTGCAAGCCTAAACTTGTGTTGGTTTTTAGTTCCATCCCCCTTGTAGCATGTTACCTTTATCATTTTTGCACCATGCTGTTTACATGCCTGGCTCATTTTCCTAGCTTGAATTTTGCTCATTGTTTTGTTTTGCTTATGTGTTGTTTTCCTCCTTTTTCTAGGAATCATATGTTGTCCATCCCCCACTCAGGCTTGAAAGTCCTCAAAGAGACCCACTATCCCATATCACTGTCCAGAGGGATGATGGGAGATGCAGCCTTGATCATGTGACTTCCAGCATGATCATCTACTGCCTTCTGAGTAGAAGAACACACTGCAGAGCAGTTTACCTCATTTTACATTAGTTGCATGTAATCGCAATGTTTTTATTTAATATCTACAGATATAGATGCAAAATTACAAAAAGACAAAAAAACACAGGATAGTGGGTCCTTTTGTGGCTTTCATAGTTATCCACCTATTTCTCCACCTTGGCACAGGTGCTTTCAGTAGTAGAAATATTTTTAAATGCCTATTTTAGCCTTTTAAAGGAAAACAAGCATTTTGTCATTGCAATTTTGTTATTGCAAAAAGACCCACTATCAAGGAATGCTGCATGTGCTATTAAAATTGTTCCAAATGTCCATAAATCTGAGACTTGTATTTTTGCTTTTTCACTTGTCCCAATGTTGTTGGTGTCTGTCTTTTTTTTCTTTTTGTGTACTACTAAAACAGGATTTAGTCTGGTTTAAAGGAAATTAAAATGTGCTCAATTACAAGTTCAACTAAGGTATTTTGTTTCTTGTACTGTTACATGTTGGGTGTTCTTGTAGTGAATGTTTGTGCGTGTAATTCATCATGGATAAGAAATTAATTTCCTTCCATGTGCAAGAAAGAATATACATATATAATGCAGTTATTCCCATTATGTTATATTTTGCACTCTTATTTGTAACTACATATAGCAAGCACCTTTTTGTTCTGTGTCTCAGATTTCCCCCCCCCTATTTTTTTTGGCATTTTGGTATAAAATCAAAAGAGTACATTTATCTGTTTCTTCAGAATTAACATGACTTTTTTCAAGTTACGTTTTATCATCACTGTTATGTTAATAACTATGGAACAGCATCCCTTGAGCAAGTAATTATCTTATCTTGACAAAAAGAATGTATAGAAATACCTTCCTGCAATTAATTTCCAATGTTTACATTTTTTAAACTAGACTGTGGAATTTATACAAGTAACATTAAATGGAGCTTATAGTCAAATTTTATGTAGCTGTGCTGTACTCTAAGCTATGTTTGTCTTTTAAATATTAGTTATAAGCTCTTTATTGCCTGGTGCGGCCAGCACATAGGAAGAAAAGCCCTATGCCTCAAGCACAATATAGCAACTCTACTAATAACTTTAACATTTTCCTTTTTGTTTATGTATTTCTTCTATTTCTAAATTTCATGCTGGCGATGTAGAATTCCTTTTATCTTCATTCATGTGGTGCAAAGAACAAGTGAAGTTCCTTATTCAATTGCACTTCAGTATTTTAATTGATATGAATGTAAAATATATAAATATATGAAACCTGCAGCTTTCACAACTGTAATACAGCCTTTACAATTAGCTACATGTATAGATAATTAAATTCTTCATATAAAAGCTAGACTAAATGTCTCTGTTTTATTGTTACTGTGAATATTTAGCAAGTGACACTAACTGCAAGAGAATAGTCCAAACCTCAGGTTTTTCATTGCTGACCATGATCAGCAGAGGCTGCTTTTTAAATACTCAAGGACAGCTGGTTGTTTTTCAACATGCATCCTTAATGCCAGTGTTTCAGTAATGCCATTTTCAAATGGTTGCTGTGGGGTTTTCATCTTGTTACTATAAAGGTGCTGGTTTTTATCCATTATATATGAGGTCACTTAGTTGTTTTCTTTGCTCCTTCTCAGTTGTGGTATCTTTCTCTGTCAATATATTTTTGATTACATAATAGAACATTCCCTTATGATCCTATTCTGCTGTACACTTCAATAGGGCCACATTATTATATCTAGCATGATGTTTAAAATACCATTATATGCCTTTTATATCTAGAGTGCCTGCTACTTAATTTCCTAACAATCATTTAGCCAATTTCATGTGCGTTGCGGTGAATTAACAGTTTAAAATAACAATAATAATAATAATACAGTGGTACCTCTGGTTAAGTACTTAATTCGTTCCGGAGGTCCGTTCTTAACCTGAAACTGTTCTTAACCTGAAGCACCACTTTAGCTAATGGGGCCTCCCGCTGCCGCTGCGCCACCAGAGCACAATTTCTGTTCTTATCCTGAAGCAAAATTCTTAACCTGAAGCATTATTTCTGGGTTAGCGGAGTTCTTAACCTAAAGCATATGTAACCTGAGGTACCACTGTAATTAATAATAGTCTAATTATAAACAACAGTTCTGGGCTATTTAGGATGATAAAATGATGCAAAAAGGCAATTGAACCTGGCCGTATTTAAAAAAGAAAAGAAATATATTGATAATTAAAATGTGTTTTGTGAGTCCACAGTAGAGTCAACCATTTGAAGACAATGGTGCCCAACTAGCACTGTGATGTAATCTTGTCCAGCATAAGCGACAACTTATGGGAAGTTGCTTATGGCAATGGGAAGGCAGTGAAGTGTTAGCTGCAACAACTTTAAATAAACTAACTCAGCTTACCACCATAACTAGGGCTGCCAAAAGACTGAAATGTAATTAACATCCTAATTCCCAATGTATTTTGTGGTAACGAGTTTCCTTGATTTTGATTAAATTGTCATCCACGTTAATACGTTCACTGCAGAATATTAATACACTGAGGTTCCTCAAAGTGGTCAGCGAATTTAATGTTCTGGACTGCAGAATCTCAGTGCAGAGTAGGCCTTCTTCAAAGTGCCTTGTGGCCTTCTAGGGCAAGAGAATTCTAATCCTTGAAAGAGTGTGGAAACTGCATGTTAAGATTCCTTTTGCACTCTAGGAAGCTTTAGCCCTTATCCCCTACAGTTTTATGCACTCATGCAGAAGTACTTCACTGGACAAGAAAATGACCTTGTCCAATTGTTAATGAAATGATTACTGTAAAGCATTTGCACAATTAATCCAATAGAAATGCTAATGCTGATAACAGACTAGACTGAATATTTCTTCTGGCGCCTGAGGGATGTTAAACTCTGAAGGCATGCGATTTTTGAAGACCCTTTTATAAATTAAATCAGATTATTGAATGATAGAGTATCTGAGGATCAAAATGGAGATTTTACATTTTATTTTTGCCTTGGGACCCAGCACTGTGGACTGTCTCTACATCTCTGCAATGGAAGCATTATCTTAACACTGAGCTGCTACCATGTAGCTGCGATGAGTGGCTGGTGGACTTTAAAGTTTCAGCAGACAAAAATAAGCTTTAATAGCACTCTCCAGATACCGGTAGTAATAATCTAGAACTTGGAGGCACAAAGCGCCTTAAATGGAACAAGACTTTGCTGAGAGTATTAAGGACAAATTCAACAGGTTTTCATATGTGTTTACAGAACTCATGAACCTTGATAATTTTTCTGCCAGCATTTAGTTGTGCACAAAGTTATAATGGGGTAGTTTAAAGACACTTGTGGTAGCTTCAACTAAATGCCCTAATTCTTTTTCTAGGATTGATCCACCTGATTCAGTTTTAAGTACAATGAAGATAAGGTTTGAGAGCTGCATAAAATTGAAAGTTTAAAGTGGATAAAATTGAAAATCCAGTTGTTATTTTTTAAAGTCTTCTCAGTGGTTTAGTGTCTGTGGAATGACCTCTTCACTGAAGTACTGCTGCCTCCAACCTTATGTATTTTAGACGCCAGGTAAAAACAGCCTATTTGTCAGGGTTTTAGAGGCTTCTAATGCAGCTAACATTGTTATTTAGGTAATTTTTGAGAGAGATTCTTAATGCTTTTGCTTATTATATAATTCATTTATTTTTTGTAAACTGCCCTGTGGCTATTTTAGTGAAGGGTGGCGTGGAACTCTTAATAAAGAAAGAAAAACAAGTGCGACAGCTAAAAGAGCTTCTGGACTTGAAGAGACACTGTAAACTATCTGTTTGGATTTTGCTCTCATACTTCTTGGAATGGTGGGTGAGAGGTGCTCCAGCTACTGCCGCTCCATTACTTCCAACCTCTCAAACTTTGCATGGGAGCATCACTTTTATTCTGTGTTTAATGAGATGTAAGCGAGCTATGGTGCTAAATAAATTGGTCTAACCTGTAATCTGTTTACTGGGAGCCTGACAAGACAGTCAGGCAGTTGAAGTACAGAAGCAAGTACACAGTCATCTTCCAACAAATATTTTGTTGAAGTTGGTAAATCCAGTGAAATATTTAAATTCAGTATGGATCAGCAAGAATTCATACAAGGGAAATTGTTCTGTTGGACTTGTGCCTCCAGTCTATAATTTATATTGTTCTGATACAAACATGAGAGATCTGGAGGGTGGCAACATGAGAATGGCCCTTCTCTGTGATGGCCCTCTGTTTGCAGAATACTCTCCCAAGGGAAGTTTGCCTGGCACCTTCATTCATATATTTAGGTGCCAGGCAAAAACATCCCTCTTCTCTCAGGCTAAGTAAGCATTTAGCCTTTTAAACTGTGCAGGGTGGTGGTTATTGCTTTATTTGTTACGTATTTTGATGTTTTTATACTGTAAGCTGTCCTGTGATCCTCTGATGAAGGGCAGTATATACTTTTAATAAATAAAAAAAACAGAGGAACAAATCTAGCCTGAAACTATAGACCTGTTCATCTCAAAATTCTGGCAAAGCATCCCAACATTTTGCTGTTAAAGCTTCCGATGTGTGCTGAATCTGAGGGAGGGTTTTTCCACCTCTTGTGCTAGGATTTGTAGTTCACGTATACATTAATGCAGATGTCAATCGGGGCATGCTCCCTTCGTGGACTTCAAAGCAGCCTTTGATAAAGGGGATTGAGAAATCAAAATAAAAACTTCCTGAAAGCAATGTTGACTGCAGATTATTGACAGCAGTTAAGATACAGTATAAGTGCTATCTTCCGTAGGGTTGCTGATTAAAAAGTGGTCCAACTACCTAGGTAGTGAAACAAGATTGTATCCTTTCCCCAATTTTTTTGTTTATTTTTTACATATTTTTAAAATAACACGTGAGAAGCAAAGCAAAGTTTTCAGTTTTATTATGAGTACCGGTATTTAGTGCTGCTCTCCCACCCTCACATAGGCTTAACACCACTTGACCACTGCCCTGAGCCAGAAGTCTTCAGGCCACAAATTATTATAAAGCTAAAATGATCATGTTTGGCCATAAGTCACCAAAGTGCATATGACATATTGACATATTCTGGAAAGAGGTGCATTCCTAAATAGAGAAAAAGGAGGTGGCAGAGTGATTTGTGATTTTTCATTTACAAATGACACCGTGTTTCATTTTTTAAATGTGTTACTTATTTTCACAATAAAATAGAGAAACCTGCTGCTGTTGGAACTGAGTTTTGCTTCTTAAATTATTTTCCTCACATCCTCAAGATTCTTACTGTAAGAGCTGTTGTGTTCTTCTGTCCTAGCAGTATTATGGAGGGAAATTAGTCGTTTTAAATGTTAGGGTGTGAAATGGCTAGCAAGTAGCTTAACAAGAAATTGAACTTTATCTTCAATTTGATTTAGAAGTGGCTATAACTTAAGATGACACTTCCTCTAAGACAAGCATTCCACTAACATTTTATTTGATAAAATATCTTAACTGTAATACTTCCATGTTGTTGACTGGCAACTGAAAGCAAAACAAGGAAGAATCTATCTATTTGCCTGTCTCATGTTCATATTGGTCTTCTAGTGAGATGCACCCTCCTCCACTATACAGGGCATTCATTTTCCAGAAGCCAAGCTGACACTGGAATAGCTGTCAGTAGAACATGAGACTTAATATCAGGGTCATGGAATTGAGCCTCACATTGGGCAAAAGACTCTTGCATTGCAAGGGACTGGAGTAGATGACCATTGAGGTCCTTTCCAACTCTACAATCCTATGGCACGCGTCGCGACATGGATTCTTCATCGTAGCAGGGAGTCAATTAGTGGAGCACAGCATTGTGCGTCCCTGTGCTGCTAATTGTGTTCATGCTTATTCTGAATTGCAACCAACCTTCAAGTAAATGTGATCGCTTCTGCCCACGTTATTCTGTTCTTTACTATTTTAGACTGTAGGTTCATTGGGAACAAGAGTATAGCTATATTACTTACAAAACTCTTTAAGGAGTCATGTCCATTGATGGCACAGAATACATAATAATAATTTCCTATTACCTGCTGTTGCAAAGGCTGGGAATGCTTAAAATCAAAGGCCAACCAAAGCATTCACGGTAGAGCAGCAACTGCTTCTGTGGGACATAAGTGAACCTAGTTCCTGCCGTGTGAGAACCAGATCTGGCTTTGCCCCTAAAAATGACAGCCTAGCAGTTCCCACCAACTTCCAGCAGTGGTCCAAGCTGGTGGGATAGCATGTCAGCTGGAGACAGAAATACATCTGCTGCAGTTTGCCCACATCAGCACAGTACGCTGAGTGAGGGGGCACAATAATAATAATATTTTTATACAGGGACCTACTCAAACTTAGGCCGTGGTCAGACGTATGATAGAGTGGCCACATTTATTATGTATTCAGGGCACCAAATCAGAGGTCCATACAATGGTACCTCAGAAGTTGAACAGAATCCGTTCCAGAAGTCCGTTTGATTTCCAAAATGTTCAGAAACCAAGGCACGGCTTCTGATTGGCTGCAGGAAGCTCCTGCAGCCAACCGGAAGCCATGGAAGTTGTGCCGGATGTTCGGATTCCAAAGAACATTGGGAAACCGGAATACTCACTTCCGGGTTTGCAGTGTTCAGGAGCCTAAAAGTTTGACTCACAAGGTATTCGGGATCCAAGGTACGACTGTATTACTAAAATCTCTTCCTGTCCACATGATTGCCATGATTATTAAGTATGAGTTAAGTATCTCTGAACTGTCTTGAAAAGCCCCCTACTGCCAACTTGTCCCTCATTATGCTGAAGTATTATAGGTTGTCATTATTTTAAAAAGAAAAAGTGCTTTTAAAAATGATGAAAACTTCTTAAAAAGTGATATTAAGAATTAGTATAGTATATGATTAGGGACGCGGGTGGCGCTGTGGGTTAAACCACTGAGCCTAGGGCTTGCCGATCAGAAGGTCGGCGGTTCGAATCCCTGCGACGGGGTGAGCTCCTGCTGCTTGGTCCCTGCTCCTGCCAACCTAGCAGTTCGAAAGTACATCAAAGTGCAAGTAGATAAATAGGTACCGCTGCAGCAGGAAGGTAAACGGCGTTTCCGTGCGCTGCTCTGGTTCGCCAGAAGCGGCTTAGTCATGCTGACCACATGACCTGGAAGCTGTACGCCGGCTCCCTCGGCCAATAATGCAAGATGAGCTCCGCAACCCCAGAGTCGGTCACGACTGGACCTAATGGTCAGGGGTCCCTTTACCTTTACCTTATGATTAGGTCATTACTATGGAAGAGACATACTGGTGTATTACCTGATGTGAGTAAGTACTTTTAGTTACTTAATGGCAGTACTCTTTAGTCATTGGGCTGCTGTTTCTTCCTTACTGTCAGATCAAAAGGCTGGAGGGAGCATCAGAAAGTGGACGGCATGTGAAAAGATGCAAACCAAATCCCACTGAACAGAATGGGTTTCTTGATGAAGAACTGAAATAGTAATAGTACGATACATTTCAACTAAAATCTTCCTTCAGGATGAATCTGATACTGTGTTTCTTCAGAGAGAATAGTGCCCCCGCATTTGTTGTTTGGCTCCATCTGCCATCAGCCCAAGCTGGCATGGCCAGCAGCCAGGAATGATGATGAGAGATGTAGTTCAATGTCTGGAGGACCACAGGCTTCCTACCCTGACCTTGTAGAGCTAATTTCACTGATACCCTGGCAACCAACTTGAGCAAAAATACCCCACTCAAACTGCCTAAAATTAACTGTGTTATTGGGGCTGCAAACTGACGTGAGATTGTGACTTCTGTTCTGTGAAAGAAACAACTTGGATGATCTATTTCTAAAAAAAACATTTTTGGCTAAAGTCAGCTACCCGCATATTGTTAGAGTTGGCTATCAAAGAAAGGCTACCTAAACAAATTTTAATTTAAAAAGAAGAGCATTGAATCGGAATGCCTCTGAGGAATATTTTGAATCAAAATACGTTTTATCATTATTTTTATGCTACAAGAACAAACCTCCTTATTCAGCAATCAACATAAACTTGAGGCTTGCCTCTTATTGCTATGAGTACAGATTTTAATAATATATTATGCCTCTCTTCATCTTGCACATGGGGCTCCAAGGTGAACAATAAATTTTCCCTAGCTATAGGGCACCTGTCCAGAAAGATATGCATTTGTGAGTTTGTCAAGATTTGGATCTTGGGAACATACGAAGCTGCCTTCTACTGAGTCTAATCATTGGATCATCTAGCTCATTTTTATCTACAGTGACTCTCCAGGGTGTCAAACAGGCCCTTTCCCGGAATTAGCTAGGGATGCCAGGAACTGAACTTGGGACCTTCGGCATGTAAAAAGTCTGCTCTACCACTGAGTTACTGCCTCTCCCCAAATGGTGTTGGCCGTTCGTCTAGTTGTTAAAGTCTGTATACCAGAGTAGGCTCTCAACTTTGGCATCTAAAATCATGACACTCAGATCCTGGTGGAAATGAGTTGCTTGTCACATCAGAAAGAAGAGATCACCCTGAAGTCTTCATGTAAGCTTTATTTATTTTTTAAATTTAGCAGTTTTCTAGATTGGGCTTCAGTTAAGCATATTCGGTCGTGTAAGATAAAGAATGACAAAATATCAGTGTAAATTATAAAACTGAATTTAGATAAGCAAAACAGGGCACCAGTGTAAAAATTCAGTCCAAAATTTGATGAAAGTATTATACAATCAATATCACCAGTTCAAAGATGCTTTCCAAAGTGCTATCAACTGAAAACTGAATCCAGTGTACAATTGCTTGAGAGAATATTCCTTCCTAGGTGTATATACTTAGAGTGTTCTGTCTCAGTAACACAATGCAAGGAAGGTGGTTCCAACCAATGCCTTGTAATTTACCTTTTGCTGTGTCTAAAAACTCAGTTTGTCAGCTTTAAATAGGTTAGCACAATGTTCTGGCTGACATTGTAAGCCTGTGCCACTTCAGACACATGTTAAGCCTCAGCCTGCACTCTGAAGTGGTTGAATTCAAACACAGTTTACCATCTCAAAGAGAATTATGCCTTGGGTGCAGTTTTAACACTCTTTTCAAACAAGCCAGACATCCCACACATTCCATTCTGTGCTATTTGTAGCACAGATAACAAGAATGGTTAACTCAGCACCGTAACTCTCCTTTTAGGAGGAATTGGGTTAGTGTTCAAAAGAGTGAATGCTGTTCCTTTCCTTGTGTTTTCCAGGGTGTGCTGATCTGCACCTCCTAGACATGTTGACACCTACTGAAAGGAAACGGCAGGGCTACATCCATGAACTCATAGTAACAGAAGAGAACTATGTGAATGACTTGCAGTTGGTAACAGAGGTGAGGCTGACTCTACACATTTTAACAACAACTTCTCCTGATGTATTTTCTCACCCTGGCCTCATCGTAAAAGGGGTCAAAGATAAAAAAATTGAAAACCTGATCTCTGGAGACCTTTGCTGGATTGAATGGGAATTGTGCAACTTGAGAACTTTGGAAATCAAAACTGTGTGTCCCAGTTATCCCATGATCAATAGCTTCCCTGAAGGAGACGGCAAACGAATAGGAAAATAAAAGGCATTTTTTGTTCACTGTTTTTCTGAAGGCAGTACTTTTGGAAGGGACTAAAAAAACACAGGCTAAGATCTGACAGTTTATTGCAGTTTCCTATAGGAGAAGCCAGCATGTAGTTCCTACCACCACCACCAACTATTCTAATAGGTGTGGGTATGATCCTGCTTTTCTTGGGAGAAAAGCAATGACAAGCCTAGACAGCATCTTAAAAAGCAAAGACATCACCTTGCCGACAAAGGTCCGTATAGTTAAAGCTATGGTTTTCCCAGTAGTAATGTACGGAAGTGAGAGCTGGACCATAAAGAAGGCTGATCGCCGAAGAATTGATGCTTTTGAATTATGGTGCTGGAGGAGACTCTTGAGAGTCCCATGGACTGCAAGAAGATCAAACCTATCCATCCTTAAAGAAATCAGCCCTGCGTGCTCACTAGAAGGACAGATCCTGAAGTTGAGGCTCCAGTACTTTGGCCACCTCATGAGAAGAGAAGACTCCCTAGAAAAGACCCTGATGTTGGGAAAGGTTGAGGGCACAAGGAGAAGGGGACGGCAGAGGATGAGATGGTTGGACAGTGTTCTCGAAGCTACTAACATGAGTTTGGCCACACTGCGAGAGGCAGTGAAGGATAGGCGTGCCTGGCGTGCTCTGGTCCATGGGGTCATGAAGAGTCGGACACAACTGAACGACTGAACAACAAATGATCCCGCTGCAGTTAAGGGTATTGAGCTCTGATTGCTTTGAATGGGAGAGTTAAGTATCTTCCACTGAAACCAATGGAATAAAAAAGTGCTTATCTTTGACTGTATTTCACTCCACCAAATGATCAGAATGAGGCAGGAAGTGAGATCTGCAGAGCTTTAATTCAAAGCAGTGGCTGCAGATGAATCACAGTGAATAGACTTATTGTGTGTTCTAAATTGTTCATTTGAATCTGCAGATCTTCCAGAAGCCACTGATGGACTCTGAGCTGTTGACAGAAAAAGAGGTTGCTATGATTTTTGTAAATTGGAAAGAGCTGATTATGTGCAATATCAAACTACTGAAGTAAGTTGCTTTTGAAAACATTTTATTGCCAATTGCATATTTGGATGCTTTCTCCTTCATTGTCCTCATTTTTCAGCAGCACATGGAAAGAAAAAAAATACTGTAGGGATTGAAAATAATGCTTTTTTTCTTAAGTCTGGTTTTTCCTTTCATGATGATGGCTGAACATGGTTTGTGCAAAGGGGGGGTGGTATATAAATTTGTACATAGGTGGAACGTAGTTGCAAAATATGATGGTGCAGTAAAGAAGCAGTGTGCATTTACAAAATTTTCCATCAGATATAATTTTGAAGTCAAAGTCAAGTTTTTAATGGGCATCTTGCTAGTGAGACACGTTACACTCCAGCGACTTATGAATCCTACCGTGCAATTTATTTTCTCCTTTTTTTAAGCAGTCTCTTCTTTTTGTACAGATCTTGGGTTCGTAAGTGATGGGAATTTTTAACATGCCATTTCCAAAAAGGCAATGGGAGATCACTACTCGCGTAATCCTCTATAACCAGCTGACTGTTAGGTGCTTAGGAAACACAGGTAGGTGGGACAAGCCACATGTCAATCATCTGGTGTCAGGAGCTTGACAAGTGTGCTGTTGCACCCACCTGCCAGAGTTAACCTGCTAGGTCAAAAATGTTTCCTACCCCTGCTCTATATTAACGCATAAATGATGGCAAACCTGTTATGGTTTGATTGATCTGACTTCAATATCATGTTATACTAATAAAAAACCTCAAAGCAATTTACAATAAGACAGCATTGTTTCATTACCACAATAGATAGATCTCTGCTGCTTTTATATGGAAACATAGTGCAACTATATTAAACTGAACATGTATCAACATCTCTCCCCGTTTTCTGTTTTGCGTCCAGAGCGCTGCGTGTTCGTAAGAAAATGTCAGGAGAGAGGATGCCTGTCAAAATGATTGGCGATATCCTGACAGCACAGCTTCCACACATGCAGCCTTACATTCGATTCTGCAGCTGCCAGCTTAACGGGGCAGCCCTCATCCAGCAGAAAACAGACGAAGTCCCCGAGTTCAAGGACTTCGTTAAAGTAAGAAAATATCCATGGTGGTAATTTATTCAAAGAAACTCGTACATCTACTTTCTGGGTTTATTTTATTTAAAAAAGAGCCATACAGTATAGGAAATGTAACCAAAAGCAGCTTCACACATTTTAACTGATTTCTCTTCATTTGTCTTTTACTAGTGACCAATTGACCAGAGATTAGCTGAAAGTGGCAGTGGAGGTAGTCACTACACCAGGGGCGGGGTGGGGGGCGGGGCGCCCCGGGCAGCGCCCTGCTGGGGGTGACACTTTGGGCGGTGGCCCCGCCCCCCTGGGCTTTTTAAAAATTTATTTAATTTTTAAGGCTATTTTCGGCACTGCCGGGATGGAGCCGCAGGGGCGGCCAGCAAGGAGCGGTGTCACCCCCCCTCGCTGGCCGCCCCTGCGGCTCCGCCCCGGCAGCGCCGAAAATAGCCCCCCCCTTCCAGCGGCTTTGTCCGCCGCTGGCTGGCTTGCGGAGCCGGGGCATGGAGAGGGGCGGGCCAGTGAGGAGGGGTGACACCCCTCCTCGCTGGCTCGCCCCTCTCCCTGCCCCGAATTGCACTCCACTGAGGGAGCCCGGGCGGCGACTTCGGGAGTCTCTGCGGGCTGCAGATACTCCCGAAGCCGCCGCCCGGCACCCCTCCATGCGCAGGCATGAGCAGCCACCGCACGAAGGGGTGCCGGGCGGTGGCTTCGCGAGATTCCCGAAGCCGCCGCCCGGCACCCCCGGGGCGGGGCGTCACGCTGTGCACGTGCGTCATGACGTCATGACGCAATCACACGCCGCGGCGCCCCGCCCCCGGGGGTGCCTCTTGGCTTCCCACCCCGGGTAGCTAAGGGGCTAGAAACGCCCCTGCACTACACTGCCACCTATGGTTGCCAACCAGGATCCCGATTCTGTCATGTTCCTCTATACCTGGGTCACGGTTTAGAGATCTGTCAACTAGCCTCATGTGCCCAGAGGGGCCTTTTGACATGTTCTCAAACTGAAGTCTTCTATACAGTGTGGCAGGTTGCTTTTGAAAACCAGCAGAGTTTCAAAAACAATTTGTGATTTGGCAACTAATAATAATATATTTAAAATATCCCTTGAGTGCACAAAAGAGGCATGAAGAGTTCTGCTTGCTTGGGCCAAGGACCCACCTGTTCCCAAAATCCTGTTTCCAATAGCGGCCGACCAGATCCTTCTGGAAGGAGGATCTCAACAAAGCTGTTTGTATTGCCAATGTTGTGAAAAAAAATCTGCTATGAATAGACAATGAGGCTCATGGCAAGCAAGCGGAGAAAATATATCTATTAGAGGTATTATATGCTCCCCCAGGGCATGGTGCCTATGTGCTGAAGGACACCCACTGGGCATAACAGACCCTTGGTTCTTCCACCACCCCAGTGTGGATGTTAGACTTTCAGAAGTAACGGCAGAACTGTATGAGTCTCTCATATTCCCCATGTGCTCACAGGATACTAGCTTTTTGTTGCCCCTAATGGCCTGATGGGGTCGTTGTAGTGTGCCAGGGTAGTATAGAAATTAGAGAACCCTTCTGCATTCAGGAAAGGATTGTACTCAAGAATTGGAAATGGAAACACTGCCTTTTTTACCCTTGCGTATGTGAATTTGTTGTAACTGTTCTTCATCTTTGTATCCCCTTCTTTCCATTCTGGAAAGGAGCATGGGATGGGAGGGGGTGTCTTGCCTTGCCCATTGTACTTGTGGAATGATGGCATTATTTTGAGAGTTCTGTTTTTAAAACCTACCGGTAGTTGGCTTTCCCCCTCCCCGCCTTCTCTTTTGGCCTTGCTGAAGCATGTGTGTTGACAGATAATAAGATACAGGAAGGTGTTAAATGCTGGTTTTTCACTGCTCTACACATTATAGACAGTGTGATTCCTCCAAATACAACACATAACATAAATGGAATAACATGTGGTATATCGACACAAGCCTGAAAACACTTGAACAATTGTTTCCTTGAGGCATACGCTTAACTGTTTTACAGAATCTTAGAATACAACAAACAGCAAGTAATTGTGATTCAGCCCTCATTTTTAAACTATTTTTTCTCTGCCACCTAAGGGAAACAATGTTTGAGATCACATAATAAAAAGTCTACTTGGATTAAAAAATGTTGACTTAAAAGTGCCAATAAAAGAACCGCCTGCTTATTTCCAACCATAAAAGACCATTTATGGCCTCGAGAACAGACCTAGCCTTTGTCCACATTCTGAAGGAAGAACACTTCACAACTGGTGAGCAGCCACAGAAAATGCTTCCTGGCATTTCCTCACCACTCCAAGGAAGCCACATTTGTAGAGAATGTGCTTTGGGCATTTTTATAAATTCTTGTGTCTGACCTTCATAAACTAGCTGCCAACATTTTTTGCTCTCAATATTTCAGAGGTTAGCTATGGAGCCTCGCTGTAAAGGAATGCCGTTGTCAAGTTTTCTGCTAAAGCCTATGCAACGAGTAACGCGATATCCTCTGATAATTAAAAATGTAAGTCCTTTTGCTAACGTGTGGAAATATGTTCCCAAAACTGCTATAGTTAAGAAGCCAGAGTCAGAGTTTAAGTTTTTCTTGCATGGGATCCGTATTTCTATAGTCTATTAACTCATAAGAATGTGCAATACAGTATGTCCGAATTCAAACCAGGGATGCAAAGGAAGAATAGGGAGCACATTAAAAGTCAGTACTCTTTCAACAGGGTGCCCCAGAAAAAGACAGCAAAATGCTGAATTTTTGATGCAAAGGAAGATCCGGGAACACGATTAGAGTGAGCTCCTGGTTCTTTTTTTTGGTCATGGCTTGAACTTTTCCATACATGAAATCGGGCTCAGGACATGGTGGTCTGCCCAGAATGGCCCAGCAGGCCAACTGCTTGCTGGGCCTACTAACTGTGAGTCAGTAGATTAAGAGTGACTCCCCTGAAGACCTCAGTGATTGGACAGGGATATAGCCAATTAGGTGGCCCTTGGGGTATCTTGAACCCAAGTTGTTAAAGGCCTTATAAATTAATACAGGTACCTTGAACCTGGCCATGTAGTGTATAGGCAGCTGGTGCCAGCTTTTGAACTATTACTTGCTGGCAATAGTCTTTTCCCACCAACAGTCTAGCTGCAGCGTTTTGCACCACTTGGTGCAAAAGAGAAATCCTTCCCCTTCTTAGTGCAAGTTGTTTTCTTTAGTTATGTGAAATGTTTGCAACCTGGGGTAAGAGGACTGCTCTCTTCCTCATCTTTCTTCACCTCCAGCATGCAGTTTAATCAGAAGGATAGATCCTGACCTACAGGGCAAAAACTCCAGTGGGGACTGATCAGGCCCATTTTTCTTTAAATAAATGATTGTGTAAGAGAATGAAATGTTCCATTTTTTTTAGATTAACACAGGGAAGATAAAAAAGGGATTGATTTGGAAAGTAATCTTTATAGCGTTTTGGCAATCAAGAGGCAGTGATGTTTTTCTTTTCATTGATTTAGGGCAGAATTTATTTAATAACATTTACTTTGGGTGCTTAATGTCCTTTATATCTTTAAAGATATATTTAATTTTTCAGGTGCTTAAGAAGGAATAGATATGCAGTTTTATAAGAACCTGATCCAGTTTATTTGCCTGCAGATATTAGAAAATACTCCTGAAAATCACCCTGATCACAGCCACTTGAAACAGGCTTTGGAGAAAGCGGAAGAACTTTGTTCTCAGGTTAATGAAGGGGTGCGTGAGAAGGAGAACTCAGACAGACTTGAATGGATCCAGGCTCACGTTCAATGTGAAGGACTATCAGAGGTAAAGCTGAAATACGTAGAATCAGACTGTAGTTACTAATCTTCCAGAAAAGATGGCTTATGAAACAGTGCTGATAAACTTCTCTAGCTAAAGAGATGCTGGTAAGTCTTCACAAATTCATCCTGCTCTTCATTTGGCATTTTTTCTACCAATTTTCTCTTTCCACTCATCTCTTGAACCCGTTACAGCAGCCATCTGTCACTTAACATTTCTGCAATGAAATGAGAACCACAGCTTTTATTCAGTTCATAATTCCCCCCCCCCCCGCCCCATAAAGTATGTTGCAAAATCTAGCTTTGGTTCAGAATTCAGAAAAGTTAAGCAAGTTCTGTTTACGAAGGATGCAAAGTGGAATTGCTAGCTATATCACTCTAGGGCAATTGAGAAATTTATGGAATGTATAAAGTAGGCATTCCAGACAAATCACCACTTGAAATTGTTGTGCATTTGTTTTTTACTTACTTACTAAGGCCCATCAATGTGCCTTGTGGTTTTAGCATTTTGTGGTATAAAAGCAAGACAACTCCCCGCCCCCAAAGAGTTAACAGATTACAATTCAGCACAGTGGAGGGAAATGGTCGGCTAAACTAGGTGAATTCATTTTAAATCTTTGACACCAGTCTGTAATAGCTTACCTACCATGTTTGCACATCAGATTAAGGTACAGTGCACAAGTCCGAACGAGCTGCTGCCATCTCATATTCCCCCTTTTTCACTGCGCATGGAAAGGAGATGGGGAGAACATGAGCCCAATGATCACGGCATCTCCTTCCTACTTGTGGACATCACACTAAACTATGGTTTAGTTTGATCTGCTAATGCGGCCATTAATTAGGTCTACACATTCCTCCTACTTCATACACAAATGTGTAGCACCCGTGAAGAAAATCAGGCATCAGTCAGAATCCTTCTCCTCTCATCGTAAGTAAACCCACCCTTGTTGAAGGGTACAAGGGCAAAGGGATAATTCTAGGAATAACAGAAGTGTCCCTGCCATTCGACCAAGTACTGGCACTTCACTGCTGAGAGTCAAGCACTAACTAAGCCATCATTATGCCTGCAAATGAGCTGAAGCTGTTGTCAGATTTCTGCAGCTGTATCCAACGGTACCAGAACAAGTATATTTTTTATTCATCTCACTTTTTGTGGTTTCTCCTCCCCCCACCCCTTTCTGTTCCCATCAGCAACTTGTTTTTAACTCTGTTACAAACTGCTTGGGGCCACGCAAATTTCTACACAGTGGGAAACTCTACAAGGCCAAGAGCAACAAGGAGTTGTATGGCTTTCTGTTCAACGACTTCCTCCTGCTGACACAGATAATAAAACCTCTCGGCTCGTCTGGCACAGATAAGGTCTTCAGCCCCAAGTCTAACCTGCAGTATAAAATGTACAAAACGGTAAGAATTTCTTTTAAATGGAAATTCAGAAATATTGATAACATCCAATTGCAGTGGTACCTCGGGTTACAGACGCTTCAGGTTACAGACTCTGCTAACCCAGAAATAGTACCTCAGGTTAAGAACTTTGCTTCAGGATGAGAACAGAAATCGTGCTCTGGCGGCGTGGCAGCAGCAGGAGGCCCCATTAGCTAAAGTGGTACCTCAGGGTAAGAACAGTTTCAGGTTAAGAACGGACCTCCAGAACGAATTAAGTTCTTAACCCGAGGTACCACTGTACTTTTTCACATGAAAATGGTGTTTAGGCAACACAAGAGATTTCTTATTTGGATATATTTTCTGTATAGGAAAACCACATTGACACCACAAATGTGTCTGTTTTGCAATATGAAGTGAGATCTTTCCAGGCGTATTTACCAGGTGTGGGGAACCTTTGGCCCCCCAGATGCTGTTGAACTACAACTCGCCTCACCCTCCGTCATTAGCAATGCTTGCTGGGACTGATGGCAGTTGTAATTCAGCAACATCTGGAGGATCAAAAGTTCCCCACACCTGATGTATACTAACAGTGAACTCACCTGATGATTGCCAACAGGGCTGTAGTCAAACTGGGCCGCTGAGGTGTCAGCACATGCAAGGAAACAGCAAGACTTGCAGACATACAAAAACCTTGGGGGTGGTAACTAAGGTGGAATCCCTCAAAATAACCTAGTGAGGACGGAACAAACAGACACAATGATGAACTGGGAGGGGGGGAGGAAGGGAGAATGGAATAATAGCTTCCTAGCAGACTGCAACATTGTACACGAGCACTCCACTCAACAAGTTTTGATGCACCTTAAATATAGCCCTTTTTTAGGTGCACACAATGATGATGTAAAGATGTGAAGTGAGAATGCAACAAAGAGGTTTCAGAAGACATGCCCATCATGTATTGGCTGCATGTAATAACCCTGGTTTAGTTACCATGTAATATGTGAGAGAGCCCCCTGTTTTTACCATGCCAGTGAATAAAGAAAAACATAGGTTGCTACTTGCTATGAGCGGGAGTAAAGCTGACATTTAATGCATTATTGACACATTCCTTCAAGGAAAAACATCGCAACATTTCTAGCTGTAGAGTCCCCACCCTGCTCTATCATCATTACGCTCAAGTGTTGTGTGGATTTTGGCCCAGGCCAAAGCTTTATCTGGATTGAAGCCCAGGCTAGAAACTCTCAAATATTTTCATTTGTAACTAAGGTTCAGGCAGATAACTCCAATGAGTATATGTATCTTAATCCAAAAGAAAAGCTATAGTGTGTTAAGGGTCCAGGTTTCTGTTAACTAGCCATAGATGGTTGAAAAACACCTCTTTCTTGTTTACTTTTGTTGAGTTTTGGATTTGCTTTTGGGATACCACTTCCCTGGTGCAGTCTGGTAAGATGTTTACCCTCTTTATGGTAAAGTCTGTGAATGCTAAAAATCACCTAGAAATTGAACCATGCTAGTAGACAACAAAATGTTGCACTATAGAGTTTTTGTAATTGTTTTGTTTTCTCTATATATATATTTATTTCAGTATATTATTGAACTATGTGTTTTCAATAAGAAGATTTTTTTTTAAGTATCTTAACAATCGCAACAGCTAAAAAGCTTCCTACTCTCCCTTAAAAATTGGTTTCTGAAAAATGGTCCTGGGTGGGATGGAGACCAGAAATGATTTTTTTGTATGAAAGGATGTGTGATCTTTGTTCTGGTACTGATCACAAATTCCTGGGCTGAGCATGTGCTCAGAGGCACCCCTAGTTCTTAAGGGTATGTCTGCCCAGCTGTCCCAAGCACAGCATGCTAGTCTTTTTTTTTTTTTTTTTTGCTGAACTTGACTCCTGTTATAGAGCATTCATTCTGAATGCTTAACACTTAACTTTTTTTTTTTTTTTTGCAGCCCATATTTCTAAACGAGGTCTTGGTTAAACTACCCACGGATCCTTCTGGCGATGAGCCCATCTTTCATATCTCTCACATTGATCGAGTCTACACACTCCGTGCAGAAAGCATAAATGAAAGGTAAAAAAATATCTCTGTATTGGCACTCAACATAATGGGAACATGTAAAAGCTCTTACACACACACACACACACACACACACACACACACACACACACACACACAGTTTCATAATGAGATTCCTCCCGTTTCTGATGTTGTCATCTTTTTTACTTTCACTTTCCCTGATTTGTTTATCCTCCCCTAGCAACCATGGGCTGCCTGCTTTGAGTCTTAGAGAAATTTTAACTGGGAAAACAGTGCAGGGGAAAAGGTTAAACCTCCTCTGTACCAACACCACTATCCCAAACTGAATTGGGGTCCCCGTGGCCAATATTAACTTGAAAACATGCAACAATGGCAGGGAAGGTCCTATTCACAAATCTCTCACATCACATCCGGATTTCTCCTGAGAACTAAACATGCAGCCGTACCTTGGTTTTCAAACAGCTTAGTTCTCAAATGTTTTGGTTTCTGAACACCGCAAACCTGGAAGTGACTATTCTGGTTTCTGAACCATTTTTGGAAGCCGAATGTCCAACATGGCTTCCGCAGCTTCCAATTGGCTGCAGGAGCTTCCTGCAGCCAATCAGAAGCCGCACTTTGGTTTCCGAGCGTTTTGGAAGTTAAACAGACTTCCAGAACGGATTCTGTTCGACTTCCAAGGTATGACTGTAATGCAAAGAAGTTAATGCCTTTACCTAGATCTTCCTACCTACATGCAGTCAGCTTTGCTCACTTGCATGTATCATTTCATAATGATACGTAATTTCCTTTTCACCTTCTCTTTCTCTCTCTCAAGGACGGCCTGGGTTCAGAAAATCAAAGCCGCTTCTGAACTTTACATAGAAACAGAGAAGAAGAAGAGGGAAAAGGCCTATTTAGGTACCGCAATGGGGGTACAGTATTTAGACGTTTTCCCCAAAATTTCAAGAGAGTATTTTAATGACTCTTGCCTGTTCTTGCCACAGTCCGATCCCAAAGGGCAACCGGTATTGGAAGGTTAATGGTGAACATTGTTGAAGGTATTGAACTGAAGCCCTGCAGATCCCACGGTAAGAACTTCATTTCTCTCTATGTGTGTGTATATAAAAGTGTGTGTTGTGTGTAAAATGTGACAAAAAGAAGGGAAACTTCTTGGGTGCTTTGATCATTTAATGTAAAACAGGTTGTCAGGGGGAAATGTAAGTTTTGTAAAATGGTGTTTTGTTGCACTCTATATAGACTGATATAGCCGGCAAATTTTAAAATAGTGTTAGTGATTTTCGCATGATGAAAGCCTCCCATCTGCATTAGATGCCCCCTTTAGCCATGTTTTGCCAGTCCCAGCTCTTTTTGCATTCTCAGGCACACAGTCAAGCAGAAGGATTACTGACCACTACACACCCACACAACCCGGAGAAATGTCCACCCAAATTTGCCACCCAAGGTATTAATGGCCCTGTTTATTGGCCAACACCATGAGGCAAGGTGAGCCGACCTCCTCAGGTGGCAGGATCCACAGGGGCAGATCTGGCATCCAATGAATGCATCATTTGCTGTTGCTGCTGCTGTTCTCCCTCCTTGTATCTAATGTAGAACTTCACTCCCCCCTTGTTCCTGATGTAGGTTTTCAGTCACCCCTTCCTCCTTGGCGAGCTGGTGGGGTGCCATTTTGTGGTTCCCTTCTGGTGCCAAAATGCCTTGGGCCAGCCCTGGCTGGGTCAGATTTGATGTAGAAAGCAATCTTGTATACCTGATGCCAGATCCAGTTTGGGCGCACTCACACTCAGGCAGCACAGGCTGCCCGATGCATTTGATTATTTTTTATTGCTAAATCAAATGGTGGAGGAACAAAAAGCCTTTTCCGATTCTCTCGTGTCAAAACCACAGAAGCAAGTTACCAAATTTGTGCGTGCAAATATTTGATCACGGCTGTGCATCTACCTGCCTTCTGCTTTCAGGAAAGAGTAACCCATATTGTGAAGTGACGATGGGCTCCCAGTGTCATATTACCAAGACTATACAGGACACACTGAACCCCAAGTGGAATTCTAACTGCCAGTTCTTTATCAAAGATTTGGAACAGGATGTGCTTTGCATAACAGTGTTTGAGAGGGATCAGTTCTCACCAGATGGTAAGTGACACTCTTACTTCTGAGCTTGGTCTTTTGGTTATGTACATGTCTACGTCAGTGTACGACAACTTAAGAGTAGCTCATTTTTGCTGTCCCTCTGCTGAGGTCCATGTATGTCGGCTCAGGCTCCACCTTAGTCTCTAGGCAGGAGTGAAAAAAACTCCTAGATACATGATTGGTTCCTGCTCCGTTTTTTGCTGCCTGCACGTAACAGAGAAACTCCCCATTTCCTGTTTCCATCCCTTTTTCTGTCAATATTTATTTTCTTGTTCCTATTGCCTCTATCCTCACTGACTGCTTCCATTAATTGTTTAGTTTGAAGGTTTTGCTGCAGGTTTATGTCCCTGCCCCTTCTTCTCTAGCACTAGAACACCAGTGAAATGAAACTGAAAATCAAACAATCTCCATTGACAGATTATAAACCTGCTGCATGCATAGCAAGATTTTCTGCTTCTGTTTTTGGTTTGCTCATGCTGTTTCTTAATTAACATCTTGCCAGAGGTGGTTCTTCATGGGAGCAGGGAATATGTAATTTCTAACCATTATGTATGTTTTCTGTTTCAGACTTTTTAGGCCGAACAGAAATCCGAGTAGCAGACATTAAGAAGGACCAGGGCTCAAAGGGACCAGTGACCAAGTGTCTTCTCTTGCATGAAGTTCCAACAGGAGAGATAGTTGTCCGACTGGATCTGCAGCTGTTCGATGAACCTTAAAAAAGGAAGACGCTTCTTCTAACCTGAAAACACTGCAATAGGCGCCTACAAAATCTGTCTAGGAATCCTCAGACCTTTTATATGAAACAAAATACTTATCAATGCCACACAACTCTTTGTAGCTGGATAATCCTTGCAGAAAACTGAATTCCAAGTTTGTGAGGAAAATGTAACTTTGGGGTGGTTTTTGTTTGTTTGTTTGTTTTATTTTCTGTGGAACTTCTGCTGTAGTTTTCAGGATTTCTAGAAAAACAGAGCTGTAGCCTGTGCTAAAACACTGCACATTTTTCTGGGTACTGCAGCATGTGGTGTCAACAAGAAGGTGGCACTGACATGTCTTTGCAGACTTTCTGTAAATTACCCCTAGAAATGTTGTGCCTATTGCCCCGCAGAGTGGTGTATAAACATAATGTGAATATATTTATATAGAAAATACCTATGACATGAATGAATTCTTGCCATGTAAGATATTTGGGTTTCTTTTAAGAAATTTATGGTGACCTTTGAACCTGTTTTTGAAAAATAAAAGGGGTGGGGGTGGGGGAGAAGAAAAGACTATTCCAAGTGTAAGTTTAAATGACAGTTGCCCATAATCGGGAAGGCTTTCAATGAGTGGAAGGTTGGTTTTTCCAAGTATTTATTAGGAAGCAGCAAATATTGGGTGGATTACTGGTCTAGGGACCAGTAATTCAAAGTGCACCCCCTGTTTAGGAAGAATATAAATGGGACCTGATCTCTGCTGCTTCTCATTTGCATTGGGGTGTCTTGCACTCAAATGGAGTATTGTGTATCCACCCATCAATGCTTTCTGTGGTTACATTTCAATGGGGTTGTAAATAATTGTAGACCAAGGTTTGGCGGAGTCGTTCTGTGTGTTCTACTGTATCATTTAAACATGATTAAACTGCTGCTGAATTGTGCAAAGGCAGTGACAAGAGAACAGCTGCTCTAGCTCAGGAAGGCTGAGGCTAGCAGCAGTCAGAAGGGACTTAATTTATTGAATAGTACTGTGCCTAAATAAATACAAATTTGACACCATGGTTTTGAAATCAGGGTGGTAGCATACTGTAGCTCAACAAAAGTGTTTACTGCAAAAGTGGTTCACTAAAAAATTTTCAGTTTCAACATTGGGTGTCACAAGTTTTTGCAAAGGGATTTATTGCTATGTTGCAGATGTAAGGATCCACTCTCACAGTGACCCACATAGGACAACCTTGATTCAGCAAAGCGCTTCAAAGTCATACGAGCAAGAGAAGTATGTTCTTGAGAACTTTGCTGAGCTAGGGACAACGTTAGTGGTGGGATTTTGCGAGTGGGTTCATTTCAGCACCAGGCACATTCATTCTTTGTGTTTCCAGTTCTTCAGTTTGTTACCCAAGGATCATGAAGAAATGGGTATTTTTGTAAGGACTTTAAGAATGGGAGGAGGTGTTGACTGTTCTGTTAGCATGTCAATGTTCTTGTGAAACGTGTTGGCTTTACTGTTCTTTGCATGTTGTTTTTGGTATCAGTTTCCATGTTTCCTGTGGAGATGGTGTTCTCTAGCACAGCAAAATTTTATGATTTCCATTAGGAAATTAGGATAGCTTTATACTTGATAGGTAGCTAAGGTCTGGTGATAAGTGTAAACTGTGCTTGAAAGTGTCTGTGTACTATTATTTCCAAGGAGACCACTGTATTATTTTCAGCAATTATTTTTTAAAAAATCCTGTATGTTGGGAGGGACGAAAAAGTTTACATTTCATACTTTTAAGAATCGCTTTATTATTTATTTATTGAAGATAGTGTAGAATTTTGTATCAGAAATGACATACTTATGTATTTTTTGGAACAGAGAAACACACTTTAGTTAGAAACTTTCAAATGACCAAGTTTTAGAGGAAGTTTAACTTAACAGGCATGCAATTGTTTACCACTGACTGGTTGAAAACACAATTAAAAAAACTTTTAAGTTTCTATTTTTCAATGTTGGTACAAAAATGTTTCAATTAAAAGTATGTAAATAGAACTAAACCCATGATTTCCTTTTTCCATATCAAAACATTTTATGAAATATAATGTATATGAAAATAACACATTGTTGTGGTAGAGGAAAAAAAGGTACAAATCCTTTAGTGGCAGAAAAATATTAAATGTCATCGTTCTAACCTTCTTTGGCTGGGCTAATTTTACTCAGAGTTGTAATGAAGATGAGTGTTACTGTATTTTTATAGATACAAAAATAATCATAATGTGGAAAGAATCCTATCATTAAGACTGTGAAAAAAGGCGGGACCATACGCCCTGAGGTAAAAATGAATTATATATCTTTGGAGAAGCCAGGGGGACTCGATGAGGAAGAAAGGGATTGCCCATATAACAACCCTGATAGTATATTCTAGGGGTGGGGAATTTGTGGCCTTCCAGACATTGTTGGACTATAACTCCCAACAGCCCCCAGCAAGGCTAATGGTGAGATATGATAGGACTTGTAGTCTAACACCCAGAGGACCGTAGATTCTTCACGCCTGAGATAATTGCTTTGCCAATAGCTCTTGCCATTTTTTAACTGCAAAAGAAAATAATAATTTCAGGTTTAAAAGGAAAACAGAAGCCTTAGGGAATTAAGCACTTAAGAGTAATAGATGTACGAGAAAACTTTCTGACAGTAAGAGCTGTTTGGCGGTGGAAGAGTCTCCCTCGGGTGGTGGTGGATTCTCCTTCCTTGGAGGTTTTTAAACAGAGGTTGGATGTCCATCTGTCATGGTTGCTTTAGCTGAGATTCTTGCATTGCAGGGGGTTGGACTAGATGACCCTTGGGTCCCTTCCAGCTCTAAGATTCTACGAACTTGGAAAGACGAATTGTAGGTACAGCCTTGACCACAGCACCATGCTGTGTAATATTCTGCAGAACTCTTAACTTCAGCCTATTAACAGTAATTCCAGTCACTCTACACAGATCTCAGCACCCTCAAAAAATTACATTCCACAAACATGGGTCCTTATCAGTCTGCATAAATAAGGTTCCATTATAAAATCATAGAACTGTAAAGCTGGAAGGGACCCCCAGGGGTCATCTAGTCCAACCCCCTGCAATGAAGGAATCTCAGCTAAAGCATCCATGGCAGATGACCATCCAACCTCTGCCTAAAAACCTCCAAGGAAGGAGAGTCCACAACCATTTGAGGGAGTCCATTCTACTGTCGAACAAAAAGTTCTTCCTTATGTTTAGTTGAAATATCTTTTCTTGCAACTTGAAACCATTGGTGCGGGTCCTACTCTCTGAAGCAGGTTAAAATAAGCTTGCTGTTTCTTTCATGTGACAGTCCTTCATATATTTGAAGATGGCTATCATATCTCCTCTCAGTCTCCTCTTTTCCAGGTTAAACAAACCCAGTTCCCTTAACTGCTCCTCATAAGGCTTGGTTTCCAGACCCTTGATCATCTTGGTTGCCCTCCTCTGCACACATTCTAGCTTATCAATATCCTTTTTAAATTGTGGCACCCAGGACTTGACACAGTACTCCCAGGTGTGGTCTGACCGAGTACTGAAGTAAGAGTTCTGCAGAGTGGTACTATTACTTCCCTTCATCTGGACACTAGCCTTCCAATAGGAGGTTATGCTATGTCAATATCCTTAAGTTGTGTAATCTGCATGCAAATTATTACCCCTGGCACTGCATTTACATTTGCACAGATGAATGGCCAGCAACAGAGTCCACTTAAAAATAAGCCAAGGTCACGTAAGCTATTCCTTTGGAAAGGTTCTACACGTAACGTTCATAATCAAATATTTATTTAATCATTCAAAAGTGCCATTTTAAAAGTATGCTTGACCTAACAGCATCAGTCAGTTTCGGGGGGCGGGGGGGGCGGTGATCACTTACAAACATTTGTCAGAACCAAGAAAGAAATTTCAATACGATTGCAACTGCCAATTTTGCAGTCACTAGCACTTAACAGCAAACCTATGATAAAGGAATAATTCTTGCAAAAAGGTACTGAGATGGTGACTTAAAGGAACACTAAATATTGATCCATTTCAAACTACCAAATCCAAACACTGAAGCACCACCAACAACTGCTTAAGGAGAACCATTTTTATTGTTTTCATCATACAGCTGACTAGGTTTTTATGGGGGAGGGGGAAGCATCTCGAGATGTTTAGACATTCTCTCTCATGATCTTGCTTAGTTTCTGAATCTTGGTCTTTGTCGACATGTCAACGAACTTCTCTCCAATGCTGACAACCATTCCACCCATGATTGTTGGGTCAGTCTAGGGGGGGAAACCAAGATTCCTAATTAGAATTCCCTAGTGAGAATAATGGGCTACATGATAACAGAAAAGACTACAATGCTTGGGTTTAGATCTTAACAAATCAATGGTATTAGACCGATTTAAATATGTTCAAGTTCAAGATAAGTATTTTTGTAGGCTGCTCAGGCCAAAACTCATTATGTTTGGCTCAAGAACGGTTCTTACAGAGCAAAATTTACCTGCACAAGACAGGATAATATAATGGTATTTTTTACTGATACCTCTGTTGTCAATGTTTTAAGTTTTCAGAGATCAGAAGAAATATTAGGATTACGATTAGCGCTACATTAGATTCTACCCTACGGCTCTTCTGCCTCTTTGTCCCGATGGGGTTTTTTTTTTAGGTTTGCTTGTTGCTTCCAACTGAATTGGCTGTTCTAGTCTAAAGCAATTGAACAGCCAACAGACCATAGGAAGACATTTCTTTGGGCGCCTGTTTGAAACTAGTGGCTACAGCAAGCCAGCAGCCTTGATTCAGGGCCAAGTCCCTATGGTTTATGAGAGCACTGGGGAACCTCCAGCCATCAGGCCAAATTTGGTCCATGAAGCTCTTTCCCCAAGTCATGCCCATCTGCCCCACACTTGACATAAGTGATGTCCGATGTAGGGGGCAGATAAAGAGATGTGGCTGGATCTGCTGTACAGCAAATCTCCCTGTAGGGAACTCAGCCATGCAGTTATTCCCTGCAGAAGACATGGTTGAATAATGGTCAGGTGACTGAAAGGTTAGTTGTCCCACCTGTCAATGTTGATATGAGGGGGTGGGAACAGAGTGATCTGACCTGCCAAGTCATAAAGATACTTCATCCCTGGCTTATGATAAGCTTGGACAGCTAGGCTGCCCAATACGCATTATCCACATCTGGAAAAGGATGTATTTTCCTTTAAGGGTAGTTTCTATGGCCGATGGGGAAGTTCTTATAGATTGTTGAGATGGCCCTTCTTAGTCACTTTTAATTTATTAGAGTGTTCTGTTTTACATAGCTGTAACCATACCTTTATCTCCAGTTTCAGTATTTCTCCTTTAGCTAAAAAGCCTTTCAAAGCTGCCTTCAACTCCGAAAGATTATCTTCATTCAAGGGCTTAACGTATTGAGACAAAAATAGAGAGCTTCAGAAAGTCAACAAGCAACGACGTAACAAAGATAAACGATCAGCCTCCAAGACTGACATACAATACAATAATGTTGTGGCATTTTTCTGCTTGGAAACAGAAAGTGGCAGCATCCTTGCTTGGCTTAGTAAATAGCAATTTGATATTTTACACAAGTTAACTGAAATTCACTTTTTAGGAGTCAAAATGTCTGCAATATGCATTTTAATCTGTGACATCTTCTGAGTAAAAAAGGTTTTAAGATGTACCATGCACTCACAATGATGTTTTCAGTATAGGGTCTGGACTAACATTAAAGTTAGGCTGCAGTATGGTCTTTTTTTTTTTTTTAACTTGGCTAAGAGTTTTTCACAAATCCCAATGCTGCAACCAAGGCCAAAAATAAGATGACTCCCTTGTCTCATTTTGTGGCCCTGTCCACTGCAGAGAACAAGAGTGGAAAACTAGGAAAGCTCTAAAATGGAGTGGCAGAATTGTTTAGAGGATCTAGAATGCTAGAAAATGTTGAAAAAATGCTGAAAACAGGAGTACTAATTCAAGTGTTATATAGAGTTGTCTTCAGTTATTACCAAAAAAGCAGGATGTTGGTCCTGTCTCAGAATATCAACATTTTGCCACCTAAAATTAAGAGAGCATATAAAGTGAACAGGAAAAACTATGTTTGCTAGCTATTTGTAGAGATGAATTTAAGAATACTTGACTGGGCTAAATAGATTAAAGTCACAAGAGGAACAAGTGCTTGCAACAGTTTAATCTGACATGAATACTGAAGTTCCAATAACCCTTTTTCAGACATATGTTAAGTGCTAGTAAACAAAGTACCATTCATTTTGCAAATATAACCCTTCCCCCAACTTCTTTACACTATAGGTCAGACTGGGGTCCTGTAGATGATGCTAAGACTACAAGCTCCATTTTCCTGGTCAATGGGAAGGATGAAAGTAGTAGTCCAAAACATCTGGAGAACATCAGGCTCAGGAAGGTGGCTTTAGACTAAGAAACCCTGAAGACCGCAAAACCTCTAAATGAAGTTTTGCATGCCATTTGCTTACCTGAGCAGTGGTTACGGAGCATAAAACTTCTCCGCGGAATGCACTCATAATCTTAGCAAATGCAGAAATTACACCTGGCGTGTTTTTCAAGCGACCATTTTCAGCAAGCAAATCTTGGGAAAAGAATGAGCAGGTGTTACATATGTACATTCAAACTGTACTACAAGTGTAATGAAACAGTGCCAAATTACAAAGAAAATCTTCCAGTCTAAACTGTTTACAATATTACTGTACTATTATTCGAAGCCTATTTGTGAAGCTCAACCCACTTTATTGTGTTCATCCACAGAGACTGCTACTACTTACTGATAAAGTTGACAGTGACAGTTGACATTTTCTCTTTAGTTAAAATTTCATTCACGGTCTTTTGCTTTACTGCACTCTTTACGTGAGGATTCATGACAATGGCAGATAATTTAGGGTCCTTCAGAAGTGTCTGGATTTGGAACAAGAAAAGCATCTCTTGGTCAAAATCAGATTTGCTTCTAGTCAAAGCAACATAACTATAATGCAACATAAAGGTATTTAAGTTGCCCTTTTAACTAAATATAACAAACCACAGAGAAAAGAATTTTCCCAAAGAAGGAAACAGCATAAGTAAAAAAAAAAAGGACTTGCATCAGCATCTTCAGTGGCAATGGATGCTAAGTGGTGTGCAATAGGACTATATAAAATCACATTACCAGAACTTCAGTCAGCTCTTTCTCAACCTGGTCCAACTTCTTCTGCTTAGAAGCAGCAGAGTAGAGCGCAGTGGCATATCGACCTTCAAGCCCAAATACTTGAATTGGTGGCTTCAGAGGAAAAAAAATACAAGGTATAAAAATTTTTGCACAAGACAAAACTGTCTATTTCAATTGATTCTCAATGATCCAATGGGCCCTTTTTGTGGGGAGCGGGGTTCTCCCTTAAGTTAATTTCAGTTTTTTGTGTGTATTTCTGTAAACAGAATTCTGAGTTCTCCCAGGGATGACAATACTTTCCTCTTGTAAGTCAGTGGTGCTGTGTTAGCTACAGAAAGATTGGCACCCCACCCTGCCAGCACTGCTAATAGAGGGAATGATACCGGTAGGTTCAATACCAGAATATATATATATATATATATATTAAAAAATTCCCATGGTCCGTTGCTGTGTTTTAACAAAAGTGCATAATAAGGAACTCTTAATATTAAGGCATAACTAATTTGTGTTATTTGCCAGTTTGTACTCTTGCTTAAGGACATAAGAGAAATCCAGCAGATGAAACCACGATTCATCCAAACCTCCAGCCCTCCCAGGAATCCCAGAAACTGACAGGTGCTAGCTGATCCACTGGAAATTGGTCAGTAAGACAATGCAGAGGCATAAGATGGTTCATTAAACACACTACACAGCAGCTGTAGCCATATGAAGAGCTGATTTTCAATTGTGACTGGCCACATTATAAAGCTTGCTTCTATCATATTGAGGTTAGATTCTACACGATTACTACCGGTAGGTATAAATATGGACATTGACACCAGTTTAAATGGCACACATGGCCCTGCATTCTGCAATCTAGATATATTTATCTAGAACCCTGATCTTTAATTAGAAGTAAATCACCCTAACTGCAATTGAGCCTCTTTCCAGGTAAACATTTTCAAGTTCTTATCAGGTTGCTCCTGTACACTTGCCACCTGCAACAATGTCCACCTGCAACTTGGTGCAATTTATTTGCACAATTTTGTAAAATAAATAAATAAACTTACCTGTACCAGTTTTGATGCTGGCCTGATTAGGGAGGTGCTGAAGTGGCGCACCTACAGTAAGAAAAAGTTGTCATTTACATTATATTATTTTAAAAACCAGTGATATCCAACATTAGTCATAAATGTCAGGGGAAGCTGAGAAGTTACTACTCCAGCAGACTCCAGTCATTGTAGAGGCAATGGTCTCCAAATGGCTGTCTCCACTACTAGCAAACAACTCACTACACAGATTAGAGCTCAAGGGCATTGTTCTTGCCTTTAAACGATTTCATATGGCTTTCTCAACTGGCCAGTATGTAATTAGTATTTCTTCCCCCAGAGACAAGCAACCCCCGGACAACAAGGCAGACACAACCTATGCACATGCCCATCTCCCAAACTCTCTTCCTCTACCCTCCTCAGCACTAGAGTTTCTGTTTATTTTTAGACCTTGGCTCCTTCCCAGGGTGAATAAAAATAATGTTTGTTTGTTTGTTTTAAAAAATGGATTTTTAAAAATTTAAATCAGATTTTGGAGGAAAAATCTTTCTAAATATAGTTTTCTATTTAAGTTACATTATAGTCCAAAGGCTATTCATCAGGAAATAAGGATTTGTTTTAAGTTTTTCATGTGTGGTGAAATTGTTTAACCACGTGAGTTAACAAACATGGATACATATGCTATAATGTTATTGTTTTAGTTAAATAAATTGTTTAAATTGTTATTAAGGAAACTATTATTTTTCTCCTTCCAATAAAGGACAGCAGAAAAGTTGTCCAAATATAAACAGTTAACTTATTAAACCTCACAATAATTTCATAATTATCTGTCTATGTATTTCTAACAGTATAACCAAATCAGTAATTTTTGATGTAACTGTAAAAACTACTCTGAAAATTTATTATTCCAAAATGAAACCTTCATCTGGTTGTAAATATTAAGATTATACCAGCAAGAATGCCTTTCTGTAAAAAAAAGATTTAAATCAAGTCTTACTGACTACTGATTGAAATTGATTTGATTTAAATCAAATCCACCCTGCTCCTTCCCAAGCGTTTCTTGTGCTGCTTTCATCTTTTGGTAGGCAAGAAGCCGCACAGGTCTCCCATCAGAACCCTACGCTTGTCTACCATGAAATACAGAGGAGAGGTCAGGGCTGGGTTAAGATCCAAGGAGGCAAACCAAACAGGGCCAGTGGGCCACAGGTCAGTATGGCAGCACATCTCTTTTATGGAGACGGTCCCAGCATCTCCAGTTGGGCTGGGAGAGACCCCCTACCCGAAACCCTGGTCAAAGCCAGTCCAGAAGTCTTGAAAGTCCTACATTGGCTCCCAGTACGTTTCCGAGCACAATTCAAAGTGTTGGTGCTGACCTTTAAAGCCCTAACTGGCCTCGGCCCAGTATACCTGAAGGAGCGTCTCCACCCCCATCGTTCTGTCTGAACACTGAGATCCAGCGCCGAGGGCCTTCTGGCGGTTCCCTCGCTGCAAAAGTGAAGTTACAGGGAACCAGGCAGAGGGCCTTCTCGGTGGTGGCGCCCACCCTGTGGAATGCCCTCCCACCAGATGTCAAGGAAATAAACAACTATCTGACATTTAGAAGATATCTGAAGGCAGCCCTGTTTAGGGAAGTTTTTTAATGCCTGATGTTTTAATGTATTTTTAATCTCCTGTTGGAAGCCGCCCAGAGTGGCTGGGGAAACCCAGCCAGATAGGTGGGGTATAAGTAATAAATTATTATTATTATTAGTAGCAGCAGCAGCAGCAGTAGTAGTACTGCTCTAGACAGGCCAATGGTTTGACTCAGAGTCAGGCCCCTTCCTAGGTTCCAGTGGCAGGTGGACGTAGCAGAGGAGCCTGGCTTGCTGAGCTTCCTTCCTTATCTCTGGCATCAAGGGAAGCCCAGGCTGCAAACCAGGCACAAACACACCAGCCCCGGAAACCCTCCAAGTCCTCGGGGGGCCACTTGGGTTTAATACTCTCCCCTCTCCTCCTCTTCCTTCTCCTCCCAAAGCCTCCAGGCTTCAGTCTCGGAAGCCAAGTGAGGCATCCTCAGGTAAGAGACATGCCCCCAGCAGAACCCCCTCTTCCTTCCCAAGGCTTCGTTGCTCACCTTCTGAGCCAACCCTGCAGCAGCAGCCATCTTCTCCTCCTGTAGGTCAAGCCGGGCCCTTCCCCGTCCTCGAGACAAGAGGAGCGCAGGCGCAAGGTCTCGGCGCCGGGCACGCTGGCGCAAGGCTTTCTGGGAATCGTAGTTTCTGTAGAACTACGGTAGTCGCCCGAGTGGGCGGGGCGGGAAGAGGCAAGGCGGAAGACCATAAGTTTGCATGGAGGGCGGCACGTGCGAGTTTGGGATCGAACGTTATTTTTTTTTCTTGGAATCGCAAGGTTCCGGGGAATGCAGCTTCGTGTTCCGATTACTGTATCCTGCTTTGCAAAGCGCCAAAAGAAGAAAGTGTGCTTAAAGGAAACAAGGCAAAAGTTTTGTGTTTTTTTTAATGCATAAGTGTAATTTACGCCTTAGGGAAGTTTTTAATGACTGGTGTTTTTTTGTATTTTTAATCTTTTGTTGGAAGCCGCCCAGAGTAACTGGGAATACCCAGCCAGATGGGCGGGGTATAAATAAATTATTATTATTATTATTATTATCATTATTATTATTATTATTATTAATTATTATTAGCTACCCTGAATTTATTACGCGCCCTTTTCGAAGCGGAGTTTAATGCTTATTACGCATGAAGGCATACACATTGCTGTCGTACTGAATATTAGCACGCTCGTTTCTCAAACATGCTGTAAGTTTTCATTTTGTTTGTCAAGTGACTAGTAAGATCCTCTCTGTGCTGCCAACCTGGTTTCTTTTAACCATTATTTTTCTCACTGGTGTGACTCCTTGTTTTCAGCAAATAATAGCTATTTGCCTGCCAAAACTGCCAGGCCCCTTTTTTCATCTAAGTTATGGCACCTGCTTTCCAATCCTAAAGCCTTAAATCATCCTGGACCTGAGTGAAAGCATGTTGTAGAGTGTTCTATCGCTTGCCAGAGTAACATCTTGTCTACACATGCATCAGAATCAAGTGGCAATGAGGTGGCAAAATATTGAGGTGGCAGAATGGATGGTTTAATGGACTCAAAGCCAATATGGTCTGTAAGTGAAGTTAATTTCACAAAATACTTAAATTTGGTTTAATCCTTTTTAAAGTGCCTTTCCCTTTCCTATAGTTCAAACCACTTTTTTTAGTACAGTACTGTACTGTCTTCTGTAAACTTCATTATCTCTTTCTCACACGCACACACAACCAATTTACTTTGTTAAGAATGTCATATTGTGGTGTCAGTAATTCCTAAATTGGAATTCCTAAACCTATACAATTCCTTCTCCATAGTGAATAATATTACGATTATACAAGCAGTTACCTACTGAAAGCTATAGTGAGTGGAGGGGTTGTAGTAGGCAGGGATTGGGAAATGATTCTCTCTTCCTTTGTGTGACCTTCCCTTGCTCCACTCCCTCATGCATTCACAGAGTTTCTTAACCCAAAACCTGCTGCCCCCATAGCTACCAGCCCATTTAACCTGATAAAGCAGAGCACCCCTGTGAGGCTCAGGCCTTCCAAACAGAACTTCAGCCAGGTCTTTGGGGAATGACTAACATGGCTAGGCACACATCCCACCTCTCCATCCAAAGACATCCAATCTGGTCTTTGTTAGAAAATACTTTGTTTTTGTTGTTTGAATGATCAGTTATGCTTTTATCACTAGATTTTAATGTAGCTCTGTTGTTTCATTGTAAGCCATCATGGAGTCTTGTTAATTAAATGGCCAGGTGAAAAATAACTGATCAGCAGCTTCAGCATTTAACAAGCACTGACATTCTGTTGGGAAGGCTTTGCTTGAGAAGGAAAGCCAAGTGCTTTAGGTATAACTGAATAGTATGTGAAGGATTTTGTGGGTGGAGGGTGCAAGAGTCAATGACAACATGAGTAATTATCCTTCCATCCCAGCCTAATGTAGCCAGCATCCCTCTTCGCCCCCAGCTAGCAATGTATACTTAAACATTGTGTTCCGTATACATGTGTATCAAACATGTATTTGTTATGAAACAACTTAGGAGTGGCATAGGTGGGCTGTCTTGCCTTAATTCTGGTCTGAGGTCCGCATTTCTTCAACTTGCACAGTGTAAATTGTGCAGGAGATACTTTGAACACTAGATGTTGCTCTTGTTACAGATTGAGAGGCCTGATAACTGGCAGAGCCATATTTGGAGATTACATTACTGTAATACCTTAGCCTTGATGTAAATGCAGGGGGGGTGGCAAATAATTTAGGGCCTCTCTGCTACAGGTAGCAGCTAGCATGTTGGACATTATAATCATTGCCCCTCCCATCTATGTAGCAGCTTTAAGTAGAGAGGCAAGAAGAGATTGAAGTTAGTGTGACCCATGAGAGAAATTGAAGCTGCTTTATACTAATGGAAAGGGCTGTGGCTCAGTGGTAGAGCACATGTTTTGCATTTTGAAGTTTGCTAGGTTCAATCCCTGGTATCTCCAGGTAGAGCTGAGGATGTGAGATGGAATGTGGGTCTCACATGGTAGAAAGCAGCTTTTCTATGTTCCTATGAACCTTCTCACATGTTGAAACAATGCACAAGTGGGATGCAGGGCCACAGAGGGTAGCCCTGACCCCTGCTGGCGATGTGCTCAGAGACTATGAGGAGCCCTAAACATGTACCGAATCAATGTACACATGTAGAGCTTCCTCCACAAAAGGAATCCCCTTGCATGAAGAGTTCTGTGCACATATATTCCTACATGCATAGGCCCCTTGTGTGCCAGCAGGGAGGGCCTGGTGCACATGTTGGTGGCCTGGAAGGCATGGTTGCCAGGCACCCCTGTAACCCCCCTTGACATGTGTGTGGGGTATAAGTCTGAGATTCCTACTGCATCAGACCATGGATCCACCTACCTCAGTACTGTCTCCAAGGTCTTGGTCAGGGGCCTTTCCCAACTGTACTAAGATTGAACCTGCAACATTCTGTATGTTAAAAGCATATCCTCTGTAGCCAGTAGGCCTATACCTGAATAAGGAAGTAATGCATGGTTGTGAGGCCTACTTGTTTTCCTTCTTCCTTTAGCATGCTTGCCCTCAGCTTCCTGCTTCTCTCTCCCATCTTCCAAATGGTTTTAGACAGCAGGAAGGGACAGGTTGTTGGCCAAGAATGAAGAAAGACCTTGATGCAGTGCTATTTTTCTAGAAAAAGAGCTGCCGGAACTCACCACAAACACCTCCCTTGTTCTCTTACAATGGCAATGGCGCCCACCTGAGAGGTACCGGAACTGAGTTCCGGCAGCTTCTGGCTGAAAAAAAGCCCTGCCTTGATAGTATGTGCTAACTTTTGTCAGGCACATGCCACCACACATGGAGCCATACAGAGGAGCTAATCCTGATCCCTGTAGGCAGATTAGAATCAGCAGTTTAGAATTAGCAGTGGTGTGCATCTGAAAGGCCAAAGGGTCCCCCACCCTTGTTCTAGTGCCATAAAGGCCGAGCTTACTGTTGTTCATTTTAGCTCATGTAACAAGGCCTGATCAGAAGATTTTTACTGGGATGAGGATTTATACGGGATTAGTTGTATCTCTGGGGTGTTTTGGTCCTAGGCCAGTGGTGGCGAACCTATGGCATGCGTGCCAGACTTGGCACGCAGAGCCCTCACTGCTGGCACGCGTGTCATCGGCCCATCCGTGTTCTTGTTGTTTTTTTCCATTTGTTCTCCCGTTCCCCCTCACGCTACAGCTTGCATCAGCTGTTAAAACCCATAACCTATTTTTATTTTAAAAAATTTGCCGGTAGCCGGAGATTGTGTTCAGTGATTGGTCTGTTTTTCAATTTGCTGGGTCAGTGGCTGTTTCTGACTGGACGTGACAGTGTTTCTTTTTTAACCCTTTCTGTGCTGATTTTTTGGGCACTTTGGCAGACGAAGGTATTATTTGTCATTTATTTCTGTTCTCTCCCCCCCAAAAAAGCTCCAAAACATTGGTCAGCAGCTCCCCCAAAAAAGCTCAACAACTCTGGGCGATAAATAAGTGGGTTTTGGTTTGCAGTTTGGGCACTCAGTCTCTAAAAGGTTCACCACCACTCTCCTATGCTGTGAAGGGCGTTAGGGCCAGACTAGACATGCCAGTAGCAGTTACGTTTGTTGTTCATATCTGTCTTATTCATGTGTAAAGCAGGAGGAAGGGGTAACCCAAACATTTAACATCAAAGAAGTGTGAATGTGTAGCTAGGGTTCGGGCCTTATATGTTGCTTATATTTCACATAGGTGTTGGAAACAGGACTTTCTCATCAATGCTAGAGAAAAAATGCATACTAAAACAAGTCCTGTCTCCCTGTCCAGACAAATACTTTATTTCTTTAAGGCAGATGTGCATTGGGGCACTTAAAAATAGTGTTTGTTGAATGTAGTGTAAGTTGCATTTAATGGTTTTGCCGGCAATGTCCAAGCAGCTTGTATGAAGCTGAAAGCTTGGACAGCACAATATTCATCATTTTTCTGGTGAATTTGAACAGCCTACTCACATGCAGAGGGAAACTTGGTTCATATTAAATCTAATAAGTTAAAAATTCTGTTCCCCCTCATTTGACCTGTATGCTCTCAGACTTCTAAGGCGTAAATATTTTTAACAAATCCCATGGTTATTTGGCTTCAGAAATAAAGCCTTTTTGTTTAAGATGAGCATCAACATTTTGGATATGTGTGGCTGATCTAGTAACATTTAGTAGAGCAGCCACCAAGTAAGTCTGGCAGCTCGAACATTTTGGGCAAGGGAGCAGAGCAAGTAGCCTCTGTTGTGATTATAATCAAATGGGATATGAAGCATGACCCTTGATGTACTTGGTGTTCTTATTGGGTGCAGGCATTAAAACATTCTTGTACAACCTTTTCTAATGTGTACCCCAGGAAATAGCCAGTGCCAAGCTTCTCCAGCAACAGGACGGGGTGTAACATAGCAGCTGTCAATTATTTAGTTAGATAAGTTGTTTTGGATGGTGTTAAGTGTTTGGACTGAAATGTTGGTGTTTAGGAAGGGGCCTGTTTATGGCTCCTCTGTATAGTACAGAATATTTGCTAGCTTTGGGAAACATTTAGAAATGTTGACTAACTAGGGAAATCTTCAAAACTTGGCTTATCAGAAGGCTACTGTTGAGCTTTGGCTGCCATAATTGTGGAATGACATAATAATAACTAATAATAAATTTAAAAACACAGCAATATTAAACATTAAAATGTTGTCTATCCCCTTGCTATTGCACAAGCAGCAGCAGTGAAACACAGACCTATTTTACATTGTGTTTCTTGATCAGTGGGCAACACCCCTTTCCCATAACTCAAACAAATGTTTCATTAAATGCAAATACAGAGTTATGAAAATTAAAGTACCGAAACGCTATGCAGTGCTTTTGCATTTTTGTCCTTTGCAGTACAGTCTTCATGAACAGTCCAGTTAAATCCAGTGCACATGTATCAGACATGTACCAGTGCTTGGTCTAGGCCATAATCTTGAAGAGCATTCCAGTGCACCCTCTTTGTACACCTCTATATATTTTTTCCTAAAAGGGAAGCTCTCAGAGACTTCCTCTGCAGAACCTCCCAGCCACAATTTAACTTTCCTTGTGTTCCATAAGTAGTTGGGGAGGATGGTGTGAGGTTTTTAAGAGGAACCTCTGAATGAAAAGATAGTACATGCTATTTAACCCTTTAAAACATTGCCACTCCAAATCCCTAGATGTCTTTTTCAAAACAGGGAAGTTTAAAAGAGTTGTTGGTGATGACTGTGGTGGCAACTTCTGAGAATTTCTCTCTCAGATAAATGTGGGTAGATATGCAGAACTACGTTTGAGATCCTAGCAGAGATATGGATTCAAGAAGTCCAGTCTTTCAGCCTGTAGAAACAAAATAAAAAATAAAAAAATTTGTTTGTTATTGGTATGAGCTTTCGCGTGCATGCACACTTCGTTGGTCTCTAAGGTGCTACTGGAAGGAATTTTTTTATTTTTTATTTTGTTTCGACTACGGCAGACCAACACGGCTACCTACCTGTAGCCTGTAGAAATGCAGCGATGATAACCATATAAATAATATTTGTGAAGTGTTTTAGATCAATTACGTGTGGTGTTTTTATTTTGTTCTGTTTGCAACTGCTTTTGCCTTAGCAGTTTCAGCGTCTTTTTATTAAAAGGGGGTGGAGAACTCCTAGCCCTTGAGTCACATCTGGGCCACAGTACATTCCTCTCTGACCTACAACTTCCCCCTCACTTTTTTCACGGGAACTAAGTAACCAACCAAAGAGATGGAACAATCTGTCTCTCTTCCTGCAGGTTGCTGCATTTCCATGCTGAGCAGGAAGGCAAAGGAGCCTCTTTCTGCTTGCCCAGCTCTTAAACTAAACAAGCTGCAGGAAGAAGAACAGAGCAATCTGTCCCTTCTCTGGCAGCCCCTTATGTTCCTGTACTAGGTGGGAAGGAATAAAAGTCTTTCTTCCCCACTGGCTCTCTTATCCTCTCATGGATGTAATTTGTAGACAGAATGTGGATGAGACCTACCTGGCTTAATGTAGAAGAAGCTATTGTGGAAGTGGAGGGGTGGTGGTTGACAAAATCAATCTTCCTGGCAAACTGGGAATATCCCCTCACTCACCCAAGTTTAGGATATTCCATCATTCTTTAGCAGAGTTTATTTTTCTTTGAGAAAAAGAAGTGGCTCAAGTAAATATAAACTAAGCTTTAATAATAAAGAAAACTGTAACAAAATAACATAATGAGAGAAAAGTAAAAACAACAACATGAGGCAAGAAACAAGAAGAGGCAGTTGGTCCCTCTTAACTGACATTCTTCACTGAACACACACTGAAGTGATGGGCTGATTCCGGAGCAAAACACACAAGCCCCGCCCACCAGATACTATGCACTCTACTATTTAAATTAGGCCTCAGTGTTTTTCTTACAGAAGCACAGTCTAAATATCTAGTTAATTGCTTGCAGTCTTCTAACCCCAGAGGCATGATGGATGGGTATAATTACACAGGACCTCTGATAATGGGCAAACAATTATCACTTTGAGGAAACAATTTGGGGAAAGGTATTTATTTTGCAGTGTTCTTGCATACACAACCCTTCAGTAAGATTCATGGGGTAGCTAAATGTTACTGTGTTTAGCCTTACATTGAAGCATTAGGATTTGCTTTCAAGGCTTGATTCCGCTTCTGTTTAAACAATGTGGGCGTCAGTCACAAAATGGCTGCCAGTAAAGGTGTGGCATAACAAAAATGGCTGCCGTGGGGTTGCTTAGGAGAGGCCGAATGAGTGTAAGCAGGAACTGAGCAGAAAGAATAAGCAATCTCTTTTTTAATTTTTTTAAAATAAAAACAATTTTATTTACTTCAAATTCACACAAAACAGGAAAAAAGAACAAAATCATACCATCATTATATCACATTTCCCCCATCTTATTTCCCTCCCCCGCCCCTCACTCCCCACTCCCCCTCTCCCACGCGTGATCTCATTACTTCTCTGTTTTATTTTCTTTCGCTATGTTGCTTATTACAATATTATAATCCTACTTTATATATTTCATCTTACTTACTTACCCCCACCCATTTCATTCCATATCTATCAAAATATCAAATCCGGAACATTGCAGTATCATATAATCCTTCACTCCTTGCCATTCCTTTATGACTTCTTGGTTTGAACGTCCTCTAATGTTTGCCGTTAATTTAGCCAATTCTATCAATTCACACATTTTGGTTCTCCACTCTATTATTGTTGGGGTTTTCTCCCCTTTCCAATTTTTCGCTATTAACAATCTGGCCGCTGCTGTAGCATATAAGAATACATTTATATTATTTTTGGGAATATCATCTGTAATTATTCCTAATAGAAATGATTCTGGTTTTTTTATAAATGTAATTTTGAATAATTTCTTTAGCTCCTCATAAATCTCATTCCAAAATCTACTTATAACCTTGCAACCCCACCATAAGTGATAAAATGTGCCCTTTTCTTTTTTGCATTTCCAACACTGATCAGACTGATTTTTGTATATTTTTGATAATATCTCTGGGGTGATGTACCATCGGTAGAACATTTTTAACATGTTTTCTTTTATTGTTGTACAGACCGTAAATCACATTTCCCTTCTCCAGAGTCTTTCCCATTTTTCAAGCTCGATTGTGTGTCCCACATCCCTTGCCCATTTGCCCATGGGCAAAGAATAAGCAATCTCATGTATTGTGGATTTTTGAGGGAATATTTACTGAGACCTTTCGTAGGCATAATAGGAAGTATTGGCAGGCACACTGTCACTCATGAGGGCTGTCATGAGGGCAAATAGTGTTGGCCTTTTAATCTGTAAAAATCCACTTTAATTGTGCAAGTCCCAGCCCTTTCATCAACTCATTTGGCTCTTCTGAATGCCTTTCCCCTCCCCAGTCTTCTGGAAATATTTATGGTAAGTACCTGTTTACTCACCCACACACTAGCCTGGAAGAAATACCTCCAAATGTCATAGCGAACTTCAAGAGAGCAGAAAAACAAGCAAACTTAGCATGCGGAATTGAGGACTGCTTTGGCAGCGTCTATCTTTAGCTGCAATAGTGAGTCACATCATTGTGATCTGACTGTATGGCTAGGCTGAGGTAATACGCAGGCCAGGGGACTGAGACAAAGCATGATGGGATTAAGCTGTAAAATTCCACTACTCTCCAAATCAGGTTTATGGGGACTTAAGAGACTATGGTTATTTGTTTTCAGTCAAATAATAATTACAGAATGTCATATAATATGATGTAGCTCCACACATCTTCAAGGAGTTATAAAATAGAATAATATCTGGAACCCACCCAAAATTTCCTTGAGCAAAGTGTGTGCATTTCTGTGTATCTCGATCTGCCAAGTGTCACGTCCAACCAGCCCCACCAGCCACTCCAAGCTAATGCTGGATTTTCTTGGATGGTGCCTTGTTGCTTAGCAACATTGCTAGGCAGCAGGGCTATACATGATGCACAGAACTGGCTACTGTGTTGTGCAGGGCAGATTTCAATTACTGTTTCTTAAGCTGTAAAATATTAATTCGCAGTTTGCAAATAGAAACTGTGCTCAGAGATTAGGGGCCTACTTCTGCTGCCCCCACCTTCATTGGCGGCTCGCAAGCTCCTGTTGACTTTAGTGGAGACTACAGGCAGCCCCAGGGGGAATTTGGCCTCAGACATGGAAAACATGGGATAGAATTCATGAGATACAAATACATTCTCATGCCTGAGGTAAAAGAGGCTGACGTATGCAAACACTTCTCAAGGTGACATCGCACAAATTATGTGGCATTTATGTACAAGCACTCAAAGGGGGGGGGAATAACCCCTATTTTTCCTAGTTGCATGAACATGTGATTGGGAAGGGTGGTATTCAGAGGGAGAAAGCAGAGATAGATCTTTGGTGGAACTGTTAACTCTGATTGATTGCATTCCTAGTCAGAAGAAGAAATTATGGACAGTTCAACTATTCACATGACTTAAGTCTTAGGGTGCACCACACTGCGTTCGTATCTACTTGTGTGTCATGTTAGGCCTTACAGTGCATGGTTACAGGAAATCCCTGATTTGCATGGGGCTTGTGTTCCAGGTCATTGTGCGCTGCATGAAGTTGTGTGCAATTGAAACACCCTCCTCCGTCCTACCTCACCCCGCCCTTTTAGAGACAACTATTCCGGGCAGTGCTTTTTTTCTGGGGGTACACATACCCCTAAACATTTTTTGAATCTTAAGTTTGGCCTCATTGAGGGGGAGTATTTCAATATGAGTAGGAAAATGAGAGTAGCCCTAAACATTTTTTTAGAACAAAAGTACTGCTTCCAGGTTACTTCCGGGTTTGGTGCTGTACGCATGTGCGCAATTGTGCACATATTGGTCGTACCTAAAATGGGGGTTGTCTGCACCCACATAGATACAACATCATAGCTGTGATCACAGTTGTTGAGCTGTTTTTCCAAAATCTCAAAAATCTACACTCCGACATGAGTTTCCATACATTCGGATTTTCCCAGACATTTAAGCGATTTCCGTCCACACGCTGTTTCTGATGCCAAATCCCAAATCCTGGATGTATGGCAGCCCTACTTACTGAGCCCTTTGCACAGGTGCAGTGTTGGAGATCTGTAGTAAAGTCATTGCTGACATGAGTACTTGGGTATAATCCTATCGTGCCTTGATAGTAAAAAGTGCTAAAATAATGAAATGCAAGGTGTGAACCAATGCTACCAATCCTCTAGAAGGTTATTAAAAGGGGTAATCATACAATATAATGATGGGAAAATCTATTAGCTCATCAGCCCCCTGCCAGCACAATACTGTTCCCTACAGGATATTCGCCAGCACTTTTTCCAGTCCAGTTCTAAATTAATTTCAATAGCTTTGGCAATTACCATTCAAATCTCTTGCAGTGCATATTCTCCATGAACCCTGTTCAAGTTAGCAATTAGCAATTAAATATTAAACTTGCCTTGCTATGACAAATATGCAAAGTTTGGAAAATCTATGTACCACATGAACAATGGGACTTAATTCCAGGCATACCGTTTAGGATTATGGTTCAAGACTACCATCTGTTGGATTTAAAAATCAGTTTCGTCGTTTGGGTTGGTTCTGGTTCTGGTTCTGAATCTGGTGCTATTTCTCGATAGTCATATAGCAGTGATTGCCAGGAATGCTTTTAATCAACTTAGATTGGTTTCAACTATGCATTTTTCTAGAGAGGACAGACTTCATTTGTGTCTTAGTAATATCTAGGCTACTACAATGCAAACTGCCAGCATTTTACAATAGGGTTGTACACAAAGCCATAAAAGGAAATTCTCACAATTCTTTGCACTATCATTTTTTTCCCTGGTATCCCCCTATTCCAGAACACACACACACCTGCCAACATTCCTGCCAAAGGCAAGCCTGCTTCCCTTCACATCCTTTCCAATGCTTTGGGGATATAATTTTCAGCATGTGTGTGTCAGCTTGACGAGAGTACAGTATGCAACATTTTCACAGCATTCTCCCAAATGTACAGCAACAGAGATTTCATTACCCACAAGTTTAGGATGTCGAGTTTCTAGTGCAACCTTCCCCACGCTGGCTGGGGCCGATGGGAGTTGTAGTCGAAGAAAAGAAAACTGGGGGAGGCTGGGATGAGGATTGCAAGCTGAGTGTCTTGGCAATGTCAGGGTGGATGTTGGGAGCAGATCAACAATAACTCACAAGGTGTCTGTGAAGTTAACTCTTTATTCAGAGAAACAAAACCTGGGCCTAGTGAGCACAGCAACTCTTCCCAGTAGGTCTTGCCCCAATGAGGCAGTTGCGACGACTGAAGTCCCCGCCGTTCCATAGATCTTAAGTCTCCTTCCCGGTTCCTTCCCAAACAATCTGAGACTCCGACGCCTTGTCTGTCTCTGTTCCACCCTCTTCATACCTCTGCAGGTTCTGGGAGACCAGGGGAGAGAGGAGCTAGTCGCAGCAGGAGAGGGAGACCCCCTGGCCTCTTCAGCAGCCTGCTATATCTCTGCCTCTTAGCCCCCCTCTTCGCCAGCCTCTGATTCTGGACTGCTCACTGCCATAGCCTCTTCCTGCTCACTAAGCCCTGTGACTTCTTCAGCTTCCAACACCTCCTTCCCCCTGTCTGCTCCCTCTCACCACACATCCTCACCCCCATCCCCCTGGCTCTGAGCCTTCTTCCCCTGGGGGTTCCCCAGTTGGTGCCTCCCATCACTCCTCTGCACCCGACCAGTCCATGACAGGCAAGCGCTGGAGGTTTATTCTGAGAGAGGACTAATGGGCCTTTCAGGACCTGAAAGGAATCACCTACAAGTTTCCTTTCAAAACCTGTGTGCCAGGATTTCCTTGGTTTGGAAGCAGAGGACTGACCTGCTGGGAGCCTGAAAGGCCTTGCCCGGCCTCTCTCCACCTGGCTTGGGGCAGGGCCTGACATGTGTGTTGTTCGATAAGAGATTGAGTGTTTTTTTTTGGGGGGGGAAGGCTCGTTTAATTTCATTGTACACAGGTTGTACAATGACAAATAAAGGTGGTATTATAAAGGCCTGCTGCTGCTGCTTGACAGGGCTCCTTTTTTAAATTGTTTTTATTTTTTATCTATGTCGTTTTAAATTGTAATTGATGTTAATGTTGTATTTTTAGTTTTAGATTTTATGATTTATGTGGAAATTGTTTTCCATCTGGTTGTGTACCTTTTGATGTGTTTAATTTATTGTTTGTGACTTTTGTTATGTTGGTAATTATGTACATCTTGTCATGTTGTAAGCCGCCTTGAGCATTGTTTTAACTATGGAAAGGCGGCATACAAATAAAATGATGATGATGATGATGATGATGATGATGGACAGTACACAATGCTGTATAGACAAATGAACAAGACGTTATGGTGGAGGAACAATTAATAGCCCAGGACATTAAACCGTAATGCCATGATCATGAGCTTTCTCATCTACTCTCTAATGTTTTGAATTGCGTTTCTGCATCAGTCTAATAAATATATAATGGCAACATTTGCCACCTCCTCATACTTTTGCATAATTGATAATAAAACTGCGGGAGACCGGGAACAGTCATATTTCCCATTATCTACAAAGCTAAAATGGAACCAATCCGGTAACCAATTTAACAGCACATGAGCAAGGTAACCCTTACATCAATTAATTTAAGAATGATCAAATAAATCCAGGGTGGATTCTCCATGAGTCTTCTGTAACTGCAAAAGGTATATAAAATTGTAACCTTCTGAATGTTAGAGCCCTGTAGCAACTATTCAGAACACAACACTTCAGAATATGCAGATTTGGGGAATGTGACATTAATTTAACTAGTAGCGAATTTATAGTTTGTGTCTGGGGTTTCAGTGCTCTGAATGTGTCGAGTCTATGGTCCTTGATTCACAGACCTCTGCCATATCTCTGAAATGTCACAGGCTAATGGTTTAAAAGCTATTTTAAAGTGAGCTGATACTGTAGATGTGCTATTTTGCCAGCAGCACAAACTGGTCTCCAGTTAGCTCACTGATTCAGGATTTGTTTTCCAGAGAAACACAACTAAGGCAATATCACCTGTGAACTCCCCGCTCCAAGGAAAAAATAAAAAGCAATGAGATGTTGTCACTTTTTCCATATTCCCATTACAATAACCTTGTTGGTTCAGGGAAATTTCCTGGGGATTAATGTCCAGCTGGAGTTAATGGCTCTCTCAGCTGTGCTTCAGTTCCTCCACACCCACTGGCTAGTTATTAATCCGCAGGAAATGCCTGGCACCTAAACTGCGATTGCTAAATGAAACTGCTGTCTGACAGGAAAAAAATAAACAAATCATTAGAAAATCCAATTAGCTGTGCCACTTCAAATTACAAACCTACAAACGCCTCATTTCAGTATGGCATCGAGTGTTGGTTCTCCTTTTGTGCTGTTTTTCAGTGGGGTATCCCCATTTCTAACAATTGCCAAAGGAGGGAACTGGGTGGGTTCTCCACTGTCGATCAGCTGATCATGGATGGCTCAAATTGGTAAACTTCCTCTCTCTCTCTCTTTCTTCTTTTCTTTAAATGCATTTTTTATTAAAGATTTTCTTGGTTTACAAAAGTATGTGCAATGTCTCATTTTTCAAGTTACATTTTCTACAGATCAGTTTCATTTGTTGAGACATTAGTGTTACATTAGGAAGAAAAGGGGGAAAGAGGTGGAGGGGGCCATGGTGAGTGGGGGTGGAGTCGGGTGGCGATGTTTCTTTTCTACTTAATGTATGTGTGGGGTTTTGTGTCAGCGTCGCTTGTGCGGGTTCTCTTTGCTATTCACTTGTGTTCTTGTGGTGGTGAGAGAGGTAGGGGTTGGCCTAGGGTGTGGTTGATCATTTGTGATTGGCTGTGGTGAGCTTTGTTTTCATGTGTGAGTGGGGTGGGTGGATGTTTTGGATCAGGTTAGCCATATTGATTCATATGCTGTTGGTGGGTTATTGTTGTTGTCTTGTTGGGTTGTGTATTTGACAAAGGGGAGCCATACCGGGGTGAAGGCATCTTCTTCTATTTGTCCCCGTGTCAGTTTCAGTTTATTGGTTAATTTTTCTAGTAGGGCTGTTTCCCATACCATTTGGTACCATTGGTCCATGCTTACTCCTGACAGGTCTCTCCAGTGTCTGGTTATGATGCTTCTGGCTGCTGAGTGTAGGTGGGTTATGAGCTCTTTGTGATGTGAGTGGGCATTATTGTTTTGGAATATGTTTAGTACCGCCAGTTCTGAGGTGATTTCTAATACGTGCTTAGTTATTTTGCATATTTCTTTTATGGTTGTTGTCCAGAATAGTTGGATAATAAACATCATGCATGCAAGGCCAGTTGGGGGAAAAATAGGTTTGGGACCTTTTGAAAAGCTTGCAGTGTAGACATTCGATGCAAGTGCAATGAAAGGAAATTACATAGCCATATAGCATATGCACTCTGAACTAATTTTAAAGTAAGGAGCTACTGACCCTGAGAAGTTGGTTACTTTCAACATTGTACTTTTTGAGTACAATCAATGCATGTCTGGAAATATCTGGATTGAAGATTGTCTAGAAAGAACCTGAAATGTCATTTTAAAAGTTGGAGTCCAATAACATCTGGAGGCCAACTGTTACCCCATCTCTGCTTTATATTATATTAAGGTCTCCAGAAAGGCACTATAAAGCAGGAAGGTATCAAATGGAAAATGGAGGTGAAGTTGTACACACATATACAGCAGCAAAATGCAGTTGCTTTAGGCAAGAACCTGTTAGGAGGATATGTACAGATACGTTCACAGGAATTATTACATTTAATTGAATATTTGCATTAAATGGCATTTTGCATATATTTTATCTAGTACTTTTGTAACTTTAGGGGCACACCTTTAGTGTCAAACACCAGTTTAAAACATTTTGAAATATTAACAAGATTTAATTCAGGACCCTTCCGTCCAAGACACAAATTAATTGCTAAGTAAGAGCGGCATTGTAACTGCCAAGTAGTCTACTCAGGCCTTTGGCTAGTCTATTGTGAATGAGAAATACTTCTTATGATGTCAAATGGGGTTGTCCTTTGCTCCTTTCCTGCCACCGCTGCAGAAGCCTATATCAAATTTGTGACGTCAGCTTACAGTCACATGGATTGGTTACATGGAGGCTCAAAGTTTATTGCTGTAAAGTGACGTGGCTTTGTAGAAATATATCCATTGAAAAAATGTGGCTGTTATTTTGATGCAGATCATTCTTCTTCTGTATTCCGGCAATACCTTTATAAGACCAACTAAAACATCGCATAATTGTGTGTAAGCTTTTTGAGTTCTTTGTTGGGAGAAAGGCAGGATAGACCTGCACTGAATAAATAAATACAGCTGCCTGCTTGAAGCGAACCGTTTTCTTTGCAAGACAGGGCCACAAGCCCAAAGCAGAGTGGAAACCACAGCAAGAAGTTCGCAGGGACCTGTGCTATGAACCATCTCATAGCTCAGTGGGAAGGTGCTTTTCTACAACAGATGTGCTATTATGGGAACACGTTGAAGGCACCAGTACAAGGCAAAGCTTACCTCTGAACAGTTCAGACAGCAACAATGATTGTAGACACAAACAGAACAGAGGCAGCAAGACTAGAATGCAAACATCCTACTCACAGAGCCAATTCTTAGCCTACAAAAGTTATATAGGAGCAGATGAGAAGTACTGTACGGTAAATTACAATGCTTATGTTGCCCAATCTTGTTTCTTTTATCTTCCTTTTCTGTTGATTGCTAGTGACTGCCAATTTTGTTCCCTGGCGATCTTGTTATCAAGCTCCTCCTACGTTATATTATGGCAGTTATAAACTTGGGTGCTTTTTGAATCTTGAATCTTTAGCAAACAACCCTCACAGCTCCCCATGCCATATTCTGTTGACTGTTGACTTCCCAGAGGCCAGTGCCTTGGATGGGCTGATAGGCCGCCTGGCCTATCTGGAGTGTTGCTTGTGGTTTTGGGTCCTCCACAAACTTCCTCTTGGAGCCTGGCCAATTGCCTGCAGCTGCATCTGTACCTCTGTGGAGCTGTTAATATGGCCTCCAATTGCGGGGACGGGAAAGCCAGGAAAGGTTGGCCCACATCCAAGTCACCAGCTCAAAACAACAGTTGACAGTAAAGCTTAATGTACACACACCAGTGTAGGCACAGCAGCTCTTCTGAGAAGAATTGGCAGGTGGCTTTCAGAAAGGAAGGAAAGGAGGCAATTTGGTGGAAAATGAGCCTTTCATGTGCACTGGATAGATGGAAATGGAAAGAGGGAGGGGTGGAGCTATTCAAGAGGGGTGGTTCCCCTATATCCTCTCGTGCATATGGTGAAAGGCACAATTCTTTCTGCAGTTTCTTTCCCTGCTCATTATCAGAGGGCACTATGCTCTAGTCTTTGCCATTTTGCCTGGCAGCCTGCTTATCACAGGTAAACAAGCAGCAGAGAGCATGCACACAGAGAACCTTTCACATGACTTTGCAGCCTCTCAAAGTTTATGTTTACTGGCCTTTCTGTAAGGCGGACCAGTTCACACAGTACGTTTTTTCCTTCATGTGGGTTGTTGTTGTTGTTTAGTCGTGTCCGACTCTTCGTGACCCCATGGACCAGAGCACTCCAGTTGTATTCATTTCAGGAATGCATTTGTAGGGGTCAAATGTTTCTGTGACACGGCAATCATGATTATGACCACTACCACCAATTCCTGTATTAGTGGCAGCTGGGGAGAGTACCCCTTTGAAACATCAAACGTGATGCATGCTGTAACCATGATTACTCAGTTCCTACTAGGCATTCAATGGTTTAGCCACACTTCCTCTTGTCCTGCTACTTTCCCCCAGGGACACACACACACACACCAGTTCTCAATTGGATTAAACAACAATCAGGTTTTCTAGAAAGCGTGGGTGAAGCAGAAAACCTCTTGGACCTCTTCTTTCTAGGCTTGTGACAAGCAGAAGTGTAGATGAGCCCTTAACATGTCCTTGGACTGCGGGGAGAATATGTATTTTGCAAACTGGTTCTAAATAGAACCATGTCACAGAACTCTAAAGCATTTGCCTTCTTTCATGAACAGGAGCATTCAAAATTCATACCAGTGTGTATGAATCAGCTTGCAAGAGGTGCATTGGGCACTTCATGTAATAATTGCACACACAGCCGTTTTACTATGTGCACAGTGAGAAGAGAACCAGAGAAAGATCTGTGTCTTGGATCCTCCTGCCATGCATTGTGACCAAAGAGATACCAAAAATACGTGGTAACCCCAAGATGCTTGTCTTTTCCTGAAGACTGCAACATTCCTTTGCTTGGTCCTGCACCAGTCCATGCAGTAACATATGACAGAAATGGCTAAATAGGCCACAGATGATTGGTTTGTATTAACTGTACTAGCGTGGTATACTGGAAAATGGCTTGAGGGGAGATTTGAACTCTGACCAAGAAATACGTGGAACTCTTTGTTGACTGCAGCTGCCTCTTGTTCATGCTTGAGTAAAAGGTTTCAGGCCTCCACTCCTCCAATGTCCAATGTCCAGGTCTTATATGGCATTTCTGTCACAGTTGCTAAGAGAAAACAGATTTCCTGGTTCTGGTCATATGCCTCAACCTTAATAAGAAGAAACTACATGCAATGACAGAAAGGGCACAGAGGACATGTTCTTATGCACATATATCAAGCTCTGATTTGCTTTTATCCTCTCTTAGATACATGGGGGCATATGCGCTGCCTTATATTAAGTCAGATCACTGGTCTGTCTAGCTCAGTATTGTCTACATGGACTGGCAGCAGCTGTCCAGGATTTCTGACAAGGGTCATTTCCATACATCTAAACGCCAAGGATTGAATCTAGAATGTTCTGCATGCAAATCAGATGTTCTACTATTGAGCTATGAATTCAGTGGCTAGTCCTCTTACACAGAGTGTGTGGAAAGTGTGGGGTGAGCCCTGTGTTTTCCAACTCCACATGAGAACTAAGTGAAATTAATTTATCATTCTTTCTAATATGATATCTCAGAAGCCCGTTATCAGATTTGTTTTTAAATTTGGAAACTATACACCTAGTATAATATGGAGCAGGGCTGACTATAGTCTCATCCTCAGGGGGGTGGATGAGTGAGTGTCAATGTCTCTCGTCATTGTAAGATACAAGAACACCTCCCCAGGTTGCATAAACTTCAAAGACCCATCTTAGTGACCGTGTTGTGTTGTTGTGAATCCAGAATGCCTTGTGAGCTTGTCACAAGACTAGCAGCCAACATTAATTAAGAAGGTTATATCAGCCTATGTCGGTCTAATGAAGTAAGTGGGAGCCTTCAAAGGGTATTGTGTCAGCTCAGAACCTGAAGTGAGAGTTATCAGACTCCTTCTTTTGTTTGATGTTTCTGAAACATTTGAACTTCCAGAAATAGCCTGGGCAGAACTTTACTTTACATGCAAATGTGGATAATGAAAGCCCAAAAGCTTCTTCTTCTAGGGAAAGCTGTTGCAGAAGAAGGAAGGGCATTGCTTAGATCAGGGGTTGCCAGTTTCTTTTTGGCCTATGGGCATGTTTTTGAGATAGTGCCATGGGCACCAACCCCTTGGGCTGCTTATCTTCCCCTACCCTGGATTCTCACCCTCCCATCAGGTGACCAAAGAGAAAGTGCACACACGCTATGTTCATGTACTTTTCAAAGCTTAGATTGGCAGCTTGGATATCGATCTGAGCCTTGAAAAGCACATACAGTGATACCTTGGGTTAAGAACTTAATTCGTTCTGGAAGTCCATTCTTAACCTGAAACTATTCTTAACCTGAGACACCACTTAAGCTAATGGGGCCTCCAGCTGCCGCTGCGCCGCCACCACGCGATTTCTGTTCTCATCCTGAAGCAAAGTTCTTAATCCGAGGTACTATTTCTGGGTTAGCGGAGTCTGTAACCTGAAGCATCTGTAACCTGAGGTACCACTGTATCCGGAGGTACCACTGTACAGCTAAAAGTAAGTGGGTGATACTGTCACCCTTCCAACTTCCTCCTTCAGCTTTGCGTAGTTTTCAAGGGGATGAAAGGTCACCAGCATTGCTACCTCCTGGGAAAGAGGGAAGAGGGTGGGGATGCTACAAGGTTTTACAGGTGCCAGGGGAAGTCCCTGAGGGTGCCGTGGTGACCCCAAGCTTAGCCTTTCCCATCACATTTTGGCTGAAACTCCCACCCAAGTCACTCCGCCCCCCCTGCTGAGGTTCCAGATAAGCAACTGAATGATAAATATACATCTGGAATCCCACAAGAGGGAAAGCAGCTAGAGTACCAGTGAGGTTGCTGTGGGGGAAAGCAAACAATTGTTGTTTGTCCACTGCAGATTCCTCCATCTTGAATTTCTGTTGCTTAGGACAGTATGGGGAACCTGTAGTCCTCCTGATGTTGCTGGACTCCTATCAGCCCCAGCCAGCATGGACGATGGCCATGGATGAAAGGAGGAAATGCAAGAACATACCTGAGTGCCGCACCAGCCCCATCACCGCCCAGAAGACGCCGCCAATACTCTACTCTCTATTGGCCACCCAAACACACCCAAAGTCACAGTCCTTGGGAAAATGGGCTTGGAATGAGGGGAACAAAGAGACTAGGTCATGTCAAAACCCAGATTAAAAATGGAGGATGATGTCAATGAGTGGAAGAAAGAAGAGGACCTCAGCATGTGCCAGGAAACCATTTGTTAGGTGGGGGGACGGGAAGGCTGTTGCCATTCCATTATAACAAACTAAAATATCCAAGCCACACACATTCGAGATATCAAAAACAATGGAGTTCAAGGCTTTAGTCCTGTATAAAATGGTAGCAGAAGCTCTCCTGGGAAGAATTGATGATGAGGGAGAAGATATGGAGATGAGTCCCACACTGCAGCTGCCATAAGCCCTCAGCCAGGCAAGCTTTCACTGGAAACAACAACAACCCAAAGGAGACTGAACTCCAACCAGAGCACAATCCAGCCAGCTATTCTTGGCTGGCATAACTGTCCCTGAGGGCCTGTTACCAAACCCAGCAGAATTTGAAGCAGACTGGGATTGGGACAGAAAAGGCAAAAATAGCTTAACATCACCTTTGTTCCATACTCACATTTTCTCTGAGCCAAGTACTGGGAATGAAGTGTCTGACCTATACAATGAGGATGGCAGGGGCTGTCCCCAAACTGCAGCAGGAACAGCCATCCTCGGTTTGTTTAATGTGGAGTGGCCCATTGTTATTGGATATGAAAATGTATATTCTACTTTACAAATAGGTAGAATAACTTTTTCTGGGTTTCTAAAAGGCCTGCTTATGTTTATTTTTCGAGTGTGCTATGTGTATTCTAATTTTCAACTTGAAGTTCCACTGGGTGAACTTGAAAGTTTGATCTTTTATGTATTCCCAGCAATGAACTGGAATGAGCAAGTGTGCTTTACTTTCCCATAAGCTTCTGTCAGCAGAATTAGAGTGGGGAAGCCATTACTGATTTCCCAACTCTCTGTAACCACCTAAATCTGATCCAGAGGGTTGGGGGACCCTCCAGTGCAGATTTAGGAGTGGGGCTGAAGAGAGGAGTGGAATTCGCTGAAAACGGATTCCCTTTCTATTCTGCTGACTGAAGCCATACTGAGCAGTGCCATTGGGTACAGCACTTAGGACTTACATGTACAGTCCTGCAAACGCTGATATTTCTGTGGCATGAGCGATTCCCAAGGGCCTCAGGTTCATGGTTCTCAGTGAAGTCTCATAGGGTATAGATAGATAAAAGAAAGCTGGTGATGGTGCAAGAGGGGATACCAATGACCTTTTATATCCTAGCCTAAAGAGAAGTGTATCAGTTTGATTATTTTCTGCCATTTCCAGAGAAATGCATTTTACAACTGAGCCGTTTGGGTCAATGAGGAAGTATGTGCAATAAAAAGTTGTGTACATTAGAGCAAAATATTCTTGTTAAGAACAATCTGCAAGGTACTCTGAAAAAATTATCTGTATCAATGCCTGCTGAAATTATAGCCCTTTGCATAACTTAAGAAAATCTGTGGTGTACACCATAGTTTCACTTGTCTCAATAAAGTTGCTGACATCCAGTCATTTATGGAAGGATATTCTGCCCTAATTCTTTCTGCCAGTGGAAGTACTGTGCTGGACTCACAAATTACAACTCGGGCAGCCATGCTATACCATGGCTAGGCCAGCATAATGTAGCCACAGTCTTACGCATTCCCAGCAGCCAAGCAGAAAGTAAAATAATGCTGGTAGAAAACAGAACTTAGCAACAGTGGCAGACACTCCCACACTGTGTTCATGGAAATCTTGTCACCCATTCACTGAACACAACATTGTGCACGGCAGCTGACACTCCCACATTATCTGTACATGAAAAGTATCAATCAGTCAGGCTGGCAGGTGCCTCTATGACAGTTAGTGCACACCAGCCCCTACACAAACACTACAGGTCGGAGAGGAAAGTAGCAGCACATATCTGAAGCCACAAGCTTCAGGCCTCTGGGGAAGTTGATGATTTAGATCCAAACTAGGATAAAAATCAGAGGTCTTGCAAAACTTGCCTCTCCTTTTGAGACTGGCATTGACAAGTCCCTGACTCCCCCCCCCCCCGTGAGCCTAGCTCAGGAGGACATATATATGGCATCAGATTGTTACAGCATATGTTTTCCTCCTGCCTATCTGAGAGCACATGCAGGAGAAGTGCTGCTTGCCATCTGACTTGGTTTTCTTGGCGTTTGCGAAATACAGCGGCTTACTCTGGGCATAGAAATTTCAAGATATGCTCCACTGCAGGAGAAACAAGTAAGGACAGGGTTATAATTTTACAAAATTGTCAGTGTTTTGTGGAATGCAGCGTCTACTGCTTTTTAGTAAAGGTTTGTATTTAACATGGCTCATCTTATTTATATCCACCTGGCACCATACAAAAGCCCCTTGTCTTTATGCAATACGTATGGGCCAGGATCCAAGGATCAGCTCCACTTGTTTCATGCTCCCAGAGGTACTTCTTGAGCAGAGCCTACATGTCTGCATACTCCATGTGAAGCCCCTTATGTATCCAGGGGGTTTCCTAGAGTGGGTGGTGTGGAATGGGGAACTGCAAATCAAAGGAAAAAATCCACCAGAATACCATGCCCTAGTCAGGGATCTTGTAACCAGTAGTGTTGGTGTTAAAGGGTTAAAAAGTCTGAGACGCTCTAATCACTGAGCAGCTGTGTGTCCTTGAACATCCGGGAATGTTAGATAATTGGTATAAATACTCAGTTTGTAACCGTGGGCATTGTGTGGTCGCTGAGCTGAGCTGAATGTAAAGTTTTATTTCAGGCAAGAGATAAGTCATGAGTGCTTTATCGCCTGGTTTTGTTTTGTAAATAAATTCTTTTGAGTTTCAACACGCTTGCTCCAGAGTCCCTGATTTAAAGAGGTTGCTGATTACCCTATCTTCTTCAATCCGCTGCACGAAGAAAAACTCTGCTAAAAGTAAGATTTAAGGCTTGGAAGCGAACTGGACTTTTACTTTAACATTAAACTAATTAAAGTTTAATGGACAGGGGGCTTCCGGTTCCGGCTGCTGGCTGGAGAGGTCGGGGGGAACATCGCTCCGATGTTCCCTGCCTGAAAAGGGGTGAAAGGGGTGTCTTGAGACAGCGCCTCAGCCCCCAAAACTCCCGGGAAGGGCGTCCCGGGACCGGTCGGTCCGGCGGTGGTTCGCGGGGCTTCCCTCCTCCCGAGGAGAACCTAATAAGGGACTCCGGGACGCGAGCGGGGGGAGCCTGAACCCTTTGGATCTGAGAACATCTATCCCCCTGACGGGCGCAGCTGCCAGATCTCTCCTGACCGTGCGCCGGGATTTCTCCTGCCAAATTATCAATTCGGACCTGAAGATTGTGAGTAAAATGGATGTTTTGGACTTATTTCTGGGTAAAGTGTAGGGCTTAAAATGGAGGCCAGCCCTATCACTGCTGAAGCTTAAGAGACGGGGATGCGGCAGCCGAGGCAAAACGAAAGTGGCCATTGAAAAGGAATTTGCTTCAGTGTAACCAGCCCCCCTCTCCCCCTGTGCTGGAGGAATCTGGCAAGGAATACTTTTTGCAACAAGATATCTAAATGGATTGCTGAATGGAACGATTGTATCTACATTTGACAGAATGACAGGAGCACAGATGGCAAAGCTAGATGTGCACCTATTTTTACAAGGAATGCAGAAATTCAGTGATGCTATGGATAGGATGGAGATACGTTTGAATGATGCCTTGGATAGGATGGAGATACGTTTGAACAGGATCATATCAGAGGAACCAACAACAGGATGTTCCCACGCTGCGAAGCGTGAGAACCAAAAAGAACTTCTGACTTTGAAAAAAAGATTACGCACCCGGCCGCATGATGTCAACAAAAAGAAAAAGAAAGCTAGAAACCATAAGAGGAGAATCATTAAGAAGAAGATTTTCAAACAGGATGAGAAAGTAAGAATGGATCTCTGGGACATTGACGTTGTAAGAAGATTGGGAAAGCAAAGAAGAATGCAACAGACTGTTCCCAAAGAAGTTTTGCTGGCCCATTCAGATCGGACATGGGTGACACGGCGGGTGGGTGTGGGGTGAGAGTGGTTATTTTTTTATCTTTCTTGGATTGATTTGACGGTTTGACCAAAGTATGTGGATTTAATTTCTGGTATGGTGGGAATTATAGAAGATATATAAGTTTTGTTGTGGAATATTTGAAAACCAGGTTCTGGGGCATGGGGGGAGGGGGGGGAAAGCAAGTTAAAAAAATTAGGATTTAAGGCCGAGGGGAAAATTAAGATTAGAAATTGCGATAATGAGAATGTTATAAATTAGGATATTATGATGTTAGGAGAAAAATGTTTAGAAGATGATATGTGTAAGTTAAGTTAAAAAATTAGAAGATAATGTATAAATACCAAGATAAGAACCCGTGAGCCAAGAATTATCTATGGATTCAGCAGTGAGAAGCTGTGGAAGCCATTTGATAAAAGTTAGTAATATAGATGCCTAGTCTGGAAAGGGACCAGGTACAAGCAAAGTGAGGGTTGTGTTTAGATGGTTAAATGAACAATGTTAAAAGATACCTCCGTGAGAGGGGGGGGAAGTTATGTATTGTTTCTCAATGTGAGAGGTGGGAAACAAAAGAAATTTAACCGTGTTGTAATGTGCTTATAAAATTGGAAAATCAAATAAATATTATTTTTTTAAAAAAAATAAAGTTTAATGGACAGGTTATGGTTGTTCGTGCGTATAAGAAGGAGATAAGGGTTGAAGTTTGAAGTGTTTTATGGGAAGGACTGGAGCGAAGACAGAAGCCAGCGGCCAAGCAGCTTGAGTCCTGCAATTGTGCTATGATAAGGAAAAGTTTAAAAAGGCACTGTGCAGTTTGTACTCGCTGGAAGACCCCTCACGCCTGAAGGAGCTACCTCCACAGCTGGGAAGCAGTCTACAGGAGTGTAAGTAGATGTACCTAAGCCCCTGGGAGGATGGCAGAGCCCCAAGAAAGTTACTCAGTACCGTTTGCACGGCTGAATGGTAAGAATTGGCAAGATTGGAAGGCTAGAGTGAGGGTGTGGCTGCAAGCAAAAGAACTATGGAGTTGTGTAGCAGCACCACCTTTAGAGGCAGCTGCAGATGCTTCTGCAGCAGACAAAGCAGCAGCAGAGGCTTCGCAGAAACGGGACCGCAAAGCTCAAGGTCTATTGACATTGGCGGTAGGACCAGAGCAAATGCCTTATGTTTCTGAATTAAATAATTCACATGAGGTCTGGACTGTTTTGCAGCGGTTAAATTCCAGAAATACTGCTGGGGCCAGGATTCATGCCACAAGGTCTCTGTTTGAGTTACGTCTCCAACCGGGAGCGTGTGTGAAAGAGCACATTGCCAATATGGTGTCTGTCTTTAATCAATTAAGGCAGCTGAACATTCCTTTTACAATGGAGCAGCAGTCGTATATTTTGTTGTCTTCTCTTGATAAAAGTTATGAGACTTTAGCCTTAACATTGGAAGCTACGCCTCCAGCTGATTTAACTCTGGAGTACATTTCATCACGCCTTGCAGATGAACAGGATAAAAGACAGAGGGAAAGAGGCTTATCTGCAAGAGGGGGTTGTGCTGTGCCTAGAAGTGGAGGTGCGGAGCATGAGAACACTGTAAATGCCTTTGCAGTTAGACGCTGTTTTCGGTGTGGTTCTTCTTCGCATCTAATTAGGAACTGCACACATGAGGCTAGCCAAGACAACTTCAAAGCCGTTGCCCCTAACTACCAGACAAGGAGTTCCAGAGGACGGCGAAAGAGAGGAGGAGGACGTGGCTACACCCAAGGCACACAGCACATGGCTGCAGCTATGGCGTTGAAGGAAGGGCGTGACCAGGAGAGCAACCTACGCTGGGTTATCGACAGTGGTGCGTCCCACCACTTGGTGGCGCCATCTAGTGTCCGTTTGCAGAACTGCAGGCAAATGCAAACTCCAAAAATTGTGACAATGGCTGACTCAACCAAACGTTCTTTAGAGACCGTAGGCACTGTGTTCTTGAACTGTTTGAATACAGAAATTGAAGCCTATGTGCTAGAGGGAATGAAGGGATGTATATTGTCTGTATCCGCTCTTGACAGAGATGGGTTTAAAACTGTGTTTGAAAGTGGGTTTTGCACCATTTCTAAGAATGATGTATCTCTTTTGCAGGTGGAATGCAGAAATGGTCTATATAGTTTTGCGGTTAATTCTGACTCAGTTGATCAGGTCCAGGCTGGTTGTGTAAACTCGCCTATTCACAATTCTTGCGTTCATTTATGGCATCGCCGTTTGGGCCATGTTAATTTCCAATATGTTAAAAAACAGCCTGAATTATCTGAAGGGTGCACAATGAACAAATGTTCAAAGTATTTGGATTGTACTGCATGTAAAAAGGCAAAGGTACATAGGTGCAGCTATCCCAGGTCAGGTAGGAAATCTGACAAAGTGTTCCAACTTGTACATATGGATCTATGTGGTCCGATGCAAGTTGCTAGCTTCGGAGGTTCTAGGTTTGCGCTGTGTATTACAGATGACAAGACAAAAGTCACATGGTGTTTTCCACTTAAAACGAAAGGAGATACTGCAGAAACAGTTAAAAATTGGGTTCAAGCAGTAGAACTTGAATTTGGGACTAAAGTTCTTGCCGTTCAGACGGATCGCGGTACGGAATTTACCGGATCTGTGCTGCAGAATTTCTTTAAGAGAAAGGGAATTAAGCATCGTCTGTCTACCCCTTATTCTCCACAAGAAGGGGGCGTGGCCGAACGTAAAAACAGAGTTTTGCAAGAGTTGGCAAACTCTATGTTATACGATGCAAAATTACCTCAAATTTACTGGGCGGAGGCCTGGACGACGGCCAATCATATTTTGAATAGAGTATACAACTCGGTGATTAATACCACGCCATACTTTGCTTTATATGGAAAGAAGCCCAAAGTAAATTATTTTCGGGTGTTTGGATCTCAGGCCTATGTTCTAACTCCAAAAGTGTTAAGGAGAAAAGGAGATCCAAGGGCTAAGAAACTCATTTTTTGTGGATATGAACCGCATGCCAAATCTTGGAGGTTTGTGAATCCAGAAGGGGATACTACAAGAGTAGTCATCAGCCGAAGTGCTGAATTTTGTGAGCAATCCGGATGGACTCACTTGCATGGTAACCCCGATATTTTGAGGGATGATTTAGGAATTCACACTGGAGAGGAAAATCCAGAGGGTGGTGAACCAGAAGGTAATGACGCACAAGGTTCAGATGTGGATTCTGACCATGCGCAAGGGACATCTCCAAAGGCAGAGAAGCCAGAATCTAGGAGTGCCCCAACATCGCCAACAGGTAGACCTAGCAGGCAGAGAAAGCGAAGCAGGTCGCCAACCACCCCAAGCCCAAGGGAAATATCAAAACGAAGGTCTTTATCCCTAGGGGCACACCCAGACCTAAAGTCTGAGACAGATTCTGACGGTCAACAGTCAGAGGGGGAACAAGAGGTAGAATTGCGTAGATCAAAACGTGCCACAAAGGGCAAACCACCAGAGAGGTTTAAGGTGACAAGTGCATATGTAAATATGGCACAGTGTGAGCCAGAAAGCTACACAGAGGTGCAACAGCTTCCAAGCTCAGAAGCTGCCAAGTGGCAGGAAGTGATGGAAAAAGAGATGGCTTCAATGGAGTCTCTCGGTGTGTTTACAAGCACAGAACTTCCTAGAGGTCAAGAAGCAGTAGGGTGTCGTTGGGTATATCGTTTAAAGCCCACTACTACGGGTGAGCTGCAATATAAAGCCCGACTAGTTGCCAAAGGGTTTTCACAGCGCAAAGGTGTCCACTATTCACAAATCTATGCCCCTACTTCAAGATCTGAATCATTAAGAATGCTTCTAACATCTTCAGCTAAGAAAGGAAATAAGCTGTTTCATTTTGATGTCAATGTGGCTTATTTAAACGCAGATTTACAGGAGGAAGTTTATATGATGCCACCGCCAGGTTTTGAGGGTGACAAACCAAACCAGGTCTGGCGTCTGCATAAATCCATTTACGGATTGAAGCAGTCAGCTCATAATTGGAATGTCTGCTTAAATGATGCTCTAGAGAGTATGGGGTTCAAAAAGAGCAGAGCTGACGCGTGTCTGTATCTAAAGGGCTCAGGATATGAACAAGAAGCTGTTCTAATTTTTGTCGATGATTTAGTGTACAGTGGAAAGGATGATAAACATGCGCAGCAATTTGCCATAAAACTTGGAGAAAAGTTTCAGTTAAAATCACTAGGCACTGTATCCGTTTACCTAGGAGTTAAAATACAGCAGGATGAAAAAGGGGATTATTTGCTCAGTCAAGAAGCTAAAATCCAGCAGTTGCTGGAAAGGTTTAAAATGGATAACTGTGCTGGTGTCAAAACCCCAATGGAATTAAGTTATGTAAAGGATGCTCAAGCTGATCACCTAGCAGAATTCAGTAATCCCGGGGTTTACCAGTCAGCAATAGGTAGTCTTCTCCACATTGCACAGTGGACTCGGCCTGACATAACATATGCTGTCAACATGTTGTGTAGACAAGCTGAAAAACCATCAATTCATGCTTGGCAAGGAGTAAAAAGAGTTTTAAGATATCTCCAGGCTACCAAAAGGTTCTGCTTAAAACTGTCAGCAGAGGGCAGCACACAACTTGAATGCTGGGCTGACAGCAGTTGGGCTGATGCTGGACAAGATAGGAAATCAGTGTCAGGAATGGCGATAAAATTTGGGAATGCATTAATTGGTTGGAGATCAAGGAAACAATCACTCATAGCTTTAAGTTCCACTGAATCTGAATTTAATGCATTATCAGATGTTTGTAGAGAGTTGGAATTTTATAAGCAACTGGTCCAAGAATTGTTTGGAGAATGTACTCTACCCATCAGAATTTGGGAAGATAATCAACCTTGTATTAAATTAGCTAAATCAGGTCAATTCAAGGCACACACAAAACATTTGGATATTCGTTACCAAAATGTATGCGAAAGTGTAAAACAAGGTTTGATAAAGCTGCAGTATTGTCCGAGCAAAGAGAATCTCGCTGATGGCTTTACTAAAGCTTTGAGTCCGCAATCTCATCAAGTTTTCTGTTCAGGTCTGAATTTGAATTAAGTTTATTGTAGCTCAGTGATACGAGCGAGAGGGGGTGTTGGTGTTAAAGGGTTAAAAAGTCTGAGACGCTCTAATCACTGAGCAGCTGTGTGTCCTTGAACATCCGGGAATGTTAGATAATTGGTATAAATACTCAGTTTGTAACCGTGGGCATTGTGTGGTCGCTGAGCTGAGCTGAATGTAAAGTTTTATTTCAGGCAAGAGATAAGTCATGAGTGCTTTATCGCCTGGTTTTGTTTTGTAAATAAATTCTTTTGAGTTTCAACACGCTTGCTCCAGAGTCCCTGATTTAAAGAGGTTGCTGATTACCCTATCTTCTTCAATCCGCTGCACGAAGAAAAACTCTGCTAAAAGTAAGATTTAAGGCTTGGAAGCGAACTGGACTTTTACTTTAACATTAAACTAGTTAAAGTTTAATGGACAAGTAGTGACTGGTGCCCATTGGGACTGGTGGTTTGGAAGGCAGGTGAACCAGCTGTAGGTGGAGGCTGAGCCATGGCAGGCAGGAGTCAGCTCATTCTAATTTTTCCTTCAACCTCTTCCCTGATGGGTTCTACAAAGGCAACACTGTGAGACTTAAGGTGGATGAAGCTGACTGACAGAGCCATTCCCTGGACTGGTAAGAATAAAGTAAGAAGAAAGGAAACTGGGAGCTGGCTGAGGACAGACTCGTGTTGGTGGGGCAGCGCCTCATTTGCCCCAAAGGACTAGCCTTCCCTGCAGTATCTAATAGCACCTCTGTGTTGTGCTTCACACTTGTCCTAGCTGCTGAAGAATTTAGGGAAGGAAAATAAACCACACACATATTGTAATACTTTTATTGACTGTGGGGAAATCCAGAATAATCTACCCATAAGCAAATTTTAGGGTTTTATATGAAATAATCTATTCAGAACAGGTGGGAGGCTAGGCATCTAATCCTTGCATCCAGTGAAATGTGGGCATGTTTAAGGGAGGTGTTCAGTGTATCTGAAGTCACATCCACTCCATCTAAAGTACATGGCTTGCCCCAAAGAATCCTATAGTTTGTGTCAAGGGAATTGTAGCTTTGTGAGGAGCAAACTACATTCCAAGGACTCTTTGAGGGAAGCCATGACTGTTAAAGAGGCATAAATATGCTTTAAATGTGTGGTGTGGTTGTGACCTGAGCTTCTACTGAGCAGGTAGAGCAAACAGTTTCTCATATATTGTGGATTTTTAAGAGGATATTTACCAAGACCTTTTGCTGGCACCATAGGAGGTACTGTTCGGCACACTGGCACCCACAGGTGCCACCATAGGAGCCACCTTGGGGCTGTGGAGACTTCAGCCCCCACAATAAAATATTTGAGGGGGCTGAGTCCCTTCAAAGTTGATGGGCATTCCCATTCAAATAGTGTGTGTGCACTGTGTCATGTGATCAGTTATGAGGGGAAAGGGCTTACCTGGGCCCCCATAATATTTTATCCAAGTTGGCATCCCTCAGTGGCCCCTCCCAGTGTAGAACCAATGGTCCGACTCAGTATAAGGCAGCTTCATATGTTCCTACTTTCCTTTTTCCCATTGAAATTTCACAGTCCCCCCCCCCCAAGTACCCAGGTGCCATCAGCCCAGCTCAAAGCTACCAGGTCCCGCTACGAGTGATCATATCAGAGAACTGGTCTTCATGCATGTGGATAGGATCAACACCTTGGCCATAAGAACCTTGGGCAGGCCATAACCAACTTCTTATATTTCAGCAGCATATCAATACAAGTGGCATAGCTTCTGAGCTGGCGTTTCCTACTCTCCAGGATTTCAGAAGTGAGGCTGGCACAAGGAATAGCTTGCTTGAAATTATATCCAGAATTAAGCCTACTTGTTAAGAAAGACACCAAGAAATCATTAGCCTGAGGAAAGGCATACATTTTGAAAGGTTCTGTGCAGTGGTATTTCGTGTATCCTCATGAATACCTTTTTCGCATCAAGAAACTAAGAAGGTCACCACAGGATTGGTCTAATTCCATTAGTTTTGTTTTGTTTTGTTTTACTGAGGCAGTCACCATCTGATTGTTTCCATTTATGATTATAGATGGTAGGGAGTGTGTGTGTGTGTGTGTGTGTGTGTGTGTACTTTTGTGTGTTCCTGATACGTTTGCCAGTAAAAATAGAAGATTTTTTCACTGTGTTTGTAAAATCTTTGTTAATCTTTTAAAATGAATTTTCATAGGGTTATTATTGTGATTATTATTATTATTGTCATGATTTCAGTTCAGAGATTGGGAAAGAGTAATAAAAAGGGATAGCAAAATACCGAAGCATAGAATTAAACTGTACTCTATGTACACACTGTACCTTTAAAGCACATATTTCCCCTCAAAGAGCTCAGGGCACTGCAGTTTGTAAAGGGGTACTGAGAACTGGAATTCCGTGTAGGGTTAAACTACAGTGACCATAATTCTTTGAGGGAGGAAATGTGCTTTGAATGTGTTTTAAACGTATAGTACAGGGGTAGGCAACCTAAGGCCCGTGGGCCGGATGCGGCCCAGTCGCCTTCTCAATCCGGCCCTCGGATGGTCCAGGAATCAGCGTGTTTTTACATGAGTAGAATGTGTGATTTTATTTAAAATGCATCTCTGGGTTATTTGTGGGGCATAGGAATTTGTTCATATTTTTTTCCAAAATATAGTCCGGCCCACCACATGGTCTGAGGGACGGTGGACCGGCCCACGGCTGAAAAAGGTTGCTGACCCCTGGTATAGTATATACATACTATTGATCAGTGGTCAACTGGCCTGGACACTTGGCTACTTTCCCGAAGGCTGTATAAATCTCCTTGTTTGCCAGTAATTGTTAACATCTCCTTGATTTAAGCAAAACTTAATTCCTAATGTGTATATGTAGCCTGAATTTCTCTTGATTGCATGTCAAATAGCAAACTCCAGTCACATCAATAAAATTTGATCCTGGTCAATTCATTAGAAAAGATAGTCAAACATGCAGTTGGCTCTTGTATACCTAGTACAGTATACCTGAAGTAGCATCTCCACCCGCATCGTTCATCCCGGACACTGAGGTCCAGCTCCGAGGGCCTTTTAGCAGTTCCCTCACTGTGAGAAGTGAGGTTACAGGGAACTAGGCAGAGGGCCTTCTCAGTAGTGGCGTCCGCCCTGTGGAACGCCCTCCCATCAGATGTCAAGGAAATAAAAAACTATCTGACTTTTTTTTATGTCTAACGTTTTACAATTTTTTATGTGCTGGAAGCCGCCCAGGGTGGCTGGGGAGGCCCAACCAGATGGGCGGGGTATAAATAATAAAATTATTATTATTATAACCACAGGCAACCAAAACACCTGTTTTTTTGATTCTGTGAAATCAGTTGCCAATTAAGACTCTGAGCCTTTGCAGATGATAGTTTTTAGCACTTTTCCGTCAAAGGAAACAGAATACCATTGCTGACACAAAGCTCTATGATCCCCACTTCTCAGAGAAGTAGGACATTCCAAGGGCAGACTTTTACAGGGTCTTTTTCCCTCACAGAAGATGCATGTGCGATGGAGTGGGACAGACACACTAGACATAAAGTGGTGTCAACATCCTTATAGCTCCCAAGGCTGCTGCTCGTTGGCCAATTGCAAAAACTTGACTCTATCTTTTTCCCCAGCAACTTTCTAAGGCTGAAAAACTGTTTGTTGTAGCCTCATCTTTACAGATTGGTATGCAGGTCTTTTTAAGCTCCCCCCCAAAAATAAGCAACTTCAAAAAGCAAGGTATAGAAAAGCCTAAAGAGATGGACACTTCCTCACTTGACACAACTCCATTTATTTATTTATTTGCCACTAACGTGCCAAAGTGGCTTCCACATGGTTTACAACCAGAAAACCAATCCATAATTAAAACACACAGCCCTGTTCACAAATATTCAGTGAACAATAGTCTCCAATCCTGTAGAAAAGGGTTAGAAAAATAAGTGAATTATTGTTATGTATAAAAGAGCTCTTGGGACACTCCCCAAGCACAACAAGTGATATTGTTCATTGCAACACAAAAGACTTATATAAACAAAGGAGCCTTTATTTTAGAAAATACTTCCATTGCTGTTACTAATGTAAAAAAAAAAATCCATAAAAGAGTATAAATTGGCTCTTTCATTTTAGAAGAAAAATAAAAATACCCACCCACTTGGTAGCGCACATAAGTAAGAGTCCAAAGCGAGGAGTTTGTTTTGAGGCATTTACAGTTTTAGGCAGCCGCTCAAGAAAAAGTGGGCAGGAAAGGAGAGAACGGATTTGGAGGAAAGGGCCTAGAAGCTACATCTTGTGCAGTACAGTCCCTTTGAAAACATTGGTGTGCTGTATTTGTATTATGTAGCCACAGATTAAACATTTTAAAAGAAGCAGGGAGCTGGAGTGTTTGCTTCATATGCACTTGGGGAGGGGAGGGGAGGGGGAGAAGGGGTGTGTGGGAGAGGGGAAGTTAAGTCTGTGAAGTCTTCCAGATCTATTTTCTGTGTTCCTGTTATTCACATGGGAAAATAACTGGGCATTCCAACCACATCATTTGGCAGAAGCAAAACCTAAATGCTTCAGTTGGAGTTTCAATAAATCAGCACTGAAATTGGCACAGCCGCATTTTAAACTCTGGGGCATTCGCTTGACTACCCTTTGGATCCCTCTGTTGTCACGAGGCAGTGACTTTTAAAATCCGTTGACGAAGAAGGCAAGGATTTGTATTCACCCTAGGAGGAACAAGTGGCATATTATTTTGCATGTTTGAGGGGCAGGAGTGTGTGTGGCAGATTCAAAACACTGAACAGAAGGCCAGGATTTCCATATTTCCTTCCCACCTTTATTTCCGCCTTGATTACTGGCATGAGGGAGAGGAAATATGAGGCCATACGTAACACGCCCCCTCCCCCTGTCGAACTGGTTTCTCTGAGGTTCAGTGTATGCGGGAAGTCTATATCTGTGTGAAGATGCAAAAGGTTAAGAACAGAGATGAGGGCTAGAGCATCACACAGATCCCGGCCCCCAACATCCCTAGTCATGCTGGCTGCTCTACAGGTTTATCAGGGTTTCCGATCGCAGGAAGATTTCAATCAAAGTGCTTAAAAAACTCTTCAGGCTTTTGTGCTAATCACATGAAGATTGGAAGAGCAGGCGGTGTTCCTAAGGACACTGCGTGCCTCTGCCTCTGCCCCAGGTTTAATCCTTCACCTGAACGTGGCTAGTGGAACATCCCATGTCTACAACATTTAACCTAACTTTTCTACATTTGGTTCTCCCCACCCTTCCCCTAATTCCACCACTTTCTAGTTTCTGCAACATGCTGCCTGGTGAGGAGTGCTGGAGACTTTGAAAGCTTCAGGACCAGCGCAATCATGAGGTGAACTGAAACCATTATCTCAAACAGTGAGTGTGGTGGGAGATGGTGACTTGCTTTCCGATCCTTCTGCTTGTCCAGGCCCTAGACATCTTTGCCTATTATTTGGCAGGTTTTATTTACCATAGACCAGCTACTATGCCTGAAAATTTAATGCACATCTGTCAAAAGTAAAAATAGTTATAGCTGCAGGTTTTATTTTTTCTTTATTGTAGTTTAAACAAAACTTCAAGCTGCTATGTGGTGGCGGCGATCTCCTAGCCACCTCACTCAGAATGCATTGCTCTGAGGAAGGATTAACCCTGGCCTTTTCTCATAGTGAGGCAGGTTTTATTTACCACAGTCCAGCTACCGGTACTATGCCAGCAAATTTTATTTTTTCTTTACTGTAGTTTAAAGTGGCAGTAGTTGAGAGAACTATAAGGCATACACTTTCCATATAAAATCATTCCTTCCGATTACAGGTTTGACCTGGCAGTCACAATGAACCTCTCCCCCTGCCCTCTTTGGTGTCATTTCTTATACACTAAGGTTAGACATAGTACTTTTCGTTTTTAGCAGATACTTGTCTTTAGCAGAGTTTTGATGTCTGGGTAGCCAAGGCTACACGGAACACTTCAAAGACCCATGCTGCCTGGTACAAATCCCACTTCACCTCCTGACAAACCCCAAATCCCTCTCAGGCACCTCACTTGAGCTTGGGATTCAAGATGCATCCAACGCTGATGAACATTCTCAAGTGGGGAATGCACAACATTATCTATCTAAATCGGGAAATTGTGTGAATATGTGGAATGAAGAACAAGACCGCTGTAACAAGTGCATTCTATTTATGCTACACATACTTACTTATACTGAGCAAAACCTGATCATTATTGCCTGTGAGTAATGCTTTGAATTGTATCATTCACCTTCCCTACCCCAGGAATGGCACCCTTGACTTCCCAGTTCTTTGTGCCCTTTGTTAATGCTCCTTGCTTGAGGTAAATTGATGTCCAGTCATGTTGACCCTTGATATACTGTCAGATTTATTAGCCTCAATTGAACGTATATGGGAAGAGGTCATAATTTAGGTTTAGCTATCACTAGTGGTGGTGTAAATCAAACTTTGTTCATAAGATGGTTAATCGCCATATTTCACTTCTTATCACTTTAGGCAAATAGCATACTATTTAGTATACTGGATCTCAATCAATCAATCTTTATTGTTACGATCTCAAATCAGCCGCTAGAATACAGTCAAATACATACACTCCCCAAAGACTATTTGGGATTACCAGCATGACAAGAAAGAGCTAGGATATGCATGTGCAATGTCACATATTAACATATTGGTTATAATTAATTACAACATTCCAGACTCAGCCTTTATATACCACCTTGCCAGTGGGTGTCGCATTAACTAGATTATGCTATCTACTGTGAGTGGTACAAGGGTTAGCAAATTATTTCAAAGATGAAAAGGACAACCTAGGCATTAAATAATAGTACAACTATGGAACCTGCAGTCCAATCTAGCATGCCACCCAAGTTGTTGATCTTCAAAAAATATTTCCATTAGTAATCTCAATAGTTTTTTTTCTGGGACCCAGAAGCTCTTTCTTTCTTTCTTTCTTTCTTTCGTTCGTTCGTTCGTTCTTTCTTTTTGTTGTCCCTGCTTTCTGACTGTCCACAAATGTTATTTCAAGACTGGATATGCTAATTCGGATTGTGATTTGCTTCAATCCAATAATTTGAATCACTGTTGGTTTTCCAGAGCACTCTTAAGTCGCTTAAATTTTGACCCACAATTTATTGACTGCTGTCCTATGGGTTAACTACTCATTTTAAGGGGGTATGATGCTGTTTCTGTCATGAAAACTTCTCATCAAATAAATATTGTGAGGGAAGCCTTTGATTTTATTTCAAAAATACCGAAATCTGAAGAGACAAACTCAGATAGCTTCCATACTGTGTGTGACTAACAGGGAGGGGCTCCCTGTGGAGAGGCGCTTCCGTAAGATCAGTCACTGCCTGCCACTGCTACCTCCCAGCTTGTCCCCTTGCTCAAAAGGAGAGAGGTGCTTAAGAGCCATACTGTTTCATGAGAGTAGGGAAGGAATGCTTCTCAAGCCTGCCAGTCTCTACCCACCAGACTCAACATTTGTTTTCCTTCACGAAACTATAGCGTGGACTAAAGCCAAATAAATGTGGGTGTGAGGTTCAAGTTAGCCTGATTTAATGTGTTTTCATTAAAGTCTTTTATTAAAGTCTTCAGTTAAGGAAAGAAAGGAGATAGTTGCTTGATTTGAAAATAAAAGATAAATTGAAGGTGACAGTAGTTGCTAACTGAGCCTAGATTGTTATAGCCTCCAGTGACGAGTCACTAACTTACATAGGAGCAGAGCATTCTTCTGCGTGTTCCAAGAGCACGAGGAAAGGCCCCACCGGATCTGACAAGCAGCCCATCTGTTCCAGGGTTCTGTTCTGCAACAGCCAATCAGATGCCTATGGGAAGCTCAGAAGAAGGATGTGATTGCAATAGCTCTCTCTTACTGTATTCTCCTGCAGCTGATATTCAGAAGCATATTGGGAAGTAATGGGTGGCCACCATGACTTGTAGCCATTAATACTCATATCCTTCATGGATCTGTGTGGTCTCACTTTAGAATGTTTTGGCTCACTTTGAGGACCAAAAGATTCCAGGGTGCTTCTGAGGGAGAGAGGGATTTGCTCTGTTTAGGGAAGTTTTTAACCTGTGATATTTTAATGTATTTTAATATCTGTTGGAGGCCGCCCAGAGTGGCTGGGGGGACCCAGCCAGATGGGCGGGGTACAAATAATAAATTATTATTATTATTATTATTACGCTGTAATTCAGCTGGTAATGTGAGCAGCATACTGCACTTAGGATTCATACGAAATATGAGGGCTGTAGCTCAGGAATAAAGCATTTGCTTTGTATACAGAAGGTTCCAATTTCAATACCTGGTGTCTGCCAGTTAGTGTTGTAGGCAGTGCAGTTATGTGCCACCCCAATCTCTGAGCGGTGAGAGACTCCAGGAGACCCTATGCTTTACTCAGGGTTCGGTTTCCTTGGAATGAAGGTCAAAGGAGACTGTGATGTCTTTAGGATGCATGGTTTTATTTACCCATATATGCAACCTATGCATAGAATAGAGTGGCTCACAGCTTTAACACCCCAACGGATCTTGCTTTCTCCATTAGGTTTCCAGAGAAGCTCTAAAGTCCAGCACATGTTCAGTGCACAGCAAGATGTTTCTCTCTGTCTACAGATTCTAGCATTCAGCTTCCAGCTCACACATATAACAGCTCTGGCTGTTGTTCTTCTCCCTAGGATCACCTGGCCTCCAGCCAGGTGTGGGGAGAGTGTATATGTGGAATGCCTACCCCCTTTCCCAGAAAGCACAACCACTCGGCTCATACTTTGAGATGCTGATGAGCACTTCACTGGCCAGCTAAAGCCATTACCTTGGCAAAGGGACTAGTCTGACAAGCTTCCTCTGGTACATTGTACCCTCACAGGTACAAGACTACAGCTTTGGAAGAGGACGCAGGGTTTCATCCACACTGACCCCTCCAGACTCATAATGAACCTCAGTTAGATGGATCAGAGGGAAGCTTCCTGTGTTCCTAAGTATGAAGGTATTGTGACATGAAAGAGGCATGAACAAAGTAAAATTTACAGGGCATCACTATGTACCGGTATTTCATTGTGATTGGGCCTCTATATCATATTACCTACACCATGATTCTACCCTAGCAAAGATGAGTCATTTTCAATCCTGCCTTAACTTTAGATCCCTAATACTAATGACATTTTATTGCTTCAATTTCAGCTCACCTTTAGTAACTTGGATACTGACACTTCAGATAAAGCACAGACGTATAGGAAAATTCCACTATGAATTCCTTTCCTGTTTTCATCAGAAAGCTCAGCTCCCATTTATCTTTACAAAAATGTTCTGTTCTTAATTGTTCCATAGGATTGTGTGACAGGGTTCTAATGTGATTTTTAAAAAAACAATAAAAAAGGGGATCTGTTGGGGGAAAGCATAGCAGTAATTGATAGTGCATGCGATTTTGGAGATTCATATTGTCTGGGTCGTGAGCAGGGTATGATTTGTTTTATGCAGTCAAATATGTAGTCCTCCATTTTGCATGGTATGCCTCATTTGAGAGGGATCAAAGTTTGCAAAGCAACTTTGGATGTGGGGTGGGGTGGGGTCTGCCACTCGGATGGAAAAAGTAAATAATCCCATACAGAGAAGACCAGGGAAAGGAGACCATGCCTCAAAAGCAGGAGTTCCTCTATTCCTCTGCCCTCCACTCTAAGCAAAGAGGTGAGTTTGCAAGGCATCCAAACACCTGTTTGTTTTCAGAGGAAAACCACTGAGCTTTGATAGCACTGCTAATTCATTTGGGCACCATGCTTATGCCCTCTGCGTGGGAGTAGTTATGGAAGGTGTTAAGTGGCATCATGGTATTCCCACTATTGCTTGTCAGTTCATTAGTTATGGAAGACACTAATTTAGGGAGTGCTTTTGCCGCCAATGTAATGAACAAGGGATGGAGATGTCATTGACAGGGACTTTGGGGGTGGCTGCCATTTCTATTGTTGGACGCCACCCCAATCTCTGAGCGGTGCGAGATTCCAGGGGTTCCAGGAGCTCACCGAGGGTTTGTGTTTTGTTTGGGGAATGAGTCACAGTGCAGACTGTGGTGTCTTTATGATATATGGTTTATTTACACATATATACAACCTGAGCCTACAATAGAGGGATTCACAGCATCAGCACCCCAAGAGGGTCTTGTTTCTCCCATAGCCACAGCCTTGGATTCAGACAAATCAAACATCATGCTCTGACTCACTGGCCTTCCAGCCTGCAGCTTTACCCTCTGGCTCTTGATCTCCTCACTATCTAAGAGCTGGAGGAGTGGCCCCACCAAATTTCTCCTCTGGCACAGAGTCCCCTCTCCTTTGTTCTCTTAATGACCCATCACCCAGACAATTACCTGAACACAGGAAGCTAGCCTAGCTTATATTTTAGCATTTGCTGGATCCAGGGGTTCGATTGGGTCTGCAACCCACAAACTTATAACACTATGTCTATTGCTATGATTGTGCTTTTTAACATTGCTGCTGCAAGAGCACTGGTGTAAGTTCCAGCATAATGGTGGCCATCTAGGCTGGACCATAGGAGAATCCTGTCTGCCATTCCAGTGATGTGCAGTGGTTGCTTGGCTCACATGATTGAGAAGCAGAGGAAAATTCCACAACTTGCTTCTCACTCTGCTTTCTGCCCAATCAGAGCTATTCTCTTAAAGAAAGTGTCGAATTACAGGTCACAGCCAGCAAGCGTGAAAAAGAAAAGGTAACAAACGTTCAGTTCTTAAAGAACAGCACAATCCCATCAAAGACACCTGATATCTTTGTCAGAGAGGAATGTTCTCTTTATGGAGAACTGTGAAAATGTGTTCGAGTATGGACCATCGTAACATTTCCTATTCTGGTTACAATTTCATAAGAGATTATATCAAATTTAATTTTTCTGCCTATGGAAACTGCTTGTGCCTTACAGTAAGCTAGATAAGGTTCACCCAAATACAGTGGTACCTCGGGTTAAGTACTTAATTTGTTCCGGAGGTCCATTCTTAGCGGAGTTCTTAGCCTGAAGTGTACTTAACCTGAAGCGTACTTAACCCGAGGTACCACTGTATAAATGCTGTAGCAATTACATTGCAAAAATAAAAAAAATAGAAAGACACTAGGAAAACATCTGTTTTACTTAAGAGTGCAAAGCCCAGTACAGATGGTCATAACAGGGGAAAATATACACATGGAGGGCAGTTGCCCCCATGGGATCCTGAATAGGATGGTGCCCAGGATGTTTCAGTGAATGCGAGTCCAATATGGCCAGAGTGGAGTCTGGGTGCACAAGACAGAGCCCAGGGACACCAATGGGATTTCCTGGGCATGGTACATTGTATGTAGATGGGGGCCCTTGCACCCACCCCTGCAATCTATTGACAACAAGTGCAGCTTATGTACGTCACTTAGCCTAGCCTACCTCACTGGGCTGTTGCAAATATAAAAGGGGCAGAGGAGTGCACAACCTTGCACTCTTAGGTGAAAAAGCAAGATACAGTACAAATATATGAAGTCCCATGGAGGCAGTGATGGCCATCAACTTGGATGGCTTTAAAAGAGGATTAGAGAAATCCATTGAGGATAAGGCTACCAATGGCTACTCCTAGCCAAGATGGCTGTTCCCTAGCTCCACTGTTGGAGGCAGTAATACTCCAGTTGCTGGAAATGGAAGGAAGGGAGAGTGCTGCAGTGCTAAGGTCCTGCTTGCAGCATTCCTATAGGTTGGGCACTGTGCGAACAAGATGCTGGATTGGATGGGCAACTGGCCTGATCCAGCAGACTCTTCTTATGTTCTTATTTGAAGATCATGTAAAGAAAGCTGGAAAATCAAGCCTCCTTGTTTTAACTGCAACATTTCATAGTCCTGATATTGAAAGCAAAATACCAAAACAAACACATTGCTGCTAGTCAGGCAGCTGGACTCCAGAGCAAGCAAGCAAAGGGACTAGTCAGTCCCATCTCTGTTGTTCAAGCGCTGCATCAGTCAGGCATAGGCCCAGCACATATCACTGTACAGTTCCCCATGAAAATTAAACAAAGAACATTATTTAAAGCAATATTAAAGCTTGGTAAGAGTTGCAGCACACACCACAATTGCTGTTTTCTGTTTTGTTTTTACAACAGTTCTAGTTGTAGTCTAGATTAGTGGTCTCCAGTAAAAGCAGAATGCAAAAAATAAATGCAAGCATAAATGTAAAAGCCAGTTATATCTTCTTTGTTAGAAAGTAGGTGCCAGCAGTGGTGGACAGAAGTCATACTTAACCAGATTATTGCAGTGCTAGGCATCAGCATCATCACTAGAACTATTTGTTTGTTGTTCTCCGTGCAACACAAAATGAACCAGCCCAAGCATGTGTCCTGTCTAATCTGAAATTTCAAAGATGAGGAATAAGCCTGGAGAAATGTCCCCCTTTAAAGTTGACGTGTAAATTCTCCATTTGGATTTGCAAAGAAGACCTTATGCATAAGGAAGTGCTGTACAAATCAGGAGGTTGTGTAGCTCTTAACATAGCTTAGCCAACCTTGGGTATTATGAACCTTGTCTGGTGCTGATGGTGGGGAACATTTACTGTTCCATCTGAAACAGCAACATTTCCTGGGTTAGTCCTGAATGTTCACCCCCAGCACTTATGTATGAATGGCATCTACCTGGCCTTTGATGTGCCTGCCTCCCACACAGCACTATTCTCAGACGACACTTATTCTATTGGCATGCATAGATCTTTAGAAATCTTGGGCTAGAAAGTTGATCAAGATGAATCTGTTGCATAGGTCAGAGCTGGCTACCAGTTCAGGGGCTGGGTATGATGTCCTCAAATAATTTTTCCTGGCCCTCCACTAATTTTGGCAGCAATAGCAAAAAAAAGAGGGGGGGACGACAAAATACTATGCTGTGTAATACTGCCCCCCTCCCACAGCTGAGAGTGTGTGGGATGGCCACACAAATTGTGGTAAGTGGCCCCCTGAAGGTTACGCTCCCCTAGTATAGGTAATCTCACGTCTCGGTGCAATTTCCTGTTATTTTCACACTGTTTCATTTATTTTGAAGAACAAAATAGACTATCATTTCACTTCAATTGATTTTATTTGTCAACTCAAATAAGAATCCAAAGTAGGTTCATTATCTCAAAAGGTTAAACTAGAATTAGCCAATACATTATTAAAAAGGAAACGTTCTATTTTGTTAGAATGTTATTCACAATTTCATCTTACACATTGGCTCCCGCACCACCTGCCCCCACTGACACAATGTGAGAATTTGTTGTGCCTTGCCAACTAAGATGCCACAGTCCTGCGTAATTCATATCGTGGGCTGTAATAATGCTGCTTCTTTCATATCCTAACACATACCCAGCCTGTACTTGCTGCTGCCTGCCAGCCAATTAATTATAATGGATAGACAAGTTGTATCAAAACATTATTCTGACACATTTTCCCTAGCATGCTGCTTTCATATTCATATGTCATGGGAAAATGTCCTATGGGAGCTGGGGATGTTTCTTTAAAAAATAATAATATATGCTGGCCTTAAAAATAAATCTGCACACCTATATTGGGTGACAAAGCTGGTTCTTACCAATTGAACACATAACCATAGGTAATACTGCCTTATTAAAAACACAAGGAAAAGATTTGATAGTCTGGAATTGACTTAGTCTGTACTCTTATATACCTGGAGTAAGTCTCATTGACCTCGTTCGGGGCTTTCCCCCCTCCCCCTGTGCACCCCACTGAAATTGGCTTGGAGGATGTTGGGAGGACCCCCAGAACAGCATGAGAGGGGAAGAGAGGGGACTCATTTCATCCGGAATGCTACAATGCTTGTGTTGACAGGACGTTCAAAGGACCATGACATTGAATTCCAGCCCCTGTCTATACCACCTTGAGTCCCAGACAGGATAAAAATGTAATAAATAAATACAGTAAAATATAATGAATAAATAATTTTTAGCAACTTAAAAAAAGGTAAAGGGACCCCTGGCAGTTAAGTCCAGTCGTAGATGACTCTGGGGTTGCGGTGCTCATCTCGCTTTACAGGCTGACGGAGCCGGCATTTGTCCGCAGACAGTTTTTTCGGGTCATGTGGCCAGCATGACTGAACCGCTTCTGGCGAAACCAGAGCAGCGCATGGAAACGCCGTTTGCCTTCCCGCCGGAGCGGTACCTATTTATCAACTTGCATTTTTGGCGTGCTTTCGAACTGTTAGGTTGGCAGGAGCTGGGACAGAGCAACGGAAGCTCACCCCGTCGCGGGGATTCGAACCGCCGACCTACTGATCGGCAAGCCCAAGAGGCTCAGTGGTTTAGACCACAGCGCCACCCGCGTCCCCCACTTGCTAAACCAAATGTGTGTGGGGTTTTTTTTTTTTAAATCCCTAATCAGCAATTAATTATAATGTGCTACTAGAGGTCTGGAACAAAAAAATCAACTTGTCTAAACACCACTGTGCAAAGTTTCTTATTGTGATACCCAATGATATCCAGTTATAAACTTTGATTCCCTATTTTAAAAATCCTGTTGCAAAAGCCACATCTCAAATCTCATCAGATCTACAGCAGAGTTAGTGGGTGGTATTCAGTGCAAGTGCAGCTGAGAGTAGCCCCTAGACCAGTGATGGCTAACCTTGACACCCCAGATGTTTTGGAACTACAACTCCCATCATCCCTAGCTAACAGGATCAGTGGTCAGGGATGATGGGAGTTGTAGTCCCAAAACATCTGGAGTGTCAAGGTTAGCCATCACTGCCCTAGACTGTGCCTGTGAGTTGCAGAACTTCCCTCAATGAGTGGAGAGCATGGGGGTAGGATGAGCTCAGCAGCTTACCACTTCCTCATGTGGAGAGAAAAACACCTGACTAGGCCATAAAGCCAGGTGCCATTCCATCAGGCTGCAATACTGGGGAGGTGGGAAGCAGAGCCGCGCTGACAGACCAGGTCCGTTAGGCCCCTCCCTCCCTCAACTGTCTTCTAGAAACAGTCCTTGGATCAGGTTGCAGCAGAGGCAGAGTTGAGAAGCAGCCACCCCATCAATTTTACTGAAAGACCAGCTCAGTTTCTCCCTGCCTCCCAACAGAACTATTTCTGTTGCAGCTGCTCATTTTTAAATGTAACTTTAAGAACTGGTATCTTTCTCGGCTTGTTTTCCATATTGCACTTCCCTTTTTGTGTCGTGCCTTTTAAGACAAAGACATATATTATGGTATGAGCTTTCGCAGATTCAAGCTCACTTTGTCTTTTAAAATTCTGTGCACATTAAGTGTGAAATTGTGGCTCTGCAACAGAATTGATAATAATCCTAGCTTTCAATATATATATATTTTTTAAAACCCATGTTTCTAGTCCTCAAATTTGCAGATATAATTTGAAAGCACACCAGCAGCATCTGCAAGTGACTGTAGAGCTCTTAAGAGTGACATTTCTCTGCCTAGTGATTTATTTACAATGAGGCAAGGTGAGTTAATTGCTTAGGCTGACAGATTTTGGAGCATTGCTAAGAATGGCAGAGTGGAAGACAGTCGGATCTGAATCATGGACCCTGGTTGAACTAGACAACCCTCGTCCCTTCCAACTCTATAATTCTGATTCTATTATTTACCGGAGGCTCTCTTGTGTAAGCTCCACTGCAGTGAACTGGAGCTGCACAAGATCTAATGGAATGTGCAAAGGAGAATTTCTAGGTGGATTGTGCCCTATGGCGTGCTATTTCGATACTTTGCCAAATGTTTTGGGTTGGCCTTGTGTGTGAAGGTCTCCAGTCATGCACTCCTGGAAACTAACATTTTGCTATCACATGCCTCCCTGTCAAAACAATCCAGACTCCATAAAACTCCAATTGAGCAACTTTAAGCAAAATAAGGAGCTTTAAACATTTAGGGTTTTTTTTTTTAAAAAAAAAATCATAATGGATTACTTTTAAGTGTAAAAACTTGGTTTCTTCAGCATCAGATTTGACGAAGTTGATACAGAGACATTGTGGCCATTTTCAACTGTTGAACACTGGAAAGTGTTTCATGCAGGTGGACTGAAGCACAAAGATTGCACTACAGGTGGGTTACAAAGAGAGAAGGGAGCTGTTAATCCCTAACCACCTGGGGATTGCTTAGCAACCACAACACTTGACTTCAGTTCTGTCTTATGCCTTGCTGGGAAAATGGCCTATAGTAGAACTGGATGCTAAGCAGATGGTTTTTCAGGAGCCCCTGCTGGGATCTGCTATATATGTGACTCATGCTGTCTAAAGAATAAGATTAGTTTTATGAAATTGTCATTAAAGGACTAGAATACACACAGAAGAAGAAACATTTGAGAATGTTGGTTCATCCATGCATGTGGCTGCTTTACTGCCATCCTCACCAAGCATGTACAAGTTTTAACATTTGCTTTTAATTTAATCTCATGGGAAATCGTGCACTGGTATGTGTCTAAGAAAAACACCTTGAAAACTGAATAAGTGTGCAAAAGATCAAAATCCCCTCTGCTTTGTCTCCCTGGAAACTAGCTTAACTGTATGCCAGGAGGCCCTGGTTAGTGAGTATTACAAGCAGAATAGCAGAAAAAAGCCAGATAAAATGTAAGGGTGGGCATAAAATCAAACTCTAAAACACCACACCATAAATGGTGATGGTCAAATATGGAGTTAACTTGGGATTTCACTATCTTGTTCAGTTTCCAAGGAGAAATAACCTGATCAATGCCAACCCAGTGTTGTTTTGGGGACAATTCCAAAGAAAAATCTCAAGAGAGACCTTGCATTATAAATTGAGTTTCATCACACCATCTCACAACATCAATCAGGTCTTTTAAATGGATGGTAGGACTGGTTGTTTATGTTGAATTTTTTTTAAGTGGTTTTAAAAGAAGAGTATACAAATTCATGGAGGAAAAGGCTAACAATGGCTACTAGCCACAATAGCTAAGTTCACTCTCTACTTTTGGTAGCAGTATTTTTGGGTTCCTTTGGGTCATCTCTTGGCAAAGTGTCTATCACTGTACAGAAACAGCAATCATTGTGTCATGCCTGGACATCAACTTAAGTAGCAACTATGGAAACTAACTTTATTTTCCATAGCCCTTCTCCTTGACCACCTCTTAACACCACAGTAATATTTTGGAACTTTGAGGTTTCCTTGAAGATGTTGCAGAAATATTTCTGGTGCATTTATACCCTTGAGACTTGAAAAAGACTTGAGACTTAATACATTGAGACTTGAACACACACCATACTTTTGGGAAACAAATGGTTAACTAGAACAACAAAGATATAAATCAGAAGTACATTTTATCATATGAAGACAAGGGAGTTCACATACTTTTATCTGAACAAATGTTAACAGCATGCTTAACAATAGGCTAATTTTATTAATTTAAAGCTAAGCATGCAAGCTACCAGTTCTACAAGCACACATGAAATGTTATGATGCAGTATAATTAGGGAAAGATGGGGCAGGGAAGGATGTCATGAACTGGAATATTTGGATGAAGAGGTGAAGGTAGTATCAGAAGGCAAATTGTGATGTGCCTGCAGAAAGCTCTGGGCTGGGTGGCATCCATTGCCATCTCGTAAAAGACACTTCTGTTTGTCTGGATATATTTGTGCTTGCCCAACGCATATTTTGGGGTGGGCACCGCCAGTTCCTTTTTTGAATACATATTCTGGCTATAATTGGTGTGCACAGATGCTCTTGTTTGTACCATGTGCTCACACTAAACTCTGGGCTAGAAGGCACTCTCCCATTTCTGGAGTGCATGCTGTCTCAAAGAATATTTTGGGGTGGGCACCCAGAGTTTCTTATTTTTTTCTATATTGGCAATTGCTGGTTTGTTTCAACATCCTTAACTCTGCCATGATGTGCCCACAGGAAGCTCTGGGCTGAGCAGGACCCACAAGTGTCTCTTAGAGGATAGTTTCCTGTTTGCTTTTGTGTATGAGTTGTGCTTACCCAAAGCATATTTTGTGATGGGTACTGCCTGTTACTTATTTTTATGGTGTTCTACCATCATGTATTTATGAGCATTTTTAAAGCATCATTTTGACTGAATAGCATTATTGTTGGGAGTCCACTGATCATGTACATATACGGGCTGGCCCAGTGTTTATTTTGGGGATCAGGGGCATATAAACTTTAATTTAGAGTTCAGGAATATATATGAACTTCCCTTGTGACAGAGGTCAGATTATACGTGTTGCAAAAGAGGCTCCTGCTACCTGTGTGTGTGCAGGCAATTCCCTTTCCCTTTCCTAGTTTGACACTACAGAAATACTGGGCTGGCGGATGCATTGGAGGAACCAAGTTGTGTTGACATTCCTGCAACACCGAAGCACCTGCGTGCGCTCGTGCGACCACTTATCGTAGGAATTGTCTCAAGCGCTGTTGCCGTTTGCGTGTGAGGAAATTTCCCTTTCCTTCCTGACGGGGATTTTACGCCGAAAGCCTGCGTAAGCGACAGGTGTTTCTGGAAGCTTCGGGATCGCCAGCGAGGCGTGTGGGAGCGCAGCTCCAACCCACGTCCGCGTCTCGTGGATGTTTCGAGAACGGCTCGCAAGCAGCCGGCAATGTGGGGGTGTGTGGGATATACGGTGTTACGTAGAAGAGGCGGCTTTCACGTGTCGGGCCAGAGCTTTGCCGCTGACTTCCCCTCAAGGGGGGAGAAGAGCGCACGAGGAAGGGGGGCGGGACCGAGTGGAAATTTCCACTCCCTGCAGTAGCAGCCGCGGCTACGGGGGGAAAAGGGCGGGACCGGCGGCGCTGCAGGAATGGCGAGGGAGGCGGCGCCTGGAGGTCGCCAAGCGCGCTTCATTCAGCTCGACCTTCAGGACTCTCTCGCTTAGGATAAAAGCGCCTCCCTTCCTTCTCCCCGGCGCAACTGAGAGCGCTCCGTGTACGAAGGAGCCCCATTCAGCGCGGGAAGAGCGGAGCGGCGAGGGAGGGGGCGCCTGACGCCATCAAAGGGGGGCGGTGCCGCCGCGGGAGCGCGCGCAGACCGGCCCCTTTTAAAAGCGCCCCGCGCGCCTTGCGCCTCCTAGTCGGCACATCGCGGGACCAGCGGCGTGTCGGAGTGGCACTTGCCCGGCACTACGCCGTCGCTCTGCTTTGCCCCTTCCGTCAGCCGCCCCACCTACTTCTCCGCTTCTGCAAAAGATGCCTCGCTATGAGCTGGCTTTGATCCTAAAAGCCATGCAGAGGGTGAGTTTCTGTGTGTGTACGTAGAAGGAGTTGGCCCTGCGCCCTCGCCCTTCCTCGCTGCCCTTCTCGCGTCCCTCAGTCGCAGCTGCTCTCTGAGCTTCCCGCGCCTGCCCGGCTTCCATTTCCCGGCCGGGCCTCCCCTTCCCCTTCCGTCAGCCCTGTGCGTCCGCCCTTCCTCTCGTCTCCTCGGCGCGGAAAGAACGCGCTTCTTCCGCTCCGCTCCCTTTTCACACGTGCTCGGGCGTTGTGGTGGTGCTGGTGGGACAAGGGCTCTCTTAAGGAAAATGTGGGGTCGGCGCTTGCCCCTTTACGCTACAACGCTTTACTCTGCCCGACCCCCAGCGCACATGTACTTCCACTTGCGAACAAAAAATAAAAAAGGGGGCAGCAGGGGAGAGAAATAGTGTCAATAGACTTGGTTGCCCTAGTTTTAAAAGGCAAAGCCCTCGAGGGGGCGGGTGTTCAGGAGCCACGGGCTGCATAGGGTCTAACGAGCCACTTGTGGGATTTTCCTTTTTCACACAGACGTGGCACGGCGGCCTCGTATCGTTCCTTGGCAACGTTTTGTGGTCGCTGCCAAAACATCCCAGTTCATTTTCGCGCATTGGGGGGTAGGGGCTGTGTACTAGTTACTGGGGTGCATTATTGCCGGGCCCCGATTAAGATTCCCTCCCGGGAGGCTTAAATTTCCAGTATGTACGGAAGCATAAATTAATTCCGTACATCTGTACCGGGGACTGCCTATAGCGGAGAACTTGTTTTGAATATTTGCCGCCGTCGTAACTCGCCGAGCTTCCGGGGTGGTGGTGGCGGCGTTGTACAGTAGAGTAGACCGCCTGCTGGGTTTCTTTATTGTCAAATAAGCGAGTGTAAATGGTAGTCTGCTAGAAAGCTGCTGGTCGGTGCTGCTGGCTGTAATAGCCCCAGTAGAGGGACCGTTACATAGAAGCCAACTCCTAGGGGCCCGAGGTCCCTTCACGTGCCCCATAAAATAATTTGAGGGGGCAGCCCTCACAAATCAATAGGCATTGTCAATCAAATACTGTGCGGTGCACCGCATCATGTGATCAATTATGTGGGGCAGGGCTTACCCCCCCCCCCAATATTTTATTCAAGTTGGCACCCCTGGCTTGTAACAGCCTTGGAGGATACACTGAAGAAGTGTGCATGCACACGAAATAACAAACTTAGTTGGTCTCTAAGGTGCTACTGGAAGGAATTTTTAAATTTTGTTTCAACTGGAGATGTACAAGGACACATGGCAGCAGCTTCAGAGTAGCAGGTTTCGGGTTCTGTGCATGATCAGGGTTGATGGAAGCACCACATTGGCTACCCTGTAGTAATAAGTTGGTTCTGTTCCAACCAGCAGTACAATCTTATCTTTTTTAACAGAGTGAAAGGATGAAAAAGGAGCAAGTATTTTAAGTGGGTCCTTTGATTCATGTTGGGTGTACAGTGTACCCTGAACTTGAAAAGGCTGTGAAACCTACTCTTTTTGCAGTAAATCTGTGTTGTAAATCCCAAATGTTCACAGTATTTGCTAGCTACATAGAATATGGAAATGCAACATAGAGAATAGGCTGCCTTGCGCTCATAAGCTTAATTTTTCAGTTCTGAACCTATTTTCATGTTGGAAGTAAGCGCCCATTTCATTGGAAGTCACTTTTATATAAAAATTCTGTTTAGTAGGTTTGAGGTATCTGTCTTAATTGCTGCTCTGTACATTCACCAGAAGAGGGTGATGAGATATGCTTATTGCTAAAGCTGTCTTCCTAGAAGAGGAGGCTTTTCATTTGACCTCATTCATAATAATCTGGTTCACTCTGCTCACCTTGTTAACTCATCAACTTGATGAGCAAATATTCTATATCTATAGTTAAAATAACTCTGATTTTCAATATAAAGTTAAGCAAACAAATTATTTTGGGATTTTTGAACTATTTTTCTTTTTAATCATTATCAATTTTCAAAATATGGTAATACAATATAGCAGCTACATTTTACAAAAATTTCAAGTATATTTTGGTTTCTCATTTTAGCGGAAGAGCACATGTAGAGGTGTAGTGGACAGTGTGTTAGGCAGGCTTTGTTACAGAGGTGCAAGTTAATAAAGGAAATAAAAAAGAAGAAAGGAAAAGACATTAAATACATGAAAGAAAGGAACAAGAGTGGGGGAAAGAACACAAAACATTTTGCTTTACCTCTTAGCATTATGAGTACATGCTGTAATTCCCCAGTCTCCGTGTGAACTAATCTGGGGAAATGGACTTGTCTTTATTCACCTTGTTTGTTTTTTCCAAAACACAATTACAGTATACTTTTCTAAAAAAAAAAGGGGGGGGGAGAGTATTTTCTTAGTTGCATTTGGCAAGACTAGTATAGACCTCTTTGTATTTTAGGGGTGCCCACTATTATCTGTTGGTTGCTTTGAGTCCTTCCATTAGTTGATTGCTTAAAAAATGGACAAATATTGTATTGCCTGTAAAGGTGCTTTGCAGTTGGACTGTGTCAGACATGTGATTTGCCATACTTGCTTACCTGCGTCAAGTAGTAGTTGATTCCAGATGAGCAGATGAACATCCAACTACATTCCATCTAGCCATGTAGTAGTAACCCTTTAAGGCAGTCATTCTCTCCTTTTCTCTTCTTCCTGCACTGTCAGCTCTGTTGGGAAGGTCAGACTCCAGAGGTGTGAATTGATAGGTTGTAGCAGGATCCCATTCCCTCACATTATTGTCACTTCATCTGTTTGGACTTTCCTTGTGTCTTCCCGCCCTACCTGCCTTCTCTCCTTCACCTGCATGAAATTAGGCTGAGAGCCTCAGATGCCCACCTCTTGATTTATGGTGACAGTAGGGTTTGGAGGCCCAAATGTGATTGGCAGCAGACCTGTGCCTTTAAATTTGAGTCTGTTTCACTCGTGTAGTGCTTGAGATGAGGACTACAAGTAGGGCAGGATGTGCAAGGGTAGATTTCAGCAGTTCCCACACACATATTTGTTTGGCAGTTTCAATTTTTTTCTGCTCTACATATACACCTTTAAAGACATGGAGCTGCTTCCATCCTGTTTGCTTGGGGTCTGTATTGTGCCTGAATTATATGAGCTTGTTCCGAAAACTTGTTAAAACAATCCAAGGATGCTGTTGCTTTTAGTCTTTGTTCTTAGTTCTAGTTTCTGCATTACCTTGTTCTTAGAATATTAAAATGTTTATAATGAGTTACTTGTAACCTGCCTTGCTCATTTTGCAGAAAGGTGAGCTAGAAATATTGGGCATAAAAGGATGAATACAAAGGTGTCCTAAAGGATCTGATATTGCTGATCCGTTACTGTTGGGTGCTTGCATTTCATTGTAGTTAGTTCTGTAATAATAGCAATGAAAAGTAGAAGGATGTGATCGTACAAGAAAATTAGTCATATGTATAGGGCAAGAGTGGCAGAAAGTAGATCATAGCGGATCACTGACCAGTTTCTGTGTAGATGATCTAGTGTCTGTTGGTTGCTAGGACTCTTGTGAAGAAATTAATGCAGATCTAAGTCTGAAACTTAGTCTAATTGGAACTTAGTCTGGTAGTGCACTTATAAATAATACACAATTGTGACAGATGCAAATGATTTTAAGCAGTATTCCCTAACTTGGTGCTGTCCAGGTTTTGATGGACTTAAGCTTTCATCAGGCCCAGCAAGCATGGCCAATGGTCAAGTATTTGTAGGGAGTTGTAGCAAATGGTCCGACAACATCTAGAGAGTACTGGATTGGAGAAGGTTGATTTCAGGGCTCGTGTAAAGGCTGAAGATTATATTGACTTGAAAAGCCAATCTGAGTAAAATAACATCTGACAACAAACAAATGAAAGGGTTACAGGAAAGAAGAACAAAATGCACCATTTTAAATGCAGAGCTAGCAGTCAATTTGCATTGTTAAGAACCCAGTTAACAGATAAACTGATTATAGTATAGCGTACAACATGTACAATAAACTATTTGTAACACAAAACTTTGCCACTATATTTTATCCAAGGCTAATGAAGGAATGACATTTTTATTTAGCAGTTTTAAACAGAACTTTTGAGTAGAGTTTGGTTTTTGTGTGCTAGAAGATTTGAGTTTGGCTGATTGGAAAGGGTTTGAAAGGGATCTCTGAGGATGATCTCTGCTGTGCCCAGCTGAGGCTTCATCTGCAGAGACCTCTCTAAAACAAAACAAAAACAAAAAATGCTAAAATGTTGAGAGTTGGCTGTTCAGAATGGGGTCTAGCTGCTCCTTATGGGCGCCATTGGGTTAGAATATTAATATTCTTTGGTGTCCCTTAATATTTTGCCTTCCTATTGTAGACATCTTTATTGTATTGGTTTTGCAAATCTCCAAGCCAGTCATAGGCAAACTCCGGCCCTCCAGATGTTTTGAGACTGCAATTCCCATCATCCCTGACCACTGGTCCTGTTAGCTAGGGATGATGGGAATTGTAGTTTCAAAACATATGGAGGGTCGGAGTTTGCCTATGCCTGCTCTAAGCCAAGTAGCAATGCTTACGCTGGCCTGTATCGAATTTTGGTAAACTTAAGTTTTATAGGTTTATATGGGAAATTTGTTTCAATGTATGGTTATGTGAACCATGCACACCAGTCACCTAACATGGAGCATTTTAGTTTTGTACACATCTGCTTGTATCCTGCTATTCTTGCTTCTTTCCTGTGTGTTTACTTACACCCACTTTTTTTCCTTTGATTTCCTCATTCCCTGTGTTCTTGGAACTTGTTAATGACTTAACTTGTTTATGAATATTTTCCTTTTCCCTACAGTTTCCTGTTACTAGAAAAATGGGAGGCCTTTTCAGCTTTTAAGGAAACAAAAGGCGGCTTATAAAAAGAAAACAAAAATCAAAGCTGTATTGATTTTCTAGATTGATGCACGGGACCCCCCCCCCCAAAAAAAAACTTTCTGCAAATGTACAGAGATAACTTCTGGAACAGAGTTAGATAGACACATGGGGGTACTTACAAAGACAGAAGAAGGGCAGGTATAGTGTGTCAAGTTCTGTAGAAAATAATTAAACCACAGAAGGTGGGACTGCAATGGCACAAAACATGATCAAGCCCAGCTTAGGTTTCCATGCTAAAACTAACTTTTGTCAGGCCTTCCCCGTTCTTGCCTTCCTCTGCCCCATTACTTTACAGTCTTTTTTAACATGTTACACATAAAGTAAAAGACTGTATACTGCAATATCTATGCAGTGTTGGGCTATGATGTGATTTTTGCCTCTAGTGTATTAAGGAAGGGCAGCACTGGAGAGTCAGGTGGTGGTGTAGACCTATTTCATGTCATAGAACATTAGTCTTCCTACTCCAGTTCAGTGTTAGAAACTCAGATATATAAACCAGGCACCAAATGGTGCCTTAAGGTGAGGTTACAGGCGCCAAAACAGAATGTCTAGCTGCTGTTTTGGGGCAAGACAACTCTAAAGTCTTTATTTTTCAAATGATGGACTGACTGTGATTGATTCTCAGTTAAACATCTGGCTAGTTCAGATAACAACCTTGAGCTAGGTTAAGACCTTGGAGAACTCAAAGAAGAAAAGTCCCTTGATCCAGGGACAGTCCACATATATATTGGCCCATTCTAACCTCTCTTTCTTAATGGTGACACTGACTATTCATAACATAAGAATATTTTTCTCAACTGTGAGCAGGGCAGTGGGGTAAGTGAAGACAAGTGACAACAATTAACTACAGTATAATGTTGTTTGCTGCTCCTGCTCAGGTTGCACAGAGAAAGCATTTTGATTCCAGAAATTCATTCCTGTTGTACAGATAAAATATAACTGATGGAATTCTGCAGGGTCAGGGTAGGGCATTAGTGTGAGAATCTAAAATGTGAAGATGTCAGGCACCATCCTGGTGCCCAGCCATCTTCACTTGGTCGCAAGTGGCCAATAGCCAGGTGCAAAATGCACCTGGTGCCTGGCTAATTTTTAACACTGCTCCAGTTGCACTATAAACCCCTACTGCCTGTGCCATAGGTTATTCATCCATGTCTTATAAATTATGGACATTTACATGCTGGATTGTCTAGTCTCCCCCTGTCCTATCTCCTCATCAACACTTCCTAGGTTGTTACCTACTTCCTAGTGTACATTCCCAACTGCTGTCATCATTATGGTTGGGAAAATGTAGCACAGTGCTATGATGTGTGTGTGAGGATACATGGTTTTTAATTCTAGACTTTAAAATAAGTCTGTATTAATGCTGCATTCAGAGAGATGGTATGTGCATGTAGGTGCCATAACACTACATTTCTCTGATCTGGGGAAGTGTAGTGGACTTGGCAATTGGAGAGGGAATGTACGGTGAAGGAACATAGTGTGCAGTGTGCCACTCAGTTAAAATTTTGCTGCAATTGTGACTGGTGTATTATATATGTAATCTACTGCTACAGCACTATACAGTGACAGTGGCTGTACACAAAATCAGTTTGAAAAATCAATGATAAATTTAGATGAATTGTAAATGTGATATGATCATGTATATCCTGAATAAAGTCTGATAGTGTCTGTGTGGTGTTGATGTATCATTTTGAATATAAAAATTTCTCTGGCCAGAAAGATACATATTTTTATATTGCTGCAAATCTGCCATCTTGTTCCAAGAAAACAATACACATTCTGTTAGTTTATTAGTGAACTCTGTTTACAGTCTATGAAAGAAATTTCATGCCTGAGATGCAGAATTCTCCATAACATTTACAAGGGAAGAAAAGCTCTATTCAACTACTTGTTATGACAAAATTCAACTTTTTCCCCTGATACTTGGTAAAAGCCTTTTCTAATTCAATCTCTGTCTTTTGTCTTTGCTACCTTGCAGGGTTGGTACTGTAGGCCTCACTAGACTTAGCTGGAACTAAGAATTTCTCCTACATCAACCAAGTTAATGGTGATGCTCTTGTGGATTGGCGAATAAAAGTGCGTGCTAAATATTTCAGAAGCGCAGAAAACAAATTTTTCTTCTCAAAGTTGTACCACAACCACTACCATCAAGATAGCAAACCAATGGACAAAGAATTTGATCCACAGTATTTGTAAAACTAAAGATTTGTTTTACTAAGGCTTGAGGTCTGTGACCCGGACATCAGCTTTTGGAAGCTCCTTTGTTTACAGAAATGAAGGCGGCTTTGGAACCAGCAGACATTGCCATTGTGGCACTGTATTTTGTTCTTGTGCTGTGCATAGGCTTTTTTGCCATGTGGAAATACAATCGAAGCACTATAAGTGGGTACTTCCTGGCAGGGCGATCTATGACATGGATGGCAATTGGTGCTTCCTTGTTTGTGAGCAACATTGGGAGTGAACACTTCATTGGGCTTGCAGGATCTGGAGCAGCAAGCGGATTTGCCGTGGGGGCATGGGAACTCAATGCCTTAATGCTTTTGCAACTCTTAGGATGGATCTTTGTTCCAGTTTACATACATTCTGGAATATACACCATGCCTGGATACTTATCCAAACGTTTTGGAGGGCATAGAATTCAAGTATACTTTGCCATATTGTCTCTAATTCTGTATATCTTCACCAAACTTTCAGTGGATTTGTATTCAGGTGCACTGTTTATTCAAGAATCACTAGGCTGGAATATTTATTTGTCGGTAATACTGCTGATTGGAATGACTGCACTGCTGACTGTGACGGGGGGTCTTGTGGCAGTTATCTACACAGACACTATTCAAGCTTTGCTTATGATTATTGGTGCCCTCACCCTTATGATTATAAGTATGGTAGAAGTTGGTGGATTTGAAGAGCTGAAAAGAAAGTACATGTTGGCAAAACCAAATGTTACATCAATCTTGTTGACTTACAACCTTTCCAATACAAATTCCTGTCATGTTGATCCAAAGCCTGATTCACTGAGAATGTTACGTGAACCAACAGATGAAGATCTTCCATGGCCTGGTTTCGTTTTTGGACAGACACCAGCTTCTGTTTGGTACTGGTGTGCAGACCAAGTCATCGTTCAGAGGGTTTTAGCAGCAAAAAACATTGCTCATGCCAAAGGAGCCACCCTAATGGCAGGTTTCTTAAAGCTCCTGCCTATGTTCCTTATAGTTATTCCAGGTATGATTTCACGAATACTGTTTGCAGATGATATTGCATGTATCAATCCAGAACATTGTATGCAAGTTTGTGGAAGCAGAGCTGGATGTTCTAACATTGCCTATCCACGTTTGGTAATGAAACTTGTTCCTGTTGGTCTGCGAGGCCTCATGATGGCTGTAATGATTGCTGCACTGATGAGTGATTTGGATTCTATCTTTAATAGTGCCAGTACCATATTCACACTTGATATCTACAAGCTCCTACGGAAGAATGCATCGTCTAGAGAACTGATGATTGTTGGAAGAGTTTTTGTTGCTTTCATGGTGGCAATAAGTATTGCCTGGGTCCCAATTATAGTGGAAATGCAAGGAGGTCAGATGTATCTCTATATACAAGAGGTAGCAGACTATCTGACTCCACCAGTGGCTGCTATTTTTCTCTTGGGTGTATTTTGGAAGCGTTGCAATGAGCAGGGGGCCTTCTTTGGTGGAATGGTTGGATTTGCATTGGGAGCTGTACGACTTATACTGGCATTTATCTATCGTGTTCCTGAGTGTGACCAGCCAGACACAAGACCATACTTTATCAAAAGTATCCATTACATGTATGTTGCTACCGCACTGTTTTGGATCACTGGAATTATTGCTATAGTAGTAAGCTTGCTTACACCATCACCTTCAAAAGAACAGATTCGGACGACAACATTTTGGTCTATGAAAAACAAGTCCGTAAAGGAAAGCACTTCAGCAGGCAGTTCATTCAAAGCACAAGGGAAGACCGTCTTAAAATACAGTGACACTTCCAATCATATCACTTCAAATGGGAAATCTGAAGAAAATATTAAAAATGATCAGCCTGAAAATGTCAATCTCTTAATTACTTGCAGAGATGAGAGCAATCCAGTGATATCTTTAAGCAACTCTGAAGTTGAGACTCCGGTTGATAGTTATTCTAATGGACAGGCAGCTCTTATGGGTAAAGAGAAGACTGGAGAAGAGACTGAAAGTAGTGGCAAACACTGGAAATTCATAGATTGGTTTTGTGGCTTTAAAAGCAAAAACATGAACAGTCCAGTCAAAGATAAGGGGGAAGAAGAGACTATTTGTCTACAAATGCTGGAAGAGACTCCAAAAGTTAAATTAATACTAAACAGTGGACTATTTTGTGTGTGTTCAGTTGGAATATTCATGTTTGTTTATTTCTCTGTGTGAACAAATGATGAATTTTATTTGGTCAGACATACAGAAGTAGAGATAGAGGTCCTTGGAGAAATATTTATCTGTGTGTGTGTGTGTCTTAGTCTTAGTCTTATATCTCAGGATTCCTTTATGCTTTTATCGTCAGCCAAATTATTTTTCAACCATTTTGAAAATCATTAGACTTTTTATATGTTAGCATTTCTGTTTTAATGCAAAATGTTTGTGGGATTAAGTGCAGTACTAAATGTTGGGTTTTTGTATACCAAAGTAAGAGTTAAATATGTGTTGAGAGGTAAAATATTAAAGCACTCTCAGAGGTCCAGCAAAAGTGAAAATAGTGTTATAGTTAAAAGGGGCAAAACTGTACATTATGAAGAGCATTCCAGAGTATTTTTGAGTGTCAGAAGATGTTTTCTTTTTGGAATCCTAATCAAGTAACTTTCTGTGATTTCTCCCTATATTCTTAAAACATCAGATCTATGTTCCTAACAACAAAAAGAAAAACACACACCAGTATTCTAATTAAATGTTAAGTGATCGCTGAAATTTTGCATTGCTGAATCTATAATTCCTTTTCCCCCTTTCTAGATAAAACCACATATTTTAAAACAACACTTCAGTCTTGCTAGCTGTTAGAAACCAGAATATACAAATAAAAACAGAAAATACAACTAAATTCTACTCAGAGTAGACCCATTAAAATCACTTGACTTTTAAAAAAGTTGAATATTGCCTATTAGCCTTCAAAGTTATGCAGAAAGAATGTTTCAGATGATGGACAAGGGAGTCTGACTTGCGTATTCTCTTCACAAAACCAAATACTCAGTGTATATCTGAATTTTCTTGTGCTTGAATTTTGCACTTTAAAAATAAAAAGGAATTACCATTTCTCCCCATAGTGTATGCTGCAAGAGAAAACATCCTAGCGCCGCTTCACAAAGCCAGCTTCTTTATTTGTTGTGTAATGATCTGTCTTAAGCAGTTCACAATTGGATATGGAAGCAACAAATAGCACAAGCCTTTGATGAGGACAATGAGTCTGTACACAATTAGGCAAAACAATATTCCAAACTTCTTTTTAAAACTGTATGTGGTTTTATTTTTTGTTAGGCTGAGTAGGAACAGAGAGGGTGAATTAAACTGCTTCGCTTTTCCCCTTTTAAAAAAGAAACACCTCCACCTACTGGTTCCAATATATGTGTAGGCTGCATGTTGAGGCTACGTGTCTCCTACAGATACTTTGAGAAGTGTAGTGTAGTAAGTAAGGCTCTGGTAATGAAAGCAGAACTGATTTAAATGGGGTTATTCCAGACATCCATGGATACTCTGCAACAGTAATATTTTTACTTCAGTACACAGGCAAGCATATGCACTGTTCCTTGTCCTCCCTCTACCCCACACCACCCTCAAAGGTTAGAGTACAATGCTAGAGAAGAACTCCTAGTTTGGTGGCTGCTGCTGCTGCTGCTGCTGTAGCAGGAAGGACTGCGCCCCCCACCCACCAAATCCTGGTGCCTTGAATGCTTACATAGCAGTGTGGAGAAGGACAGGGGAGCATCTCTTCTGCAGCATTGCAGCTACAAGGTTGTGGGCCCATAGAGGTGGGAACCAGCAATTAGGAGCAAATTTGGAACTCTTATTGAGAACTCTTTCCCAAAGTCAATTGTATTGCTAGCCCCGATTCAAAAAGGGCCTAGTTTGTCCTAGGGTTCAAAGCTCCAGTTTAATAAAAAGAGCATTCCTGTAGTAGGGAATTAATACTGAGAGCTGAGATCCCATGCCGAATAAATATTTTTTTAATATACAAACTTTGTGCTTGTGCCTTGCAAATGCAAGGTGTCCTGAAATAGCTGAAAACAATACTTTATTCAGGGTTTCCCAAACTTGGATCTCCAGCTGTTTGGGGAAGTACAGTTCCTATCATCTCTGATCACTGGTCCTTTTAGCTAGGGATGATGGGAGTTGTAATCCCAACAACAGCTGGAGACCCAAGTTTGGGAAACCCTGTATTTAATAACAAAATCAATTTGGTATCATTTTCAGTTCTTTTCAGTTTCTCCCATACTACCTATCAGTGGAACAACTGGCTTAATAAGGTGACAGTCTACAATCCTTTAGTAAAAACTATGTATAGAATAGTTTATTTAAACCAGTGGCCTTCTAGGGTCAAAGGAAGGGGATGATGCAAGCTTTGAGATGGGTAAGTACCATCATTGCTAAGTGCTAGAGGAGAGTTGCTATTGCTGGCACTTGTAGAGATGGTTGTGTTGAATGCATTGCCAGTTGTCATGTTGCAGGTGGACTAACTCAGGGATTAATTTGGCTCCCACTTTTCTTCCCTAAGATGCCTTGTGTAAACTAAGCCATTTTCCGGGTCTTACTGCCACATTAAAATAGCAATGTCTAATACTCCCTCGATCCCAATCCCAAGTCATTTAATATGTTTGCAGTATTATGAATGTAAATGGCAGAGTTTATTGTGGATCTATTTTAAATGGACTCTTAATGCAATACAGCCATATTCCAAGTGACAATGCAGCACTTAAACACCTAAATATTGAATCATTTCACAGTTTTAACAATAGTTAGAAAACTTTGCCAAAGTCCATAGAAAAAATTTACCTGCCAGTTATCCATTTGGGCCTTCTTTTCTCTTTCCTTACCAATGATGCATGGTTTGTGTGGATAAATAGCTTACCATATTATGTCTTCATTTAGACAGCTGTATGGCAACTTCTAATGTTTTTTCAGCATACACTTACCTCTCTTTACTTCTGGGCTCTCCTGGGATTGTGTTGTTCTAAAACAGAGACTGCCTATCACTTTACGTTGTGTGAGATAAATCCTGCTGGTTAACCACAGCGGTTGGGAACCACTGTTGTTGGGAACAGTCTTAGGATGAAACATGTTTTAAGAGAACTGTGCTGGATCAAACCAAGGGTCCATCTAGCCCAGTACCCAGCTTGCCACAGTGGCCTAGGGGTATGCCTTCTTGCTGTATCTAGACTCTTAAGACTGGCTCCAAACAAAGCTAAAACAAACCAGTACATCAAGTCATGGATAGCTTGATTTGTTAGCTAACGGGTTAGAAGTCACTATAGTTCCAAGTTCATACCCAATACGGAATTATTGTTTATTTGTGTGTGGAGCAGAGGAAAATGGGAGCATGCAAGTCTTTCATTTGCTGTGGCTTGTTCATCCTCCTCTTCCTCCCTTATACTAGTAGAACCTGGGACTATCCAGTAAAGCTGAATGTTGGAAGACGAAGGATAAGCAAAAGGAAGTACTTTGTCACACAGTGCTTAGTTAAACTGGTATTTGCTTCCACAAGATACATTGATGGACACCAACTTGGATGACTTGAAAAGAAGATTAGACAAATGCATGTAGAATAAAGCTGTGTTTGGCCTCCACTGTCAGTGGCAGTATGCATCTGCTTACCAGTTGCTGGAAAGAACAAATGGGGGAGAGGTGGAGCACTCAGGTTGTGCTTGCAAGTTCCCTAGAGACATCTGGTTGGCCACTGTTAGAACAGGATGCTGGACTAAATGGACTTTTGATCTGATGTAGCATGGCTGCTGTTATGTTAACCTGTTTTACCCAACCTGGTACCTTGCAGGTGTTGGGGTCTACAGTTTACATATTCCCTAAGCATTGGCCATGCTGCCCTGGGCTTTTTGAAGTTGTAGTCAACAACTGGAGGGCACCAGGTTGAGGAGGGTTGAACCATAGCTAGATTGCTTGAATCCAGCTATTCATTGATGGGCATGCTCTCAGACTAGAACCTGGCAACCCCATTTCCTGCTGTTTGTCTCCTAGCAGACTATACCTAAGTGTAACTTAGATTATGTGACTTCCTAATTGAGTCCTCCTTTGTTGTAAGAACCATAAACTGAGTTTCCCATATTTCTTTTCCTACCTAACATTCCATTTAGAGTATTTTGTAACTGTGGTTTCCATTTAAACTAAGAAAGTAAATGTGTGATAGTGCCTTTTGGTAGCAGAATATAACCTTGTTAGGTTAGTGCATCTCATCTGTGATGAAAATACTTAATATCTTGCTGATTCTTCACATTTCTACCAATGCCATTAGGGAACATTATATTTTTCTAAATCTTTCTCTTATGTGTCTTTCTAGTCATGACTAGAAATTTATTTAAACAGCAGGTCGTAGCCTAAATTACTCATTAATGGCTGTTCTGTGTAATGATCTGTTTTGCTTTAAAACGTATGGGGAACCTGTGACCCGCTAGATACTAGTGACCATTGATCAGGGAGGATGGAAGTTGCATTGGAAGGCCACAGCTTCCCCCTTGCTGCTTTAAAAGAACACCCAGTATGTAGAACAAGTAATCTCTAAAGAATAAAAATGTTTGCTATGTATCTCTGGATTTCTGCATGTTAGATTATATAGCCCTCTGATGCATAACTGTATTTAGCAATGTATACAAGAGAAATTAGTCTCATCACAATGTCTTTAGAGCCTATGTAAAGTAGCTCATAAGCAGACCCTTTTAGCAGTTCATAGAATCATAGAGTTAGAAGGGACTCCAAGGGTCATCTAATTCACCCCCCTGCAATGCAGGAATCTCAGCTAAAGCACCCATGACAGATGCGCATCCAGCCGCTGCTTAAAAACCTCCAATGAAGGGAGAATCCACCATCTTCCGAGGGAGTTCATTCCACTGTTGAACAGCTTTTACCGTCAGAAAGTAGTCGGAATATCCTTTCTTGTAACTTAAAAGCCATTGGTTTGGGTCCTACCCTCCAGAGCAGGAGAAAACAAATTGTGCTAAGTGTGAATCTGTTTTAATAGCATTTGAGATTAACACAATGAGCATTCTCAAACTGCTGTAATATTGCCTGCTCTTTCTAATAAATCCTGTCTATTTAGCAGAATTCTAGCTTTGATCCTCTGAACTCCAGTGGATTTTGTTTGTTTCATTCTATGTTGAATGCTTTATCAGTCTGGAGGTTTGTGGTGTAGACAGTGGGGAACTTTATTTGTTGTATTATACAGTTGGGTGTGTGTTTTCTTGTGGGGGAGGGTATTTACCATTGATCAATACTACTTCATAGGACCTAAAACTATCAGTTGCTATAGCCCTGCATTCTGGAACTAGGCAAGCATTCCAGTGGTGGGCCTAGTTGTTTGTGTGAACATCATTCTGGGTGTCTGGCAAATTATTGGCTTACATGTGAACATGACACTTAACCAAGCTCTACTTTAGATCCCCACATATTTTCATGAATTTAAAATGATGGTTTTTAAACGTTCATTTGCTTATTTAAGCCAACAGAAGCATCAGTCAGAAAACTCTACGTGGGCCTTATTTTTGCATTGTTTTCAGGAAAAGCGTAGCTTGTGTTTTGGCAAGTGTTTTTAATTTCCTTTTGTCACCATCTAGAAGTGACAAAAGACTAAATGATTGTGTGCTATCCATTACCCCTTCCCCTCTCCTTTCCATCAATCATCTGAAAAGTACAATATCTTCCTGGGAAAGGAACGGGTTGGATTGTAGGCTAACAATTACATATGAAATGTAGACAAAAATGTGCTTAGATTAATTTTATAGCTTTATTTTAAAATCATTGTCATAAGGCAAATTGCAGTGTATTGGGTTTATCTCATTCTCACCCACCCCTATAAAGTATATATATTGAATTCACAAATCTAGTCTTTTAAGGAAAAGATTAAATTGTGTGACGTATTTTAAATGTAGATAGCCACTGTTTGTTTGGTATGCTGTCTGTTTGTGTCTTTAACAGTATGTTTTGAAATAAAACTAACATTCTACATGTGATGATTCAAATCAAAGATGTGTCCAATGTTTAAGGGTTCTTTTGATAGAAATTGTGTATAACTCAGTGGTTTTAAATCTGTTTTAATTAGCTCTAGGGTCATAGTTCTAGAATGAAAGTATATATAATTCAGATGTTTAATTTCACTGTGAGGTCTGTAAATTCTTGTTGGCAAAAAGCTTTTCTTTCCTACAAAACAGTCTGGGGTATGGAGGGTGCTGGTTTAAAACAAAAGGCTTTATTTTTGTTCTGATTGTATCTAATATAAAATGTTATGTAGTGGCACCTGGTGACACTACTTTTCCATAGCATTTATCAGCTTCACTGGGCAAAGTCAGACACTGAGCAATGATGGAAATGACATACACAAATACTAAGTGTCTAAGAATACATGCTTTTAAATGAGGTGGATATAAAAATAGTTGCTGTGCAAAAAAATTAGTAGTCTTCTTCAAGAAGAAAGCAAATTCTTTTCTAATAATGCTAGGTAAATCCTTTTTGTTCATTCTTGGTTTTAAGAACTGTCAGTGTAATGCTACTTATATCGTGTATCTTTTTAATATAACTATTATACTTTTTTAAAGAGACGTGAAGTGTTTTTATTGCTGTTGTACTTTCTGTAGCATTTAAATAAATTACAATTGCTTTGGTTTTTTAAAAAGAAACATTAAAAGATTTTGCAGACCAAAAACAAATGTTGTGCAGCATGTCAAATCTTGAACGCCACCCAAACTCTGGGAGGGGGGCAGGAATTAACCAAATGGGCATATAGATGTAATAAATCTATAGGATTTCAGAGCTCTTTGGCCACGGGTTTTTTTTATTATTAAAAAAAATAAGTATGATCTGAAAAGAATGAAATTTTGAATAAGATACCCATGTAGTGAGACTATCTAGAAGTGTTAAGAAAACAGAGGTTTTGTAATTGCCCATTGCTACCACCCACAATTAAGGACACGGGTGGCGCTGTGGGTTAAACCACAGAGCCTAGGGCTTGCCGATCCGAAGGTCAGCGGTTCGAATCCCCGCGACGGGGTGAGCTCCCGTTGCTTCGTCCCTGCTCCTGCCAACCTAGCAGTTCGAAAGCACGTCAAAGTGCAATTAGATAAATAGGTACCACTGCAGCGGGAAGATAAACTGCGTTTCCATGTGCTGCTCTGGTTTGCCAGAAGCGGCTTAGTCATGCTGGCCACATGACCTGGAAGCTGTACGCCGGCTCCCTCGGCCAATAATGCGAGATGAGCACCGCAACCCCAGAGTCGGTCATGACTGGGCCTAATGGTCAGGGGTCCCTTTACCTTTACCACCCACAATTACAAATTTGTCATAGAAAATTGGTTTGATCCAGTGTATAGAACATTGCTAATATGACAGTAAGTAAATTCTGATGAAAAATTCAGTTCTTATTGCTAGCCCTGTGTTTGTTTGTTGTATATTGTATACTTATTTTGCCTTCTGCATTAGTCTTCAAAATAAACTCTTATTAGAGTATTTGTATAATTAAAACTGTATTTCTTGCAGTTTACATTCCTTTTGAATGTGGAATTTTTGTCCCCTCAGAGTTATTATATGGAAATGTTTCAACTTCTGTACAAAGGTTAAATAAAAGTACAAAATAAAGAAACAAACTCACAAGTCTTTTTGAAACTGTTTTGGAACTTGGTAGACAATGTATTAACTTTCCAGTAATACTTTTAAGTCCCAACCACTTGTTTTGCACCTTTCATTGTGCTGGATTCATAATCAAATCTTCAGTGGTTCATAAACACTCATTTCAGATCAGTTTTGTTTTGAGGGACGGTTTTTGTGAGGCAACAAATGTGCATGACTTACCGTATTTTCCGGCATATAAGACGACTGGGCGTATAAGACGACCCCCAACTTTTCCTGTTAAAATATAGAGTTTGGGATATACTCGCCGTATAAGAAATACGACCCGGCGTATAAGACGACCCCCGACTTTTGAGAAGATTTTCCTATGTTAAAAAGTAGTCTTATACGCAGGAAAATACTGTATTTCTGATCTCCAGATGAAGAGAGTGAGCACTGTTCACCTAGTGGCAAATATGCTATGCAAGGACACCTTGCGAGTGTTTAACATTCTTATCCATTGGCCTTGCTTTACGTTCTTTGCAAGGCAGGGTCCACTGCCCACCTCTCACTCACTAGCAGCTTCTACAGTTTTTCTTCCATTTTGCTACCCCCTTCCAAACCTCTTTGCAGTGGCAGACCTTGGGATCTATTTAAGTTGCTTGCAATAATCCTTCAAAAGCAAGCAAGGATTTTGGTTGTGAACTTAGAACATTGGCTATATTTTTGTTTTGCCCCATCTGCCGAACATACCAAGTATAACCTTATCACTTAAAATATGCTTCAGTGCTTTTGTGGTTTTGGGGTGGTTTTTTGTTTTTGTTTTTTTACCCTGAAGATGTAAGAGATGCGTGTTCAAGAGCTGCATAGGGTCTTCTTTAGCCAACATTAATTTTTAAAAAAGGCCTTTAACTACAGGCTGCACAACTTATTGTGAAACCTCCCCTTCAGATTTTGTGATCCTGTTTCCCCAGTGGAGCATGAAGTAACTCGCATACCTAAAACAATGGTTCTATTGTTGAAACAGATACTTATTTCATACTTGCAAAGACTTGGGTTGTATGTGAAAATTTGTTTCCAACTGGTTCTGTTCTTTTTCTCCAAAGCCATCCTCCTTTGTGGCATGAGACACCAAGGAAAAACTAGTGAACACATCAACACAAATGCATTGTCCCAACACACATACACCCACTGTGCATATACTTGAACATTCAGGGTCCCTTGGAGATGAGGATCTTCATACTAAGTTGTATTCTGTAAATCTAGTTGCCGAAGGAGCAAAATATCACACAGCCGTCAAATTCATATGTAACAAAAGTATTGAGAATGGTCCTTTAATTGCAGGAGATGGGTCTGTTCTCCTTGAGAACCCCGCAGCTCCTGCCTTCACATTATTTCAGATTACTTGTTCACAACAAGAAATTTCACTGGAGGGAGACAAGAATGTGTGGTGGTGGTGGGGGACACGCTTCACAGATATGGAATGTGCTTCTCTGAGTGCTCACTTTCCCCGAAGATCAGTCTAAAACATTATATCCTTTTAAATTTAATGTAATGCAATGACCCTTAAATGGAATTGAAAGAAATTATCAGCCTGTGTGGTGTAATAGGACAAGCTTAACTGCCTGAGTTAATTACAATATGGGTATAGGTAAAACACACTTCAGAAGTGCATTCCTGGAAACTTGCATCATTTATAAGAAGAATTATTTGCAGTTGTAATGTGCAGTACATTAGATATATTGGATGCTGTCAAAAATCCACATTCACTCTAGAATGTCTCCCATTGGGTGTAACTGAAGAAACAGGTGCACTACCGGTATATTGCTGTTGGTGATTGTTACAGTCTGATACAGCACCCTTGGAGGTGATGGAGAGAAGAATCAGAATCCCCCCTCCCCTTTGACATTATTCCAGTTCCTCCTTTATTATTTTCTTGCCAGGTAAGTAAAGGGGGCGATAGTCATTTACTGCACTACAGACACGTGTCTTCTTCTTTGTGTTTAAAGCCCGAGACAGCTGCAACACTGAAACGCACAGTGGAAGCTTTGATGGAGAGAGGAGCAGTGGTGAGGAATTTGGAAAACCTGGGCGAAAGAACGCTGCCATATAGAATCTCAAAGCACAATCAACGTCACACCAGAGGAGGGTATGAGTTTCACAAGCCTTGAGTCTAGTTTATAATAGAATTGCTTGCCATGGAATATTTTTGAAAGGGGAAAAGTTGCAGCCTGACAGCATTGGGCGGAGCAGGCAAGCAAAGTAGACAGGTTGGCAGAGTAAGTGGGCAGGTGGGTGGCCCAATCAGGCCTTCACACTTTTCTCGCATTGCCTCCACTTGCCTGCCTGTTTGCATGCGCACACCTCAGGGCAAGGGGAATCCAGGATTCAAATGAGCAGGTGGCCGTGCTGGGCAGGCAGAGTGAGCAGGTAGTTGGGTGGCTGGTCCAGGCAGGCCTTCACATGCTCACTTTTGTCCTCACCACCAGCAGTCCTCTCAAAACTCTCCCATCCCCTCACCTCCATCCTAAGATCTCACTGCCACACCAAGGACTCTGAGGGGAATGAAATAGAAGCAGCTCTCTTTACCCTGTGTTGCTGCCCACTTTCTGTCAGCTGTGCAAAGTGAAGAGGAGATAGACACTCGTCTTCATTCCCCTGTCTTCCTTGAGTGGCAGCGCCAACAGGATCTTGGGATCTGGGCAATTAGTGAGGGGATGCGAGAGTTTGGGGTGCACTGGGGGGATGGCAATTGGCAGGCAGGGATGGGTGTGTTGCAGGAGCTGTGAGGGATATGGGAGGAGTTTGAAGGAGCTGTGGTGCTATTGGGTGGGGGGAGGTTGGCAAGCAACATGAGTAGGTAACCCTTAGCTGTTAAATAAATGCTCAAAGCCGTGATCTGAAGACAAGGTAGGAGCATAGGGCAGAACATTGTGTGCAGCTGAGGTTTGGATGTTGCTGCAACTATTTCTACTGATTAAGGACATGGTGGTCATCAATTAAAACTGTGTGTGCTGTTCTTTTCTGCATACACATATCACTTCTTTGGATTGAAGCCCAGGTACAGAATTTACTGTTAAGGGCCTCTTAATTTCCATTGGGTAATTAATGTAACTTAGATACACTTTTCGTTTCAGAATTAAACTGTTTCTTTCCTGTGTTTTTCCTGAAGTAGACTCCACAAAGTACACAAATCTGTTTACTTAACAATTCCAAAATGAGGCACACAATAATTTGGGTAGATAATGTCATTGTTCACATTGATCTGCTAGTTAATGCAAGAATTGATTATTTACTATTTGCTTTCCCCAATATTGTAAATTTAGAAGTTAAAAGTTTTTTTTAAAATATTTCCTTTGTTAAGAAATGCCCTTCATGTAGACACTTCCATTCCAAGGTAACGTATTTATTTCACCAAAGCCAGTTGGAAACAATAATTATTTAACTTTTGAGATACTAATTCAGGGTTGATTTTATTCCCTTTTGTGTATCTGAACCAAGGTATGTTTTTGAGGGTGGTTTTTAATGGTGAAATCATTATTAAAGGTGACTGTGCACTAGTAAAAGAAGAGTTATTACTGTAGTTACTGATTTTAAGAGAAATATCTTCAGCCAAAGAAAATAATTCCTTGGCATTTGAAGATTAAGATGCATTAGATAAATGATTACAATGGACTGCATAGTTTATCCTATAATTGCTTAACATTGTTTTTTGTTGCTGCTGTTAAACTCCCTGAGTATACCTTCTGAAAGAGAACTGCCTGTAAGCAAGGATAGAGAAATGTTGCTAGGCAACCAGGATTGCACAGAGGCTTCATTCAATAATCAAAATAACAATTTGCAGTCTTTCTCCCTGGCATTTGAAGATACAAATGTGCATACCTTGATGGGCAGCCAATGCAGCTTATTATCTGTTTTCCCTTGCGGATATTTCAAATGGTACTGCTGCACAAACTGCAGAGATGCATCTCTGAAATGATAGCCACTCAAAACATGTTCATATTTTAAGAGCTTATTATCTTGTATTTCCCTCCCTTATAATAATCTATATAGTTATATATTTATAAAGAAGTATATTTCTTTATAAAGAAACGTATTTCTAACCTGCCCTTCAGTACCAGCTCATTTTCCCCAGGGGGGCATGCAAAACACACATTAAAACCAAGTTTGAAAAATAAACCAGATTAAGAGCATATCTTGCAGACCATGAGGAGTGGAATCAAACCTTTACAAGTTAAAAAATAATTGAGAGCAGTGCAGAATAAAAGCATTTTTAGTGTCTTCCTGAAACTGTGCAGAGATGAGGTCCATCTAACCTGCCTTGGCTTGAGGGTTCCATAGTCAGGGCACAGCCACAGAAAAGGCCCTATACATTGATAAAGAAAGCCCACAACATGGTTTAGTTTCAAAAAACAGAACAGAAGAAGAAGAAGAGTTTGGATTTGATATCCCGCTTTATCACTACCCGAAGGAGTCTCAAAGCGGCTAACATTCTCCTTTCCCTTCCTCCCCCACAACAAACACTCTGTGAGGTGAGTGGGGCTGAGAGACTTCGAAGAAGTGTGACTAGCCCAAGGTCACCCAGCAGCTGCATGTGAAGGAGCGGAGATGTGAACCCGGTTCCCCAGATTACGAGTCTACCGCTCTTAACCACTACACCATACTGGCGCACTTTCTCTTGCAAATGCCCCACCCAGGAAGCATTCCTGTGCCTAAGGAGCTGCATGTGGTGAGATAGTAGCAGAGGAAACTGCCTTAAACTGAGCCAGACTATCTAGGTAATTATTGCCTACACTGACTGGCTATGACTTGGGGGGGGGGGGATTGCATCTAGGTCTAGGACCGTTTTCAGGTAGGTCCTGGGTCCTACTACTGAGCTACGAGCCTTGCAGCTGCATCTGTTTTGTTTCACATGCATAACCTCACCAAACTCAATAGGTCCCTCGTGTTTTGTATCATCTTCTTGATTTTGTGAGAACAAGCAAGTATTGATGTGCGTTGGCGTCCAAACTCTGGCAATAAGTGCTACAGTTTGCGCTGTGCCTGGAGTTGCGTAAGAGTTCAACCCGAGTTTAAATTTACCACTAGCATTTGTGCTGTTAAACTGATGTTGTGACACAGGCGCACAGCGTCCTGTTCAAGTATTTTGAAAGGTGGGAGATACTGTGTGTCTGCTAAAATCTGTTGGTGCTGTACAGCAGATGTTAAGTGCACTTAAGTTCCATTAGCTGAGCACTTGATTTCAATAGAAGTGCATCTGCTTTCTCTTGAGTGAGCCCTATGAAAAAAGGATTGGGGATTAGGTAGGTAGTGGCACTTCAGAGGCAGATTTCTAGTTGCAGTGAATAGAATCTGCATTGCCAGTGTAAGTCTACCCAAAAGGCAAGCAATTAAAATTGATGGAGTCCATAACACTGTTCATTTTTGTATTTTCATCCATTACAACATTTTGCTTAGAAATAAAAAAGCTGATCCATACAGGATCTCTATTGTGAGCAGTGTTCATGGCCACTTGATTATGATTTGTTGGTCATGCCATTTCTATATCGGTCTGGTATTTGTAAGGGTGAAGGGTGGCTTCAGAACATTTTTAATCAGTAAATAGCTTAGATAGCTTTAAAACTAGGCTAGACAGATAAGTGTGTCCTTGCTATCAGTCATGATGCAGTCCCATGGTCCAGAAGTAGCAGGGCCAACTGCTGGGGACCAAATGTTTTACTATGTTTTTACATGTGCTGTAAGCCGCCTGGAGTGGCTGGGCAAACCCAGCCAGATGGGTGGGGTATTAATAAAATAAAAACAATAACAACTACTACAATAATAAGGCTATTGTCTTTGCGCCCTGTGTGCGGGCTTTCCAGGAAACGGGATGTCTGACTGGAAGGACCATCAGCTTGATCCAGCAGAGTCCCATCTTGCATTCATACGAAAAAATTTATTTAGCTTGCGTACTAGAGACAATTCTGCTATGTAGAAAGCATACAAAGAGATATGTTGCTGTTGAAATGATATTACAATCTACATGTATATGTTTTGCACAAAAAGCCATAAAAGGAAGATAGATGTCTTTTGAAAAAGCTTAAGGTATGAAAACTGAATTGAGGCAAATTGATCCTTGGTGTTCACTATGAAAAGGGTGGTTTGTTGTTCTTGTTTCCTCTTTCATGGATCATGGCAATGTCTCTTGGTTTTTAAAAAAAAAAAATCAGTTGTGGACATAAACGTCTACCATATGGCAGGTTTCCTAGCAGATCGAATCATGAAATTATTGCTTAACATGAGACATTTTTCTTCTCGCTTCCATTCTTCATAAGTAGACTTGTGTTCTATGGGATACTAGAAACTGCCATCAGTTGATGTTGGCTGGTGGGTATGACTGCTTTTCAAGGGCCTTGCCTGATTCTTCTGAGATGAAATATCCTTTAAAAAAATATTCTTCAGTACATTGGATTGGAATACACCCTATACTTCCAAATGTGAAGCTGTTTGTTTTGCCAAGTGTGTAAACACTTAATTTGCAGCTGTTATATAAAAGGCAGCTAAAGCTGCAGTCCTAATCCCATTTACCTGTGAATAAGCCCCATTGTACTTGGTGGAACTTGCCCTATGAAAAAGCTTCGTCCTTATGATCTGTGCTGTGCCCAGCTCAAGGATTCCTTGCCCCCTACTCCAGGTGGTATTTTGAGAGGCAAATGGAGGGTTCTGTCCCACTTCTCTTACATAGCAGTCAAGAGGGGATGGACTTGGCTTGCAAGCGAAAGCTGACCATGTTTCAGATTCGATGTTAATATGGCTCATTTGATCTTTTCCAGAAGTGTCCAGCACCTTTGGGATTCCCAGTTTGGCTCTTGCCCATTAGTAGACAAGAAGTTATTCTAGCGTGTCTCTCAGCCACACAATCGGTGATATTCATCTTGACTTAATAAGCCTTCTGTGGTGTAGTCTAAAAATTGTGATGGCATATTGGAAAGCTGAAGCTGACTCTTTATAAAACATGGAAATTTCCTGGGCACGGTCTTAACCAGGTTCTCCCTTGAGCCCTCATTCACACAAGATCAGCTGAGAACTGCTTTTCCCAATAGGATTCCAAAACAAGCTTGGTCCAGGTGTTTCTCTGGTGTTGATTAACTTTGATAAACCCATTCGGGAATATAGTTGTATAATATACTATATTTTAAATCCCTGAATTTAATCTTGGCCTGGATACAGTTCAATATCCAGTCCTCTTTTCTTACCACTTGTTTGATCTGAAATAGGTCTTCATTTAACTCTTTGCAGAGATGTTATTTTGGCAGTAAATAGTCTTACTGTCCCATCACATTTTATGCACAATGCACCAAAATAACTAGGGTTTCTGTACTGAATCAGCGGAATCGTCCTGATTTTTTGTTTTTCTGTACCGGTTTTTGCTGCTGGTGCCTGGAGAGTTTGAGCTGTATTTCATCAGTTTTGCCTGCAAATGAACGTTACATCTCTGCAAATAGATCTTTGCCTCCTTTGCTCTTCCTCAACCACCTTTCTTCCCATCCCATCCTCAAACCACACGCACCAGGCCTTGTTACCCCTATCCCTCCATGGGTAAGGGTATCCTGTTAAAAGGATCTGGGAGGAGTGGCTCCTGTCCAATGCCCAGATGGGGGCTAGGGCCATACCATTCCTCCAACGGGGACCCCTTGGGGGTTGTCTCAATTTGACATTGGTCATAGGGCATCCCTTCTGGCTGCCTTCACCCTTAGTGACACTACTAGCAGACGGGCTGGCGTGATATATGCAGTTACTTACCCTATAGCCAAACCTTCACTTCTGTAACCAATAAAGTCGTGGCCTTATTTGATCCCCAAACCAAAATTCTCTGTGTTGCCAAGTTATTTGAACCCTAGGGAGCTGGGTGGTCATGGGGCATTGACACACAAAACAGAGTGACTTTTATCCTTTGAAGGTGTTCTACTGTTTCTAGTTCTGATGTTTTAATCTACGAGAAACTGTAGCGCTACAGTATTTACATGCCCGGTCACAACTCATTTCCGAACATGGAGCTGCTTCACACATTATAGAGCTTCTGGGTTGCACCAAACACAATCGGTCCTGGCTTGATTGCCTACCAACAGAAAGTAAGTTGAGTTCCAGCTCAGCTCTCAATGTGCAGTTGCTTTTTCTTATGTTTGTCTGCCTGAGGCATACCTGGGCTATAATTCCAAAAGACAAAGAAGGATTTTCCTGATCTCTTGTACACGGATACATACCAAATCCATAGCCTGGCTCCAATACTGGGGATGTTTGGTACAGCTAATAAACTTGCATGTTGCAAGTTGCTATGTTTCTTGTATCTCCAGATAACATTTCTTGCTGCTGCTGAAATGGCAGCGACAAAGACAATGCAGTAGCAGCAGCAGCAGCTCATCTCCCCCATCCCCCAATGCTGCCTTCAGTTATCATCAACAGCAGCACAGTGGAAATTTCCACTGCCTGCCTATATGAGCAGGAGAGAACATGAGTTGCAAGCCATTCCTTTCGGAGCAGAATCCATTTCAGTTTTAAAGACAATGAAAAGCAGCCCACTATTCTCGTTTAGCAACATAGTTGAAAAATTAGCCCCCCTTTTACATTTTACTATGTTGTGAGTGCGTAATAATTATTCCCCAAAAGATGCAGGCATAGAACATACATTCTACATCTTTATGTTTTGGGAGGATTAGATGAGCACAAATAGCAGGAAAATGTTAAGGTTTTGTTTCTTTAAAAGACGTGGCTCTTGAATTTCTCTCTCACTCAGTTTACAGTAAGGCCTCATTAAGACTAAATGCTGAAAACTCCATATGAAAGGAAATAGGGCAAACCTTATTTATCGAAGTCAACTAACAGCACAATCCTATAGATGTCTACTCAAAAGTTAGCCCCACTGTGTTGAAAGGGACAATCCCCAGAAAGTTAGTATTGGATTACAGTCTACTAGACCACTAAAATATTATTTTCATTTACAGAGACTTGGCAGTCAACTATCAATAAAACAGCAGCTAAACACACTAATTTGAAACGTGCCTTTCCAAAGGCTTTTTAAAAATTGTGGCGTGGGGCAGTCAACTGCACATTCTTAGGAGGGAGTTTCATAATGTTGGGGCCGCTACTGAAAAGGCCCTGCCTTAGAGCCTGCCAATCTTAACTAGTCTTAATGGCAGTCCAGTAATTACTTACAAAAACTGAGACCATAGAATTCTATTTTAAGAGGCATTCCCCACTTTTCTTCCTCTTGTAGGATGAAGTGTCTTTTCTAAGATGATGTTTGCTGCAGTATGTGCATCATACCCCAGAACTATTGTTTTTCCTTATATGGAAATTTGTGTAGTTGTAGTTGTAGATCATTGAAAACTCATATGATGGTGATTTATTTAACCAAGCTGGTATCCTAGGATACTGTTCTCCTTTTCTGAGAGTTTGATTTGATGTCATACACACGCATGTGAATTTCTTTTTTCTTTACTTTAATTCAGTGTCAAACTTTAAATAAAATATAAATTAAGCATGTACATAAAAACACCAGAGGCTACTTTCATCGAGGGGAAAATAGATTGTGGAAGGGTAGAGGTCAGTTTGGACTGGAAAAGTGGTGAGCATGTGTGTTTAAACCATTCCCCTGCTATCTTTCCACTACTGGTTGGGTTCCAGATGCATGTTTGCTCATGCAGTCTTGCCTAGAATTCTACTGGAGGGAGACTGCAGTAGAAAAGAGGTGGGAAGAGTTTAGGAACTTCTCCCATCCCAATCCTTCTTTATTCCAAGTAGTTGCTTCTTCCTAATGGAAACAGGCACTGGTTTTGTCTCCCATTTCAAAGCCAGTAGTTCCATCCTCAAAAGGAAGCTACTACAGCTTGTAGAAAAACGACTGGGTGTTCATATCATTACAGTGAAGTTTTGAAGATCACTTTGCTCCCATGAAACAAATTTCCGGGATTCTTCCTTGCACTTGAGGGAAATAGAAGATCTGAAATGTTCTTGCACATGGTAAACACTTTGTTCGTCAAAGTAGAGTTGGCAAACGGGAGAATGTTTGCCTTGATACCAAGAATTCCAGGCAGTACTAGAAGTGTGTGGAAATTAAATCTCTGCATTGTTGCCAAGGTCGCAGAGTACTACAGTATGGTATGCAGAGCCTCTGAATGAATGCCAAGACCCTTAAGTCGGTGTTGCCTGTCTTCAGATGTGGCTTCTGTCCTCAGTAATTTGAACTTTTAAAGCAAAAGGACAATAAATACCTGCTGTCTTGACCTGTTTTTTGTTTTTGTTTTGGCTTCCCATTTCTAAATCGAAAAATGCTGTCTTGCTATAGCAAATTTTTGATGGGGAGCTTGCATATCATACAATATGTAACTAGATTCTCTGATATCTGTACTCGGTAGCATATGTGTAACATGATGGTGCTCTCCAGTTGTATAGGGAGGAAGAATGCATGGAATACATAGTCTCTCATACAAGCTCTATCCTTGTTCAGAGCAACAATAAAATGATACTCTGGGGGGGTTGCCCTAAATTCATAAAATCTGTATACTTAGTATGCCTCTTGGAAATGCATTTCTTTTCTGGAGCTTTGATCTTTAGAAGTTCAGACACTCTCAAGATGAGCTTGGATCTGTTGTGATGATAAAGGAAAGGGTTATGTACCGGTAACTTGGCGTTTTTAGTGGACGCCAACTTAGAAGGCTTTAAAAGGGAATTTGGCAAATTCATGGAGTGTTCTTGCACATGGTAAACATATTGTATGATATGCAAGCTCCCCATCAAAATTTTGACTCCGGGATCAGAGGTGTGATGACTTTGCATACCATTTTGTGGGCAACAGCAGCAGCAGGAAAGTGTTGCTGCCCTCATGCCCCATTGGCATGTGGTTTGCCACTGTAGGAAATGCTGCATTAGATAGACCTTTGGTCTCACCCACCAGGGCTCTTGTGCTCTTTCATGCTTATAGCTTTGTTTTTATTGTATTCTTCTTTATTTCCAGGTATTTTTTGGTAGACTTCAATTCTCCACCAACAGTTGTTTTAGCCATAAAGGACCATTTAGGACGTGATATTGATGTGATCCGGTCTTCCATTTTAAAGCACCATGTGGCAAATTCAGAAGAATGCATGGGCATGATACCAGTCAGCACTGAAGATAAACTAACAAAGATGAAGAAATAAATAGCCAAAGACCATAGAGGCATTGCAACCCCTAATCTGAACCTAGCTGTAAGGATCTGTGATTTATGCATTGTGCATAGTGTTACTTTTGTCTATTTTGCAGCAAATGAAGTTTTATATATATTATTTGTATTTTAAAATCAGGGCATTTCCCCCCAAAGTATTGCATCTGTTGCTGAAGTTTATCCTGCCCTAGAAAATTCAGGCTGCTGTCTTAATGTATGCTTGAAAAAGAAAAAGAAAAAATCAAGTCCCATTGAACAAAATAGGACTTGATCCCAAGTAAACATCCACAGACTCAAACTCAAACTACCATTGTTTTTTTCAGTTAGGACCTTTCAGATATCATATACTTATACAGTTATAATGTTCTACCATGATGTAAATAACATTTAATGCAAAAGTTGTTAATGAATGTAATAAAAAAATACAAAAAGAACATTTAATGACTGGTTTATAAAGGAACAAACATTTAGTAAATTAATTCTGATCACTAGCATACTAGTGCATTTAAATACTGCTGGGTTCATGGAAGTTAAGAAAATGATATGGCTATACAAAAATGTACATTCTAGTGTTGGTTTTATTTTTACAAAATAGAACCAGATACTATCTTGATATTTGTTTTTAATATATTCCTAAATATAACTGCTGGCTGCTGCTTCTCCATTTAGAAATACTAATTGTGTGGATTAATAATAACAATTACATTATCTTAGTGGATGGATAGATTCAATAAAGCCTTAGCAATTTCCTAATTTTATTCTCATTCTATGTTTTCCCCCCACAAGACCCCAGTAAGATTTCCAGTGCTGCTCCTTTTTTAAGGTTAGGGAAAACTTACTTTTTTAAATGTTTACATTTTTATTTGTTTTCAATGTAACAAGTAACAATAAAAAATAAGGAACAACACCCTTCCACCAATTGAAAACAAAACAGCCATACACAAATAGGACTGTATACACATGTATAAAGAGGGTGTACTGAATAATCTTGGTATACCAAGACTAAAGAAAAAAAAAGAGACCACACAATGAAAGGACGTACGAAAGCTCAGAGTCAAGGTAAGTGGTCAGACCAAAAAACCAAGTGGCAACACAGATGACATTTAGTACATCCTGCTTGCGTAAGGTAAGGCAAGAAGGGCCATCTACAATTCCAAATTCATTGGATTTTTATCAAACCTTTGCTAAGCCTGCTCCAGTTACAGAAGACGGAAGGTTTATGTTTGAGGTTAAAACAAACTTTGTACAGTGGTACCTTGGTTCCCAATCTGTTCCGGAAGCCTGTTCTAAAACCAAGGTGTGCTTTCCCATAGAAAGTAATGCAAAATGGATTAATCCGTTCCAGACTTTTAAAAACCACCCCTAAAACAGCAATTTAACATGAATTTTACTTTCTAATGAAACCATTGATCCATAACATGAAAGCAATAATCAATGTACTGTACTATAAAATAAGATAGTATTGTAGATGATAGAAATTAAAATTATTTTTTCTTATGTGCACTGATGGTAGTCATTGTTTGGAGGGGGGGGGACTTTTATCCATTTCTTCAGTCACACAATCAGTAGCTGAACTGGGTTCCACACAGTCACAAAAACAAGTCACAAAAACGAAGTCACAAGTCAGTCCCATAAAACGAAGAACAAGTCGTCCAAAAAATGAAAAAGCCACACAAACACACAAAAAAATAGCAAAAACAAAAGCTCCAAATATCACCTCTGTGTTGTTTGGGTGTTCGGGACTCAACAGCCGACAGACTCAACAGGAAGCCTCTGATTAGCAGCAGGGGACTCAATTTACAAACAGAACACACTCAACAGGAAGCAGAACATGTTCAGCTTCCAAGGCAAAGTTCACAAACCGGAACACCTACTTCCGGGTTTGCAACGTTCTTAATCCAAGTTGTTAATAAACTAAGCTGTTCTAAAACCAAGGTCCACTTTACACTTCAAGCCTGGCTTGAGCCTGAAAGTTTACTGTCATATCTGCTGATAATTGTTGATTTAAGAAAGAACAGGAATGTTGTGAAAACCCTACTATACCACTGTTGGGAAAACAGGTCATCGTGCTAAAAAACAAAACAAAAACAAAAACCTAGGAAAAGCTAAAATTAGGAACCACTATGTGCCCTTTCCAGTGACAGCTAAAGCAACCACAGCCACAAAGATGATGGATTCAAAATACTAAGCGGGTGCCTTGACCAGTCATCGTGCCAAATACAGCAAAGCCTTATATACTAGTGTTATCTTAGTTCATAAATGTGCTGCTTCTCTAAATCAGAACCTTCTGTGTGAATAGTCCATTTGATTTAGTAGGTAGTTCACACATACATGCTCGCGTCTTCCAGCCACCCCATTCCACATGCACACTTTCTGTTCCCAATATAAATTAACTGCTGCTCAGGTCAGTAATTAGCTATTTTAAGCTGCTAACACGTAGGAGCTTTTAAAGCCCTGTATAACTACATGTCTGTTTGGAGTATATGTTGACTTAATGCCAAGGGGTTTGTGTATTTTTGGGTAAATGACAGTTTCAGTAAGTTGAGCAAAAACCCTGCTGTAAAGTATGCTAGCAATAGTGAGCAGAAAGTCCCACTAGAAACACCTTGAAAAGCCAAATTTTCCAGTAATATACCTTAACATTACTGGTTCTCAGTATCACTTTTGAGTTAGCTTGTATCAGTAATCTTGCCAATGTCCAGAAGTGTTGCATGTATACTTTGAAGAGTAGGAATCTCGGTTATTAAAAATGTGTTGGCATTTTCAAAACATCTGCGCAGTTGAGTAGAAGGATATTAACTAAAGGTAGGAAGCCAGGGGAAAGTTTCCACTGTCAGTGTTGGAAAATCATTTTAAAAAGGTACACTGTGCAGCTGCTTTTAATGCAGCTGGGGACTAGGCCAGCCAGATGTCTAGGAATCATGATTATGCTAGCATCTCTATTAGCATATACAGGAGTGCTTAAAATGTGGGGTACTTGTCCACACATACCATGTTTCTTGCCAGAAACACTAGTGCCAATGCTGCAAACGGAAGAATAGAATTATCCAAGGCCTAACGGGATCCTAACTGTACACTATATATTGTTATGGGTTTGCTATCAGATTTCTGCCGGTAGGGCTGTCAGGGTGGATTGCCTTGGGGCAATGCTTCTACTTGACAGATGTTAGCAGCCTACTGATGTGTTGCCATGGGAACAAGCACGTAAACCACTTTCCTGAATACTGAAAGGGTAAAAGGTAAATTCCCCACTCTTCTAGACAAAGGCAGCGTCATCCAAATGTATGTGTGCAAAGAAGGAAACTGCAGCTCGAGCTGGGGGTGAAGAGAAGAGAGCTGTCTCTTTATCTAGTGTGTAAGTAACATAAGATGAATGCTGTGTCTCTGGAGATTCAGCACGGGAGCAGTGCACTTTGACTTTCTGATGGAGTGTTTCATTTCTCTCTGCCTATGCTCAAACTGTATATTTGCTAATAAATGCAAATCATTTTAATGTGCTAATAAGCTTCCAGCTATGCCTTTGCATAGGGAACCAAACCTGTTCCCCCAGATCTTCTCAGCACACAGAGAAGTAGGGTGAGCATAATATGCAGACTGGAGTCTATCAGCTTATTAAAGGACAAACTGCTCTTGCATGGAGTCTGAAGGCTATGCAAGACTGCACATGATGACATCCTTCCCCAGTCTAGTGTCCTCTGGATCTTTTGGTCTCAAACTCTCATCAGCGCCAGTCAAAATGTTCAATAATCAGAGACAATGAAAGTCAATATCTGGAGGACACTGGGCTGCTAGGAAAGGCTAGCTTATGGTAACCTGTACTATTTCCTCAGATTTCAATGTGACCTATTATATGCACATTTACCTGGGGCTAAGTTCCATTAAACTCAGAAGGACCTTTCTGGACACACACACACACAGAGAATTGTAAGGAAAGCACAGTAAGTTTTTAAAAGGCGCTTTGGTAACTCCATATGTTTCTTCACATAACTTTGGCTTGAGCCCTGACAGTATAAAGGTTCTGGCCTGAGTTCCAGCCAACCCTGGCTCAAATTAAAAATGGGGCAAAGGAGAAGATCAGGATATTCAGCCAGCCCTACACAGATTTGTTGTAAATGGAAGAATTTCTGTTTTGTCTGTAGTCAGTTCGAACTTGTAAAGGGGCCCGAAAGACTCCTGTGTGACTCTAGTCAAGATTTTCCTACATATTCATTTGCACTCCTTTGAAGTTTGATGAAGCCAAGAATAAAATTAATCTCCAGTTTATTTCCCTGTTAGGTTTTCCCCTTTTCCCTTGGAACAGCTGTACTTTTAAAAAAGCTATGTTTCTTAGATCTCTCTCCCCACCCCCCAATTTTTTTAAAATAATGGGTGTACTACAGGCAATGACCATTTTGCATGGCGGTTGCATTCCTGATCCTTGCACGTGTTGCTGGAACCTGTGTAAACCCCCCTTTTTCGGCCACTTATGGGTTGCGGTGATGCACGTGTGCACAACTGTCATTGCTTGTACTAGGTTGCAATCATTATAGTGTGAATGCTATGCTGCTACTGATGTATAAGTTGCCCTTCCACTTTAAAAAGTGTTCAGAGTTGTGTGCATATATAACCAAACAAACATAATCTTACAACAAAGCTACTTTAAAACCAATACCACTAGCACAATTAGATGCTATACTGTACATTTCTACAGGCCTACTGGATTAGATATATTTTCACTATTTACTAATAAAAATAATACATAGTACCGGTATAGCTGTAGCATCTTTGGTCCTGAATGCAAAATATTAGTACTCCAAAGCAAGCTGCAGATGTCTTCCAGCTCTTTGGTGTTTGTCTAGAGCAGGGGTGGAGAACCTGTGGCCCACCAAATGTTGAAGTACAAGTCCCACCATCCCTGACCTTTGACCATGATGTTTGCGGCTGATGGGAATTGTAGCCCAACAACCTCAGAAGTGCCACAGTTTTCCTGTCCTTGCTCTAGATTCTAGAGCATTTACCATTTTCTTTATCTTTTTTCTGGAATATTTTTAATTATGACATCTCAGAAAGGAAAATATTTTCACTGGCAACTCTCAACACATAGAATCTGGCTAAATCAGGCATTCTCAAACTTGGCCCTCCAGATGTTTTGGGACTACAAGTCCCATCATCCCTGACCACTGGTCCTGTTAGCTAGGGATGATGGGAGTTGTAGGCCCAAAACTTCTGGAGGGCCAAGTTTGGGGATGCCTGGTAAATCATCCCTTCAGCTGCCCCATATTTTTTTCAGGAATATGTAAAGAAAATAAACAGAAATCCAATGTATAGTGCATTAAGTGGATGTTGGGATATTTGCAAACCTTTTAAAAAGAAGGCTCTGCAGATAGTCTGACAGGCTCAGAGCTCCATATGCATGATTGCACTGAAAAATAATCAATTACAAGTAAGCAACATCTGCCTTTGCAAGGATAACTGGAGCCATCAGGCACCGAATGTCCCACCATCATCTGCTTTCTACCAATCCCTGAGCTAGGATATATTCTTTGACAAATTCTTACTTTATTGACCTGGGGAAGATTCATAGCTCAGTGGCAGAGTATTTATTTTGTATACAGATTATCGCAAGTTCAGTGCCAAGGATCTCTGCTTATAGCATATCTGAGAACACCCTGAAGTACTGCCCCACATCAGAGGAGATAGTACTGGACCAGTTGTATCAATGGCGTGACTCACTCTAAGGAAGCTTCTTGAATAGGCACTGCCATATGAGAGATCTGCTTTTAATTTAACCAGAAGCTCGCCTCTACAGCTCTCTTTTGAATTGTGAAGGGGATGTGCACAAGTCAAAATACTCAATGACCTTGTTTTGTTCTGAAAGCTTGCCAGCAAAAAACACTCACTTTTAATTCACCCACAGAACTATAGTTTAGTAAAAAGCCAGCTTCACTGATCCACAAATACAGTCCTATCACCATTGCCCTTCTTTAGAACTTTAGCTAAGATAAGAGGAGGAGGAGGAGGAGGAGGAGGAGGAGGAGGAGGAGGAGAAGAAGAAGAAGAAGAAGAAGAAGAAGAAGAAGAAGAAGAAGAAGTGGAGTTTGGATTTGATATCCCGCTTTATCACTACCCGAAGGAGTCTCAAAGCGGCTAACATTCTCCTTCCCCTTCCTCCCCCACAACAAACACTCTGTGAGGTGAGTGGGGCTGAGAGACTTCAAAGAAGTGTGACTAGCCCAAGGTCACCCAGCAGCTGCATGTGGAGGAGCGGAGACGCGAACCCGGTTCACCAGATTATGAGTCCACCACTCTTAACCACTACACCACACTGGCTCTCAAGAGTGGACAGTAATGCAGGATATGTAATGTGTTTACCTAGAGTGTAAGTTTCTGGTGACTATGGGACCATGCCCAGCAGGCTCACTTTAAACACAAGAACCAAGGCCATGCCAACCTTCTCAATGTAAATCAAATCCAAACTGCTTGATCGTTTGGCTTATTAACTATAAACACTTTTGTTCTTCTTTCCAAATTGCAACAGCCATTGGGTAAGAGCAGACTTTGGTGATCCCTGAAATGCGCTATGAATATTATTTGTCCCCCTCCATTGATTCAAAGTTACATCAGTGGCTTGCTGGGCCTAAGGAAAACTAAATCAAGGGCGGGTGGGTGGAGGGGAATAAATCATCTCATGTAATTTTGATCTTGGTTGGACGGGCTTCTTTTGGCCATGTTTGGAAGAAGGGCCTCCTGCCAAGGCACTGCTACTGCCTAGACTCTGGATGGGAAAGGTTTCGTTCCCAAAACACTTCAGAGCAAAGGTTAGTGCAGAAGGGCTCTGCTTGTTTGTTTGCAGGGAAGAGGCTGAATGAACACAGCAGAATTTATGAATCAGAGGTTTTCATTTGGAGGTCTGAGGTCCAGGTGTTTGAAAAAACCCTTTCATACACAGCATTTTTAATGTACACCTCGCAAACAGCATGTGTCAGCGGGACAACCATGCACTTTGAGACAGATATCACAAAGGAACACAAACAGGAGACGCAGGACAGGCTATAATCAATTGTCAGGTGTCTGCATGGGGTCAGATTTGAGCTTGTGCTGTAAGAAACATACAGTTAAAATCTAATGCTAGTATTTTGTAGAAACTTAGCAGGAATGTTCATGGGTACTTGTAGGCCAGACTAGAACTTTACAAGGGATGGTCCAAAAATATACAGAATAAGTCATGAGGGTATTGTCATTTTTATTTGTTGAATTTCACACATTGTGTGTGGCAACAAACCCTGTCTAAAATGTCATGTTAAATTGCACCATAGAAATAAACAGGCATGCAAGAACGACATTCTTGCTGAATAATCTGTAAATAAAAACATATTTTGTTTATTTCAGCATACCATATCCCATGTTATCTTTTTTCTTTTAAAATAATTTTTCTTTGGTTTTACAAATTTCTTCACATTCATATTCATCCATAGTAAAAATAATAATAATTCACAAGATTCTTCCGAATCTCGAGACTTCCCTCCTCCCCTCCGTGGGTTCTTTGAGTAACTTTTTAACTTTTTAATAAGTCCATCCAGTTTACTGTCCTCCATTGTATCCAAAATCTATGTATCATTGCAAGAGTTATTAAAAACCTGCTGAAGAGTTCAAGTGTTTACAGTGCTCTTTCAAATATAATATCAGTTTGTCCCAATCTTTATTGAAGTTTTGATGCTCCTGATTTCTGATTTTCCAGGTTAATCTTGCCATGTCTGTGTAGTCCAGTAGTTTCATCTGCCCATCCACCCTGGTAGGTACCTTATCGTCTTTCCAGCTCTGGGCAAGCAGTATTCCATCTTTTCCTTCCAACAGGCCTTTCAGAGCAGTTTACAATAACACATTAAGTATCTTTAGCAATAGAAAGAGATAAAACTACAAACTGGCAACAATATAAGTCAGTTCATATAGGAAGCTGCCTCACACTGAGTCAGAGTGTTGGTCCTCCTTGCTCAGTTCTCTGTACACAGACTGGCAGTAGCTCCCCGGGGTTTTAGGTGGGAGTCTCTCGCAGCCCTGCCTGGAGAAGCTGGAGCTTGAACCTGTGACTTTCTGCATGCAAGGCAGATGCTCTACTACTGAGCTACCACACACAGAGCCCAACTGCTGATAAAATTCATTGCTGGTTATTAGATGCAGCTGCTTTTGCCAGCCTGGTGCCCTCCAGCTGTTTTGGACTATATCTACAAAGAAGCTTAAGGGTACTGGGTAGGCAAAAGGCTGGAGTACAACCATACAATGCAATTTATGTGAGTTAACTATGATTCTGAATAAATTAACCACGTTGTGACTTGACCCAGTAGAGCCCCTCTGGGTGCTTGTGAAATGGCTGAATACATTTTTAAAATGTAATGTTCAAATAAAGATCCCAATCAGCTTTAAAATTAATTCTTCTGTGAAGATCATCTTATTTTCACAGTCTGGTATCAGTACTTATTTTATATTCCTCTAAGCTTCTGTAGAATAATATTTGATCATTAAACACCACAGGAAACATCTTTTAGAGATGGCAATCACAGACTCTGTTTTCCTGCTTCATTAGCAGAATCCTTTAAGTTTATTTTAAAAAATTGCTTTCATATCCTTAGGCTGTTTCCCCTCCTCACTTTCGGCGCTAAAAATTTCAGATGTGACAATAAACTGGGGAACACTCTCATGATCCCGCTAGGAGAGAACAGCACTCTATCTCTTTTCCCCTTTGTTTTTCTTCAGCATTGAGGCAGATGAGCAGTTGATGTTAAGTCACAATCTAGTTTCCCTTTAGCATTCCTTATACTGGTTGGCTCAAACAAAGGGCGGAGGGTGGCTTGTTTTGTATTGTATGGTATGGGACATGGTGAAGTCATTGTGACTCCCTTTGTTTCCTTGATTAAAGGTAAAGGGACCCCTGACCATTAGGTCCAGTCGTGACCGACTCTGGGGTTGTGGCACTCATCTTGCTCTATAGGCTGAGGGAGCCAGCGTACAGCTTCCGGGTCATGTGGCCAGCATGACAAAGCTGCTTCTGGCGAACCAGAGCAGCACACGGAAACACCGTTTACCTTCCCGCCAGAGCGGTTCCTATTTATCTACTTGCACTTCGTGCTTTCGATCTGCTAGGTTGGCAGGAGCAGGGACCGAGCAACGGGAGCTCACCCCGTCGCGGGGATTCAAACCGCCGACCTTCTGATCGACAAGCCCTAGGCTCTGTGGTTTAACCCACAGCGCCACCCATGTCCTTGATTACCTTAACTCTAAAAAGTGTTTTGATAAGGACCTTCCATCTCTGAACAACAACGTTTCAAGAAGTATGGTGTGGAAAATGCAAATGAGAACTTTGGGTATGATCAGACCAGTTCTTTGTGCAGGTTGTTTAGTCTTCCGTTTATCATGCTGGGAAGCCCTCCCCAAAAGCCTGTTCTGTGCTACTGTACATATGGGGCTGGGAGGGATCCTGCTATCAGATGCGTCCTGTGATAGCAGAATCCAGGATGGCCTGAGCATGCCAACCTAGCAGGCTCATTTCTCTCCCATTCCAGCCCCAGCCTCATAAGTACAGGACAAAGCCCACTAGGGTTAAGATGTCTTCATCTCCACAAAGCAGCACAGCATGCAGGGTGCTCTCATATTGCTTGGCCCCTATACATAACAACAGGACAGGTGTGTGCTTTAGTGTGGAGCACAGGTAAAGGCCATATGGTTGAAGGATCATTAAATAGTTTGGACAGTAGCTTAAGGAAGATATAGGAAAGCCATAAATACAACTCTGATAGGTGGCATATAGGAAAGTGGACAATTGTGGTAGTGTTGAGATGAACTGAAAAATGAAAGCAGAAAGTGCAAATCCTATTTATATTTACTCAGAGGTAAATCCCATTGAGTTTGATGAGACTTGCTCCCAAGAAAGTGTGTACAAGTTTGGAGGTTTAACCTTGAATCATCCCCACATTTCAGTAATTAGTGGAAAGGTGACGTGAGCCACAAGGATGACATGCCATATTATATAAGAAACATTTCTTTAGGGTAGGGAAAATGTCAAGGAAGCAAAAATGTGTGACTAGAGAACAACAAAAAAGGAAGGTAACAGATGGAGCAAATGATAAAAAGGAACTAGTTTGGAAATGATGAGGTCTCTGAAGGTTATTATTGGTGTGGAAAAGCCAAAAGGGAGATGTGGTAAGAGAGAAAGGAGCATGACCAATGGTGGACCTGAGAGAGAGAGGATTATTAGCAGTGAGGTTAGCAGGTGAACAGACAGGGATTCAGGGAGTGGATGCATGTATAGAGAAGAGTGTGAGAGAGAAACAGATTGCTTGCAAATTTGTAATGTGCAAAAGATAAGAAATGTCTCCACTAGAACAGATGTCCCCATAGTGCACTGTTGGTGTCAAAAGGAGTGGAGATTAAAAGAAGTCTTAAAAAGAAGATTAAAAGAAGATGCAGCAATAGCACATTTGTTAGGAACATTCTACACAGAAACAAGTTTTGTGAATATCAGTGAAAAGTGCCTCCATCCCATGAGTGCAGAAGAAGTGTATAAGACAAGAGTTTGGGGGGGGGGCAGATGGACTTCATCTGCGGATGTTTGGATATTTAGTTATTTTTCAGTTTTCTAAATAAGAACATCCATCTATCAAATTTTTGGGTTTGAATCCATCTGTCCTCCCTCTCCCTGCTCAGTCTGAGTCTCACAGCTGCAAATTCCAGTTTTATCTTTTTAATGCTCTAAATATATCTACTGTGGGATTCTTTTCCGAGCTATTACAGATGGCATGCTAGAAACAACATGCTTTGAGTGAACTTCCATAAGAAGTAGGACACCTTTTGCCCTCAAGAAGGTAAGCTGCCAAAAGGTGCTGGGCATTCTATATTTTCCAATAAATCTCTCCATTTTGAACATTGGCTTTGCTTCTTTTCTTTAATATCCTGATTGTGAGAGCCCATAGTACATTGACCTTATTTATAGCAGGCGAAACATGAGTTTGATATTTCAAGAGGTTGAAGTTGCACCCTTGATCCTTTGTGTTTCTAAGCAGTGATGTTGGCATTATATTGCTCCGCCCTCAGCACAATAACTTGTGCACAGCCCCACCCCACCCTCTGCCCACACAGTTTTGAGAATGAGGATGAAGATGAGCTCAAATACGGTATGTGAAAAAGGGCATCCTGTTTGAAGTGCAAATGGGACAGGGGACACTTTTCTCCAAAAAAAGGATGACCACATTTTTCCACAGACAGATTGCAACCCTAACTCAGTTCCTGCTTTTAGAGTTCCCATAGACATCAGCTTAGCCACTGAGAGAACAAGATGCTGGAATACATGGGCTATTGGCCTGATCCAGCAGAGCTCCTTCTATATTCTATATATGTGGGATTTGCTGCCACGAATTCAACTTCTCTCTGTGTACATCTATTGCATATACATAGGATTGTATTAATAATGCTTCCGAGTTGATAACTTCTTGGTTTGTTGTTGTTTTATGCTGCTAAATCCAACAGTCAATATCAACACATCAATAAACCAAATGTTACGTATCATACATATATCATACACCACAAACGTAACAGGCTGAAATCACTATCCACTTTTCATTGTTTATCTCAATTTGTGTATTCAATCATAGTAAAACTGACTATCAAGCATACAAAATAATATAGAGGTCAATACAACAATAAATCAGTCCAATAATCAAACAATCCAAATAATAATTCAAATCCTTGGGACTTCAACCGCAGTATGTTGTACTAAGGATTTGAATTATTATTTGGATTGTTTGATTATTGGACTGATTTATTGTTGTATTGACCTCTATATTATTTTGTATGCTTGATAGTCAGTTTTACTATGATTGAATACACAAATTGAGATAAACAATGAAAAGTGGATAGTGATTTCAGCCTGTTACGTTTGTGGTGGATGCTAAATCCAACAGGGCATCAACTTCCTGTTATATTCCATGTTTATTTTACTTTTCCCCAATCTTGGTTTTAATTATTTACTTTTCTACTGTGGATTTTAAAATGTTTTTAAATCAAAAACAGGAAGCCAATGCAGAGACAGGCTGAAAGGAAAGGCCCTGTTTTGCGAAATAGATAAACTGTCAGCAGTTACAATTTTAAAATGAATTATATGTTTTGGGCCCACACTGTTAAATGTAATTTTGAAGAGTGTAAATAGCTTTCTGCCATTGATTTTAAAAAAATTCTCCAAAAGGAGCATTGAAGCTATGTATGACATGACTGAACTGTTCTCTGGAATGAGAGTGTGCGAGAGCAAGTTGACACTCATTCTTAATATACACCCATAATTCTCAGCCGTTACTAATATTGCAGCTTATTTCTGAGCTAATTATCAATCTCTGTGTTTGGAACAATACAAAGCAGATGAGAAGCACAGCAAATCTGCTGAAGAAATTACTGTCTAACTAAAGAAAGACACAAAGCAAAAAGGCAGGGAGAGGATAGGAAATAGCAAGGGTTAAATGTCGGGTTTCTAAGCTCATAACATTGGTATTCAGTTCCACCTATGGGAACGGTCTTGCCCTTTTCCATACAGAGTAGAGGGCACTGTTTATGTTTTTTTTCTGCAAAGAGAAGATCTAAATATTCCTTTGGTTCATTTCTAAAGGCAGGGGCTTATTTTTATGATTTTTTTCATGCAGTGTTTTTAGAATAATGATGAATATTGTGCATCCCCCCCAAGAAAGAACAAACCATGTGTTTTATGGTGTACCCACTAAAGAGGACTTCCTTTTGAAATGTGTTAGCTGTGAAAGAAGAATTAAAATGGAGTCTACTTTTGCTCTTCTCAAGAACAAATCTCTTTAGAAGCTTTTCCAAGATTGATACAACCTTTGGCAAAGCTTTGTATCCCCCCCCCCCGCCCTTGTTTAGGGTCAGACTTTTTACTCTCACACTCCTTCTAACAGCCAGACAACATGCTGAGAAGTCAGGCTGTTGGGCCAACACAGTAAAACTGTTTTGATTTCTGCAGACAGACCATGTGTCCAGGACCAGAGGGAAATGGAAAGAATGTTTTGTAAAGTCAGAAATCCTTCCTCCTCCTCCTCCTCTCCTCCTTCTTGTGAGAAAGAAAAGATCTGTGAGCAGAGAGGCAGGCAGAGATACCATCAGATCATGCAACTGTCTGACTGTTGCTACACAGCTGGGGAACAGAATCTGGTTGGTAGGCTGAATCCTGAGCTCCCCCCTCTCTCAGTAGGCCACTCTGATAAGTAGGCAGGACAGCTAACCTATCAAGCACCCGATATCACCATGTCCCAACTTTGGAAGGCCAGAGGTTTCTCGCTCTTGTTGTAATATTTGCAATTATTGACGAATGTACAGATTCAGCATAGAGACACATCATCCTGGACTATTAATACTCATTTGCGAAATCTCAGATTCTATCTAGGTATTGCCTTAAGGCAGCCCATAGTGATAATCATATTCGCAGAAATCTTATTAGAAAACAGATTACAGTATTAATGTGCATTTTTCTCGTCAGCAGCATATTGTGTTTTCTCCACAGTTTGTCATTTTTTGTATTCCCCTGATTGAAGTCCAAATGCTTTCAATGCCATTTTAAACTTGAAAAGATACTTATTTCCCCTTCCAGAGAAATGATATTTTGTATAAAATTCCTCTGATCTCCAGTCTAAGATCCTAACCAAGCCAGCACATTCCCAGTAGTCAGATGTGAATGCATGCAAGAAACCTTCAGAGTCTTTCAATGTAGTAGCTTGAGCATGTGGTTCCATATTCAGCTAGGTATACATGCATGGAAATCTCTAAATGAAATACATTTGGCACTTGGTGGGCTAAGAGAATTCAGGATGAAAATGTTTACTTCTGAATCATACAGGCAAAGTTAAGGTTAGGTTACGGTTCTTTCATTCAGTTCTTAGTGATGACTAACAACAATTCTGAATTGTTGAGTGATGATCCTTATCTCACCATCAGAAATATTTGGGCTTCCTTTCTAGCCAAATTCCCTAATTATCTGAAATGATCATTAGTGTTTTCATATGTAACATTTTCACCTTTCTTTAATCTAACGTTCAAGTATAAAATCATACTGTTCTACATTCTGCTTTTTAAGAGACATCAGCTTTTTAAAAAGCAAAAAGCTATAGTGTTAGCCTACTTCAATTCCAAAGTATGTAGCGATGCTTCCAGATGCTTGAGGCTCCCAACACCCGTGCGTGTTTCAAAGAGTGACCCTGGGCTCGCACTGGATGCTGGTTAAATGCATCCCCTTGGAATGCGTTCCCTACATATCGCTCAAAGGATTACTTTGGAAACCCAAGCAAACTTCAGAAGCCACAGTAGAAGCTGTAGAAAAGAGGACAACCACAATCTGTTTACAGGCTTAAGTGCCGCTTTGGCTCACAGCTCAAGAGCGGTTTCTTGGTCCTCCTCGTTTGAGCAATAGGTTAGCCACCAGTCATTCAGAACTAGTCACTTTGAAGTCAAGGCAGAAGGACAACAATCTGTGTAACTAATCTGGAAAGCTTTCTGATTAACCATCTACATATTTTGAAATGGTCATCTTCTTCCCTCCATCTCCCCTACTACTGCTTCCTTCTGCTTTTCCTTCCTCCTGTGGAATACCATTCTAGAAATAAAGTAAAGTACTGCTGGAGTATTAACCATTGCCCAAGGGTTCCAGGAAACAGACCACATTAAAGTAGCACTTGAATATAAACTGTTGAGTGAGGTTGCTAAAAGGAGTGTTTGTACTGTTTAAGAAAACTACTTGGAAGCTCTTGTAATTTGCATCGTCACTGGTGAAAAGCAACCCACCTAGGCAACACTGAAAACATAACCAATGAAATGTTTGGCACTCATGGAATTCTTGAGTGTGACACAAACAGATCCAACACAAGCTGAGGAAACATCATTGTGCCAAAGATTTCGTTAAGAAATGCCAGTGAATATAGGTAAAGGTAAAGGGACCCCTGACCGTTAGGTCAAGTCACGGATGACTCTGGGGTTACGATGCTCATCTCGCTTTATTGGCAGAGGGAGCTAGCGTACAGCTTCCGGGTCATGTGGCCAGCATGACTAAGCCGCTTCTGGCAAACCAGAGCAGCACATGGAAATGCCATTTACCTTCCCGCCAGAGCGGTACCTATTTATCTATTTGCACTTTGACATGGCTCAATTAAGGAGGAGGTGGCATTGGACCAGGATATGATTAGAAGAGAAGACTTACTAAACAAACAAGCAAAGCATCCAAATCTTTAAGTGTGGGACAAAAATATGATGATATTAAGTATGTTATTATGTACAGTTATTTTATGCTTAGACTTGTTGTTCCTCCCAACAACACCATTCAGAGGTGTGTGAATCTTCTTAATTTTAAGTCTCTGGCTTGGAATGAAAGTATTGATGCTCCTTCATCTAGTTCATTTTGCTGATTCCTTTTGATGGAAGCACACCTCATGCATATTTTCAGAATAATATACTACATGATATGCTGCTATTAATTATTATAATTATGATTATTAAATTTGTATACCACCCTTCACCTTAAGACCACAGGGCGGTTCACAACACCAAGTAGTTCTCTACTACAGTGGTACCTCGGGTTAAGTACACCTCAGGTTAAGAACTATGCTAAGAACAGAAATCGTGCTCTGGCGGCGCAGCAGCAGCAGGAGGTCCCATTAGCTAAAGTGGTGCTTCAGGTTAAGTATGCTTCGGGTTAAGAACAGACCTCCAGAACGAATTAAGTACTTAACCCGAGGTACCACTGTACTGTTTTCTCAATATGATCTTGATAATAAAGTGTTTTGTGGCTACCCAGCTTACATTGACATCAGAAGTCATGGGAGGAGTTTTCCAGTGGTGCTTTTTTTGGGGGGGGGGGCAGAATAGCCCTTGGTTCATAAACAATAGTTTAATTGTAAGTAAACACAGGATTTTTATAACATCTTCATCTGATACCCTGAAGGTCAATCTCTTTGTATTACGTGTTGTCTCATGAAAGGCCCTGGCTTTGGGCTATAGAACTTCAAAGTTAATCTTTAGTATTGTGTGATATTGAAAAGAAAAAAAAGTGAGCTGCGAAACAAACACACTAAAAATAAAAAATGCCTTTATATTTTTGTTACAAAAGGGGGTGCGTGTGACAAGATTTGGAATAACAAGCTCAACATTATTGGTGTTAAATTTGGCTTCCTTTAATTTTGTGCTACTGTAAATGGAAGAATCCAAGAGCTGGAATGAACATGTGGTAAAAGCAACACATATTTCAAATAACTCTCAAAGATAGGGCAAATCTGGCAAAACTCATGATTTGATTCACATCCCTATTCCTAAGATCTGTCAAAATCACATAAAGGGGAAGCAAATTGGAATGGTTCAAATATCAAGGAATCATTGCTCAAATTCTGTTGGCTTTGACTGAACCTCAGTGACTATGGCTAATTCTTATCTTACGTTGCTTCCAAACAACCTGTTTATCGAGCAACGTAAGATAAAAATTAGCTGGGCCAAGTTCAAGATGTTGCTATAAAGCCTGTGACACCTTGGGACCAGTTTGCCTACAAAATTGCCTTACCCCATATATGTCTTCTCAAATACTTTGATCAGCAGAATTGACACTGTTACAACTGCCACATAATATTTGTTCCGCATTTGTAAAACATCAATCTTTTTGTGTAGCAGCACCTACACCAGTGATGGCTAACCTTGACACTCCAGATGTTTTGGGACTACAACTCCCATCATCCCTGACCACTGGTCCTGTTAGCTAGGGATGATGGGAGTTGTAGTTCCAAAACATCTGGAGTGTCACAGTTAGCCATCACTGACCTACACTGTAGAACTCCCTGTCTATTGACATCTGTGCACACTTTTTGGTGCCTGCCGAAAATAATTTTGTTTAGAGCTTACCCTAACATGTAGAATGTGAACGTATGTTTCAATCTGTTTTTAGATTATAGTTGGTTTTATGTTTCGAATGATTCAAAGAGTTGTTGAATCGGGTTGCAGAAATTACGTAAGTGGAATGTTTTCATTGGGCAAGTACCCTAATTGTGTCTTTATGTTACGCACACAAGTGGTTTAAAATATTTGCTTGGTTGGCCTAGATTGGTTGGCCTAAAATATTTGCTTGGTTGGCTTTTGTCATACAGATGTAACACTGGCTGTTGCCTAGAAGGCTCTAATGCAGAATGATGAAGCCCAAAGGGACATTTGTAATTTGAATGAGCCTTCTCACTGCTGGGACATTGCGAGGTACTAAAAGACATGGGGGCACAGGCCGCATGACACAAATTTGCCCTTGGGCAAATTAAGACGCTAAAAGTAGTGTTCAGTCATCTTGAATGGTAAGCAAAGTTTTAAAAGGGGGAGGAGGCAGGAGATCCAGGACGCAGTGTAGAAGACTCTGGCCACCCCCTAACAACATTCCTGCAAAGGAGTGTTTCTCATAAAGGACCTCTGAAAGTTAAGTCCAGTTGCAGACAACTCTGGGGTTGCGGCGCTCATCTCGCTTTATTGGCCGAGAGCCGGCGTACAGTTTCCGGGTCATGTGGCCAGCATGACTAAGCCGCTTCTGGCGAACCAGAGCAGCACACGGAAATGCCGTTTACCTTCCTGCCAGAGCGGTTCCTGTTTATCTACTTGCACTTTGACGTGCTTTCAAACTGCTAGGTGGGCAGGAGCTGGGACCGAGCAACGGGAGCTCACCCCGCCGCAGGGATTCGAACCACCGACCTTCTGATCAGCAAGCCCTAGGCTCTGTGGTTTAACCCACAGCACCACCTGGGTCCCTGACGCAGTTTGGAAGACACCTATGCATTTTCCTGATCCCTTCCCCTGTTCCCAGCTGCTAATGAAGCATGAAGATCACTGGTAAGATAAAGAGACTGCAATGTCAACAGAAAATGCAGGCGAGGATTTCAGCTGCTGTTTTCTGAAATACAGCCAGGTTAGATACACCCTCCTCCTCCTCCTCCTCTGATATAAAGTGTTGCTCTCAGAGAGCTCATCCTTTCATGGAAAAGTACTGAGCCTTTCCAGTGCTTTGCTATTAATGCTAAGAACGGAGTACAACAGCAGGTCAGTGGAAAATCGGAGAAAGTCATCTGCACGTAGAATGTCGAGGGCATTATTTTTAGACGCCTTTTTTCTTTCTGACTAATTCCATGTGAAAAAGCAAAACAGCCCCCATAACCCTGCTGCCCATTCTGGCAAGTCTTATTGGCAGCTGAAGCATTAGACATACTGCAACTGCAAGGGGCTGCACAGCAAAATAAACAGGAGGAAAACAAAGATATAAATATGCCCCATATATTGAAAGGGCTGTGGTTCAGTGGTAGAGCATCTGCTTTGCATGTGCAAGGTCACAGGTTTGATCCCCGGCATCTCCAGATAGGGCTGGAAATCTCACCTGCCCGAAATCCTGGGAAGTTTCTGCCGATCAGTGTTGACAGTACTGAGCTACATGGACCAGTGGTCTGATTCAGTATTTGCCAGCTTCCTGTGTTCCTAACAGGAATTTTCAGAGTAGCATAAGTGGACCTCTGGAATAATATGCCCATGAGACAGTATATATGTGTTTGGGAAAAATAGCACCACTGTTTTCTATGAACAGGGAAACTTCATTGCTTTCTAAGTATTTTTTCCTACTGAAGAAGAATCAGATTTTGCTGGGTTTACTGGATGCACCACACAGAGCTGATAATTTGGAAATCTACAAGTCCAGGATGAAAGTGATAATTAAGCGTGGAGCACTAAAACAAAAAGGCATGGCATCTCTCCAAGAAATTCCATTCACTCTCGCTTAAAGAGCATGAAGGCAGAGACTTGGAGAGAGCCCTGCCACCTGAAAGAAATTACTGTGTGGTGTAGGAAAACCCTATACCCATATGTGCAAACAGTATAAAAAGTAAAGGGACCCCTGACGATTAGGTCCAGTCGCGGACGACTCTGGGGTTGCAGCGCTCATCTCGCTTTATTGGCCAAGGGAGCCGACGTACAGCTTCCGGGTCATGTGGCCAGCATGACTAAGCCACTTCTGGCGAACCAGAGCAGCGCACGGAAACGCCGTTTACCTTCCCGCCGGAGTGGTACCTATTTATCTACTTGTACTTTGACGTGCTTTTGAACTGCTAGGTTGGCAGGAGCAGGGACCGAGCAACGGGAGCTCACCCCGTCGCGGAACCGATCGGCAAGCCCTAGGCTCTGTGGTTTAACCCACAGCGCCACCCGCGTCCCTATGTGCAAACAGTATAGTTTCTGCTAAAAGGAACTGCATCATACTGAGACATGCCATTGTTCTGCCTTGCACCCTGCTGTCTTCTCCGAGGGCTAGTTCACACATGATGTGACAACAAACATATGCTTGCCAGCAGAGAGCTGTAGCTAAATCCCAGCTCCCTGGGATGTGTGACTGTAAGATACACTGCAGCTAAAAGCATGCATTTATTACGCAGATACATTGTGTATCTCTCAGTTTTGCTACAGGAAATTCAGTAACAAGAGATACGACAGTTCAGTTCTTTGAGGAGGGGGGGAGGGAACGTGCTTCGAATGTGCTTTAAAGTGTGCATTCAGACACCATTTGGAAAAGGGGACATTCCTGAGATGGCTAACCTGTAGTCCCCAACCAGTATGAATGGTCAGGACTGGAGTCCAACAACCACAGGTCCCTCACCATCTTCTAGGGCGGAGCCTACTCTTAGCAGTCAAGCTACATACAATTAAAAGTCTCAGAAAAGGTTTCATAATGAGAGCGCTGCAAAGATCTCTAGCCTTGTGTTGTTCTGTGAATGAATCAGCTGAAAATTCTCTGAATGCATCACTGCAAGGACTTAAACACAATGACTAATAATTAGGCACTGCTGTCTCCTGCCTTCAGCTGATTCATTCACACAGCATCCCTGCTGTTCTGTTTCACATAAAGAGAATATTAATAGCGACTTTCCCAAGTGCAGTCAGTAAGTATGCAGCAATGCAAATCCAGGTGAACTAGGTGCAGACCCATCAGACTATCCAGGCGATCACAGAATCATAGAATTGTAGACCCATGAGGGTAATCTACTCCAACTTCCTGCAATGCAGGAATCTTTTGCCCAACGTGGGGCTCAAACCCACAGCCCTGAGATTAAGAGTCTCATGCTCTACCGCCTGAGCTACCCTTGCTTGTGTCTGCTATTTGTTGGGTGACAAGTTTTCTCTTACCTCCTCCGTGAATGTTAGAAATATTTTATCATCAGCTACATGAACTGCAACCAAAGAAGACAAAAAGAAAGCTGTCTGACCTTTCTTTGGAAGGAATCTGCGGTACTGCCAATGGCAACCAGGAATGAATAATCTGTATCCTTTCCTCTGAAGCAATGACCGTGGCTGAAAGAGAAACATTTTGTTTCTACTTATAGCGATAAACGGAGAGTGAAAACCACAATTTTGTCTTTAAAATTCCATCTAGTTTTGTGGAGCTGTCTTTCTTCCCTTCTTCCTCTCTTATAAGGGTCAAACCAGAAAAACACAGGGCATAGCAATTTCCTTTGTAACGCTAATCGGAAGGGGTTTGTATGGAAGAATTCAGAGGTAGGAGTTCTCCCTCACAAATGCTCTGTCAGTCATTTTAAACTTCCTCTTTTTTCCACCAGGTTCCAAAATCAAAAGTAAAACGTGAAATGAAGTTATAAAAAGTGTGTGTGTGTGAGGGCATTAGGATATAGAGATAAAGATATATAATGTCCAGATATTTCTTTTCTTTACCCCCCAGATTCTCATATTTCAGAAATAAGTGGTTCATTTTTGGGAGTTACAGAAACCTTCCTATCCGGAAAAAACAACCAGCTTGGCAAGTTAGTGGCTTCAGCAGGTGATGTTAAGGCAGATGATCTAAGGCAGTTTGAATAAATACTTGATACAGCTTTCATATTAGCTTCTACAGTGTAACTCTTGCTTGCCCATAATAAACAGAGGAGAGTGGAGCTGCTTCTGTCAAAATGCCTTGAGATAGGTCTGTGGTGTATCTTTTTGAGAGATGGTGATATGGAAATCAGAGGCTCTGAGAAAGATCAGGGAGGCTCGCACTCCTCAAGGTTGTTTTGTTTTGTTTTGATTTGTTCAGTCCCCTTAATTGAATACACAGTGGGAACTGATTTCATTTCCCTTATCCTTGACATTGTTTTCTCTCCCTCCTCCTGTAGCTGTAAGTTGCATTATTATGCCCCCGTGATGATCTCTTTCTGAAAAAAAAAATGAGCATAGTGCACATGTCATTTTCCACCAACGACATGTGACTGAAGTCTCTTTTAGAAGCCTCATTTACCAATGTAACCTAATCTGTCACCTCACTTCATATCTGCTGAATATACATTCACAGATCATTACAAAAAAATTAACACTTGACTTTAAAAAAGCCTCAGCATTTGAGAATGAAGAGGCAGGGTCCTTGCCTTGGTTTGAAGTTCAGGCTTATAGGAAAATACTGTGCTTAATAGTCAGGTGTATGTTAATGGTGTAAAGGGGTGTGTGAGATTTGTAAGCCATGGCACTTTTTATGTGTGGAAAACTTGAAGCTGAGAGGAGATATGATAGCCATCTTCAAATATCTTAAGGGCTGCCACTCAGAAGAGGGAGCGTGCTTGTTTTCTCCTGCTCTGGAGGGTAGGACTCGAGACAATGGCTTCAAGTTACAAGAAAGGAGATTCCGACTAAACATTTGGAAAAACCTTCTGACAGTAAGAGCTGTTCAGCAGTGGAACAGACTCCCAAGAGAGGTGGTGGACTCTCCTTCCTTGGAGGTTTTTAAACAGAGGTTGGATGGCCATCTGTCATGGATGAGATTCCTGCATTGCAGGGGGTTGGACTAGATGACCCTTGGGTCCCTTCCAACTCTAAGATTCTATGAAAAGCCCCATGTGGATTTTCTACAACATGTGCCATTTGTGTAGAATTGCTAGTCTTTGTCCTTTAAATGTCAGCCCATTTTCAATGGTTAGGTCTTCTTCGATAGTCCATTGTTCTGTTATTTCGTTAGGGACCTTTGTTTTCTTCTCTGGTCTGGTCAGCCTCGTTTTATGAAGCTTATGAGTTTCTGCATGTTTTCAGCCCTTTTAATTTCCTCTCTGTTTTCCTCTACAATGTTGTCAGTAGCTGGAAGATTACTGAGCACCATGTGCACTAGTTATCTGAGATCTGTTTCCTCCGTTTAATTGGAGTTGGAGGATGTTATCCTAGCTAGATAAAGTGTAATCTATTGGTACTTCCTTGCCTGGTGGTATCTAACCCCATCAAAGCTCTCAAAGATGTACAAAAACATAGCAAACAACTGTTGGAAGTGTGGGGAAAGTAATGGAGACATGTATCATATGTGGTGGACATGTAGAAAGATTAGAGAATTTTGGTGCCTTGTTTATGATGAGCTGGGGGAAAAAAAACCCTGAGGCTTTTCTGCTAAGCATTCTCGGCAACGATATTCCGAAAAAACTGAGAGAAATTTTTCTATATGCCACGGCTGCAGCTCAAACGTTGATAGCAATGAACTGAAAAGGGGGAAATGTTCCAGCCTTAACGGACTGGCAAAATAATTTACAAGAATATGTAGAAATGGCGCAACTGACTAATAGCTTGAGAGGTAACGCAAGACAAGTATTCGTACAAAAATGGGAGAAATATAAGAAATATTTACGTAATTATAACAGTAGTATAACGTCTATGGCAGCATTTGGTTGACCCTTATATAGTGAAACATATGAGAAATAAGTCAAAACGTACTAACTGTTGTAAGAATGTATTAGAAGGAATATAAAGAATAACTCAATAATGTTAGGTATATTCATTACTAGAATAAGGCTATACACCGGGAAATGATAGGAAGTCCAACTACACCTTTCTCTCTCTTTTTTTGGTTTTTTCTTTCTTCAATTCATGTTAAGAATAGATAAGACAACAAAAGAGAGTAAAAATACGAATTAGTTTAATTTATGTAAGTAAACAGAATACTACTTTTATATGGTTTTTGCTTACACAGATTATATATATGTTTACTTAAGAAGATGTACAATGTATATGTATACAAGATATGCTGTATGAAATGTGTCATATGATATAAGAGATTGTTAATAAAGCAAATATTTTTTTTTAAAAAAGATAAGTGCTGGAACTGAGTTCCAGTGAGTTCCGGCTGACAAAGCCCTGCTGACAACCCTCAGCTCCCTTAGCAAACAACATTCCCAGGATTATCTAGGGGAAAGCCATGGCTGTTTGAAGTGGTATGATACTCCTTAAAATATATAGTACAGATAGAGCCTTAGGGCAGTCATAGGCAAACTTGGCCCTTTAGATGTTTTGGGACTACAACTCCCATCATCCCTGACCACTGGTCCTGTTAGCTAGGGATGATGGGAGTTGTAGTCCCAAAACATCTGGAGGGCCGAGTTTGCCTATGCCTGACATAGGACCTTCCCTCTGTCAATGGGATCCCAACTCTAGCCTCAAAGCAAAAGCCAAGATGGCCACAAGACACTTCAGGCAGACCTCCCTCCCACAGCATGAAGGAGACCCTCCTCTCATCAGGATCCCACATCCAGAGTCAAGATAGGGCATCCTCATGGCAACCCCTTTCCTGGCTGGCTCTGGAAAACAGAACACCAAAACAAAAAAAGTTGTTTCCCAGTCAAGCGTGTAGTGCCAAAGGCAGCCTTCACACACAAAAATAGCCCCAAGGATGTTGTTATTAGATCAGGGGTTGACAATCTTTTTTGATCTTGTGGACACAGCGTGCATGCGCGCACACAAAAACACATGCACACAGACAAACACAATATGTTTATGTCAAGTCTAATTTCAGTGAGGAGAGGACCCTGTGGGCACCACAGGAAAGGCCTCTGCAGACACAGGCACACTCACAGGCACCATGTTGACAATCCTTGCACTAACCCCTAATGACCCCTCCCAAGCGTTTATAAATTTAGATCCCAAACCATAAAAACCACCTATCTCAGTTCCTCTAATTGATAACCCTCATACTCAAGGCCTCTAATTGAAGTTCCTAAGGAAGGCTGGGTGAGAGTCAAGGGAACTGGTGGCCAAGACAGTCCATTTTCCCTTACTTGCTTCTTTATTTCTTTAAATTTGTTAGTTGGTTTATCTTGTCCAGGGCAACCCAGAGCAACTTGCAAACCAACCAAAAGACAGACAGACAATAGACCCCTTGCTTATACCCCCGGCATTAATTTTTACATCCCCAGAATAGATTTGTATCAGATGAGAAGAGAATGAGTTTTCATGAGGGGTTGTTGCATCTAAGCATGTTGATGATCCTGATATTTGCACAATAAAGAATTAATATTATGATGAGCATAAATAACTTGCTGTGCCTGGTTCACTCTGTTCGTTATACTTCTTTTGACAGCCTTCTGTGGGCTTATGACTATAACAAATAACAATACTGTTTCATAGATATGCATGGAAAATATCTTTCCTAACGTTTTATCATGTTCCATCTGTAATTTCACTCAATTAGCTAATGTACAGATGGACAGCGGACAGTTCAAGTCAACTTGAAAATGAAAATGCCTTGTTTATTACACACAGTCATATGAATTCCATATTCAAACACCATTGTTAAAGAAAAACTTTGAAGTTTCCACATGAGTAGGAAAGCCAAGGGGCATTGGCAAGTCATATGCTGTACAACTTGCAGTATTTTTAGAAACCAACATAAGCTTGATTACATATGGGAGAGGCACAACATTTTGTGAGGATGCTGAGATTTGGTCTCTAAGGACTAAACCAAAGGAATAAGCCCTTTCCCATCATTTCCCCATCCTCCTGGAATAACAGAAAATTAAATTTAGCTCAGAAATACCCATACATTTAGACCGTTGTACTGTAGGGCATTTACTGACTTTTGTGTCCAAAACAAGACATGTCTTAAGGCGACCCTTTCTTACAAGAACTATGGGAATTATCCAGGAATAGAAACCGTAAGATGCGATGATGACCCCTAGCTTACATGGCTTAAAAAAATGGTTAGAAAATTAATGGAGGATAAAATTAGTCAATGACATTGAGTCACATTAGTCCTGTACAAGCATAACATTGTACATAGATTCGTGTTGTTTGTATTCATGTACAAGTGGACATGATGAGTGTACACACATACATTCATATTCAAAGTGTATATGTTCAGGGGAACTTGAATACATCTGGACACTTTTCCATTGTATGTGTTTATGGCTGTGTGAACTTTTGCCTAGATGGGAATCTTTGTCTTTGAAACCACAGTGATAGCAATGTGGAGTAGTGCGATTTGCCTTTCCAACACATGTTCATCGTAATATTCGGTGGTTTTGTGAATGCTTACTTCCAATTCATTCCTGCTGTGATGCCAACTGGAATACCATCCGGAAACTGGTTACATCAGCAAACAGAATTAGTGGGATCCAATGCACAAATAAATAAATAAAATGCCTCCATATACACACTGAACAGTGAGAATCACTCACTTTATGCAAAGGTGAACAAAAATGTGTACATTGTATGGACATTTGATGCAACATCTACTATAACATGTACTAATTGCTTTAGACCAATTGGAAAGCTACAGGGGTCAGTTTAAAAGTTGGCAATCCTATCAGTAAGCTCAGCAGACAATGCCCAAGATGTGTCTCTTTAGTAGGGAACTGGGGGACTGCGAAGAGAGAGCCATGTGATCCCTTTCTCCCAGCTGTCAAACATTGTGCACAAGCTGAAGTGAATTAGTGGTTTGTGGCATAAGGTTTCAAGCACACTACAGATGCTCCAAAAGGACTTTTAAAGAGAAAGCTGGGATTGTTGAGTATAAAACAGATGGGGTTTTTTTTAGGGGAAAAGTAAACTACCTCAGATCTCTATCTTTGACCATTCATGTTCCAACTCTAATATGAGCTCCTAGAGAGAAAAGGAAGCAAAGTGTTATGCATATCGAGGGAGACAGGTAGGAGAAAAGAAAGAGGACTTTCAGAATCTAGTAACATTTAAAAAAAAAAGATTATCTAGGGGCACGTTGGGTCTTAAAGTATGCTGAGTTTTCCAGCTAATTCTGAATTCAGTGCTGACTCCAAGTTTTGGAGGGCTTCCAGGCAAGATAGTTTCAGTGTGTTGCCCCAAGTCCAGCATCTTTACTTGATATAATTGGGCAAATACTGGGGCCCATACACTCAGGAGAGTTCACCATGACTGAAACCATTGTCTCCCTTTTTAAAAACACATGTTTGTGTATGGTCTAGGCCAGTGGTTCTCATACCTTTTTCTTGGGCCACACTTTCAGAATAAAAATTTGTTCATGCCACACCAATTTTTGGATTGATAAGAAATACATTGGAAAACAACTCCTAGAAATGTATGAGTTATAACAGAACACAACTACTTTATTATATAATCGTGGCACATCCAGAAAGCATAAGACCATGCAGCTACACAAGACCATGAATCATTCCCAAAATATAATGATAAATGAGTCTTCTCCAGCACTCTGTTTGAATGGTGATTTTGGATCACAACTAGAATTGCACTCAGTATCCCTTGTTGCTCTTGCTCTCATTTTGAAAATATATCTACCCATATTCTGCAAATTAAAAGAATTGTTTTGATACTATACTACACTGATATGTTTAAATGTTTGTTTGATTGCTCTTGAATCCTCTCGCCACATTTGTCATCCTCTCCTGCCGCACCAGTGTAGCACAACATACCCTTTGAGAATCACTGGTCCAGTCTATGGCCTGAAGGCACATGAGGCCTGAAATTAAGTAGGTCTGGCCAGTACCTGGATGGGTGACTGAGAAACACATGGACACCATCTTGGGGGGGGGGGGATGGAAGAAAGGCAGGGTAATAAAGATGGTGGCTGCAACCACTTCCCCAAGTGCTTCACTCCTCAGCACTGGGCTGATCAGCACCATCCATTCCCACTGCTGCTTGAACACATCTCTGATTTATATGCCACTGGGGCATCATGAAATAGACTTTGCAGTCCTGCAAATAAATTACATGGATGGATGGATGGATGGATGGATGGATGGATGGATGGATGGATGGATACCCCTTGCACCAGTGTCATATAGGGGCCCCTGGAGGCAAGGGCCTAGGACCCTCCTCCCTCAGTCTCCATCATGACCACTACAGCTGGCTCCTTGCTTGCTAGGGAGAAAGCTGATGAGAAAAGCAGGCAGTAGCAGCTGCTGTTCATCATCTTCACAGCTGTTGCTACTTGGGGTCAAACTAAACCTTATGCTTAGCACATAGCATGTAGCCACACACCTTGTTTCTCTTAAATTGATTACAGCTTCAGGGGGCAATTATTACTGGGATTGTAGTACATGTGGGGGGAAGTTTACTCCTTTGCTCTCCCAGCCATGGTGCGCCCCCTCCCTGAATAATGGCTTGCCATGCAGCTACAAGACAAAAGAAAGAAAGGAAGTTCCTCATTGGTGCCAAGGCTGGATTAAATGCCTGGATTTTCAGTACTAAACAGAAAGTAACTTCGTGATGGACGTCTCCCATGCCAAAAGTAATGGTCCCGCTTTCAAATGCCACATTCTAATGACAAACAGAAGGCTCCAGCAACTTTAGTAATCCAGCAACTTCTCTCTCTCATGACAGAACAAAATGTTCATTTTAATGTATATCATTATAACTGGGAAGAATCAGTGATAGAGTTTTCTTTAAGAAGGAGAAGAAAACCAGGAGTTTCAGAGAAGGGTGTAATCAAACATTATTTGATTATCAGAGTCCCTGGACTGCCTCATGCGGCCCTTTCTGCTGATGCTGATTCTGACTGTGGAGGCCTGATCTCAGTGAAGGGAGGGGACTCCCATGGGTACCAGGGAAGGTCTCTCTGGGCATATGTTTGCCTGTGGACCCCACCTTTGCAACCCGTAACATACTGAGTTGGCTTATGGCCCCATCTTGCCCAGGACAGTCTCTTCAGAGTACTGGTGGCAGCTCAGGTAGGCTCACCAAGATTTCAGGCAAGGATCTTTCTAAGATATTTTAAACCAAGATCCTTTAGCCTTCAGCACTGAAAGTATTTGCTCTACTGACAATTTAAAATAATTTACATAGCTGTAGAACATATGCAAACAGAACATGGTTGGTTGTAAATGCCTCTTTAATAGAAGCAAATAGTGTAGTTGCTGTTTGATGTTTTGGATAGCATCTTAATTCCTAGTATATAATCTGGTTGTGAAAATGATTTTCTTTATTTGTTTTAAAGATCATGTTTCATTAGCGGCTTTGAGGCTAAAAAGAGGGGGCACCACAGACTGCACATAAGCACTGGAACCTTTGTCTTGATACTTATCAGTTACAGCATTCTTTCCAGTTGTTGGATGAAGCACTGAGTTCTTATGAGAATTTTGGCCTATAATACAGCCATAGTTTCAACTTTACAGGAATAAAAAATATGGATTCAGTTATAGCCAAAAGAAATGTTGCCATTATTTTTTTAGAGTCAGCATTTCATCTTCAGTGTTCCACTGACTTTAAATACTTCACATTGTGCTCTTAACCAAGTTGACTGATTTGTGAGCACTTTTTGACCATAGCCTGGTGTGCTTTTTATGTGAACTGCACGCAGAGCTTTTGTGCATATGAGCTTTCTTTTTTATAATATATTTTTTTAAGTTTTCCAAAGTTTACCATATAAACTTCAATGCATAATATTTTTTTCTTTTATTTTGTCAACTTCCCACCCCATTTCCCATGGTGTTTTTATTTCTCTCCCTCTGTTGCATCCTGTCTTCTGTCTCTTATACCAGGCTTCCTCAGCCTCGGCCCTCCAGATGTTTTTGGCCTACAACTCCCATGATCCCTAGCTAGCAGGACCAGTGGTCAGGGATGTTGGGAATTGTAGTCTCAAAACATCTGGAGGGCCGAGGTTGAGGAAGCCTGTCTTATACCATAACATTAATATAATTTCTAATTTCTTCTGTTACTCATAGTTCAAATCCTGCTCATGAGTTCATCATATTATAATATTTCTTTAAGTAATCTGAAAAAGGCTTCCATTCTTCCACAAAACATCAATCATTAGATGCTCTTATTTTGGCTGTTAACTTTCCCAATTCTGCGTAGACCTTAATTATCCATTCTTCTTTATTGGGAACTTCTTCCTTCCATTTTTGTGCATGGAGAATCCTAGCTGCAGTTGCTACATACATAAACAGCTTAATCACCTTTTGGGGTACTTCCATCCCTATAACTCCTAAGAGTGTGCATATGAGTTTCCTAATTCACTTCACGGGAGAGCAGTTCAGCTGCACCGCCAATGAAGCTGAGCTCCTTAGGTACACTGCAGTCAATAGTGTGTCCTTGTGAGTTGAGGGAGCTCTATTTTTGCTCTGCAGGTCTTGCATCTCCAAGAGATGGAGTTGAATATATCTGTATCTGTATCCACTGTCAGAGGCAGTAGGCCTCTGAATACCAGTTACTGGGAATCACAAGTGGGCAGGTCCTGCTTTTGGGCTTCTCAAGGGCATCTTGTTGGCCACTGTTGGACTAGAATTAGGGGTCAGCAACCTTTTTCAGCTGTAGGCCAGTCCACCGTCCCTCAGACCATGTGGTGGGCCGGACTATATTTTTAAAAAAAATATATGAATGAATTCCTATGCCCCACAAATAACCCAGAGATGCATTTTAAATAAAAGGACACATTCTACTCATGTAAAAACACCAGGCAGGACCCACAAATAACCCAGAGATGCATTTTAAATAAAAGGACACATTCTACTCATGTAAAAACACACTGATTCCTGGACTGTCTGCGGGCCGGATTGAGAAGGCGATTGGGCCGCATCTGGCCCCTGGGCCTTAGGTTGCCTACCCCTGGACTAGATGGACCTTTGGTCTGATTCAGCAGGGCTATTCTTATGTTCTGATATTTAACAGTGGGGGAAAACAAGAATACAAAAAAGAAAAAGAAATGGTGAATTTGTTCTTGGGATCCTGCAATAGGCTTTTCATATATATATATATATATATATATATATATATATATATATATGAAATCCAAAACTGTATATATATATATATATATATATATATATATATATATATATATATATATATATATATATACAGAAGAGCTACAATATATATTTAATGCAAAGACATCACAGTTTTGGATTCACATTTCTTCTCTTTATTACATCCTCTCTGATGATGTTGCCTGACTTTCTGCAAAATGCACCTCACACTTCAAAACTATCAATACACAACAAAAGTCTTGTTACAGACTTTTATAACATGTCTTCATACCATGTCTATTCATTGCTAGACCATATGACACAGCCTCCAGCTGTGTAGGGCTCTCAGGTTTATGTGCATGTGGTGTGCATTCCCAGACAGTTCTTTCACTACAACAAACACTTCCCTATGCTTAAGTTAGTCACTTAGATGTCCAGCTATTTGAGTCGGTACCATTGAAATGACATGTTTGGCAGAGGAATAATGTACCACTGATCCCTGTAAAAAGGAAATAATTCATAACTTAACATGCTTTAGGGTTTGTATTTAAACTTACTAATGTGTTCGGGTTCTGCAACACTGGAATTTTAAATATTAGAAACCATTAAACTTGTATTCACAGCATTGCTGATGAGGTCAGTCTCAAAGATACCATAGTTAACACTAACCACAGTTTGTTGGTTTGGACGAGACAGCAAACCATGGTGAACAAGGATGGCTCATCACGTTTCATTGTTTGAGGCAAAATGGGACGGTGCTGCTCCCTGAGGGATAGCTCAGTCGGTAAAGCATGAGACTCTTAATCTCAGGGTCATGGGTTCAAGACCCATGTTGGGTGAAAGATTCCTGAAATGCAGGAGTTTGGACTAGATGACCCTCGTGGTCCTTTCCAACTCTTCTATCATTCTATGATTCCTTGCTGAAGCCTCAAGAAAAGCCACAGGCAAACCATGGTTGCAGCTCATGGTTTGACTTGAGTGAGAGAAACCACAAGTCTGGGTTTGGATGACACACTAGTACCAAACCATGGAGTTGCTCGCAGCAGCTTTGCAGCAGCAAAACCAGAAGAGCTACAATATCTTCTCTGGGAGCCTTCACGCTCACATGTTCATACTAAGCCATTGTTTGGCTTAGCATCACTTATGAACCAGTTTGATGATAGTGTTACTAGCTCTCTCACTTATCGCAGGTTTTTACCTCCATTTTTTCTTGGAGCTTTTGGATAGGAAGTCATACATGGTTTGCATGAATCTGAAGACCTGGCTTTCTCTTTCAGCATATTTAGGACACAGCAGTGAGAAGAATCTGGGTAGGAAGGTTAGACTAAGTACTCCACCCCTTAGTTTTAATAACACATGCAATTTGTTGTTTAGACTTTCACCTGCTACCGAACCAAAGTTACAACACACAACACGGGCAAATTTACTAGTCATTGGAGATGAAACTAAAGTGACTTCTGAAGATTTGAAGTTAATCTTTACTGTTCTTCCTCTGGAAATATCTTATCAAACACACTTGTATGGTCAGGCGGTGGGTGGCACTGCTTCTTTCTTTTCTTTTCCACTGTGCTAACTTCTCTCTTTGTCACTCTGCACTGACACTAATCATTATTAACTTTTAAGTGATATATAACATGAAATATTATTTCACAGACAAGCACAAAGCATTGAGCAACAGCATAGCTTTATGTGATACATAAAATGGTGAGGGGCATAAACCTTCTCCTTCAGTAATCCTACTGTTAATTCCCATTCCTTATCCTTTGCACATGAGGAGACAGATCATCTGAGTTTTTCTGAGGGCCATGTGAGTCTTCCTCAGTGATTCAAAGACTGCTTGTCTCCCCCTCTCCTATCTAGCCAGATATCTTACTAGGACTCCAATTCCCATAGTCCTCCACCAGTATTGCCAATATTCAGGAATGGTGGAAGTTATAGTCCAGCAACATCTGGAGAACTTCAGGTTTTGCACCCCTGGCCTAAGGCAAATTCTATCTGGTATCACAGGGATTGGAAACCTGAAGTTCTCCAGATATTGTTGGCATCCAACTCCAATCATACCCAGCCATTATCTGGGGATGATTAGAAGTGGGATCCAAAAACACTTGGATTGCTACAGGTTTCGCACTCCTGTGCTATATCATGTCAAGCCATTAGTGGAAGATACTAGTTGCTAGTTGTCCCCTCCTGGGTAGAAATGTAATCTGCAACTCTCCTTTGAGAGATAGGTAAACTGGGTGGTGGTGGCAGATTAAGTTGAGTTGTTGCAGAATGGCCTTGGCCTCAAGGCAGATGGGCAACTTCCACACTTCTAAGATATGACAGTAGAAGTCAACAGTTTGAGAGATCATGAGCTACAAAATCCCATCATGCCCTTATTAATATTTCACATATGGGAGCAAATTGAATTAGATGTTTTGCTTCTAATAATTTATTTCATCTCTCTCTTTTTCTTCGTAAGACATTAAACAGCTGGACTTGTTTGTCAAACAAAATGAAATTAAATGCAGCTAAGAAACATTGCTGGCTCTGTGGATTGTCTTTTTTTTTAAAAAAAGAAGTGCTTGATATCTGAGCCTCATGAATAACAGCTTGTATTATTTATTAGCAAAAGACGGTCTTATTAAAACGGTGCCATGTGTTGCAATTATTGTATTGGTTTCTGTTTAATTTTTCATTATGGCCATCTAAGGGGGGGGGACCACATGCAGGAATAAAAACATTTTATATGGGACTGGCATTTACGCCAAAGCTTTTTGCTTAATGTAAATGATCTCAGGGAAGTTAATACGTAAGTGGGCTCGCAGCCCGTCTCTTTTTCCAGCTTTTTATTGTTTGATCGCAGTGTGCCAATGAAAAGTTCATGCAGAATGAGCAGATGCTGCAGTTCAAACTGACCTAGTTCTCAAAAACAGAAGAGAAGGCAGGCCTGCACCTGGTGGTCTGTGCATTTTCAGGCCACAGGTGGGCACTCACATGATCGGATGCTCCTCTATACATAATAGTCCCTGCACATAGAAAATACCATGTCATGGAGAAAGGTAGCCTAGAAACTAACGGACACAATGGCTGTGTATACACTGTGTCTTTAAAGCACATTTGAAACACACTCTTTCCCTCAAAGAATCCTGAGCACTGTAGTTTACCCGGCACAGTTACAATTCCCAGTAACACTTCACAAACTGCGGAGTAACTAGTGATGGGAGACATGCCCAAATTGTCATCCTCTGCGCTGCTATTAGAGGCTATTAAATCAGATACAACTAAAACACACACAATACATATAAATATTTTAAAAATCAATTAAAGAAGCAACTCTATTGAAAACAGCCCTGAAAATACTTTAAACTATTTGAAAGCATGCACATACAAAAAGTTTTTTGGTTTTTTTAAATTTATACCCCAGCTACTCTGGGCGGCTTCCAACACACATAAAAATAATACAACATCAAACAAGAATAGTAACAATCTGATACAATATAAAAAGTCACAATAACTTTAAAATAAACAGCTTATATCAAATAAAGCAATATTCAAAAATCCATTAGAATCCAATAGGGAACAGTAAAATTAAACATCAGCAAATAATAATTAAACAGTTTACACTTATCAATTACAATAAAGAATTAAAATAAAAAAATTCCTTCCAGTAGCACCTTAGAGACCAACTACCGGTAAATTTGTTCTTGGTATGAGCTTTCGTGTGCATGCACACTTCTTCAGATACACTGAAACAGAAGTTGCCAGACCTTTATATATAGCGAGAGGGTGGGGAGGGGTATTACTCAGAAGGGTGGGAATGGGTGATTAGCTGATAGGTGAGGTAAACCTGTTGACGACTGTTAACGACTGCAATTGGTCTTGCAGGAAAAAACAAGGGGTAAGATGGCTAAAAAAAGCTTTGTCATGTATAATGAGATAAGAATCCAATGTCTCTATTCAAACCAGGTCTCTCCATGGTTTTAAGTTTGGTAATCAGTTGCAATTCAGCAACTTCTCTTTCCAGTCTATTTCTGAAATTCCTTTGTAATAAAGAATTACTAATCTATAATCTATAAAAATAACAGCAAATCACAAACATATGAAACCATGCAAAAGGGTCAGATTGAGAAACAAGGACACACAACTTATAATTATATATAGGCCGGGGAGCATTTCCCAAACCATGACTCTGAGAACAGCAGAAGCAGCTGGGAAGAGAGGAGTTCAGGGATCTCTCTCTCCCCCCCCCCCCCGGAAAGGCTCCCCAGGCTGGAGGGTGGGGCAAGGCAGGTGGAGAAGCCATTGCTGCAGAAAGTCTCTCCCCTCAGTTCAACACATGCCCTCAGCAGACCCTGCAGAACAGCCAGTTAGTGGCCAAAGGTCTGCTGGACCAAAAAATATCTGTCTACTGATGAAAGCAAAGCAGAGAGAGCCAGCCTAGCCCACAATGGAAGAGAGTTCCCCAATCTGGGAGAAACTATGGACAAGGCCCTCTCTCGTGTCCACACAAAATGTGCCTGCAAAGGCCATGGGACCAAGAGAAGATCTCAAAGCCTGGTAGGCTCCTGGAGGGAGATCTGGTTCTCCAGGGAGCCTTGACACAAACAATATAGAGCTTTGTAAACCTAAAAGACTGAAATGACCTGGTTGCTGTGAGGATGCTGTGATTAATACTTTGGCTGTTATGTAAAGTTGTTAACAAGGAGGAGGTTATGGCAGAGGAAGCCTTTCTGGCTTCTGTTTTTAAGCACTAGAAATAAAATGTTCTGTTAGATGAAACCTGTGTTTTGGGTTTCCCCCTCCCTTTGAAAAAAGGACAGAGGAAGGAAGCAGATAAGGTTGTGCCACCTTTCTGGCACCTGTTGGCGTAATAATAATGGTCTCTGAGGGAGATAAGAGACTGATTACATGATCATGTGTGTGAGGCGGACCCACATGGATATATGCCTAATAATACACATCTACTGTTAGCATACTTGAGGGCTAAATTAGGTTCTTGGTCCAAACGCAACATATCAGAAAAGGATTTAATTCTTGTCACATAGTCACAGCTGTGTTTGCATCATCTGTGCCCGTCTGCAGTGGGTTCACACACAGAGACATACAGCGAGAGTTATTGGATTGTTTGTTTTGGGCAGGAAGTTGGAGGAACGGCTTGGGGATGAAATTTCAGCTCTGCCCCTTTGCTTACGAAACCTTTGCTCCCATAGAACAAGGCTTCTAAGAAACCGTTCCAGGAATATGTCATAATGGATCTCTAGTTTATATGAACATGTCAACATTTTTCAGAAGTGGGAAAGCCAAAAGAGGGGACAGAGGCTCAAGAAACGGCCGCTGTATTGGCCCTATGCAAACGTCCATGTATGCTTGCCCCTTCTCACCTGACTGTATGATTTGGAGAACCTCTCTGCAATGGCAGCCTATGCAGCATTTCTTCCTCTGATCCAGAAGGGCTGTTTTTAATTTCTCATACAAAAATCCTGCCCTTCCTTCTAATGGGAACACAGGGCGGTTAACAATACAAAATGTCACAATCATGAGCAGCAATAAAACACTTTTAACACAAGGAATCAAGTTCAGCTATAAAACCAGGATTATTATTTTTTGTAAAACTTGGTGGGGGGTGGACATCAGCATGTGGCCCTTGAACCCTTTCTTCAAGTAATCACTTCAGACATATGGTAAAGAGCAATCCCTAATAGGCTGGATGGGGAGGAAGAGTGAGAGAGAAAGGGTTGGCAGAAAGACAGAGAATGGTTTGTCCTGCCTACTTTTGCTTTTGGCCCCACCCACTACTAGCTTCAGCCTCACTCATCATTGGTCTGGGAGGCCCAGCGAGGCAGAGGGCCTTCTCGGTAGTGGCGCCTGCCCTGTGGAACGCCCTCCCATCAGATGTCAAGGCAATAAGCAACTATCTTACTTTTAAAAGACACCTGAAGGCAGCCCTGTTTAGGGAAGTTTGTAATGTTTAATGCTGTATTGTGTTTTCATATTCAGTTGGGAGCTGCCCAGAGTGGCTGGGGAAACCCAGCCAGATGGGCGGGGTATAAATAATAATAATAATAATAATAATAATAATAATAATAATAATATATCAGATTACCCCTGAGAAAATGCAGCACTTGAGGTGGTGGTGGTGGTGAAGGAGAGTTGCTATCTCCATTTTGAAAGATACAGGTTTGCTTTGCAGAGTCATGCTTTTGTTTTTTAAGGTGGGCAAAACTGTAATGCTGGAAGGTGATAATGCCCACATCTGTTTAGGAGATAACAGGAGGCAGCACAGCTTCTGAATAGCAATTGCTGGGAACCACTGGAGGGGAGGGTGCTCAAATCCTGTTTGCTGGTTTCCCACAGGCATCTGGTTGGTTATTGCGAGAACAGGATGCTGGGCTAGATGGGCCATTGGCCTGATCCAGCAGGATTTAGGTTCACATGACATTGAAATTCATCATTTTTGTTCCCTGTGTAAGAAGCCAATACGGGTAAGGAGATGCACCTCCTTCAGAAATGATGGCAGTAGTAGCCATGAAAATTTTTATTTTATTTTAAGAAACCTTTAATTCTTATTGTGCAATCCTTTTCCGCTTTAGCACCTAAACACCCAGCAAAACTGTGTGTTGAACATGGCTCTCCATGGCAGTCCGTGCTTACATCTGATAGATTTAATTGGGGCTTCAGCATGCGTGACTGTATGCAAGATTGCTTACAGCCATACAAACCAAAATAAAAATAGTCTTCAATAGCAGGCTAGATATAGAGCCCCCTAAAACAAAGGACAGTATTTGCATAAAACTGTATAAGAATCAAGGCGCCATCTAGTGAAATCCATAGTAAGAAAAAGATTTATTTGTCAAATGTGTTGTCATTCTGCAGAGCTCTTTAGCATAGATAATAGCAATGGTTATCATGTAAACTCAATCCTGAGTGGCAGTTTATAAAGCTGGTTTATACTGAGCCAGACTATTGGTCCATGTATCTCCACTGATTGGCAGTGGCTATCCAAGAGGAGTCTTTACTAAACCTATCTGGTGATTCCAAGGATTGAACCTGAGACTTTCTGTGCATACGAACAAGTGCTTTGCACACCGAGTAGTGGCTATTCCCCTCAACTATTACGGGCAAAGCGAGGTTAATCTCTTGCATTTGATAGTGCTACTCTACCACCTTGTCTAATCCGAATGCACACAAGAAATGTAACTTTACAGAAGACAATGAAGTTGTCTTAGTGAAGCCCAGGCTAAGCATATATCTAGTACAGTAGTACCTCGGGTTAAGTACGCTTCAGGTTAAGAACTCCGCTAAGAACAGAAATCGTGCTCTGGCAGTGCAGCAACAACAGGAGGTCCCATTAGCTAAGTGGTGCTTCAGGTTAAGTATGCTTCAGGTTAAGAACAGACCTCCGGAACAAATTAAGTACTTAACCCGAGGTACCACTGTATACCCGTACTGGATAAATTTGCCCCATCACCCCACACAGAGTCTTAGCAGACAGAGTTTGAGCAGAGGAACAGTTGAGGGGGGTGCTGCTGATCTCTCTCCCCTCTGACATTTCCCCATTGAAAAACCCTAAACCGCTCTCCTGAAGGAAAACAATATGGGTACATAGTCAGTTGCCATTCCACATGGAAAAGATTGCAAAAGCTTTTTATTCAGACCAGCAGACTTCAGTTGCCATCCCAGAAACCATACATACCAGATCCACATGTGCACCCCAATTTTCTTTTTCTTTCACTTCCATAATGCTTCTTATTGAATCACCTTTAAAAAAAAAAGGAAAATATTCTGACTTATCTGGACTGTGGATCAGGCTGTCTGCTTTTGAATCCCTGGATCAGGGTTCATTTATTTATTTATTTGGCTCACAGCGAGTCATCTCTGTAAGCAATACATGACATTTTTATAGTCTGCGTGGTCTCTTCAATTGTTATGGCCTTGTCGTTCGATATTTGTACTACAGAAGTGTCCAGAGGAATACGATTAGTTCCACTAAGCTGCCTTGCACTGATTCCCGTACAGTGTACCTGTTTCCTTGAGAATTATCAATGGCTCAGTAATGCCTCATGCAACCCCCATGCCTCAGAAGCAGAGCAGAGGTATAGGAAGGTCAGGTGGCACACGGTGCGGAATTTTTTTTGCCAACCCCTCCCCCCCACATTGAGATATATATATAGTAAAAATGGTTTTATGTTATTTCATATTTTCTTACAAAGGAATGTGGATTATGGGCCTCTGATAACAAGGAGGCGACTGTGGACAGATACTTAAATCTACACAATGGATTGTGTTTTGGCTCCACTGAATTGAAATTTCAGCCTTCACGACATATGAAAACGGCCAAGTAAACAGTTATTTTCGTGGAGGAGGGTCAAGATATTAACTGATATGCATGAAATTTCAGATATAGCTATATAATCCCTAGTGTAGTAAGATAAGACCTTTGGAGCAGGCATTAAAAAAAAGTTTTTTTATGAACCGCCCGAGTAGGGCAGTAATTGTTCCTTTTTGACACCCCCTCCATGATGGAACATGGGGCGGACCCCCCCCCCCCGTCCTACGCCTCTGCTCAGAAGTTCAACTCATGGTCTCGTCCTTCAAGCAAATAACGTGTTTCAGAATCAAACTGACCACACCTATGTCGGCACTGTGCCACTTGCCAGCCCTGAACTCTCTTGCCTTGCTTCTGCCTTCCCTACTCTGTTCTGTTATTTTTTTAAAAGAAAATAAATGTAGAGTCTGACTTTACTTTGGAATTCTTTTTAAAGCAATGCCTCATGCAAAGAACAAATACCTTCACCGGGAGGTTCCTAAGCCTGATGTTACTGCACCCACTCCTCAAATCTCTTTGCTCTGTGTATTTTAAAAATCAAGAATGTTTTATCCATGATTTCCTTATGAAGAGACATAATGAAGCACCACTTGCAGCCTTTTGAAATGCAGATTGGATTCCATACGCACAGAATTCTCAGTAGGAAGAATCCAAAGCAGTACTTGTGACCAAGCACATGAAAGTCCATAATGAGGTGACTGTCTGCTTATCTGGTGATCTATAGGTTGCATCTGGGAGGGAAAGACTGTCCTGAGGCAAAGATCTGGTCTAACAGCCATGGGATGCTACTGAATCACTCTATACATTGAGTGCCTCCTTTGCAAAGTTTCTATTTCATGTCCCACAGCCTAGCTATGCTAGAAAATTTAGTTTTAAGATGATTTTCACCCAGCAACACCCCAAAGACATGCGTGAGATTAGTTTGTTCCAATGTGGATAATGTGGCATCTTGATCCTGTTACCATCTTATCATTATAAATACCAGTCAAACCTGCCTTCAGGTTTGACCACACTTCCCCCCCCCCCCTTTCATTCATTATTTGGCACTTCCAGACCATCACTCTTTTGTGGGTGGGATTCAATAACATACCAACAACTTCAGATTATGCTGTTAAGTAGATTTGGTGCACCTGGACAACCAATCTGCTTCCAAGCCCTCCCCATCCCATAATTTTTGCAGTAAAAATACATAATTATTTTTTAAAAAATTGTCCAGTTGACAACTTCAACAGGTTTACCATACCCATTGAGTCAATCACCCATCTCCTACAACCCTCCTGAGGAAAACCCCCACCTCACCCTCCCACTATATATAAGGATCTGGTGACTTCTGCTGTATCTGAAGAAGTGTGCATGCACACGAAAGCTCATACCAAGAACAAACTTAGTTGGCCTCTAAGGTGCTACTGGACATTTTATTTTTATTTTTATATATATTTTGACTGCGTCATACCAACACGGCTACCTACCTGAATTTTGCTGTAAAGAGAGTGATGGGGGAAAGTGTGGGATGACCATTAATTGTTTGCTGTGACACTGTATAAACTCCTCGTGTATAAACAGCCAGTGTGGTGTAGTGGTTAAGAGCGGTAGACTCTAATCTGGTGAACTGGGTTTGTGTCTCCGCTCCTCCACATGCAGCTGCTGGGTGACCTTGGGCTAGTCACACTTCTTTGAAGTCTCTCAGCCCCACTCACCTCACAGAGTGTTTGTTGTGGGGGAGGAAGGGAAAGGAGAATGTTAGCCGCTTTGAGACTCCTTCGGGTAGTGATAAACTCTTCTCTTCTTCTTCTTCTTCTTCTTCTCGCATTTTGATTCAGAATTGTTTCAGTGCTCATTTGGAGAAAATATGATGGCTTTCCAAGAGTTTCCTCCCAGCTCTTAAAGCTAGAGGAAGTACGCTAATGGTACTATGCACATGTTTACTCTACAACTCTGCAAGAATTAATCGTTCCCAGCACCAGCCATGGCTCAGAGCTGCTTGGAATTAAACTTCCAACCCCCACACCAACAAAGATACCCAGGAGCAAGAGAGGCTTTCGATCTTGATAGGAAACAGAAACCACTTATTCATTCGTTCATTCGTTTTATTATTTATTATTAAAGTGTTTGCAATAAATAATCAAGAAAACTGACTCAGTTTGAGAAGTTGCCCATCAAAAAGGCAGGGTATAAATAAAATACTACTACTACTACTACTACTACTACTAGGTTGTTGGTTGAATGGTCTTTCCACTCCATGGGTGGAAAATCACAGACTGGGGGCTGAATGTGGTTTCGTTGATCCTCAAGCCTGAACATTTCTCGGGCCCCACACTTACTGGCCCTGCTTTGTATCCCTAATGGTTTTGCTTGGCTGAAATGTGTCCTTGGACTCTGATAATGCCTCTTGCTTGTTTGGACAGAAGAGAGAGAGAGAGAGGTATGCAGAAACTAAGTGTACAGAAGTACAGTTTACATTCATTGCATCACACATTTTTTCCTCTGGCTCTGCCTACCACTGGCATGCAGCCATCAGAATATTGCTAAGAAGAGAACGTGGCCCCTTGGGCTGAAAAACTTTCTCCACCCCTCATTAACACCAACATTTCAGCAAAGGTTTCACACTTTTAAAAATTTGTATATGTTTATACAGGTACATCTGCTAAATGCCGACTGCACATGTTCAGAATCCAAGGCAGACAAGCATAGCTGTCAACTTTCGGATTTGAAAATAAGGGATTTTTAAAAACTTTCGGATTTGAAAATAAGGGATGCTGCGAGGGCGGTGCAATGGCACCAAGTAGCCTCGCCACCCTGCGCTCCAGAGGCTGCGTGTGAACGGGTGAGCGAAAGAGTGAGCGCGTAGACGGCAGGCAGGCTGGCTGGTTGGGCATGAGGGTCTGGATGCACAAGGCATGCAAGCTTCGCCCCCAGTCGGTCTCAGACTCCTTATTGGCAGCCGAGCAACGCAGCTGAGGAGCCTCCCTGGCCGGCAGGGAGGGAAAGGAGCTGCTTCCTTTGAAATCCGGGAAATTTAAGGGATATCAACAATCTGGGATAGCAGCGGGAAACGGCATTGGAATAAGGGAGTTTCCCGCAAAAAAAGGGAGGGTTGACAGCTATGCAGACAAGACATCTTGATTTGTATATTGTTTGATTCCTATAAGAAGCAGGAGTTTGACAAATTTGTACTTGAAACCAGGTAATTACAAACAGTGGCAACATCACTATTTTGTGTTAAGGACTATTCATTCATTCATTCACTCTTATGTATTTAATGTATATCTTGCACTTCCTCTCAAAGGAACCTTGGGCAGCAAGCAACATAAGATGAAACAATAAAAAACATTTCAAAACAATTCCACTATGGATGCAAACCAGGAAAGATCTCAACTCAAAAGGCTTTTTGAAAGAGGAAGGTCTTCAGTAAGTGCAAGAAAGACAACAGAGATGGCGCCTTTCTAATATTCGAGGGGAGGGAATTTCAAAGGGCAAATGCCACGACAATGAAGGCCCAATTCTTTCACTGAGCAGAACAGAACCTCCTTGAAAAATGATATCTGCAGGAGGCCCTCACCTGCAGAGGGCAGTGATTGTCTAGGTATGTAAGAGGTGGGATGGCCTTTCAAGTATCCTGGTCCCAAGCTGTTTAGGATTTGTACATCAAAACTAGCACCTTGGACATAGCTTGGTAGCTAATTTGGAGCCTGTGGACTTTGTGCTCCCTCATACCTCCATGATTATAGAGGAGCTGTGACAGGAGTGCCTGCTGTCATCTACCCGTTGATAGTTTAGTGCCAACACAGGACTCACATATCAAATATCTGGAGCTAGACACTGGCCTGAGAACATTAGTACCAAGATAAACTATGTCTAGGAACAATAATGAAAGGGACTGGGCAGAGGAGGAGTGGTAGAGACCGCTTCCCCACCCTGACCCATCCAGGGAGGAGGAAGAGGAAGACAGGGGTTTGAGGGAGGTCACAGCTCAGAGGCAGATGAGGGAAAAAGCTGGGAAATCATGGGAGTGACAGAGCAACAACTGGCTGATACGTTGCCATTAGAAAGCATTCCAGACCCACCATCTCCCAGAACCCGGCAAGCCTTAAAAGTAGGAGAGTAAAGAGCTTGAAGACAGAGGGTACTTAGCGGCACCCATGGTGATGGCGATGAATGAGGTAGTGAGAGAGACGGGGTGTGTGTGGAGATTACTCAAGACAATGGCATTATCCAAGAGGCTGGGTTCTATAGCCTCTCTCTATAAAGTTTGAAATAAAAAAGCACTGTAATAAACTTTTCCTTGTCTTTACACATTCCTGGGCGACCAGCCGGGAGCCGCTGACAGCATCCTGACAAATAAGAGCATTGCACCTTGATGACTGCTCAAACCAACAAAACACACAGGACCTTGGAAAATATATGAAGATCATCAACAGAATTTTCCATTAAAATAAGCCACTTATTCAACAGGCAGGGAGGCCAAGTATGAAGTTTTGAGCAGAATATTTTCTTGCTTTATCCAAGGGCTAGAACAAAAGGATTTGAGCAATATTCGTAACACAGCAGTACGGACTGTTCAAATGAGGCTGAGGTTTGGCATCAAGTTTAATTACATTTAATTAAATCAGAATATATCAAATATATTCCATCTTAAAAGGTGGGAGCAATTAACATATATCTCCCCCATATTGGTGCTACTATGCTGTTATGTTGTTGTTGTTTTTAAGCCTAGATCCTTCCCCCCTCCCTCACTTTAAACTTCTTCCATGTGGATCCCAAGCATTCTGGTGGCTAAACTTCCCTTGGGATAGTCTAAATGCCAACTAAATAATAGATTATATGAAACATCTGGTTAAATAAATGAGTAACTCAGTAGTTGGCAGCTGATGAACTAATTAAGAGCCAGAATACAAGTTTCAGACATACAAACCAGACATTTGAAAAGATCTTATGCCATTCCAGATGTTTTGGATGAAAAATAATGGGGTCACCATATTTTGAGATCAAAATTATAGTGAAAATCAGGTTTTTTATGCAAAGACATAGCAGTAAAAAAGAAACACAGCAGCCATCTTGTATCAAAAACCCACTTCTGTATTCCAGTTTGAGCTCAAGTGCTAAGGGCCCTCCAAAACAGTTTTCATTGAAGGTACCGGTATATTCTGAAAGATGCTAATGGCACATTAGAGGTGGATTCATTCTGCTTTAGCTTGTTCTGTGATGCTTCCCCAATGATACCACATTACAGTACACTTGATAGGAAGCCCAACCTCTCTGCGCTAATATGCCAGTGTAACTCAGTCACGAACTGGAGCAACATCCTTCTGTCTACATTGGAAAATAAATCTTCTGGATAACCACTGAATCTGAAACTTCACGGAAGCTGAGATTGGTAGGATATTGCAGCTGACACCTGAAAACACCCTGAGTATCATATACATGGCAAAAACCCTTTTAACAGTTTGTCACTTACATGCCAATACTGCCTCCAATTATTATTAGCCTGGAAAAAGAATTGAAATGATGTCTAAAAGTTAATATTAATAACCATTCTTTTTACAATCTGTGTAACTTAAGTCTGTTCTACTCCTGCATGAAAAGTTGCTTTGAAATCATTCTTCCCACAGGGAACAGGCAAAGTTTCCTTAAAACATTTTAAACATTTTTGAAGAGATGTAAAAGGTTTAAATTTCACACAGGCCCTTGTTTAAGCATATCCTGCTGTGTGGGGCATGCTTTGGCCTACAGTGGTCTGTTTGGCTGGGATGTACGCATTATGTCCCTCATTTCTCAATGCCGGTCATTTAGGACAACATACTTACGCAATATGGAAGCCTAAACTCAGTTAACAATGAACTCCTCCAGTTGAAATTACTTACATATTTGTGTTCAGCAAATAATTCCTAAGAATTTTCATAAATCCCAAAAGAGATAGGTAGAAAAAGATGAAGTAGTGGGTTTTGGATAAGAACTCAAATGCTGAAATATCATTGGCCGTGTCTGTCAAAGAGTTGCTTGTTAGAAGTTACAATCAACAGAAGTTGCTAGAAAACTGAACATTATTTGAGCATTTCATCTTTTGTCTGAGTCATTTCTAAAATTATTCTGGGTTATATTCTGGGTGGGAAACTGTTGGTTGTTGACTGTTTTGGACATTGCAACAAGTATTGATTTACTGTGGACGACAGTTTCAGGAAACCATTATTTGTTTGCCTGCTCAAGGTTGCTTTTGCTCCTGGTCTCCAGGAAACAGGCAGAAAAAAAGGCAATTTAAAAGATATTTGCTTGCTAGTTGAAGCTGTTGAGGTCAGAACCTTGATAGAGAAAAGGTGTGTGCAAGTCTTTCTCATGCCAGTTTTAGAGTAATTGAGCTTCCAGATGTGAAGCACAACTGAATTAGAGAAGGTGCATTGTTCATTATTTTCTTCCTTCGTACATGGACCACTTAGGCCTGATTCCATGGGTGAGCTTGAGCTTCATCTGTGCAAACCATCACTCAGGGGCGTAGCGAGGGGGGCGATGGGGGCAGGCCGCCCCAGGCAGCGCCCTGGGGTAGGGGTGACACTTGGGGTGGGGGGCACCACCCCCCGCGATCGGCGGTGCCGAAAGCACCGCTCGGCCTTTTTTAAAAAGCGCTTTTCTCCCCGCTGCCGGGGCAGGCATCGAGGAGGAGGCGGAGCGGAGGGGTGTCACCCTTTCGCTACCACCCCTCCCCTCGCCCTGCGGGCGTCTCCGCCCGGGAGCGGGGGAAAGCGCTTTAAAAAAAAGAAAAGCCAAGGCAAGCAGGCTGCTTGCCTTGGCTTTGCTTTGTTTTAAAGCGCTTTTCTCCCCGCTGCCGGGGCGGAGCCGCAGTGACGTTGAGTCGTGATGTCATGATGCGACGTCATGATGTCCCGCCCCCAGGGGTGCCTCCTCCGGTTGCCGCCCGGGTAGCGAGGAGGCTTCCTCTGCCCCTGCCATCACTTGTACTGGTACTGCAGCTAGTTGCAATTCTATTTCTGGAAAGGGTGGATAAACCAACTAGTTTTGCCCTGCTTGCCAGAAATTCTTTGCAGGCGCCTCTGCAAAGGTTCAGCAAAGGTTGAAGGATGCTGCACAAACCCTGTTTCTTGATCCCAAATGAGTAGCATAACTGCTCTCATATAACACAGATATGCTGCAGCAAGAGCCAGACGACTGCTGAAATTGCTTCAGTTCTGGAGGCTGCTTTTGAGCGGGTCGTATGGCTGAATTGGAACATAGGATGCAGACCATTGGTCCATCTAACTTAGTATTGTCTTCACTGACTGGCAGCAGCTCTCCAGGGTGTCTTTCCTAGCTCTATCTGAAAGTGCCAGGGATTGAACCTGGGACCTTCTGCATGCAAAGCTGATTCTCGACCACTGAGCTACAGCCCTTCCCCAAAGGCTCCCAGCAAAGGCTGGATGGGTACCAATTGTACACAGGGACTTGCAATAAAAATATCTCCCGGATAGCTGCAAAGCCTTCCCTCTCCCTCTGTTCCCAAACTGAGCCGCCAGTTTAATTAAACCTACGGTGATAGTTTTGCTTTAACATATGCAATATATTGTTATAGGCCGCTCCAATCTCTCTCAAGTGGTAGCACGATTACAGGGGTCCTGGCAGTTAACCAGAGTTTGCATCTCCTTGGGAAATACGAGGCATGACGGAAACTAGTGTCTTTATGAAATAAGGTTTATTTGCACTTATTTACACCTGGGTTTTATGGAGAGAGAGAGAGAGAGTTCACAGCATTGAAATCTATAGGGTGGCTTGTCCTTCCCAGCAGTGAAGCACTGGATTCAGAGGCATCCTAAGCAACATCCCTGTGCCTCTCTGCGACAGCCTGCTCTGCCAGTCAGCATGCGCCATCCTACTCCTTCCTAGCAGCACTTGCAGAAAATAACTCCTCCCATTTTGCTTCCTGCATCGCCCTCTCCATCGCCCTGGCAACCTCTGTTTACAAGTAGGACAGCTCAGTCAGTAGAGTGTGAGACTCTTAATCTCAGGGCAATGTGGTTGAGCCCCTCACGGGGCAAAGGATTCCTGCATTGCAGGGGGTTGGACTGTGGTCCCTTCCAACTCTACAATTCTATGATTTTGTGATTCTCAATCCCATTGCAGAAGACATTTCCCCCCTGTTGCTTACATCAGGCCAATGGTAATCCTATTCCAAAAAGCTACTGAGTAGAGAGTCTGATGTTTTGCCATGGTTTGCCATTATCAAACGAACCAGGACATTATCAGCCCTTTGTTTCTTCAAGACCCACCTCTAGTGAGCCGTTGCCTGACTGGCCTCATGAGGAAGCTAGCCAGTATTATTTCCAGCGCTTTCTAAATTAATGGAATTATGAGTTTGCTCAAATTCTAAACCTTCACTGAATGGAGAAGTTATTGGGCTGGAGGGTCTGCTCTTACTCAGACTCATAATAATATCAGTACACTCCAAAGGGATTATTAACACCATTGTATTGACATAGATAGATATACTTTTATTTCTGCATTTCAAACTGCAGAGTGGGAACCATATTAAAACATATGATTCAAGAGTTTCCCAGGGACAAGTTGCATTCTGAGAGGGTCGGATGAGGAGAAGTCCAAACCACAGCTGGGGGATGATGCCATTGGCTCTCAAAGGGGCTGCTAACAGCATGAAAGAACGCAGTTTTTCTATTTTTCGTAATGTTTAAATGTTTAAATTAAAAAAACCCCTACAAACCACCTTGGTTGGCTTGGCATAAAGGCTATATTATAAATGCAATTAAAAACAAAACAAAATCCCTGCATAGATCATTGAACTCAACTTTAAACTACAACCAGGTTCTGACTACCATTAACACACAATATATTGAATGGAGACAGTAGTTGGGTGTGCCAGAAGAATATATGATAATATTTTATTTTCACACATAGTAAGAATAAATCCTAAATCCATTTGAGCTCTCTGTTTTCAGGCATTTTCTGAAAGTGTGCACCTTGGTGGTTTAGATTTCCTTTCCTCCTGTGACTTGAAAAATTGTGGCCAGAAAATCTGTTTCGTTACAGAAAATCTGTTTTGTTACAGGTCATGAGGCAGCAAAAAATAAATCCACAATGAAGACAATGGAAAACATTTTAAACTCTCTTTTTATGTGAGGTGTTCACCAGAAATTGCTGATGCATGAAATCTGATAGTCCTGAGTTTAAAATTTCACAAGCTGTGCTGTGCTACTTTCACTGCCCTTATAATCCTAACTGTTGAGGCCCACAAATGCAGGAGAAGGAACCCTCCACAGATGGATTTATAACTACTTGGTCACTGGAAATTCTTTTTTACTATTTAAAGTTGATACAATTGCAAATGCAAGCAGTTTTGCATTGCATTGCCTTAAAATCAGAGTTCCAAATGCAGATTCCAGAACAGGGAAGGACTGCTTGGAAGGTCCTAGGTTTTGCATGCAAATGGTCTCAGGTTCAATCCTTGGCATCTCCAGGTAGGGTTGGTAAATACGGTTACCCCTTCTCTGAAATCCGAAACCTGGATAGCTGCTGTTGGTTGGTACAAACACTGACCTAGATGGACTTGGTATAAGGAAGCTTTTAACATTCATGACTGTATTTTTCTTTTAAAAAATCTAACTGGAAGGCCCAGGGGCGTTCCGTGGCCTCTTGGCTACCCGGGGCGGAGCACAAGTCAGGGCAGGGAGAGGGGCGCCCCTTTCCATTCCCCGGCTCTGCAAGCCAGCGGCGGGAAAAGCCGCTGGAAGGGGGGGTGCCATTTTCGGCATTGCCGGGGCGGAGCCGCAGGGGCGGCCAGCGAGGGGGGGTGACACCGCTCCTCGCTGGCGCCCCTGCAGGTCCACCCCGGCATTGCCGAAAATAACCTTAAAAAAAATTTTTTTTTTAAGCTCCCAAAGTGTCACCCTCCCTCAGGGTGGCACCCGGGGCAGCCCCCCCGCCCCCTTGCTACGCCCCTGGGAAGGCCCATATTCCTCCAAAGTCTTATTTTTTTTTTAAAAAAGTGTTGAGTTTTATACAGTATTATCTGGTTTTTTGTTTTTGTTTTAAAAAATAAAAAACCAGATAAAACCAGATTGTTTTTGTTCTACTGCTTCTATCTTGTTTTATTTTATAATTTGTTTTATAATTTTTATCTATATGTAGTTCACATGTTTTTAAATGTTGGTAGCCACTCTGAGAAGTTTCTGTTCTGAGATGACCAGGCCACAAAATATATCATTTGTTCCCGAGAAGCAATATAATAGCATTTCAAAAATGGGAACAAATCAATTCTTTCTTTCTCTTTTTAGAAAGACTAAAAGGATCCCAAATCCATTTTTTTTAAAATAGAAAAGCACTTAATTGCTTTTTAAAAATGTAGTTTCCTAAAGATTAGGCACTTGTTATAGGATTGTACACTGACAAGATTCGATGTCTCTTGGCTGCATGCATTCTTTTTGCATGCTGTACTACGCTCCCCCTGAATTTTCTAGCTACAGAACCAAGGGAGGGAGGGATTAGGCCACAGAGGCAAAGGAAAGGAAGAAACATGGACCGCAGTTTGTGCTCATGTGTAAGTAGAAAAGGGGGAAAGCCTAACTCAAAGCTCAGGATGCAAACACCTCCACCAGGTGAAATCACAGTCCATGTGCAAAGGAGTCTTCAAGTTGCCCATCAGCAGCAGATAGCATCTGGGCAGTAGATAGTCTTTTGGTCTGGTCAGCCTTTCTCACCATGGGGAGATGTATTGCACTTCTATTTAATTTACAGTAATCTAATCTGCCTCCTTTTGCTTGGTGATGCATTTTCTTTCTTTCTTGGCAATACATAAGAAGCCATCTTACTCTCTAGGGTAGAATCTATACACATATAAAAATGTTTTTTTTAAAAAGTGTTTTTAAAATACATTGAATTTTCCATAAGGCTCACCATTGCCATCTAGTGCCACATTGTATATTGCACTTAAAACACACTTAAAACTTTTTATTTGCAGCTGTATAGCTGAGTCCCAGGTAGCACACAAGAGAATCTGGTTACGACAGGCTTCTCTGCTACTTCCAGACAAAAGGAAGACTAACTCAGGAAGAACATTGTACACTGGGAGCAGAAGCACACTGCCTGGCTTCTGAGGGCAGCACAAAGAAAGAGGTCCCACCCATCTCATTGAGGAAACAGGCATTCACACCATACATTTAAAACACATGACTCCCCCCCCCCAATAATAATCCTTGAAATCCAAGTTTGCTAAGGGTGCACAGTTCCAAGGACTTTAATGTGCTTTAAATGTATGCTGTGTATGGGGCCCTAAACATGGACCCTGACTTAAAAATATAGCACTAGAGTGGCCACATGCAGAGAAGGCTCCTGCATCTTTTGTAGCAAGCTGCCTGCTAAACTTCCCTCTTTAACACACTATTAAAGGTGCAATAACCCTTTCCTCTTTTGCATTTGGCCATCCTACTCAAAGACAGCGCAGACAGAGGCCATCTTCTTGCATTTTAAAGCAAACGGTTCCCTCTAGCACTACAGAGCTCAAGCAGTGCTACAACAGTTTGGGAGCTCCATGATTGAGTCATGTTTTCAGTTGTTCCTTTCATATCAAGGACCCTGGTGAAGCCAAGCACCAAAGACAGGCTGCAGTAAGACATTGGTATTGTACAGGGTTTGAACTTTTGCCATGAATTTTTCAGATAGTTGCTAATAGTACAAAATCTCTATTAGTTAAGCTCTGGAGCATCTCAGAATGTTCTGCTATTTTCACAACATAATAGAGACTTTGATAGAAGCATCCCCTGATGAAACTCAGTGAGGCAAAAGATGCAGTCAACTGGGAACTGAACAGTTGAGGTTCATAAGGGGAAGCGTCTGCAAAGACCTCTGTTGCTGTCCATGCTGTGAGGCGATGTTCAAAAAACTCATTGCCTTAGTTTTGGTTTGGTCGAAAGTGGCTGAGGTACCTGAAAATTTGTGGTCTTTGGTGCCTCCAGGTCTCCCATTGTCTTTCCTCAAATTCTCATTGAAGCACTACTTTCTATTGAATTGCTCATTATTTATCTTTCTGAGATCTTTTCCCCTGCAATGGCTTAACTGGAGATGCCATAAATTTTATCCAAAGGCTTCATATGAACAAAACATTCCACCATTTCTCTTTAAAGAATGTACTAAATTGGGGGGGGGGGCTTTTAAAGACTCATAATCTCTGTCCTGGGTAGGCTTGGGCAATTTTTAGTTTCTAATCTTTCATTTTCACATCTATAAAAATGATATCACAGTCTAGGATTTGTTGGGATAATAAATAAAGCACACCACCAATAAACTGATTAATAATTAGAATTCATGGCAGCCATTACTTGTTGATAATAATGCACAAGATTTGCCATCTACGCACATCCAGCTCTACACATTGGTTAGAAACAATTTCAGTGGTGAATTTAACAGTTCAGGGTAGCATGATGAGGACACAGTGTGGCCATTTTGAAAATTGCAAGCAGCTTTTGCAAACTTACCTACCAGGTTCTTCTTGGGTGACCATGTGTCCTACTCTGCAGAGAGCAGTCCTCTGAATGAATTTGCTGTTTGAAGCATTGTCAGGTTCAAATCTGGTTTAAAGTTAAAGAAGGGCCATAGCTCAGTGGTAGAGCATGTGTTTTGCATGCACAGGGACTCAAATGCAATCCCTGGCATCTCCTGGTAGGTCTGGGAGAGACTGTCTGAACCCTGGAAAGCCACTGCCTTTCTGTATTGAGACAGGTTACCTAGCTACAATGCTCCGCACAACGGTGAGACAGATGTTTTGCATTTCCGTATCAATTATACAAAATCTTTCTAAATTTGCATTTATACATATAAATTAGCATATGCACATTTAATGTAAGTCCACATCTTCTTTCTGGGTGATGCATTTCCTCTTTCTTTTGGGATACGTACAGGTCTTCTCCTGTAAAAGAGCAATGGGATATTAAATGGGAAAACACAAGGAAGTAGCAACATGAAACTTTAACTTACTGGCTGTTCCTCCACTCCATATAGAAAATTAGGTGCATTGGAGAAAGATTCCACCTTTGCTGTTTCCATGCATATCCCATTCATTTCCTAAAGTCTTTCATTCAGGAATTAACTATGGCTCACTGCACCAGAAAAAAAAAAAAATCTTAGTTAGATACGTGAAGCCAACTTCCAAGATACATCTAAGGCCATATTCATTTAATACCTTGCAGGTATTAAATTTCTTTTATCCTTTATTATTTAAAACATTCCTTTAACCCTCTTCATCAATAATATCCAGGCAGTTCAAAAGAATACAAACTACAGCAATGAACAGACACAGGAGAAAATAGCAGGGTAATCATTTATTCACCACAGATGACAGCACTGCTCATGTTGGAAAATCCATGATTCTTGACAGTGTCCAGTTCTGTTTTCACCTGAAAGCAAATTCCACTGCAATCAACGAGGCTTATATGTACTTACCCATGAAAATCTTCAATAAAAGCAATTTAAAAAAATTAGACCTAGTTCTTGCCGTGGTAGCCAACTTGAGTCTGAGCTATACCACTTCAGACTGCATTTGGTAACTGAATGCTTCTCCATACAAATCCCTGCATATAGAGAACCAAGGTAAAGGTTATAGACTAGCCTTCTCCCTGACATGCTAGTTTTCTATATTCAGTGTATTTCCCACCCCTTAATGGTGAAGTACAGTATTCAGTCATGTGCTACAACCCAGACACTACTTTCCACCTCACTAAGAATTAGGCCTAATTTTAAATGTATTTAGAATGTTAGCCTTTTGCAACCAAGATGGAATGTCTCATTGTTCTTCAGAAACAAAGCAGTTGTTTTCTCCAGCAAAGTTAGTATCATCTCTTGAATGTTACCAAGTGTGGTCAGCACATCCTGTCCTAATTGGCTAGATAAAATCCCCAGATGGTTCCGAGATGCACACAGATCTTCCTTCAAGTGATACTTGTGTGGAATACTCCAAGAAGTTTAGAGATATGTGACCAAGACAGGGATCTTTATTTCCAATAATCATCTTTTGAAATGGTGCCAAATAATTTTTGCTGCTGCTTCTTTTCCCCCCCCTAAGGTACACGAATGGAAACTTTATATCTGAATCTTGGATTCCGGCTTTGCTCTCTGTGCACAAAACCCATTTTGAAAATGTGGAGCTTTGGTTAGATTCTTAGTCATATTGGAACAAGATTGAGTTTGCTTTATTTCATACAAAGAATGATGCAGTGGAATATTCTGCTTGGAGGAAATGGCTCCCACTTGATCCTCTTGAAGACTGGAGCTTCATTATAGGCCATTCTGGACTTTTATTGGTAGAAAAGTAGTACTTATTATGTTTTCCAAATCAGGAAGTTTGCTAGCAGCCTTATACTCAGCATTGCTCAGCAATTTTAAGAAACAAACACACACAAAACCAGTGCTATTTTGAAAGGTTCTGTCCACCATCTTGATTCAAAATGGCATTCAGCTGTATCCAAACATAGATGAAAACCTTCCTACTGAGCCATACAAAATTTGGTTACAATATCAAATGCATAGAGAGCAGACAGACAAGCCACTTTGCAAAATAAATAGAAGAAGATTCAAATACTAATTTTAAGGGGGATTGCTTCCTGAAATTAACTCTTTGATCAAGGTGTCATGCAAAATGACCAAATTATCTTTATATGAAGGCAAGGTGTTTAAGTCAAGGGGTGGCTGAGTGTTATAATAATAAGGGTAGAATCTAAATCTCAGTTGTCCTTATTCTACCAGCAGGTGGCTCTTCTCTATAGAGGTTTTGGACCTGAAAATTGTTTCCCAAGCTGCTTTGAGAAAACGATTGTCAGTCCCAGAAGAGATATCCATTCTACATTTGTACAGAAAATTACACTGATTTCTCCTTCATTGTCCATAACCTCTCCCTAGTAAAGTATTTTAAAAGGGGATCTGCTCTGAAAATACTGTAAAACAACAGATCTGGCCAATCGTGTGTGTGGAACATTAAACATTAAAACCCTGAGCTGATCCACCTGCCAAGGAGCTGTTTTTTCTGCTATTATGGCCCTCATCCTTATTTCACACTTTCCTCAGTCATACATTTTGCCCCTTTTCCTCATTCTGTCTCTCGATCTCTACACACTTCATACCGTTATGAAAAGTCTACACAAAAGGGAAGGAAACATGGGCGTACCCCGGGGGGGCAGCTGCCCCCCCTAGAAGGCAGCCCTAGAAGCAAAAATGATCAGCGTCCATTCAAAGCAAACCTGAACGACCATAGCTTGCCCCCCCCTAGTTCAAAGCAAACCTGAACGACCATGGCTTGCCCCCCCCTAGTTTTGATCCTGGCTACGCCCCTGGAAGGAAATGTGAAAACATTGAATTTCCCCCCTTGATAAAGAAGTTTCTCAAACACACCACAGATGTTTTGTTGTTGTTGCTTTTTTTGTGTGGTTAATCTTTCATGCTCTCCATTACTCAGCTAAAAGCAGAAACTTCCTCCCTCACTGCTTCCAGATAAACCACTGTCTAGATTGCTCCAGGGTGGAAAAACTGCTTGGAGCAATTTGAGTGGAAAAACAAGTGTCAGGAAAAGGGTTAAGCAAGTCACTCCTCCACTCAACATTGCAGCCTCAGAAGGCTGTTTCTCATTTAAAAAACAAAATGAAAACCTTGTTGAGGCTTTGTTACATGTGTTTCTGTGAAATGTGTAATCGGTCTAAGGAATCTTTTGCCTGAGTCAGGAACTAATAAAAAAAGATGAATCACATCTATATAGTATCTTTCAACCAGGGATCCTGCAGTTTATTTGAAATGCAAATTAATAACATCTTTTACAGAGCTATGAAGTTGCATAAGCACCATGGCATTATTCTCAGGGTACTTTCTGGGCTTGTATTACAGTGGTACCTCAGGTTACATACGCTTCAGGCTACATACGCTTCAGGTTAAGAACTCCGCTAACCCAGAAATAATGCTTCAGGTTACGAACTTTGCTTCAGGATAAGAACAGAAATTGTGCTCTGGCAGCGCAGCGGCAGCGGGAGGCCCCATTAGCTAAAGTGGTGCTTCAGGTTAAGAACAGTTTCAGGTTAAGAAAGGACCTCCGGAATGAATTAAGTACTTAACCAGAGGTACCACTGTATTGCTGGAGCTAGCTATGTCAAAACTTAACATTGGTTCAGAACTTCAACGTATGGTCAGACGATGGTAGAATTGAAGGGGGCAATAAAAGGAACCTACTTCACACAGGGACGCAGGTGGCGCTGTGGTCTAAACCACAGAGCCTAGGGCTTGCCGATCGGAAGGTTGGTGGTTCGAATCCCTGTGACGGGGTGAGCTCCTGTTGCTCAGTCCCTGCTCCTGCCTACCTAGCAGTTCGAAAGCACGTCAAAGTGCAAGTAGATAAATAGGTACCGCTCTGGCGGGAAGGTAAATGGCATTTCCGTGTGCTGCTCTGGTTCGCCAGAAGCGGCTTAGTCATGCTGGCCACATGACCCGGAATCTGTCTGCGGACAAACGCCGGCTCCCTCGGCATAGAGAGCAAGGTGAGCGCGCAACCCCAGAGTCATCCGCGACTGGACCTAATGGTCAGGGGTACCTTTACCTTTTTACTTCACACATCAAGGTAGGCCAAACTATAGCTTGCTAGAACTATGCAAACATGTTGTCCCCTAATGCAGAACTGACAGCTGTTTTGCTCCTCTCCAATCCTTTTACTTTAGTGTAGAGCAGCAGCTAAGCCAAGTCTTACCATGTCATTGAACCTGGCATCTTGGTTAAGCTCTCTTCTCCTTAAACATGATCCATAGACAACGTGCTAAGCTTAGCTGCCATGCTGTGCTGAGCTAAAAGAACTGGAGAGGAACAAAGTGGTTGCAGTTTCCCTGGGAGATACATATTTGCAAAGCAATTCTCCCTAAAACAATGACTGTTGTGTGTTATTTTCACTAATAAGTGCATTTTTATGGACATTATATTCATTTTTGCAATGCTTTTCTTCTAGAATAAAAGGTGCCAGTACTGCATACCATTGAGTACCCCCAGAAAAAGAGTACTGGATTTTTGTATGTACAAATGCATACATTTTTGTATCTACAATTAATGGAAAATTTGATTGCGCAAGGCTACGTTTCAATTCTTGGAAAGTGTGAATTAGGCAGGTACACTTTTAAAGTTTCCAAGAGAAAAAACAATGAGTGAATTGTGATGGTCTTGGAATTTACTGGACTGGAACACTATGCGTAAATGCTGATGGGTTGTTGTTGTTTTTATAGAATGTGGTTATGTAGTTCCGGGAAACCGTGTCACTCTGGTAATCATTACAAAGACAAAAATTGTATCGATATTAAAAAACAAGTATATCCACTTTCTGTGAGTATATATAGAATACTGCCATTTTGGGTTTCCTGACATTAGGGCAAAACAAAAACAGATCTTAACAGTGGTTACAGAACAGTTTAACCACATCAGTTAACAAACATGGATACATATGCTATCATGTTATTGTTTTAGTTAAATAAATTGTTTAAATAGTTATTAAGGAAATGATTATTTTTCTCCTTCCAATAAAGTACAGCAGAAAAGTTGTCCAAATATAAACAGTTAACTTATTAAACCTCACCATAATTTCATAATTATCTGTCTATGTATTTCTAGTAGTATAACCAAATCAGTAATTTTTGATATAACTGTAAAAACTACTCTGGAAATTTATTATTCCAAAAATGAAACCTTCATATGGTTGTAAATATTAAGATTATACCAGCAAGAATGAGTCTTTCTGTAAAAAAAATATTTAAATCAAGTCTGACTGACTAGTGATTTAAATCAAGCCTTACTGACTAGTGATTTAAATCATGATTTAAATTGTGATTTAAATCAATTTGATTTAAATCAAATCCGCCCTGGCTGCGACTGCTTAGCTTAAAAGAAATATTCTTTGAATCATAGAACTGTAGAGTTGGAAGGGACCCCAAGGGTCTCTAGTCCAACCCGCTGCAATGTAGGAACATGCAAGTGGCCCATATGGGGAATTGAACCTGTGACCTTGGCGTTATCACTTCAGGCCTTGGGTTGATCCTGCATTGCTGGCAGTCTTTAGACTGGAATAAAACTCACTGTGTTGCAGCTAGGTCTTCCAAAGCTAGGTAAAGCATTAATAAAAGCAACCATTTAAATTCAACATATTTACAAGTCAGTTTGTGGGCCAAAGGACTTTGCCTGCTCTCGGAAGATCATTACAGAAGCAGCCAGGACCTCTCCTGTATCAATTTCAAGCTGACAGATCAGTAATTACATGCTGCTGCTAATGCTATTCTAGGCTGCATCAACAGAAACACAGTGGCCAGATGAAGGGAAGTAGCAGAACCACTCTATTCTGCTTTGGAGTACAGTGGTACCTCTGGTTACATATTTCGTTCTGGAGGTCCATTCTTAACCTGAAACCGTTCTTAACCTGAGGTACCACTTTAGCTAATGGGGCCTCCCGCTGCCGCCGTGTCGCTGGCGCGCAATTTCTGTTCTCATCCTGAGGTAAAGTTCTTAACCCGAGGTACTACTTACGGGTTAGCAGAGTCTGTAACCCGAAGTATTTGTAACCTGAAGTGTTTGTAACCCGAGGTACCACTGTATGTCTCAGAACACTGTACATTAGCTCCACCCCACAACCGGCCTGTCTCATGAGACTAAGAGAAAGAGCCAAATATGTTCTTTTCCTTCCTCTTGTTTGGGATTCCCTTAGGCTACGGAAAGCAATACTCAAACCTTGCTCTGAAAGGTGTGTTCTCTAAGTCATGGTCCCTTAGAAGCCCTAGCCAAAAGGTCAGCATGTAAAAGATATTTCCGTTTGACAAAAGTTCCTAGACCCCAATTTCATCCTGTACCTGAAGGTCTTAAGCGGCAGAACTCACTATGGTTTTCTAGACTAGGTCCTACTTGTGAACCCTATATCATCTGTACTGTGGACAAAGAGAACTTAATGTTCCATATGTATTAATAGTTTATTTAATAAGCTATTCAAGTCAGGGAAAATCCTGGTATGTACAGAATGATGTTGAAGGTAGTGATAAATACATGCAGATGACGTGTTTACTGGATGCAGAGGGCCTGAGAGCCTCACAGCACTTATTTTGGAATTGCCCCAATGAATAAACTGCAGCAGAAGTGGCTTGAAAACGGTAGTCTCTTGGTGGGCTTGTCTAAGGGAAAGTAATAGAGGAAGAAAATGTGAAGGTAAGTGCTCTCCACTTTGCAGGTGGGAAAAATAAGACTGTAATAGAATAAAGTGAAGGAGCCCATAGGAACTGTAGGAGCATATTTTTAAAGTACCTTATTCCCTAAATTGAACAAACTAATTTGAAATATTCAAATGATTTTAATGAAACTGACTTTCAAAAACCAAAACTAGAGCTTGGAAAAGTATTTTTTTGCCAGTGTTCCCATCTCACCTACAAATTGGGTTCCAGACTTTTTACACCCCTAAACCCACAGTTATGTACAAAAATGTTCGCTATATGATGTAGTCACCTAAAATGAGTCAAAGTTAAAAGGAAATGCAAACAATGGGTTTTGTAATATTGTACTAAGGCAAGAAGGCTATTAAACTGAAGATCACGCACAACATAAATTTTACAAGAGAAGCCATATCACAAACCTCTTCCTTGTTTTTTAACTCCAAATTCATGTGCCCCAAGAATAAATAAAAACCATGGGGAGTGAAAACCTTGTTGTCATTGAACTTTCTGAAATTTCAACTTCTGTGGAAAATCCCCTTTTCCTGCAAAAATTCATACATTGGAAGAGTAACAGGGTACAGAAAAATGATGAGAAATAGACATGTATTGTTAGGGGAAAGTGACTGGAAGCTATGGGGTGAACAGAAATAGTGAACAGTTAGTTTTATGGAAGGGCCACTTTGGAGAGGGGATGAAGCTCCCCTCCATGATCCCAGAGAGGCTTGCTAGTTAGCGGTAATCCTCTTGCTACAATAGTTTCTTGTTTTGGGGTTGGCAACTGGTGACAAGTCATTACTCTTCAGAGAGACACATGTGACCCTGGACTTCCCGTTGCCAAGGTCTTATATACTCTATAGCCAGGTTATAAGCTCCACCTTCAAACCACTTGAGGGTTTTTCATCGTTTGTGAAAAAAACGATGTCTTCATGGTTTCAAACTATTTCTTCATTTACTGTAATAGAAATCTAAACTACAAATGTATCATTTGAACTAACATCAGGGTTTTTAAAAATTAAAACCCAAGTGTAGCGGTCCTTAATCTGAATTAGAGCCACGGTTCAAGGGTGTGAGAGGTTTACTCTTTTGAGATTTCAGCAGGCATTGCTCATGCTTCAATCCTTTACAGCAGGCATGTCCAGCTCCCAAGAGACTGCGACCTACTCTCACTATAAAAAAACAACTGGAAGTGATCTACCCATTGGATTGACCAAAGAGTTGTTGAGCTTTTTTTAGGCAGCCAGGATCGACCAGGGACACAATTAAACATAGTGGGGTGTATGTCTGAGTAAGCCTTGTGGGTCCTGATTCCGTCAGTCATGTTCATCCAGGGGACAGTTTAACACCTTTGGGCAGTTTGGCTGCCCTGGTGTTAACAGCCAGGTTTCTTGTTATGTACTGAGCTTGGATCCTAGAGCAATAGGCAGGTAGGATCCTAGAAGGCAGCAACCTGATTGGTCTGCAGGAGCCACCCAATTCGGCTCCAGGAGGAAGTGAATCAGCAACCTGATTGGCCTGCAAGAACAATCCAATCAGGCTCCAGGAGGGGAGTTGAACCAGCCAATCACATGGGACCCATTGTGTAAATAATGTATACGGTATATAGCCAGAGGTTTGGGGGGAAAGCACTCACTGTTTACCTTGAGCTGAAATTAAGAGCATGAAATCAACACTCAACTCCGAGTATATTTCATTTCTCCATCTTCTTAGCAGACAGAAACTATTCTGTACTTTGTTTGCGCAAAAGGAGATGTGGCTGTTCTGTGTAATATGAGACCATATTACCATGGTTTGTGAAATTCAGGAGATGCCAGTGGGGGAAAACTGTGATGAGGAGAAATAATTGAATTTAGGAAGGGAAAATAAAGCCCCCCCCCCTTTACAACATGAGTTTTGGCATTTTGGATGAAATTGTGTGGTGATTTCCAATTCTTCCTATTTTTATTTTTATTTTTGATACAGTACTTCTAGTTTTACTTCACTCCCACTAAAGCTATACTAAGCAACAATTTAAATTTTAAACCATACCATCATTATATAGCCTTTACTGAGAATAATGTTCAGCACAGAGTAACTCCCCTGTAAAAAAACCCCATGACTGTTCCTTTAAAGTTTTATATTACAATGATTTACAGGTTGAAAAAGTTTGTTATGTACCCTACCAAGCATGAAGGTTACCTGTTGGGTGTCAGCCAATATTTAACTTCCCAGTGAGATTAGGTGTAAGAATACATTTACTTTAAAGTTAGATCAGTACCAGGCAATTATTCAGCAGCACAAGATGGAATTTTTTTCTAGCTGATGGTTTCTCTGTTCTATTCAAGAGTATCACAATACTGTTCACGTATAATCTTTGTTGCTGTGAATTTCTTTATACAGAAGCACAGAGGAGGTAAGTTTCTTGTAACAATGACTGATTTCCTTTAAAGCTTTGATTTAAAATTAAACAGGAAAAATAGCAGATAGAAAGGAACTGATGTGAAAATAAGAAATGCTTTGAGATGGGAAGCCAGAATACATAAGATGAATAAGTACAGAACTTAAAAATAAACGTAGAAGTGCTTTGGTATATGTAGGCAAAGTATACGTACCAATGAAGGCATAATAAGATCAAATAGCCGAAAAGTAAATTGCTATAGGCTGGGGACAGAATGATTAAATCAGAAACAGTACCCTAATTCTGACCAACAATCGCTAGAAATCTTAAAGCTACAATTAGATCGGATGACATTTTGATAAATGCAATATACAATGTTATGTTGCTTAAGTTGTTTTTTTTAAAAGCCTTCTAGATAGCAGAACCCTTTTACTGCAAGAATGATTAAGTGACATTCTACAACTTCTGCATGTTGACAGCCGGAATGAATTGCAGCACCCCACTCACCTGTTATAGTTTAAAATCCATGTGCCTGGAACAGAAACTGGCTTACACCTATTTTTAAAGTCAAATTTCTATAGGTGGCAATGATTAACACCACATTCCGACACTATGCCCAGTGCTGATATAGGGTGTGCATAAAGTAGTGAACTACTTTATGCACACCCTATATCAGCACTGGGCATAGTGTCGGAATGTGGTGTTAATCATTGCCATCAATGGACAGGTAGAGTTACCTTTAATCATACAGGTCATCAGGCCCTCTGTGCCAGTGGGGCACGCAAATCTCTTGTCATGTGGGGTGATTGAGAAGCCTGGAAGGGATTTGTGTTGGGATCAAACACTTTCCCCAAGAGCTTAAAATGCATATATAATATGATTAATATACACAAGGTCATAAGACAGAATGAAGCCAAGTCTATATTATGGCAGTAATGATACTTGGCCCCCTCCTTAAAAACTGGCACGCCTGTCAGACAGTGTCTTGCTTAAGGCCACCCAGTGGCTGAGTTGAAGTTTGAAGCAGAGATGTTACCTTATAGCCTAGTAGCAGGCACACTATACTAAAAGCACATTCCCCACATTCCCTCAAAGAATTCTGGGCACTGTAGTTTGTTAAGGGTTGCTGGGAAATGTTCCATCTGTGAAGGGTAAACTTCAGTGCTCAGAATTCTTTGTGGGAAAGAAAGCACTTCAAATGTGCTTTAAAGGTATAGTGTGTATGTAGCCTGTAACTAAATGGCATGCTTCATCAGTTAAAGTTGTGTCATCCTTTAATCATAATATTTCAGCAGAATCTTGTTCATCAGGATCATTCATTAATGCATGCCTACCTTATGCATCCTAATTTGTCCCTATAATTATATACTTTATTATGTAAATTGATCCTCTATATTTGTATTGAGACATTTAATGTACTGAGTGATAACCAAACCCAGCATGAATCAAATCCCCAACTTCCTACTTAATACTGATCCTCTCTAATGCTTGCAATAAGATTATCTAAATCTTTCTTCCTATGCATTCAACAATTTTTTTTTACTCTTAGACTTTTTAAAATCACAAGTTAAGTATGCAGTACAAGAAGAATGAGAAGGAACTAATTAATAAGTTTTTAAAGACAATTGCTTCTTTATGCCTAATGTAGCATAACTTGATATTTCTGTGGCCCAATGTGCTTTTGAGTTTACAAAGCAGAATTCCAGTGATTCTAGTCTGCCCCTCACTACATAATTTCTGTTCCATATGTAGTATCAGCATAGCTACACAGATTTTTCATTTCTGTGATTCCTTATACTGAAGAGCAGGCATAGGCAAACTCCGGCCCTCCAGATGTTTGGGACTACAATTCCCATCATCCCTGACCACTGGTCCTGTTAGCTAGGGATGATGGGAATTGTAGTCCCAAACATCTAGAGGGCTGGAGTTTGCCTATGCCTGCTGAAGAGAATTTCATATACCCCTGGGGTGTTGCTAGATGCTTAAAGGACTTGGGTCACACACCCATGACACACAATTGCATATGTTAATTTTTATATATAGATGCCTCTGGAAAATTAAGATGGTGTATAGCTGGCATTGGGACCCAGGTGGCGCTGTGGGTGAAACCACAGAGCCTAGGGCTTGCTGATCAGAAGGTCGGTGGTTCGAATCCCTGCAACGGGGTGAGCTCTCGTTGCTCGGTCCCAGCTCCTGCCAACCTAGCAGTTCGAAAGCACATCAAAGTGCAAGTAGATAAATAGGAACCGCTCTGGCAGGAAGGTAAACGGCTTTTCCGTGCGCTGCTCTGGTTCGCCAGAAGTGGCTTAGTCATGCTGGCCACATGACCTGGAAGCTGTACGCCAGCTCTCGGCCAATATAGCGAGATGAGCGCCGCAACCCCAGAGTCGGACACGACTGGACCTAATGGTCAGGGGTCCCTTTACCTTTTTATAGCTGGCATTTCAGAAGCACTATAGCCAGCAGCCACCTTATCATCAAAGGTTTTTTTTTTTTTAAGTTTAAGAAAGGGAAAGCGACAAGAGCAATGAGCCGCACCACAAAAGACCTGGGACTTGGGGCACCCGTAACAATTCCCCAGTATGCCCTTCTCCCAAGAGAGTAGCAAATGTATGATTCTCCTGTAGGAAGATGACTGATGCATGCTTTTGTGTTTAATGACAGTTCACTGAAAATATGGCCACTTTGCAGAACTTCACAAAGGCTCTGGAAGATTCTTTCAGGAAGACATTCCTTGATTACATGAATAATTGGCGAAGAAATACCACAGTTGAAGAAAATATCTTGGAAGCAAAACTTGATGCTGAAAACTTAAATTATGTCATTATGTATCTCATGGTGATGATTGGGATTTTCTCCTTCATTGTTGTGGCGATCTTAGTGAGCACCGTGAAATCAAAGAGACAAGAGCACTCTGATGACCCTTATCATCAATACATTGTGGATGACTGGGGCAACAAGCTCAAAAACCAGACCCTGCTCCACCATGACCATCAATGCACCGTCCATGAAAATACTGGTGCAAAGGATCAAGCAAGCACCCAGACTGCTTGATCTGTGGGAGAAATGGCCACTACCTGAATGAAGTAGTACTGGAGAATTCTCTCTCTCTCTCTCTCTCTCTCTCTCTCTCTCTCTCTCGTGTGTGTGTGTGTGTGTGTGTGTGTGTGTGTTATTTTAAGTCATCTTACCTTTAAAAATATATAAATGCTAAACAATATCATATTGTATAGAAACCAGTCTTCCCAAACAGGGTGCTCTCCAGATATTGTAGGGTGCAACTCCATCATCAGCAAATACTTACAGGCAAATGTGTTATGTATTTTGAAGTCTATATGACTAATGTAGGAAGAACCTTGTTTGTTTTTAAGGTTGCAGGCAGTAGCAGCTTTGAGACTTTAAGTGACGAAATGACTCAGTGAAAACTACAAAAATGTTGCTACTGCTTTACTAAACAAGATGGGAGAGGACATCCAGCCACCGCAATAATATTATCAGCTAGCTTCCCTGTTTTCATCTGTTTCAACCAACCTACCCAACTTTTATAAAAAGCTGAACCAAGTGGCACAGTCATCATCAAACTTACACAGTTCCATTTACAGTCCATTGTGCTACTTCATATTCAGAGACTGGTATTTCCCAATCATAATAACAAGACCAGGACAACCTACAAACTTGCTTGCAAAGGAATCGTAGCCGCTTTCACTCATCATCATATCGTAAACATCAGAAGCAAAAACTGCAAGGTTATGTCTCAATATTAACCTTCTTTAATGAATCTGTGCATGTTGATTTCAGCACTCTGTACATTTGATTGTTTTGTTTATGTTATGTTTTAAATTGATTATGTCAGCTGCTCTGAATCCAAAAGGCAGGGCAGAAATAAACAAATGATATGTATATATTTATTCATTCTTGCCTCTTGGTATTGTTGTGGGCTCCCTACTTTCCCAACAATTATTATTAACATTATTACTAGCATTTATAAACCTTTAGGGTGACCGAGGCTGATTCTGTCCCATATGCCCAGGTCAGTGGACTCATCTATTTGTCATAGATAATTTTGAAGATTTTAGTACAGTATCCCAAAAATTCTAATTAGCTGCAGTCACATTCCTGGTGACCATAGATGCCTTACTGCAAAATGCACAAATGCAGTTTTCTGCATGCCACCCTTAAGCTTTGTTCAAAATGCTGTAAATTGAATTTCAGCCCTATTACAATATCTTACTGATCCTGCTAGGGTCTTTGCCATTTAGCATTTTCATTTTATATTTGAACTGGCTTTATCAGAATGTGTTCCCCAACATTTTGAATTAACGAAAGTACTAATTCCTCTTTAATTATTATTATTTAATTAAATTAATTTTCACAATTAAACATTATCATCACATAAGTATGAAAGAAAAAACCACACACACACACACACGAAAAAAGCATTTCCCCGCAATATTAAATCCACATTTTTGGATTACTCAGATCCCTCGACTTCCCTTTAAATTTGGAGATAATTAAAGATAAGGAAATTATTGACATGTATAAATTCAGATAATATAAAAGGACCAGGGGAGGGAATGGAGGGAAGTACTAATTCCTCTCTGAATAAGCTGTCTTGCATATCTAACAGTTGTATAGTCACTCCCAAGAAAACAGTAAAACGGGTATCTTCATATATTACTTATTCATTAACATACTTCCCTCTCATAGCGAGAAATTTTCCTAGTTACATCGCTTGTGAGCACTACCGGTACTTCGTGAGTCATGCAGCTTTCTCCCCGCAGGACTAGGGATGAAAGGGTTAAAATCTAGTTTTAAATTATTGACGCCTGTGTGACGTATTTTCAGACAGCAAAGCCTTCTGGGACTTGTAGTTTGCAGCCTTTTCCTGTGTTGAATCGCTGATTGTAAGGTAGTGTGGCTTTTAAATCACAAAATGCGTGACGTTGCTAGGATTGTTTGTAATAGTTTTTCTTTAAAATGTTAACTTTAATAACTCATGGAAGTTGATGGCGTTGTGGGCCTTGTTTTCAATATTTTGACCTTCTTAAAAGAATCATGATCGTCAAATGGCTATTACGTTTACAGTCGTTCTGCACCTTTGAGCAGCGATGCCTTTAATTCTCTGAACCTTTACTTGCAAGTAAGCTCCGGTGAAATCTGAGACACGTTACTTCGGCGAGCATGCATAGGATCAGATTGCACAATGCACATTAAAAGCGGGGTGACTGAAATTCTCTTTTTTTCTAGTTGCATAATTTGCACAAGCGTGAGAGTTCCGGGATAGGACACTGCAGCTTCCTTGCTCCTCGGTTGGTCTGCTACTGCGCTGCCATGATTTTGTGTCATCCTAGCTCAGACTTAAAGTTTATCTCCTCCAGATAAGCCATAACCTTAGTTACAGCTTGTAGTTTGTCTGAGTAGAACAAAGCACCCACAATCTCTTCTATGGGAGTCCATGTGTTCATGCTGAGGCATGGTTTGGTCTGCAGACTAGCTCTGTATTAGATGCAAAAGCCCATTTTAAAATGTAGCTATGCTTATCTATAATGCAGGCGAGGAAGTGCATCTTTTTGCACTCAGAATTTACAGAGCTAGGGAGAAGAATGCTTCACTCCTGCCTTTGGTATCCTATGCTGCTCTGATGCTATTGAAAAAGTTTCTATCTGCATAAGGGCATTTAGTTGGCTAGTTGTGAACATGACCAGTTAATTGATTGGTTTCCCAATCTATTTAAGTATTAGTTACAGGTAGGTAGCCGTGTTGGTCTGTCATAGTCAAAACAAAATAAAAAATAAAAACATTCCTTCCAGTAGCACCTTTGAGACCAACTAAGTCTGTTCTTGGTATAAGCTTTCGTGTGCATGCACACTTCTTCAGATACACTGAAACAGAAGTCTGTTTCAGTGTATCTGAAGATGCACATGAAAGCTCATACCAAGAACAAACTTAGTTGGTCTCTAAGGTGCTACTGGAAGGATTTTTTTTATTTTTTATTTTGTTTTTATTTAAGTATTGTATGCTTATGTATTTTATTTATTCAAAATATTTTCATACTACCTCTCATTTTAAAAACACACACAAGGCAGTTTCATAGTAATACATAATAATATGATTTCATAATACATAATAATAATATGATTTCATAATAATACATTTCATTAAAATTACAGTAACATCACTGCTGTCTTCTAGCAGAGGGAAAGTGATTCCACAGGGGCAATGCCACAGCCAAGAAGGCTCTACCACTGGTTATTGTAAAGGTATACTTGAACAGACATGAGGACATCACTGGCACATCTCAGTGCCATGTTAGCAATTAGCAACTTTAGCGATGGTGTCAATGTGAAGAGAACAGTTGCAATATGCAGATATATAGCAGCAGTGGAGAACCTTTGGTCCATGAGGCTATTTCCTCCAAACCTCACCGATCTACCCCACTCCTGACATCAGGTGGGAGGCAGGTAAAGTCATGGTCTTCCTTTTGAAGTGTGTCATAATGACATCAGGCGATTGACAGGTAGGCTTGTGGAAATAAGGATCTGGCCTGCCCTGTCGACAATCGCTGGGGTGTGCACAAACAAAAAAAATTGACACTAATGAAGCTGTGCTGATGTGAACAGCTAGGAGAGAAAGAGCTCTGAGATGGCACTGGGAGAAACAACCAACAACTTCATTGTTCCCCCAAGCTGATAATATGAACACACCCTAAATTGTTCTTCCCAAAAGCTGTTCTCTCCCCCCTCCCCACCTTTTATTTATTTAAAGCACCAATAGCAGGTTAACTACATGCATCTGCATGCAATGTGCCGGCAGATTTTTAGTCTGACACATGAACCTTATTGTTGCATGTCATGTGAAGTTTTAACTCTCCTGATTCGCCCAGCTGGAATCTGTAAGAGGGAAATAGGGTGACTGGCTGTTATAATTTATTATATTATTCAGCATTTTTATCTCAGATTTTATAATAACACTAAGTCTGGTCTCCTTTTGCTGAGAGAGACTGTATAGCTTGGGGACAACAAAACATAATGGGGTACAGATTACTTGTATCTACACTTTATCTGACTTTCTAGTGGGGAAACAAACATGATACCAGGGCTTTCAAGATAGTACTTAACCTTGAACACAGAACATGTAAGGTTTCTCTTTAAGCTGCTGATATCAGTGTAAAGAATTCATACTTCTGTTAACGTAGCAAGTGGAGGATCTTACTTATCGGACACACAATTTTTTTCATCTCTTGTTTTCTGCCTAGGGCTTTTGCTGACACATACAAACAATGGTGAAAACAGTATAAGGAGCAGTGTAAGCTGGAGAGAGAAGGTACTGGAAATTGCAAGTCATTTTGCACAGTGGGTACTTGAAACAGACCTAGAAGACAAGTGACTTCAGAATAAATGTGCATGCTGCAACTGTAGTCCTAAGCACACTTACTTGGAAGTAGATTCCCTTGAAGTCTAGGAGTTATGTACTTCCAAATAGGTGGTAAGCATCAAATTGTAAATTGGATAGAAATTTGGGGGAGTAAAGTCCATGAAAAGGTTCTGAGTCAAATAAAAACACTTCACTGTTGAAAAAAAATCAGAAGAGTAAAGAGAAAATTATTTTCCCCTCCCGTTACTGGCATTTTATTTTAATAAAAGCACCGCTGATTTTTTGCACTGGGATGAAAAAATCATGCATACTGGGGGAAGTGTGAGAGGAAAATGTTTCTGGTCTCATTAAAAAATGAAGATTCTGGAACACTGACAGAAACACTTTTCAAGTTTAATAGCCTGGATGCTGCTTCTGGGGCCTGATTTTCTGGTTTTTCTGAGCTTCCATTATTTATTTTTCCTATTTTGTTCCATACACACAGAGTGGTTTTGGATTCCCTAGCCTTTAACTTCTTCTTCTTCTGCTCTTTCATTTCTCTCCTCCACTGTTAGAGCCAAACAAATTCAGCCAAGCCACTAAAACACATGGGGAAGCCCAGTTTTTGGCCCCCGGGCATCTTGTGGACAACTTGGTGGTTAATATACCAAATCTGGAGACCCTCTAGTACACCATCTAGCCAAGCTAGTGAATCGGGGCCAAATCAGTCATTTTAAATTATACCCACTTAAATCATATGCCTGGGTAGACTAGATGGAACAGAAAGGTTTTTGACAGGTGCCAAAAACAACACAGTGAAGGTGTCTGCCTATTATCAATGGCCAGGGAGTTCCAAATAGTATATGCTTCCACACTAAAAGATTTCTTGCAAGTGCAAAGCTAGCATTATGCAGCACTTGTAGAAGTGCCAGTTCTACGGATCTATGCAGTTGAGTGGGCACACATGGGCACCCACATGCTTGGATGTTCCCCACATTAGATACCTCCTATACATGGGAACTGTACCTCCCAAAGGTTGCACAAGGATTTTCTTAATATGCCCACTTCGTACATAGAGGAAGGACATTCAAATATACAATACCCTGGCTGCAATCTGAATGAATACAGTCCCGGGCTGACTGGAATACTTTATGCTGAATATATAGACTGACTCTCTGCCTTCAGTAGCAATAAATAAAATACAGTCAACTTTCCGTGGAATCTTAACTGGCTTGGTTTCCTTACGTTTTATCTGGAGTTATAGTTTCATGTGGAAGGAATACTTTCATACATTTGGTATTAAAACGGGATCAATTCTGGTAATGAATGTTCAAGTTCTGAGAGCCTTGCGCTGGGTTTATAGGGGTTCCTCATTCCCACACCTAATTCTCCACACTCTTAATTGCCTCTCAGACGGATGCCAACAATAGACCTCACAGTCCATTTTCTCCTGTTTGTTGCACTATAGGAATGAGATACACCATCACACAATCACCCACACTTGTTGTTTTCCCCTTGCAGACTCTTAGACCTTGAATTTCTACTGTTAGAACTTTAATGTATTTATTTCGCAGAAAACTACCAAACCATGACCCGGATCCCAAAAGTTAGTCATGACTTCCTCCTGTTGCTACCACTTGCCCTTCCCCTGAAGTTAGTTCATAGACCCACTTACCTGGGAGAAAGCTCCATTAAACATTGTGGAATTTACTTCTAAGTAGACTTGTATGGGATTGTGCTATTAACTCCCATTGTTTTTATTAGGACTTTGTCACAATTAACAAGCTGGGTGAGTGCCTATGTGTACGTTCACAATACATCCAGTGTGGCTTTTTTAGCTGAATAGTTTCTGGAATTTTCAACAGGTGGAAAAAGCGATTGCCCTATACAGCTATGGCACCTGTCTCCAACCAGTCAATTCTCTGCTTTCATTACACTCCCAACTGGTTGCTGTTCCTGTCACTCAGCAGAGAAACATCTCCCATTCAGACACTGAGAGAGCTTTCTTGAAAGTTCTGTATCTCTCTAAGCAGCAGGAGCCGTGAACTTCTTATGCAACTATATAGCCAACACTTTTTATTATATCTTAGGACAGATTGGCTGGATATTTTTGTCAGGTGATCCTCCCTCCAGTAGTTTCTCATATATATCAGAGGCACAAATAAACTATCTGAATATCTTATTTTTCAGGTGGCTTTTTTTACTCCACTCGTTTCTCATAAATCTGACCAGCACCGTTTTGCTTCTGCCTGAGGTGTAAGCCTTGACTGTTGCTGAATCAAAATGTGGCTCGTGAACTGGCAGGTGAGGACCCTTAATTTGTAAAATCTTGCATGCTACTTTCTAAACCAAAGAGGAAGAAATAGTTCTGTATGTTTTGTGTGGATGGATGACTCTGTCAAAGAACAATCCTCGGTTTAACAGGAACATATACTTGCATCTTCAAATACCTGTACTTTTCTATTATGTGAATTCATTGCTGTGCAAGTGTAGTCAGTCAGCAGTTGAGAAACAAGTTAATAGTCTTATAATTTAATATTTTCATCAACAGTAAAAATAAAATACAATTATTTGCTGCATGCAATGTTGTTGGGTTTTTGTTTTTGTTTTGCTTTTTTTGCACCCAAGTTCCCTTACTATTATCTTGTTTTTTCAGCTGCTGATAGACTACAGTTTGTCTCAACGGATGAATGGATGTGTTAGGCTCTTTGGTCTTATGCTCTGTGTCTGTGCCCTTTCCTAGTCCTGCCATTAGACAGATAATACAGTATCTGCATTCCTGTGGGTTTGGTGCACGTGAGCCTCTCCTTGCCACTTACCAGAAAATAATTTCACATGTCTTGAACTGTACCAGATGACAGTTTAAAAAAAAATGTGTGTATGTGTTGTTGTTATTTCCATTTTAGGCACTGGACAATTTCCCACTGCTAATGTACATTTTAGCAGCTAAAACATTAATCCTTTGCTTAGCATTTGCTGGGGCAAAAATGTACCAGAGGAAAAGGCTTGAGGAAAAAATGAAAAAGGAACAGGAGGAGAAGCTGAAAAGGGAAGATAAAAAAGAAAACTGAAAAGTCTTAAGAGGTATGGTCTGACTGGAAAGAATGCTTGAAGTGTTTCTTGTCTGACTCCATTCACCACTCTGTGTGTAAAGCAGCCTTCACTAACCTGGTGCCCTCCAGATATTTCAGACTACAACTCCCATCAGCTCTAGCCAATGCTGGCTGGGACTGATGGGAACTGTACATCTACAAAACAAAGAAGTACCATGAGAGCCATACACTATGAACCAACCTGGACCCGCAGTAAATAATCTGAGGCCCTTCCACCAGAGGCCCCGAGGGCAGAGAATGGGCTTTTTCTGTGGTGGCTCCCCATTAGTGGAATGCTCCTCCAGGCAGTTCTGCCCACCTAGCAGTTCGAAAGCACGTCAAAGTGCAAGTAGATAAATAGGTACTGCTCCGGTGGGAAGGTAAACGGTGTTTCCGTGCGCTGCTCTGGTTCGCCAGAAGCGGCTTAGTCATGCTGGCCACATGACCTGGAAGCTGTACGCTGGCTCTCGGCCAATAAAGCGAGATGAGCGCCGCAACCCCAGAGTCGGACACGACTGGACCTAATGGTCAGGGGTCCCTTTACCTTTACCTCTAGGGAGGATCATTACATGCCAGGCAAAACATTTCTCTATAACTAGGCCTTTGGCTGATTGAACATTCTATGGCCTTTTAAATGTGTTTGTAGGGGGGTTACTGGTTTGTTTTAGTTTTATTATGTATTTGGTGTTCTCATTTTGTATTTCTATGTTGTGAACTGCGCTGTGATCCTCGGGTGAAGGGTGGAATAAAAATGTAATAAATAATAATAATAATAATAATAATAATAATAATAATAAAAAATATAAAACTTTGTAAAAGTACAGTTAAAAAGGAATAAAGCTTTCCTTAAAATGTAAAGTTTTTTCAAAGGCATACACCTTTTGCCTGCCCTCTCACAAGCTCTTTTGTACAAGATTGTAGCTTACAGGCCACCCAGCAATTCTCAGATAGAGTGGTACGTGGCATATGCAGGTCCGTTTTGTGGCTGCCCATCTCAAAAAAATGGATCATTTATCTGAGCAGGGGACAAGTTGGTTGAGAAGCAGCTGCAGGGGGGGGGGGCGGAATACCAAGTAGAGGATAACCCAAACATCTCCCCCCACCCCACCCCCTGCTGATTCTCCCCTGCAGATCATATCCTCTTGGCACCACTTTGTGGATCCCAATATATGAAGTGGCAGTGGAACACAAAGTTCCATCCTAAGGTGTGTTATGACCTGGTGAATCACACAGTCCTAGCAGGAATATAGGAAGCTGCTTTGCATTGAGTCAGACCATTAGTACACCTGTCTCAGTATTGTCTACATTGACTGACAGTGACTCTCCAGGTGTTCCCAGAATTTCCCGGAGTGGCCTGAGTGCTAATCAGATGATCTGCCCCTGAGCTGTGGCCCTTCCCACAAATGTCCCGAGGCATCCACATGGGAAGACTGCTGCTGTCTTAAAAAAATAAAC